>CM048851.1:29573955-30946455 GCA_026545225.1 Cornus controversa
CAATTTGGAATGTTTTCTTTGCTAATGTTTTCTCAGGGACTGTTATCAGTAATTTGGTTTTCATTTCTAATCCAAAAGACATACCTGCCCAACTTGCCGTAGCAGTTCCTGCACAGGTGTTTTTTTCTTTCTTCTTTTTGAGTCCCAAGATAGCTGGTTATTCTCCTGTCGTTTCTTAGCATGTATTTAAAAATTATATCTTCAACTGATACTTCTCCTCTTTGTCAGAATTTTTATATCTAAACCTCTTTTCTTATTGAAGCTTCTCTAGTGAAAATATTGAGTAATTAATTCAAATTCAATTATTAAACTGCATTCTTCAATATGAGTTGAGAAGTATTTGTAATAAGTCACCGGCTGAGGCTTTATCATGATGGACTTTGTCAGTGGATTTAAGTGTTCTGGCTAGCCTTATTCTATACTTTTGTCTTTTCTTCATATAGGTTAAACTTAGGTTATATGAAAAGTTTTCAAGTCCCTTTACTCCTGAATTTATACAAACACTAAATTTAGCAGAATTTTTCTTAACTATAATTATGTATTGAATTTTGGCAGGGTGCCTTCTTTATGACTTACGTTATGACATCAGGGTGGGCAAGCTTGTCGTCCGAGCTCATGCAACCTTTCGGTCTTCTCTGCAACTTCTTCAATAGAGTCATTCTAAGAAACAAGGATGATTTATCTTATGGAACTTTTTCTTTTCCATATCACACAGAAATTCCAAGAGTCCTCTTGTTCGGACTTCTCGGCTTCACCTGTTCCATATTGGCACCGCTTATACTGCCCTTCTTGCTGATATACTATTTTCTTGCTTATCTGGTGTACCGTAATCAGGTGAATTCTTTAACTTATGCACTTTGTTCTATCTTAACCCTTTTTTCCCTCTTTCAAGGAAATAGTTGACCTTGAGTTTCTAGTGCTGTATATTTATCTATTGCTGTCAGAGTGTTTTTGTGGTGCTTTAACTATATCTTGTTCGTATGCACAGTTTTGTCATCATTTATTTACTTGTTCTCCATCCTAATTTGTTGTCTATCTTTATTTTTTGAGTAATAATAGTGCATTTCAAAAAGTCAATGACATTAAGTTGAAGTGTTCAAAATTACCCTATTTGAGTATAAATCATTGAGCGGAGGGATTATTTTATTTATTTATATTTTGATGTTACGCAAATTTTTTTTCTTTTCTCCTAATTACCTGTGGTTTTTATTATTATTATTTTTTTATCATGGTATAATAATCAATTAGCACTTCAGCTTCGAGGGTTCTATGTTTATAGTCACTTGATTTTTAGGTGAAGTTAGGTTATTATCAAGTAGGTTGAGGATTCAAGTCCCCATTGGGACAAATACTAGGTGTGTATGTTCGTGCCTACCAAAGAAATATTAAAATAATATTCCTTAAATTTTGCAACTTATTTTATTTTACTAACCAAAAAAAAGAATTTCTGTCAAGGAGGTTGGTCACTTCCTTGCTTGTTTGCTGATGGAGGGTATCTAGCAACATTAGACTAGGAGTGCAACATGCTAGGTACGACCTAGCACATTTCCATCCTGCTTCTACAATGCCCCTCACCGCAGCACAAACCCCTTGCACATCCCAAAGAGCTTAAGGCTCATTGGGTGCTTATGGAGTTTTTTTTTTTTAATTTTTTTTTAATTTTTGGCAAGTTATGTTAATTGTTCTTATATGCCTCTCCATTGGAACTTCGAACTTGAGAAAAGGTAGTTTGTATATTTAAGGTAGAATGCTCTACTCAATAAAGCTTTAATTCCACTTATTGGTTTAGTTATATGAATCCTTTGTGTATTTAATATTGTTATATATGTTACAATAGGCTCCATTACGGTGCTGGAAGTTCCAGTTAATATGTAGCTGTCTTGACTCTTGTCTTCAATCTATGAAAAATTGAAGGGACTTTGAAGTTTATAATGTACTTCCCTTTTACCTTCTGTTCTTTGTTAAATTCTAGTTGATTGGTCAATGTAATGTCCCATTTTTCTCCATTCATGTTCCATTTGTCATTTATTTTTGTTTCTGTTTGAGTGCCACTGAAGAATGTATTGTGAATTTATGATCTCAAGCTGCGCACACATGTTTCAGATAATCAATGTATATATCGCAAAATATCAAAGTGGGGGACAGTTTTGGCCTGTGATGCATAACACGACAATCTTCTCATTGGTGCTAACACAAATAATAGTTTTGGGGGTCTTTGGACTGAAGCATTCAGGAGTTGCAATGGGCTTCACCGTTCCACTGATTATTTGTACACTTCTCTTTAACGAGTACTGCAGGAAAAGGTTTCGCCCAGTATTTGAGAACAATGCTGCACAGGTGATGATCGGAAATGAATTATTTCTCTTTCTCTCTCTCTCACTCTCACTCACTCATGTTGTGTGGATTTGTTCACAGGTCCTCATAGAGATGGATCGGCAAGATGAGCAATGTGGGAGGACAGAAGAGATTCATCAGCAGTTGCATTCAGTTTATTGTCAATTTGCATCAATACCCAACGACTCATTTAAGGATGTGCCCCTGAACCCTTGTGGTGATGGGGACGATGACAGGCTAAAAGATCCAGAGGGCTTGAACCCTAGTTTGATTGGTGAACAATCTAGAGAGACTTTCTATCTGGAATCAGACAAGTAAACTCTTGGCTGTCGCTTTACAAGAAAGAAATCAAGCCTATACATTGCAGTTCAGAAATACAGTGGGAACATGAAGTAGACTGAGCTGTATTCTTATGCACATAGTTCATTTTGAGAAATGATACATAGGAAGATAGTCTCTCAAGCTTTTCTTGTAACATAGGAAGAAAATCTCTCACAAGCTTTTCTTGTAGCCCCAATATCATATCCGATTCAATTGTATGTACAAATTTTGTATTCATGGTTCCATATTGCCACCATTCTGGTAGTGGTTGCTGGAAGGAAAATTGATTGGGAAAGAATAGAAATGAAGGTTTATTTTCCGTTTGTTCTTCTCTCTCTCTCTCTCTCTCTCTCTCTCTCTCTCTCCCTGTGTTCCTTTCGTCTCACGTAAAGAAAAATTGACTGGGAAATCACATTTATGCTGCAATTGCGCTTTTGGATTATTTAGTGCGGTCTGAAGTTATTGGAACTCTAGTTGCAGTAGCTGGATGAACATTAGTTTCTCATCACATAATTGAGCTTTCTATGAGTTTAGAGCAGATGATGTTCTTTGGTAATGGAACAAACTTGTACCCTGTGATATGCATAGTTTTTAGATTTATAAGCCTACAATATGAGAGGAATTGACTCGTGTTTGGGCTTACGGAACATGTTAGAACATAGCATCAGATCATATAATAACCCAAGTTTAAACACCATTAGTCATATGAAAACTTGGCCTACTTTGCTTTGTTATTTTCTCACTAACAGTTTTCTGTTTTTTGAGAATTGAAAATCAAAACACTACAAAAAAAAATTATTTGATTGATAGTTTTTGAAAAGGGAACTGATATTCGCGTTTCAAAATCATACCAAGGCGCTCCATTTCTATTTATTCATAAATTGATGGACAAAAAGAAATTATCCCTTCCCATTTTTCTCTCTCCTCTCTTATTCCGTCTTTTGTCTCTTTTCTCTCTCTTTTATTTCATTGTTAAGTAGAACACTAAACTGATACATCTCTTTTTTCATTTCTCCTCCTTATTTCACTCTTTTCTTGTCTCTTTTCTCTCTCTTTTATTTCATTCTTAAGTAGAACTCTAAACTGATACACTATCTTTTACTTTCTCCTCCTTATTTCACTCTTTTCTCTTTTTACTCTGTGCTCCATCTCACGCCTCTCTCTCCCTACCATCTTCCCTCTCTTGCTAGAATCTAGATTGCCCTCAAAGACCATCAACTTGAAATAAAGTAAAGTAGAGAGATTAATTAGAGCGATGCCTCCGATTGATAAGGCATCGGTGATACCTTTTTTATTGTTATTATTATTAATTTTTACGTGAGTAAGGAAGAAGACTCATTAAGTTGAAATGCTCTCTCATATATTTTAGACTTTTATCAAACTCTTGCCTGTTCATATGTCTTGCTTGGGTACATGAAATGTAGAACTTCTGTCTATTACTACTTTGCACCTCTTCATCGTGAGAGTGGTGCGAAATGCAAGAAATATGCATGGTGGATCAAAGTGTAATAGATGAAGCAAACAAATGTCAATTGGACATGAAAAAAGAAAAAGGAAAAAGAAGTTACTCTCCAGTGTTCTTAAATATTTTGCATCGAAACCTAAAATTTGGGCATGGATTTTCTGGAATTATACAATAAAAATTAAGAAAAAAAATTTTGAGAGAGATCTACAAGAATAAAATATTCGTCTCTTTTACCGATCCTTAAATAATAATTAGTAAATAGGTATTTGTAAATGAAACGATGAAAATTAGTGTGAATGTCATGAATGTGTTAATCGATAGATGGTATGACGGGTGGACAGGTGATTCTATTGGAGTAAAAAAGAAATCATATAGAGTAAACAAGAAAGGAGAGAGAAAAAGAAAAGAGATGGAAAAGAGAGTGAGTTAAGAGAGTCCTACGTCTGTAAGAGAGGAGAGAAAAAACAGATTGGAATAATTCAGAGTTACTTTTGTCAATCCATTTATGAATAAATAGAAGTGGAGCGTCTTGATATATTTTTGGAGCTCCCTTTGAAAACTGTATAGTGAAACTCAATTAAAGAAAGGCTGTTTCCATAGAACGGACTTCTTTTAGTTTTCTATTTTTTGACTTTTTAAAAATCTGAACCAAGAGTAAGTTTTTGATAACTGTTTTTAGAAACTTGAACCAAGCATACCTCTGTCTTTCCAATAATCCTAAATGCCACTATGAGTAAAATTATGCAAAATTAACCAAAAGCGCTCATTAAATGAATCCACTTAAATTAGGCTTATCAATACCAGAAGAGGAGTGTTAGTATAGTCACTTCTTTCATTGGTTGAAAAACTAGAAGCTCATTCATTATTTGTCTCCTACTTTTAAGGACAATTAAAAATATAAATTTTGAAGATAAAATTACCCTTTAAAACTAATCCATTCAAAGTTCTTGGCACATATGCATGTATATACATATTATGTGTGTATATAAAAAGAAAGAATTTATTCACAAATGCGTCTATTTTGGAAAAAAAAAAAAAGGAGAGAGAGAGAAATAATCCATTCAAGACAATGAAACATATATTTTTATAAAATTGTATATGTCCATTCACAGTTATCTATTCAAAGATCGAGAGAGGAGAGTAAATATATAGGCTTGTATATAGACAACTCAAAAAAAAAAATGAAAGAATTCATTCGGAAGGTTGGTAGTTATATATCTATATTACATTTAATCTTGGTTCAAAAATGTCTTCACCGATTTACGCTTTAAAATCACTATATCTAACCATCTAACGGTTATGATTCCCGGTACATACATGCATATGAATTGAAGGAGGAATGGTAAAAAAGGCTAAAGATAAGATTTGTAAAGATTAATTTTGTCCTTAAAATTTATGCTTTTAGTTGTCCCTTAAAGGTAGGAGGCAAATAATTAATGAGTTTCTATGATTGGTTTTTCAACCAATGAGAGAAGTGAATGTAGAGCAACACTCACTCAGTCGCCTCTAACACTCCTCATCCCAGAATGTGGTGAAAAAAATATGACCGGATTATATATGCGAGAAGAAAATTACTAATAATTTCTACGTTTATATCTAAAGACCAATAAATCATTGTCACTTTTACAAACTCTTTTCAACGAATTTTAAACTTATCAATCTTCCATTTATTTCTTTCTTCAATTAGAACTAAAGTTTGACAATTATGATTTTTGTTCAAAATTTCATTTGTTTTTTTCTATATATATATATATATATATTGCTTAACTATTCAAACATGTTTAATATTTTCTAAGCAAATTGAGGGATTTTTTCTTTCTTTCTTTTAGATTTATATATTTTAACTCATAAATAATTAATTTATATTCCAAAAATATTTAAATATTTATCATATAGAAAAATAAAATTACTATTTTAGATAATAAATCTAAACTTTTTAAAAAATTAGAAATTGTAAATATTCAATAAATTGAATATCAGTAATTACAAATTTTAAAGAATGAAGTTTAAAGTTTGGGAGGGTTATAACTAATATGTAACTTTTATATAAAAAAATAAAAAATAAAAACAGGATTTTGTGTTTTTTTTTTTTTTTTGCACAAAAAAAAGAGGCCTTTAACGGTTTTTCTAAAATTGATAGAACTTTTTGGTAACTAAGAAGGAAAAATAAGGACTTGTGAGTGACTTATTCAAAATTTAACCTTAAATAGGTCTAGTAATTACAAAAGATCCTTATATACTAAAATTAATTTTGAAAAAATGAAACATTTGCTTAAGATATATATATATATATATGGACAATACTTAGGTACTCATCACTTAGCAGGTGGTACCTCCTCACAGATTATGTGGCCCAATAAAAAGCAGGCACGTCTTCTATAATTAAAATTTCAAAAAAAGAATTAAAAAGAGAATCGAATGGAATCTACTCTTCTATATTCACACCTTGTCTGTTTTCCTTCTCGAATGGAAACCACCAACAAATGGAGGAAATAGAGATTTTTTCCTTAAAATAGAGTATATATATTTTGTAAATTTTATTAATCACATAAAACTTCTATGGCAAATCTACTTTTACATGAGCACAGAGAAAAAGATATTCATATAAAATGTATTTTCTTTCACCCGAATATGTTTTCATATCTTCGAAATCGGATTGGTTTTACCACTAAAACATATAAAGATGTTAGGGTTAGGGGTTGTGATATATTATTTGTCCTTCACATATATATGTGAAACATATAAAGATGTTAGGGTTAGGGGTGGTGATATATTATTTGTCGTCCACATATATATACATACATACACACACACATATACACCTCTGAGTTTCATATATGAGTAACCGATCAAATGTACCATCTTTTGGTGTTGAATCAAGAAGACACCATTACTGATATCACAAAAGGTGGTATCTCCTATAAGCGTAAAGAAAGAAAAGGTGTGCATATAGAAGGTTTTAATCCGATTGAAATTAGGTTGAACTGGTTGGATTTATTTTTTTGGAAATGGATCATTTTCAGCCAAATCTCTTTTCTAATCTACTTTTTTCACTTCTTTTTATAATTTGTAATTATAGAAGATGTGTTTACTTTTTATTCTAAGTATTGTCCTAAAAAAATACATCCAAAACAGTTTCAAAAAATTTCGATGGATAACGGTGAACAATCATTTAAAATTAGCAAAAATAACATCTTTACAGTGAAAACATGATCAGACAGACATAAAACTAACTCTCATATCAAACCGGTACATAGTTCCTCATATACTAGTATGCCATCGAATATATACACCTAAAATTTCAAATTTGTGATCAGGAAGCTTATTTTCGAATCTAAGACATGAACTAAAGCCAATTATTTTAACATAATTTAGAATTTGAATCAAACCAAATTTTAGCTGTTCGAGCTTCAACTTAACAATCAAGTAGAATCGTTGTGTGTGAGTGTATATATATAAAGGATCCACCGTTGTAATCTAATACCAGAGTCCATGAATGATAAATCATAGATTCAACCGCTGAAAATTTGGGTGCTATTGTATAGCTTTGTATCGATTAAGTTCACGAGTCAAAGATAAGCAAACGCTGACATTCGTCACAGGGTAAATCACCGCCTCTCAGAAAAAATTAGGTGCTATTATATAGCTTTGTATCGGTTAAGTTCACGAGTCGAAGATAACTAAACTCAAAGTGCTGACATCTGTCATAGGGTAAACCACCGCCTCTCAAGAAAAATTGGGTGTTATTGTATAGCTTTGTATCGATTAAGCTCATGAGTCAAAGATAAGCGAATTCAAACTGCTGACATCCGTCGCAGGATAAACCACCGCCTCTCAGGTTCTTGATTGATTCTACCATAGAGGTCAACTATAGACAATAACTCCTTCCGAACACAGCTTACAACTTTCATCGTATTGTGCTCTCTACAAAGAGCAAATATTGTCCGCTTTGAGCTCCCCTCATGACTTTAAAAGTCGTTGTTACGCAATATAAATTCTGTTCACAAGTATTCATCTATCAGAACCTACCACCATATATATCAATATAGTCTTCTTTGGGCTCCCCTTCATGTCTCGTGGAAGTAGGGTGTAAAAAATTTCCTTGTAATCTCAGCAATTTTTGCCTTCCTAAGCGATGGAGGTGTCTAACACACTCCACACGCGCGCAGCTCAGACACTAGCTCACCTGCATGGCTCAAGTCCACACACTTTTGGTCAGGTATATTACGCATTCAAATGTTCTTTTTTCCTAACACAGGAAATATAAAAGCAAATTTCCAAAGCAGAATCTTGCAGTTTCTCAGTCATGTCAATTTTTGAGAATTGATAAACATGTTCATTAAATGACCCATTGTCATTTTACAAATTAGGCATCCAATCAATGACAAAACATCACCATTTACAAATGCAGAAACTAGTAAAGCATACTTCTCTACATATTTGGTTTCACAACAATTGAAGTCAAAAATGAGTGCAGTCGATTTCAACAATCCAGCCTCTCTTGTCCTCAATGTGACCTGTTTGGATCCCTACAAGTGTTGAGTACAGTTCTTGGCTTAACAATCCAGTGCCCATTTTATATTCAACCCTGCAAATAAAACTTAGATGGTTAGAGTATGCAGAGAAATGAAACTAGCAATGCATCATGAAAGCACATCGGCAAATCAATAGTTCAACTCTGCGAGTTTTGGACTGTTTAACATTGTCTAAAATAGCACGTCGACAAATTTTTGTTCACAACATTTTATAATTGTGGTTGTCATTCATCAAATTAGTTTTTGATTCCACAATGGCAAGAAAAAGTGGAATCAGTAAGACTACTTGCCTTCTGTTCTGATATGTAATACTACCTACAGGAGCAACACCAACAGCAGTTCCTGTGCAGAAAACTTCATCGGCGTCCATCAATTCCTCCACTGGAATAGAACATTCCTCAACCTGTTTGGGAAAATAGAAGCCAAAATAGACTAATTTAATCCTAATGAATATTTTAGATATGTTTAGGCAAAAGCTTATTTATTAAGAGATGCTTTCAAGGTTTGATTTCTGATTTCAACAAATAATTATGATATATGGCTAATGTAGCCATTCTGTTTGCAAGATAAACTACCTGGTACCCAAGATCAATGGCAACGTCGATGATGCTTTTTCGCGTGACTCCTTCAAGAATAGTTCCACTGGTTGCTGGAGTTGAAAGAATATTACCCTGTAAAGGAGAAGTATTACATACATGGACAACATTCCACTTCTGATGATTCTATGAATACCATCAAAAGGAATATCTTAAAATGGCTCAATATAGAGAAATGCTTAAAAATATCAATTTCCCGTAGTTCTCTACTTTAATAGAAACCAAAACAGCCATTTTCATACTTAGTTTGATTGTTGTTTAACTTCTTCTTTTTCTTTCACATTTTCATAAACCAAATCTGAGTATCGAGGTATTAGTATAATAGATATGAAATTAGATTAATTTAATTGACAGAAGATCTAAATTGAAGAATACCTTAACCACAAAAATGTTACAAGAACTGGCCTCCTCAAGATTCTTTTTATTTACTGCATCAAGGTACAAGACATCAGAGAATCCTCTGTTCCTTGCTCTAGTTAATGCCTTCAAAGCCTACACAAAACGAAAGCTTGTGAAATTATAGAGGATCCAAAAGAAAAGAGCATTTACAAAGCATTTTTTCCAAATTGCACTAGTCTGTTAAGCTATAAAATATAATACTAAACCTTTTAGCTACTGAATAGGAGAGAATTGCCCTATGACATTCTATATGTATGCCACAAACAAATTGATTTTGCAGGTTTATAGACATCTTTCAACTAGCCCCTTCACATACAAGAAATTGTTAAACCCAAACTAAATTAATATAAAAAAAAATGGAACAACCCAATAACTAAAACAGAACCCTTTATTCAGGAACAGACATTTTCAGTTGAAACTTAAGGTATTGATGAAATATTAATCAAGTTACATCTTCTAAACCTAACCAGGAGGACTCATTTACCGGGGCATAATTGGCAATGGTTTTGACACCTCCAGCTCCACCACGAGAAGCACGATGGAATTCATCCTCCACATATAAATTCAAGGGTGCCAAACCTTCCTGTATACAGTAAAATCAGTACCATATAAACCTTTTATTTTAGTCAAAGCCTACCCTGAATTACAATATCAAGAAAAAAGATTGACCTTGAAGTAGTTGCCAACAGGAGAAGCATATACAAGAAATGTGTATTCAGGTGCTGGAGCCAAACCCAATACAGGCCCACTTCCCATTAGCAGAGGCCTAATGTAGAGAGACCCTTTGCCTGGAGGAGGAATCTGCTCTAATTCAAAACACAAAGTTACTAACCATAAACATATACATGTATATGTATATATTGCATGAAAATAATTCAACCAAAAGTATTGAGGGATTCTAATGCATGGTAGAGACTTTGCATATTGTTCAAAAGTAAATAAATAAATAAAAAGTATTACCCAACGCTTGTTAGAAATGGCGGTTTTCTTGACAGCATCGATGAATTGCTCGATGGAGGGTGATGGCATGCACATTCTTTCGGCACCAATCTGCATACGGATGGCATTCTGATCTGGGCGGAAGAGGAAGAGGCCTCCATCTTCTCTCCTAAATGCTTTTGTACCTTCAAACAGTCCCTATTTGGATTTTGAAGCCAACAACACAAGGAATACACTCTAAAGTTAGTTGAAGGGCACAAAACAAACACAGCCCCTACCCCTCCCATCCTAACAAAGGCAATTATCCACTATGGTCTTTCTGTCATCAAACTCGAATTCATGTAACAGTAATTAAGCAAGTAACAACTGCAGTTTCGAAATGGACACAAACTGGAGCTGACCTGCCCATAATTTAAGACTCCGGCAGAAGGGCTCAATTCAATGTTTCCATAGCGGCTAACTTGGCCTTGATCAAATGTCTGGTCTTTAGAACATTTCATGGTGTACATGTAATCAGTTTGCATGAGACTAAATCCAAGATTACTCCAATCAATATCAGCGTACTCGTCATCACTGGCATTACTACTCATCAAAAAAAGTAGAAAGTGGACACAAAGATCGTATGTTAGAGGGAAGATTAAGGCATACATCACTAGTTAGAAAGAATGGCTAGAAAACTGTCATATACATCTGAATATGCAGTTACACATAACAAATGAAAACTAATACTAGTAAACAGAGTCTTGCAGTGAAAAAATTAACAGTACAAATGGGTTCAAAGTTTGAGTTTGTTGAATTACATTAAAATAATCTACAATATCCACAAAGTCTAAGTTGAAAATGATATAAATGAAAAGATTAGCAACTTTAAGCAATTCAAAACGAGTTAGAATGAAATTATAAACAGTTGAAGCAAATGATGTGGCGTTACTATAACATTTTGCAGAATTGGAATCCTTCTGCTTTTGCAGTTACCTGTTAAGAGATGTTTCACACACTTGTTGGAGAGAAGATGCAGCTTGAGATGTGCAAAAATTGTAAGCTCCAAGCTGCAAATTCACATCAAAATAGTCAATTCCTCTGAATTCAATAATATCCTTAAAACCTGATTCTGAACTTTACCAAAAAAAATCAATAGAAATTGATTAATTAGCACTAAACCATCCAAAACAATTTGCAACCAAACAGAAACTGATGCAGAAAAGTTCTGTAATTTTTTTGTTGGGACTGTTTTTTCTATTTTTAAACTCTATAAAGTTAAACTCTATAGTCTATAACACTTTCCTCTGATCAGCAATAGTCATTGTATATATTAGAACAATCACAAAACCAAAATCCAAATTTAACTATCCAAATATGAACTGAAAAATTCATGAATCTCCTTATTACCATGTTATTTGAGAGAACAACTGTATTCAGATCCATTTAGATGAAAAACTAGATACCAAGTTTGCCAACCAAACAAGGAATATCATCTAAATCTTGGACCTTTAAACTACCCTGTTACCATATAGCTTGAACTGATACAAAATTTCATTTACACTCTTCTGTAAACTTGTTCAAATTTTCTTCCACATGGATTTTATGTGATGAGCCCTCAAAGAAAAGCATGGAAAAGGAGACAATTAGTTGAAAAAGCACAAACCTTGCACATCTATAAAAGAAAAACTAAAACGATTGAATTTGATCAAAAACATAATCAAATGAAGCACTGCATCAAACACCAAGTGGGTAAATAAAACTGGGTTGAAAACTTGATCATATATTTCATATAACTCATATTAACTGAACAAAAGATGATCAAATACTTACAAAGGTTGAAGACCGACCTTTTTAATTACAGAACCTATACTTGAAGATTGGATCAAATTGCTAAGGCAGACACTCCTCTGAATCATTGTTGCTCTTATTGCTCTCTTGATTCAAACCAGTTTGTGATAATTCTCACCAAATTTCAAATTGGCTAACAGAGAACAAACTATTGCAAATGATTTTAGAAATTAGTGAAGATAAAACTGCATGTTATAGATACATATATGCTATTGAATTATAGTCGTATGTGTATATAGGCAAGAGCAGTGTAGAAAATGCCAAGAAATGAGGAAGCAATTTAACATGGAATTTAACTGTGTAAAAAGATGGCAATCACATCACATAGACACCTACTTACCAAAGAACAGATAGGATTCACATATTTTAAATTTTCTTTTTCGATTTTCGAGGATAGGACTGATGAGTGCAAGCCCATAACACAAACACGTCACATAGACATAACCGTTTGAATAGAGTTAGAATAAAAATAGTGTGTAGTAATGACTCATAATTGAATCGTGAGTTGTAAATTACAATAATTGAATTGTGTAGTGTAGATTAAATCACAATAAATGAAACAATAAAAATACTCCATAGTTATTAATATTAATTTCGTAAATTCATAAGCATTTCCATAGTTATTAAAAATGCTTAGAAATTATACTTTTTACGAAATTAATGAATAAAAATAAAATTAATTATGAAATAAATAGAAATTAATCATACCATATATATAATGTGAGAACCAGTAAACAAAAGTAAAAATAAATCTGAAAATTAAAAATATTATTTTAATCTACGTATAAAATTAATTAGACATATAAAATCAACATATTGATTTACCATCGATTATCATTATACTTGTTTACAATAATAACTAGCTAAAAGGTTTTGTATTGAATAATTAAAGGGTAAAATTACACTAAAACTTTTCTGAAATTTTGGTTAATTACACACACACACACATATATATATATAGGAAATTAAAATAATTTTTTAAGATAGGAACGCATCTTTTAGTTAAACTTATCTTTTTCAGGGTATAGCGGAACAGAAGCCGGGTGGTAGTTCATATCTTTGATACCAATCAGCCTGGAATTCCACGTCAAACAGGCTTGGCACTTATCTTGCTTTACTTTACATGAAATTAAAATAATTTTTTATTTGATATAAAAGTTTGTAATTGATCCAAAATGGTTAGATAAAAAGTTTTTTATAAGTTGAGTAAATAGAAATGTTCATATCAAAACAAACACGGCCTTATATTGCTTTACTTTTCAAAGTAACCTTTCGAAAGTTAAGAAAACGTTACATCATGTTATACAAGTATGAGTTTCTACTTTAATGGCGGACCAGGATGTCGACCAATCAAAATTAAATATGAGTTATTTGGATTTTTTTATGAGTAAATCAGACACATCATCACCGCAGTGAGCATCCGAGGCTCATTGGATCCATCATTACAACAACAAGAAGATAACCTAAATTTCTTCTTTCGAACGAAGATCAATTAAAAACAAAATTGGTTTGACTCGAAATAAAACATAGCTCAAACGCATCAAAAGGAACTATAATATGTGGAAATAGAGATCGAAAGTGGGTTCGCGTTATTGCGAACTAATTTAGACTAGAAAACGAGAAACAAGTGAACCCAAAATTTGTTGACTTCAAAAATAAATAGAAGACAAAAAGTTACTGATACAAACAATGCTACATATGTTTAATGTATGCGTGTTTATATCTATAGGTTAATGATTGCGGTTTTGTATGTATAGGTGAATGAATAATTGAATATGAATGGGTCCATGATATTGAGATAACCAAATGTTACTGAAAAACAAAAACAAAAAAAAACAAAAACATGCAAGTGTACGAATGTGACGATGTGATTGCAATTTGTCTTACTCGTAAAAAGACTCAAATGACCCACGTTTAATTTTTAAAAATTTTTTAAACTGTGTTTAGTTTTGATGGGTACACATCAATTGTATATAGGATGAACTCCTACTTATATGACCAGAGACAAGTATTATTTGAAAACTAATGCGTGTTGAAGCATCCAAAGAATTACATTTTCTCATTTTAAGCAATATCATAACTAAACCTTATTAGATTTTATTATTTTTTATTATACCATCTGAATTTTAGATTCACGTATTAATTTTTTTAGCTCTGTTAATGTGACATTAGTAGACAAACAAAATCGATTGATATCAATAGTAGAAAATTGTAGAAATGGTCATTTTTGTCCTTCTGGTGCATGAAATGACATATTTGACCTCAATATAATAATCATGGTTAAATTGTAAAATATATATATATACATATATTAGTAAACCTAAAGAACGTCACGCGTGTAGTCAGAAATATTAAAATTATAAAGGGTTTGATCAAAATATTGCCTAAACTGAGAGGGTGTAAGTGGTAATTACTCAAGAATTTATTAGTGAAAATAACTTATTTTAAAAAGATTGCGATACAAACTCTCTAAACGCAGTGTGAGTAACTTCTATTATGCTAAATGACGTGAATTCTATGTTAAGTCTCACGAAGAAAAGATTTTGTGATTCACGAATTTTCAAAACACCCCTCCATAGAATAAATATTCATGTCATTTCATTAATATTTTATTAAACAATCTTGTCATGCGTTTATTAAAAAAAAACCTATATTTTGCTAGATTGTTTACACTCTTAACAGCAATGCAACGCGTATGTTAGATGTGTTAGGAACTATCTCAAATTTCTATTGTAGAAATGGTCATTTTTGTCATTCTTGTGCATGAAATGACATATATATTTGACCTCAATATAATAATCATGGGTAAAATTGTAATATATATATATATATATATATATATTAGTTAACCTAATGGACGTCACTGACAAGGCGTGTAGTCAAAAATATTAAAATTATAGAGGGTTTGATCGAAATATTGCCTAAACTGAGAAGGTGTAAGTAATAATTACCCAAGAATTTATTAGTGAAAGTAACTTATTTTAAAAAGATTGCGATACAAACTCTCTAAACGCAGTGCAAGTGAACCTCTATTATGCTAAATAACGTGAATTCTATGTTAGGTTTCATAAAGAGATTATCTTGTGATTCATGAATTTTCAAAACATCCCTCCGTAGAATAAATATTCATGTCATTTCATTAATATTTTATTAAACAATCTTGTTATGCGTTTATTCAAAAAAAAAAAATCTATATTTTGCAAGATTGCTTACACTCTTAACAACAATGCAATGCGTATGTTAAATGTGTTAGGAATTGTATCTCAAATTTCTATTGTAATTAGGTTTTTATTTTATAGCCGTAATTTATTTAGTAATTTCTTGTTAGACTTGGACTTGGAGCAATTGTAATCCTTGTCCAACAAAGAATTAAGTTTGAAGATTCTATAAATAGAGGTCAGGTTGAGAAAAGAAGTGGAAGAGAAAAGAGAGAGATAATTGTAAAGAGAGAAAAAATGTGTACCCAAAGTATTGAAGTAAAGAAAGTCGTTATTCACCTGTGGACGTAGGTAATTTGTCGAACAACGTAAATCTCATGTTATTTGTGTGTATTTTTTTTATCTGTTTTATTTGCCAATATTGTGAATGCGATACTAACAATTGGTATTAGAGTTATGACGACAACTATTAGAGATGGAAAGTACATGGTCGCAAAGTTTGATAGAAGAAGGAACTTCCATCTTTAGCTAGTTCGAATGCGAGATTTACTGATTCAACATGGTCTCGAAAAGGCTTTGGGTTTGAAACCAGAAAAGATGGAAGATGAACACAGGATAAAGATTAACTTGAAGGCATTAAGTGTTATTCGATTGACATTGGCGGATGATATTGTGTATGATGTGATAGAAAAAGCTTCAACAACGAATATATGGAAGAAATTGGAGAATCTATATATGGGAAAGAATCTCACCAACCGATTAGTTTTGAAGCAAGAGTTGTATTCTTTTTGGAGAAAAGAATGGGTAAGCTTGCAAGAACATCTTGGTGAATTCAATAAGATTATTTGTGATTTATCTATTGTTGATGTCAAGTTGAGTGATGAGGATAAAATAATTATTTTGTTGATATCGGTACGCTTTACCCATAAACCTTTAATTCAATACTTTACTCTATAGAAGAGATACCATCTCGGTAGAGCAAGTTAAGAGTTCTTTGTTTTCTAATGAAAAGTTGAATGCTGAAAAGAGTTACAATGATTATGCTCAAGCTCTTATTGCTCAGGAGAAGAAAAGGTTTGAAGCTTCAAGAAGCTTTATGCCATTGTTAAAGAAAAGATGTTACAAGTGTGAAAGAAAGGGACATATTCAGTGGTATTGTCCAGAAAGGAAGGAGAGTGCATATACTACTATTGTTATGTCTGAGGTTATGAAAGAATAGAGTGATGACAATAAAACATTATCAATTATTGATAACAAGGGAGTGGCTAGGGAGTGTATACATGATTCTGTTTATTCCTTTCATATGTGTCCTCGGAAAGAGTGGTTTGTTACCTACAAACCTATAAGTGATAAGGTATTTATGAGAAATAATGCTTCTTGTGATGTTATGGGAATTAGAACAATCAAAATTAAGACAACTAGTGATTTGGTAAGAATTCTAACGACTCTACGTCATATTTCAAGTATTCGAAGGAATGTGATTTCTGTAGAAGCATTGAATTCCAAAGGTTGTTGGTGTGAAGTGAAGAATGGATTAATGAAGATTAGAAGGGAGCCATGTGTTATACTTTTGAGAAGGAAAACATCTATGTTTTGTTAGGAAATACTATGTTAGGTGGAGCAATTGTAAAGACAGAATGGAAGCCTGTTTCGAGATGTACTAGAGTTTTCAATCAAGAGTAGTAAGAGAAGGAATAAGTCTTGACGATTGCAAGAACACAAACTTTTATTCTAGAAGTAAGAAGAATTCAATTTGGTGATGTGAGAGTCGATTCCAAGTTTGACTATTTGAACTTGGAGTTTGCTCTCAATAAGTGAATGCAATGGAATGATGAAGAACGACAATAAGAAAGAAGGTGTTTTGTTCAAGATGGAGAGATTTTCAGTCAAGGTGGAGCTATGGAGGAGCGCGTGAAGATCAAATTTTAGCCAAGGTAGAGATTGTTAAGAATTGTGTCTCAAATTTCTATTATAATTAGGTTTTTATTTTAGAGTTTTAATTTATTTAGTAATTTCTTATTAAACTTGGTCATGAAGTAATTGTAATCATTGTCCAACAAGGAATAGGGTTTGAAGATTTTATAAATAGAGGTGAGGCTGAGAAGAGAAGTGGTAGAGAAAAGCGAGAGAGATAATTGTAGAGAGAGAAAGGTGAGTAAAGAGAGAAAAAGTGTGTAATCAAAGTATTGAAGTAAATAAAATCGTTCTTCACTTGTGAACGTAGATAATTTGTCGAACCATGTAAATCTCATGTTATTTGTATGTGTTTTTTCTATTTGTTTTATTTGCCAATAGTGTGTATGCAATCATAACAAGATGATCCTGAATTTTCTACTGCATTGGACGGTTCACAACACGTACACATGTGTGAGTAATCACACGTGTGTGTTGTGAGTCGTTCGACGAAGTACAATACATCATCCCAACATATGCTAGATAAAGTGAATTTAATGTGAAACTTGCAACGACCTACTCCACCACATAATATAATATTGTTCGTTTTAGGCCAAGCTCCCATGATTTTGTTCTTGGGTTTTACCCCAAAAGACCTCAAACCAATTGGAGAGAGAACACTATATATAATGATTCACTCCACCACATGATATAATATTGTCCGCTTTGGGCCAAGCCCGTACGATTTTGTTATTAAATTTCACCTAAAATGCCTCATACTAATTGGAGAGAGTATGTCAAATATATAACACATCCTCTTTCCACCCAGATGATGTTGGACCTTGAATTCTTTACTGCATTAGATGGTTCACAACACATACACATGTGTGAGCAATCACATATGTGTGCTGGACTTGTAACAACCTGCTCCACCACATAATATGATATTGTTCGTTTTGGGCCAAGTTCCCATGATTTTGTTCATAGGTTTTACTCCCAAAAGACCTCATACCAATTGAAGAGAGCACACCACATATAATGACCCACTCCACCACTTGATATGATTTTGTCCACTTTGAGCCAAGCCCATACGATTTTGTTCTTAGATTTTTATCCCAAAAGGCCTCATACTAATTAGAGAGAGCACACCAAATATATAACACATCCTCTTTTCACACCTATATGATGTGGGATGCCACAATCACCTTCCTTAGGGACTCATCATCCTTGTTGAGGTACCCGTCTAGGCTTGTTCAACGTCCCTCTATATGCGACTAAGTACAGCTCTGTCTGTAACAACTCACTCCATCATATGGTATGATATTATTCGTTTGGACCAAACCCGTACAGTTTTGTTCTTGGGTTTTACCCAAAAATGACTCATACCATTTGGAGATAGTACACCACATATATAGCACATCATCTTTTCACACCCAGGCGATGTAGGATGCCACAAGCCTAAACAGGTACCTTAGCGAGGACGCTAAGTCCTTAGGGAGGTGACTGTGCCATGTCACATCGTCTAGGTGTGAAAAGATGATGTGCTATATATGTGGTGTGCTATCTGGGGTAAAATTCAAGAACAAAACTGTGCGGACTTATCTCAAAGCAAACAATATCATATTATGTGGTGGAGTGAGTTGTTACAGGACTTGTATAATATTTACCTAATCCTTTTGGGATTTAGATTTGGAAAATGAATTGGAATTGAATTGGAAGTTCATTTGTATGTTTGGAATATATAGGATTTGTAAGAAGATGAATTCCTTTTTTAATTTGGATGTAAAATGAGATTTGAAATGAAAAAAAGTATTATACCATCTTTGCCCTTATTAAAATAATAAATTTTATTTAAAAAAATATGGTTGTCCAAGATTGGCACATAAGGTATAGATTACATATCAATAAGTTGGGTTTATGTGATAAATGCTCCAATATAGTACATACTTCACTGGCGTAAACCATTATGTCATATAAAAAAAATATAAATTTAATTTTAATAAAATAGTGACATGGCTTACCTTTCATTGGATAATTAAATAAAATTACAGGATATATATTTATTCAAATATAATGTACAGTTTTAATTTGAATATAATTCCTTCGTCAAACACTTTGCAACCGTAATTTACAATGTTATACGGAGATACTAGATATTTAGACTATAGACAAACACAGCATAAATCTCATGAAAAAGATTGGGGTGGTTCGGGAATTTTCAAAGCATCTCTCTTTTTATAGAAAAAAATATTCATGTTATTTCCATCAATTCTGGTGATGAAAACAACGTGGAAATTTTTTTGTCATGCATGTCTACATCTGTCAAATCGTCAAGTAATTAATCATTCACGAATTTATGTCATTTCATCAATTCTTTTCTTTTCTTGTCTTGTCATGCATTTAACTGGGAAATAAAAATAAAATCTTGTCATGCATGTCTATATCTATCTAATTGTTAATTTTAATTAGTGGGTTAGGCCTTTACTTTTTCAAGTTATATTAATGAAAGATAATTCCACTTACTCTTGTTTCATTGTCTTATTCTACCCACTCAAAAGCCTATGAAAACTACTGCTCCTATTTGTTTGGCCATGCTATTAAAAGCTTCAAATTGCTAAAAAAATAAAATAATAAAAGCTCCAAAAGCCAAGAATTAATGAATGACATTTTCATCAAATGTTCTTATCAGCTGTTCTTTTCATGCTTAAGCGGATTCCACTCTATTTTATAAAATATATAATATTATAGCATATGCTCATCTGGATTCACATGTAACAGTAACAATTTTTTAAATTATGATGTATTTTTCCCTTTTGATAGTAGGCTAGTAGCAATTTTTTAAAAGATTTAAACTATTATGTTTTTTTGCCTTTTTATACAAAAAAAAAATGATGATAGAACCGTGGTTAGAACCCAATCGTGTCACGGTTCGGTTCTATACTTGAAACGATTTGATTCGATTTCATGATTTAATAAAATCGATCCGTACAGTTTAAAGTATTTTGAAATCAAACCGAAATGTATGCATCCCTACTTTCAACCATCGACCTTTTGGGCTTATGGTTATAAGGTAAACCTCGAATACGTGCAATCACCCACAAATCACATATATCATCATTGTTTTAGGAGATCCCTTATTTACTAGGACACTCATACAAGTTAATAGTGAATTTATTTTGTCCAAACTCTGGCGTAAAGTTGTCAGGACTAAAAATCCGAATTAGTTAAGACCCTAATTAGATATATTATAATTTCCGCACTCATTTACCGGCCTTCTTCTTGTTCTTAGTTGGATAAAAAACCTATTAACACGAATGCAATTATGGAACCACCACTATACACTGAAGTGGTAGTGTATTTAAATTAACTGTAAGATCATTTCCCACCCTCACCATACATGACCTGAAGGTTATAAAACTCATGTCCAGTCTAAGCTTGGAGAAAAGTTTGGTTATAGCCGGTGCACTGGGTGAATCACAGCCATTGTTGTAATCGTGTCTGATTCACTTTAGGGTACCGGATGCAGCAAAGTTTGTTTTCCTAAACTTGGTATGCAAGCACCCTTTTTGTACTAGAGTCTTGGGCCTGGGCCATAAAGTCCATAAATATAGCGGCCCAATTTCAATGGGCACCCAACAGTACACAAAGAGATATAATGGCCACTCATTTAAATAATATATATAGAATAAAGTTTATTTTTAAAATTTTGAAGCATTTCCAATATTTTTAGAAATACTTGAAATACATGAAATATTACTTTCCGCTTTGTTACCAACCAGAGCAATGTGATCAAGGGTCATGTTTTCAGAAGAAAAAAAAAATAGTAAGGTGATGATAATGACTTTTTCCTTTTATTTTATATATTTTATAGTTGTAATAGCATTAACTTTGACTATAGATAAATTCAGAACATACTTGAATATAGAGCAGACCACAGTTTGAACTTCTTCTGGTCCATTTCGTAGAAGTGCAATTGGACCACTCTACTCCACAACATCCCACTTGGGCAACGATACAGAGACAAGTCAAACCAATATATTGGTTTCCATCTCCTTTTTTTTGCTATTTTTCTTACATGTTTCACTCGTGTGTACAGGAAAATTATACATAATATGATACTTGGATTAATTTGACTATTTTATATGAGTGAGGATGATTTGATAATAATAAATTTAGTTAGACTAATTTAATCGTCGAACTATGTAACATAATTGTTTTAGAGGAGTGCCAGTAGTAGTCGCTAGCGCCACAACTAGCCACTCACTTATATTTAATAACGTCTGACACTTTAAGAGAGTTTTGAGACTTTTGGAATACCTCTTCTCTAACCAGGTAGAGGTAATCTCTCTAATGTTCCATTTGATTGGAGGGATGAAAAAATGGATGGAATGGAGAGGAGAGGGATGGATGAGGCATCCCTAAGGAAGGGATAATGTCTCCACTTTTGGGAGTAAAATAGAAGTGATAATAGAAAGGATTGATGGAGTGACAACTAAATTTTGTTTGGTTGGAAGGAAATAAATCATGCATTGTATATGTATTAAAATATATATATTGTAACTCATTGTTTACGTATTAAAAAAAATAGTGAATTAAGGTAGAGTTAAAATATATCAACGCTAAAATAAGTCATTTTATAAATACATGAAAGTTATTTATGAGAGAGAATTACACTAAGATTAAAATACATGGAGGTTAAAATAATAATTTGTAAATAGATGAATATTAAAATATGTATTACAAATTTATAGGTTAATCTTTCACTCTTTTCTTCCTCTCTTTTGCCCTATTTTGGACGAATAAAAAATTCACAGTTATTAGCTATTACGAGGGTTGCTTTATTTCCTCCTTCTTTCTCCAATAAACTTTCTTTCAAGAAAGAAGATTACAATTAGTTTTTCACTATGACCATTATATATATATATATATATATATATATATATTTGGATGGTTCTTCTTCTATGCCACCGCCGGAAAGCTTTATGGTAGAAGAAGAACCATCAAAAATATATATATATATATAGTAATTTGTCAGTTCCAGTAAATAATCAGAATCATTGTGTTTCTGGTAAACAGTTAGGAATCCATACCGAAACAGAAAATCATGCCAAACGAGTGCAAAACGGCTAGTTGTAGTTTCTTCAAGTTACAATTCACCCTCTCCAACCTTACAATTAACTTAGTAATTCTAAGATAACAATTTTTTGACTTCCTTTAGATCTGTCCAACTTATTACACGTTGAAATTTATGTTTAGAGACTAGAAAAGTAAGGGTATGCAAGTTGTCCACAAGGAGATTAGTCTCATGAAGTTCCATAACAGAGGGCCTCTCCAAACAATCATTGTTCATATAATGAGAGACAACAATTCACTATAAAAACCACCCATCAATCTAATAGTTAAGAGAGAGACCGGAAATTTATGTTTAGTCCCGCCGTCGCCGGAAAGCTTTAGTTGAGAGATAGACCGGAGAGTTTTTGAGAGAGAGAGAGAGTACAGTAGTAATGATAACATCCTAATGATAAATTGATTATGTATCACTACTCGTGTGTGTGTGTGTGTGTGTGTGTATATATATATATATATATAACGTCATTAGCTTCTTATTGTAATTGAAATCAAGAAACTAAATCGACCAAATATAAAAAGTTAAAAAACCCAGGAAACTACATAATTTGGTATTGATTCGTGCAAACAAAAATAATATTCTTAATTCTCATAGAAGTTCCATCCAAGGAACAAACTCCATCCACAATCTTTATTTTTATCATTTGCCTACAAACTTCTAAAAAAAAAAAAAACATCAATAAAATATAATTGCAGCTAATTTGGAAATAGAGAGAATATTGATTTAGAATCACCGGGCAGTGGTGGCCGGACCATTGCCGGATTCTTAGAGAATATTACAAGATGATTTAGAATTGCCGGTCCTGACAGTGGCCGAACCATCGCCGGACTTGACACCGGGCCATTCCTTGCAGAGACAGTGTTGGCCTTCGGGCACACGTTTATAGACCGACGGCACGTGCCTTCCACAGCCACCCCATGTGGTCTTGCCACAGCTCGAACACTTCACCTCATAACACATTTTCTTTCTCCTTCCTCTGTAAATTCTCTCTCTCTCTCTCTCTCTCTCTCTATCTATCTATCTATCTCTTCTTGGCTTTTGAAATGGATTGATGGTTTTGCATTAGGTGAAGCACTTGTTTTATAGTAGAATTGAATGTGTCAATTCTATGACCCTCCTCCAATACACGTTATTTGACTTTTCTCGGGAGGTTGACTTGGTAGGGACGCCGTAATTGACAAGGATAGATATTATATTATTATTGTCATATGGTTGAAAGAGTGTGAGAGATTTGAAAATGTAATGATTGAGAATAATGGAGATAATACATTGCGTTTGGATATATATCATAAAAATATATATATATATATATTTCTAATATCATATCCTCTCAAAAATGTGAAGATTAAAAAGAAATGATAATATTTAAGTAATAATTTCATAATTTTGAAATGATTGTTAAGAAAGAGAAAATTGTTATTTACACTCATATCTGATAAATATAAAATAATATAATAAAAATTTAGTTTTTATATTTTCTCTCTCATATTTTATTCAAATAAGAATATTATCATTAACTTTCTTTTTTCTTTTATTTAAAGTTTATTACTCTCATCTCCTTTCCTCTCATTTCTTTTCTTTCATAATTAATGTTATTCACTTTTTTTTTTTCCTCTCGTATCTATCTAAATCGAGTCTAATAGTCTGCTACGAATGACAAGTATGTCTATTAATATTGTGTTGTGGCGCGTTCTGATTGTAAAACAAAATATTAAGTGTAAAATCAAGTAAGAGTGTGACTACACACGATCATACCCGGTCAATAAGCAGTGTCGTCCCATAGAGGGAGTCATTCAAATGGCTGGAAAATGGAAGAAAAGTTATAAATTCATTGACAGAGGTGTGGAATTTGTGCATTAATTGCATGAGATGGGTGCATTTGAAAATTTAGGGTTTGTTTCTACAAGTCATGGTCTTCGATCTCCTCTGTAATAAGTTATTCTAGAAGTCTCAAAATCAAGTAGGCTGGTCTTTGTCTTCTGTAAATTACAATATTTTACTGTTCAAGATGTTGAATTCAATTATGGAAAAGAAGGCTGTTGTTGTTGGTCAAAACCCTAAAACCCTTACACACTTGATTTACGCAAGAATAAGGTTCATATTAATAATTAATTTTAAGAATAACTTGTGTGGAAAATTCATTGTCTAAAAGGAAATTTTGGAGGTTAAAAAAAAAAAAAAAAAAAAAACCAAAATTTTAAAAAAATAATCCACAAAGTATAAAGAGAATTGTAATATAGGTGAGGTCCACTATGTGGAAAGTAAGTAGAAAAGTACGTAGTCCACCTCATTTATTGCTCCCGTTGAATATTTGTAGAAAAGATATAGGAATGCAATGTGTTATCTGTGAAATGGAAAAATAATTGTGGGTACCGAATTCGTGTGTCACTTAAATGGTTCTCTCTTGTTCAAGTCATTCTGGAAATATTACAGGAATGAGTCTCCCAAGTAAGATGCATACGATTCAATTGTTTAGCAGAATCGGATCGATTCCAACCCTCATTAATTTTGGAATGGAAATCAGAAATGTTAATACACACACACACATATATATATATATATAGAGAGAGAGAGAGAGAGGCGCTTCTTTTGCTTCATCTCTGCTGATTTCTTTAGCATATCTACATCTAATTAATATTTCTCACACTTGAATATATATATATATATATATATATATATATACCACCTATGCAATTTGGGTTTGTCGTCTACATTTTCCTTAACTAGAACTACTTCATTTTAACCCAATAAATTAAACTATTCCCCTTACAAGATTCCGCCTCTCTCTCTCTCTCAATGTGCTTACTTTTTGTTTAGTTCGCAACAATTAATATATATGGTTCATCAAAATATATATGTATATATATGATTGAGAGGGTGTAGAAAGAACAGTAGAACTTAAAAAATTAGTATTTATTTATATTAGATATATATATATAACAATAAAATTTAGAAGTTATTAGTGTTTGTATATATATATATATTTTAATAGTTCAAGTTCTAACGCGTGGAATGAAAACTGTAATGAATCATTCGATTAAATTCAGCTAGAGGTCTTTACCGTAGCGGTTCCGATTTCACATGTGTTTGGGCATTCTAATAAGTTATGGTCTAAAGCTTGTTTGGATGGAAGAAGGCCATCGGCTAGCATTACCTCCTGTCTAGCCCTTCATGATAAGCTTATAGGTTTCTGTATTGTTCGAGTTTGTCATAATTGTTCTGGACACCTACTCTGACTCTAGGGACCATCTTTTCTTCAGTTGTAAGCTTGCTCATGACACATGGTTATGGTTGGCTGATCTTTTTCAATGGGATTGGAGTAATGTTCAAATCTTTGGGCAATTGGTAAACTGGTGATATTGCATTCCAGTTTCAAAACTAGTTGCAGTAGAAGGCTGAGACTTATCTTTACATACATCATATGACAATTATGGTGGTCAAGAAATCAAAATTATCATAAAGGAAAAGCCTTCAAGTCCCTCCAAATTGCGAGACAAATACTGTGGAATGTCATGGATTCTACTGGTGTACATTTGTATCTTAAATGTCCAATTTCACTGGTCGACATGAAAGATAGGTCTTATATTTATATATATATATACACACATTTTGATCTCTTATTTACCGGTGAATAAGAAGTTTTATTCACACCTTTTATAATAGTTGTTAGATTAAATTCAACGGTCACAGTTCCAAACCCACCTCTACTTTCCCATAAACCACAAAACCATTCTCTTTAATTTAATTTTCTAAAATTAATCCTTACCATTGTTTGACAAAGGTAATTACCAAAAAAAGCATTCAAAATGTATTTAAAATGTTCTGAAATATATTTAAAAAACTAAGAAACTGGAATCAGCAAACAAATGTATTTAAAATATACTAAGATATATAAATGCTTCATTAGAAAACTATTAAAAGTTTTTTTTCTCCTTTTTGAATTGATCAATTTAGTCTTAAGTCTTAACTCTAAGATTAACAAAGATGATAGATATTTAGATGAATAAAATTCACATACATAGTTACGAGGATCTTGATAAAAATAAAATAAAAAAATAAAAGTAAAAAAGTTTAGAATTTAAATTATATTCACATTACAATTTTTTAATTTTTCAATGAATTTAGTAGTGAAACAAAAAATAATGTTCGAGACAAATTTAAGAATTATCCGTAGTACTTACTTGAATATATACTAAAATATATGTTAAACATTAGGGGTTAGATATATTGTTGGATTAAATTTACTTATCTCTCTTGAGGTTTGATTAAATTACACTTTAAGAAACCGTTTGACCTTTATTTCTTTCATCTCCCTTAAATCAATTTTTCGGTGGCTGGAATAAATTTTAAGAGTGAAAAGATAATTTTGCCCTTGCATTATAATATCACATTATATTTCAAATATGGTAAAATACAATGACATCCCTTGAGGTTTATCATAATTACACCGACCTCTCCTAAAGTTTGCCAAAATTGCATTGACCTCCTCTATGAGATTTGAAATAATATTTTAGGATGATTTTACCATCATGCCTCCAAATAATTTAATAATAAAAAAAATTAATTTCTAAAATGATATGTACACTTCCATGCACACAACAACACTAACCCGGTCATTTTCGTCAATCCGTACTTGTGACTCATGACAAAATCCAACAACTCGGTCCACAGATCCGATCCTATGTATATGTTTGTATATATATCATTATGATCAAAAATATTTGAAAAGAATTTGTGTGATAGAATTTTTAGCAATTGATTAGATATGTTAGGAGTAAGATCAAAGATTAATGATGGTCATAGGTGTTGATAACGGTGGGGTAGCAAGTGTACAAAAGAAAACTGAACAGAGAGAGAAAGTATAATGTGGGCAAAAACGTCATTTTAGAAGTCAAATTTTTTTCAGGAGAGGTCAGTGCAATTACAGCAAATCTCATGGGAGGTAATTATATTTTACCATATTTGAAATATAATGTGATATTATAATGTAAGGGCAAAATTGTCTCTTCATATTTAAAATTTTCTCAGACCACTAAAAAATTGAATTTAGGAGAAGTGAAAGAAATAAAGGGTAAATGGTCTCTACAAGTATAATTTGACTAAACCTCAATGAATTTAACCCTATATTGTTTACACATCTCAAGAATATATATGAAATCGCCGCCTTTTTTTTCATTGTTCTTCCAATAATATACTAAAAGGTTTGAAAGTTTTTTTTTTTTGGTAATTACCTTTGTTTAACATTGGTAAGGTTTAATTTTGGAAAATTAAATTAGAGATAGTAGTTTTGTGGTTTTTGGAGAGAAGAAAGGTGGGTTTGGAACGTGACCAAGTTTTGTTTTTTGGTAACTACCTTTGTTTAACATTGGTAAGGTTTAATTTTGGAAAATTAAATTAGAGACAATAGTTTTGTGGTTTTTGGAGAGAAGAAAGGTGGGTTTGGAACGTGGCCATTAGATTTAATCTAATAGATATCATAAAAGGTGTGGATAAAACCTCTTTCCAAAAATCACAAAATCATTCTCTCTAATTTAATTTTCCAAAATTAATCCTTACCATTGTTTAACAAGGGTAATTACAAAAAAAAAAACTTTCAAAATGTATTTAAAATATTCTAAAATATATTGAAAACATTAAGGAACTGGAATTATTAAACAAATGTATTTAAAGTATTCTAAAATATATAAATGCTTCATTAGAAAACTATTATATATATATATAATGAAAAAAGAATTAATAAAAGTGGCTAGCAACATATGGGCTGGCTAGGCTGGCCATAATTCAAATGCAGTAATCGAATGGAGAGCCACCATACCGAATGGCAAGGTGGCAAACAAGTAGCGGTGGAAAACTATTAGAAAGTTCTTATTTGTCTCACATCATATCCGAATGGAAAAGAGAATATGTATAAATAGACAAGTAAGTAACACTACTCAATAACTTAGACTTTCGAGTCATCAATAATCGTCCCACCATTTTTTACAAAAAGCATCTATATTAAATTTAAGCTTGGTATAATAAGACAAAAAAATCAATCTAACGGTCAAAAATAGTTTAAAAAATCAATCATGAGGATCAAAATGTCCTTGTTTATCTACGGATCATGATTAAGGGTGCATATTTAAGCTTGGTATAATAAAACAAAAAAACAATCTAATAGTCAAAAGTTGTTAAAAAATCAATCATGTGGATAAAAATATCTTTGCCTATACGGTTCAAAATAACCTTATTTAATAATTATGATTAAAGGTGTATGATATAACACAAAGTGAAACGTTTCACTCTACTGCTCTCTACATAACTGTTTGCTCTCCAATCTCCATATAGTGCTTTTGTTGGTATATATATAACGAGAACCTCATGAAGCACCCATTTGAGATAAAAGTCATAATAATAATAATAATTTTGTATAATCATTATTTATATTTTTCTAAGAGATTATGAAGTCCTTTTAATTTATAAATATAATTAGTATTTATATTTTTCTAAGAGATTATGAAGTACTTTTAATTTATAAATAATTTTGTATATCTTCTTTCAATATATATCGTTTATTATATATAAATGTATAATCAGTATAATATTTTTTTAACTATACAAATTTGATTTTTAGTTTCATATTATTAAATCGGTCTTCCTAAATTAATGTTGTCCTAACCCAGAGAGCATCATCTCACCCAAATTGAAGTTGTTAATATACTATTAATGTAGATTTCTTAAAGTAGAGATTAAAAAAAATATTAAAAATATTTAACATGTCATTCCACAAAGCTTATAAATAATGTCAATTTGAAATTTTTTAAGCTCTACTTTAAGGAATCTACATTAATAGAAAAATGATAATATAACTCCTTTTTCTTTTTCTTTTTCTCTCAAAAAGTTAAGAGGATTATATTGATCTGTAAGTATTTACAAAAGGTATTGGATGCCAGGCCTAGCTAACAAGTTAGAAAGGCCCAGGCAAGGGGAAGCCCTAACAAGGCTGAAATGAGCCCCCAATACAATGGAACCCAATCAGCTGATATAAATAATCATATTTTTCATATTATCTTTATTTTACTATTTTGTTTTTACTTTAGATTTCGTTAGTCCAGTTTTATATATACTATATATATGCCAAAATTAGATATATTTTTGTATGCATGGGTTACAAAATAATTTTTTTTATTTTTTTAAATGACTTTATCTTAGTTTTTTGTTAAATCTTTTTTTTTTCTTTTCTAAAAATACATAGAAGACTTCTATATGTAAAGTAATATATCAATATTTATTTATATTTTTTAAAATTTTATTTTCATACTACTAGGCGCCCAAGTATAAATTTCTATGTCCACCCTTGTCATGAGCCTTTTTCTCTTTTATTTTATTTTATTTTATTTTCCTTTTCCAATATTTTTTCTTCTTTTCATGTAACGAGGGTATCTCATCTTTATGGATGAGAATAATCTCTAAATTTGATACACACAAATACACAAAATATGTGTGTATCAACGGTCTGCTAATTTGAATTTGTTGGCCCAATTAATGGGTCTTTTGTCCATCTGTTTGGTTTGGGCTAAATGTCTAAATGTTTAGTCCAGTGCTTTTGACTTGCTTCGGGCCTGGCCTTCCCTTAGCCTTATCACAATGACCTTGTAATTATATATATATATATATATATATACAGAAATGATCTCTTACTCACCGATGAGTAAGAAATTTTTCCACACCATGTATGATAACCATTGAATATGATTGCAATGATTTTGGGAAGTTACCTTTCTACACTTAGATTATATCCAACAATTACTGTGTTTGGTGTATAGAAAATTTCTTACTCACCGGTGAACAAGAGATCATTACTCTCTCTCTATATATATATATTGAAGTGATTTTATATATATATATATATATATATATATATATATATATATATATATATATATATATATATATATATATATATGTGATGCTTTTCGTATATGATTCAAAATGAGCATATCATTGATGGAGAGGCTAGATAATAAATAATGCCTTAGGATCCATTGAAGATACATACCTTTTTAATTTGAATTCCAGCTGCAATCTTCATGCCTATGTTTAGGAGCTTTCAGCAATACGAGCTTTCAAAAAATAAAAATTAGTATATGAAGAATTACCATCAATAAAAGTGATAACATATCACTTTCCTTAGCAAGAGTAACTAGCTCATTTTTGACATGTCAATATGGATCGATACTAAAACATTAGTGTCCATTCAACAATTGTGAAAAGACATTTTAGTAAAATACTGTTGCATAGAATGCATTAATCCATATGAGTCTTACCTCCATAGGCGGAACTATGCATAGGCTAACCTGGGCTATAGCCCAGGTAAAAAAAAAAGAATTTGTTTACTAGTACTGTAGCCAAGTCCTGCCCAGCCCAGCCCCGCCTAAGAAGTAAGAAACGTAGATTTTGTTTCGGTATCCCAATCCTTCGTCTTTAGCAAGTCAATACAGCAGTCAACGGATATATACCTATTTTTCATCCCTCTCTTGGTTTTTACATGGTTGATGTTGGCTGATAATACCACCACTCTGAGTCTGTGACAAAAAAAAGTACACCCTTGTTTTTCTTATATTTTATTTCGGATCATGTTATTGCAATCTACAAATGTCATTTATCTGATTTATTTTTTGGGTAAATTACTCTGACCTCCCCTGAGGTTTGATCTAATTACACCCAGCATCAAACTATTGAATTTTGTTACAATGACCTCCCTTGAGGTTTGCTCCGTTATGACACAGACCCCCTCCGTCCAAAATTCCGTTAATTTGGTCAAAAATTTTAGTTGAAAAGACCAAAATGCCCATCAACTTATATATATATATATATATATATATATATATATACACTATTCCGGTCATCTTCTCCGGTGATGTGCACTATTCCGGTCATCTTCTCCGACGAATTTTCGGCGACTTTCACGGGTTCCGGTCATCTTCTCCGGCGAATTTCCGGCGAGATGCACCGTTCCAGTCATCTTCTCCGGCGAATTCATGTGAGCTGCTCTGTTCCGGTCATCTTCTCCGGCGAATTTTCGGCCACCTTCATTTTTCCGACGAACTTTCTGGGAAGTCAATTTTGGCCATTTTTTACCAACTCAAACTGGTTCCTAGCTAAATGGACCATTCCGGACGCAACTGTGAAGTCTGTTTTTTAGAATTCAGCTTCGATTTGTCAGATTTAACATCCAAGTGTTGTGATATTAATAAAATAAAATATATCAATATAATATTAATAAGGGTATAATAGACATTTCACCCAAAAATTAACCTCTGTTAGTCAATTTCTGTTAGAGGGGAGGTCATTGTAACAAATTTCTTTAGTTTAATGCTGGCTATAATTAGGGCAAACCTCAGGGGAGGTCAGTGTAATTTACCCTTATTTTTTTTCTGATTTGTCAATTCCTTTCCTTTTTTTTTTTTTTTTTTCCCTGATTAGTTACATCTTAAATATTATCAATTAGTGTACTGTTAAAACTTAAAAGTTTTCTTTGACAAATATGAGGGCATAGATTCCATTTTGTGCAAAATTATCCAGATGTTATAAATATAGATTTTTTTTGTTTTTTGTTTTTTGTTTTCTTGAATTTCATAGCTATAGTAACGCCAACAACTTTAACATCATATAAAATAAAACCTCAGAAAATGATATATATATGGATATTGTTTTAAGTCTTTGAAAATAGAAAAGATAGGTTAGTGTGGGGCTTATTTGTTATCGCATAATTATTTATTTGGTCTTGTGGGACTTATTTGTTAAATTATTTGTTTAGCCGTGTAGGGCTTATTTGTTTCAGACTATCGAGACACTTACATTGCAAGATGAAAATTTTGTTTTCATTCTATAAACTGGAAAATGATAAATCAAAAAGTGGCTCAACTTCTAATGAGCAGGGGAGCAGCCTCCTTCAAAAATTACAAGAGTTGAACAAACAGAGGTTGATGATATGTCTTTTATACGAGATCCTGACTTGCGTATTTCAATATGGCAACAACCCATTTCAAATGGTTATTGTCTTGAGATTTGTTGACGATGAACGTAGATTTGGGTGATAAATTTCTTATAGATTGCATGATTCTCAATATTGAAAGAGAACTTGCTGAAGATATTGATATAAATTCGGTTGTGAATGAATTTGACTCTCTTAAGGATCGTAAAGCTCATCTTCAATAGCTTGCTTAAGAAAATGTTATATCTGTTTTTATATCTATCTATGATGTACTTGATTTATCTGTATGACAACGTTCTCATTTTTTTTTGTTTATTTTTGAATATTTATAACAGATCTTTGTTATAAAAATTACTGCGTTTATTTTAAAAAAAATTTACTTTTAGCCCTCCCCACTTTGCAATCCTGGCTCCGCCCCTGCTTACCTCATTATTTGATTAACTATTAGCTAATCTTTTAAATGTATATAAGCTCATGAAATAAAGTTTATGACATGCCATGAATCAAGAAACTTACCAACAGAAGCATTTCATAACTAAAACATATTTTTAGTGGAGTGGCTCGTTCCGATCGACATATCATTTTGGATAAAGAAGTGATCAAATCAAAACTCACCTCAAAGCCATACTTAGCAAGAAAAATATCAGAATGTGAATACATGCTTCAGAGAGATAACATTACCAAAAACTATGCTAGTGCCTGCCAGTTTAGAAGAAGTTGAAGAATTCTCCTCTTATATTGTCATTTGATCGCCACTAATTCATAGATTTTGAATTATTTCGACTAATTGAAATGTGGAAAGATGCTCTAGTTTCAATCCATAGAGCTTTAACAAGTTTTTCTCACAAAAAAACAATGAAACTTGATTAGATAACCTAGTCACTTTATCGTATGAACTTCTTTTGTGATATTCTCATTGATCACGAACATAGTGTGATATACTAGACCATTAATAATATTTTTTTTCTCAAAAATCACAACTGTGGTTAGAGAAGCCAATGATAATATATTAAATCACATATGAGGAAACTATCTTCAAATTGTTAGAACTAGGTTATCAAAAATGACCTTTTAATCAATTGTTACAAGAAATCATCTCATAAATACAAATTGTGATAAATAATAATATTCTAAAATAACATAATTAAAGAAATTACACATAATTTCAAATCAATGCTTAGAGGCGCATAATCGTTTCTTAAATATAGTTGAAACTTCTCTTAGATGCAATCAGAATATCAAAATGGCATCGCCATCTCCAGGATTCAAGTAAATCAGATTCGACAATCTATATGTCCATAGAGTGACACTTTCTATGAACTCACATGTATTTATCTCCGTTCAAAATAAAATATAATTTAAAAAAATTATATTCACACACACATATATATATATATTGAGTGTAGAAGTTGGAAACGCTATCAAATTGGAATTTTCTATAATTTTTGTAATATTACTAGAAAATTAACCAAAATTTGTCAAACCTCCACCGAAAGCTCTTTGAAATCTAGAATTTGACAACTATAACTTCACCAAAATCATACTAGATTCTGGATTCGTTTGTCGGAAAATATAAGAATGAAAGTCCAAAATATAGGAGTTACAAGTAATCTAAGAGTCTCCTTATTCATGTATATTTAATCATGTAACTCAACAGTTATGATCATTTAATTTTATAACCGATGAAGGAAGATAATAAGACTACTTTAAAATATATATAATTTCGAAACACATTCCAATAAAGCCTAATTGCCACATTTTGTTTTTAATGATTAATTTGTTCTACAAGTTGCAAAATGTTTTTCTCAATTTGAAATTCTTTAAGCTTTACGTTAAGAAAGTTAGAAAGGACCAGGCAAGGGAAGCCCGAACAAGGTTGAAATGAGCCCAATACATAAACATACGAAGGAGCCCAATCAGCTCATACACTTGGCCCATCTTTCCTTCTTATTATTATTTTTTTCTATTTTATTTTTACTTTAGATTTCTTTGGTCGAGTTATATATATATATATACATGCCAAAATTAAATATATTTTGTATGCATAGATTATGAAATACTTTTTGTTTATAAATGATCTTACCTTAATTTTTTTATTTTTTAAAAATACATAGAAGACTTCTATAGTTCTCTGTAAAGAATAACATATTAAAATTTATTTATATTTTTAAATTTATATTTTTCATACTACTAGTTCACTCCGTCAAATATAAATTTCTATGTCCACCTTTGTCCTTCTCTCTTTTATTTTTTTTTATGTAACAAGGGTATCTCCTATTTTTAGACGAGACTAATCCCAAAATTGAAGTATGTGTATGAGTTTAGTATGCGAAAATCCCATATGGACCTCCACTTTATTAGGCATATATAATCTCCAAAATTAAATATGTACATTTTAAATAAAGCTAAAAGCTCACTTGGACTTGGCCTGTCTAATCAGGGCCGGCTCTGAAATTCTAAAAATGTTGAGAGGCCCTAGACGGACTTTCAAATGGGGCCCTTTCTACCTAAATTTTCAAGTGTGGATAAATTCTATAGGAGTGCAAAATTTTTATTAAAATGAGATAATAAACAAATAAAATATATTAATGTTGAAAAAAAAATCTTGGTCTTGGTGCTTTATAAATAGCACGATCCAGTTCACATAAAAAAATTAAAAAAAATATTCAATACACTTTAGTCACAAAAATCAAAATTGAAAGTCATATTAAAGTAAATGTGATGTGATCGTCTTTCATTTTGAGCTGCAAAATTATCAATTAAAGTGCTCACAATCCCTAAAGGAAAGTCGTTGCATTGCCGTTGTGAAAATAGAAGAATAAAAGAAAAGGAGTTCTAAAAAAAAAAAAATGTCTAAGACAAATAGTTATTAGTAATTTATTTTTAAAAAAAAAAAATGAGGCCCAGACCATTGTGTTGGACCATTATCAATATTTTTTAAATGAAACCCACTTTATTATTGCCCAAACTAGTGTATTGGGAAGGAGTTTTAAAAAAAAAATGCCTAAAACAAATAGTTAGTAGTAATTTATTTTTTTTTTATTTTTAAATGAGGCCCAGACCATTGTATTAGACCATTATCATTTTTTTAAATGAGGCCCACTTTGTTATTGGCCCAGACTAGTGTATTGGGCTATTAGTTACTATATATTTTTTTTTAAATAACATCTAGTGGGCTGGGGCCCTCAAAAAATTAAAAATTTTTGGGGCCCTAGGCGACCGCCTGGGCCTAGGGCCGGCCCTGTGTCTGATCCTTGCTCTTTCCGTAAAGCTGATAAGCTATATATATATATATATATATATATATATATATAAAAGGATGCTTCCCAATTCATAAGATAGGTGGTGAGTGATGGCCACTGCAAATTTGGATGAATGAGAAAGAACTGAATAAGAATACTAAGTTTCCGAAAGGTTGAACAAGAACAAGAATAACCCGTGATACAATGCACTAAAACGTACACCAAATCTCATATGATATATGTTCTCTTAAGAATAAAGCTAATATACCACATGTGTATATATATATATATATATATATATATATATTCTTCACTTTAGCATATATGAGCACATATACATACATTTTTTTATATGTAAAGTGATGATGTACTGATCATTACTAGTATGGGTGCTTGCGTATCCTAAAGTAACCACTGTACTTGGAATACTGGTACGTACATGCTATATATGGTTCAGCAAATATAGCATACAACAACTTTGAAATCAAAAGATAGTAATGCTCACATTATAGCACTACTGTACTAGCTAGTAATTAAATTCACGTAGTAATTAATTAACTGTCTAGCTTATGTACAAGTAGCTAATATATCCAAGTTCTAATGCATTGTTCGTGTCCATGCATAATCCATATATATATATATATATATATATATATATATATATATATATATATATATCATGGGTCATGACTCATGAGCCAGTGGGTGCTTCATGGGCACTAGGTGGGCTGCATGAAACAACCCACTCCAAAAAAATGGACTTTGGGTCCCTTCATGGGCACTAGGTGGGCTGCATGAAACAACCCACTCCAAAAATATGAACTTTGGGTCCCTATGCCACAGCTTGGAGACACAATTGTTAGCCGATTGGTTGGAAGACCTTTATATATATATATATATGAGAGAGATGACTCATGACTGGTTGTTTGCGCATTGTAGTCCATAACCATAACAATTAGAAGGACTTCCAACCAATTATGGATTATGCATGGATATTTATATTTTTATTCTTGAGATTTTTTATAAACAAATATGAAGTAGAAAATTCAAAAAAGAATGAAAATAATTCATTTATAATATAAAAAATGTAATGCATGAAAAGTATTCATTATATTTTAACATGTTGTGAGTACGTAATTTATTATAGAAAGTGATTTTGAAATAATTTGTTAAATGTTTTAAGATTTTTAATGACATTAATGGTAATTTAGTAATAAAAAGGAAATACGGAAAAAATGTTCATTCTTTATAAATTTTAAATTTATTTGGCAATATTTCTCGAGAGTAGAATTTTCTTGTCTTGTGAAATTTTACAAAGACTTGTTAATTAGGTTTTGAAGTGTTAGAGTTGAGGTTGTGCAGTCACAACTGTACTTGTCATTCTACTTAACTAGGAAGCATGATGAAGTTCTGAAAGCTTCATTGTTCCATAAGTGGAGACGAGGACAATCAAAGTGGGGTATGCTCAAATTTGCTTTTCAAAAGTCGGTTCCTTGCTGATGCTCTCTTCTCTTGTAATGATATATATATGTATATATGTGTGTGTGTGTGTGTGTACAGTGTACTTCGACTAGACTTTTATTGTCCCATTGCGAATATATTCCATTTCTCGAACTCTCAAATTCTACAAGTCTATTATTATTAGAAGAATATTACCACTACATCAACCAACTCAACGTGCTAATAAAATCTCGTGACTCAGACGATTGAATTCAAATGAGTGAAAATAAAAAACATAACATCTAGAAAATTTACCAAAACCAGAAAATTCGGAACCAGAATACTGGTCATTTTAATTTTAAAAAAATTATTTAATTTCAAATTTGGCCAAATATTTGAAGCTTTAAGGTAAAAGGATTCCAATATCGGTTCCCAATCAGCCGAGATTTTTTGACTTCAAAAGTTTGCTCAAGAAATTGAGAGAATGCATATGCTCTCTATATTAGTATGTCTCTGGCATAAAACTTATGCCACCTTAATAAGGCGAAGTAACCTCATACGTCCCTAGTACAAGTGAGCATGCCTGTACACCCGCCTTCTCTCTTTATATATATATTTGATATGTTTGGTAGGAGAATTTTAATATATATATATATATATATATTAGATGAATTTGTCAAAAATCGTTAATTATTGAATGATAAATTGATTATTAAAATTCTCCTACCAAACATAACCTTAAGTGATGGTTGTCTGAAGGAGTTTTGAGTCTTCAATAATAAACATGTCTGTTCTGGAATAGGTATGACTCTTTGCGAACAAACACATCTATTCTGAAGGAAACCAACCAATCACCATTGGTTCTATATATAGCCAGTCATGCATAATATTAAAAAAAATATATATATATATTTCATATTGTCTACCTCTGCATATATATATATATATATATATATATATATATATAGTTCAAGTACTATATTCGAATGATTCTAGAGATTGAAGTGCTGGCTATTTAGAATCGTAAATCTATTCTATCTTAGGAGACAATTGTTCATCACCTTGAGTACTAAAAGGAAACAAATTTGTCTTAAGAAAATTGTGTTTACATTTAATTTATTATTCAATGATCTGTAAGTTGGTTGATAATTGTCTGTTTTATTTAACTTCTTAATTCTGTTTATTCTTCTAAATATAATTATATTTTGTTTTGTTGTTTAGGATATAGACTTATTTAATTTTACTATATATATATATATATATATATATGCATGGCTATACCTTCTGCCAAAACAAAATTGGCTACTACTAGATTAACAATGTACAACTCAGGAATCATCTAGTACATGCAGTTATCACTAAAGTAATTGATCTGGCAGCAGCAAGTTATACTTTGGCAATAGCAGCAGCCAATATATATATATATAAGTTTAGACTTTACAGTATTGCTTTTTCATGTTAAGAATCATTTTCCTAAAGTGAAAACTAAGATAGATTAAAAGTAGTCTATTTAGTGATAACGTAGATTACAATCTAAACAATGTATGTGCAATAGTAATGCAGACAAAAGTCATTAGGTTCCATGATATGGACGGTTAATATATAGGAAAGCAAAGTACGAAAAGACAAACAAAGAGCACAATCTTTCACTAGCACTGGTCGGCTGGCCCTAAAGCCCGGAACACACATGAAACCTTATCTCCAACACCATCCCCTCCCAATTGCATCCCAACTTAATACTCTTCAAAAATCATCCTCCAATGGAATCAAATGCGCCCATCATGCCAAATCATTGGTGGTGGAGGCCCACTCGCCTACCTCGTCACACTTGTGCCGCCGACGGTTCACGTGTCACTTCCTCACATGCCAAATTATTAGTGGGATTCATTCGCTTTTCTCGTCTCGTCACACTCGTGTGCTGACTGTCCACGTGTCACCTCTCTTTGCTTGACACATGCCAAAATCATTAGTGGGATCCACTCACCTAACTCATCATATAAGTGTGCCGACTGTCCACGTGTCACCTCTCTTTACTTGACACATGCCAAATCATTGGTGGAGTCCACTCACCTACCTCATAACACAAGTGTGTGGACTGTCCACGTGTCACCCCTCTTTGCTCGACCCGTGTCATTTTCTAGTTTATTTGCCAGCTAGCATGTAATTAAGGGATGGAGTGATGAGAGGAGAATCTTTGCTTAGTGCTATACATTAAGCACCATTTTGTTTAATTAATTAATTAGGTTTCCCTATCTCATTACTTTTGTCTTAATGTTGGATTAAGAAAAGATTAAAATATTGTAATCACTGTTATTCCTAATCATCCCATGCCAATTGAATGCATGTTGTTCAATTTGTCCACAATATATATCAAAGTCAATCTCTATCTATTCATGTTAGAAAACTTGTCAATGAAGGTTTGAATAAAATCCTATCTTAAATGCCCCTTTAAGCAACTTTTTCATGGCCTAGTGATCTCAATTCTCCTTTTTATTTTTTGTCCACGTCCTGAGAATTATTTTCTTGGAAAAGATCACAATCACAATTATAATTATAATGAAAATAAAAGTACTGTATTAATTTATCATGTGGTTAGATGTATCTTGTCGATATCATTTTCTATTTTATAATCATGGTTGAACTAATAGAGAGGATGGGAGTGGTTTGTCGGTGGACAAGTCGTACCATGTGGACCATATAAAATATCCCATCACTAATATTTTCATGAAAAAGATGTTTTTCAATCATAGTTTAATGTTTCGTAGGTGCATATATATATATATATACACATACATACATACCCATAAGCATATATCTAACAAAAACAGTAAAACGTACACTTTACTGTTTTTAATGTTTCAATTATATACATATTAGTTTTTGTTAGATATATGCTTATGGGTACTTTTATATATTTTCACTAATATTTTCATGAAAAAGATGTTTTTCAATCATAGTTTAATGTTTCGTAGGTGCATATATATATATATACCCATAAGCATATATCTAACAAAAACAGTAAAACGTACACTTTACTGTTTTTAATGTTTCAATTATATACATATTAATTTTTGTTAGATATATGCTTATGGGTACTTTTATATATATATATATATATTTGTTCAAAACTCAACATCAAATTTCCTATGCAAGCAACAACACTTGCTAATGGACTTAGGGACCATCAATGCTTTTTTGAATTTCTATGGTCCTGTTCTATTATGCTCTCTTTTCTCAATAATTTGGAAACGGATCTCTCTCTTTTCTACATTAGGCATAAGTGGCTAGCTAGGAATTTGTTGTAGTATTCAAGATAGGGAAGTGTAAGGAAATGGCAAACCCTAAATTTAGAAAAATGTGACACAGATATTGTTTTTTTTCTCTTCACCATTGCCACTGCCTTTAAGTATATTATAACCCAATCAGTACTGCCTCCACAACCACCAATGATCTCTATTGATGCAATCAATCATTCCAATGAATCAACACCGCACGGGCAAAAGTAAATATTCATACCGCGTCCTGACCAATAAAAATGAATCATTTCAATTTATTAAAAGTAGGTTTCATATGTAAGTGGAATCGTTTTCACTGCATGATTCATTTTTATTAATTGGGCATAGCAAGTATGTCAGCACACCGAATATTTACTCCACAGGAGTCACTTTTCTCGATCTATTGTTAGAGAATATAAATATTAAAGTTATACATTCGATTTCTAATAATTTAAACTTTTAAAGTAGATAATCATTCATAACGTAATTTGAGAGTAAACAAGTTCTTGAGTTCAAACTTTATTCTCAGACGGGACACATATAATTTTAATTTTGATACACATGTAGACTTCAATCTCACCATAATTGAAGGGGTGTTTTAGTGTATATAAATAATTTACAACTTCTTTGCAGCTCAACCACATACTATGTCCATGCATGCTTCATTTTTTCCAGTAACATACTAAGCAAAATAACCAACTAAAAACTTTAAGTGAATTTTTTTGTTAGCATCAGAAAGCAAAAAAGTCATGTCTCTCTTTTTTTTTTCCCTTTCTTTGCTTATCATCAGATTCCATAGGCATGCGTACAACATCAATAGTCAAAAGCATCTGATGAATAGTTCAACAAAAATTTAAAAATAGGTTAATTTTAATGTGTGCCTTAGATCTGCTCGATTTAATTTAATCAATCTGATGGGTTCTAAGTAAAGGCTAGTACGTGCACGAAACTTTCGTCATTAATGATTTGGTTAGTGCACGAGACTCTCGTCATTAATGATTTCTGATCCTTTTATATATTGTCGTGGATAAGACACTATACAAAATATCTATCCATACTCAACTGATGAAAAACCCTGCACCATTTGTCCTTGAATTTAGAATTTAAACGTCAAAGTGGTCCTATTTTTCACATATATAGTAAGCTTTTTTTGGGGTAAATACATGTATATATAGTAAGCTCATGACTTTAATTTGAAGCATCTAAATTGGCTTAATGGTACTCAACTTAATGGCAATTGATGATTTTTTTCCCACCAGACATTAATCAAAAGAATACAATGTACAAACTTCAAACTTATGATGATTATAACCTTTTTTTGAAGTGAATAGTTGAATATATAACAAGTTGTGCTAGCTAGCTTACATGTACATGTAAAAATAATTAAATCCACTATCGATATATCTGTCTATATATGTAACAGTGAAAGCACACTCATCAATTAAGTTTCCATGTCATCAATACAAATAAAGAAATGATGATAGTGGAAGACACATCGATCGTCAGGGTGGTCTACGACTAGGTAGGTGGACATGCAAGCATTCTACAGATGATGGGGCTCCATTTCTCTCTCTCATGGAGGTTGTCTCCGTCGGATAAACCATCAAAGCATCTCTTACTTTATCACCATACTGCTCCATCTAAAAAGCAGTTGCTATACATGCTCGTTCTACTTATATGTGTGTCTGTATGTATATATATGCACACCCATAGTAGTGTATGCTCGTGGTTATGACACTGTCATGCATGCACTTTTACAATATTATATATGTATAAATACAGCATATATATATATATATATATATATATATATATATATATAATTAAAACACTCGCTGCATGTTTATAATGTACATAATCTTTTTTTATTTTATATTTTATTTTATTCTTTTTGGTAAGGAGAATGTACATAAAGTTGTTGCAAGATAAACTAAAAACATAGAAAAAAGTTGCACATAAGTAAAATTCAGAAGAAGGAAAAGCAGAAAAAGAAAAGGCAAAAGCAACGAACCATCCTATGTGATTCCACGTATGCATGTCATCTATTCTACATATACACATCATATGTATATACAAACATACATTAATATATATAAACGTCATTACTCAGTGTGATCTTGGATATATTCTTGGTTAATAGAGAAAGAGGAAGCTTCCGTTGACCTTAGAGAGAGATGGGAATTTTTCATATATATAGTTCCACAGTCTAGATTCGTTTTCTCTGCCTCATTCCTTACTCTGATTAATAATTAGCCCCTCTACTCTTTCCCCTCCACAATAATTCTTCATACCCTTTTTTTCCTTCTCCATTTATTTCAACACCAACTTGCTAGCTCATATATATATATATATATATATAGATCAAGATTTTGTCCTAGTTCTTCATGATCACTAGGTTTTAGACAATGGGTGGTTTAGAGGATGTTTGTAACACTGGCCTTAGTCTTGGTTTAGGTTCTCTTGACATGCCTGAGAATCATTTGCATCATCATGATCATCAGAATAAGAAGAAATCATCACTAAAATATTCCGATGATCATCCCTTGTTGCCGTCTCTCTCACTGGGCTTGTCATCAAAAGAAACATATGGCACAGCTCTAACGATGGATGTCAGCGAAGTGCGCGGTGAAGCCACGACTGTTTTGTATCGACAGGCCTCTTCGCTGAGTGCAGTGTCATCATATTCTAACTCCAGTATGAAGAAGGAGAGAGATGTCCTAAGTGGTGAAGAGGTAGAGGTAGAGAAAGTCTATTCAAAGTTGAGTGATGATCAATATCAGCTGGATCAAGATGAGGAGGGTAGTGCAAGGAAGAAACTCAGACTTACCAAAGAACAGTCTCTTGTTTTAGAGGACAACTTCAAAGAACACAGCACTCTCAATCCTGTATACAATCTTTCTCTAACTTGATTAATTTATCTCTAATATTATATATACATATATATATATATTGAATTTGTATATATTTGTTTTTTTTTGGAATTATTATATGATCAGAAACAAAAGCAGGCATTGGCAGAACAGCTGAATCTCCGGCAACGACAAGTAGAAGTTTGGTTTCAGAATAGGAGAGCCAGGTAAATAATCTTACTAATTATAGCGCGCATAACGTACTTGTGTGAATTTATTGAATGCTTTTCATTTTGTTTAAATAAATAATTAAAAACTGGGAATTAATTAACAGGACTAAGATGAAGCAAACTGAAGTAGATTGTGAGCTATTGAAGAAGTGTTGTGAAGCACTAACAGATGAGAACAGAAGGCTAAAGAAGGAGCTGCATGAGCTCAAATCACTGAAACTGACGGCTCCCTTTTATATGCAACTTCCGGCTGCCACCCTTACCATGTGCCCTTCCTGTGAGAGAATCGGTGGCAGTGCCGAAACAACGTCTAAAACTCCTCCTTTCCCAATCATCAGAACAAGGACTCAGTTTTACAATCCCTTTAGCCATCCATCAGCAGCTTGCTAGCCAAATTACCATGCCAGAGAACAATTTTTTTAGTTCAAGGCTTTGGCTCCCCTATAGATTAATATTAAATTTGCAAGCATAGCTTTCTTTCTCTAGATCTCTCTGTGTTATATATATATATATATATATATATATATATATACGTTTGTAAATCTTTAACAATGATCTATGAAGGGACTTTTCTTTTTCTTTTTCCTCTTTAATGTGGTACTAGTGTAAATATTATAGAGAGAAAAACTATACAAGATCACTGATTGGCATACCCCTGAAAACATGTGTATATATGAAGCTACAAGAATCAGCCAGAAACTGAGGAAAGGCAGAGGCAAATTGACCACCTCCAATTGATGAAGGAGCTTGGAAGGTTCCATGTGGAGCCTATAGATATAGCGGCTTAATTAGAATCTTGAACTCTGATAGAGAGACACCTGATTCTGATATATAGTAGTAGATAACACTGAAAAGAGAGGAAGCTTTAGATTGAAGACACTATTATATATTACTTTTCCTTCATATGCCACAAACACACAATTAGCTGCAAAAGATAGTTTGTTAACAAAACTTTGATTGAATTTAGATTGAGAAGCGGCTGATTACCAAGAAATCAATGGAAATCACATAAATGTTGGAAGTGAGAGCAACTCTTAATGTCACAGAAACTCTTGTTCCTTAGGAGGAACTAATTAATCCATGCATGCCAAAGAGTGGAAGAATTATTAGAAAACAGAGACCAAATGTCCCTCAAAATTGAAGCTCTATTCAAAACTTCAATATTTGCGATGCCTAAATTAACCCCCTTCCTTCTTAGGACTGAATATATGCAAACAAGATGCCAAACAATCTTGGACTTGGAGTGAGCTGAGGATGAACCAGACCACATGAAGGATCTAAGGGTCAGGTTAATAATTTTGATGACCTTCTTGGGAAGGATGTAGATGTTAGATCAGAAAATTTGGATGCTCAGCAGAATGATTTGATAGTAAAGTTTGAGCTTTGCCAACATAATTAGAAAGAGTTCTTTTATATATGGATAGATCAATTATAGGGTCATCACTGTATGAATGTAAGTTGCAAGGTCGTTTGAGAATTGTAAGAAACCTAATTGTGTGTTAACTAGTCAAAACTTGTTTATCGCGATGTAATTTTTATTACTTTAGTCTCAAATTTTAAATGCAAAGATTAGTTTTGATCATCACAAGTTCCAGCGTGGAGTAACTTGATTGAAAAACATGGATCAAGTAAGTGAGTTTGTGAGTACACTTTGCACTTCGAGCTGGTTAAAGGTTTGATGAAATTTTTTCTAACCGTTGTTAAAACAAAATAAGATTCAAGCAGTTCTAAGAATCATTGTACAGGTTGAATATGTTGATGGACATATTGGTTTATAAATAGAATGTTATTCTACTAATTCTATAGTATGCAAGACCGTAGCATTTTATTCTATCGTGGCATAAAATTTGTCGAGAACTAAGTCACATAAAGCAAGAACGAGAGAGCAGCAAAAAAAAAAAAATTCAATTTCTTCTTGTGACCTAGCGGGAAACGAGAACTAGTACTGTCACACTTCCTAATGGGTCTATTACACCAGTAATTCATGCTGGATATATGGTTATTTCACACACATTAGCACTCAGAAATATGTTATGTGTGTCATTTTTCTCAATTCAATCTTATTTCGATTAGCAAACTCATACAAGATTCCAACTGTTCATTGATCTTCTCTTCTAATTCTTGTGTCATTCAAGACCAACACTCCAGGACGATGATAGAGATGGGTAGAGAACGAGATGGACTATATTACCTCACTTCCTCCTAGTGTGCAGTATCTCAAACCATTCCACCAGTCTCCATGCTTTGGTATCAACGCTTAGGACATCTATCGAAAAAATGTTTAAATTTTCTTTCCAAGAATGTTTCAGAGATTTCTTGTTCTAATGTTCCATTTGGTTCAATTTATCATTTAGCTAAACAAAGAAGATTTCAATTTTCCTCGAGTAATATATCTATCCACTTCTGCACCCTTTGAGTTGTTGCACATTGACATTTGGGGTGGTACCGAAGACTTTCCATTTCTGGGGCTCATTACTTCCTCACCATTGTGGATGATTACACTTGCTGCACTTGGGTATATTTAATGAAACATAAATTCGAGACTCGTTATAATATCAAATCCTTCATCCAGTAGATCATCCATAATGACAATGGGTTGGAATTTTGCATGCCCACATTTTATTCTAAAAAGGGAATAATGTATCAAACTATCTGTACACTCCACAACAAGATGAAGTGGTGGAACGAGAGGATCATCATCTCCTAAATTTTGCTCGAGCATTATTGTTTCAAGTTGTTTTCTCTCTCTAAAAATATATCCTTTGATGTATATGAAAAGTTCCTTGAAAGCATTCCCTTAGAGAGAGTATATGAGGGTTTATATAGATAATAAGCCCTGATTTTCTTTTAAAAAAAAGTTAAAAATCAATAAAAAACGAATCTTGATGTTTAAGAAAAGTTCAGAGTCAAATCCGGGTCAAAACAGGGCTATCAGAAGCCTTGGACCGATTCAGCCTAGTTTGTTGAGTCCTCAATTTGAGGTACCGAGACCTCATGGACTAGTCCAAGATTGGATTGGACTGGTCCAACTGTGTTGGAGACCATTTTCGAAGTTTTGAGAGCTCTTGGACTGATCTAGATAAGACTTGAACCGGTCCAACTTTAAAAAATATGAAACTGTGACTTCAAAACTCTATATTTTAAGACCAAAAACTAAGTTTTCAAAACCTATGTGTCCTCACCAACTTACCTAGACTAAATGATGTTTAACGACATCTATGCTCTCTTGAAGCCACTTGAATGCTTCATTCAATCAAATTCCTTGCTTTAGATGATACATTGATGAAGAACACACTCCAAGCTCTCAGTTTTCAACTCCATGATCGATTACAAAAATATAAATGAAAGATTACAACTCGATCATATTAAGTTTTGACACCGAATATTTCTGATTACAAATATATATGTCACATTATTGAACCACTCAATGGACCTGTGGAGCCTTCTAGAATTGACTCAACATGCTCTCTAGTACATACTATAAATCAACCAACATATGAGATTCCACCCTCACCAACCTTGCATTTATCTTTAACTTTCATTGAATGGTTTCACCAGATATTGCACCTTCTCAGCCTCATCGACCCACCAAACAACCGAGCTATTTGCAAGATTACCACATTGGTCCAAGACTCCATTCTCGCCCAGCTGAATCATCCCACTCATCATTGGTGTGAGTACAACTCATCCCTTATCCAATTTTATTTCCTACCATCATTATTCTCTTGCTCATAAATCTTTTATAACCTCTATTTTTGTTGTAAGAGAACCTTAACACTTCTCAAAAGTTGTACATGACCCCAAATGGAGAGATGTCATGCAAGCCTAAATTCAGGCCCTTGAAGCAAACAATGTATGGACACTCACCTCTCATTTACTAGAAAAAAACACCTATTAGTTACTAATGGGTGTATAAGATAAAGCACCGTGTTGATGGCATATGAGCCTTATAAAGATTGGTTAGTTGTAAAAACAATAAAAAATGGGGCATCGATTATTATGCACCAATGACTAAATTGATAACAGTTCGGGTTTTGCTTGTGCTTGAAGCCATCCATGCTTGGCATTTATATCAACTCGATGTCAATAATATTTTTTTTTACACGAAAATTTTAACGAAACTGTTTATATCTATCTCCCACTTGGAATCAAACGAAATGGGGACACAAGAGTTTGTAAACTCAACAAGTCGTTTTATGAGCTCGCTAATGGTTTATCAAATTGTCCAAAGCTCTCATTGTTACAAGTTACATTCATTCCAAAGCCAATTATTCCTTATTCATCCACTTTAGTGGTGATTCCTTCACTATAGTTTTGGTTTATGTAGATGATGTTATCCTAACCGGCAATGATTTGCAGTCCATTAATGCTCTGAAATAATTTCTCCGTTCTCATCTCAAACTCAAAGATTTTGGCAATCTCAAGTATTGAAATACCCCCTACTAAATTTCACACATGAGGTGACCAGTCTCATATATAAAATGTAAGGGATACTTACAACTGATAGCAAACAAGCATATAATACAAAAACAAAAGAAAAATAATCTTAAATACTGAAAGGAAAGTCTAACAGAAATAATAAATAACTTTAAATAAATATAATACCAATCTGAACATTACAACTTGGAAATCCCATAACTCAAGAACCCCATAACCAAAAAACACAAAACTAAAAACTTTATGGAAGGATCTAAGCCCCTACCCTATAGTCCGGTATGGAATAGATGATTGCCACGCTCTATGCACTTTACGCTCTAACCTCCAGGTGGAAACTGCTTGGGACCTGAAATATCAACAAAGTGGGTTAAACCCAAGAGCAAGTTTCCTCTACTACCACCCAATCAGAAAACCAGTAAACATACCCTCTATATGAGAGACAATAAAATACATAAATGTACACATATCATTTCCTACTTTAACCTCTGTCCCAAAATAGCAACCAATCGTACCAATCTATCCGTTATCACGCAAATTATAGAATCTCTTTCCTAAGTTCAATCCAAAGGCAATCCTTACATACCTGAACATTTCTTTAGATGTAAACCCTGTTGCTATAAGGCAATCCTGGCATGCCTCATTTCTAAACGTATTAAATACCCTATTAGAAATTTGGTAATCCTGACAATATACAGATCTACCCTTTCTCACTTAACCTACGATTCCACATTAGAACAATCATATATCTTGTATCAACCCATATGTTATCACAAAATAGAGAACATGTCTTCCTTGATTTAATCCAAAGGTAATCCTTGCATGCCTGAACACTTAATTAAGTACATACCCTACTAATATTTGACAATCCTGACATGTCTCCCTTATCTACATATTATATACCTAGTATTTGATAATCCTAACATGTCTCCCTTCTTTAAATATATATATATATAAATCTTATTATGTAACTGACAATCCTCACGTGTCTCCCTTATTAACCTTAAATACCATATTAGCAATTCTCACATGCCTCCCTTATTAACCTTAAATACCCTATTGACAATCCTCACATGCCTCCCTAATTAACCTTGAATACTTTATTAGGTATTGGCAATCCTAACATACCCCCTGGAAATCCTCACATGCATCCCTAATTAAACTTAAATACCATATTGGCAATCCTTATATGCCTCCTTTATAATCCTATTAAATACCTTATTAGGTATTGGCAATCCATACTCCTTTTGTGGTTCTAAACATAGGCAGTCAATCCATAGCTTGAATGACATCAAAACTAGTTATGTCTAGTAACACAAATAGATCATTAGTCAACGTCCAGTAACCTCGATCTTGCAAAATTGACATATTTTCCTCATGGTAACTCTACCCCAACAAGCGTATCAATGGACAATGGTGACTCCAGAGATGACACCTCCAACCCCAAAGCACATGCAAATGTAGCAGATATGAATGAATGAGATGCACTCGAATCTATCAACACCCTAGCACACGAGTTAGAAACCAGAAAAATACCTCAGACCATTGACGGCCCTGGTATATCTTCTGTCTGAGTCAGTGTAAAAACACGACCTTGAATCTACTGACCCCCGCTGACTAGTACTATAAAATTCAGACTACTGACTAGACACAACAGGTATAACCCCTCTCACTACCTAAGATCCCTGAACTGACTGAGGTGGCAATAACGCCCTTAAACCTGACTGGCCTGTAGAAGACTGAACAATCCTCTACTGAGATCCAATCTTACTCTACACACTATGTCTCTGTGGACAATTTGCTTTAACAGGTCCCAATTGGCAACAATGGAAGCATACTCGCTCCTCTCCTTGTGCTACCAGTATAGATATAGCTTGCCTTTATGTCCCTTAATACCTATAGTGTCTGACTGTTGGGAATGATAGCCTACCACTGTAGACTGTGAGGATCTCGTAGGCAAAAGCACTGAGGGTATGGAGTGAGACTACTGCCCTAAGAAACTGAAGTATTACCCCTCTGTCTCTTTCTTGCCTGACTACCTGTAAGTGCTCCAGCACTTCTAGTCTGACTCTTGGAATCCCATATCCTCTGAACTTCTTTGTCATCTTCTTCTAATACCAAGGCTCTATCAACAATCTCAGCATAAACTTTCAAGCCTAAAATAAACACCCTTTCATTTCCTCATCACGCACTATCTCTGGTGTAAAATGAGCCAAAGATGTAAATTTGTCTCGTACTCTATTATGCTTATATCTCCTTGCATAAGATCTATAAACTTTTGTTTGAGTTTATCTTTCATCATTGGTGAAAAATACCTTCCAAATAAAATATCCTTGAAAGCTTCTCACCTCATCACTTCCACATCTCAAGTGTTTTTCACCAAACTCCACCATTTATTCGCTTCACCTTGCAAGTGAAGTGTGGCTATGCCGACCCTAAGATCCTCATCAATTCGTAAGGCAACCAAAAGCTTCAAGGTTTGGTCTACCCACTCTTTAGCCACTAGAGGATCAGATCTGCCTGCATAAGTAAGTGGTATGTACTTAATGTACTCCTTTATTTTCTTCATCATTCGATTCAAACCACCCTATTGTTGAGCTTGAACTTCCTCCTCACGAGTTTTTTTTGTGATTTGCCTCATGGTTTCTACCATGTCTCTCATAAATTGGGTTTCATCCACCATTTCTTGTGAAACGTGAACACCTCTGCCTCTTGCTTTCCTTGATGGCATCTTGCTATATACATAACAAGAAAAACTTAACACCAACTATATATAGTTATATAACTCTCACCATGCTAACACAATGCGATGTTAATTTATTCCATAATTAGCATGTTATAAGGCGTAAACAATTAATCATATTCCACATAAACAATTCATAACCCTTAAGTCAAAATTCTTAACCTCAAACAACCCATGACCTAATTCTTACCCTTCGTCCTCAGATATTCAAACCTACTTAGACTCTGATACTAATCTGTCATGTCCTAATTTTCAACACCCAGAAGGGCATAGAAAAGGTGATTGAGTTAAACACCAACAGCTTTCACCCAACAATTTCACTTTGAAATTCATACAACCACATAAGCTACACATGGACATACAAATACGTATGTATAAACTCACACTTACGTATTTATCCCAATGGACCCCGCAATAGCCTATACATCCACTCACATCCATCCGCAACCTGAATTTTATTAAATTCCAAACCAACACAATTTCAGTCGGCTGAAAACTTCTTTCGGTCAGCTGAAATTTGGGTTCAGCTGACCTCGAGTTAGTCAACACACTAGAATTCAATTCCAGTTCAATCGATCGACTGGTGAGTGGTTTTGGTCGGCTGAAAGCTCTCTTTTAGCCGACTGAAACCCTCATTCGATCAATAGAAATAGGTACCTTGCAAGTTCCAATTTACAATCTCTCAGGATATCACAATTTTGGTCGGCTAATACAATCCCACCAGGCTTCCGAAACCCCCTAGAATGCTCAAAACCAGTATAACTCAAGTCCAATTGTACTCTATGGTTCCATGTATTCATATACTATCCTAAAACATAATTAAAACTTAAATAAAACCATCCATTTAAACCTCATAAGGATCAAAACATGTATCCTATGAAATAGTCCAAAACTTACTTCTTTTGATACACAATTTCTCAAGTCCTCAATATCTTAAAACATAGATTAAAAACATAAACAAATTCATATATAAATAAAAGCATCCACCCACAAAACCAGCGTGATTCTTGAAATTATCTACATGCCACAAACTGGCATAGATATAAATATACACAATATCCAAAAATTCCAAAATGCTACAGAGTGCTCCACATAACTACTCAAGTCTCGTCTACCACTAGTGTCTTATTTGTAAGAAATTTGGGGGAGAGAGGTGAGCAAAACAACTAGTTCAGTAGGAATGCCCCAATCTATCATGACTTCTATCTTGGAAGGATCCACAGAAACTCCTCCCCCCGAAACCACGTGTCCAAGAAATCTCACTTCTGATAGCCAAAACTCTCATTTCTCATACTTGGCATATAGTCATTTTTCCCTTAGAATTTGCAACACAATTCTCAAGTGATCCTCATATTCCTCCCTTGACAATGAGTACACAAAAATATCATTAACAAACACCACAACATATTTGTCAAGGTAAGCACTAAACACGTGGTTCATCAAGTCTATAAATGTTACTGGAGCATTTGTTAACCCAAAAGGCATCACAACGAACTCGTAATGACCATACCATGTGAGAAAAGCGATCTTAGAAACATCTTTCTTCTTGACTCTCAACTGATAATACCCCAACTTTAAGTCAATTTGGGAGAAACACTTATCTCCCTTGAGTTGATCAAACAAATCATCTATCCTTGACAAAATATATTTGTTCTTGATCATTACTCGGTTTAACTTTCGGTAGTCAATATATAACTGTAATGACCCATCTTTCTTTTTAACAAAAAGAAACGGTGCTCTCCAATGTGATATACTAGGACGTATAAAACATTTCACCCTCAAGTTCTCTAATTGCTTCTTCAACTCTTTTTATATAGATAAATCAATGGTTAATGATTCCAAATGCATTGTAATTTGCAACTCAACTATTATTCTTTGTATTTTTGGAAAAAATTTAATCTAATTTTTTGATGGGTTAGGTTATAATTGTCTAGCTGATTTTGTCAAAAAATTGTCAAATGAGGAAATTATGAGATATATTATTTTATGTTAACAAATTTCGATGTCAAAACTGAATTAATTGAGTTGTAATTTTTGGTTTAATTTGGGTTTTGATTACAGAAGTTGGAGAACAAGTGCGTGGATACTGTCGATTCAATGAGAACATCACTTAAAATAGGTATGGTGTGAGGACCCTTTATATTTGATGTTTGGGAGATCTTAGGATTTAGAAAATTATCAGTCCCACTAATTGGGGTTTAGTTCCGCTTTGGGGCCCTTCAAGACCAAACCAAACCCTTATTTTTACTCACGTGCGATGCACGTGGTTAAAAGTGAATATATATTTCTATTAAGCTATCGTACCAATAATAAGAAGAAAAAGACTAATATTTGACTTTAATATTATTTAAGAAAATGTATAATTGTCTGTTGTTTTATTTTTGAAATTTTTTAATATCTATTTTATTAATTCTTAATCATTTCTGAATTTCTGAATATATATATATATATATAAAAGAAGTGAATGTTGCATATTCATGTATGTTGTGTCTATAACTATTAAAAGAAGTGTAACAATTTGAAGAATTCAGAAATGATTAAGAATTAATAAAATAGATATTTGAATATATATATATATACACACACAAAAACTATAGCTCATCTCAACATTCAATATCAAAAAATAATAGGCATAAATGTAAAATGACCAAACCCTTATTTTTAGTCACATGTGATGCACGTGGTTAAAAGTGAATATATATATATATATATATATATATATATATATATATATATATATATATATATTAAGCTATCATACCAATAATAAGAAAAAAAAACTAATATTTGACTTTAATATTATTTAATGAAATCTATAATTATCTGTTGTTCTATTTTTGAAAATTTTTAATATCTATTTTATTAATTCTTAATCATTTCTAAATTCTTCAAATTGTTACACTTCTTTTAATAGCTATGGACACAACATACATGAATAAGTAAATGTTAATATATATATATATATATATATGAATATATATATACAAAAACTATAGCTCATCTCAACATTCAATATCAAAAAATAATACGCATAAATGTAATAACCCAAAATGCCGTAACAAAGTTTGAAAATATGTGTGTCTCAGATGGGTGATATAAGCATTTTATCTACTTTGGACATGTATATGATATATAGTTCTAACATTGAAAATATTTTAAATTTGCATTACATCAAATCGAATACCTTCAAACATGTAATGATTCAAAGATCTTATTCTTGTAGTCTAAAAATTTAGTACAATAGTAAAATTGCATTAACTTGATCACTTATATCCATTTAAAAAGAAGAAAAAAAATGAAAAGATGATAAAAACCAAGATAAATTACAAACTAGATACTTCGTTTAATATAATTATAGAAATTATAATTTTAAATTAGTTGAAATCAATATTTTTTTCTAAATTAGAGATTAAAGAAGGAAATAATAACTCGATCATTGAGAATAAAAAAAGGATCATACTAGTAGCTGCTAAAGATGTCACTGAGATTAATTTTGTTTATATGATTTTTCTTCCTCTGCTTTTAAACTTAGTCATGTTTGTCTAAAAAAATTGTCCATAAAACAATCTTAATATTTCAAACAAATATATAAATATATATAAAGGGCACAATCTTAACCATAGCAGAAGAGAACAATTTTGATTATTCAACTGGAACGAACATAAATTTCTTTTTTATTATTTTAATACGATCATATTTCATTAGTGGTTGACATAAATTAGTATGGTAGATGATATATGTAGAGTTACTTTTCGTATTTCTTTAGTCAAATCATCTGGTGATAAATTTATTTTCCTCACAATAGTTCATTAGTTGTTTTTTAACACCATTATCATCTAAGTAAAAATGTATTAATATTCTTTACTGATATTGATTTCTTGTTAAATTTAATTTTATGTTGTTTTATCTGGAGCTATAGAAATAACATCTATCCTTGTAATCAAGATTGGCTTCGACATGATTTTAGGCTATACAAGTCATAAATTAATTTGATTTGCATATTTTGAAGTCATATGGCAAAAAAAAATTCTATTAATTACAATAGCACGGTATAAAGTCTTACACAATCATATTTAAGGACAAGAGCTTCATATTCATAAATTGAATATAGTAACAGTATACTTTTGGATTCTTAAGTTTTGCAAAATTTATGCTTTATGTTTTCACAGAATTATAGAAAAGGTTTTTTTTTTTTTACATACATTGTATTCAATCGTTTCCCAAATTATATTATTATTATTGAAACTCATATAATATTTAATATCAATCCAACAAAAAAATAAGTAAACCAGTATAATAGATTAACATAATCATTATTATTATCCATAATATTCAAATGTAAAGCTTATAATTAACTACATAAACATATTAATAACCGCTGTAAAATAAAAACATATTATAAATAATTTAAGCAAAACAAAATATATAAGAAGAGTGGAGAATTTATGATTTACCATCACTGAAGGTCACTCTAGCACAACTTATCGCCAATGGTGGAAACTTTCTTTGTTTTACTTGTATAAACTTCTTTTTCTCAAACAACCTATAACAAAGTCCTTAAAGATTAGTAAAAGAGATAAAATATGGGAGAAATCGAAAACCAGATAACAGAGTTGCAACTAACAAAAAAAAAAAACCTCTAAGATTCTTAATATTATAGATAATTAGTCTGGTTTGTATACATTACTCCTAAATTCTTTTAGGAGTAATGTATTACAATTAAATTAAATGATTTGAAACTATGCAGGAGTCTATTAGTAGAAGAATTGTGGTGTAACTAAAGAGTTTATTAGTAGGTGATAGAGTTTAAGTTGTAAAAGTCTATTAGTAGAAGAATTGTGTTATAACTAAAGAGTTTATTAGTAGGTGATAGAATTTATCTTGTAGAAGTCTATTAGTAGAAGAATTGTGGTATAAGTAAATGATAAACAACTTTTACTTTTAATAGTAGTAAAGATATAATAATAATATCCTAACTTCCTAACCCTAAAAAATCTCTTTCTCATTTCCTAGTAGTAGCACTGCGAGGCTTGTGAGTAATGACCTCCTCCTCCAATCCTCCTCTCTCTCACGCACATACTATTTGCTCATTATCTGTCGATTCCTCTTCGCTGTCGATCGTTCTTCGACGTTCGCCCATGCTAGTGAAAAAGGAAGGTAAGACCTCAATGAAGTAAACCCATCAAGAAAAATCATATCTATGCAGTTCTAAGCCTCCTGTGGAGTCAAAGCCAAAATGAAAATCCCAAACAGGGGCGGCTCAACATAATTTGAGGCCTTAGGTGAAAAATATAAGAGTGACCCTTTAACATGTAATATTTTAATATCAAATATTAGCAAATAATGTTTATATGAAAATTTATTTTTATTAAAATTATTATATTTAATTGGACCATTTGCTACTAATAAATCTTTTAATTTTTAACGATATTTTTGCAATGTGTAAATATTTGTGGGAATAGAATATGATTTTTTAATAAGATTTTTATTTTTTTTATACTTGGTTCACTTTCTTACATTCTTTTTTTATGTTATTCGCAAAGAATTTTCTTATCACACATTTGACTATCATTATGAACCTAAGTTGCTAATATATTTATCTTTTATTATTGTATTATCTTCTAGTAATTCTTTCAAATGACTTGGTTGTTCATTTATTGAATTTTCACTTAAATTTCTTGTTATTTTACTATTAATTGTAACAAAAAATTGTTACAATGAGAGAAGAGAAAACATGAGGAATAGGGGAGAAAAGATAAAAATTAATAGAAAAAGATGAAAAGTTTTATAATTCCTAATTTTTTTACCATTATCCGTTAAGTACATATTCAACATTTCATAAAAAACATGAAATGATGAGTGATAGAGAGGAAAAAAAAAAAGAGGAAGGTTTTGAGACAAGGTTAGAAATTAGAAGTTTTAGGATGAATTAAATTCTTTGGGCCTATTATTAAATTTTTGCCTTTGGTTAAGGCCTATCACTACAAGGAAACAAATTTTTTAGGAAGTCTAATCATATTAGAAAATAAAAATTTTAAGAACTCTTATTAAAGAAATAAAATAATTTAGAGGCCTTCTATTGATTGGGCCTTAGGCAACCCGCCTAAGTCGCTTAAGGGTTGAGCCGGCCCTGACCCCAAAACTAAGAAAAGAAATAACTTTTAATCTAGAAATGGGAACTCGTTGGCACTTTAAGAACCAAAAAACTGTTGGTTTCTTGTAAAATGATTTCAAGAAACCAATTATAAAAATTACATGAAAATGTACAAAGATTTATCGGGTTTTGGGTTGATATTCCTTGTCACAACATCGATCATAATTCTAATCTACCGAGTGTATTTTCTCTCTCTCAACACAGTGCACGTCGATCGTCCCTTACCATCCTCATTCTTTCATCATTAAGTCTGGAATCGAACCGGTTCCTTGCGGTTTGATTTGGATATGTAGCACCACTCAACAACTTAAGATTTTGGGTTGGATTTGGATTGAAATGCAAACGTCCAGCCCATTACAGCTACTTACCAATTTAGATTGAACATTTTTGTTTAATGGATTTAAAATTAAAGTTTGAAGTAACTTTTAGGTTCATCTTTTATTTTTTTTATTTTTTCTTTTCTCTTTTTTTATGTTTTCTTCGATAAGTAAGTAAAATTTATTTTTAAAAAAGAGAAGAAAAGAAGAAGGGGGGAGTAAAATAAATATTAGAACGTGTTAGAGGCTAAAAACACTTAGAAGCCAAACAGAGAGTTCCGATAAATGATACAACTTCTTACTTTTCAAAATAAGAAAGCAAAAGGGCCCAAAACCTCCTAGTTGTTTTAAAAATGTGCAATAAATCCCCTTATGCTATATTTTGGATCATATCACACTCTTACCTTTGCAAAAGTGAGCAAAGTATTCCGTTTTGCACATATTCTGCTTTTTTTATGACCATTTTACCATTTCCATTATTATAAAAAAATAAGAACAATAGAGAGAAGAGAGTTTTTTTTTTATTAAAAGTTCTTTTTACCTTAATAAAAAAAAAGAGTAGTTTTTTTTCCGGAAAAAAATTTCAGGAAAAAAAAAACTAAAAATGCACAATTACATAATAAAAGTTTTTTGGATTTTTGTTTTGTTTTCCGGAAAATTTTCCATTAGAAAGAGAAGGGTTTTTTCATATAATTTTTTTTACCTTAATAAAAATAAAGAGGAGTTTTTTTTTGAGAAAAAAAAATTCCAAAAATAATTTCTGGGAAAAAAAAACTAAATATGCACAATTAATTAATTAAATTTTTTTATTTTTTTGTTGTTTTCCTAACATTGTTTCCAAAAAAATTTCCATTAGAAAAAGAGAGAATTTATGAAAAAGCAAAAAAAAATCTAGAAATTTTTATTATTGTGCATATTTAGTTTTTTTCCCCGGAAATTATTAAAGAAATTATTTCCAAAAAAATTTTCCCCGAGAAAAACTCTTTCTCTTTTTTATTAAGGTAAAGAAAAATTTTAATATAAAAAAGCACTCTCTTTCTAATGAAAAAATTTTTGAAAAACAAAAAACATCCGAAAATTTTTATTGTGTAATTGTACATTTTTATTTTTTTTCCAGAAAATTTTTTCCCGGAAAAAAACTCCTCTCTTTTTTTATTAAGGTAAAAAAAATTAATATAAAAATTCATCTTCTCTCTATTTTTCTTTATTTTTTTTATAATAATAAAATAAGTAAAATAGTCATAAAAAATGAGAATATGTGCAAAATGTGGTACTTTACTCACTTTTACAAAAGTGAGGGTATGATAAAGTCTAGTATATGGGGGATTTATTGCACCTTTTTGAAACTACATAAGAGATTTTGGACCTTTTGCCAAATCTAAGTCAATGCTAGAGAAATAATGAAAGATATGTTTTTACTCTTAGAAATCAATGACACGCTAGAAGTATGCCCTCAGTGGCATGAACAAGTAATTTGTTCCTAAGTAACTGGACTGTCTGTCAGGAGTGTAACTCGGGCTGGTTAGATGGGTTAACCTAGCCTAACTCACACTGCAAGCAATGCTGCTCAAGCCCTGATAGAATATAGCATCGGATTAGGAATAGCTAGGTCAAGCCTTATAATAGTTGGGTTGGCCGTGTTAGTCAAGTTGGATAGACAACAATTTAATTTTTACAATAAAGGACTTTGTAGTATTGTGTGCACGCACATATATGTATGTGTGTGAATACAAAGAAATCCACATCCAAACTTTTACTTTTGGGTTGAGCTCAAATTAGGAAAATCAGGTTAAAAGTCAATTTGATCTTAAGTTAGTTTCGAAATTCGATTACCCACGAGTATAAAAAATTCTAAAAAATTAATGTGAATTTCTAAAAAATTATTAACAAATTCTTAGGGAATTGATTCTACAAAGTATTAATATATATATATATATATATATATATAAAAGATTTAGAAAGAAGAAAAAAAATAAGAAGTTGAAAAGAAAAATAAAATTAAAATTTAAGTTCGGATTAAGCTTGAGTTTCATATATATCAACCCAGTCAAAACCAATCTTAATTAAGTTCAGATTAAAAAAAAATTCATCGCAAGTCCAATTTTAATTGTAAAAATTACTCTTTTAAGTCTATAAAAAAATCGAGCTGGAGATTACTGCCGGTGTCACCACTCCATCCATTTTGTGTGTAAATATAATAACACTCTACATGAATGAAGACCCATTGTACCAAAGTAAAGCAACCCTTGAAAATGCCTTGTCACACACGTATTCAATTTGATATCTTCAACATCATGAAACAACTTTGCTTTCCTACTCTTCACCTCATTCGCTCTTGAATCCTCGCATGGTTGTTTCCATCAGACATCCCTTGGTACTGATAATCACCATCGTTTTCTTTATACGTCGGCTCTATCACGCCCCTATATATATATATATACACACACACTAAGCTATATAGTATATAGTATTTTTTTTGGTTAGATTGTCTTGTAATAAAATTTCTCATAAAAATATATTGAGATATTATGGAGATCTGTTGGAGTTGGATACATCAATTCTTGTCGACTTTTAAATATTTTTTTTAATTTTATTTTATTATTTTTGACAATCTAGACAACCCTACAATCATTGGCGCATGGCTATCATAGGTGTCATGGAAAACTCTTTTAATTAGACCCACATAAATCGTTGAAATTGAATATATTAAAAAAAAATTAACATGTGGACCCTCAAATCTATCACATAATCTCAATTTTTGAGCCACAGCCTACTTATTAATTGGGCCTGACAGAGCCGAGTTACTAGTTAGTTAGCCCATAACTCTAGTTCAGATACCAGACTGGAATGATGGGTCTGGCCTTGTCATCCAGGTTGAAGCCAACACCAAGAATCCATTTGAAGAGAGGTGTAACGGTTACAAATATGTCATGTCATTACTTATTTTAACTTCGTATGCTCTCATATACAACCTAATTCTAACAGAAGAAAAAGAATTACAATGACATGGAAGTTATCGTTAGATATTGCATTGGAGATCCGTGGAAAGGAAAAAACTTGGAGAGGATTCAAGTGTGGGATTAAAAACCAATTTGACATCTCGGTTCAAAAAATAAATCTAAATAGCATTGTTCGTAAGATAAATATATGCTCTGGAGGTAAGTTATATTGCGTGTCATTTTCAATGCTTTTACTATATAAATTTTTCATAATCAATTTTTCGATCAAAATCTGCTTAGCAATGAAAAAAAAAAAAACCTTAAATTTTATAAGAAAAGTCCATTTTGGTGGCTAAATGAAACTTTTATAAGCTATAGGCAATATAATGAGATCTTAAAGAAAGAGTTGCCTTCAATTTTTAGTTTTCAATTTTTTTTATTCCTTAAAGAAATCGTAACAAAATGTTGTTCAACTAAAAAATTAACTGCCGAGCTTTATATATAAGAAAGAGTAATGCTATTGAACTTGGTGGAGTACCGGACAAGAATTAAGTTTAAGAATTAAGTACTCTTCAATGCAAAGAATTCTTTGGACATAGGTTTGTGTACCAACTAGATAAAAATAAAAAGAGTAATGCTATTAGAGTTTTTGAGTCCCAACTCAAACCATCAAAGGCTTGTGGCTCATCGGTTTCATCTCTTTTTTCAACCAAGAGACGTCCAAAAAGATTTAAAATCACTTTTCCAACTTTTATTTGCACTCTCTTAATTATAAAAGTTCCTCTTTTCTCTGGCACTTGCACACAGTGAAAAATACATATTAACACACCTTAGAGTGAGTTTGATTTTTTTAACACCCACACGTATCCGTGAGTGTATTAGGGCAATATTCTTCCTCTAATCGACAAAATTTAAGAGATTTACAGCAAGTTATTCCTTATATGAAAAGCGAGTCGATCACTACGAAGGAACGAATTATTTAAGGAGTGAGTGATCACTACGAAGGAACAAATTATTTAAGGAGTGAGTGATTGTGTTCTTCCATCAACCTGTCTTCAAAGTAAAATTGGAGCCTTTAGCAACTGAATGTGAAGTCGCACGAGTCACACTTGGATGTTCAGCTACCGTAAGGATGAGACAATGTGTATAACTTTGCTTATAATTTTTTCTTCCCAAAAAATTTTATCGTTTAGAATATGTTATGTTGTTTCCTTAACTTCTGCTTCATAGTTTATTTGTGATTGATGAAGATTTAATTGTTAAACAACTTGCTAATTTAATGGGTCATTAAAACTGTGCAAAAAAACCTATTCAGTATCCACCCCTCTAGGTCATAGGAACGTCTAATTTCACTAAATTAACTAATCTACCACACAACTCGGTCATAAAAAAATTTTAAACAAAATGTTAGTAACAAGATAAACAATTAAAATTTATATATAAAAATACATTAATGCAATATATATATATATATATATCCTCCTATCTGTATCTCAAAAACCATATCCTTATCTCGTTACTGCGTCCATCCTTCATACTTGATGGCTGATCAAGCCTACTACCAGAGACACTTCCAGGAATTCATTTGCTACCACTATGCATAAACCCATGTAAAGTGGCTAAACCCTTAACACGCACAGAATTTGAGCGTGCCTACGAGAGGATGACAACATAGTTGTTACAAGAAACTCGCACCCACTTGTCTCAACAGGGACATGAAAGTACCACGAAGATCTCTACAAGGTTAGGGAGTTGCAGGTACAAGTCTAGACAACTTCTCTCCCCTAATCAGGGTGAAACAAACACCCTTGGACCAAATTCTCTTGGACTTCGTACACACTTTCGCAATCGCCCTACACCTTGTAAATATCATTCATTTTACACACTTTTCTCTCAGAGCTCACAATTTTTCCCAAAATCTTCTCCAAGGTTAATTAAAGGGAGTTCACACGTACAAGTCTCAACAACTTCGTCCCCCACAGGCAATGCAATGCGGGACATCAAAAAAGGCCTTTATTCGCTACAGCCAACTTCAAGTCCTCAGTTTTTAGATGGCTACATAGCATGTACAATCTCTTGGAACATTGAAATAAAGCAATGAAGCTCATTAAGCTTACTATTATCGCAAGACCATTTTCTTCTACAGGGACTAGAAAAATATAAACCTTGCTGAGAACATTGCCATGCTAAGAATCTTCCGATCCAACCGAACAAAAGAATTCCACAACTATGCTTCAAGTGTTTAACACCGATGCAACCATAACACGAACACATGCATCATATGATCATGTACATACTTCCCAAGAAGATTATTTGCACCAACAAATGATAAGACATCAAAAGCATGCACGCATACACTAAATAAAAGCAGCCAAAATATTATGCTAACTATGACAACGCAAGAATAAAAATCATAGCTTTCACTAACATCATATTAACGATTCTTACTACCATATACAATTCAACAACAATTACATTTATGTCCTTGCATAAAACTGAAATGCTAAATATATTAGACATGGTATATATATTGCTAGAATCCCACTTGGTATAACTTTATCTGTGCTCACCCCAGGCACACAGCAATGTATATAGTACACTTCAAATCATATCTTCTAGCAGATCAGCAGTGTAAACATACATGCTAAACCAATGCAGCAGGCACAATTAAAGCTACTCCATCTTCAATGATCCCAAAAACACATAAAACACACTAAACATAGTTACCATATTTCATATGAAAGATCAGATTGGGCTGTCGGAGACATTACCCAACACTTGCAATAACATTAACGTGGCAAGACTAATAGCGCTCATGCTATGCCTGATGATAGGACTTACCAACCTTGATAGCCCTTGATAGCGACGATGCATGAACCGTCAATAGAAACCCACTCCGTGGGATCATTTTTCATGGTCCCAAACGGTAAGGACCTTCACCCATATAATGACCTTCCATATAAAGAGCTGTATTCTGTGGATGCAGACCATCCATCACCATATATTGCATATCCTCAGAAGGTTTCCAGTGTCGTTTCCTTTGGTTGATGAACCAGTTATTAATTTGTTTCTGGTCCAAACCAGTTGATTCCGCCAATGCTACCTTCTCTGTCTCCTGTCATTTTTCCCAAGCATTAATGTCTCCGAAGAAAAACTTCAAAAAGAAAAAAGAACTCTAAAATAATTGCCTATTTTCAAGCTTAAAGTCATTTGGTCGAATTTGCTATCCATATGCAGGTAACATGAAAGAGTAGAATATTCATATCAGAGAGGATACATACTGAAGGATATGGCCATTTGTAATGCAACTCCCACCAACTAAGCAGCTTCTGCCTGGCATCTTTGGGTAGTTTTCCTTTCTTCTTTTTCTTGGAAAGCTCCTGCTTGAGACTACTTAAGTAACCACTATACTTCCTCAAGAGGTGGTTTTTAAGTTCTCGGTCTTCAGCACGCGGATCAATCTCAGGAAGTTCTGTTTCTCCACCGCTATTGTCTTGATCCTCTTCCGATGAACCAACACCCTCACACTTCTCATCTATTCATCGTTGATTCAAAATGTATAAATGATAAAGTAAGCTCTTGGTCAAAAGCATGTGTGTACAATGTACAAGAACATTATTCAAATCTCCAATGACAATACTGGTAACCATTATCAAAAGACTGAATATTCATAGCAACTTTTGAAGTTCACGAAATATACCTGATGCAATGCACGAAGATAACTAACACAAAGGGGGATTGTTCCATCTAAACTGTAGTCATTCAACAAAAGGGGGATAATTCCATCTAATTTGTTCCTTAGTTTCTTCCTTCACTAAATCCACTAGAGAAAGGTTGTTTTCTCCTAACGATGTTTATGGATGGCAGAGATAAAAATCTCACTCACTAAATTTAACATGCCTCTCCCTGTCTCGCACATTCTCATGGGAGGAAAATTTGATATCAACAAACATAAACACCTGGTTTCTTATAGTTTTAAAGCACACTAGCCAGCCCGTTCTTTAGCAATTGTAATGACCAAAACTGAATAAAACTCGTTTTTAACGATCTTAAAAATACTATCTATATTTGTGTTCTTATAACAGATTTGTCTTAGAATGACATCCAATATTGCCATGTCGGAAATGACTCCAAGTACTTAAAATCAAATTATATATATAGATAGATAGATATATATAAACATTCATACCTACAAACATATAAATATTTTTGCTTGCCCAACATCAATGGAACATATTTTAAGGATCAATATAGTAATCAAAATGCCTCTGAATATTAGGTTCTTTTTTTCATGTAATTTAGTAGATGGTCTCAAAGCCCTAGTTCATTTAAAAAGCTTTCATTTCCATAAGAAAAAGACTTTGGGGTGTTGATAAATATGAAATGCGAGAGAAGTATATTAGTCATTTGGGAATTAATTATAGAACTACCCTTCAGCCAATGGGGTCAGCTAATCTAACCCTCCTTTACCAATGCATCACAAGGCCATATTTAAAGCTCCATACCAAAAAGGTGCTACCCCCAACCTTCTTACTTTGAAATAAATAGTAGTATAGAAATTTTCCCCCTCAATCCTCACCACCATCAACCATCTTACCATTTTAGGATATGTTACAAATTTTCGGTTCATAGACAATGGCACTGCTAGAATGAAATAATAGCAATACCATTTGCAAATTATTTTTCACTTAAGGTCTCAAATTTTCCAGTTGTCAATGAATAATTTTGGAGAACTTTCAAATGCAAAACTTTCATGTAGTGTATGATTAAAGAGAATCAAAGATTAGGATTTTTGGTGGCAGTCATACAAGTAAAACTCTAGCAAGCAAAAATTAATGTAATAACAAGTTTGAAGAAGTCTAAAATGATAAGGAAGGCATGAATAAGAAGTCATAATTAATTGAAGTAAAAGAAACATCTCCATTCAATAACATTTAACAACAAAGTTTTAAAACTTAATCGCCACCACCAACATGGTAGCGGTTGCGATGACATGGTCTTGGGGTTGTATAATGGGTATCTACCGTGGCAGTAATAAAAAAATTTCAATATATAATCACGTTTTTAATGATTTTTATTGAATATTTAACGGTGATTTCATATGAAGAATGGCCTATAAATTAAACTTTAAGCAATTGTCAATGATAGAGGATATTGACTGATTGAGGAGACTAATGGAAAGATATAGGGAGAAGAGAAAACTCCATATGGTTTTTATTGATTTGGAGAAAACCTATGATAAACCTAGAGATTTAATATGGAGGTTTTTCGAAAAGAAAGGAGTCACGAAGGGAAACATTGACAAGATAAAGGACATGTATGATGGTTGTGTGATTATAGTTAAAACTCCTCTAAGGGAAACAAGTGAATTTCAATTACAGAAGCTAGCCCCATTAATTTTTATGATATGTATGCCTAAAGTTTATAAAATTTTATGAAAATGCCCCCCCTCCCTAAATTATCATTTTTTAAAGTTCTCTCTAATTGTTTTTTCTTTTCCTTCTTCTTCTTCTTCAAATTCTTTTTGTTTCTTTTTAAAAAAGTTTTGCATTCCCTTTTTTCAATCAAACCCTAACTATTTTCTCTTTCAAAGTTCTCTCATATTTTTGTCTTTCTATTCTTTTCAAAAAAATTCTTTTTGCACTCATGTATGATGTATATGCATAAACCTTCTTTTTTCTCTTATTATTCTTTTTTTACTCTCTTATTCTTTAAATTTATTACTGGAATTTTATATACTTGGGGCTTGTTGGCAATACCATTTTTCAAATATTTCAAACATTTTTTGAATAAAACCTTGTGCAACAAATTAGTTACCAAACATTTTGTTTTGGAATAAATCACACCACAAAAAAAAACCCACCTATTTTTGCTTCATATGAAATCGATAATACAAATTAGAAATTGTTACCAAAAGGAACGTCTGAAGTTCATGTCTTCAATTTTATTTTTGACTATAAATTTTTTTGAATTATTACATACTATATAAATTTTGATTATTGCATCGTTACTATACTTAATTTTTCGACTTGTTTTATTGCTACACTATTAGTTGGGTAAAAATTATTTTATCATGTTTAATATGCCCCTCTTGAATCAAAATCCCCCTAACTGTAGACTTATTTGCTGATAATTTTGTTTTAGTCAATGATAATAGAGAGAATCCAAATTGGAGATTTGGAGAGAAGCATTAAATTTAATAAGGTTTAAGATGAGTAAAAATAAATTGAATACATAAAGTGTAACTTTAGTAAATCTAGAAATACAAATGAAGATGTAGTGAGGATTAAGAATCAAGAGGTTCAAAAAAGTAACATTTTTCGTTATTTAGGTTCAATTATTCAAAATAAAAGAGAAATTGGAGATAACATTATCATAAAATCAAAGCAGGATGGATTAAAAGGAGTGCATCTAATATGCTGTGTGATAGGCATATCCCCTTAAAATTGAAAGGGAAGTTATATTGAACTACTATCAGAGACCACACTGAACGTTGTACAACTAGAAAACAACAATATGCATAAACTGGGTGTGACAGAAATACAAATGTTGAGATTGATCTACGTGCGGTAAAAGTAGAAATAATAGAATTAGAAATGACCACATTTGGGAGATGGTTAGAGTAGCACAACTTGGAGATAAAATACCAGAAAATCGATTAAAATGATTTGGTCATGTGCAAAGATCTTTAAATGCAGCAGTTAGGAAAAGTGACATAATCCACATTGAGGTAATACTAGGGCAAAAGGAAGACCAAAGTTAACACGGGTAGGCTTACTAAAGAAGAATATGATATCATGTGGTTTGACTGATGTTATGGCCTTAGAAAGAGTGGAATGGATAAGTGCGGCAAAAGTAGAAAGGATAAAATTAGAAATGAGCACATTAGGGAGATGGTTAGAGTAGCACAAATTGGAGATAAAATGAAAGAAAATCGATTAAAATGATTTGATCATGTGCAAAGAAGATCTTTAAATGCGGCAGTTAGGAAGAGTTACATAATCCAAATTGAGGTAATACTAGGGCCAAAGGAAGACCAAAGTTAACATGGGTAGGATTAGTAAAGAAGAACATGATACCATGTGGTTTGACTAATGTTATGGTTAGAAAGAGCGAAATGGAAGCACAAGATTCATATAGTTAACTCCAAGTAGTTTGAAAAAAGACTTGGTTCTTGTTATTGTTGTTGGCATTATCAATCGTATCAATGAAATAATTTGTATTTTGCACTAAAACTATGCCACAAATGCATATTAAGAATAAATAAATAAACACGTTAAATCATTAAAATCTTATACGCTAATAACTTAGAAGTTGAAAATGATTAAACTTGTAGTTGGCACTTAGAAATAATATACATTAAAGATTTTGAAAATGAGTAAACCTGTAGTTGGCACTTGGAAATAATATACATTAAAGATTTTATACTATTTACTTATTTGCTTGTTTTTATTTGTACGAAATTTTTCAGTAATTTTCAATGAACTTTATTAATTTTCTGATTTTTCAAGTCACTTTCTTGTTTACTTTTTTTAATGCAAAATAGATGAATATTTATATATGCATAATATAAAGATGTTTATAACTTTATAATATAAATGTTTACTAAAAATTTCAAAACTTACCAATTATGTCCGAGTTTGGAACACCTAGAATTGGGTCGGCCTGTGGCACCATCTATTTTATGATCCTTATTTTAACAACAATCAACTCATTAAAATAAGTTGCTGAAAGCCTAGGAATCTGTAATACATTATGTGTGTGTGTGTGCGCGTGCCCTCTATTTTGAACTTAAAATTTGAAAAGAAACAAAAAATGAGAGATGTTGAAAATAGGGTTTTTGAACCCAAGACAAAAATCACTGTTGTCCCAGCCAAGTCAAGCCCACCGACTCTGGCCGAAAAAGCTGTGATCTTTGTTTTGGCCGAGATCTCAGCCCGACTCAGAGTTGACTCTGGCCAAATTGGGTCGAGTTTCAAAAGTATGTTTAATTAGAAAAAGTTTATTCTTGAAATTCAAAATTTTTATTGTTCTACATCAAGGAATCGAAGAATATTAAATAATTAAAATGGAACAACATGAAATTTAACTGGTTGATTTCCATGTGGGCCATTAGGCAATTGCCTAGAATTGTGCTGGCCTTGTGGCACCATCTAATTTAAGATTCTCATTTCAATATATTCATGAAAATGTTGCCAAAATCCAAGGAATCTGTAATACATTATATGTGTGTTACCAATGCAACTTTTTACAACCACATAAATATCAGAGCAATTTATATGATATTAAGTTAATAGATCACTTTTTCATGTTGGATTTGCTTCTTGGGAACTTCTCATTAACCTAGGAGATTGCCTGACCTCAAAATGACTCAACCCTGAACCTCAGCATCCCCCATTCCAAGGTGAAGAGAACAAGGGGAAAAAGAAAGAAAAGAAACAAGAAAGGACAGACCTCAAAATGACTCATCCCTGAAAATATTATGTTTCTCCGTGTTGGGAGTGAGGACAGTGCACGGGGAACTACAGTCTAGTAAGATGACAAGCCACACAAAACTTTCCTCATTTTTATAATGGAATAAATTATATACATATAGGCATGGTTGCAGGAATGGGTTCTTGCAGTCATTGATTCTTAAACGTATTGTTGACAATATAAAGCAAGTGACAATGAGGCCATTGCACAGAAGTGTAATTGAAACAAGAAACACAAATTTAATTCTTCACATATAAAATTTTATTTTCACATTTTCTTCAATCTCGTTCACAAACACAATATTTAATATTATTTTATGGTAGGCAGGAATATGAAACAGCACAAGACCTAGGCATCAATCAACTCACAATATTTGAGAGCAAAAATCTACAAAATCTGACAGAGAAAAGGTGATTCCCAGAAGGAAGCATCCTCTCTAATTATGATTAGCATAAGTCAAGAGAAAGTAATCCCAATAGAAGTTAACAAAAACCTGACCCGACATTCATGGTTTTTCAGCCTCATTCATTGAGGTCAACCAAAAGATAAATTGTTAAGTTCTTTTATGGGGTCTAAAATCACAGATATGTAGCAAGTAACCCGGTTTGAGTAATTTTTAATTTAGCATTTACCAAACTCTAGTAATGAAATAAACACAATTCTAGAGAAAATGCTCAAATAATAATCTAAACACAACTGACATGTTTTTATTCTTTTTTCTTTCTTATCTATGCTTCTTAAAAAATTTAATCAGTGTTTCAATGGAAGTTTCTTCAATCTCTACAAAATTCAAAAATTAACAATTACAATACTGCAAAAGATTTAAACAGCAAAGAAGAGCAATCTCACATGTAGCAAGGTGGGGGAGATTTTGGGTTCAATTCTCTTCCATTGAGACCAGCCTCAAAGAGTTCTCCCTAAATTAAAATTGGCACATGGCACTGGGGTACCACGCCTCTGGAGGGGAATAGCGCCACCCTAAGGGTGGGGACACCCCTCTAGTCAAAAAGAGAAACCAGCCATAGCATAAATGAGAAACTACCATGACATGGTCTTTTTCTTCTTTTTTCTCCGTCAGTATATTGGTCTTTTTTAATTTTGATTTCAACAGGAGGATGATACTTCTTTAATTTATAAGGTGTCAATTAAGTGGGTTTCTGAATCTTGGTTACATCTTGTAAGGACCACAAAAATCTGAATGATAATGACACAAAAAAAAGATCATATCTGTTTACTTCCGAGAAACCAGAGATCCATGGTTCTGAAAGCAGCAACGACAGAAGAGGTGATTTTATCTCAGAGCCTGCTTCATTTTATCCAGAATTCTATGTAGAAATTGTTTGTTTAATCGAATACAGAGTAAGAGAAGAAAACAAAGCAATGATCAGTCCCGTCTTCATTTTCCCATAAGCAAATTATCCCGCTAGGAAACCTATTTAAGGCCTCAACTAATATAGAAATTAAAAACTCTCAGCCTATTACTTCCAATCACTCGGGACACCTCCCAGAGCCAACTGAACTATGTCTAATTGGCTGGTTGAGGGCAATGATCATACCATATAATTGAACAAGACATCTTATACTACCTCTTAGAATCAATTAAAGTTAATTGTCTTGTCAGTTTTGCATATAACAACCCCTTTTGCTCATAGTATGTATTCTGCACCAAGTCTGTTCCTTAGAAGTTCTATATTTCCTTTGGTTCTCTTTATCTTAACCCACCCTCTTGGGTGGTGAGAGTTACTTTTTGAATATTAGGTGAGGCTAGTGGGCCTTTTGTGTGAATTGTGTTAGCAGTGGAGTGTGTGCTTCCTGAACCTCATTTGTAGAAATTCAGTTAATAAAATTTAACTTACCTACAAGAAAAAAAAAAAAGAGAGATAATTTCTTTTAGAGAAAAATTCATATCATTACCTTCCGTCTATCATGCATAATAGTTAATTGTTACATTTACTCATTGGTATAAGAGGAAACTGAAGGCTCCGCGCATGATTAATGCTTAAGTCAACAATTTTGTGAAATTATTATAAATATAAGCATGAATGAAGATGAAAATGGATAATATTCCAAGTCATCATTATAAAATATCCACGCGTCCGCATTATAGGGGCACCAAAATAGTCGTAGGAATAATAAGAGAAATTTAAATGAATCGAAGTCAAGCCAACGAATATGTTCTCTAGCACTCACCAGAATGAGAAAGGAAGAAGAATTTAATATTCAACAACAGTAATGTGTACATGAACACATTCACCCATTATTGTTTCATTTAGAACTTGAATCCTCAATCTTCCATTTGGAAGGAGGAGATAACACTAGGGCTAGGCCCCTATTGTAACTATTCTGTTGAAATTTCAAAAAGCCTACATAATAACCAACCAAAAATGAAAAGACTAAAAGTAAAGGAAGCCTTCATTGAACAATATAGCCTTTTTTATTACATTGTCAAGCTTGACAACACAAATTATTCCAATGCCCCCATAATAAAAGAATACAAGAACAAATGAATCATGAAGCATTAACCAAACAAGCATGTACTATTTAACTTGGTATCCCCAGGTCCACACACAAACTAAGACCAAATCTACTTATATAGGAAGATTAACGGTGAGTGTGTGCCTATGTTATCCAGAATTGGGTAAGTATATCGGGTACAGGTGTACATCTTAAGTGTCAGATCTCCGCAAATCCAAAACTTAAACCACGAAAAGATGTTTTCAAAAGTTGTATAGGGTTTCGTAAACACGTAATATGCCTTAAAATACATTATATGTTTTATTATAGTGTAATGTTTATAGTTTTTGTATTACAAGAACATACTCGATTAATCTTCAAATTAAATGGGATGTGGTAAAAGAAAAGATTTTCTATCCGTCTCATAGACTGGAAACCCGCATCTGCTATTAAATTTGAATTTTTTCTTTATTCAATAATGCCATGTGAAAGATTGGAGTGTCCAATTCGAGTTCATGAGTCAAACACATTATATACCCATTCTCAGGTTGTGTCGACACGGGCACGTAAATTTAAATAGGAGAACCCATGTACGAGAGGTGTATGCCAACTTAGATTTGTGATATATGTACATAAGTCCCCTAAACAGAAAAACAGGTAAATAGAGATATAATGAACAGTATAATTCATATTCAACTGCAATATAACATCAACAACAATTATAAATGAATGACATGATAGTGGGTCAACCGCTAGGAAATTAAAAAAAAATTACAAATAACTCTCATATATCAAAATGGCTAGAGTTCTGACACAACCACACAGCCCACCTAGGGTAGCACTGAAATGAACAGCATCCTATGTTTATCCACCTTCCAAGACTAAAGCCACTATACACAACCCAAAAAATAAAAAAAATAAAAACTGTTTTTTTCACTTAAAAGCCAAACACAACTAGGGAAATGAGGACAATAATAATTCCATCCAACTCGAGGTATATATACATATATCTACATGTACATACATACATTCCATGATATAACCATAAACTGTATTACATATACACAAATATAGCCCCTAGAAGGAATGGAGATTTAGAAAATTTTAGGAACAAACCTCTGTGGCTAATGATGTTGTCAGATGACTCAGAACCGATAAAGCTAGCCTATTAGAGAAGCCAAAGTGTGATTTCATCATTGTTTTACGCCATAAGAGCATTTTGTCTTGGTTTCGTCCTCATTGTTTATTTGAACAAAGTACGAAAAAAACCAAATCGTATCTTCTTACTATGTTAACTCGTGATTCGTGATTAGGGTTTCTGCTACTCGTGACAAGGTGCCCCCTCCCTCCCTCTCTCTCTCTCTCTCTAAAAATATATAGATTATATATACATATATATATATGTATATAATCTATATCGGTCAAAGTTTGGTTCACTGAAAACGTGACAATATTGAATGAAGGAAATATGGACAGGCCTAACACTCCTAATAGGAATAGGAATAGGAATAGACAGACCCCCTTCATATTCTGAGTCTGGACAGTTCCAACTATCAGTTTTGCACTGTACATGCAATTAAGTAAACTTAAGAACCCAAACCCATGACTCAAAAAACTCCTATAGTAATATTCTTCTTCCATGGTAGCCAACAACGATAATGAAACTCTCTCTCTCTCTCTCTCTCTCTCTAAATGTAAGTGTATGTAGAAAGAGAAAATCAAGTACCAGAGGTATGAATCCGCACGGGGCCGCTACTAAGCATATTGAGCTGTGTCTCTATCTTCCTCATGAACTCCATAGCCTCTTGCAATGGCCTTGCAAGCTCTTCTCTATATTTCACTAGCATATCATAATAAGCTTCCTGCACATATGTATGTATATATATTTTTCCAAATCAAAATTTGTAGAAGAAAATTCCAAAAAAGGGAAGAAAAAAATAATTAAATCAACAACAAGGAGACTTTAATGCAACTAATTCATCTAAAATATCAAAAATAGTACTAATATAATCACCATGAACTGATCGAGTTCTGGGTCTTTTGAACCATCTCTGGAATTCACCGAAGCTCGCTGCCTACTCTCAAACTCTTCCCGTACAGCCGTCAATCGTGCCACCACTTCAGGAGGAGCTCCCACCTAATTAACACAGACATATATACATAAATATAGAGAGTGAGAGTGAGACCCAAAGAGAGACTTAAATCTTCAAAATGAATTATGTTTTGTTCTTGTTGTTGAATAAGTCTCTCTTATTATGAGCATGCGTGTGTGTATATATCATGTGTGTAAATATATATATACAACCTTTTGGCAATTCATGTAAGCTTCCAAGAGGTTGGAGTACTGAGGGTGAGAGATGATCTTGGCTTTAATGGCTTCAACTTCACTAGAACTCTCAGACCCATGTTGTTCCTGGTGATTAAGGACTGTTTGGTGGGCTCTAATTATGGGATGATGAGGGTACTGATGAAATTTGTTCTGAACATGTTGGGAACTACCCGCTTCAGTCTTCACGATCAGATGTGGTTGCGATTCAGAGTCATAACAACCGTTGGATTGAAGATTGAAGCTGTTTATGTGCATCTGATGATTACTCACGTTCGACCCACTAGTAGTATTACTGGTTCGTCCGTACACTGAAGAACTCGGTGCAAGAACTGGACCACTAGAGTACAAGAAACTCCCTCTCGGAGTTGAATTCTCACTCATTTGATTGTAATCCTCCATTTTTGAAACAAACCCAGATGAGAAAATCAATTGAACTAACCAAAACAAGTCAGCAATTCAAAACCCTAAAGCGAAGGAGTCAAGAAATAGATGAAGAAATATGAGACCCTTAAGAAAGAGAGCACAAATGGAATGGTTAACTAGTAGTATAAAAAGAAAAAGTGGTGCATGGGTGAGTTTAATCGGTGGGGAGAGAAGTCACTTGGGATTTTCTTGGGAGACAAACAAGGTAGGGAAGTGAGGGAGAAAATTTAGTGTGTTGGGGGGGTCAAGGAGGCCTTGATGTGAAGTTGCGCATATGGGTTTGAACATGCTTAAGGGTGGAGTGAGATCATATTAGATTAACATCGGAGCGGCGAGGTTAGAGAGAGAGAGAGGGGGGAGGGGAAGGGGTGGGGGCGCTCGGCCGGAACCGGCAGCGACTCCGTGACTTGGGTGGATGACAAGACGTTCTTTGTTGAGGAATAAAGAAAGAAAGAAAGAAATATATTTGAAAATTATATAAGTGCTTAAAGCGAAGAATGGCTCGTACACAAGACTCTGTTTGGATTAATGTAGTTGGAAGCCTGGAAGGGAAAGAAAATTGAGAGAAATGTTTTTTTTTTTAAATTGTTTGAAAATGAATAGAGAAAATGAAATAATGTTTCTTGCTTCTCACAAAGTCACGTAATTATTCTTACGGCTGCTCTCGCACTCTCTACACACTCATATTTTTGTATTTTATGCGCTCATGCTTGGGATGGCAATTTTGTCCGTCCCGTTGAATTTTTGTCCCGTTCTGTCCCATTTAGGTCGGGTATGAGAGCCATTTTTCTTATTAGGTGCGAGTTTGGACAAGAAAATCAAAATTCGCCGCGGGTACGGAACGGGTTCGGGACTCTATAATAACCCGCCCCACCCCGCCTATATATTTTATTATTATATATATATAAATATATATATATATACATACAAATTATAATTTTATTTTTGGTTGTATTAAGACTAATATTTTCATTTTATCTTTTTTTTGTATTAACACTTCTTTAATTGTTCAATCAAACTTGTTACTAAGTTATTTAGTTGTGAAATATATTTTTTGTAATAGGTTATTTAATTGTGAAATCTTGTCATTTTACTTCTTAAACAGGGGTTATACTATTTTGAATTTAATAGTATCAAACTTGGTACTACCCACTAGGTTCGTATTTTTTAAAAAAAATCAATTTTTATTGATGTTTAATGTGGTTACAGTTTTGTGAAGAGGGGCTTCGCCTCGCCCCGTCTTGTCCCTCCCCTTTTGAAATTTTAAAGGGGGCATGGCGGGGCTGGGGGGGACGGGGTGGGGTTTCTCCCAACGGGGAGGGGATAGGTTTTGAAATTCCGTCCCGTTTCAAACCCGCGACGGGTTTGGGAATAGTGTTGAAAGCAGCGGGGCGGGGATGGGTTTAGGCAAACCCATGTCGTACCAGCCCCGTTGCCATCCCTATCTTGCTCTATCATTCTTTTTATGCTTTCGTGCTCTGCACACACTTCTATTCTCGCACTTTACACACTCTTGCTCGCACTGTCACTCTTTTTATGACATAAAATTTACAATTTTTGCTCTCTGTGCGACTTAGCTCACATTAATAGTTTTTTTCTTTTTTTACTAATGGTCATTACCTCATATATAATTGGAGCTCTTATATTCTCCTGCAACTTTTTTGTTTTTTTAATTGGAGCTCATACTTATGAGGTTATACCTGATGATTTTCTACTTTTCAACAAAAAAAAAATGCAGTTAAAATTAAATTTTAATCTATTTGGGTCTTTTACAAAGGAATGGGAGAGAGATGAGGAAAGATTAGAAAAGTTGTGGCCATTGACAAAAATAAAAGGTCATCAAAGAGAAGAAGAAGACAAATGGTTATCTAATTTATTTTGTATTATTTGATATTGTAATCTTAATTAAAAATTAATTAGTATTAAGATTTTTTATTTTTTTGTAGCCCTAGAAGCTTTTTTATATTTTATTTTTTATTATGAATAGTTATTAAGAATATTTGTCATCCCGAATATTATTTAGATGCATCTATTATTTTGGAATGAAGTTTGTATTGAATAGAAATATTATAAATTAATGTTTTGATTTTTGCATTTATTGTTTTGGTTTAATTTAAGTTAAGCATAAAAAGGTAGATCTCCCTCACCAATCCATATTTTTTTTTAGAAAAAGACTTGGTTTTAATGTGAAGATTTCTAAAATTGTTTTTTTACTTGTGAACTATGTTTTGAAGCATTTAGTCATTGTTTTTTTTTAAGATGTTCATTGTTTATTATTATTATTATTATTATTATTTTATGTTATACAAGAGCTAATTCAAATAGTATTTTGTAAGCATTTGTTTATTGGCACGTTCATTATATGAAATCAATATTTATTTCAATTCAATAATTTTTTATTTTATTTATATTGTTGTAGGCACGGACAATACATTAGATTTGACTGATCAATTATTTGGTGATCCTAATAGCAAAGTCATATTTCAAAAGACTTACCAAGTTAGAATTTCATGTTGCCAAATACATCACATTTTAATTCTATAAATAATATTTTTTTCAAGACCTTTTTTTTAATAAATAGAAGTTTTTTATAGTGTCGTATGCACGGGCAATATGCTAGTATATATTGATTACTTTGAGGAAAGTTTCACTGCTGCACTCCACCTCATCCAAATGTCTATAAATAAGAGAGTCGGTCAATGAGCGAGGTATGCCAAAAATTACATACATAATCACTAATGTATTTCATATTTCATCAACATTGAGTGTACCTGACCGACACCCTGCCGATGTCATTCCTGGTCATATCTCCTCTATGTCTTGCAGAAGGCCACGTAGAACCGAATCATACTGATTTTTGCATCAACAATTAGAAATAATATTATGGATATATTAATGTATGCTTGAACTTTAAAAAAAAATAAAAATTTCTAGTTATTTCACTAGCTAAAAGTAAACAAAAAATATATTGAATATTTTTTTAGCTTCTATCTTTTTTTTCTCTTTTTTTGGTAAGTGAATATTTTTTTATCTCCTCTCTTTTTCTTTTTCTTTTTTATCTTTTCTAGTAAAGTAAAGCATTGAAAGTTCTGGTACAACACGACACAAACATAACTATACAACAAATCACAAAAAATAGGACACAAATACGACAAGCATACGACAAAAAAATAATATAATATATTACGATATATATAAATACTATTTTTTTTCTCATTTTATCCATATAGTCATGAATGAAACCACAAATTTGGAGCTTAGAGCTACATATTTATTATTTTTATTGTTTAAAATCACCCTGCCATGTCATGAAATTTTTCGAAACGTGTCGCTATTGTGTCTTAGTCATGTTCATGTAGTGTCTCAGTTGTGTCCAACCAAAAAATAAAATACTCAAATTTCAAGACACTTCTTGTCATGTCCAACAGGTGTTCGAGTTGTGTCTCAAACATATCCGCGTATCTAAGTGTCCCATACCACTATACGCAACTACCCTAAGAGAAGTATTTGTGTTTCCTAGGTCAGTTGTAATACCCCGCTCCAACACATGGTATGATATTGTCCGCTTTGAGCCTGAGCCCGCACGGTTTTGCTCTTGGGTTTACCCCAAAAGGCCTCATACCATTTGAAGAGAACATACTACATATAAGCACATCCCCTTTTCCACACCCAGGCGATGTGGGATTGAGCACCCTGTACCCTGTCAGTGTGGTAGCTCAGCCCAGTGTCTGTCTATGCACCCGCCCACTCACACCCGTCCACAAGGGTTACTACAATCCACCCCCCTACGAGGCCCGACGTCCTCGTCGGCACACTTCTTCCGGCTGGGTTCAGGCTCTGATACCAATTGTAATACCCCGCTCCAACACATGGTATGATATTGTCCGCTTTGAGCCTGAGCCCGCACGGTTTTGCTCTTGGGTTTACCCCAAAAGGCCTCATACCATTTGAAGAGAACATACTACATATAAGCACATCCCCTTTTCCACACCCAGGCGATGTGGGATTGAGCACCCTGTACCCTGTCAGTGTGGTAGCTCAGCCCAGTGTCTGTCTATGCACCCGCCCACTCACACCCGTCCACAAGGGTTACTACATCAGTAGTGTTAATACATAAAAATTATACAGTATACAGTCCAAAAAAAAATGACATCAAACAAGCAACTCTACCCACAAAGACACTACCTCAATGTTACACAAACACTAGCAATAAACAAACTACACAACCAAAAGCTAATAAAATCTAAAGCTATCCTGATTCAGAAGATCTAAACAAAGAACCAAAAATACAAATGCTCCAAATAGAAAGCAAAATAGAGGCGAATTTGGATACTATAAATGAGCATCTCATAAGTTACAGATAGCAAAGAAGAGTAAGTTGCAACAACTAATATAATAACTCCAATTAGAGGCAAAGCCTGAGCTAGATTAGACTGTGTAGCTGCCATTCAGTGGCAATTCTTCTAGGTAAGGGAGACTCCTATAAATGGACAAATACAAGCTTATTCTAATAGACTATGAGGTGTCTAATCACAGTTGAAAGAGGAGAACTCTAGTTCCTGAATATTTTGTGTAAATGAAGAGGTTATGCTAAAAAGAGTGACTAACACTAGACTGGAATGGACAAGTTGGAACGAATAAGCTGAATAAGTTGTATGGGAAAAGTGAGTTAGGTGTGAGATAGGAGAGAGAAAAAGCAATAATGACTAGGATAGGGAGGGGGCATAATTGACCAATTGTCGTCACACTATGAGATATTTATAGACCTCGGGTGTGAGCCTTTGACAACTGTCATCCTACGTGGCACAAGCTCATCATACCATGTATCCCTTCCTTTGTCATACTTGGTTAAAGTCATGGGCATCTCTTTCATGGTCGCATGTAAATATTTTGTTGTCTTATTGACTATAGCACAATATATAATAACCCCCGCGAGTCAAGTAGTTATGCTTTAGACCTCAACGAGCCTTTCTCTCAATCTTCCATTCCACACTCAATCCATCTTTTCGGCTGAAGTAATGACATTATACATTCCATTATGACATTATAATCGTATATGTAACACCCCACCTTATCCCAACACAATATTGTTCATTTTTGGCTCCCTCGAACCAAAGACTTCCCAAGAGATCACCCATCCTGGTACTACTCCTAGCTAAACATGCTTAACTGTGGAGTTCTGATGGGTTCTCGGCCATTACAGCTTTAAAATGCGTTGTGTCACAGAATAGTGATGAACATACATATAGGACTTCACTTTCACCTGCCCAGGCGATGTGGGATCATGACACCTATAGCTTGCCAGTGTTCGCCCATGAGGTCATCATAATCCACCCCCTTTGAAGTCCTGACGTCCTCGTCAGCACGCTTTCGACTGGGTTTTGGCTCTGATATCATTTGTATTACCCCACCCTTACCCAACAAAATATTATCCACTTTTGGCTCTTCCGGACCAGAGACTTTCTAGGGGATCACCTATCCTGGTACTACTCCCAGCTAAGCATGCTTAACTGCGGATTTCTAATAGGTTCACAGCCATCGTGGCTTTAAAATGCATTGTGTCATAAAATGGTGATAAACATACATATAGCACTTCACCTTCACCTACATAGGCGATATAGGATCATGACACCTATAACTTGTCAGTGTTCGCCCACACCATACCTGCCCATAGAGGTCATCATAGCCTGGGTCATATCACAGTGCGCCTCTGTGTCAAAATTAACATGCGGATCACTATGGCTTCATACGAGCTCCATCCCTTTAATGCTAGAAGTAACATCGCAACTAGTTACTTTTCATCTTGAAGAAAAGAACCGGTAATCCTCCACACGATCCTTGTAATGAGAGTGGTCATGAGCTCGAAATCAGAATTTTCGTCAAAAGAAGCTTATTTAAAACAGACTAAGTAGGATAAGTGCCAAAAAATCAGGACTGGTGGGACTTTGTAAATTCTGCAGAAAACAAAAATGCAGAGGAAAGTTGAACCGGTCCTAAAAATTGGGGACCAACCCCATTCTGAAATACTCTAATATTAACCAGAAATTCTAGTTTTTCAAAGTAGATCTACTTAATACAAAGTACAACGTGTCCTCACCATACATACATGTACTATACAGTGTTCTTATCAAATTGACCGTATACATGCACTTGATCATCAGTTCAAAAATCGATACAGAAAATAAACAGAAAAATACAACTCGATTTTGACACTGAAATTTTCCAATTGCAATTTTATACCTCACAGTTAGGTAGAATATCCCATTGGTTGTCCTTTACAAGTTGGTTCAATTTTTTACATTTGTCTATATTTTCTCTCTGCATGCATTTATTGGAATGGTGTCTTTGACGGGCCAGTAGAAATCCACAAGTCAAACCACAGAGGGTTTTATTGACATTGCAATAGGTGTTTGATGAGATGTCTGGCTATAGTTTAAAGCTTAAACATATCCTTTTAGTTCCAAGACTTGTAGGGAAAAGACCTAAGCTTTCGAAAAAAATCCCTTTTAACTTGGCAGGCTTTCACCTAATTTATCTAGATGTTATAGATATTATCTAAGAGAATATGTCATATATGTCTCAAGTATAAGGCTTTACACCAAATATTAAACTAGGAAACCATAAGCCACCTTGAGCTTATGTTTGAAGATGGAACTCTAAGCCGATTTAGCTCCAATAGATTTTAAATCAGTGTCAAACAAGAGGAATATCAACATAATCAATAATAGAATGTGGAAGAGACCAAAAGATTTGTATGTTGTAGAGGGCTAATTTGATAAGTTGCATTATACCAACATATGATAAAGCTCTAAAAGTCCAGTTTCTGATTCTATTCACAGTTTTTTTTCACAAGAGATTTGCAATATTAGGAAGTCAAATTGGATAAAATGAGAGGTAATCCAACGTATTTAATTGAGGGGAACTAGCTTCAAACTAAAAACAGTATGAAATATTCTTCTTAATTTAGCCATTGACTAAAGAGAAAAGAGTTAGCTTTTGGAGATATTGGTAGTGAGGTCAGGGAGGGATAAAACAATATTAAGGTCAGATTTAAGAACTTAGGCTGATACTAAGTCATCATGGGAGAATAAAATAAGGTCAAAAGCAAAATTTAGGTGACTTAAATAGAGTTTTTTTTACATTTGGGAGGAAGGCAAAATTAGGGTTATTTGTAGTGGTAGAATGTAGAATTGAAGAAAAAAATGTCCATAGTAGTAACAAAAAAAAAAGAGATAAATGATCTCATTGTCTAAGACCTCTAGCACTCTTAAAATAGTCATGGAATTCATTCATGAATAGTGAATGATGAAGAAGTCAAACATGAATTAATCTATCAGATGAATAATGGGAGGATTTGAGTAAGGTTAACGTAACAATATTAATGAAATTCTAGTGGATGGAGTCATATGCTTTATGGAGATCAAGTTTGATGGTGCATCTAGGAGCCTTGAAATGTTTATAATAGTCCTTTGAAATCTTGTGGGCAAGGAGAACATTATTAGAGATTCTCCTATCCTAAATAAAAGCATTTTGACTAAAACTAATTAAAGCTTGAAAATAAGGGTTTAATGCATGTTTGGGGGAGCTTCTTGGGGATTGAAACAGGCTTCCAAGTCTAAGAAGCCCTTTCGAAAAAAAAATTAGTGTTTGGTGAAATAAGGAAAAAGAACTTTTAATGAAAGTCTAAGTTCTAAAAAGATTTTTCAAAGGAAATTGAGAATACTTGCTTTTGGAAGGAAGCTAAAATTATTTTAAGTAACAAATTTTATAGACAAATTTGCCTCCTTTTATTTCGTGAAACTTGCCCCTTTTATTGAGAGTAATTATTAAAAATGTGTTAATTGTGGAAGGAATTTCAAAAAATTCATCCACCAAACAAGTTTTTTCTTTTTAATTCATTTTATCGAAAGCATTCTTCAAAGACCTTTCAAATGGAAAGAATTTTAGAATCGAGAAGCTCCTCCAAATAGGGCCTTAATCTTGTTAGCTAAGAGCTTAAATATACATTGATATTACAAATTATAGCAATAAATTGGTTTAATCTTTCCTCTAACCTTTTATACAAATCAATCTTACTCTCCTCACTAGTGCATCTACAAGTGTGCGTTGAATATGTCCATACCACCTAAGCCTCCTCCCTCTCATTTTCTTGCTAATAGGCGCCACACCTAAATTTTTCCAAATCCTTTCATTTCTATCATAACATTTGCATTTTAGCCACATGAATACATTGGTTGTGTTTCTTTTTTAATGCCCAACATTCTGCTCCATATAAAATAGGCATTCTAATGATTATTTTATTTTCTTTTTCTTTTAACTTATTTGGTCTGATGAATTTAACTTTCTTATTATTTCTATATCCTACAATGGCCCATATTCCTATATGCATTGTCTTCGTGGCTTGGGCATTTGAGCTAAGGGGATGTTTTGTTCCTTGTTAGAGAATTTTGGTTGATTTGTATGTAATAGTCATTGAGTTGGAGTTGGGAGGGACTATGGTTGCTGACGTTAGCTAAAAGGTTGTTTTGGATTAGGTGGGTTAAAAATCCACAAAAGTGATTTTGGTTTAGGTTTGAATTTGAAAACTTCGAAGAAGGATTGTTTAGCAGTTGGATATGGGATTCACTCGTTACTTTAGCTCAAAGGGTCTTATGGGCATCCTCCATCAATTTTTGGAATTTTTCATCATTTGAGAGAATATTTCGAGCCTTTTCCAGCTCCTCTCGTAAGATCTAGGCTTCTTTGGCCTTTGATTTCATATATGTGAGCTCCAAAGCTCCTCAATCCTTTAAGCTCAAATCAAAAGGTCATAAGGCATGTTTTGTATCTTTACCTTTGCCCTATTTTTTCATTCTAAACTAGGCTCGAAGACCGTTAACATTTTCCTAGACCTCTCTGGCTTCGATAACCTTTGATCTAGCATATTTTAGCTCCACTTGAATGTCAGTCATACGCTTGGTTAGAAGATTATCCATCAATACCTTGGCTTAGGTCTGCTAGTCAATTTTCAGGAGGAAGAGGTAATTTAAGGTCGATGGTGGCTTGTATTGGGAGAAGAATGTTTGGATAGAAAGAGATTTTATCTGCATATTATGTGGTAAGGTGTGAGAGAGTTTGGACGTTTCAGCCATGGAAGTTTGACGATGAGGAGAAGATGGAAATAATGTTGATGCTTGGGATGAAGAAGCCATTGGAAAGGGCTAATCATCGTGAGAAAGGCTAGTTATGGGGGTGGGGAGTGGGGAGAGAAAAGGAAGGAAGGAGAAAAGGGAGCCATTCAATTTAATTAGAAAAGGTTATTAATTTAGTTTGATTAATTGTATATTTTATCTCCTAACTTACTTTTCACATAATAAATACATTTATATTTTTTCTTTTATTTATGTTTGTAGGTTAGTCAAATATCGCACTAGAGACTCAAACTCTTGACATTTTCCTTTTTTAACGAATTAACCATACACAAAACCACCGGCCTTTGTGAATCTCCCCTAGGTGGGGAAGCTTGCCATGAAAAAAATAAATAAATAAATTTATTCGTTTTAGAAAGAAAAAAAAATTATAAGAAACTCTAACTTTCACAAAAACTTGAAATATGCTGCCCGTCATAACAAAATAATAAAAAGTGTTTATATTTTATTAAATGAACGTCAATATACCCTTTTTCACCATATTGTCTTTATTAATTCATTTACCGCACTAAAAAAGGAAAAAATCAAACTACTTTTCTTCAAATGAGAGAGAACTTTTGTGAGCTCACGTTCCATTAAGCTTGGGTTATTTGCTACCTTTTGAAATTTTGAGAGATTATTTTCCGACATGAGCAATGAGTGTAAAAGTTTAAGAACACTTTTCCAGTTTGCCTTTTCTATTTATATTTCTCTTCCTTTACCCTCCTAAGGGTTCAGAACCCAAGCTCAATCAATGTTTAATTCGGGTTGTACAATTTTCTTTCCCCCCCTTTTTTTTTTCCTTTAAGATCTTAAGACAGTATCTAAAATATATATATTGTGTGTATATATATATATTTGCGTGTATTTTGGTTTGGGATAAATGTTTTTGAGAAACTTATAGAAAAATTACAATTTATGATTCAGAGAGCAATAAAGTTGCACAGAAATTAATTTGTTTACCTAACTTATATTAAACTGAACCGTAAGCCGAAATGAAATTGTTTTAAATCAATTACATTTTACCCAACTAAATATTTTTATTTTCCAGAAAACTCACTATTATCTAATCTAAATTTGAAAAATAATAGTCTATACACGTCCTGGCAATGTGAAACGCATGTAGACATAAAAATTACCAAAAAAGAAAAAAAAAAAAAAAGGGAAGAAAACTAGTTTGGACGGTCTGCATGCAATTTTATGGAATGTAGAACTAGTATTGTAGAGTATAATGGAATGTTGAAATATACCTTTACAGAAAATAAATACTTTTCTCAAGTCTTTCACAGAAGAAAAGTGTTGTAAAGTATAATGGAACGTTGAAATATGGAACACAACTTTGTACGAACAATAAATAAATAAATAAATATATATATATATATATATATATATATATATATATTGTGTGTGTATGTTTCTTTACATTTTTAAAAAATAAGTAGTTAAAGGAATTCTATTTTATTTAAACTTTTTGTTTTATTATTATTCAAACTCCTAAAATTGAGATTTTTAGTATTTTTCAGTACTATCTATCTAATCTTATCAAGTGAGCCTAAAGTTTTTGTGCATCACCCATCGTAGCATTTATCTAAACATTTACCTTAAATTTGCGTTATCAATTTAGTCTACAATATTCCATCAAAACCCAAACTGTTCACAAATCACGAGTGCATTATCATCAATCTACTCCATCTACAACATTCCATTGTCAATGGATAAGAAGAATGACGGAAATAATTGCAGAGAACAAACTGTCACAACAACTCTCCAAAGTAATCACTGAGATAATTGTATAGAATAAAGGATCGGAAAAATTATTAGGTGACATGGTTTCGAGCAATCTAGAGAAGTCATGCAACTAAAAAATTAATAAAGTTTGATATATTTAATTGTTTTTATTTATTTATTTTAATTTGAATAATCTCTAGTAATTTCTATCTCTCACGTCATCCATCACTTGTACAACCATTCACTAAGTTTGATATATTTAATTGTTTTTATTTATTTATTTTAATTTGAATAATCTCTAGTAATTTCTATCTCTCACGTCATCCATCACTTGTACAACCATTCACTGTATTATGAAAAAGTTACATACCTAACCAACGACGACATCTGATATGAATGCTCTTTGGTGAACGTTGAGCAACACTTGTCGTGTGAAACTCACCACATCACGTGGTCCATTCTTAGTTAGCCAACATGTTCGTCACAGTTTACAAACTTGGACTCTTTTTTCTTTGTCCTTCTCGTAAACCCCTCTCTCTCTTCTTTTTCTATATATTTTAGTGAAAGTGCAAGACTAGAGCCAACACCGTAGAGGCTGGTCGGACCAGCCACAGTGATAGAGAGTCATGTCACCTAATCAAAGTTTTGAATCATGTCTGAAGAAGAAATCGTAGGAGAGGATTCAAGTCGTTTTTTTAGTTTTTCTGTGGTAAATAATGCTTTAGTACATGTTTCATTGACCAAACTATTGGGTCTCTATCAATATTCCATGTAAAACATGCATCATTCATAATAAAAATTATATATATATATATATAGTAACAAATAAATTATTCTTCAAGTATGATGAATGCTGTAGCTATCTTTTGTGTTTTAGATTCACAACCGAGTGACCAAGTCCAAGTAAGTTAGGTAAGGTTGGTTTTGGCTTTGCCTGTAAGGTGAGCAAAACAGCACTAAAAGTGGCCCTTTACGCTTATGTTTATGGTTAGAAAAGAGATGCTACATTTGGACCTCTATGCAAATTGGTGTCTTAGGTACAGATCATCATGTACCTGTACATACATATATTATATCATCTGCATTTTAGACAGTAAACAGTACGAAATATTTTCAACGGTAAACAGTGAAAAGTGCCTGACCCCTATCTTACTAGTGTAGTGATGTACTACTGTTTTTGATAACTCAAATTGCAGAACAACCACGTGCAGAGAAAAATATACACCACACCATCATATATATATATATATATATTTATATAAATATAGAGAGAGAGACAAGAAGGACATTATGAGGCTGGTTGTGTGACCGTGTGGGCTTTGGAACATCAAAACAAGACATAGCTGGCGGCGACGACCACCGCCATTCCCTGAGTTAAAGAGAGAGCGAGAGTGATAGATATATATATATATATATATATATATACACACACATACACATCATTATATATGATTAGATATATGTGGAGAGAGAGAAAAAATGTGACGGAGGTATGGGACCCACTACCCGTAATACTCCCGGGTCTCCCGCGCTCCTCAAGGTGGGGGCCGGATCGGAGTTGTGTAAATAATAGTTGTAGTGATGGGTTGTCTTTACGCAGTCCCACTCAGTTTTCAAAGGCCTTTTTTTTCTTTTGAGTTTTAAGTTTTAACTGAGGTTGGATTGGACGTTTCCAACACAGACCAACAGAAGGTACTTTAGTTTCTCAGGTACGCCTCGTTCAATTGTCACTCACCGCCTGCAGTGCTCTCTTCGCCTCTTCCCTATGCACCATATATATATATATATATATATATATATGTATGTACATGTGTGTGTTTATACATATGGGAGTCGTAATCTATATACAGAGACTGGACATGTATATTGTTAGCGAATGCCATCAGTACTGAACATGGCTTATATAATTTGTAAAGGAAGACAATTATAGAAATGTGATTTTCGTGTCTAAATCAATTGTGAGAGCACAAAAACGATAAATTTCAGATCAGATACATTGATGATGCATAAGTCGTAAGAGTAGAAGCATACATAACACAAAAATGATAAATTATATTTTATGTGGACAGAATGATGAAACGTAAGAGCATAGCAAAGGCGGACCACGAGAGCAACACTCTGTAAAAAAATTATATGACTTATTACATAAGGAAAATGTTAAGGTTTCTTTGTAATTTAATACAGTAGACATACCACTAGTTTTACCAAAAAATGTGAAACAAAATGCTTTCAAAGCTAATGCCATGGTCATTGCAATGGCAAAGCTAGTGTCGGTGCTTATATTTCTTTTTACTTGTATAACCAAAGAGTGCGCAAGTTTCTTTTCTTTTTATTTTTTCCTGGAATTTAATTAATTTGTTTAATGAGTTTAGTTTTTGGTCATAAAAGGTATTGTACTAATGGAATGTCAATAGCGCACCTGCGGTCAATTTCTAACAGCGTATGAGGAAGAGAAAGCTATATAAATTGAAAATTATGTTACATTAATTAACAATCATAAATTGCAGAGAAAACTGGAATCTATTAATCTTTGTACTTTCAAATCAATTCACACTGCTTAAGAAATCCTTTTAAACAAAAACAATCCTAAAAATAGCCAAAAATTTGGCACTATCTCTAGTATTACAAAAATAGGAATAATAGAAATATGATAACTACAAAAAATCAGCTAAATCCAAGTCGGATCTAACCACTAACAAATATATTAAAAATTCTGGCTGACTTCCTATTACACTAAATAAAAAGACAAAAACATGCTCCAAATGATTTGTCCAAATTAATAAGCAACATATATCACATGAAAAATTGGTGAATATTTTGTGAGCTGTGCAGTGCAAAAACGATTGCGGAAGTAATGAAAAATTTAGAGATGGGTGATTTGGTTTACTCGTTTTTTTACTTAATTATTCAGATTATTAAATTTTAAGTCCAATTAATAACTTAAGCAATCCTACAAAGCAAGTAAATAAAATAAAATAAAGTGCAGTAAAGTAAAGTAATACAAATGTACCAGATATACGTGAAAAATTCAGATCGAAAAAAAATCATAGGTGAGGTTTTGTAGTCCCTGAGAAGCAAATCCACTATCGTCGAAGCAAAATATAACAGACTCTATCTCAGACTCACACCCACTCTACTTTGACAAAAACTCTGATGCGAAACACCTCAGGCTTACAATTACGACTACCTCGTCCAACTGTTGCAGATTTTCGGCTAACGTCAAAATCCTTTCAGAATGGTAACTAGAAGAATATGAACACTCAGTAAGTATTATGTCCCCTTCGTACCTCGATCTTCTTCTTCTTCCTCACCAACGAACAGTTGTAGAAGAAATTAATCCAGTAACTTGCTCACGAAGAAATCATCAATGCAGTCTTCGAACAGTTGATCAAGCAAATAGAGACACCCTAAATTACTCAGTGAATATATGTGTGCTATCAAAAATATACACAAAGAATTTAAGAAAAAAATCTTTTACTAGAAAAATATCTCAATGTTTTTTTTCTCTAAAATATAAATTTCTGTTATGTGAAAAACTTAATGAGAGAGAAACCATATGAGATTTTTATAGAGATTAAAAATTCTAGTTTTACTTGAAAAATTCGTAGACCAGATAAGTTGGATGGGTCTAGCTCAAACTTGGACATGTCCAGCTCAAACTTGGACATGTCCAGCTCAAACTTAGACGGGTCCAACTCTTACAGCAATCTCATATGAGATGCTGAAACCTCTTGGACGGGTCGAACCTTATCTTGGACTGGTCCAACTTTGAATATTTAAGCATTTTATTCAAAAGTTCCTCTTTTCAATGTCGGAACCTCCCGGTTTAAAATATTTGTGTTCTAACCACTTTACCTAGACTACGTGACTCTCATATGTGATCAATGATGTCCTCATGCACTTGGAACCATTTCGAAACTTCAATCCTTATTCAGACCATTGATGACTTCTTCCAAATATTCAAGCTTCATTCTTTGAAGAACATCTGCATGGTTGTTGTAGAACTTCATGCTCACTCTAAGACTTTAAATACATGATCAATGATAGAAATATAACTCAAATAACACAACTCGATCATGTTTGATTTTGACACCGAAAATTGCCAATTACAAAAATATACGTTACATATTTATTGTTAAACTGATTCTGATTGGAATCGGGTCTCTATGGGTCGATCATTCATTTGATTCAGAATATGTTATGTCGTTGTGGGTCAATTTCATGCTTTAGTGCAATTAACAACCTCTGGACTATGAATTTATCCTGTTCATTCTTATCATCACTAACAAAATCAACATATTCATCTTAAGAATCATCATCCCGATCCTCCTTTTTGAAATCTGTTTCATCATCATCAATTGCTCCCACCACATTCACTCAATCCCAATTAGGGCACTCATTGGAGTGATAACCAGGTTGTTGGCAGTGATAACACTTATCTGGCTTAAGTCAACACACATAGGGGTTACCAATTCTGCCCTCATTCTTTTTAGATACAGTAGGTTATTACTTTTGACCCTTATTACTACCGGCACCTTGAAAATGCTGTACTTGTAGCATATATTACAACACTACTGCACAAAAAAAAAATAATAATAAATACAAGTAGTTTCCCCTTGTTTTGTATATGGCGTGTTGAATTAGAGTAAGATATGTTCAACTCCTAAACCCAAGAGAGTGGGTATGCCAGTTGCATCTCGATCTTATAGGACATGTTAACAATTACTGATAAACTCCAAATTGTATGCATTGTAATATGATCATGGATTGCCATCTTTGATAGACATATTATTATGTGCATTCAATTTGTAAAATTTCTTCGTATAATTGTTAATAAAATTGATTTTCTTGCTTGTAATGTTGATACCGGTGTATAACATCTATTTATAATATGGTACCAAAAATTTGGCCCTCATCAACTCCTTCATCTTGTACCATATCCGAAATTTTTGTTTTAAGTTCCATCTCTAGTTACTAACACCTCCTTTAAGCTTATATGTTACAAGCTTAACCTATTTATCTTCAAGTATATCGATGTACTCGGAAAAATGTTATACTTTATTAAGCCAACTAAAACTCTCAATTTGAAGATGTCTGTTGAAAACTAGACAAATCAATTTTCATCTAAAAACCATGAGTATCTGGATATCTATAGTTATTATTGCATCTACCTCAATTATATCGATTCATCATAACCCCTTTAAACTCCTCAATCCTTGCAGAAGGGTTGCTGGAAGAACACGAATGCTTCGTGAACACCGCTTTTCTCACGAACACAAAGTTGAAAGGAGAAAAACAAATCCTCTTATTCTGACCGGAATTGATATAATATGTGATAACTTATAATTCGATATTTTGCTCTATGCTATTTCAACTTTAAATTTTATAGAATCTCTAACTAGCACTAGCCACAATTCGCAATAGGACAGATCGTGTAGTGTAGTAATAAAGTTATTATCCACTAGGATGAAAGCTTAATTGGATTTAAGACTAATACCTAATTGATTACAAAAGAAGTTGATTTGAGATTGGTTCCTAATTTGTCTAATTAACACCAAATGATAAAAAAACAAGTAAAGAGTCTAACATACAAGAGTAAAAAAAAATGGAGAGAGAAACCTAAGGCTTTTGAATCCATTCTAAGCCTTTATAAAATGCACCATCTACTATTCAAATGGGGAAAATCAAGTTGTTGATGTATATTAGTGAGTGTGGCTACAAGCAAACACTAATGATCAAGAAAATGCTATAATTGATTCAATAAGTATAATTCATCTTAGCTTAGCATGTGTTGTCTACCTACCTACTTCTATATTAGTTTGTAACACAACACATCTTCACATGAGCATGAACTATCAAATTAATCCACAACTATATCCAATTAAACCCATCATTCAAGCATCACCATCACAATTACAAAGAGCAATAGTGTATGAGATCAATCAACATTCAATCAATTTTAATACAAGATAAAGATCAATTGAAGATTAATATGAAAATCATAACTCAATTCTTTAGTACAACAAAAGATTCACCCTAACTTGCATGATTTATACATCAAACAATGAAAATCCCCAAATAAAAAGTGAATGATACAATTACTTGAGCTTAGGGCTTCATCAAGCCCTAAGTAGAAGCTTAGCTAGCCATGGACAGGGAAATATTTATTAATTCCGCTTGGATCTTCATCTTCATAGCTTAGCCCAAGGTTCTTCATCGGTGGATTTAGAGAGAGAAAGTGAAGGAAATAAGTTGAATCTTACAAAGTGCTAGCTCCCTTCAAATGGCTCTAATTTCTCTATTTATACTAAGTCCCCAGGTTCAGATCGTGCGCCTATCAAGTGCACCATCAAGTTTAGATCGCCCGCCCATTAAGTTTCGCGTCGCAGTACAACAAATCTGGTTCAAGTTGTAACAGGCCCGACTTGATCGATCAAGATCGATCGAGCAGAGGACTCTATCACTCTATTTCATTTTTTTTGCTGCAGCTACTCTGGACTTCTCTAAAGCACTGAATTCCACCTTATTTGCTCCAAGTAACTACAAATCATGATTAAACCAAATTAGAACTTAAAAGACATAAAAATACATTACTAAGGTACTATTATATGCATGTTCAAGGGCCTCAATGTACAACATTTGGCTCTTATTAATTACCTTTGTATGTCGATCACATTGAGCATATCACCCTAAAATCAATCTCGTATAATAATTAGGGGTGCACAAAGAACTGTTGAATCGGAATCGGAACCGGAACCGGAATCGGAACCGTAATTGAACTGAATCGAACCATTCACTACGATTTCGATTTCGATTCCAAATTTTAGAAACCATTCACTATGGTTCCAATTCCGATTCTGGTTTCGATTCCAAGTCAAGGAACTATAACTGGAACCATTAGAAAAAAAAAAATATAATATAATATATAAACGAATAATAATAGCTTCTAAGTTCTATTGTTTTATATATATATATATATATATATATATATAATATAATATAAATAAATATTAATACCTTCTAAATTTTCGTGTTCTATTTATATATAAAGTATAAAATATATAATATATAGATAAATACTAATAGCTTTTAAGTTCTAATGTTCTATATATTTATATAATATAATATATACAAATAAATACTAATAGTTTTTAATCTATTATTATAACTAGGGATGCACAAGTGTGAGTGTGTATCTTGCCAATGTTAAAATAAAAAAAATAAAAAAGTTGACAAGGAATCGGAACCGAACCGAACCGAACTCAACTATTTCGGTTCCAAAATTAAAGAACTGTTGAAAATGGTTCCGATTTCGGTTCCACCAAGAACCATAAGGAACAAAACCGTGTGCACCCCTAGTAATAATGTGTGCTCTCAAAACAAATAAAAATAGCCATAAAATGTACAAAACCCTTTGGAAAGCTCTCTCACTCTTAAAAAAAATAATCTAATGTATATATATTGTGATAAAGTAAAGAGTGGTATATATATAAGAAAGATAGTCTTCAAATTTGTTGAAAAGGAATTTTAAAAGCATTATAGGACGTCTCCTAAGTTTGGTTCAAAAAGGAGTTCAAAATTAGATTAAAAATCAAAGTGCGACTTGAATCTGAACACGTTAGACTGGTGGGACTCTGGAGGTTTCAACTACCAAATATAGTTTGACGGGTCGGTAAAAGTCCGACTGGTCGAACTTCTTTGGGAAACTAAAATAAAATTTTATGCCGCTATTTTTCCAAACTCGTCTCAACCAACTTTGTGAAACTAACATGTTTTAAATAATGTTTAAATCGAAATCAACCATATCTATGCAACCAAACCTTTCACAACCAAACTACAGTGCATTGTGTTCTCACACACTTGCATGTTTTAAATGATGTTTTCATCAAATCAACAGGATTCACGCACTTGTTTTTTAGTCTCCATTATCAAAACTTAAAATAAATAAAATAAAATTGCAATTCGATTAATTCAGGTTTTGACACTAAAATTTGTCAACTAAAAAATAAGTTTCTCACACATAATTTGAATTTTCTTATGGTCAACTGGAATTTTTTTCCCTAATCTTTGCCTACTGCATATATATGTAGCATTTGAATTACATGTCCGGTGATAAATTATACAATGTTCTAGATGGCAAATATGTAGCGTTTGAATTACACGTGTTCAGTGATAAATTATACGATGTTCTAGGTGGCCAAACTCCAACCTTTAGTTCAAAGTTGTATCTCCTTCACTTCCTACATGCAAAGTAAAGAGTTCAAATTGTTTTAAAGGTAACAATGGAGACAGATATGTGTGAATTGTTGTTTTAAGACAATAGTGTTCGTATTTGTGAATTAAATTTATGACTTGACTTAAAAAAACAAAAACAAATGTACAGTTACCTGATTTTACCATCATTAGGAATGAGGATTAATGTGAATAATTGAATTCATAACCAAAAAAATATATAATAGAAAACTTTATGTTTCCACTATCTGATTGTATCCCAACAGGAGGAACTTGAGATTAATTATAGTGGGAGAAATAATATAATAGCCCTGTAGATATGATAGAAGATTTTAGTTTGTTGGGTTCTCTTTTGGTAGTAGTTACGTGCTAGAATAGCATAATTGCAATGGTGGTAAGATGGGGAACAAAGTAATCATTTTAGGTTGCTTCCTTCTTAGATAGACAAATGCTTACAAATAAAAAATTAATCCTAATTAAGTCTCTTCCTCGTAATCATTATTCATATATGGGTTCAAACAGTGTTTGATTTGCCTTATCACTGTTTTTCTATCAATCCTCCATTTAATTAGCTGCAATAATATTTTTAATTATTTTATGTGGTCATACGCGTCTCAGAGAATTTTTAATCAACAAATCTCCAAATCACAATTTTGGCCTATACGATGTGGTTAAATAAATAATCCTAAATAAGTACCCTAGCTATATATATATATATATGTATGTATATGTATATATATAATCGTTTAATTAAAACATAATTAAGAAACCAATCAGTCTAAACAAGAAGAATCCAAGAAGATAATGTTTGGAATGTGATTCACAAGTTGATAAGCAACGTGGATTCATGTCCTTCACGTAATTAATCAACTTAGGATAATTTGTTAATTATGATCCTCCAAACAGCTGCTTAGCATCATTTTTATAATAAAGGCAAAGGCAAATGCAACTGTCATCATCATTAATTTGCTTTTCTTTAGCTAAAATATTCTCCTTTTGTTTCCACTAATGAACAGGAAAGAGGTTTAGTGGTCATAACTCATAAGTAAGTCAACAAAGTGTCCTTTTATAAGAGGAAACAGATGATTATTTTTTATTTATTTATTTGGTAGATTTGATAGATTAAATTACTACAATAGGAAAAACACTATTATGTTGATTAAGCTTTATGAGTTTGATTAGATGGTAAGGGAGGAGAAATAAAAAATTGAAGACTAAATAAAGTAAGTAACATGATTCATATCATTCTTTTCTCGTGAAATAAAGTATTATTTTTTACTATTTCACTACATCTTTTTGGCCCAAAAAAAAACATAATTAAAATGTTGATCTTTGTTTTTATTAATACTTGAATTATTTATTTATTTATTTGCACTTATTCTAGTTCATTTGCATGCATGTGAACGATGATAACGGCATTGGCAAAAGCATAATTTACCCTTTTAGCACTTTACAACTTTTTATGAATATATAAATTGATGATTTTTTTTAAAATAAAAGTTAATACAAAGTAATGAACATTAATTTTATTAACTAAAATTGCATGTGTCCTCTAAGCTTTTCTATTTGTTTACCCATGTATAAAAAGGGGTGCATGAGAATCCCTTTTAGTTCTTGGACTAGTTTATAAGCAACCCTACTCTGATGATATCAAAAGTCACAACCAAGAGAATCTAAGCCAAGTTTTTTATACACAATCCAATCATAAAAATGACTCATTATGCTAATATTTGCTTCTCATGTCGATCACTTTGTGTGGATTTTCCTTCAACCATTGCATGTTTGACACATTGCCATTTGGCAGTTACAAAAAGCCTATAAACACATAGCCTCAAGGCCTTCAATCAAAGGATGTGTCATAGCAACATCAAGGTCACTATGGAGGTAAAATTATATATCCTCCATGTCATGTGAAAGTCTTCGGCTACTGCCCCCAGCTGCTTGAATGAGGCAGTAGGTTTGGGGAGCCTCAGTCTTAAAATTATTAGGGTCGGTTACTTAGTTATGTCAGCTCTCTCTCTTTTTTTTTTTTTTTTATTTATTTATTTAATTGGTATAGTGACAGTAGAATCCAACGTCATACTTTTAGTTTATAGTCTTGGAATCGATCAACAGAGTTCTTGTTCGAGTGAATTCCGAATTCCAAAAAAGAAAAAAATGTCTCCGGACTATATTGTTTTGTTGGTATGATATTAATATTAATTAAATCTCATCGTATACGTATATGTTGATGTAATTTTTTGCACAATTTTTTTGCAATCTGGTTCTATGTAATATTTTTACAAGACAGAAGATAGAGACGAGACTAGCCGGTAGGGTGCCGATCGAAAACCCTCCAACGCTTAAGTTAAAAATAAAAGAGAATATAAAAAAAGAATAATAAATGCGTTGGCCATTCTTTTGTTAATTGTTATGTAAAAGATCTTTCATACTTGAGTCATTTGCCCTTATTTATAGAGGCGCCTTTAATGTAGTGAAATTGGACACTCCTATATGTTCTATTATTTTGTTGTCTGATCAATTCAATTCTTTGAATGAATTTGAATTATCTCCCCTATCCCACTTATTTGGTAAGATTACGTCATTCAATCTCTTTGAATTTGAATGTCTTTTTCTGTTGTCACTCATTTTAGACTCTTTGAATTCGTATGTTAGCGTTATTTTATCAATTTTCACCATCATATATAAATTTTATTTTGTTGATATAAACATTGAACACTTATATTAAAAAATAGTCTCAATTTTTTTTTAATTTATAATTGGCACTTAAAACTCTTTAACTCTCAAAATTTTCAATTTTATCAAATAACACATCACTTATCTTTACAAGGAATGAAATCAAATGATAGACTATCTTGCTATTTTGAAGTTGTAGTTCTTAGGTGAACAATTACCTTAATTAAAAAGACTTCCCCTTCAGTAAAGACGACTTATGCCTTATTTGGATTGGCTTTTGAAAAGCGACTTTCGATTTTTCAAGTTTAAAAGTCATTTTTGAGAGTGTTTGGATTGGTAAGGCGGAAGAATTTCGGAGTTGAAAAAGAGTATTTAAAGGAAGTTAGGGGATACCAGCTTCCTAATTTAGTTTATATTTCTCTTTTTCTTCTGCGTAAAAGCCGAAGCAAAAGTTCTGCCAAACAGGACCTTACTCTTTGTATGCATGACAATTGACAACGGCGCTTCAATCTTGGACATATAACTAAGCTGAGTGATCAACCGAACCTCACTTGTCATAACAAAAATGAAAACTAAAATCTATTCTAAATGTAGAAAGGCTAAATTACTCGGACTTTTTTTAGAGTTTGACTTAATTATTCTTAAATTAAAGTTTTTGTAAAATTACTCTGATGCTCCTATCAAACTAACGATTCCTTAAACAACATCACATCTAATATACAATTAGAAAAGTACCATCAAGTTATAATATTTTTGTGTAAAATAATTTCAATTTCTAATCATTTGACTAAAATTAATATATTTAATATATATATCTTTTCTCTACTAATGTCATACCAGCACTACTGTCATCGAGGGTAATTTCGATATATTGATTTTTTTTATGTCAATTGACTTGAACAGAACCGATTGGTAATTAACGACAGGAGTATTAGAGTAAGGTCAGCCAACTCCGAGAAGAGATTGACCATCATATTTTAAAAACTTTAATCAAAAAATAATTAAACAAAATCTTACGGGGAGATTAGAGTAATCGACGCATGAAGAAAAGTCTTTATAGCTTTAATTAGATTTTGAATTTTTTTGGTGGCAGGTTCCTCCACTACAAGTGTATACTCTCCACTACTTAAAAGTCCAATGATTTTTTTTTTATTAATCTTGTTGAGAAAAAAAATGACCAAAATGTATCTTTAATTCCTGAAACTTCAATGCAATTCAGACTTTACACTTGAACTTCTGGAAGAAAATGACGTATAACAATACAAACTTTGGGTTGTGTATTCACTTTCTTATCGGATTCTATGACAAAACACTCCCAAAATACAACAAAGTCTAAATCCCCTATTAGCAATATTGACAAATTTTCTTAAACACTCGTAAAATTGTTAGGAAGTTATTACATATGAGGAGAATTTCGTGTATTAGAAAATTTTATTACTAATAAAACTCTATTTTTATAATTTATTATAATAATAAAAAATAATATTTTACCAGTAGTAGAATTTCTACATTCAAATTATTCTTAAAAGTATTGTAAAACTATTCGTGATTAAATAAACAAAAGAGATGAGAGAAGACTAATCGAAACTTGTTTCTGAATCAAGTGTTGTATCTATACAGTCGAATGGTTTATGATTTGAATTCAAAAATCACTGCTCAACATATGTATTTTAGGAATAAGTGTGATTATTCGTGAATATGTACAACTCTCATATATGTTTGTTTAAAGGGGAATGTTAAACGTTATGAAATTTTATCATGAATTGTCATCTTAGATGATGTGACAGGTGATAATGCTATTGAGATTTTGTGTATGGAGGAATTCAACCAATACTAACTCAGCATTTAATTATCACATCATTCAAGATAAAAATTTATGAAATGTTTTCATGACGTGTAACATTGCTCTTGTTTAAAATACTGAAACAATGTGACGGTTGAGAATTGATATGTGAATCATATACAACCTCTCATTCCTCTCGCATCATATTATATATATATATATTATATATATCTATATATATCCAACAAATCTTACACAATTTTAGGTATGCGTAGTTGTGCATTAAAGTTCCAACAAAACTTCTCGTGATGGTTAAGCGGTGAGTGTATATAAAAATAATACTTTTGTTATCAATGTACAGTTGGTTCTGCAAAAGGAAGTGTTATTGTATATTAATTAGTTTGAAGTGATGCATAATTAAGGGAAGGATTACAACCGTAACTGATTATTTTAATAATTATTAATTGAGGCAACCAATTTAGTTGCGAACTTAGTATTGTTTTTTTCCTGAAAAAAAAAAGAAAAGGAAAAAAAGAAAACTAACTTATTGTTCCACGTAGGTATTGTCAAAATAATGTATAAAAACTAATTAATGCAATCATTTCCGACAATATTTTGCTTTGAGAAAAACCAACAATTAGTTGACAAAAATAGTAACATTTTTATATAGACACCTACTCCAACAGACAATTTTGCTGAAATTTAATGATGCACAATCACTAGGGTTTTAGGGGTGACAAATTATCTCGTCCGTCCAGTCTAGTCTCGTTCCGTCCCATCCCGTTTTGTTTAAGAAGATTTTAAAAATTTTAATAATTTTACAAAGATGAGAGGAAAAAACTTGTGTGATTGTAGAAGAGGATTGGAACAAAAAAAAGTAACTCGTCCCCTCTATTTTATATTATATATTTACTATATTCTCCTTATATATATTATACACAAACAATTATCTTAATACAGTTATATACATAACTTTTACTTGAACAAATTTTATTGGTGGTGCACATGTAAATTATCATAAAATTTATCACATAAGAGTATAAAAATAAAAAAATTACAAAAGTATTCTTCTAAACCGTGTCGCACCCCATCTATAACTCGCCCTTGTCCCCGCCCCGCTTGTTAATAAAAGGTTTTGTACGATGATTGATGATCTTTTCTAAATGAGGGCGGGGTTGGGGTCCCCCGCCCAAACTAGCTCCCATTGCCATTCCTTCCAAGTGTTGCATAAGAGATTAATTTCAAAATACCATTTTTCATATGATTTTTTACTTTTGACTATTAAAAAGTAGTGTCATAATTAAATGGATCTAGCTTGTCTCTTATTTTAAAAATTATACTGATCTCCAGTTTTAACTATATTTTGGTAACATAATAATTTAAGATTTCAAAATAGCATACCTTTGTTTATTTTATAATGTGAAATCCTACTAAATGAACTCTAGTTATGTGTAATCACTCACAAATTACTTACACATATATATATGTCTGCTAAGTCCATTTTTATTTATTTATTTAGTATTATGTGAGAGTTGAGCCAGAATGTTGGATGTTATGATTTATCACAAGTTAAAAAGTAACATACCTTCGTAAGATTGGTTTGCTCAACTGTAAGCAACTTCCACATTTCTTTGACAAAATAATAAATTATACACACACTAATGACCAAGTTGTATCAATGATTTTCAGAAAAAAGATGAATGTATTTTTTCGAACAAGAGAAAAGATATGCCACTAGAACAATTGATTCTAAAAATTATTCTCACAACCACACAATAAATTTCTTTATCGAAAATAACGGTATTAATTGAAGTACTTCATAATTCATAATTAATCATCACACATATATAGTCACCGAAGAGAAAAAATTGAATTTGAATTCTCTTTAACATTGGAATCATCACACGATGAGACGTGAGTTTCAGTTAGTGGTTCAACCTTCACTGTAGATGAATTCGTCCTTTTAACTAAAGACGATTTTTATTTGAAAAATATATACATAGTATATATAATATAATAATATATATGTATTTTTTTTTTTCAAAACGGAGAACTCTTAGACTCCTTGAACCATATAATATATAACTGTAGTATACATAGAAGTCGAAATTCGAAATGGTTGGTATATATAAAAATATATAGTATAAATACTGTATATAAATAATTTATACAGTAAAGGGTTGCTGTGTATATAATGTGTGGACACATCGTGTGGGGTCTCTGATATGGATCCGTCCCAGCTGCTTCAGAATGGTGTCGTCTGGTTCAGGGCGCGCGAAAACAGCGCGGGAGCTGTTTCCCAATGCACAAAGCATCATAAGTCTGTCAGTCCAGTACTCACCACAATCACTCTTTCTCTTTCTCTTTCTCTCTCTATATATATAACAATATATCTTTATTTATTACTACTCAGCAGGGAGTATTTACTTTTGGATTCTTCAGGGACCCACCCTCAATCTTATCAAACGTTAACTCCCTAATCTCCATTTGATGTTGACATCCATTTCTCTCTCTCCTCTCTAAATGTGTGTATGTATGTATGTATCAGCTTTCTCTCTCTAAAATGAAAATTTAGAGTGAGGATGCCATAATGCACCAACCAAGCCAAAGCCAAGAGGGGTCCGGCAAAGCTACTATGCACCCATGTGGGGTTGGGGTCCATGCAACCAGGTATGTGAGACAGAGATGAGACTGTTTTTGAGGAGGTGAGGGCCCAACGTCCTATCATAGTAAGAGAAGTAGATGGTGGGAGTCTATCAGATGATGTGATGGTAGGCCACGTATCGCTGCTTCAGCTCCTGTGGGACCCATTCTTCTTCAATGGGATTGGGTGATGATGTAATTACAAATGAAAAAAATGATTATTGATAACAATTTGTGCCTCCTGTGGGGCAACTTCAATCTACAATGGTTTAGACTTAGATCAAGTGGTGATAGAGAGTTCAAATTCCAACTCCTTCCTATCTCTCACAATTTTATTGCCAGTCTTATCACTTATGGTGGTGGAGTCCATGCAAAGATTTGTGTTTGGCGGAGAATCCCAATTTAGGTTTTCTAATCATTTTTCATTAATAAAACAAGATAAATAATATTTACTCTATTATCATATTTAGAATTGACGATATTTGAGTTTGGCTTAATCGTGTTCATATTAATTTAAATTAATACAATAATTAAACGTATTGTGTTCGTGTTTAATTTGTCAATCCGTTTAGCTAAACATATTTAATATACGTGTCATCTCTATATAGAAATAAGCCGTTTAGTAAATCGTGTCAAATTTAATAATCGTGTTGTATTGGTGTCAAGATTTTTTAACACGAACAATAATTTTATTGTGTTTGTATCGACTTATATAATAGGATATCCATATCCTGACACGACACGTTTATACGAATTATTATACCAATCGACCTTTCGATTAATTTGACTGTTTTATGTGAATGAAAATAACGTCATCATAATTTCAATCGTCAAATATTTCTGACTTTTGAACGTTACTTTCTTGTACATGATAGAGGAGAATTTATTCTAAATTACTAGTTAGTACAGTTCCTATAATACTATTATGACATCTTTTTCTTATTTTAAAACAATCAAGGAAATAGTTGAAAGAAGTCTCAAATTTTCTTTTTTATATTTAATATTCAAAAACAACACAATCGATCTATCATTGTGTCACAATAATAATTTTGAGAAGATTTCTCTTAAAATACTCTTCTATTGTGTAAAGAATAATTCATGATCAATATTTGACTCCAGACCAATAAATAAAAAATTCTAATCGGTTTTGTGGTACAATAAATAGAATGACATACTTTTTTTATTATTTTAAAATATGTAGAAAAATAAAAACTAAAAGCAACCTTTTTTTTTTCTTTCTTATATGTAAAATTCAAAAGACACCCCATACCACACTAAGTAGTTTAGAGAAGATTTCTCCATACTTATATGATAAACAAGTATTCTTCATTTTCCTTGCAAAATATATGTAATTATTGAAAAATTTATATAATTACTATTACTAGTGATATCATTAAACATTTTGTTATGTTTGAGAGTATCCACGCTTTAACTCAATTTCAAATTTAAGATGTAAATTCAGTTCGTTAAATATATTTGAATACATACACACACAATCTTGAGCTTGTAATCTGTAATGCTCTTATACTATATATATATACATCAATTTTAGTGTGACGGTCTATTCTAAGTCTAGATTGAGATGAATCTTTAATTTGACAAAACAAGTCTAATTTAGTGGATGAGATTTAACACTTGCGACTACACAACTGTTAAACATTTTTATAAGTATTATATTATGACTTGGAGAAAGACGAATATAAATTATTATATTCGATTCAGATTGAAGTAGGTGGACCATGCTATGATTCTAAGCTTGTATTTTATGTAGCCAAAGTCAGTTTAATTACGATTAAAAATTAATGGGATCGAACATAAGGTTAAAATTGCAAAAAAATCTACTTTTGTGTTACCAAATAAGAGTGGACTAAAGAAATTTATTTACATTGGGTGTTGATATATATATATATATATATATACACACACACACACAGTAGAAATATATATTCTCAAATAGTTGGATGGCAGTTTTGGCTTGTATTTATAACAAACGTGTGTGACACCTTAGACAGCTTAATGTTCTTTTAGGGTAATGTAGTGTTGGTCTATTTTTTGGCTTGGACAAGGAATGGACATGAGCCGAACCGTTAGGTTTAGTCCAATCAAATGCCACCTGGCATTTTAGGTTGGAGGTGGGGATATATGCCAAGTCTTTTCAGTCCTTGCTAACTCAATTATATTACAAATTTTGGGCTTGTAAGGCTAAAAAGTGGGCTGGCCAAGCCAAAGCCCAATTTGTGATGGTAAGTCAATTACTTACATGCCTAGAGCCCAAACTATTGATTTCTTCCAATTTTCACATTCGGATTCTAGGCTTTCCCAGCATGGTTTGGACTAGTTGACTTAACAATTAACCATTTTACTTCTCTTAACTATGCTTAAGGGCCAAGGCCTTGAATAAGGCCCAAGTATTAAGCCCATGGTTCATCCAAACGGGTTTTTCATGCGGTCCAGCCCAGTTCAGGCTGATCATAGATCTTACTTGCAGTCCTTGTTAGGTTGCTATAATGGTCATTACTCCAATTTTAAACCAATAGTTTCACTACCAATCCAAGTTTCAAAGATCAATTTGAGTTTGGGTGGCTTTACTTTTTAGTTTGTAGCTTCACCAAGAAGGCCAAATTATGTTCTTCCTCCAAAGTTCATTTAAAGCTCATTCCTATTTGCATCCATACAAACTAATGACCATCAGGAATTGAGGAAATGATAGGCTTATTAACATGAAGTCACAAGTTCTAAGAACAAAAAGCATGGTGACCTCTATGTTCTCAATTCAACCACAGAAACTTGCACCTAGATCTCTTTTAAACTTTTGGATCATGGGTTGCCATTGGATTATAGTTATGAGTTTGAAGTTTATCAAATCTTAAGGCTAATAATAACATGCAAGATCATCAATCTATTGAAAATTTGAAATTTAATGTCTAAAAATCACAAGTCAATCAACAAAATATCACAAACAACAAGACATCTCTTTATTCCTTGCTTAAAATGTATCAATGGAAGTAACAAATCAATCATTTTGCAAAAAAATTATTTATACAACCATTAACAATGAGGGTAGCTCACATACTTTCTTCTTTTCACATAAACTCAACATGTTAATTTATGGTTATCTCTTTATTTGGTAAGCAATAAACTAGGGGTGGCAATTTCCTCTGTCCTGCTCCACCCCTAATGGAGGGGGATTTGGTCTACCCCTAATAGGAGTAGGGGTGGGTATGGTTTTTTTAAGAAAATCTGTCTAGTACCCACCCCGCCCCGATTATATATATATATATATATATAGTGATATAATTGTATGAAATGTGCCATTTCTTTTATTATTATATTAGTTATATAAATCTAGTATACTAGATATATGACAGCCACCAGAGTTACCTTATTCTGTTCTATTCCTCTTTTTATATCTTATGACTAAAAGAGAACTCTCTTTATCTTATGTACATAATAGATCTATAATAAAAAAATTTCTTGAAGACCAAAACAGTTTCTATCTCCATCTACATATGAATGTATGTTTGTGTTATTTTCTTTGGTCCTATATATTGGAGTTTTGACTGTAGGAGTGTTGTATCATCGTTTGGGTACATTTAGCCCAAACATTGAATTCAAGCAAATAAAGCAAAGAATTTTAAGGATTTTGTTATTCCTCTCTTTCTCTAAATGGGGCAGTGGTGGTATCCTTACGACAAATCGTTAGGGTTCTTAATGGGAGATGGATTTAATATTTCCTTAACGGGGCGGGGTAGGGTTTTGGCATACCCGCCCCGTTGCCATCCCTAGCCACAACCATTTAGAAGCTATAAATTTATAGATACCACCAGTGTCCATGCACCCTTGTCAACAACAAATGTCTTGGAAACTTTATTCGAGTGTGTAAAACTTCCACTTCGTATGTCCTTTGTGTTAGGATTGTATCTCTTGCATAGCACAAACTGGGATGTAAAGACATTTACTTATAATTAAATATGTAGTTTTAGTGCTCTACAAATATATATACATTTTGTGAATGTTGTGTATTGATCGTTTCCTGAGATGAATCAAGGTGTCTATTGACTACACAAGTAACTTTGTTTGTGCATGATAGAGATATCAAAGATGGGAACACAAGTCATAGTACTTGCGTTATCATGAATTGTTCAAATTCGGCGATAGTGGGTGGACTCCCTATTGAAGTAAGAATTCAACTGGATCAAAGATAAATTAAGAGATTGCTATAAGCTAAGACCATCATAACAATATTCTCCTTCTTGTCAGTGTTATGATCATTCACACTTAAGCATGAGAAGACTAGCTTTGATTGGTGGTTACTTTGATTTATTTCGGTGGACTCCAGGGCCTAACCATTCTTGAATTGGAGTGCAACCACACTTATATAGTGGAGTTAAGTTGTGGTTAATGAGATATTTGAATTGAGGTCATGAGATGACCGGGTCAATTAATAGTCCATTGGAGCCAATAAAAGAATGAGCTCAAATAAGATCATTCCTGCTAGTTCGATAGATGGAACTTGATTTAGTTAAATGAGAATGAATGGATTTACTATGCCGAGAGCATATATGTAATTTTTAGAAATAGCTAAAGGCACTTTTTTCTAAGGGCATTTCTGTAATATTATAGGGGCATTTTTGTAATTAGAAATAGGTAAAGGCATATTTGGTATGTCCAAAATATTTGAAATTCAAATTACTTTATATTTAAATTAAATTATTCAAATGTAAATTTATTTTAATTTTGAATTCAAATTATTTAAAATTAAAATTTGATTTTTAAATTATTTTTGAATTTTAAAAGGGTTATCTGATAACATAGTTATAGATATGTTAAGATATTATGGGATGATAGAGAGAGATTAAAATAGGGAAAAAGGAAAAGACGTTTTTCTACTTCTGGTTTTTTTTTCTCATTTCATCTTCAACCAAGAAGACTTCCGTAAGTCTTCTAGAGAGGGGTCATAGCAGTGATTCTAAAAAAACAAGAACCAAAGAGGTGGTGGTAGCTGAAGAGGAAGAAAGGTCTGTAATGTGAAGATATTTTTCAAACTTTTTGGGTTTGAAAATTTAGAGAGTTGATCCTTATTCTCTCCTAGGTACGTTTACTGATGATCCACTCTCAGTCTATAATTGTGTTACATGTTTATTATAATTTAAAAAAATAACGTTTTTCAACAACGTCAGTTTTATGGGCTACGAACTACCCTTTCCTACACCTTGGAAGCCCCTAAACACAAATTTTCATTTCTCATTGATACGCCCATGAGCGTGTGAGAGCCATTCGTGTTTAAGAGCAAGGTATCTTCTGCTAGCTTAGTTGATATCACCTTCTGTGTTAAGCAAATGTAAGTTATCTCGGTTCATAAACAACTCCCAAAATCCCCACAACATTACACCACGCACTGCAAGATGGGCATAAGCTTCTTGTAGCATAACTTCCAAATCATCTATTCTAACATACTCATTAGTGGAAGAAACTTCAATCTCTGTGAACCAGATTGGAAGACCAAGAACACCTAATTTATCCAAAGCAGAACAAACAATATGTCCAATTGGACTATTGTTAAAGGGTCTTGTCCTACATCGGATCCGGATGGAAAAGTGATTGGGTATAAATGAGTGGGTAGGCAACACGACCTAATAACTTAGGCTTTTGAGTCATTGGTAAGTGTCTGACCCATTACAGTTGGTATTAGAGTCAAGACCCAATCCTTGATCTGGTGCCATGCATAGCGCCCACTTTGGTGGAGTCTGGGTCCGAATCGTTATTGGGTCCTCTCGTAGTTAGAGAAGATAGGTAGGTAGGGTGGTCTGACCGCAATGAGAGCGTTGCGAGTTTGGATGGGAGAGAATGTTAGAGGGTCTTGTCCCACATCAGATCCAGATAGGAAAGTGATTGGGGCAAATGGGGGTGGGTAGGTAATCTGATGGGAAAATGATTGGGGTAAATGGGTGGGTAGGTAACACTATCGAATAAGATAAAAAAAGATAAAATGTATAAAATTATTACAATTCTTAACTTCAAAAGTCCTGTCTTAAAGCCCATCTAACAAAATTATAACATTAGGAAGCTAAATTCACTCTTTGTTCAATCCAATTCTTAACTTCTAAAGTGTTGTCTTAAACCCCATTTACCCTCCAAAATGATGGTCTATTTTACAAAAATCAAATTTTAGGTAGCTCAATATCATATAAAATGGAAAAACAAAAATAAAAACAATGAAACTCCCTGGATAACAAGTCTAAAGGTTTTCTTATTAATGATATCTATATTGATGATAATGACGATATTGATGATAAAAAATGATTCTAATGAATAAGGATTAGGCACATAAACAAACCCAACTCAATAAATAGCTATATCATATAAAATGGAAAAACAAAAATTAAAATAATGAAACTCCATGAATAACAAGTCTAAATGTTTTCTTATTAATGATATCTATATTGATGATAATGACGATATTGATGATAAAAAATTATTCTAATAAATAAGGATTAGGCACATAAACAAACCCAACTCAATAAATAACTAAACTGTAAATGGTCGTCTTTCTTGAGGGTGTTAGAGTCTTCACCTTAGAGAGAGCAGCAACAGGTTTGAACACTTTCTCAAATCTCATACTTATATAGTACATACTTTGGTTCCTATATTTTTGAGTCAAAGACCAGGGAAAGTGATTCATAGACATTAAACTGACAAACCAAATCTCACACAATAGTTACTAGCATCTTTTTGTTTTTTCCTACTTGTACTCTTATTATATTCTGAAAAATTCAAGAAAAAAACTTTTTATTTGTATATGTATTGGCACGCCACGTATAGCTTGAGGGTTTGTGGGACGCAATGACCCTTGGGTAACTGCAAGTGAAAAAGACAAATGATTGTGGACAATAGCGTTCATGTCAAAAAAATCAAAACTACAATTTTTTTTATTTGAAAAATGATTTTTTGATAGATCATTTAGGTTGGAATGCGCGGCTGAAGTGATCCTAACCTTTCTTTTGTAGTAATCCAAAGGTTAGAATTAGATTCAATATTTCAGTTGAAATGCTAGGCGAGAGCTTAAGGCCATGTTTGAATTGGTATTTGAAAAATGATTTTTGGCTTTTCAAACTCAAAAATTGTTTTGGAGAGTATTTGGATTGGTAAGGCGGAAGAGTTTCAGAGTCCAAAAAGAGCGTTTAGAGAAAGCTGATGGGTACCAGCTTCCTCATTTAGCTTTTGCTTTTTTTTTTTTTTTTTGTGTAAAAATTAAAGCAAAAGCTCTGTCAAATAGCACCTAAGTAGCGTAACTTTTTATGTTTATAATTGCTTGAGGGTTTGTGGCACTCAATGGGCTGAAGGTAACAATAACGCCTAGTAAACTTTAAAAACAAAAACATTTTTACAAAGTAGTTGTATCAATGTCAAAAAAAATTCAAGAGAACACCTTATTTATTTGTATATTTTATAGCGGGCTTTGTGTTGGTTGAGGGTTTGTTAGACCCAATGGCCATTGGGGTAATTACAAGTAGAAAAAAAATTATTGTCTATAATAATGCGTGTTTTTATAAAAACTTGTAAGGTTTATTATAATGATACTCTCTCAAGTTTGACCTATTCTAACGTGAAAATAATTTTTTGTTATAACTATCACTTACACTCCAATCGAAACGATATTTTGGTCACTAACTCTCTTAATATATGTGTGAAACGTATAATGTATTTCCATTTTTTTAAATAAAATTTAATAAAAAATATTAGTAATGTCAAAAGACAAAATTGAGCGTCACAAAAGCTGATGGACGAGGAGGCACTTTACAAAGACTGCAGAAGCAAATTAAAATACATTCTTGCACACATACAACCCCTCGATTGAGTCATCTAAGCCACTAGAAATTGAAAATCCAAGTTTTTGCCAACAATATCAAGAATGGAATTAATCATAATTATAATTATCTCTACTTGAAGCCGTTATTAAAGATGTCAATTCTTTGGCTTTTCTACTTCAATCGAAAGTGTGAAGAGTGGGATGAGAAGAGAACCACTCCTTGTATTGGATAATTGGAGAGAGGAGAGAGAAACCCTAGAATCAAGTTAAAACACTCCAACCAATCCAATTTTGTGGATTTCGTGGCTGCTCCATAAAATCCGTGTACTTGATTTTGTATTATTCAACCGAGTAGAATTGAGGTTTCTTTAGAAAAAGCTCAGTGGATAAACGATTATGGTGAATGACAATACATAGTATATCTTTGTTGAACAGTTATGGTGAATGGTTGAAGCTTGATGCATTCGTATTCTAAAAATTTGAGCAAAATTGGTCGAACCACAGGTTAACTGCCTCTACTAGTTCGGAGTAAACGCCGCCGCGGCTGATGGTGGCCAATCGTTGGCATAAATCAGGTATGGTTGCTGGTCATGGATGTACTGATGTTCCATGGTTGATATCTTTAGATATGTAGATCGGGGTGTGTGTGTATATATCTATAGATTAATGTATATATTGATATGATATAGATGAAGTTTGAGTGTTGTGATAGTACGTCATGATCACCGCAGAGATTCAGTTTTCCTGTCTCTCACGTTATGGCCAAAATCGTCGCTTAAAATGGTTTTGGGGGCTCCCATTAAATAATTTTTCAAGTCAAGGAAAGAGTCAAAGGGTATTTAAGTCTTTTTATATGGTATTAGACCTCTTATAACGTGTGCAGGTGAAAGAATGGGGCGTTTTTGTAAAATAGAGCAAACCTCTGATGTGTGAATAATAGGTATAATAAAAAAAGTATTTTTGTGTGAGATTATGTTAATTCTCAAAAATTGTCACTGTAATTAATCAAAACTTCTAAAATCACAAACATTTCTACGAAATCGTCTTACCCCTATATAAAAAAATAAAAAAAAAACTTCTTTATTTGTATATTTTATGGCAGGCCATGTATTACTTGAGGGTATGTGGGACCCAATGACAATTGCAAGTGACAAAAAAAATAATTTTGAAAACTTAACAACACTTAACACTAATAAACATATCTCACAATCTCCGATGCAAGTGTTTTATGACGTAAGCACATAATAATCATGAAATAAAATGAACAAACTTTAAAATGTTCAACATTTTTTTCTTTAAACATATGACATTATAACATATATCATAGAGAATTAAGATCCTCTACGTTGTGATTGATTTTTGCTCATGCATCTGGTGGACAATATTGTGCCACTTCAATTATAAAAAGTAAAAATTGACTCTTATCTATTTGATGCACCAATGAAGGTTACTGATCAATAGAGGATCTTGATCCCGGTTACAGCATGTAATGACAGTTTTTTATATATGACAAAAACGTGACAATGGTGACAAAGTAGGAGAGTAATAACACAAATAACATAATGTATTTTTGGAATATATATATTTTAATTATAATATCTTCTAAATTAAAAGAAAATTAATTAAAAATTTATAATTTTCTTATTCAAATACATAAATAATATATATATATATATATATATATATATATATATTAGTAGTCCATTTCCTAATTTTCTAAAATTTGAAATGTTGATTTTATACTTTTAGACATTCGGTGAGAACATCTGGAACCTTTAACCAACACATTACACTCCAATTTATCAAGTATTTTCCAGCACAAAGAAAACATCATGTAACAAGTAGCTTCCAATCATCATTAGTATATGTAGGTGTCAAGTACAATCTAGTCCACGGAGCAACACCATATCATTAATATTGGCCCACAAAGCAAAAGTTAAATGGTCAGTCAAAGTACATGGCACATACCACATCATCAACAAACTATAGATAAAAGATGGCGGACTTAAAGACCTGAGTTAGGAACATGATTGAGGAATACTTAGAATCCGAGGAGGTACTTGAATTGGTGGCTGAAATCCAGGGTCTGTTGAGTCGATCCTCGACCTGACTTGTAGAGAGAAACATAATTTTGACTTCCATACAAGCATTGCTTTATAATTATTTGAGAAAGCTCTCTATTTTAATTATTATATATTAAGCCCACATGTTGTCTGATCTTGTTCGTTTGTAATCAACTAAAATTCACACTCCACAATAGCACGAGTCATCGTAGTACAAGACTATTGGGGCGGGTTATCATTCTCAAGGATTGGTAATTTGAACAATTCAAGTGCTATTTGAAAATCGGTTCGAAATTGATTTTGTGAGATATAAATTTGTAATTGGCATATTTCGGTGATCAAAACTTGATTGATCGAGTTGTAATTTTTGTATTATTTTATGTAATCGATCATCAACATCTTCGAGCTGATACTCAAGTGCATGGAAACAGATAAATCAGTTAGAACACTATATAGCACATGTAAGTATGGTGAGGACACTCTGCACTTTTTATATCTGAGCTTATTTTGAAAAATTATAGTTTAAATGCAAAAATTAGGGTTTTTCAAAGTAGGACCGATCCCCAATATTTAAAACCGATCCAACTTGTCTCGGTAGTTTAGTTTTTGCAGATTTTTATAAAGTCCTACCGGTCCTATTTATTTGGCACCGGTCTCACTTAACCTGTTCCAAATAGGAAATAAATTTTGAAGAAAATTCTGATTCCTATTGGATTTGAAACTTCTAGGAGAGTTCTATTTTAGTATTCAACTTCTTTTCCAAGTATAATTAAAACATCCTTGCCTATATATGTATTCATATTTTCTCTACAAAATAAGGAAGAAAAAGCCTGGACTATTATTATTTTTAGAGAGAGAAAGTATATACATTATAATTAGGACTATATATTTTTAAGAACACACATCTATACTTCACGAGTGATATTTAGGATGGTGTTCTACTTCTGATTAGCTGCTCAAGAGACTGCATCAAATCTTTCGCTGATCAGAACATTAGATTGATGGTTCTTCACTTGCTTGCTTGCTGAGGAAGAAAGGTGACTAGATCGCACTACGAAGGGAACAAAATATTTGCTGAATATTTTGGTTCTTCCAGCAACCTTTCTGTAAGGATCGTGACGTTAGCTAGAAGTCTGCAGCAGTTGGACGTGTTGTCGTAATCATAAGCCTAAGGTGTTCCGCATCAGATTCTTGACAGAGTGAAGAGGGGTGTGAGTCTGAGACAGAGTCTGTTATACTTTGCTTCATTATAGTGGATTGGTTTCCTGAGGCTTTCTGCCTCCCTCTGTGATTTTTTCTGCCTCGAGTTTTCACGTATATCTGGTGCATTCTTTTCTTTACTTGCACTTTATTTCTTTACTTGCTTTGTGGGATTGCTTATAACTTTAATTGGACTTAAAATTGAATTAATTAAAAATTAAGCAAATGAGCAAGTGATTTTATTCACCCCGTTCTAGGTTTTAAAATACTTTTCGCAACCGCTTCCACACTGCGCAAGTCACAGATTCAAGTAAGCAAGTTTGTTGCTTGTAAGGAAAAATTGAACAAACTAATTAAATGTTGAACTAAAATAGAGAAAAATGGATTGATGAAATTATCTAGGAAAATTACTTTACCACTAACTCTCACTTTTGGATAATTACTTCAAAATTGGGAAAAAATATGCATGTATACAAAAATAATGTGACTACAAACTTGCAACCAATTCAACGATGTAATTTAATTAGAATTGAGCAAGTATAACTCATCTCCGATTAGCATGAAGTGTCTACTTAACTAATTCTAAGTTAATCTATGTTAATTGTAGCACAATCTATCTTTCTTTAGCATGAATTATCAAGCCCTAATAGAAATTACCCAATTAAATCCCAATTGCATGATTTTTCCCTTTTGAACTACAAGAACAATGAGAGAGTTGAGATCAAGCACAACATACATTCATCTAACAAGATTAAAACACATTGCAGTTGAATTTTATTGAATTAATTCACAATTTATAGAACATCAACAAATTAGAGTCCTAATCCTGCAAGAATTGTATACACATATCAAATTCCTATAATTTCAATACAATTGATCCAAAATATTAGAGAAATGGTTACATAATTTCCTAGATGAATGATTTAGCCTTCCATGGTTGATGAGAGCTCCATCTTCATGCTCCTTCCATGGTGGATCTAGAGAGAGAAAGTGAGAGAATGAAGTGATTTATTGCTCAATGTGTTCTCTTCCTCAAATGGTTTTACCTTAGCTATTTATACTTAGCTCCCAGGTTTAGATCGCATACACCATTTTTTGCCTTGCATCATACAACATATCGATCACGTCTTTAAGCTCGCAACAGGTCTGACTTGATCAATTGGACCAAATGTTCGATTGATCGATCTTCGATCGATCGGGCTTCTGTTTGAATGATCGAGTAGAGCACTATTGCATTACTCTATTTTCTTTTCTGCTGCAACTGCCCTAAACTTTCCCTGAAGCACTCGAACCTCTCTAAAGCACTGAATTACACTTTATTCACCTCAAGTACTGTAAATCAAGATAAAACCAAATTAGAACTAAAAAGATATAAAATTGTATCACTAAAGTACTATCATATGCATGTTTAATGGCCTAAATGTACAACATTTGGCACTTATCATTATCTTAGCATGACATCACCCGCTTTCTCATTTGGCCTGTGAAAGGAGATACTCCAATACTAAGTGGGGGGCTAGCAAAAGAGGGGGAAAGAATCTTTTAGACATTGTGAGATTTCATGCTCTCTCATATTCATACTTTCTCCAAACCATCACCAATGGAGTCAATGGTGTATTAGCACATTGCCATTTTCTTTCTCTTCCTCTCTCAAGTTTGCTTGGGTTTTCACTTTTCTCAATCCACCTTGGATCTCTATCATGTTGCGAGTGATGCCTCATTTTATATATTTATATTATATATTGTAAGAACCCTTACATTTTGACGACTCCATTAAGGAGGTATTCTCGTATAAATCATGGAAGATGTCTTTTGTATGGACTCAAATTTTCATACTAGTGATCTTATTTTAAACTTATGCTCATTACTTTTATACATTTTCTTTATCTTGATGCACTATTATTTCAAAATAACATTTTTTACTCATTTTTGAAAAATCTATCATGTTATCATCTGATTTGCATCTTACACTCGTATAACTTGATAGCAATGAAAATATATGCAAACATATGTGAGTTCGCAGTACGAAAATGGTTCAGTTAATTTTGTGTGAGATGCTACTCCTTAGACCTAGAGGGGGGTGAATAGGTTTTCTTGCTCAATTTTAATGATTGATTAATTACCCACAAAAATTAATAATTATGCATCCAAACCAATCACAAAATAAATAAAGTAAATAAGAAAAGTTAGAAATAGAAACCTTGGGAAGGAAAAAACCACGAGGGTGACATAGATGCCTTTAGCGAAACTAATCCACTATATCAAAATAAAGTACAACAGACTTTATCCCAGACTCACACCCACTCCGCTCTAACAAGAACTTGATGCAGAATGCCTTAGGCTTACTTTTGCGACTCTTCGTCCAATTGCTCCAAGCTCCCAGCTAATGTCACAATTCTTCAAGAATGGTAGTTGGAAGAATACAGATACTCCTCAAGTATTTTGTTTGCTTCATAGTAATCGTTTTTTCTTCCTCTTTAGATAGAATCAAGTAGTGTCAATGAATCACCTCTATTGCTCTAGTAATCTCTATAGACTGATGATGTATTTGAGAATCCCATTGATTATATTAAGAAGATCATTAAACTTAAACACTCCGAGTGTGTGTGCTCTAAAAAATATAAACTGAAGAATAAAAAATCTCTGTTGAAAAATATCTCCTCTACTTTCTCTCTCTAAAAAGATTTTATGATCTGTAATGAAATCTCCTTGAAAGCATTAGTTAGAGAGAAAACATGTGAGAAACGAATTCTGGTTTTTAAGGAAAGTTCAGAGTCAAATTAGGGTCAAAACAGGACAAATGAGGCCAAAATAGGTAGACTAGAAGGCTTAGACCGGTCTAGCCTTGCTGAGACCTTCACATGAGATACTGTGACCTCATGGACCGGTCTAGCCTTCACTTGGACTGGTCTAGCTGTATTGGTGACCAATTCTGATGTCTTGAGAGCTCTTAGACTGGTCCAGTTAAGACTTGAACCGGTCTAACCTTGAAAAATATAAAATTGTGACTTTGAAACTCTATATTTCAAGACCGAAAACAAGTTTTAAAAACCTATGTGTCCTCACCAACTCACCTGGACTAAATGATGCTCAAATCATGATAAATGACGTCCATGCTCACTTGTAGCCACTTGAATTCTTCATTTAACCAAAGTCTTTGTAGAGGCACTCTTTAGATGATACATTGATAAACATACTTCAAGCTCTTAGCCATTAACTCCATGATTGATTACAAAAATATGACTGAAAGATTACAGCTCATTCGAACTTAGTTTTGACACTGAATATTGCCAATTACAAATATATACGTCATAACATATACATCTATTTCATGAAAATATATACACAAGTATATCTAACATAATAGAGCTTATTTTTTGTTATAATGTTTGTTGACTTTTCCTATCACGTGAAAAAAAAACAAACAAATAAGAAATCAAGCTGACTCCTATTTGTCATCAATATTTTATTTTATTTAGCTAAAATTTTTTACTTTAAGCCTACTACATCTATCAGACCTTTACTTTTTCTTTTTATCATTATTTTAAGCTTCTATTGCTATCATATATTCATTTTACATATACCTTTTTCATACAGTCACATGATTGCTTTAATAGTGAGATGACTCTTGCTATAAAATCTTACAAAAGATTTGGCTTTGTTCTTAACACCTTTTATATCTTTATTTTATTCATCTTTATGAGAAAATCAAAGAAGAAATAGTTGTACCGTTAAAAGACTTCACTCTCTTCCAATCCTATTTTACATAAAGATAACCTGACACAACCACTATGCAACAAATATAATAATTTCACATAAAGACTTGTTGAAAAAACACATTAATCAACATGCAATACTCTACTAGGTAATATATGAAAACACTTCATAAGAACCATCAGATCTAGTCAGCATCACCCAAGCCATCTAAAGCAAAAAATAACCTTGTCACGTGCTAGAGTTTCTCCACTACTCTAGCCATACTTGTGCGGCACCAAGACGTTGTACCTTACGACAACTTGGTCAGCCTAACTCCCACACTCACTCATTCCAACACACTTTGATTTTCTCAAGACACTTCCACGATCGATCTCGTCGAGACACACTCCCATTCGTGTTTCTCACTCATGTTGTAGTGTCTCACGCCATCAAATTGGGTTGCACACCCACTCTTCGAGGTTATCGACTCCTTGAGACACCCATTTATAAGGTTACGATTGATCTCCTTGAGACACTCCCATTCGTGTCTCTCACTCATGTTGTAGTGTCTTAGGCCATCAAATTGGGTTGCACACCAACTCCTCGAGGTTATTGACTCATCGAGACATATTCAAACTTATGCCTCTCATGTCATCCATTTAGCTTGCACACCCAGTCCTTGAGGTCATGATCGATCGACCCGGCCCTTAAGACATTCATTACCACAACATTGAGTTAACGTCTTATACGACATCAAGGTGCTGTACTTCCTCGCCACAAAATCTTGGTCAACTTAACTTGTGCACTCGTGCCAACACACTCCCACAGTTGACTCCTCGAGACACATTCTCACTCGTACCTCTCACTCGTGTTGTAGTGTCTCGCGCCATCCAATTGGTTTACACACCCACTCCTTGAGGTCAAATTGATTCCACGAGACACACTCCCTTCTCACTTGTATTGTAGTGTCCTATGCTATCCACTTGGCTTGCACACCTATTCCTTGAGGTCAGATCAAGGAGACACTCTCACTTGTGTCATAGTGTCTCACACTATCCACTTGGCTTGCACACCCACTTCTCGAGGTCACGATCAATCAAGTCCTCGAGACATTTATTACAAAGGGATAAAGACTATTCTTAATAATACCTCCCTTGAGGTCACTTGCTCTGTGAATAGCTAATTAATTTATTTTCTAAAATTATGAAACTCATTGAAAAAATATTCCTAATAATACCTTCCTCGAGTTCACCTGCTCCTCGAGAACTCGCCAATTTATTTTCCAAACCATTCCTAAAAATACATTCTTCGAGGCCACTTGCTACTCGAGAACTCATCAATTTATTTTTCAAAATTATGGAATTTGTCGAACACTAATTGAGCCATTCTAATAATACTTTCTTGAGTTCACTTGTTCCTCAAATAATTCAGTCAATTTATTTTTAAAAATTATGTTACTGGAACTCATGTCAATTCCATCTATTACGCACCACATTGTGTACTCAACACATCCACTCCCGTAACTCGAAGGTCGAGGTAAATTCTCTCACAGCTCCACTCAATAATGCTCGAATCACGCTTCCACTTATTACACACTTTAATACATTGGGTACTCGAGACATTCACTACCCCTCCTCGAGGTCACAATCTATCGCCTCCTCAATATGTCCCATGCGGCACCAAGATGTTGTATCCTTGCGACAAAACCTTAGTCAACCTAACTCCCACACTCACTCGTGCCAACACACTCACATTCGTATCTTTTACTCACGTTGTAATGTCTCACGCCCTCAAGTCTTGCACACCCACCCCTCGAGCTATCCACAACTGACATTTCTTAACTTATGCTTCCATTTATTATATACCTTGATACATTGGGTACTCAAGACATTCACTAAGCTCACGATCCATCACGTCCTCGACATGTCCTGTAAGGCAACAAGGTGTTATACCCCTATCGATAAAACCTTGGTCAACCTAACTCCTGCACTCACCTATGCCAATATACTCCTAATCGTACCTCTCACTCACATTGTAGTGTCTTACGCCTTCAATTTTTTGCATACCCATCCCTCGAGCTATTCACTCCCATAAGTGACATTGCTCGATCCACATTTTCACTTATTACGCAGGTCAATCCATTGGGTGATGGACTCTTCGAGATCCACATATAAACAATTGGGTCCTTAACACATCTATTCCCACAGTTCGACTCAATGTTGATGATGGATGACTTTATAGCTGGAACCCTGCTTCCACATCATCTCGAATTGATTTTCTTTTTTATAATCAAATAAATAATTATTTATTATTCAAATGATTATGCGAGAAACCCCATAATATTTGCATCTATACAACTAAAATATCATAAACTAACTCAAAACTTGCTAATAATAAGTTTTTTTCTTTCTCAAAGTCAGCCTTATTATATAGGCCATACTCGCACCTTATATCAATTATACTTGTCAACTTGAAACCACTCCAACCCAAACTTATATACTCATATTGGCCTATTCTTGTACGCACTCGAAGTCAGTTTTTGACTTAACTGACTGCAAAATACATGGATCACTAATAACTACAAAATAAATGGGTAATTTTAGAATTTATCCACTACTTTAACCATACCCCAGTGTGCAGGGGCGGAGCCAAAAATTTAGTTTGGGGGGGCCAAATTTACATTATGTAATTAAAAATTGAAAATATTAGCAACCAATTGTAATATAATTTCTTTAAATTTTAGTTATAGTATTATATATCTTGAGAAATTTGTTTCGGAAAAAAAATTTCAAAATTGAGAAAAATGCAACTTAGATAATTAGACGGAAAATTGATGTGAGAAAGAAAAAAATTGAGAAGATAAAATGATAAGTTACAACTAAAAAGTGAAGAGGTAAAGAAAAAAAAAATTAGGGAACCAATTTTCCTTCAACAATTAATTGTTTTAGTTTTTCAAAAAAAAAAATTTTAGAAAAAGATTTTGAGTAATTTGATTCCACTTTGGAAAGATATATTTGATAGTGGCTTATACATAAATTAGTCATAGAACTTGTTATTTGTTAGTAAATGACCATTAAAAGTTTTAGTATATACGATCATTGTTATGGTTTACAATCTCACAACACTTATTTTTTTTCCTTTCAATTTGTCATTTAGCAAATAAAGATTAAGATATAATTCTAAATGTTTTTCTTGTAAACATCAATTTACAAAAATATTTGATAAGAAAGGTTCATGCATTTTTATTCAATATGAGGGTACATTAGTGTATTTCTCTTTTGAATTAATATAATAGATATTGTACATGTGTATATGTAAATGAAATAATGATTTGTTGTGATAAAGATTACAATATTAATGAACTTAAATTTTTATTTCACAATATTTGGACGTTCAAAAGTATGGTTACAAGGTTTAAGTTTAATTTTTTTATATAGTTTTCAAGGGGACACAAGCTAAATTTAATTTCAAATTCTCTATTTGGGGTCAATATATGAATGTTTTGAAAAGCTTTGGGGGGCCAAATTGAAATTTTTAATAAATCTTAGGATATTATTTAAAATTAATTATTTTTTTATGGGTATAATAAAAAAATTTTAAAATGGGGGGGGGTGCAAATTGAAATTTTTAATAAATCTTAGAGTATTATTTAAAATTAATTATTTTTTTTAGGGGTATAATAAAAAATTTTAAAAAATTGGGCGGGCCATGGCCCCCCCTGGCTCCGCCCCTGCCAGTGTGGCAATAAAGTGTTGTGCCCATCACAAGGACAATACCTTGTTTAACTTTTAAAGCTTTTTTTTTTGTTACAAATGACATTCTCTCTTATTTATAGGCATCCTATCTACTTTTTAGAACATTTCTCATAAATATCTACACCTCTATAAGATTTTCTACTCTATTAGAATATTATGTATACTCTACAAATATCTATAATTTCTCCAATACTCCACACTAAGCCTCTGAAGGCTCGAGCATATCAATAAATGATTTGTCTCGTGAAAATGTTTGTACTTTATGGCAATTCTTTGCCCTATGTTGAATAACTCTCGATCATGTAGTTCTCTCCTTGAGCCCAAATTGAATTTTAGGGACTATGATCTTGATTTCACTTTTTTCTTACAACATTTAAATTATCATATTATTGTATATAACTACTCCAATAATCACTTTATGACTTTATTACATTATCCAAATTGCACCATCCGCAATTGACTTCAAGTCGTGATACCTCACTTTATTAGCAATTATGTGACATATATACGTCTTGTTTCAAGCTTAGCTAACTAGTACAATGATTCTTTTGTCCAAGAAACACAACATTAATACAACACAATCATAACTATAAGTTTATAATAACTAATCACAAAGTCATCACAACATTATCATCAAAAAGTCATCATGTAAATTTGTGACGTATATTTTTGTAATTGATAATCTTCGGTGCCAAAACCAAATATGATCAAGTTATAATATTTGCCTTATATTCTTATCATTGATCATGTGATTGAAATCTCAGAGTGAGAATGAAGTTTTACACCAATCATGCAAGGGTTCTTTAGAGGATGAAGCTTGAATCTTCGGAAGGAACCATCAATGGTTTGAACAAGGATTCAATCGATTGAGGTTTCAAGATGGATTTTAGTGCATGAGGATATCGTTGATCACGTATAAGAGTCACGTAATTCAGGTAAAGTGGTGAGAACAAATATATTTCAAACCAGGAGGTTTCGACTTTGAATAAAAGGACTTTTGAGCAAAATGTATAAATATTCAAGGTTAGATAGGTCTAGCTCAAACCCTGGACCAGTCCAAGGTGTCTCAAGATTCCAGTTTTTTGTAGTAGAAGGCTGGACCGATCCATGCTTATGCTTTGGCAAAATTTGTCTTGTAAAGTCCTATTTTGACCCAAATTTGACCCTGAACTTTCCTAAAATACCAGGATTTTTTTCATATTGATTTTTAACTTATTTTTCAAGAAAAATTAGAGTTTTTATTCTTCATAAAAACCTCATATGATTTCTCTCTCATTAAGCTTTTCACATACAAGAAATTCATATTCTAGAGAAAGAAAACATTGAGATATTTTTCTAGCAATGAATTTTTCCCTCAAAATCTCTGTTTATATTTTTGAGAGCAAACACGTATTCATTGAGTGATTTAGGGTGTCTCTATTTACTTGATCAACTGTTCGAAGATTGCATTAAAGATTTCTTTGTGATCAAGTTACTGGATTGGTTTCTTCTACAATTGTTCGTTGGTGAGGAAGGAGAAGAAGATCGTGCTACGAAGGGCACAAAATACTTATTAAGAGTTCGTGTTCTTTTCGTTACCTTTCTGAGAAGATTTTGATGTTAGTCTGGAATCTACAACAGTTGGACGAGGTAGTCGCAATTGTAAGCTTGAGTTTTTCCACATCAAGTTCTTGTCAGAGTGGAGTGGGTGTGAGTTTGGGACATAATCTATTGTACTTTGCTTCGATGATAGTGGATTTGTTTCTCTAGGGCTACAAAGCCTCACTTATGATTTTTTTTCAATCTAGATTTTCCATTAATATTTGATGCATTCTTTACTATACTACAGTTTATTTTATTTACTTGCATTGTGAGATTGCTTAGAATTTTAATTAGACTTAAAATTTGATAATCTAAAAGATTATGCAAAAAGCAAGTAAACCTAATCACCTCCTTCTAGATTTTAAATCTAACTTTCGCAACCGCTTTTGTACCGCGTAACTCACAATTGGTATCAAAGTAGTATTCTTTAATTTGTGAGTCGTTCCTTGCGAAGTAGTTTTAAAATTAAAATTTATTTTTGTTTTCAAAAGTCATCATGAAATCTAGTATGAAAGAGGGTGGATCAGTTCAACGAACTCCTTTGTTTGATTGTTCAAATTATACTTTTTGGAAGTCTCGCATGAAAGGTTTTCTTAAATTTCAAGGTGAGAGAATATAGATAGTTGTTGAGAGTGGGTATCTAATTCCTACCACTACCACTAGTACTGGTGATGCAGTTGTGACTATAGCTAAGGATAAAGCAATATGGTTTAATGTTGAGCATGAAGATGCTAACTATAACAACAAGGTTTATATGTTATATTTAATTCTATTATTCATTTTAAATTTACTAGAATCTCTGCATATTCTACTTCGAAAGAAGTATGAGATATTTTACAAGTAACTCATGAGGGTACTACCAAGATAAGGAAATCAAAGTTACAAATGCTAGCAACTAAATTTGAAATAATTAGAATGGATGAAGATGAGATATTTTCTGATTTTTATTCTAGGCTTAATGATATTGTTCAAAGTAGTGCTAACCTTGGTGAAATTTTTTCATCTTTTCAGGTTATTAAAAAAATCATGAGATCACTAACTGATAGGTTCTAAGTCAAGTTGGAAGCCTTAGATGAGAGTGGAGATGTTGATTTAATGGAGGTGGCTAAATTAGTTAGATCAATTCAAAATTTTCAAATGAAATATCCAAAACTTCAGAAAAAAAAAAAAAATTGGCTTTAAAATCTTCAAAGACTTCTAAGTCTTCAAGTGTGTCAAATATTTCAAATTCTTCAAAATCTAAAGTTGAAAAGGTTGAAAGTTTTGAATATGATTCAGATAATGATGTTACACTCCTACCTAGGAAATTTAGAAAGATCCTTAAATATAAAAATGATAGAAATCTTAGAAAAGTAAATCCTTCTAAATTTCATAGTTAAGACTCATCATCTAAAGGTAGGGATAGGAAGAAAAAAGAAGTTGATGACTCTAAGGATTCTGAAATCACTTGTTGGACATGTGGTGGTAAAGGTCACACATCTACTCAATGTCCAGGTCATAAGAAGAATAGTTTTAGTGTAAAGAAAGTTTTGAAGGATAAAAAGAAAGTCATGAATGTTATTATTTTTTAGTCTGATTGTTTTAGTTCTGATAGTGATTATTTTGTTGAGAATAATACTTTTGCTTTTGTTGCTCATATTGATGATGATACTGCTGATGATTCTTCTTCTGATGTATGTGAAACAGAGAAGTATATAACTCTCAGTCAAGTTGGGTCTAAAGATTCATAAGTTGAACAATCAAATGAAAAACCATGTGAGAGCAAGCTGCAAAAAGTTTTCGAGAAATTATTAAAGGCTTATAATAAGAAATCTAAGAAGCTAAAGCAGGTGAAAATTGGAAAAAGAAACTTTGAAGAAAGAGAATGAAGAGCAATTGAAGTTGATTAAAGAAACTAAAACTGATATTTAAAATCTTCAAAGTAAAGTCATGTTTCTTAAAAGCGAGGTAAGTCAAGTTATTTCTTCTTGAGATACTCTTGTTGCTAGAATTGATTTTCTTGAACTTGAATTGAAAAAATTACAAGAGAAATTGATTGCATTTACTTTTTAGCAGATTAAGCTTGATAGCACGATGAGTGTTGGTAAGCCATAGAAGATAAGTTTGGACTAGGTTTTGTTGGGTCATCATTTAAGGGTAAAACTATTTTTGTTAAACTCAAGAACTTGAATTTTTCTACACCCAAACCTAAGCTTCAAGTTGAGTCTATGCATGCTAATGTTGTGTCTAATGTGCTTCATTGTACTTTTGTGGTAAGAATGGACATGGTCAATATTATTATTATAAGAAGAGAAAATATTCTAATTCTGATCTTCATTTGCATAATTCTTTTGCTAAGAATAAGGTTCATGCTAGAAAACCATATTATTGGAACAAACTCAAAAATTCTCAAACTAAAAAAAATTCAAATAAGAAAAAGAATGTTTCTGTTGCAAGTCAAAATAATTTGAATGAGTAAGGGAGATTTGGAGAAGTTTGTGCCTGTTGATACTATGAAATTTATTCTTAATAGGTTTTTGGGTGCAAAACTCCATAATTCAGTCATTAGGACTTTTATGGTCAATGACTGAGCTTATGTTCATTATCAATTTTTCATTGGACCATATCCTTTAGATTGTGTTAGGTTTTGTTTATTTTTATGATAATCATGTGAATACTGAAATCATATTTTTTTATGAAATAACGTGAATTCTCTATATTTTTGTCTAAATTCACTTTGATTTGTGAATGCATGATTGAGACACTTAGTTTATCAATGGATGAAGTACTTGAGTTTATGATATAAGTATTGATAACTAATGTACTATATTTATTTCTTTTTAGAGATGAATCTTTTGAGTCTATAAAATTTGTGTACTAGTCCAACTCTGAGAGAATTGATTGAAAACTAATGTGAAGTTGACTAGAGTATATTGTATGAGTGGCATTGAAGGCTTAAACGATCAATGACAAAAATGAAAAGAAAAGATTTTTTTTCTAAAAATCGAAGATAAAAGGAAAAGGCTACCTTCAGGATGTGTTCGAAGCTACCATTACGACATAAATCTCTAATGGGGTATCTTTTAAATAAGTTAATTTGAGAAAATAACTAGCTGCCTGTAAGCGTGAAAGTCACCGTCTTAGAAATAAAAAAAATAAAATTCAATGAAAAATATTTGATCATGTGTGATTTTATTTGCTTATCATCTAATGTGTTTTAGAAGATGAATCAAATGAATTTAATTAATTTTTGATGATTTTGGATCGCACACACACATTTGGATTTGTTAGATGAATTTCTAAATATTTATAAATATTTGTGTATTACAAATTTTACGATGATCATGAAATTAAGTATGAATTTTGTTAGCAAATTTATGATTTTTAAAATTGTGCATTTGTGAATTTTCTTGATTTTTTTCAAAAATTTTAGAACTCATTATTATTTGATGTGAAAAATTTGTTTTAATGATTATATAATAATAATTATTTTTTCACATAAATAAAAACTCAAAAAGATTTTTTTATTTTTTCAGATTTTTAGGCATTTTTTAAAAAATTGCAAAAAAGAATCAGGGAGTAACTTGATCAACAGACCAAATTAACCACTTTTAACCGGTCCAAGGGACAAGCTAGACTGGTCCAGCAAGGCTCAACCAGGGCTATTTTAGATGTGCATTATATTCATATCACCCATTTACTTCATTGTGTGCACTTTTTCTCCTTTTTTCCCACATTTTGCCTAGACTCTTACATACTTTGTGCTACTTGATCTTTATCAAATTAATTGATATTTGTAGTTGATTTTGAGTTAAATTGGTGGAAGGGATTGAACTTTGGAGGATTTGTGTTGTTTTGAGGAGATTGAACTAACAAAGTTTCATTGAAACTTGTGTTTTCAAAGGTTGCACTACAAGTATTTGATAGAGTTCTTTAATGGAGCTTGTGACCTTGTTTATGTTTTTATTCATTATAACTTTCATGATTAAGTCTAAAAGTGCTAAGGGAGTGTTTTTTAAAAGTGAAAAAAATATTGATTTGAAAGACCTTGGGTGGAAGTGCTTATGTGATTTAGATGACATATTTTTATTTGAATTTTTTTATCTTTTACAACCAAAGTGTTTGACATTATCATTGAGGTGAATACAACTATTATGATTCAAGTAATTGGTATTCTTGATTTTAATAGGCGGTACTATGTTACAATATTTGAGGATAAATCTTGATAGACCATCTATAGAGAATAATGATTCGAGTCTTATGAGAACCCATTATATCTTGTCTTCATTCCTTCTCCTACATAACTAATAATAACTAGTTTTTAGGCTTTGATGTTTTGGTAATTCAGACTAGTTCATCTGTTTGTTAGGTTTATGACTTAGACTTATTTATTTTTGGATACTCATCGTGTTTTTGATTAGATTGTATGTTTATCTTATGGATACCATATTTATGTTTGATTCATACTTTTGTGAACTTTGATGCAAAGTTTAATAGATGGAGTTACATGTCCAAGGACATTTTTGTGTTAGATGTTGATATCTAATTTCTGGAGCTCAAGGTGATGGTAAGGAGGATGAGGATTAGGCCTTGCTGGTTTAGACCTAGTTTATTCTTTGTTAGACTTTGAGTAGTAGGTTATGTTTAGTGCTCAGATATATTATGTCTAGTTCTTTGATGGTTGAACTTGTTATGCTATATATTTTTATTTGCTTAGACATGCTATATTTTCTATGTTTTTTTTGCTATTCTTATGTGTAACACTCCATCATTTTGGGACATTTGTGATATATTTGATTGGAGGTTATACTTTTATCTCACTTAATCATGTGTTGATTGGATTTCTCTTGTTCTCATTATTTTTACTTTGTCAATTTGTTCCAAAAATGGGAGACTTATATAGGTACTTTGACAAAGGGAGAGATATATGTTTTCTTTGAGACATATGGGGAGATAATATATTTAATTGGTTATATGATTAAGGGAGAGTTTGGAGATGATTTTATAATACTTGTTGTCATTATATTTTTCTTGATTAAGCTTTCACGGATAGTGTTGTTTGCATGATGTGCAGTTTTTACAGGTTTTTCGCAGACACTGCGTATGAAGTTTGGAAGCTTGCTCATATTGCTTTGTGTTCTTCAAGATATATTTCTTTGTAATTGGGGCATATTATAATCTGATTTTTTCAGTGGTTAGGTTATAATTGTCTAGGTTGATTTGTCACGAAATTGTCAAAAGGGGAGATATGATGTATATTTTTGTAATTGGCAATCTTTTGTGTCAAAATCAAACATGATCGAGTTATAATATTTGCTTTATATTCTTTTCATTGATTATGTAATTGAAGTCTCAGAGTGAGCATGAAGTTCTACACCAACCATGCAAGGGCTCTTCAAATGACGAAGCTTGAATATTCGGAAGACGCCATCAATGGTTTGAACAAGGACTCGATCGATTGAAGTTTTGAGATGGTTTTGAGTGTATAAGGACATTGTTGATTACGTATGAGATTCATGTAGTCCAAGTAAAGTGGTCAGAACACATATATTTCAAACTGGGAGGTTCTGACCTTGAATAGAGGGACTTTTGAGCAAAATGCTTAAATATTCAAAGTTGGACCGGTCCAGCTCAAACCCTGGACCGATCTAAGGTGTCTTGAGATTCCATTTTTCTACAGCACAAGGCTGGATCGGTCCAAGGAATAAGCTGGACCGGTCCATGCTTCTCTTCTGGCAAAATTTGTTTTGCAAAATCCTGTTTTGACCCAAATTTGACCCTGAACTTTCCTAAAACATCAGGACTTGTTTCATATTGATTTTTAACTTATTTTTCAAGAAAAATTAGGGTTTTTGATCTTTATAAAAATCTCATATGGTTTCTCTCTCATTAAGTTTTCCATATACAAGAAATTCATATTCTAGAGAGAGAAAATATTGATATATTTTTCTAACAAAGAATTTTTTTCTCAAATTATTTGTTTATATTTTTAAGAGCACACACATATTTATTGAGTAATTTAGGATGTCTCTATTTGCTTGATTAACTAAGTGATGACTGCATTGAAGATTTTTTCGTGATCAAGTTACTGGATTGGTTTCTTCTACAACTGTTCGTTGGTGAGAAAGGAGAAGAAAGTCGTGCTATGAAAGGGATAGAATACTTGTTGAATGTTCGTGTTCGTCCAATTACCCTTCTAAGAAGATTTTGACATTATCCAAGAATCTGCCGCAGTTGGACGAGGTAGTCAAAATTTTAAGCCTGAGGTGTTACGCATCAAGTTCTTGTCAGAGTGGAGTGGGTGTGAGTCTGGGACAGAGTCTGTTGTACTTTGCTTCAACGATAGTGGATTTGCTTTTCTGGGACTACAAAGCCTCACTTGTGATTTTTTCTCGATCTAGATTTTTCACGTATATCTAGTGCATTTTTTACTTTATTGCACTTTATTTTATTTACTTGCTTTATGGGATTTCTTAGAATTTTAATTGGACTTAAAATTGGACAATCTGAAAGATTAAGTAACAAATGAGTAAACCTAATCACCCCCTCTAGGTTTTAAATCTAACTTTTGCAGCTGCTTCTGCATTGCACAACTCACAAAATCATTATCAACTCCCTCATCATGCTCTTATATGTAGGGAAGTCATCATGAAATTTTTTTATATACAGATATTGCCTTTCAAGTCACCAAATCCTTGAGAGCAACCCCTTTGAGCACCATCAAAGTCCTAACATCACAACATGCACCAAAGCCTCAAGATCAGCCCTCTCGAGCACCATCAAAACCTTGTCATCACATCAGGCACCAAAGCCTCGAAAATAACCTTCTCGAGCACCAAAGCCCTGACATCACATTAGGCACTAAAGCTTTGAGAGCAGCTCTCTTGAGCACCATCAAAGGCCTGTGATGAGTGTCTGATGTTTCACATTCAAGCTCTCATAATTGCGTATTTTAATTTGTTAGTAATGCTTCTTTTGTACTTTTAATATTGAATTGTGTTTTATTTGATTTTCAGAAATTTAATGGTAATTGCTCCTAATTTAATGCAAATTGAGCCTTTAATTTGAGTTGACATTGAAGAGAATTGAATTTCAGCTATTGGACATGCTAATTTAAAGACCTAAGAGTGATTGGGCTAAGAAGACAGCTTAAAGGAAGGCAAAGAAGCCAAACAGGGTCATTGGGCCACCATTTTGGGCCCAAATTGGGCCTATGCGGATGGGAAGGGCGACTGGTCACCTTTGGAGGGTGACTAGTCACCCTTCCAACTAAGAATCACTTAAATTACTCTCTCACTCTTCATTTGGTCTCACTCTACGCTTATTTTTTGAATGGGGCATCTTGGAGCAACTTAGATGTTTTGGAGTTGTTTGGATGAGAAGAAAGCCATGGAAAGTAAAGAAACCTCTTGAGGATGTATCTCCAATCATCTATAGAAGGCTAGGCACCCCTTCTAGGGATGTTGTAACACTTTTTCTCTCTTTTCTATTGGTTCATGTGTATTGAAATTGAGAGTTTTGTATTCAAGTTGAATTGCATGATTAGATCTAGTAATTCATAGTTGTATTTGAATTATTGTGCTCAATTCTATAAATACAATCTCAATTGAATGTTAATCCTGCCTTAGATGCAATTAATTGTGGTTGTTCTTCATTTTTTAGTTGTTATTGTAGTTTAATTGGGGAAAATCATGCAAGTAAGGGTTAAATTGAACATTCTAATTAAGGCTTTGATAATTCATGTTAAAGAGAGATGATATGTGCTGTAATTTAGTTTAGATTAGTGTTTATTAGTGCAGGTAGACAAGTCATGCCCTCTAAAGATAAGTGACACTTAGCTTAATTAGAATATATGTTTCTAATTTTATTGTTTGAGCTTGTAGCCATCCAATTATATATGCTTGAATTAAAATTCCCCAATTTTAATGCCAAATGGCCAATAGTGAGGAAATTGTTATGAAACAATATCTCTAGAACCATTTTCTCATTCAAATTCACTACTTTAGTTTACTTGTCTTTTTATCTTTAGTTCAATTTAGTTATAAACAACAAACCTTCTCACTCAAGTCAATTTCGAATTAATTTAGAATTAACACTTAAATTGATTATTTTTTCCAATCCTTGAGGACAATAACTCGTTCCAATAGCCTTATCCTACAAGGATTCGTCCTATTACGAAATGTGGATTTTAATTTAACACAAACTCTCACAATCAGCCTGACATCACATCAAGAATTAAAGCATTAAGAGTAGCCCTCTTGAGCACCATCAAAGCCCTGGCATCACATCAGGAGCCAAAGCCTCGAGAGCAGCCCTTTCGGGCATCATAAAAAAAAAAACCCCTAACATCACCTTGAGACAGTCTCTCAGGTCCCCTTAGGACACTTTTCCTAAGTCACTCCAAACTTTAAGACACCCTCGTTAAGTCAAAACGTTGGGACACTGCTTCCAAATTGCACCTCAATGTGAGATCCCATCAACCTTAGGAATCTCATAAGTTTCCTCTTTTACTTGTAAAATCGCAACAAAAAACATCATTTATGCATGTCTAACCTTCTACAAAGACCAAACCTTATGTAAAGCTCACTCGCGTAAGGGGGCTAAATGTAGGTGTACATTTTAGTCCACATGACAACACCACATCATTAATAATGGCTCACAAAGCAAAAGTCAAACGGTCACCAATTAAAGTTACATAGCACATACAACGTCATCAACAAACCTCAAATAGAAGATCGAGGACTTGAAGATCTGAGTTGGGAGTAGGACTTAAGTATAACTAAGATCCGAGGAAGTATTTGGTTTGGTGATTGTCGAGCCAATCCTTGACCTGAGTCGTAGAGAAAGAAACACCATTTTGATTTTTGTACAAATATTGCTTTATAATTATTTGAGAAATTTATCTCTTTTAATTGTTATATATTAAATCCATATATGTGGTCTTAGCATGACATCACCCACTCTCTCATTTGGTCTATAATAAAGAGATACTTTAAGGCCAAGTGGGGGCCTAGAAAACGAGAGGGAAAGAACCTCTTAGACATTGTGAGCTTTCATACTTTCTCATATCACATACTTTCTCTAAACCATCATCAAGAAGGGAGTCAATGATGTATTAGCACACTGCCATTTTCTTTCTCTCTCTCAAGTTTGCTTTGATTTTTTACTTCCCTCAGTCCACCTTGAATCTCTATCATGTTGTGAGTGATATCTCATTTTATATATTTATATTTTATTATTTCAAGAACCCTTACAGTATCTTCCTGAAACAAATATGAAATTATAAAAATATATGGTGGGCTTACTGTTAAGTAAAGAAGTAACAAGATAATAAGTTAATCAAACATGCAGCTAACAAGTAATCAATAGTCGAGTAACAAATCATTGTAGATTATTAGATATATGTAATCATGGAACAAATTGGGTTTAAAAAGGGGAGCTCAAACATATATATATATATATATATATATATATATATATATATATATATATATATCCCCCTGTTATACACACACATATGTAACAATAAATAACAAATCGTTGAGCTCCCCTTGTTACACACACACACATATATATATGTAATCATTGAAGAATCAGATTCAACTCCCCTCTTCTTGCCAGACCAATTTCCATGACCTTGAAGCTTCTAGCAATGAGTAAAACCAAATATTTCCATCAACATCCAGCATAAGAAATCAAATTTCAAATTTGAATCACTATGATTTCTTCCAAGCATATTTGAAAAACTTGTGTTTGGAGATAAAATTTTTTTTTATCAGTATTCACACTCCGCTCACACTAAGGTTCGAACCCCTCTCCTCCTCTTTGAGGACAGAGAAGTTATACCATTTGATTTGTGTATGGAGATATTGGGTACACAGCCGTGGTAAGAGAGGTGAAAAGAGAACAAGGTAGAGAAAGAAGGAGATGAATTTAGATTAAACACATTAGGATACTCTTCAGTGCCCTGGACCGTCTTGTGCATTTAAATCAAGGACGCAACATAATACATTGAAGACGCAACACCCATGCAAACATCAACACAACCATTTTCATCTAAAGAAAAGAAAGAAATAATCCAATGGATTTAAAACTTATTTTTTGGTAAATCAATTGCAAACTGCCCAATATCTCTTTTACATCTTCCGCAACATATTTACTGAGATACAATATCCATGTGATCAAAACTGCCAGCACCTTTCATCGAATTGAATCCTCAATTTAATGACATTATAGGCTCAATTTAATAGTATTACATGGGTTGTATTCTTAGTTTAATTGCACGGTAAAGTACTGTACACAAAAGTAGGGGTGGGACTTGGGTGGGCTCAACCCAAACTCCTGCCTACAAATTTTACTTCTGGAAAAATATTTGTAACTATGAGATTGGGACTGAGTTTAAATTTTAGGATCCGAATTTATTTTGGGCAGAATTTGGATAAAGATTTTACTAACCTAAATAACCCGAAATATAAGAAAAGATTATAATTTACATATATTTGAAGTTATACGTTGTTTATGTAAAATAAACTTAAAATTAAAGGATTTATAGTATTATGGGTATTAACGTAACTTTGACAAGCTTGCTTTATAGTTTTTATTCTATAAACTTTTTGGAATATATTATTGTTAGCATAGTCCCAAATCACCTAGGTACCTTTGGGATATGTGGTCGATATACATATAGACACCTTCTCCTTATAAGTCGATTTTAAGAATGAGTTCTACTAATGGGTTTATCGTGGTATCAGAGCAGGTGTACTACAGGGATGAGTCAGGTTCGTATCTCCTGCCCTGCGTGGAGGGGGAGAGCCGAGTGTCTCCAGCCCTGGCGCTAAGTGGGCTATGTTAGCATAGTGTCTCCGGCCCTGGCGCTGAGTTGGCTATGTTAGCATAGTCTCACATCGCTTAGGTACCTTTGGAATATGTGGTGTATATACACATGGGCATCCTTTCCTTATAAGCCGATTTTCAAGTATGAGTTCTACTCATGGGTTTATCAATTATCAGTCTTGAAACATCGAATGAGTGATATATTTTTTACTACAAGCTATAAATTATTGCCATAATATCATATTACACATAATTTGGTTGATTTTTGTTACATGATATGATTTATTTTATTCAATCTGATGTGTATGTAATTGTATAGTTTAATATTTATTTTTTTGTAATGTTTATTTATTAATAAATTATTAAAATTTGGAACAACCCGAGAAACCCGAAATATCCATGAAACCCGTGCGGTATGGTGCAGGTTGAGATGCAATGGGTTTCTCGGAACTTGAGCTTGGCACAGACTAAGGCATTAGAATCTTAAATTTGGCGTGGGCTAACCCCTTGGCGTTCCCAACTCCCCCAAATCCCACCCCTACACAAAAGTATTCTGGAAAGGACACGAGTCATAGATTGAACATGATGGTCTTTTCATTTTGCTTTTTATTTTTTTAATTTTTATTTAAAATGTATTATAATAATTGAAGGTTAAAGAAGTCAATTACTTAAAAAATAAAACCCTTTTTGGACAAACTCTAACAAAGTGATATTTGTAAAACATAATTTTAGGGAGGTCAGAGGAATTTAACCAATAAAAATAAAACGAAGAAAAAAATAAAGGGCAAATAAGTACTACTATTCTCAAACTTGGTCTGTTCTTTGCTTTAAACATTAGGACCATGTGTTACCATTAACTTCTATCAACACAGAAGGGCTGAATGCTCCACTCTGTTTTTTCTGTTGATGTTTGTAAAATTCCTCATTATCAATCTATTGCAATTGACCTCAAGAAAAACAAGTTCAATCAATAGAATATCACAAACAACAACACAACTCTATATTAATTCCTTGCCCTGAATGTTACAGTGGAAGCAACACAACAATCATTCTGCAGAAAAGTTTATTTACACAACCATGCAATAACAAGAAGGTAACACTGCAAGTTTTCTAGAATATTCTTCTTCCCACAGAAGCATAAAATGTACCATATGAAGCATGGTTATCTCTTTAACGGGTGAAACAACAATTGATTAAAAGCTACAAGTTCATAGATACCACCAGTGGTGATTCATCTTTGTCAACAACAAATGTCTTGGAAACTTTCTTACTATGGGTGATAACTTCCACTTCATACGACCCCTGGAAACCCCTGAACACAAATTGTCCTTGCTCATCGATATGCCCATGAGCGTGGGACATCCATTCTTGCTTAAGAGCAAGGTACCTTCTACCAGCTTCGTTGATATCCCCTTCGGCGTTCACCAAATGTGAGTTGTCTCGGCTCATAAACAGCTCCCAAAATCCCCACAACATTACACCATCCACTGCAGGATGGGCATAAGCTTCTCGAAGCATAACTTCCAAATCATCTGCTCTAACATACTCATTAGTGGAAGACACATCAAGCTCTGTGAACCAGATTGGAAGACCAAGAATGCCCAATTTATCCAAAGCAGAACAAACAATAGGCCCAACTGGACTATAGATATGTCCTTGAATTCCAATTCCCCCCACAGGAGCACCCTGCTCTTTCAGATCAAGAATTTGTTGGATGTACTTTTCTGGAGATGATCTGGTGTCACAGCCATCCTCAACATGATAATCATTCACAAATAGCGTGGTAGATGGATCTAGTTGGTTTGCAGTCTTGAACATGCTTGCTTGGACATCTTTAGCCAATCTGTCTTGATAAAATGAACCATGCAACATCTCGTTGTTGACATCGTAGTGCTTGAACTTCCCCTCATAGCGAGTGAGAAGGCCTGTCAGACGGTTTTGAACAGCTGTCATCAAGTCATTATTGTTTAGAGCCTGTATCCATGATTGAACTGCACCCTGAACCTCCCGGAAGATACAGTGACCACGGGTTTGAATGTTACAACTCATACAAAAGTTCAAGAGCTCATCAGCATCCCTGTAGTTGAAGCTTCCTTCTTGTGGTTCTGTCCAATACCACTTCAATTCATTTCCAAATACAGCCCAACTGAAATTTTTGATGAAGAAATCAACAAAATCTTCATTGTCTATGTTTGTTCTGCTTATACATGATCCAAAGGGAAAACTGTTTTGCAATTGCCTGACTCTAACAAAGGTGCCAAACAAACTGCCAGAATTTGATCCTGAGAACCTTAGAATGACATCACGCTTGCGTATCTGCATGGAAAAACAACGTGAAGTCTTTCAAATCACAGTGAGGCTAACAATGCTCAATGTTCGTAAGGATTCAATCAGCCATTCATTTAGCAAATTAGTTAGAAGTCAAACAATTGGAAACTTATGAATTCAGATATTTGATTTTTTTTAGTCCATGTTGCAGTTGGATGAGGCCTCTTTATTATGAATGTAATGATCGTATGATGCTAGTGCTTTTCTTTCTCTTTTGATGTTAGGATGATATAATTGCAGTAATGCATAATATGAATTACATGCAGTGTCTACAGTCACCTACTTCAAGAGGATTAAGTTTCCAGCATGTACGAAGTCTTTGTCCTTCAACCAAGAAAGAAAGAATGTGTCATCAAGAAATATCAAAATTCATTCCAGTTATCTACTTTTCTACTTGCAAAAATAGCCTAGGCAATTGAAGATGAGGGGGTTTCATTTCATTAAGTGACAATGTTACGGTGGGTTCTTCATTCAACTATGAGAATATGCCAGGACAAAAGCTAGATAATTCCTACTCGGCAGACATATTTTCTAATGCTACAGGTTCATTCAAGTTAATATCATCTCCTATAACCTATCAGTGAAGTAACAAGGAAATTCAGTGACTTTCTCATATCCTTTTAATTACCTTATCAGTCTGCCTCCTTAAATATTTAAATCTTGCATGATGGTCAACGGGACAAATATGAAGGCCAGCAACCATTAAGTCAACACCTGGAGCAGGACCTTGAATATAAACCATCACCTTGTCTGGCTGCTTCTCAATCCGAAAGGACCCACCAATTTCATGCCATCTTTCATCATTAACCTCAACTTGGCCCCCATTGACCCACTGGTCATCCACACCAAGTGCAACATTTACATTCTGAGGACCAGTTGCTCCGTGACCAATTCGAACCCATGCCGATATTTGGTATGTTAAATAGAGTTTCAGTTTGTCAGTGATCATCTGAGCAGGACCCATCCAAGTTTGAGTTCGATTAGTAACAAGAATGTACTGCCCACTCAGAGGTTCATGAGGTCCAAGGGTATCTCTTGCCATTGGAGGAAGTATATGTGTTGAACCAATTCCCACACTTAAAGTGCAATTCCCAAGCGGAAACCAGCCATTGGTTCCATCACTAAGGTTGCTGTTTGCAATTACATTAACTCCAAAAGCAGGATTCTACAAAACAAATAAAATGATATTTGATTTAAAAAACAGGAATTCAAATTTGATAGTGTGCGCATCAGATTCAATACATACAGAAATCCCTACTCCAAAATCACCAATTCAACCAACCTCAATAACAGGTGGAGATGGAGGAGGAATTTTCTCTGCATGCTTTACAACTAAACTATTAATGAGAATATCAGTTCCAGGAGGTGGACCATCTAAATAAATTACTACTCTTGAAGGGGAACCATTTAGAAGAAACTTTCCTTGCAACTGTACCCAATCCTTGTCTGTTGCCTGCAAGCTTCAGAACAAAACCAGCTTTCTTTTAGCAATTTAAGGAATGTGAAGGGAACTCTGATAATTAACTATGCTGTGAAATGATATATACATTCTCCATGTGCACAAACAGGAAGTTGTTCATCCAAGGCCAATTTGCATGTGGGATGCCTAGACTCGAGGAATTTCCATCATACAAAACACTGCACTTACTTGTATAATCATCATGCACCACTTTATGAAAAAGGAATATACTAGGAACTCAAAGATTTTACAGTAAGGCTCTACATACAGGGAGAGAAGATTACAAAAAATATCTTGCAACTGAAAAGTTTTATGTTATAAAGTAGATTTCCAGTAAAGGGTCATTACCTAGCAGGACCTTCGTTAATCAAGAGTGTTCGGAAGGGGAGACAGGATAAACAAATCTCATATTTGGAATTATTTGCACAAATTTGCATTCTCACGCTTTAAATCCCGAGCATTTACTAGGGCACCAAGCAATGGCCTCTATAAAGTAGATTTCCAGTGGGTATAAATAAAATAAAAAAAATTAAATAAATAGAAACAGGGATGTTAGGAAGCTTCCCACGAGAATTAAAATTCAGAACTGTTGAACATGTTTCATATGATTTCTAACCAATTTTGTGCAACACAACTGTAGTAGAATTATAGTACATGGGATAAAATTTGGAAAAACTGGAAACACTTTCTGATGATCTTATACTATTTAAAGAGTTTCCACAAAATGTATTACATAAGCAAAATGAACTTACTTTGCAATGCCTATGTACTGTTCATGAAGATCTGGTGCCTGAACCCACAATGTAATCCGAATATCAGCATTAGTGATATTCTTACCAAATATCCGCACAGCAGCAGTAACCTCATAAGCAAGCTTTCGCTGCACTCTTCCAGTTATTTCCTGCTGAATTCCATTCCAGCTTTGTGTTCGTTCTGTTGCAGATGCAAAGAACTTTCCAGAGGTTGGAAGGATTTTTCCATCTCCCATAGAGTCATGCAAAAGAATCTTGCAGCCTCTTCCAGACCAATTATTGAGGCCATCCTCAAATTTGGGATTTAGTACGATGTTATCATCTCCAGCAGTGATAGATCCTGTGATTGTATTCTAAATAATGAGAAAGAAAAGTACATATCAGAAAGTATTTCAGTGACAAAAAGCAAAAAAACAAAGACAAAAAAAAGAAAAGAAAACTATTCCAGATTTCCATCGGTTACAAATTTAAAAAGGTAACAAAAGAATTTTAGATTTAGAAACTATTCAGAGTCGTGCAAAAGAAATTATTGAGGCCATCCTCAAATCTGGGATTTAGTATGATTTTCTCATCTCCAGCATTGATACATCCTATGCTTGTATTCTAAATAATGAGAAAGAAAAGTATTCATCAGAAAGTATTTCAGTTAAAAAAAAAAAAAATAGAAAAGAGGTTACAAATTAAAAAAGGTAATAACTTCAAAATTTCTACGTAACTAAATGCACTTCGTAAAACTCTTGATCTGCTTATTCCATTGTATCAACAAATCACTGCATTGTCCCCTCTTCTTTCACTAAAGTCCTTGTTTTTAAGCTGAACAAAAGGGAAATCAGATTATATAACAAAAATACCTCACAATCACTTGGACTGGCACATGATACCACCACTGATTTTATGAGAAGGTCTACTCCAGGAGAAGGCCCTTCCAAGTAAAATACAACTCGGCTAGGCATGCTTGACAGAGAAAATTTGCCTTCCAATGTCTCCCATCCCTCTTTTGATACAGAAATTCTGCATGTGGTGACTGCCATTAGCACACTTAGTTTGTTAGATAGAAAAGGATTGTCATAGAGGGGAGAAAAATTCAATACCTTCCAATACATAGATAGTTAATGGCTGAATCTTGGTATTCTAGTTTCAGTGTAGCCTGAATGTTGGAGACTCCCTGAAGAGGCCCTGATATTCCAACACAAGCTGAAACTGTATAAGTGGAGCCTGGGGAAACTCTTCCTGTGATGTCTTGTTCCAAGCCTTGCCAACATTCTTTACGATTTGTAATAACAGCATAACTAACCACAGTGCCATTGCAGCAATTGGGGTGCCATGAATGCAGCCCTCCAGTGAAGTCATGGTTCAGTATAATATTAGTAACAAGACTACTTTTTGAGTTGTTTGGGTTTTCATTTGCATTCTGTTAGTAGAAAAAGGGAGGTTCAAAGAATAAAACTGATATGAGATCATGTTCAAACATAGACACTGATAGAACTGAATCATTTAGTTTATCATAGATCAATGCTACCCCTATCGTTGTAGAACAGGTATATGTCCATTGCTCAAAAAAAAAATCATAGAAGAAGAATACAGCAAACAATGAAACTTCAAGTTGCAGGAACCACAAGTTGCTTCTTAAGGCTCAAACTATTATTTAGGCATACTATAATGTCCTTCCAATGTGGATTCACGTAGAATATCATGTCAATATACGAACATAGTATATATAGAATAAATGTGATGCACAAACTGAGAAGTGTCGCACCCCCTTGAAATGGGTGCATGTACATCACACCTCCTATACTGTGGTTGCCAAAGCTCCAAGCGAGACAACAATGGTTGTCTTCACGCACCAATAATTTGTAACATTCCATTTTCCCTAATTTTAACTGACAATCATGAGGCTGAAAAACTAAACCACTAGCATTATTCCCGTTCAAACTAAAAGCACATTTCTTTGCCGTTCATTTTCATATTTTACAGCTCACAAGCAGCCCAATGTAATTTGAGGCCCTAGGCGGAAAATATAAAAGTCACCTTTTAATATTTAATTTGAAAAATATAATTTTTGGTTGTTTGATAATCAATTGTAACAATATTAGGGTAAGGAGTTTTAGGCAAATAACACACGGGTGAAGCGTTTGACCATTATTACTTTGACCTCCCTTATGGACGTTAAACCTCTAACAGATGTTAAGTTATAGTGCAAAATGTCATTTTTACCCTCAATATTTTAATATAAAATATCATAGGTAAATTACACCGACCTCCCTGAGGTTTTGCCAAATTACACACGGGTAGAGCGTTTGAGGTTTATTACTTTGACCTCCCTAAGGTTTGGCGCGTGTGCTCAGGGATACTCTTGCCATTTTCTGTGCATCAGAACCATGAGCAAACTTTTAGAAATGGCCATATTGCCCTTCCCTTGTATGAAAAGACAATAATAACCACCCATATTGCCCTTCAAAGTAAGTTGGTGGCAATAGCGGTCTGTATGAGGAGCAAAATGAAGAGTGATTGTCACCATCATTGACATCATCACCCAACACCATCATCGACACTAAAACTCTAACTTTCAGCTAAATCATGTTTGTAGATTTATATATGATAGAATGAGAGAGACAGAGCTTGCTTTACAATTGGCCTGAAACAAGTTATATTTAATTGAAGGGCATAAAGGATTTTTCAGTTTAAAAAATATTTGCACTATAATATATTATTATAATTTAAGGGCATTATTGACTTTTCACACTCAATTTTAACGTCCTTCAGCTCGCTAATGGGTTTAGGGGAGGTCAAAGTAATAACCATCAAACACTATGCATGTGTGTAATTTGACGAAACCTCAAGGGAGGTTGGTGTAATTTACCTAATATTGTTGAAGGGCAACATGGTCATTTTTAAAAAATTGGTTAAAGGTTCTAAAGGAAAAAAAAATGGTCAGTGTCGTTGAGCACATGCGCCAAACCTCAGGGGAGGTGAAAGTAATAAACATCAAACGCTCTATTCGTGTGTAATTTGCCAAAACATCAGGGAGTTCAGTGTGATTTACCCCAAATATTAAATTGGTTTATCTATTCTTCTTTTCTTTTTAAGTTTTTCATATTCCGATTCATACACTTGCTAGTAGACATATTCAGTAATATAAATAACAATGATCTCAAACAAAATATACAATTTTATGATAATAATAAATAAAAAAAGACTACAAAATAATTTAAGTTAAAGAACAATAGAACAATAGAACTTGATGTTAGAAAAATTCAGTCCAATGTTTCTACAAATTCTTCAATTATTTTGTAGCTTCCAATAAATTTATGGCACCCAAATAAAAAATTGCTATTTTCAAATCCTTATAGAGTCCCAAAATACCAAAATATGTGAAAATAAAAGTGAGTTTAGATAGAGTGAGATTGTAATGAGAGGAGAAGAGAAAAACGTTGCAATGAGAGAGAAGGGAGATGGAGAGTTTGAGATTACGACTCGAGGATTGAAAATAAGGGGAAAAAAAAAAAGATAGAAGTTAAGGAGAAGATGAAATTTTTTATAATTCCTAATTTCCCATAATTATCGATTAGGTATAAATGAAATAATTCATACAGCTAGATGAGGAGAAAAAAAGGCGTAATGACGGAGGAGAGAAAAAAAGGAGGTGGTGAGATAAGAAATAAATTAGGAGTTTTAGAATGAATTTAATTCTTTGAACCTACTATTAAATCTACACTATTAGTTGGAGGTCTAATAATATTAGGAAATAAAAAATTTAGTAAGTCTAATACTATCAAAAAATAAAATTTTTAGAAAATCTAATAATACAGTAAAACCAAAATTTTAGGAGGCCTTCTATTAGGCCTTAGGCAACTGCCTAAGGCTCCAGCCGGCCGTGGTCAATGAATCAACAACTCCAAATTCTGATTTTGGGATCAGGTTTAGGCTGTGTTCCGCTGCATGGAATTGGAAAAGGAAGGCACCTATTCCATGTAGCCAAACACAGCCTTAATTAACATATAAAAATGTCAAAGCATTAGGTATAATTCATTTGTTCAATTCAACTAGCTTCACCTGTCCTATCTTAGACAACATCTACGCGCTCCAAATGGTGGCCTATTTTACCCAAAAAAACCAAAAAAAGGTTCAGGTAGCCCCTGATGCTATAGAGTGAGAAAATTTTCAAAACAATAAAATACCCAACTACAAAACACAACTCTAATGAAGAATATTAGGCATAAAAAAGAATCCCAACTCAATAAAAAGCTAAACTGATATGGGCCCCATACCTCAGAAGGAAGACTATTAGAATTGCTGTTTGATGATGAGTTGCCCATGGTTCTTCTGGATCCCTAGCGCAACCACAAAATCAAGCAAAAACAGCTATTGTATAAGAGAAATCCAAAATGGGTAATGAATATTTTTGAGAACAAAAACAGAGCACAAAGAATACCCGTGAATGGTTGTACTTTCCAATGGGTTTTAGAAACTCGACCTGTGAAGCAGAAGCTCCAAAGATTCCAAACCCTCATTATATATAGACGTTTGGTTTGGAAATTCTCAAAGTGAAGCCTACGAAATGAGCGGGACCATCCAAACCCAACAACCAATTAAAGCTCTTCTGATAAAAAAAAGTGACCTTTTTGTCTTCAGTTGTCTGCTGGATAATCCAAACGCCATACTAACTTGTTCTAATTCCAAGAAAACACGCTTCTTTTTCTTTGTAAGAGTATGACTCAAAAACTTTCTCAGCTTATACTTTGTCTTGCAGGTTGGAAAACCCTTCGTTGGCCTTCATGTACCCAAGTACTTGTTTTCGAGCTGCACAAAATAGTGAACAGATTGTGTGTGATGTCTTGTTCCAAGCCTTGCCAGCATTCTTTCTTTGCGATTTTTCACAACACAATAATTGCTGTAACCAGATTTGGATTGAACCACTGAACCATCACAGCAATTGGGGTGCCATGACTGTAGCCCTCGAGAGAAGTCATGGTTCAGTATGATATTAGTAATAATAAGACTGCTCCGTGAATTGTTCATGCTTTCATTTGATTTCTGTCATGAAAAAATGGTAGTTTAAAGACTAAACTTGAACATGGATTCGGCACAGAAAGAAACCTAACTCAGTAAGTAGATAAACCGATATAGGCATACTTCAGTTAAAATGAAGCCTTTTAGCATTATTTCTCGTTGATGATGGTTTGTCCATGGTTTCTCTGTACCCCCAAGGCAAAATAGCTCTTTTATCAGAAAATGATATATATATATATATATATATATATATATATTAAAGAGAAATAGAGCACAGGGAGTCAGAGAGTACCTGTGAATGGTCGTCTCTCCGAAAGAGTGTTGCGACGGATACTTTTTCATGTAGGACAAAAATATGATTACGATGACCAGGTTGGAGAATAATAACACATATAAAATAATATATTTTTATTGCTATATAAAAGATATATATATATATATATATATATATATATATATATTTAGGATATTGGCATTGCATTATATATATAGGATATTGGCATTGCATTATCTACAAAGTTATGTTACTTTAGTGTGAAAATTATAATTATAAGTTAATTAAAATTTTATAAATGTAGGTATATAAATGATAATTTCTAGGAATGTCCACGCCTTTGTCCGCGTCTTGATTTTTTATAATTTGAAGTGTACATGTCCTAATTATTTAATGTTGTATCCTCTCTCTCTTCACCCTAATTATTTAATGTTGTATCCTCTCTCCGTTACCATTGTCGCCTCCACCACACTTTCAATTTAAAGCATCACAAATTTGTGCCACCAGTGTCTCCCCCCCTTCACTCTCTCTTCTCTCCACCATCCAGAGCCCCCTCCCATCTCCATAATCCAACCATATCTTCCCACAATTGCAACTTCATAACCACCACCTTCCACCATGACTCAAACCCTACACCATGGTTCCATATCTATTTGAGTGAGCCATTTGTTTCCACATTTTTAGAAATTGAAAGGAAAAGAGGAAGGGTAAACATTGCTGAGAGTTAGTTCTTTGCTTTAACCATTAACTTCTATTTAACAAAGAAGGGCTGATTGCTCCACTCTGTTTTTGTGTTGATGTTTGTAATATTCCACATTATCAATTTATTGCAATTTAAGGTCAAGAAAAACAAGTTCAATCAACAGAATATCACAAACAACACCATCTCTTTATTCCTTGCCTTGAATGTTACAATGGAAGCTACAGACCAATCATTCTGCAGAAAGTTTATTAACACAACCAATAACAAGAAGGTAACACTGCAAGTTACCAAGAATATTCTTCCCACAGAAACATAAAATGTACCACATGAAGCATGGTTATCTCTTTATTGGGTGAAGCAACAATTCATTAAAAGCTATAAGTTTATGGGTACCACCAGTGGTGACTCACCTTTGTCAACAACAAATGTCTTGGAAACTCTCTTACCATAGGTGAATACGTCCACTTGATATGACCCCTGGAAACCCCTAAACACAAATTGTCCTTGCTCATCGATATGCCCACGAGCGTGGGACAGCCATTCTTGCTTAAGAGCAAGGTACCTTCTACCAGCTTCGTTGATGTCACCTTCGGCGTTCACCAAATGTGAGTTGTCTCGGCTCATAAACAGCTCCCAAAATCCCCACAGCATTACACCATCCACTGCAGGATGGGCATAAGCTTCTCGAAGCATAACTTCCAAATCATCTGCTCTAACATACTCATTAATGGAAGACACATCAAGCTCTGTGAACCAGATTGGAAGACCAAGAATGCCCAATTTATCCAAAGCAGAACAAACGATAGGCCCAACTGGACTATCTATATGTCCTTGAATTCCAATTCCCCCCACAGGAGCACCCTGCTCTTGCAGATCAAGAATTTGTTCGATGTACTTTTCTGGAGATGATCTGGTGTCACAACCATCCTCAACATGATAATCATTCACAAATAGTGTGGCAGATGGATCTAGTTGGTTTGCAGTCTTGAACATGTTTGCTCGGACATCTTTACCCAATCTATCTTGATAAAATGAACCATGCAACATCTCGTTGTTGACATCATAGTGCTTGAACTTGCCCTTGTAGCGAGTGAGAAGGCCTGTCAGACGGCTTTGGACAGCTGCCATCAGGTCATTTTTGTTCAGAGCCTGTATCCATGATTGAACTGTGTCCTGAACCTCCCAGAATATACAGTGACCACGGGTTTGAATGTTATGACTCACACACAAGCTCAAGAGCTCATCAGCATCCCTGTAGTTGAAGCTTCCTCGTTGTGCCTCTGTCCAATACCACTTCAATTCATTTCCAAATACAGCCCAATTGAAATTTTTGACAAAGAAATCAACAAAATCTTCATTGTCTATGTTTGTTCTGCTTATACATGATCCAACAGGAAAACTGTTTTGCAATTGCCTCACACTCACAAAGGTGCCAAACAAACTGCCAGAATCTGATCCTGAGAACTTCAGTATGACATCACGCTTACGTATCTGCATGGCAGAACAATGCGAACTATCTCAAATCACAGTGAGGCTAACGATGCTCAATGTTCATAAGGATTTAATCACCCATTCCTTTAGCATATTAATAAGAAGTCAAACAACTGGGGACTTGTTAATTCAAATATTTGCTATATATATATATATATATATATATATATATTTAATCAATGTTGCAGTTGGATGAGGCCTGTTTATTATGAATGCAATGATTGTATGATGCTAGTGCTTTTCTTTTTCTCTTTTGATGTTAGGATGCTATAATTGTAGCAATGTATAATATGAATTACATGAAGTGTCTACAGTAAGCCTACTTCGAAAGGATTATGTTTCCAGCATGGAGAAAGTCTTTGTCCTTCAACCAAGGAAGAAAGAATGTGTCATCAAGAAGATATCAAAATTCATTCCAGTTCTCCACTATTCTACTAGCAAAAGTAGCCTAGGCAATTGAAGATGAGGGGGTTTCTTTTCATGAAGTGATAAATTGATAATATGATGGTGGGTTATTCATTCAAATATGTGAATATGCCAGGACAAAAGCTAGATAATTCCTACTCGGCAGATATATTTTCAAATGCTACAGGTTCATTTAAGTTAAAAAGCATCTCATATTATCTATCAATGAAGTGACAAGGTAATTCAGTGACTTTCTTATATCCTATTAATTACCTTATCAGTCTGCCTCCTTAAATATTTAAATCTTGCGTGACGGTCAACGGGAAAAATCTGAAGGCCAGCAACCATTAAGTCAACACCTGCAGCAGGACCTTGAATATAGACCAGCACCTTGGCTGGCTGCTTCTCAATCCGAAAGGACCCACCAATTTCATGCCATCTGTCATCATTAACCTCAACTTGGCCCCCATTGACCCATTGGTTATCCACACCAAGTGCAACATTTACATTCTGAGGACCAGTTGCACCATGACCAATTCGAACCCATGCCGATACTTGGTATGTTAAATAGAGTTTCAGTTTGTCAGTGATAATCTGAGCAGGACCCATCCAAGTTTGGGTTCGATTAGTAACAAGAATGTACTGCCCACTCAGAGGTTCATGAGGTCCAAGGGTATCTCTTGCCATTGGAGGAAGTATATGTGGTGAACCAATTCCCACACTTAAAGTGCAATTCCCAAGCGGAAACCAGCCATTGGTTCCATCACTAAGGTTGCTGTTTGCAATTACATTAACTCCAAAAGCAGGATTCTACAAAACAAATAAAATGATATTTGATTTAAAAAACAAGAATTCAAATTTGATAGTGTGTGCAACAGATTCAACACATCCAAAAATTCTTAGTCCAAAATCACTAATTCAACCAACCTCAATAACAGGCGGAGGTGGAGGAGGAATTTTCTCTGCATGCTTTACAACTAAACTGTTAATGAGAATATCAGTTCCGGGTGGTGGACCTTCAAAATAAATGACTACTCTTGAAGGGGAACCATTTAGAAGAAACTTTCCTTGCAACTGTACCCAATCCTTGTCTGTTGCCTGCAAGCTTAAGAACAAAACCCGCTTCCTTTTAGCGATTTAAGGAAAGTGAAAGGAACTGTAATAATTAACTATGCTGTGAGTATGAATTGACAAAGAAAGAAACAAAATTATTTGCATCAAGGAAAAAATAAATAAATAATGATATATAAATTCTTCATGTGCACAAATAGGATGTTGTTCATCCATGGCCAATTTGCATGTGGAATGCCTAGACTCAAGGAATTTCCATCAGACAAAACACTGCACTTGTATAATCATCATGAACCACTTTATGAAAATGGAATATACTAGGAACTCAAAGATTTTATGGTACAGCTACATACAGGGAGAAAAGATTACAAAAAAGATCTTGCAACTGAAAAGTTTTACGTTATAAAGTAGATTTCCAGTAAAGGGTCTGTACCCAGCATGGTCTTCGTTAATCGAGAGTGCTGGGAAGGGGAGACTGGATACAAACCTAATATTTGGCATTATTTTCACAAATCTGCACTCTCACGCTTGACATCCCAAGCATTTACTAGTGCACCAAGCAATGACCTCTATAAAGTAGATTTCCAGTATGAAAAAAAAATAGAAACAGGGATATTTGGAGGCGTCCGGCAATATTTAAAATTCAGAACTGTTGAATATGTTTCATATGATTGCTAACCAAATTTGGGCAACACAACTGTAGTAACTCTAGAATTACAGTATATGGGATAAAATTTGCAAAAACTGGAAGCACTTTCTGATTATTATATACTGTTCAAAGAGTTTCTGCAAAATGTATTACATAAGCAAAACGAACTTACTTCGCAATGCCTATGTACTGTTCACGAAGATCTGGTGCCTGAACCCACAATGTAATCCGAACATCAGCATTAGTGATATTCTTACCAAATATCCGCACAACAGCAGTAACCTCATAAGCAAGCTTTCGCTGCACTCTTCCAGTTATTTCCTGCTGAATGCCATTCCAGCTTTGTGTGCGTTCTGTTGCAGATGCAAAGAACTTTCCAGAGGATGGAAGGATTTTTCCATCTCCCATAGAGTCATGCAAAAGAATCTTGCAGCCTCTTCCAGACCAATTATTGAGGCCATCCTCAAATCTAGGATTTAGTATGATGTTATCATCTCCAGCAGTGATAGATCCTGTGCCTGTATTCTAAATAATGAGAAAGAAAAGTATGTATCAGAAAGTATTTCAGTGACAAAAACAAAAACAAAGCAAAACAAAAGAGAAAAGAAAAGAAAACTACTCCAGATTTCCATCGGTTACAAATTTTAAAAGGTAATAACTTCAAAATCTTTTCTCCGTAACTAGACTTGGTTAATGCACTTTATAAAACTCTTGATATGCTTATTCCATTTTATCAACAAATCATTGCATTGTCCTTTTTTTCCACTAAAGACCTTGTTTTCAAGCTGAACAAGAAAACAGATTATATAACATATGTACCTCACAATCACTTGGACTGGCACATGATACCACCACTGATTTTATGAGAAGGTCCACTCCAGGAGAAGGTCCTTCCAAGTAAAATACAACTCGGTTAGGCATGCTTGACAGCGAAAATGTGCCTTCCAATGTCTCCCATCCCTCTTTTGATACAGAAATTCTGCATATGGTGAATGCCACTAGCACAGTTATTTTCTTAGATAAAAAAAGGGTTGTCATAATGGGGAGCAAAATTCACTACCTTCCAATAAATAGATAGTTAGTGGCTGAATCTTGGTATTCTAGTTTCACTGTCGCCTGAATGTTGGAGAAACCATGAAGAGGCCCTGACACTCCAACACAAGCCGAAATTGTATAAGTGGAGCCTGAGGAAACTCTTCCTGTGATGTCTTGCTCCAAGCCTTGCCAAGATTCTGTACGATTTGTAATAACAGCATAATTGCCGCTTCCCTTTGCTGATATTCCTTCAGGGTAACCCGACTCAGCTGGAACCACAAAGCCATCACAGCAATTGGGGTGCCATGACTGCAGCCCTCCAGAGAAGTCATGGTTCAGTATAATATTAGTAACAAGACCGCTTCTTGAGTTGTTCATGTTTTCATTTGAATTCTGACAGGAAAAGGCAGAAGTTCAAAGACTAAAATCAGTATGAGATCATGTTTAAACATAGACACCAATACCACTCGTTGATTTAGTATTTCATAGAGCAACCCTACCCATATCCTTGTTGACCGGGTATAAATGTGCCATTACTCAGAATAAAAAATTTCATAGAAGAAGAATACAGCAAACAATGACCCCATGGGGTTGGCTCAAGTGAATAAATAACTTGGCCCTAGTGCCTCGCAAGCATTAGGTCTAAGGATCAAGTCCTCTTGGGTACAAACAATTCTTTTGCGGTGGGTGTGTGTGTACCAACTAGGAAAAAAAAATACAGCAAACAAAAAGTTGCAGAAACCACAATTTGCTTCTTAAGGTTCAAACTATTATTTTTGGATATTATGATGTCCTTCCAATGTGAATTCACGTAGAACATTGCGTCACTATAGGAACATAGTATATAGGATAAATGTAATGCACAAACTGAGAAGTGTCACACCCCCCTTGAAATGGGTGCATGTACATCTCACCTCCTACTGTGGTAGCCAAAGCTCCGAGAGAGACAACATTAACCCTGAGTTTAACTGACAATCATGAGGCTGAAAAACTAAACCACAGGAATTATTCCCAATATCAGTACAAACTAAAAGCACATTTCTTTGTCATTTATTTGCATATTTTACAGCTCCGAATGAACCAACGACACCAAAATTCTGATTTTGGGGATTAACACGTAAAAATGTCAAAGCATTAGGTTTAGTTCACTTTGTTCAATTCAACTAACTTCACCTGTCCTGTCTTAAACCACATCTACCCTCCAAATGGTGGCCCATTTACCAAAAAGAAAAGGTTCAGGTAGCCCCGTATTGCATAGAGTGAGAAAATTTTCAAAACAATAAAATACCCATCTACCAAAAACAACTCTAATGAAGAAATATTAGGCATAAAAAGAAGTAAGGACTTGCCAAAGACCAATTGGTCCAGCGGCATAAAGGCCCTAGCTTCCCAAAGGGAGGGTCCAAGGTTCGAGCCTCAGTGGAGGCAGTGTGCGTGTGTGTGGTTCTACTTGCCTAATGAAAAAAAAAAAAAAAAAGAAGTGAGGACTTGGGCTGAGGACCAACCATTGCATCTGGATTTGGAGGGCTTGGGGCTGGAAGGAATGATTGGAAGTGAGGACTCGGTTGGAGAGAGCCCTGTACCACTACCAGGTGAAGGTAGCAATGGAGCAATGTCTGGAGAGAGAGTTGGAGGAGAGGACTGAGGAGGATTTGGCAGAAATGCAGGTGCCAGATGAAATAGCAGAGATTGGTAACTTTAGCTTAGATGTTGATAAAGGGCCTAAAGCTAGTGAAGATGGGAAGGCCATAAAAGCTATGGTCAACCCCCAGAGTGTTGTTTCTAGGCGTTCGTTGATTTTGCTTTAATCCTCCAAATATGAAAGGTAGTTGGTCTCATCTTCTATGGTTCTCTAGCCATGTTCCCAGATTTAGTTTTAACTTGTGGCTAGCTTTCATTCTAAACTCAGTACTCAAGATAAGCTGGTTAATCTTGGTATTATTTCTTCAATGTCTTGTTATTTCTGCGGGTGTTATTTGGAGGATCATAATCATCTTTTCTTTTCTTTTCAACAATGCTTGTCAAAATGCCAGCAATCTTATTTCTAAAATTTCTAATGCTGTGAGGTTCAGGATCTCTCCTTTGGATGAGTTTCCTACTGCTATTTCCAACAGAGACATTCAATTAGAGTGGTTATTGGATCTGTTTGGAATGTATTTTGTTGCTGTCAGCTTTCTTTCTTTGTTATGCCTTAGTTGTTAACCTTGTGGTTGGAGTTTTCATGTTGTTAGCTTTGTTTTGTGGTTGAGTTTGAAGGTGTTCTTCTTTGTTCTCTTTCTGATTTATTCTGTTGGCCTTCTCAGGCTCTGTCTTTGAATAAAATCTTATTTAAAAGAAGAAAAAAAAAAAAGCTTTTGGAAATGGGTTTTTTGAGCCATGTGTTTTGTAAGGGTATGCCCTTACTTCGCTCTGTTGTACAGTTCTGGTTTGGTGATAAATTTTTGTGATAGAATCTGTGATTAAACTTGGTATAATGGGAAGAGTATCAGCAAATGAGGAAGAAGAGGATACTGGAAGGGACTGACAATGGCATTACTAAGCTTTGTTTGTATTGGTGTCCTTCTGTTTGTTGGAGTTTGTTGATTTTGTTTCTTTGTTGTTGCTAGATTTTGGAAATGTCCTTTTTAAAGCCATCTGTTCTGTAAGGCTATGTCCTTACTTTGCTCTGTTGTACAGTTCTGGTAGCCCCATATTGTATAGAGAGAGAAAATTTTCAAAACAATAAAATACCCATCTACCAAAAACAACTCCAATGAAATAATATTATAGGCATAAAAAAGAATCCCAACTCAGTAAAAAGCTAAACTGATCTGGGCATACCTGAGAATGAAGACTCTTCGTATTGCTTGTTGATGGGTTGTCCATGGTTTCTCTGGATCCCTAGCGCAACCACAAAATCAAGCAAAAACAGCTTTGTTATCAGAGAAATCCAAAATGGGTATATGAATATTTCTGAGAACACAAACAGAGCACAAAGAGTACTTGTGAATGGTTGTGCTTCCAATGGGTTTTAGAACCTTGACCTGTGAAGAAGCAGCTCCAAACCCTCATTATATACATACAGACGTTTGGTCTGGAAATTCTCAAGTGAAGCATAAGAAATGCGCGGGACCATCCAAACCCACCCACCAATCAAATCTCTTCTGTCAAACAGTTACTACCTTTTTCGTCTTCAGTTGTCTATTAGTGGATAATCCAAACAACATATACTAACTAATCTATAAATTTCTAACTCCAAGAAAACACCCTTCTTTTTTTTTTTCTCAAAGCTTTTGCTTTGCTGATGAGATTACTTTGTCTTGCAGGTTTGGAAAGCCTTTGTTGCCCTTAATGTATGCTTGGATGTAAATTGAAGGTTGTATAAGCATTGTTTAATTTCAGATCTAAAACTTTGACTACAAGACAAATATCATTCTTAAGATTTCATAGGTTAGGTGAAGACTGGCTTTCAAAGAATAGTAGTTTTCTGGGTATACCCAGAATTTAGCCCTTGTTATGAAATTGTTAGAGTACCAAATGGTGTGTCTGGATTATTCGAAAGGCCGCGAAAAATTTATCCAGGTTACACATCCAATTCTGGTTAAATTATTCGGGTTTTCGAGAAATTTAGGTGGATCAGAACTTGTTAAGAAAGCACATAAATTTGGATGAATGATTCAACCATCTCTATAGAAAGTTTCTTTGTTGTTTCAACATGTTTAATTATCCCCCTACCGAGTCCTGATGGAAATTTAATCATAAAAGAAAAAATCTGTTCTGTACACACTTCTTTTCCGGAGTTTTTAGTCTCAGCACCTTGATCAGAGAATTCAGTAGTCACACATTTGTGCCTTCTATAAGCAAGAGTCAAATTGGCATGCAGAAGCTATCGATTTAGCGTGTTTCCAAGATTTGATCTTCTCCTACTACTTCTGGTATTCTATATCTTCAAATGCTTGTACGTACAGTAGAACTTTGATGCAATTCCTTCAAAACCCTGAAAGCCATTGACAAAGCACATGACGAACAGACTCTTCTAGTATACTACTTTCAAGTTTACACTATGAAATAACTGTCAAGAAACAGGCAAGATATTATTAGAATCAATGTGGAGCATGGTAAAAGAGGAATGTTTGATCTGCTTCAAGGCAAGCAAGACAGTTCTTTCCCATATCTATCAAGAATAAAAGAGTTCCTGAAAATGTGACAAGATTCAATGAGGACATCAAAATGCACACCTGGAAGCACACCCAATTAATAATTCTGGGTTTTTCCCAAAAAAAAAAAAAACAGAAAGAGATATTGAACACAGGACGGCCTGAAATAGCATTGGTATAGCTCAACAACCCAAAGAGTTACAAGACTTGCAAATTTAGATCAGCAAGGAGTGCAACAATTTGAAAGACAATAAAAGGAAGTATTCAAGAGTCCAGTATTCCCAATGCACTAAATTGGAGAAAATGGCTGATTATGCCCTTGAATTGGCATCAAAATTGAAGATGCTTTGTGATTGTGCCCGTGCATCTTGAATGTGTCCATGAACAGCTTGCCATGGTATGATAAACTGCGTGAAGCATTAAAAAGCAGAAACATAAGGATGCAAAAATTATGAAACTAGAATAGGGAAAATAGACGCCAAATGCCAGCCATTCACACAGAAATTATAGGGTAACAAGTCTGGAACAAGTAACTAAGCAGACACAGAGTAAAGAGTTTGACTTTCCAGTTACATTCTGTTCAGATGTCCCATCTTTTTGATAACTTTACTCTCTGTTGTTGAGAGAGAATGATAAATATTAACCAGAAAGTGGGGAAGTTAAGATGGACTATCTTGCATTAAAATTATCCTTTATGCTGTTGCTTATCTGATACAATTTTTGTGAACGCTCTACTCAGACAGATTGAACCAACAACACCCTCTAAAGATAAGTAAACCCACTGACCAATTGAGGGGTATGAAATTTGATTTTTTTCCCCTCCAAGGGGAAGGAAATTTGATTGAGGGCCATTAACATGTCCAAGTTAATAACTATAATCATCACAGTATAGATTAATCATTTGTCATTCAAAGCTTTCAATTTTACAACATATAATATTATTAGAGGATATTAGACACCACTGAATTGCCAATGTATGATGTCCTTGAAGAGGTTGATAGTTGATATTTGACATAACAAGGGGCACTCCTCTTAGAATATTTCATATAGAAAGGCCCCATTTCTTGATTAGAGGGGCACCAAAGGCATCTTTCCTTCCTGGAAATTTTCATGGGCTGTCAAAGTATTACTGCTCAAAGCAATGATTAAGTGGCATCTATTTGCAATTCTTATATTTAGAGGGGGAAAAAAGGAAAAAGTAATGAAAGGTTTGATAGAGCTAGACAATAAGGGAAAAATCAGGGAATTATTCACATTATTAGGCAAAAGTACCAGTTAAATGGAAACAATGAGCTACTCTCAAACAAATCCATGCTTAACTTATTCAACCTCTACCACGGACATGCTCAATGTTTGCATATATGCGCTTGTATATGTCTAAGTTGTGATAATAAACACACTCAATGACTGAAAAAGTAGAAACCACTTCGATGGCAGGAATGAGAAATTAAAAAAAATGTCCAATGTTTGTATGTATGTTTTTGTGTGCAATTTGAGAGAGAAAGTCACACATTACAGTGTTATTATGCATGCAGCAGATGGTATCAATAGCAATGCCATTGCCTACACCGCTGGTCAGAACAGCCAATGTATTGTAGAAACACTTTTCAGTTTCATGCCAAAAGGAACACTGGTGTGGATCCAATAAATGCAGCAGGAGTTACTGGAACTACCCATCTTCACAAGTTGTCGATCCCCCCCCCCCCCCCCCCCACACACACACACACACAAAAACATTCACCAAATTTCTATTTTCTGCCAGAAGGCATTCATAGTGCAGAAGTCACACCAATCTGGGAACAAAAATGTGCCTAGAGAAGAACAATAAAAAACACATATATTGATGAACTACACATTATGGGATCACAAATGCCACGGTGATTTTAATGGAAATGTCATTCCCTTGATTACCAGTAGACAGCAAAAGCCAACCTTCATAAATTTCGCATCTCTTGTCTAAATGGGCATCAATTGGAGACAGTTGTGTCCAATTTCATGTGTAGAACTGCCAGTTTTCAACTTTGGGGGTCAGAACACAAATCCCAGTCAATCCTACATGTCAAAAGCCATGTTTCAGTTAAAGTATAACATTTGTCAATTCTAAAATATCTATCCATGTATTTCAGTCTACTCCTACTCTTTTAACAAACCTTACTTTGTTTCGTCTCCTAAATTACTTCCCTTCCATTTGAATATGTCACAATCTATGTTTTTTTTTTATAAAAATTATAGCATATTGTTTCCATCTCCTCTTACTCTATCAGCAATCAACTCCTTGTTCCACTGGTTCATCCCAATTGACTTGGCTTGACTAATGAAAACAAAAGTTGGGAGTCTGCCAAGAAAGATAACTAGTTGAATTGGGCATGTCAAAGTACATTACAGCATCAAATTGTAATGAAGTACACAAAATCCTATTCAAGAACTGAAGGACAGAATTACACATGAACATCATTATATCAGAGATATACCCCAGTCACTAGCAATTAGATCCAAAGAATTATAAGGTTAACATTACCAGAGAACATCTAAAAATGCCAGCATAGAGAAGTTATTTTCCATGAAATGCATCCTTTCTCATGAGAATATGACACAGTTAGCCGAGATAAATTTAGTATTTACTATTTAGAAACAGCATTCAAGTAGCACACACATTTAAAAGACAACAAGAATATGTATAAATGCAATATGGAACAAAAGTTATTTTTAAACAAAACATTCTGGATCAAAAGAAAAACAATCTGAGAAAACCTGATAGCTAAATAGCTATTATTTAATTATTTATTAATAGTATTTTCTGTCACTTTAAAATTTAGACAATGCCATATGAAATACATATTTTAACATTGTCCTAACTTGCAATAATAATTTTGATGGGTCATGTTGTGGTCAATCCAAGCCCAATCTAAACCTGCCAACTCAAACCCAACCACTGTTTTGTTTTTCCAGAGAGAGAGCGAGAGACACAGGTTGGGTTTGAGAACCGTGTGATGGGTGACTTTTAGTCTGCGCAGGTGAATGCCCCTATCAAGCAAGAAAGAAGCAGATCTTCCCACGGCGGAGTCACCATTGACTCTTTTTATTATTATGGTAAATCAGTGTATCAAGATGTCAATCTCAGATCTTATTTCGGTGAGGGAGAGAGAGAGAGATCAATCCAATATAAGGTCACTAACTCAATTATAATTATAAATCCAAAACATTTAAAAAGTATTCTAGGTAACTTGAACTAACCAAAGCAACACCTTCGCTCTTTTCTGCAGGTCGGTGAGTCACTGCATTCATATATAATTTTGGCAGCTCTATATCAATTGGCAGCAAGAAACAACAAAGCTAGAGTATCATGTAGACGAGAACTAGAAATAAAAATGAGACAAACATGAATCTTGATAGGAGATGATAAGACAAACCAACATACTGATGTGGGTGAAGATCACAAGCTAGTCAAATTAAAATGACAGAAGCTAGACGACGCTTCCATTTGAAGCTCACACTTATCACGAAGAATGTTCACGTGGGCTAGAATATTTTACAATTCCCTTCCCTGCCTCAGTTTTCACATGATTTAACTGTCATATGAAAATATGTACGACTGAATATTCACAATAATTGTTGTTCACAGCTCCTTTCTTCATATTTTCTCCCATACCATGACTTGAACACTCACTGACATTTAGGAAACACAAACACACACACACACACACACACACACACACGCAAACACACAGACATGTATGTATGTCTGTATGTATAATTAGTGTATAGATTTATCATCCATTACTTATGCAGAAGAAACACATGTTACACGGACGAATTAACATACCAAGAGCACATTATTTCAGAAAGGGCAAACAATTATTTTTATAAAATAAAATAAAAAATCATTTAACAGAAAGACTAAAGAAATGATAAAAGTTTGCCACTCAAAATACAAAGGAAAGCAATAAAATGCAGAGTAGAAAGCAATCACCAGAATCAATATGACACGACGGCATACCATAATCAGAAAGGCAACTACAAAAACTTAGCTTTCAGACATTTTCAACAACTTAACACCAAGAAACAATTCAGACTGATAAACGATAGATTGGTATAATTTTTATAGACTGATACTGGCAAGATCACGACAGAGACTAATCAAACCATCACAAATCAACAGATATATCTTTCGGTGAAAATTGATAATCATCAGCATTGTAGGTGTAGATAGCTAGATTTACTATATACTGTTCTGCTACAATATTACCTTCCAGTATGCTTTAAGATTCAGGGTTTCATTTCTTTTCCTTCGATTTCTCGACAACCAAACAGAGGTTAGATTGGGAGGTGGCTAATTGAAGGTTGCAAGATAGGGGCTTTTTCCCTACAATTTCTCCCCGGCCAGCCACTACAAACGCTGTAGGGAAGCTACTCTGTGGCACTCAACCGGAGAATGTCTCGGTAAGAAATGTCAAAAGGTGTTGAGTAACTTGTGGCATGTTTGGTTATAAAATAGTTTCCAAACTTTAAGATAATTGGAAAAAGAGAAATACTTTGAAAATTTTTTTGTTGTCAAATTTTTTTTTTTTTTCCTGAAACAATGTTTCATGAAAATTTGAAGGGCAAATTGCATAAAAACTCCTCCTCTTTTATTTTTTGGCACAAAAAATCCTTACAAAATTTTTTTTACCTAACTATCCAGTTGTTGCAAAGTGATGTTATAATGACAAAAATGCCCCTTAATACAAATTTAAGAAATTTTCGACTTTCTTTAAAATGATTTTCATTTTAGGCATTCCTTTCCTATTTAATTTTTAAAAAATAAAAAAAATGAAAATTGTTCCAAGGTATTTTCATTTTCTTATGCACCATTAATTTTTTTTTTGAAAAATAATTTTTAACAACACTATGCCAAATATTTTATTTGTATTAATTTTAATCTTATATTAATATGTACTTTTTAAAAAAAATTATATTAAGGGGTATTTTTGTCATTATAACATCACTTTGCAACAACTGGATAGTTCAAAGAAGTTTTAGATTAATTTTTTTAGGGAGTTTTGTGCCAAAAATTGAAAGTGAAAGAGAAGTTTTATGCAATTTTTAAAACAAAACAGATTTAGATTTCTTTTGGAACTCCCAACAAACAATTTAAACACCACTTTCGCATAATGCAACTCACAATGGGACTTCCAGAAAACCAATTAAACTTAAATGTCCTGGACTGTTTGATTAAAGGCCTTATTCATTGTAACTTGATATTATGTGTCATTTTTTATTTTTATAATAAATTTTTAGTTCATCCTAGTGCAAAGTGCAAAAAACACCCTCCCTATGCACAGAATGAAAATATCTCTCGTGTTTAATTAACACTCCTACATTTTCATAATTGTTCAAATAAGGAAAAATTAGCAATTTTTCAGTACCGGAATTAGTAAATGACTAAAATGCCTTTGTGGGATAATAATAATAATAAAAAAAGTTTATTTTTAAAGCAAAGGATAGTTTCGGGTTTTCAAAATTTTTTTAAAGAAATGTCCTTATGGGATAATAAATAAAAATATATATTTTAACCAAAGGGTAGTTTCAGAAAAGTTTTAAAGCTCCACCGGTCAATTTTGAACAATAGTCTACCGGAAGGGACTAACTGCACACAATTTTTGTAGATAGTTATATGCACGTATATAACTGGATGAGTGTTTTTTTGCACATTTTATGTATAGCGGGGTTTTTTTTGCACTTTACCCTTCATTATAATAGAAGTTTTAGAAGTTTATTAGTTAGATAACTGTTTCTATATATTGATTGGAATAAATAATATTATAAAAAATACAAATGCATAATAAAAAAAAATTTAAAAATGATCAAAAACGTATTTTTAAGGAGCAAAATTACAATTTTGTACCTCATCCTTTTGAGAATTTATGAAATGCCTTATTCATAGCCAGGGTGTAATGGGGTTGTCTATATTTTGGATAAAATAAAATACTATAATGTAAAAAATAGAATAAAGAGAAAAAGTAAGAACCAGAAATACTAAAATATCATATTTGAGTCACTCATAGGAGCACATCTAAAAAGTAAATAAACATAAGAATAATGTTCCACTATTATGCTCTGATAACAATTTGTCGTGCCAAATGCCGTGAAAGCAAAAGATAATACAATGAACCAACCACTCAATCAAGAAACAAAAAAAAAAGTAAACACGCTACACAATGAGTACAGATTTACATGGTTCAACAATGTTGTCTACGGTGAAGATCCAACGAAAGATTTCAGTATACTAAAAACAAGGAGATTACAAATTTTAGCTCCAAACCCTCTCTTGCTCTCTCTCTTATGGCTATCATAATTTTATCTCTTTTTCTAGCCCCAATGTTCTTTATTCACTCTCTTTTTTTTTTATCAAGAGGTGTCTCTTTCCAAACCCTAAATGCCCTTATATATTGGGCTATAAGAGAATTTTATTTTTGACAATCAAAGTGTTCGCACGGTACGATTGATCGAGACTTTGATCGAAGTCCTTCACACTCTCTATGATCAAAGCTACGATCAATCGATGCTTTGTCGCGATCGATCAAAATTTAATCCCAGCTTCGATATCAACAAGGATTTGGGCCACAACATTACAAATTTTCACCTTGGCACGAATTCCGCGAAGCTCCACAATACCAACTATTTCCTTTCACCTTCTCCACATGCCCTTAAAGGCTTCAACAATTGCAAACACCAATCAAGTTCAAACAATATTTGAACTTGACACTAGGAATGATCTTAGTCATCATATCCGCCGAATTCTCTATTTTTTCAATCTTTTTTACTATAATAGCACTTTGTGCAATCACACCTCTCACAAAGTGCAACCTGAAATCAATGTGCTTAATCCTCTCATAGAACATCTAAGTTTTAGTCAAATGTATGTCACTCTAGTTGTCTTAAAATACAATCAAATCATCCTGCTACAAATCTAGATCACCAACCAAATCTTGTAACCAAGTAGCTTTCTTCATCATTGCCTCAACTGTTATGTATTCTGCCTTACTAGTTGACAATGAAATTGTAGACTACAAAGACGTCTTCTAACTAATCACACTCCCTCAAATAGTGAAGACATACCCTATCTGTGTGCTCCTTCTATCAAGATCTTTAGCATAATCAGAATCAACAAACCCAACAACAATCTTGCACGAATCAATGTCTCAGGCTTACTTTTATAACTCCACATCCAATTGTTGCAGACTTCAGGCTAACATCACAATCCTTGTAAAAGGGTAACTAAAATAATATGAACAATCCTTCATCTTCAGATAAAATCAAGTAGTATCAAGGAACCACCACTGATGCTTTGATCAAATTCGTATAGACTGATCATGTCTTTAAGAATTCAGTTGATTAGACTAAGAAGAGCATCATGACTTAAACACTGTGTGTGTGATCTCAAAACTATATTTAGAAAATAATTTCTTTCATAGAATCACTCTAAGCTCCAAAAAGAAATTATCTCTCTTTTGATTTGTCTCTCTAAAAGCATTAATTGATTTGAAGTACAAAAAGGCATTTATAAACACAGAGCGTCCTAATATTGCTTGAAAAACAAGTTTAAGAACATTTTAGGACTTCCCATAAGGTCTCAGGCTGATATGGAAACAAAATTTGGACAAAAGAAGGATTTCTGCGCATATCAGCAAAGTTGGATCGATCCGGGCTTTACTTGGACTAGCTGAACTTTCCTTGTCTTAGTTGGACCGGTTCGGGCTTCAGTCCACTATGCCCAAAAACCAAATTTGAAAGTACCGAGACTATCTGGACTGGTTTGGGCTTCAAGTGGACTGGTCCAACTTTGAAAACTACCAAAATTTGAAATTTTAATCCTAGTTTTCAAAATCAGACTTCAAAATATAAAGTGTAAAGTGTTTTCACTCACCTACATGTGCTTAATGATGTTTCTCATCTGATCGAACATATCAGGACACTTTCTCTTTAGCTCCGATGACTGAGATAAAAGATCAAACACAAATTTCAACTAGATAACAAGTTTTGATACCAAAATTTACTAATTACAATTATATATCTCACAATCTTGTGATAAAACCAACTAGGCAATATGTAACCTACCCTATAGCATAAAAAGATAACTTGCTACTTGTCAAAATAAAAAGATACAGCTGAACCAATCTCTAACTTCACTCTGATCGTAAGCTTGTGACAAATATGAAAAATACACATACTAAGCAAATATAATCAACCTTAATATTCTACAAAACAACACTTAAACTACTTTCGTGAAAGCTTAATAAAAACAAAGAAATATAAACAAGTGGCAGTAAACACATAAAAATAAACATGTAATGCCAATGTAATAAAATGCTAAGCAAAACTCCCTCAAACAAACTCATCTCCTCCTTAAACCAAAAATAATTCTCTCCTTGAAAAAAAACCAACTATATGCTCTCCCCCCTAATGAATGATAAATGGCTAGAATACTCTCCCATTTTTTTGTCAGAAATTGACAAGGGATTCAAACGAGAAAAAAAAAAAAGGAAGCAAGCAAGCATATAAAACTTTGCATATGAAAACACTTGAAAATATTGACTCCACAAGACTATATGAGTATCACAATCTAAAACCAAAGTTTAATCAATCGTTTCACACACTTATTAAGTGTAGTAAAATCACCATGAATTTTCATAAGCAAAATATTTTCTTATCAATTGTTCATATTTTCAGACAATATTTCAGTGACATTACAGTCACTTAGAAATCAAACAATCAACATGTGTATAGACTTCCATTTTCTTTCTTTCTTTTCTTTGCACATACACATTGGTCGACTTTCACTCTTATAGGCTTCCTAAGACAACTTTATTTTTATTGATTCGCATTGGAGATCCTGTTGTCATGGTAGGTTCGAACATATCCCGAATGTAGCATTTTTCATAAAGAATATATTCAACAACAATTTTTCACATATTTTTACTTTTCTTTTCTAGTTGTTGCAATTTTCCTTTTCTTTTACACTTTTTTTTCTTATTTTTCATCAATTTTTTTAGTCTTTAGAACAAAATTGAAAATTTAATTCCCAAGATAATGCTCTATCACATCAACACTATATTTGACTAAAATAATGAGAGAAAAATAATTTAGTAAATGTAGTCATCATGATTCATCTACTAAATAAAATAAGTAAACAAAATCAAAATTTTCAACTCATAGTCATAGTATGTCATACATATGTAATCTATCTGTCATTAATTATTTTGTGTTCAACATAGTCATCCTAATATAGTTTGCTTGACCTCAAAAAGAAAAATAAATAAAACCTAAAACTATAAGAATTAGTTTGGTATGCAAGAATAAAATGGAATGAAGGTGGGAATGGAATGAGAATAAGAATAGAATGGAATGACCATTCTCATTTCAATGTTTGACTGCTGATAGAGAATGATGTAAGAATAAAATAGTAGTACCTTTTAACATGTTATACTTTTTCATATAAAACAGAATTAGTTTTAAAAATGGGACATTTGGCCAACTTTAATTTAATTACCATGTGAAAAAAAATTAATTACCCCTTCAATTAAAACTTTCTAAATCAAGATATAATCCATCTTTTTCTTCTAGTTAAGATTAATATAATCCTTTATATGAAAAAAAAATTAATATTTTATTAAAAATTGAAAGTGATAAAACAAGAACCTTCCTTTTCTTTCACAACTTAAAATATTGCAAGTTATATATATGGGCATGTGATAGGTATATATATATATATATTATATATATATATATATATATATATATATATATATATATGAGAGAGAAATGAACTCTATATATAAACCTATTAAATATATATATATATATATATATATATATATATTGGAGTGAGTTGTAAAAGAGAGAGAAAAATTAATGAAGAGAGAGATAATGATTTTAATAATGAGTGGGAATAGAATGACCATTCCATAACTTAAGAAGTGGAATGATTTTGTTGGAATGAACATTCCAAGGGAATGATTTGGAATGACCATTCCATTTCTAATGTAGCATAACAAACAAGAGAAGTGAATCAAAAGTAGAATGACCATTTCATTCCACCTCCATTCCTGCATACCAAACTAGCCATAAGGTTAAGTGCATAATATAGACTCATAAGATAAATATGAAATTCTTATCTAGATTATGTTGATGTCATGCAATCTAGTCAAGATAAGAAATGCCTATAGGCTTTCTAAGGTGATGAAACCTATAGTATATAAAGGTTTTGTGAGAATATCAGTCAAATTTTAATCAGTATGCACTTTCTCCAAAGACACGATATTTTGTTCAACTAATTCCCTTATAAAATGATGTCGAATGTTAATGTGTTTTGTCCTAGAATGTAAAACTAGATTCTTTGAAATATTAATTATACTATTGTTATCACAAAAGATAGACATTGTACCTTGATGAATTTCATAATCCAATAACATTTGCTTCATCCAAAGCAATTGTGTGCAACAACTTTCACCAACAATATGCTTAACCTCACAAGATGATAAAGAAACACAATTTTACTTCTTGATATACCATGAAATAAGATTAGTACCAACATAGAAAAAATCACCTAAGGTACTTTTCCTATCATCTTTGTTACTAGTCCAATCAACATTAGTGTAACTTGCAATCTCATAGTTAGACTCAATAAAATAATGCAATCCATCAATCCTTTCACATCACTTCTGCACAGTGCAACTCACAACTTAAATAAAATAATATAATATAAAAAATAGAATAAAGAGAAAAAGTAAGAATAAGAAATACTAGAATATCATTCGTGAGTCACTGGTAGGGGTGCACACGGTACGGTTCCTTATGGTTCTTAGTGGAATCAGAACCGGAATCGTTCCCAACGGTTCCTTAATTTTGAAATCGAAATGTTAACTTCGGTATAGTTCGGTTCGGTTCCGGTTCTTTGCGGTTTCGGTTCCGATTCCTCAACGGTTCTTTGTCAACTATTTTTTTTTAAAACATTGGCAAGATACACACTCATACTTGTGCACCCCTAGTTATAACAATAGATTACAAGCTATTAGTATTTATTTATATATCTTATATTATATAAATATATAAAACATTAGAACTTAGAAGCTAAATGTATTTATCTATATATTATATATTTTATACTTTATATATAAATAGAACACTAGAATTTAGAAGATATTACTATTTATATATATATATATCATATATTTATATAAAACACTATAACTTAGAAGATATTATTATTCATTTATATATTATATATTATATTTTTTTTTCTAACGGTTCTGGTTCCTTAACTTGGAATCGGAACCGGAACCGTAGTGAACGGTTCCTTACGGTTTCAGTTCCACTGGTTCTTTGTGCACCCCTAGTCACTGGTAGGAATACATTTAAGAACAATGTTTCATTATTGTGCTTTGATACCAGTTTGTTGTGACAAATGTCGTGAAAGCAAACAAACAATACATCGACTTAACTAATGATGTCCTTCATTCCCTATGTGTTGAGAAATTTGAGTAAAAAAGAAGGGTAAAGTGTGAGAAAAAAATCCATTGCTATATACAAATTGCGCTAATACCCCCCTAACGTTTAATTAACCCTTACATTTTTTAACCTGTGCAAATAAGGGCATTCCACCATTTTGCCGTTAACAAAAAATTAAAATGTCTCAAATACCCTTATGACAAAAAAAAAAACAAAAAATGGTAAAGTTCAAGAAACCCCTTTGTTATATGCAAAATGTGTGAATACCCCCTAAAATTTAATTAACCGCTTACATTTTTAAAATTGTACCAATTAGTATATTCCATCATTTTTCGTTAATGGAAGACTAAAATGTCTAAAATTCTCTCTTTATTATGGATCTTTTCAATTGTTTAAAGAGAGAAAGAGAGAATCTCAGAGAGATAATGAGAGATAAATAAAGAAAAGAGAAAAAATTTATGAGAGAGAAAAGAGAAAAAAAATAAGCTGAGAGAGAGAGAAGAGAAAAAAATTGAGTTATATATATATATATATATATATATCTTTAGATAAAAAATGCAATGCAATCCCTTGCTCCACCAAACCAATGTATGTATAGTGGTCAGAGAGATATCTTGGTAAGAGTGGTAAGAGCATTCACGATGACATCTCGGAATTTGCATTTCTGGATTCAAATTTAAGATTCACGTCAGCGTATCAACATCTCTAGATTTTGATTTTACAACAACATTTTTTGATTTTTGCTAACCAAAAATAATAATATTTTAACATATTTTTTATTTTTTAATTAAAATTTAATTTTTTATATAATTTTTTAATTATTTTTTAATGGCTATATTTACACAACAAAAGTTAAATATCCATTATGGAATATTATGCAATAAAATCTTGATTATGAAATTATTTTTTACATGAAAATATTATTCACCCAATACAACTTAAGGTAAAAAGATACAATATTCATTATAGATTAAACACAATACAACATAAGTTAAAACAAAACAATATTTATTATGGATTAAACAAAATACAACATAAGTTAAAACGATACAATATCTATCATGGATTAAACAAAATACAATATAAGTTAAAACAATACAATTTTCTGACAAATTGCACAAGTCTTATGGAGCGCGTGCACACATCTCCATCAAAATCTCCTTTTGTCTTTTCGTTCGAAAAATTATGTTCTTCCTACTTCTGTTGGCACTGAATTTGTATCTTTTAACATCAGCTCCTCTTCTTGGATAATTTCGCGTCTTAGTAACTTCCGTTGTCTTTTATTCTCTTTCAAATGATTTGTCTTTGATAGTAGCTTTACCTCTATAATAGATCATGTTCTAGAGTCAAGTTTGGATGTTGTCTGTCGAAAATTGTCACAAAATGAAGATTGTAAGTTGCTGGAATCTTGTCATTTTTTCTTATTTCGCTATACTTCTCCGCTTTTCGTCCTGGTGGCAGAACCGGCTGGAGCCTTAGGTGGTCGCCAAAGGCCCCAGCTTAGGAAGTATAGATACGGATATGGGACACAGGTACGATATGATACTGGTACGACGATACGACAAATCTCAAAAAAATAATATATGAGTATAGTAGGATACGACAATATAAAAATAACAAATTATATTTTTATATATACAAAAAATAGTTTTATTTACATTTCTTTATAAAATATTATGATTAACAAACAAACTAAGAGTTAAGAATCATATTGCATAATTTGCAATATGCCTTGTAAAAGTATTCGTGCTTCCTAGGGCCCCAGCCAATAGAATTCATTTACTAGCTCCTAAAAAATTTTATTTAGGCCTCAAAAAAATTAAAGTAGCTTCTATAATTTAATTCATCTTATTTTCATTGGATAAGTGATATTGAAAATTGGTTAAACTTTCCATCTACTCCTAGATTTTCTCTATTAAACTCCTATTTTTATTTATTTTTATTGTTATCTCTTACGATTTCCCTTCTCTTATCCTTCTTACACACATTTTTTTTCTCATCTCCTCATCTCAGCCAATAAGGGGTGTATTAATATTAGTACAGGCGATCAATCTATCTATCTCACTTCATCTTCTATATATATAATATATTTTATTCTCTTACATATTTTGTTATTTTTAGACTCTTCTATATTTTTTTCCTTACCAACAAAAAAGTACTGATTTTCTATTTGGGTTCAATAACTTGATGGAGAGTTACAAAATACGAGTAAAAACGAAGAATTTGTTGGAGCATTGGACAAGATTTTTATAACATCAGGTTTTATTGTTGTTTAACTTAATTTATTTTGTACTTTTATTATTATTTTTTATCATAGAAATTGTATATTTAGTTTGTGGCCATTTTTATTTATATTATTGATTATGTCTAATATAAAATATGAATTATGATATGAAAAACTTAAAAAAAATGAGTAAAATAGATAAAATAATTCAATCTAAAAAAGAGTTCCTGATAAATTTGTTATGACTAATAATCAAAATGTAACCAAAAAAAATTAGGTAAAAAAATAACAATAAACAATCAAGTCATCTAATTAGTAACTTTGCATTTCAAAAAATAAGAAGAATAATTTTTAAATAAAAATTATTAACTATTATTTGATATTAATATTTTAAACATAAGGCCACTTTTCTATTTTTCGCCTAAGGCCTCAAATTTTGTTGAGCCGCCCCGGCCTGGTGGTCATTCTGATAGTTAATTCAGCAATATCGGATGAATCATTTGACATGCCAAACTGTGTCAATCCTTCGCAAGGATTAGAATTGTGGTCTAGATTACTTGATGGAGTTGTGGGTTTGAGCTGGTGATTCCAGTACTTCTCTTATTCGCACGCAAAATTTTAATCTTGTTTTTCCACAATATGGAAGCCATTTTGAAGTGTTTTTCAAAATGTTCTAACAACTGTCATGTTTAAACTACTCGCTCATAGTGGCATGTTACAGATATTTAGCTCATGTAATCTAAACCAAATAATTGCAGAATAATTAGAAATGGATTATTTAAAATAAGTATGAATTAAATTTAATACAGTAAATAATTAAATTCAAATAATTAACTTACTGTATTATTATTGTTGAAGTCACTAGTCTGATTCATTTGACTTGTATTCAAGCATTTAGACAAATCATTTGTTAATTTTTTCTTGGATGCCAGACCAACGATTTGTTAAACGGCAGGCGTTTCGAGCAATTGGAGCACCAAGTTGTATTTGAAATTCGACGAGAAATTTTTTCCATAACTTCGTCTTCTGTTTCTAATCACGCACGACACATAGCCTGATCTTCGACAGTGGATCAATTGGAATTTCGAGTAACCGGTTACTTTCATAAAGGTTTGGCGTTACTGGATTATAGTACTTCAAGCAAATAATATTAGGCTAATTGAGCAAATTTAAATCGGGATTTGGCAATGAAATATTCATAAGATGAAGAGTATGGCAAAAAAATCATTCTTTGATAAAGGGTTGTAGTTGAAATATAGTAGTGTAGGATTTGAATTTTGTAACAAAAAATAGATAAGATTGAGAAAATAAAGGATTCATAACTTCAAAGAGGAGAAAGTGTGAATATTTAGTTGTGAGATGAATGAATGCAGGGGTTAATAAATTTATAGAGGTAAAATAAATAAATTAATTAATTTAATTTTAAAACTTTTTTTTGGCTAATATAGCTGTTTTAGGCCCGTTTGCGTCTGCCAAATAGTGCCTAACGCACTATTGGCAGTCTTATAAATTTTTTTATATATAAAAAAATAAAAAACATGAAAAGTTTTAAAAAAAAAAAATTCCGAGAAATCAAGCTTTTGGTAGTCAAACAGACCCTTGGGGCCTGACTCTTAGGTGACATGCGACGGTATTTTTTTAAAAAAAATACCGCTTGCCAACCACGTCTGTACCGGTTTGATATGAGGAGTTCGTCTGATTACCTCCGTTAGATCATGTTCTTGTTACGTTTATCAGATAGTTCTAAACTTGTTTTATGTCTGCAAATTGTGTTTGCATAAGTTTATGCATGTTTGACTTGCCTTCTAGTTCACAAGATATTATTATTATTATTTGTTAATTTTGTTGTTCATCTCGATTAGTTCGAATTTTTTCAAAATTGTTTTGGATGTCATATTTATATATATATTCTAAACAATCATGAAACTAAATTTTGAAACTGAAACTTTAAAATAGAAAAAAAAAAATTTGTATGGTAACTCAAACAAATAGTCAATTCCTCTGACTCAAAACTATGCGGATCACAAAGGTTTTTTTTTTTCCTTTTCCTTTTTACAAAATGTCACAATTCTCGTAGAGAGACTTGAACTCTCTTTCAATTTTATTTTATTTTCAAAATGTCACTTAGACCATATAAGTGGGCAGTTTTAAAAAAAAAATAGTAAATAAAAATGCTAAAATTGGAAGGTGTATATCACATAAAGAAGTCTCATACAATATTAGGTTGATCAAATTGCTTATATGCCTACTCTCTCCTCATTGTGTGTGTCCCTGGAACGAAGATTCTCCTCAGTATATGTAAGTTCTTGTATTGTATCTATCAAGTAGAACAGTATTACACTGATAATGTAATTTTGATATGAAGGGCCGGGGTTGCATCTTGATGAGAGAGAGATTTGGTCTTGGTATGTTATGAGTATAACTACTTGCATAACAAAATTCTGAATTCAACAGCTAGAATCTAATCAGAAACAGTGATCATACACAGAAATGTGGGGACAAAATGAGTGAAAATGACAGAAAGGAAGGAAAACCATTAACCGATGCACACCTGTGATCTCCATCACCCTTTCTGCAAAATCCTCATTCCTCAATCATATACCTACTTTTACATTATGTATCTATCTATATCTACATTTTTCATCCATTCTTTTTATTTGTGTACGTGTTTGTGTTTGTGTTTCTGTGTGTGTGTGTGTGTGTGTGATGGCTGGGTTTTACTTTTTTTTGTTCCATTTACTGTTTTATTTGACACCCTTCATTTGGCTGCTGTGTTCTGCTACAAACAGTGCTTTTTTGCTCTTGTAGTTCTCTATAGCCAGCCTAGCCTAGCCTAGCCTGCCTTTGTTTTCTGGGGCTCATCAAACGAGGCTAGCTCTGGTGGTGTTATGTTATTTTCCTTTTTAAGGACTCCTCTGCAGCTACCAGTCCTTTTGCCTTCAATGTTCCATTATTTTTTCAGTAAATTCAATGTTCCATTATTCAAAGATTGAGAAATACAAAAGATATATTCATCACACAAAGCCAGTGTGTGCAGTCTCTTAGCTTTGCACACTTTCAAATTTCATTCTCTTCTCTCTCTCTGGGGTACTCTGTGACTGTGTGTGTGAAACTTCAAATGGGCTGCATTCGAAATGGCATATGTTGCCACTACAAAACTAGACATCTACTCATTTACTTGCTCTTTCTCTTGATTTCAAGCTTGACCCAGGGAAGCTTCATGGCTGAAGGTAATTGGGTCTCTCTCAAATTTTTTTTTTTTTAAAAAAAAGCTGCTAGCTACAAAATTTAGTGCATACATATCACTTTGAAGTTTGAAAGTCATGAATGATATATATAATTCCTAGCTACCTTTCATGTAAATATTGCAGGAAGAGCAATTTCCAAGTTGGTTGAGGCTGCCAAGGTACTTGTCTAGCTCTTCCTTGTACACAATTACTATATATATATATATATATATACACACACAATATTGAAATAATTATATATATACAGATTGGAAGCGAAGTGAAGGTGGTGGTTAATGTGAGGGGGAATTTGATGATAGGGTCGAGGCCGCCGAGATGTGAGGGAATTAGGTGCAGGTTTTGCGGGCACTGCGAGGCAATTCAAGTGCCTGTTAGTGTACATGTTGCCCACCAACTACATGTACTACTCATCAGAGGCTACAGTACTCTCCCACTCCCAACTATGGCATATTCAAGGGGAGACGATATCTCCAACTACAAGCCCATGTGTTGGAAGTGTAAATGCGGTGATCGAATTTTCAATCCTTGACTTGATTGGAAAATCACCATTTTTTGTCAATGTAAACACATTTTTTCAACTGTCTGTATCATATATATATATATATATATAGACTCCAACTCAGTGCATTCTGTGACAATCAATCTCATGCATATACATATGTATACACACATGAAATGTAAGCAGACAATAATTCATTTCTCATCCATGAGAGAGTCAATTGCTATATATATCCACATGTTTCAATGTATATGTGTGTGTATATAGACACACACTTTGTGCTACCCATGGCAAATATAATGTTCAATGGCGGCCTCTCAAACCACCTCATCTGAGAGAGAGTTTTCATTATATATTAGTATTTAATTAATGAGTGATATCATATCCTTAGTATCATGCTTTTTTTCCTACTCTGCGTTCAAACTTGTACCACAATAATTTTTTTAATTTTTTTTTTTTATCCATCAATTTTTGTACTTCATATTTCATGAATTTGTTATATGTCCCTAAATCTTCACCTTCGAAAACCAATTCGTTTCGTAGTCCACTATCTTTAACCTTCACTTTGCAAAAATCATAACACTTCAATCGATGCTTCAACCCAAAAATTGTGCTTACAAAAAAAATCCAAACATTCAAACTCATCTCTCGGCTAGTTATGGGGTCCTGGTTGTGGAGACAGACTTCAGACTTCGGTTTATCCGTGCAGTGATTAGGAATATCAATTTGTCCCGCTCTGGTGGAGATTTTATTCTGTTTAAATTAATTTTAAAAAATTCTAAATAATTTTAAGACGGTTCTTAGAGAAAAAATTTGTATGATTGAGCGAATAGAAATAGACACCCTTGTCCCACCTTGTTTATATTTTGTATTAATCATATTACTCTCATATATATTATATACATACAAAATTAACCATACATATATACGTAACATTTATTTGTTCAAATTTTATTAATGGTGCACATATAAATTACAAACATAAAAGTGTAAAGACTAAAAAAAAAAAGGTACATTTACAAAAGTACTCTTCTAAAAAAATCGTTAACGTCCCATCCTGTTTCATTTAATGAGCGAGGATGAGAGAACTTTGCTAAACGTACAGGAACGGGAATGAGTTACAGTCCCCCGTCCAAACATGTCCGTTGATATTTTTAAGAGTGATATCATATCAGCGGTGTCATTAACTAATTATATCTTGTTCAATTTATTTTAGTAAATCCTACCCGATGCTTATCAGTATTTAATTAATCAATTAGTGATATGATATCAAGTATTAAAGTATTTTTCGTGATTGTTGTGACGGTGGTAGAATGAGGTGCCACTCGGAGTAGGGTTCAAATAAAAAATTGGTCAATCCATATATATATATATTTTGTGTATTTTTCTTGTACAAAAGACTGATAACAACGTATGGTAACAAAGTGAGGAGGACATGGTGGGGGCATATTTATTTAATGAGATAGAGATGGGAGCTAAGGTGCCAACCAAACCATGTCAGGGCGAGTTCTGTTTCGTATCTCACAAGATCCTATATTTATTTATTTATGCATCAGAAATGCCTCCTCGAAGAGATATATTACATACCCATTTCTGACTTTTCTATGATTTGGCTCCATCCGTCATCTATCAATTGAATTTATATTTAATTATTCAAAGTGTTGAATTTAGATTTAAGTTTTAACCATATGAATACAATTTATTTGAGTCTTATATGTATAAATTTTAAATTATATAGTAAGTATAAGAAATGTCAACCACTCCCAAACCAGCATCTAGAGATTAAAATGGCTCTTCTGAGAGTCGAATTCGTACCAATAACACTGATATTCAAGTATTTTACCATTAAACAACACAATCACCTCACATTTATTGTTATATCACTAGGTCAAATTGCCCTTTTTGCCCACTTGATGTTTGTATTTTTTATTTTATTTTTAATAATAATACAAAAATCGATCGATTTTTGTTGTGATTGCAATAAATAAAGTCCAACTCTTTGTCGATAAAGGATACGAATACACTCTCTCTCATCTTAAGTGTTCAACTTAGTAATTGGCACATCAGTCAGTACAAACACCGAACACCCAAACTAGCAATTATATTATTTTTCTTTTTAATTTTCAAAAGCTAAAGCTTACATGCACTTTTAGAAAAGAGATCGTATCATCTGAACTCGTGTCTCATCAAGCCCTTGTCTTGATCATGGCCCATTAATAAGCCGTTTGATTGATCTATATAGCTTTAATTTGGGTTGTAGACAGCCCATATCTTGATCATGGCCCATTAATAGGCCTTTTGATTGATCTATAGCTTTTATTTGGGTTCTACACAAAACCCAGCAGTTTTTGGTCCTTTTCAAATACGTTGCCGTCAATATTCACCACAAAAGACCCCATCATAATTATCAGCAGCCACGTAAAGCTAAATCAGCTAATGTTCCTGTGTCTCTCTCTCTATCAGTCAGTCTCTCTCTCTCTCTCTCTCTCTCTATATATATAATATCTGTTTATCATGTACGTTTGTATGTATGTGGGTTGGGGGGAGAGCCACTGAAGTTGCTCTGCTGCAGAGTGAATGCATCCACACCAGAAACACCACTCACCCCATTTCAACAACTCACAACCCCTCCTCTACTCATATATATATATATACATGTGATTTCGAGGCTTGAACAATAAATTTCTACCCAACTTACATATATCGTCCAGCTTCCTCACTGGTACCTCTCTTCCACAGCTTTCTATATCTGATTCCATTTTCTATTTTGTAAGTAGTACACCTTTTATCTATCTATGTAACTATGTATATATATATATATCCTGTAAAACAATGATGATCTGTTTGAATTCACTACTCTTGTGTTACTATTTCCATTTTTATGTTCTACATTTATGGGCGTTTTTTTTTGTTCTGAAGCATAGTATATTGATGAGTCTTTCTGGATGAGAACTAGGAAGGAATTCTTTTGGAGGATTGATTATATGTGTCTTCCTAAATTTATTACTTTGCGTTTGCATCTTCTCTCTCTCATCTGGAGTTGTGTCTACTTGTTGTAGGTTGTTATTTAGACAGGGTTCTACTGTTTTTAGTGCCTAAAGGTTGAAGGGGCTTTCTTATTTTCTTCAATGTGAGCCTCAATTTCTAAACAAAGTGAATCAAATTTTGGTGCAATATGGTTGAATTGAGGCTTGTCTAGTGGTTTGTATATTATTTTGTCAGGTTATCTGTGTGTGATGATATGATTTTTCTTTAGGGTTTCTCTTCTATACATAGAGTAACTGTTGAATTGAGGCTTGTGTGAAACTCACACACCCATTTGCCTCTATGGGGACTTGAATTCCACCTCTCACTTTGGAAGGTAGTGGAGATACCACTAGGATTAGAACCCTTGGAGGTGAGGCTACAATAGCCCTTGGTGGTGAGGCTTGTGGGGGCGATTTGTTAACAAGTATTCTGTTTACAATCCCATTTATACAGATTGGATTTTCTGCTCACCCGACATAGCAGGAGAATATATATATAGTTGAAGAATTTGGTTGACGGGCTTTTGGGGGAACCGGTATGTTGAAGCAATCGCCTAGTAGGAACCAGAGGTCAAAAGGATTCAAGGTGAAACATGCTCTTCAGGCATGTTTGTTGCTTGCCATTGTCATATGGTTGCTTTACCAAGTTCAGCGCTCCCATCATAAGAAGTTGGCATTGGAGGAGAGCTCTGGACAAAGATCAAAAAATGACCGACAAGGGCATGGAATATTCAAGTTTGGTAGGAAGGACCTGAATCCTGGAGTAGAGGAAGCTGCTGCGGAGAATTTGAAGCGTGAGAATGGAGAAGTGGCGGCAGAGGATGAAGAAAGCAAACATGAAGAAAACGAGGATGATGGAAGAGGAGGGGGAGATGATGAGATAGATGGACTCGATCAGGATAAAGGCGAAGAGGATGAATCTGAGCTTTTAGAGGATTTAATTGATGAAGAAGATAAGGAGAGGGAAGAGGGTACTGAAGGGAGAGAGAGTGAACAGAAGGAAGATCCTATTGATGATATTATTGGGTGGAACGCTGAGAAGGCACAAGAGGATGCAGCTAGTGATGTGGTTCAGAACACCTATATTATAAGTACCGAAAATGAAAACGGAGCTTTGAGAGCAATGATGGAGGAAGAACATGATGTAAAGAATGTAGCAAAGCATGAATTGGAGATGGAAAATACGACCTACAGCATAGGGGAAATAAATCAAGAGGACAAGATTCATTCTGAAAATTCTTTTGGCAGTGAAGAGAATGTTGGTGAATTCGGTTTAAACATTCTAGATGAACTCTCACTTTTCAATTCATCATTGAAATCAAAGTCGAATGAACAAGAAGTGAGCAACAATTCAGTAGCAGCACATTTGGAAATTGGGGAGCGGATTGCTAATCACTCCAACATGCAAGCTGTTGAGCCTGAGCAGAATGGATATCCTAATGAAACTGCCCAGGATGAGCAATCACATTTCAGTGCAACTATACCACTGACAGTGAACTCAGATGCAGCTAAGACAAAACTGGGGGTTTCTTATTTTGAATCTGAGACTGCTGTTCAAGAAGAGATTGTGAAGCTTGACACTGCTGCCGGAACAGAGGACAACTCTGCTTCAATCTCCACCACGGAAATGGCCGGTGCAGGTCATAGTAGGGACTTAAATGCAACTACGATGGCAGAAGAAACACAGGAAATATCAGAATTGTCAACAAGAAATGGAACTCCAGAGAATACTCGAAATGAACTTGTAGATTCTTCTTTGTACCAAGATAATGAGGAGGATCACATTGCTTTGGAGGCCTTACCAGAGACAAACCTTGGGGAGACTCACAGTGGAAATGCAATACAGTGACAAACTCTGATGAAAGGTTGAGGGGTTCTCACCTATGGCAGCATTCCAAGTTGAACTGTATTATTTTTTATCCAAATATATATATGTGTGTGTAGGTATATGTTTAACTATATAGATTGTGCAAATGTACAAATATCAATTGCCTGAACCCGCCCTAAAAGAATAGGGTTGTTACTCGGTTCTTATTGGCAGTGATTAGTGTAGAAATTTTGAAGACATCAGAACTATATCTATATGTATAAGTCATCTGATTTTTCAGTTCTTGTCCTAAATATTGGTTTATGGATATGTATTTAATTTACGTCTTTCAGGTGGGGGCTTTTTGTTGCCTGCTCAAAAGATACAATATGTTGCTCAATGACAGAACACTGATGTACATTGCCCAAAGATCTGCTTATCAATGTTATATTTCAAGAGCAATTTCTGAATTTGATTTGGTTGATTTCTTTAATTAAATTTTCAGTACCTTTGCTCCTACATGATTCTTCATTCTCACCTTATTGATAGACTAAATCATTAAAACTGTTACCAAGTTTTGTTAAAATTGCCAATAAATTTAGAAGTAGATCATGTTGAAGACACAAAGCAAAATTGGTCTGAAGGATAAGCATTAATAGCTTTCAGTTGATATGCAAAACCTACATTTATCAGCAAGAGCTTAGTCCTAGTAATATATTGTCCTCTTACCCAATAGAAGGTTGAGGTTCGAGTCCCAAATGGAACAAATGGGTGTATTTCATGTGTGTGATTTACTGATTTACCTAACCAAAAAAAAAGGGAAAATTTGAAAATTTTACACTTCCGGAAGACACGGTCAAAACAGCAAAAAGAATACTCTGTTTTGGCAGGAAATAAAAAAGGGCTAATTACACTTACCTCCCTTCTAGTTTGGCTTTATAACACTTACCTCCCCTGTGTTTTGGAATATAACACTTACCCCTCTCTAGTTTGCACATTGGTAACAAATACCCCCTTTTGTCAATCAAACTAACGATTATTACTAATATCATCAAATTCTAATCTTAAAAGGATAATTATACCTCACTATGAGCCACCATTTTGAGCAGACCCACTTTGGACTTTCAACCATAGCAACATCACCTCTAAAAGAGTCACCACCCACCACCTGCACCATCAACAATCACCATTGAAACCACTGCCGAAAAGACCAAGCTCTAGCCAAACCACTAGCCACTACCATCCCAATGCCAAAGTTGTGATTGAAGCTAAGACTCACCACCTCCACTGTCGCACCTAGAAGACTTATATCTCCAATGCCGTCATCACCTCGGCTAAAAAGACCCAATGTCAATCAGACCTACCAAACCACCAACTCCACCACCATTATTCAAGCAACACTCAAACAGTTGTGTAAACCCATTTCCCCCACTATGAGCCACCACTGTGAGCAGACCCACTTCGGACCTTCAACCGTAACGACATCACCTCTAGCCGAGCCGCCACCTAACTCCATCTCCACTATGCTTCACCACCTACGCCATCAACACTCACTATTGAAACCATTGCTGAGAAGACCCAGCTCCGGCCAAACCACTAGCCACTACTATCCCAATGTCGGAGCTGTCATTGAAATCGAGACCCGCCAACTTCAATTGCAACATTTTTGAGGATATAATTGTCCTTTTAAGATTAAATTTTGATGATATTAGCAATAACTGTTAGTTTGATTGACAAAAGGGGGTATTTGTTACCAATGTGCAAACTAGAGGGGGGTAAGTGTTATATTCCAAAACACATGGGAGGTAAGTGTTATAAAGCCAAACTAGAAGAGAGGTAAGTGTAATTATCCCAATAAAAAAAAGCAAAAAGAATACTCTGTTTTGGCGGAAAATAAAATAATAATAATAAGGAAGCTGCAAGTGTTACCACCCGTGACACACTGTATAGATATTGTTCGATTTCTATACCTTTTTTTGTGCTCGTTTTTTTTTAAAAAAATGCATCAACATAGTTAAGAGGTGTCACATATATAAGTGTCATCAAATCTCTCTCTCCAGGCGATATGGGATATCACAATCTCTCTTTCTTGAAACTAAGCGAGGACGATGGTCGGTCTCTCATGAGCTTGTGCACGCACCAAATACAGTGAATTACACAACGCATTGTGCCATGACATCATTCAAAAATTGAGGATTTAATTCTTTCCGAGCATATTTTGACAATTTCAAATTTCTACTGTTGCAGCAGCACAAAGGAATATAAACCTCAAAATGCCTTCAAATAACAATTATATACAAGGGTGAAGTGGCTTACAGAGACATTCTGGGGTTCTGATATAGTCAACTACTGGTACCTAAAACAAAAATTCCATGTAGAATTATAATATTCTTCATAAGCTCAACTGGCAAAACTCAACTAAGTGCATAAAGGACAGCAGAAAACAATTAACCAGAAACAGATCTGTTTCAAGTGAAGATATATATATATACACACACACACACACACTTTCGTTCCAGTTTCAAGAATGTTTAATCCATATGTACATATACACACTTCATTCCAGTTTCAAGAATGAAACTAGAACCAAAGTGTGTATATGTATATGTATATATATAGCGTTGTTCAGTTGCTCCCTAGTGTGTAGGGACTAGGGGGCAACAGACCCGAATTCAATTTTAGTCAGTGGCGGAATTAACAATAGGCTAACCTGGGCTATAGCCCAAGTCCAAAAAAAGAAAAAAAAATTACTACTACACTTCCCAACCCACTAGCCCAGCCCACCTTATGTTTGGCCTTCTTATTAGGCCCATTAGAGCAAACTTTTCTCAAGTCTCATTGCAATTCTTCTTCTTCTTCTTTAGTTGTGTTTTTTTTTTTTTTCTACTCTGTTTTTACCTTCCTCCACAATCTCTCAAAATTTTATTCTCTCTCTATGTAAGACTGTATCTATACACATATTATCAAAAGAGAATAGGTTTTGATCAATTAGATACCCAAATCTCACATCCAAATTCTAAGCTAACATATTTGTTACTATTTTTTTTTTTTTTTTTTGTCTTTGCTCTCTCTCTCTCTCTCTCTCTCTATATATATATATATATATATATATATATATATATTTATGTGTGTGTGTGTGTGTGTTTGATGTTATATAATATGATTCAGTAAAGTGAAATAGATGGCATTATTTTTGCCTTTTACATTGTGTTTTTCTATTTTGTTTTGTTTATTTTTTCCTCCTAAAATATTATATATTTGAGTTCAATTTTAATTTTTATTGGGACTAATTTTTATGATGAGAAGGGAGGGATCAAAAATTTTTGGTTTATAATATATTTCTGTTGGTGAAATTTCTAAGATTTCTTTGGTTGACGAAATTTCTTACACTTTTTTCAGCCCTCCCCACCCTCCAATCCTGGCTCCGCCCCTAATTTCAGTCGTTAGAGTTCATGCAATAACTGAAAGTGAATACTACCAATAACACACAAATTCTGATTTTTTGAGTGTCCAAAACCACTTTAAAAAGAATTTTAAATAAAAAAAAGTCTCCAAAACAAATAGGTAACCGTTTTATTGTTTTGGAGGGAGAGAGAGAAGAAAAATAATTGATTTTATTATTTTGGAGAGAAGACAAAATAATATATATATATATATATAGACTGTTGACAAAATTAAACAACAAAACAACGTTCTCATTTCTTTCTCTGTTTTATTGTTGTACTTGGTAATTTTGTATCACTTCTTTTGATAACATAGAACATTCTTCTTGATTTGATTACTTGTTGGTTTCAATCATGTGTTACTACGGCATACAAAGGACCTTCTCGTAGAGGTTAGTCTCTTTCTCTACACTCACGTAAAGGTTGGCTTCAATCATGTGTTACTGTTTTGGAAAGAGAGAGAAGAAAAAACAAAATATATACTGATGACAAAATTAAACAACAGATCAATGTTCTTACATAGAAAAAAAAATCTTTTTTTCTTTTTTAGAAAAGAGTCCTTCTCATTCCTTTCTCTCTCTTCTTGTTCTAATTGGTTTGAATGTTAGCAACGATCTTCCATACAAAAAAAAAAAGTGCTAAAAGTCCATTTGAAGTTAAGAAGAGAAAGGTACATATATGCCACATGATGAGAAGTATAAAGTAGATGATAAACCAATGCCATGGACAGCCGTGACATATGTATTTCCAAATCAATTAATATTTAGTATTTAATAATTTCAAAATGCACATTCTAATGAAGAACAAGACCTTGAAAAAAAATGCTAAATGTAAACTTTCATGTATTTGATAGTCAACCAAAACTTGATTGTAGAGTTTGCAAGAAAATCTAAACAATGAATGTATATAATTATGTCTTTTAACATGCTTCACCAATAAAACTCCAAGAAGAAATTCAGGGCAACTTCTATATTCTTTTCTCCACATTTAACATACTAAGTAAAAACAAATTAATGAATACATGTTAAATGAACTTTTAATGATCCCCTCCAAGCAAAGAAAATCATGATTATTTTGAAACAAATTAATGAATACATGTTAAATGAATAATAATAAAATTAAATAAAATACAAACCTTGAACATAGTTTAGTCACATGCGTTTTGATCAGTATGTTCAGACTCATAAGAGATATCTTCATCACTAGTTATGATTGATCTGTAAAAGGAAAAATAATGAATGTCAAAATTCATTTCTTAAAGTGTAAGCGAATAGCAATTTGCAAAAGAAAATATTACCTAAGTTTCAGACAATTTCTTTTATCGTGGGACTGTCCAACTTTGTCACAACCATGACAACATCTAAGTTTTGACTTTCCTTTCTTTCTCCATGACTTCAAACATTTACCACATCCTTTTACTCTAACTTGGAGGGGATCATTAAAAGTTCTTTGTTGAGTAACGTTCCATTGCTTCTCTTGTTCATAACCATTATTTTCACCAGCTTGACTTGAATTCATTGCTTTAAGTTGTTCATAAACTATTTTCAATATATTTGTCAATAGCTCAATCCCTTCTTCAAAGATAACGGCTTCATCAATCACAGTTGATGCAAGTTGTAATAATTTGGTACGCCTAACCATAACTGACTTATTTTGCACATCTTTAATTTTCACACCATCTTGACATATTACACTTCCAACTTTTGCAAACTTTGTTCATTTTTTCATTATATAATGTTTTGGCAACAACATTATTTGTTTTATTCTGAAAAGGGCTAGAATATGCTTGCATGGGGTACCTTCAAATTCAAAAGACTAATAACTGCATTTCACTGCTTCATTCATCTGATCATACATAACTCGTTGCACTTCAGAATCTTCATTTAACACCTTCTTAGCCTGGTAAAAAAATTGATTTTAATCTTCCATTGAAATAGTTAATATATATTCACTCCTAGCATAAAGCTCATCTTGAAATTTATGAAAATATTATTTTGTGTACACACCCAACATTTGTTTCTCCATAGGCACCGTAGATCTCAATTTTGGTTGTTCATTGACATTAGTATGATCATCAATACCTTTTCATGTCTTGGGTGTCCTAAAGCTCTGTTAAATCTTATAATAAAATCCATTAATGAATTATTTTTTGAGCAATACTTCTTGAAGAATGCATGCGAGCTTTCTGCCCTTTGACTGCTAGACATCTCAGCAGAAAAAAAACTTATTAACATATGCAGGAATTTACTTATCACGTAATGCATACATTATTCTCAGCCAATCATTACCTTGTTGTCCACTTTTTTCCAATGCATTTTTTTAACTTTTTTCAAATTCTTCTATTGTCTCTGATTTCCATGTAGATATTTTTTAAAGATGATAATGATCTCAAAACACTATTGAGTCTAACTTTTCTGAAAATTTTCTCAATATGTGCCAAATACAATATCTATGAAAGGTATGCGGAAGGGTTTGAGATACAGCCTTTGTCATTGTTGGATCTTGATTAGTGATAATAACATTTGGCGGATCCTTTGGCATTGTCTTAAGCCATGTCTCAAATAACCAAATGAATGAGTCAATAGTCTCATCACTTAAAAAGGCACATCCAAAAATAATTGTCTATAACAATTTGTATTCTATGTCGTATCAAACACAACCACGTCATTGAAAAAATTGTATGCCCTCCTTGCATGTGGATCAACCCAAAAACATCGAGTGATTCTATTATTTTCATCAGTGTCAATCTCAAAAAATAAAAAGCTGAATTTTTTTCTTGTTCTAATAAAAAGTACTCATGCAACATATCTGCATCATGACTCTTGAGTTTTTCCCTCATATAACGCTCATAATTTCTAAGATCTCTTTCTGTACACCCAACATTTTGAATTCCTCCTGCTTGTGTCTCTAAAATATCAAACTGTTGATATGTGGGCATATTTACAGTTGCAAATTGTCAAGTTAATTTTCTCTTTACATCTGAAACATTGCGATGTGTCCTTAATAAGTGTACTTTGCTAGGGGTTGCAAGTGGATGGTTATGTCCCTCAATAAAACGACTGACTATATAATTTTCTTCACATTTAACTACTGTTAACTTTGCTTTACAGCCTTCACATTCATTTCCTCGCCTTCGTTCTAATTTCTTAGAACCACCTACAAAATTGTCATTCATCAATATTTCTTTCTTCTCTTTTTCCTTTTGCAACTTTCATCTGTTTCCCGTTCTTTAAAACAAACATATTGTTTCCAATATATTTCACTGTTCCTTTTTTTTTTCTTACTCTTATCTATTCGCACACTGAAACCTGCTTTTCGTGCATACTTACTGTAAAATTCATAAGCATCATCTAAAGATTTGAACTTTTGTCCTTGTCTTAGTTTCTTCTCATGTGCAACTTGAGGAATGCGTGTTTCCTCTTATTTTTCTATCCCAACTTCTTCTACGTTGTTCATAACTAAAGAAGAATATGCAATTAGATAAGTTCAAACAACATAAATGATAAACCATATAAAAAGAAAAATAATAAAAAAATACAAGTTCTACTTTTTTCATATGCTTAAATAAAAAATTCTTAATTACTCGACGAACATTAATTTTTATCAGTTTCCTACAAGCTATGTAGAATGCGATTGATGTTAAAATATTTTTTCCAAGTTTAGACCTCCAAATTCTCATAAAGCTTCTATGTTGATTATTATTTACGACCTTATTAGACTTTGTTCCACAAATAGATTGTTAAGTACTATTCGATACTAATATGGTGAATGTACAATTGATAAGTTTTTTAATAAGCAATTTATCTGCATAGGTGAATGGATATATGACATGAATAGTTCATACTACTAGGGACCTATTTTCTGTATCTTACACATGGTCCAATTGGTACCCTTTAATTACAATATTATAACTTTAAATTTCACTATAGTCTAGATTTATGGTTCCTAGATTTCAACTATAAATTTGTTAGTTTTGCTATTAATTTAAGTTAAATTAATTAAAAATAAATAAAAGAAAAGCAAGACAAAAAGAAGTAAAGAGCAGAGAAGGAGAAAGTAAGATTTGTTGATTTATGATAGCCTAACAAATAAAAGAAAAGCAAGATTTATTGATTTTTGATGGCCTATTTAATAAATTATGTTAATATTTAAATCGGTGTTTTCATAATTAATTTGGCACATTAATATGTTAGTTTATATAAATATTTTGTTCACTGCCAAAATTAATAGTTAGAATATGTCATCATATTCTAGCCAAAGGCTAGTCAACAAATCATCTTCATTAATAAGCTAGAGGGTGAATGTGATAATAGATTGTTAATTCTTAAAATGACACCTTCTCAGAAAATCCTTTTGCATTCCTACTATTACTTTATTCGTCGTCATATTCAGTAATTCTATTACACATTAAATAGGAAAAGTTAGAAAACATCCAAAACCCTTTCTTTACTTTTCTCCTTGATCATATGGAAAGTGTAGATATACATATATAGTGAAAATAAAAACCACACATATATGTTCAGAGTTGATATAGTTCACATTAAACTCTAACTACAAAACATTTTGGATCTTTTTATTTTTAAAGATGAGTAAATATGATTTCGGATAACACTTTCTGTTGCTATATGAACTCATGTGATATATCTTATATTTCTATAGAAGAAAAGTAAGAGAAAGCAGTAGTAACACGTGATTGAAACCAACAAGTAATCAAATGGAGAAGAATGCTCTATACTATCAAAAGAAGTGATAAGTACATCAATAAAAGAGAGAAAGGAATGAGATTGTTGTTCTATTGTTTAATTTTGTTATCAATATATATATATATATATATATATATATATATATATATATATTAGAACGTTGTTCTGTTGTTTAATTTTGTTATCAATGTATATATATATATTTTTTAGAACTTTGCTTTGTTCTTTAATTTTGTTCATCAGTATATATTTTATCTTCTCTCTCAAAAATAATAAAACTGATTATTTTTCTTCTCTCTCTCCAAAACAGTAAAACGGTTACCTATTTGTTTTGGAGACTTTTTTTTATTTAAAATATTTTTTAAGTGGTTTTGGACACTCAAAAAACTAGAATTTGTGTTTTATTGGTAATATTCAATTTTAATCATTGGATGAAATCCAACGACTGAAATTAAATTCGCGTATATTGCTCTCTACACACCATGTAACAACTGAACAACGCTATATATATATATTGAGATGAGTATTAATTTACTTTATAACAATAGCATGGGCTATTATCATTGAATGCTCAAACATTGGTTTTCATTAATTTTTTCTCATTACATTTGTACCCACAAATATTAAAAAATGGAAAAACCCCACCAGTAGAAGCCTAGTAGTAGAAACAAGCCATTTGGAAGGCACAAACATGATAAAGGAACTACACTTGGCATCTAACGTGGCAGCCTACTAGTAGAAACAAGCCATTTGGAGGGCACAAACATGATAAAGGAACTACACTTGGCATCTAACGTGGCAGTTTAAATAGTCAAATATCATAAGTTGACTATGTCATCAATGATGTAATCGAAATCCCGCAACTGTAGACCAAAAATCTGTGTTACATTCATAAAGTTCAATATAAATACATATGCCCTTCCTAGGGAAAGGGGAGGGTGTGAGTTTTTCACTTAAACAATTGGTTAATCCATCACTATACAATAGTATATGGGAATCGACACATTCTGAGTGGAATTTATGCCCTTACAGCTATGATCAGGGACGATTGTGGGTATTCACTCACATGTGCGTAGCGAAACAATGGAGCAAAATCAGACACAGGAGCAAGTGTTGTAGCAGTTGCGACTGCAATTAGAGGAATTCAATCATCTAAACGAGCCACTGCAGGAAAAAATCAACATGAACACTAGGATTCTGGAGAGCACAATCCACCTCAAATTGCTCGTCTCCCTTCGGTACCAGCTCGATCGGGACATAGTTGCCCGAGATCGGACATCCCTTTCCAGGAGATTACAGACAAGCTCTAGAGGGAGCTAGACGCCAGAATCAAAGACCTGAAGACCCAAACTTCAATAAATTTGGCCGCTCAGGTGACAGATTGAATGATCCAATCTCCCTTCACCGAAGCAATATAGAAAGCCCCTAAACCTAAGAAATTTGTTATCCTAAGTTTCACGATCTTCGATGGTACAACCAACCCTATCGAGCATGTGTACCATGTTTAGCTAAAGATGACCATGGATGCTGAAGATGAAACTCTTATATGCAAGGTTTTCTCGACCATCCTAACAGGGGCAGCCCTGGCATGATACCTAGTTTTCGGAGATTGTGCGAGCTGTTAATTGCCTAGTACATTGGCAACCGAAGACGGGAGAAGACAATCTCATCTCTCTTTACCATGAGACAGGCAAAGGGAGAAACTTTGAAAGCATTCTTAACTAGGTTCAATGTAGAGATATCACTGATAAATAAATGTGATCAAGTCGCTGCAGTTGAAACCCTCAAAGTAGCCTTAATACTAGGGACCAAGTTCCATGCCTCTCTGATCAGGAAGGCTCCGAAAAATATGGGCGATTTGAATACCAAGGCATAGGGGTATTTGAATCTCGAGGAAGATAAGACATTACGCTAGTGGAGGATAGTACTGGTCAATGTAAGTGCTCAAACGAAAGAAAAGGTATCGAAGAACAAAAATCAAAGGGAACTTGTCAAAATTGCATCAACCAGTAAAGAAGCAGAAATATGACGAAAAACAACCCCCTTGAAGTGCTCTTTGGTATGGTTTTATCAGGAGAACAATGACAGAGGTGTATTCTAAACACCCCCGCCTATAAAGATTCTAGTAGAGCTGAGAGATCAAAGTAGGCATTGCGCTCTTCATAGGGATTATGGGCACACAACTAGTAAGTGTCGCAACCTCAGAAGTTAGGTAGAGGCCATGATAGCCAAGGAAGAATTGTCAAAATAAGTATTAAATGAACTAGCTCAACGTAATGTTCAAATAATATATGAGCTTGGGGGGAAAGTCAGAACATCAATCTTGTCTGAACAATCAATACCATCCATGGATACGCTGGGAAAAATGATCAGTTGACAACTCGATCGCATTTCCCTCAAGCACTCAAACTCTAGAAAGTAGGCGATGTGGATTAGGTGCATGGAAGGGAAGCAGAGGTCCAGATCATCTTTAGCGATCAGAATTTGATGAGGGTACAAATGCCATACGAAGATCCTCTTGTGATTAAACTCTTAGTATGCAATTGCCTCGTCAAGAGAGTTCTGATCGACACAAGATCCAGCACTAACATTATGACCCATGCAGTTTTCGAGCAATTGGCAATAAACACCGAGCAAGTTAAAGCAGCCAAGAGATCTCTAATAGGTTTCGACGGAAAGAAAGTCACCCCGATCAGTTTGATTTCGTTATTTGTAACTACAGCATAGAGAACTCTGAAGGAGTAGTTTGTAATAGCCGATGTCCAATCCTCCTACAACCTAATCATGGGTCGAGGATGGATCCACGGGATGAATGGAGTCCCTTCCACCCTTCACCAAGTTATGAGGTGCATAGCACTAAACAGAAGAGGGACCATTGATATACCTAGAAATTAAGTAGCAGCCAAAAACTGCTACACAATGGCTCTTAAGAAAGCGGTGTTCGCTGACACTAATCCCCAATAGCAACTATAGTCACCCTCCCATAAAGACACGGGAGAGGAGGAAAGACAGGAGCAGACAATAGAAGCTCTGAAGAACGTGCGACTCGATGAAAGAGAGGGAATACGGCACAAATTGGATCACTCCAATCTACGAAGGAAAAATCAGAGTTGATCGAGTTCTTTCAAAAAAATTTAGATGTATTCGCCTAAAGTCACCTGGATATGCCAGACATAGATCCAACCATAGCCAGGCACAGCTTGAACATAAATCTAATGATTTTTGCAGTGAAGTAAAGACAAAGAAGGTTCGCACTGGAGAAAAACAAAATAATAGCCAATGAGGTGAATTGTCTGCTAAAAGCAGGCTAGGGGAAGTAAGATATCCAGACTGGCTCTCTAACGTGGTGGTGGTCAGAAAGAAGAACTGAAAATGGAGTGTGTAGTGACCCTTGTGGGCGGGTGCGATGTGAGCGAGTGCAAGAAAAGACACTAGATTGAGCTACCACACTGGACTAAGCTACAGGTGCTTAATCCCACATCACCTGGGTGTGAAGAAAGGGATGTGTTTATATGTAGTGTGTTCTCTTCAAATGGTATGAGGCCTTTTGGGGTAAAATCTAAGAGCAAAATCTTGCGGACTTAGGCCTAAAGCGGACAATATCGTACCATCAGGTGGAGTGGGGTATTACAGAGTGTGTGAGTTTTCCACTTAAACAATTGGTTAATCCATCACTATACAATAGTGCAGATTTTTACATCTACAATAAACATTTCAAATAGGCTTTAGACAACAAATACATTGAGATGAGTATTAATTCACTTTATAACAATAGCATGGAAGATGATAAGTTGTAATCTAGGAATCATTGATACAGATACGAATACGGAAGACAAGTACGTCACGAGACAGATATGGCAATACGATAAATCTCAAAAAAGCAGGATACAAACAGGATATGGCAATATAAAGATAATAAATTATATTATTATATATGCTAAAAATGAGTTATTAACATTTCTTTATAAAATACTATCATTAACAAACAAAATCAGAGTTAATTGTATAATTAGGATGGATGAATTTTGTACTAAATCATGATATGTATCTCGACACTTCTGTTTTAAATAAATTTTAAACTTTTATTAACAATTATAATATGATATTAATTGATGCAAAAAGTATATTTTCATGTTTAAAACTTGTTAAAAATGTGTTTTGAAATATCTGAGAAGTATCGGATACGTGTTAGAAATTAAAAAAAATTAAAATTATGAATACTTTTAGGAAGTATCGGACAAGTATCCGAGAGTATCCAATGAGTATCGGTATATGATATGAATACGATACGGATACGTTACTCTTGTAAAAGTATCTATGCTTCCTATATTGTAATATATGTTTAACCAACTGCAGAAATTTATTTGTACTAATTAAACCATCTTTGTCATAATGAAATATTGAAAAAAAAACATAAATATGTAAAGATTAAATCAAGATTTCCAACCATGTTATACATGACCTTTTAATTGGCCATAGCAGAAAAATCAAATTATAATTTGGCAAAAATCCTAATATTTTTGTTCAATATTTTGCATTGAATATGGACCAAAAAGAACTACAAGTCAAAGAAAAAAAATTCAAAATACACAAATCCAAGTTCAAGGTGTAAAGGATTGTTTAAGTAAAAAAGAACAAAGGCATAGATGAGGACAAGTAGGTAGCTAAATAGAGTGACCTGAAAAGTGTGTGTGTGTGTGTGTGTGTGTGTGTGTGTCTCTCTCTCTCTCTCTCTCTCTATATATATATATATATATGTTCCTGAATTTCAATCACTGCAAAGTACATATATGGTTTATGAAAAAAGAATAGGAAAACAAAAAACTGCTACAAAGTTAACAACATGAAACCTCATAAGAAAATAAAAATGAAGACTAATCCTGCTACAAGGCTATTAAAAGAATTAAGAAAGTGAATATATCTTTGAAAAGCATATCATGTTTAATTTTTGACGATATAAAGATCATTTCGATACTCCGAGTATAGAGAGATATTGTTAAAATACAGGTCAGAAATTAACTGAACACGACACCCCATGTTAATATTGTTTCAAGGTCTTCTAAGGTTTTTAAGAGATATTTTGACTCTTGAAAACATTAAAAACTATTTTCACAAAAATAAGTGTACTCACATACCTTTTTTAAGTGATGTCCAAATTCGATCAATTAGTATTGAACTTATGTTGAATACTTGCCATTCAACTTCTGAAATCAAGAATCAAAATAAATATAAAATTACAAGTAAATTTATCAAGTTTTGATACCAAAATTTGCTACCACAAAAACTAGTTTCTCATGACTGGAGCTATTTGTAGAATAGAAAATGAAGGTTGTCTGTCATAAAAAGTGATACCTCGTGAATAAAAGAAGGGTAAGTTACAGTGGCCTCCTCCACTGAGGTGATTCCATAATTACATGTACGTATATATTTTGAGTTTTTCATGGTCCACTTCCCTGGTCTCTGATTTTGTTAGATGGAAATAACAAAAATAAATAAATAGAAAATTTTTGACCATTTGACGTTTGGTTAGCAAGAAAAAGAAATTTTTGAAGGAAAATTACTTTTCATAACCACCTAATTTTTTCATAATTTTTTTCTACAAAAAAACATAGGAAAAGTTTGATTTCTTGAAAAAGTTTTATGAACTTTTACAATAATGCTCTTAGTTATGGTAAGTTTCATTTTATTCAAATCATAAAATGGTAATTTTTCATACTTTTCTTGAAAAAATTTCATGTTAATCAAATATATGATGAAAAATTTTGTTTTCCTTTTATTCACTTCACTTTCTATTATTTTCACTTTCTTCAATTAATTTTAATCTAACCAAACAAAGCCTTATGGTTTCATTAACTTTCAAATTCCCCCTTGCTGGGATGTTAATGCAATTTACCTCAATACCTTATTGCTCTCTGATTCACTAAAAGGACTGTAATACTCATGCTACACCAATCTTATTTCCTCAATTGCTCAGGAGGGTGAATTATATAGATCCACTCTTTAATGAGGGGCGGCTCAACATAATTTGAGGCATTAGACGAAAACGATAAAAGTGACCCTTTAACATATAATATTTTAATATCAAATATTAGTTAATAATGTTTATATAAAATTATTCTTATTAAAATTATTATATTTATTTGGACCATTTTCTACTAATAAATCTTTTAATTTTTAACGATATTTTTCCAGTGCATAGATATTTGTGAGAATAAAATATGATTTTTGAATAAGATCTTCATTTTTTTTTACTTGGTTCACTTTCTTTCATGTTATTCGCAAATAATTTTTTTATCACATTTGATTATCATTATGAATATAAGTTGCTAATATATTTATCTTTCATTAATATATTATCTTCTAGTAATTCTTTTAGATGGCTTGGTTGTTCATTTATTAATTTTTCACCTAAATTTCTTGTTATTTTACTATTAATTATAACAAAAAATTATTGTAATGTGAGAAGAGAAAACGAGAGGAAAAAAGATAAAAATTAATAGGAGAGATGGAAAGTTTTATAATTCTTAATTTTTATAATTATTTGTTAAGTATATATTCAAAAATTCATAAAAAAAAAAAAAAGTGAAATCATGAGTGACAGAGAGGAAAAAGAGGAAGGTTTTGAGATAAGGATAAAAATTAACAAATTTAGAATGAATTAAATTACTTGGGTCTATTATTAAATTTTTACTATTGGTTGAGGCCTATCACTACAAGGAAACAAAATTTTTAGGAAGTCTAATAATATTAGAAAATAAAAATTTTAGGAACTCTTATTAAGGAAGTAAAATAATTTGGAGGCCTTCTATTGACTGGGACCTTAGGCAGCCGCTTAATTCACCTAAGAGTTGAGCTGGCTTTAATCTATCATGTTATGCCTACTAATGTTTGTTTGGGAGTACCGAATCAACACCACTATTTTTTGACTTTTTACTAAGCCTCTTTGGAATTGTTGTTGAACTACTTAAAAGAGCTTTTATTTTTAAAAGAATGCGTTTAGATTTGTTTGACAACCATTAAAAGCATTTTTAATAATTACCAAGTTTAGCTTGGTAGAGTATTTGAACTATATTTTAGGTAACTATTTATCTCAGACAATTTTGGCCCCGTTTGGGGGAGATTTCTGAAATCAAAATGACTTCATTGATAAGGCTTTCGTATAAGAAATTTTGTTAGAAGGAATTTAGGAGAAAAAAGACATTTACCTAGTGCATTTTTTAAAGCACGAAGTCGATAATAGAAGGAAGCTATGGTGGCGACGGTGGAGATGGCGGTGCTGGAGGAGGTAGCAATGGTGGGAGACAGTGAAACCATGAAAGTGGAGGTAGCGGTGACGATGGTGGTGGCAATAGTGGTGGTGGAAAGCGATGACAGCGATGGTGGTGGTGGTGATGGAAAGCGATGACAGCGATGGTGGTGGTGGTGATGTGGTGGCGGTGGTGTGGCGGTGACGGTGGCAGTGGAGGTGGCGGCGGCGGTGGTGGTGGAAGGCGGCGGTAGTGGTGGCAGTGAAAGAACTTGGGACCAAAAAAGAATATAGTACAATATTGATAATATATAAGAAGTATATGGACAAATTAATAAAATAACAAATTTATTTCAAAAGAAAATTTGGCTTTCTAAAAGAAGATTAAAAGTAACATTTTTTTACTTCTTTGAGATGGTTTCCTGACCACCAGCTTTTTCGAAAAGGCCTTTACATATGTGTAACCGAACGTCAATTTTTTTTTTTTTTTAAAAGGACTTTTAATACGTGAAAGGACTTTTTGAGGCATCAGGAAGCTCCTCCAAATAGGCACTTTATCTTTTTATAAAAACAATCACTTCTTTTATAAAGTTATTATTATCAAATATAGTAACATTCTATTAAAGGACATTATTGTAAAATTAACACTAGAAGTGCTTTAAAAAATAGTATTAACAAATAAATTAAGAATTACTTTAATTGTCAAAAGTATTGTATATAATGTATCATAAAACACCTAATATGCTATTTACAAACATTAATTTTTTTTGAGAAATGCTAAATGTCATGAAATTATTTCATGAATTTGTATCATGAATGATGTGGCAGGTAACGTGAAGAGTTAGTATTGGTAGGATTCAGTGATAATATCATGAGACTATGTGTATGGGAAAAATTTCACCAATACTAACTCTCCACGTTACCTGCCACATCATTCATGATACAAATTCATGAAATTATTTCATGACATGTAGCATTGCTCATTTTTTTTTGCGACTCTGACAAAAGCTTTTTTTCATTCTAACAAGTTAACAATATCGTCAAAAATATTTATCTTGTTTAGTAGAATCACAACGTCTTTTACAAGAATGACTTAGTTATATTTTCATTATATGTATGTATATACTTAGTAAAATAGCACGTGCACGTGCGTTGCACGAGACTAAAATCTAATTTCAAGCAAAATTATAAATTAACATTTGAATCTCAAAGTTTAATTTCTTAATAAAAAATAATTTATTTAAATATATATTTTATCCTCTGTTTTATTTTTATCAATTATTATTTAGTATCTAAATAATAACTCAATTATAAAATTAGTAAGTTCATTAAGTATTTTTTAGTTCAATTTTTTCAGTTCCCTTCCATAGAAGTTTTTTCATTAGTAGTGTTTTTTCATTAATTAATATTATATTTTTGGAGTTTACATTAGGAATAAAGTTAGAGAGAGAAGAAATAAAATTAGAAAAAGAATACTTTTTAAAATAATATTATATTTTTTGAGTTTCTTTTATGAATGAAGTTAGAGAGAGAAGAAATAGAAATACTTAAGGAAATGTGATATTTTATTTATTTAATTGTGGCTGGGCATGCACATAGACTAGGAAGATAAACTCTCAAATTATTAATTGAAAAGTTGAGAAATATTTCTATTAACACTGAAAATTAAAGCTTAAGAAAATTCAAAAAAATCACCCAATTGAACAAAAGTTGTAATAGGAACGCAAAATTAGTTCATACAATGCATAATTCTCACATTAAAAAAAAATAGTATTTAAACACAGGAGTATATATAGTTGATCTGGGAGTAGAATGAAAAAAACAAAACTTATTTAAATACAAGTGTATAGTTAATCAAACTAAAAAATTCTTTGGCTAATAAAAAATCAAACTAAAAAATGGATGGCGATATTTGCACTTTCATTTTTTACATTTGCAAATCTATTTTAAAATTTTTAAATTCAAAAGTGAATGATTTTTTTTTTTCAAATTACACAACTACCATAGGATAATGCTACTCAGGCAGAATTCGTAGGCAGAAATATTTACATCCATTGGATGCATATGGTGAGTGTATGTGGTGGGGCCTACCACATACATCTAATGGATGTAAATGTTTCTACCTAAGAATTCTGTCTGAGTAGCATTACCCTTTCTTCTGATATTCCCTTTCTATCTCTAATCTTTAATGTTTTCATTTTCTTTTGACAGGATCCAAAAATAAATTTACTCAAAAAAAGGGATTCAAAAAATAAATTTTTTATTGTTTGACACGATTCAAAAAAAAGTTTTCTATGTTGAATAAATTATTTCTTTTCAAAGAACCAAAAAAAAAATTGTTATCTTTATTGAATAAGTTATATATTTTGACAAGAATCGAAAAAAAGATCCCAAAAAAGTTCTCTATAGGACCCACAAAAAAAAAAGTATGGTACGAAAAAATTAAAAAAAAAAACCCAAAAAAATCTTACCTATGTTTAATAAATTATCTTATTTGACAAAAGTATGGTACGCAACAAAAAAAAAAAAAGTTCTCTCTTGAATAAATTATCTCTTAATTTTGAAAGGACCTATTAAAAAAGGTTATCTATGTTGAATAAATTATCCCTTTGACAAGATAAATAAAAAAGAACCGAAGAAAAAAGTTCTCTTTTGGTCTAAACCAAAAAAAAAAGAAAAAGTATTAAACAAAGTAAACAGAAGATAAAAGGAGTTAAACTTTATAGTATAAAGAGTACATATGGTATTATAAAATAAGGTATGATGTATTAATGAGTTCATGGACTTTCTTATCATTTTATTTAAAAGCAAAAAAAGCTAGTGGAATATAGGGCTGCAACTCGGGCGGGTTAGAGATACAGCTCGAGCTCAACCCTACATATGAAATATTCAACCATAACCATACTTCCAACCCTAACTAATCAACCCTAGCCCAATCCATCCTTAAATTTTTAAACTCGGGTTGAGATTTCGGGTTAGAAAGTCGAGTTAATTCGGGTTATCTATATCACCAATCTCCATGTTAAAATTTTAAAATGATCTTTAATAAGTTTTACATTATATTACTCCTAAACATAAAAAATTAAGAATTTAATGCAAATTTCTAAAAAATTACAAACAATTTTTTAGGAAATTAATTAACTAAAGTGTTAACATACAATAAATTAAGATTTAAATAAAGGAAGTTGAAAAGAAAAAGGGTATCATAATTTAAATATTATATATAAAATATTTAAAATAAAAAATATGCATAAATATAATATTACAATTCGGGTTCGGGTTGGGCTTGGGTTGTTGACACCTCGACCCAAGCCCAACCCTAATTAACTACGGGTTGAAGTTTTTCAACCTAAACTCAACCGTAATTGTAAAAATAGTTGTCCAAGCACATAAAAAATAGGGATAGGCTCGGGTTGGGTTTGAGTTGTCCAACCCAAGTTACCCCTCTAGTGGGGTACAATTGTAAAAAAGTGGATTGCCAATATCGCCTCTCCTAAAAAATAAGAGCCAATATATACACATATATATATATATATTCATGTGTATAAAGTTATGAGAGAGTTGAAACTGGAACCAGTGATAGATACTAATTACCTGAGAATTAGAGAGAGACAATCCTCTTCACTAAAAGTGATTTTGTAAATCATACCTCTCATGCAAGAAGGTTTTAAACCATTTGTTCTATTTTAAAATTTTTAATTTCTTTGATATATATTGGTCAAATAGGATTAAAAGTGATGTTCAGTTGGACTATTATTCTTCACACACCTTATCTATCAGTAATTATGTAATGAATCAAAATACTGATTTGTTACCAATAAAAAATAAAAATAATAATTGATAGAGTTTACCAAAAAAAATAAACAAATAATTGATAGAGTTTAGGAAGAGCAGTTGATATATAATTTTTAGGAGTTTATTACTAAAGAAATTTTGATTGGTGAAGAGTATAATTGATAGAGTTTATGAGTCTACTAGCAGATAGACCTGTAAACGGATCGAATTCGGACTGTATCAGGCCTAATCCGATCCGAACTCGATAAGAAATATAGGCGATTCGATCTGATCAGATCCGATAACCTGACGGATTATATATAATTAAATCTATATCCGATTTGCTATTAATCGGATATCCAATCCGATAATTCAATCCGAAAAAAAAAAAATATATATATATATATATATATATATATTTTTTAAAAAAAAAGTAATTTCAAAAGAGATTAACAAATAATGAGTAGGAAAAAAATAGGGAAGAAAAATAAAATAGAAAGGAAAAAGTAATAGAAAGGTAAGTATTTGACTTTTTATTAAAGAAAAAAACTATAGAAAGACAAAATAGAGAGAAGGAAATAGTGATAACAAAATATTTAAATAGTATGTAATATGTTATGACATTAAATAATATACTTAAAATAAATTAAATATTTCGGATCAGATCGACCGTAATCCATATCCGATTTGTTTAGCTAATGAATTATCGAATTTGGATCACTAACGGATTATCGAATTGATGTCCAATCTATATTCTAATTATTGGCTTGAATTCGGATCAAAACCCGATCCATTGACATGTCTACTAGCAAATATAAAAATTTTAGTAGTTTATTATTAGTCAAAGAATTTTGAGAGGAGTGAATGATTTGAAACACAATATTAATATAATAAATGAAGTTTATTAATAACATAGATTTTATATAACTATAATAAAGTATTTTTTATCTACTAAATAAAGTTTATCAAGAGTTTTTATATTACTAAATGATTTGAAACACTCTATAAAAGAGTTTTTATATAATAAATAAAGTTTGTTAATAAAAAATATTTTTATATTACTAAATTATTTGAAACACTCTCTAATTTTAATAATAATAGTATAGATAGACAAACACTACTGCAAAAAACCTTAAACCCAATTGAGCAGCATCTATAGACTAGGCCTAAATTTAGTTTTGGAAGTGTAAAAACAATATATATATAATACCAAATGAAACCATGCCTGAATTATAGTTAGAACATCCCTATATAACTTTAAAAATAATATAAATTATTAAAATTGAAAAAAAAAAGGCGCAAAACAGTCCTATTGACTGAACAATCCAATTAACGTACCCTACAATGACTTTGATGAATGTTTATTTTGCCCTTTTCCGTGGATAAAGGGATTCGATATATTTGGGATCGCCCCAACTCTGTCACTGGGACTCCCTACAACATATCTAATCCTGTCAAATCAGAAAAACTTCAATATATACAGAGCACACATTGAGTTGAAATCAATGGTTAAAAGCAATCATATATACAGAACACACACACATATATATATATATATATAAACACACACACACACACACATATATATATATATATACATGTGTGTGTAATTTGTATGTGTGTGAGATTGAGGAAATGAAGGAAACTGACTAGTGGTGTGGGAGAAAACAGCGAGTGGAAGCGCCCATTTATCGAAGAATCCAAACCAAACAGAGGCCAAACGAAGCAAGCCAACTAACATCAACCACCATTCCAACAACTTCCTTTCCTTTTTCCTTTTCCTTTACCTTTAACTCTTCGTTTTCCTCTTCCTTTCGCGTCAAATCACACTACTGCTGTCTCATTGATTCGATTTGAGCAAATTTCCAATAAGAACATGCCATATCAGCCTCATATGATTCACCATTATTTTATCTTAAATAAAATGACATTATTTTTTGAAAGTTTGTAAATAAGAGAACATAACATCAGTAATACAAAAGTAACGATACATTTACCGACAATATGAGTATTCGAATACTCACATATGATTATGGATCTCCATATTATATTATGGTCAGAGTGAGGTCTTATTTGGAATGTAAAAATTGAGTCATAGTTTAGTGACAATTTTTTTAACCTCCAAAATGAAGATTTAAATCTTCATAGAACGAAGTATCTGCCGAGGGATGGTAGAATACTTGCGTCATCGGCTAACGATCGTATTCGTTCATTTAAAATGATTTTTGATCGAAACAAGTTTTAGAAATAAAAATGCACGCAAGTGCGAGAATGGAAGAAGGTCACCCCGCTCTGCCTGCCGACCGTTTCATTTATATTAAAAATTTATCATTTTACCTTATATCCTTAAAAACCATAAACTTTCAAACTTATCAATTTATTTGGTTAAGGGTAAAATGCAACAAAAAGAAAAATTCCACTATATAGAAAATGTACAAAGATTCCGTTGGTGTGTGCAAAACTAACTACATTTTTTTAATTTGTGCAAACAAGGACAAATTTTCAAATTGGGAGAAACTGAATAATGAAATGATTAAAGTACTCTTACTTCATAAAAAAGATTTGAAAAAAAAAATCCAAAACGTGAAATAATAAAAAGTGTACTTTCGAATTTTTCAAAAAATTCTAATATCATCATATGCAATGCAATAGGGGATAATTTGTTCTAAATTTTGAAATTATAAAGATTTATATACACTTACCAAATAGTAAAAGTATTTCTTGCACATTTATTAGAGAGTTTTTTTCACTTGCCCTTTGGTTAATTTACCCTTTAGTTATCATAGTTTTTTTTTTTTTTTATATTTTTTTACAATTATTATTTTCATTATTTATTTCCTCTATAATAAAATTTAGGTCGTGGATGGAAGATTTCAAGTGACGTGTGATTGTAAGATGCTTTACGGCAACAAACTATGAAAAGTTGGATTATCGTTCGCTTGTGAGTTACTAATTTTAGGATTCAAGGAAAATACAAAGTTTTCCCTGCTAGATGGGCCAACATGAGATTAATAAGAAGATTGCAATATTTTAGCTTTTTGAGAAATTATAGGTATTGCTTTTTCACCGTCATTTGAAATCAAGATCACCTTTTGTGTTAGAATACTATATTTGTGTCTCGTATCACATATGTAACGTAATATGTTTAAAAATCAATAATTAAAAATTATTGCGTAAATAATGTTAATTTATTGCCTTAACACAGAACATTTTGTGACACGAGGGAATTTAAAATTTATTATTATTATTTTTTCATATATTTGATAATTTATTGCCTTAACACAGAACATTTTGTGACACGAGAGAATTTAAAATTTATTATTATTTTTTTTTTCATATATTTGATAAGGATTTGAATTCTTGTTAATGCACTAGCGTCCTTAACCGAGACATAATACATTTAGCATAGAATACACAAAATTGACGATACAAGTATTCAACCGAGAAATTATTAAATGGTGGTAAACAATAAGTTATCTCGTGGTGAAGATAATCAAAACTCTTCCACTAAGAAGTGATACCAAAAGAAATTGTTAAATGATAGTAAACTATAAATCAATTTGTGCTTCAATTCAATCAAAACTTTTCAACTAAGAAGTGATACAAAAAATTTAATAAAATATTACAAAAAAATATGAATATGAGTTTTGATTTGATTGAATCACTTAGTAATTTATGATTCAAGATTATCTAATAATTTTTTGGATAAATTACACTGACTTTTTTTGAGATTTGATCTAATTACATCCGGTATTAAACTAATAGATTTTGTTACAATGACAGTTCCTAGAGTTTGCTTCGTTACGACAAAAACCTCCTCCATCCAAAATTTCGTAAATTTTGTCAAAAAATTTAAGATAAATTACATTGACATCTCCTGAAATTTGACCTAATTACACCAGACATCAAACTAATTGATTTTGTTAGAATGACCTCCCCTGTAACAGAAATTAACTAACCGACATTAACTTTTGGGTGAAATGTCTATTAAATCCCTTAAAATTATATTGATATAAAAATTAAAATATTTATATATATAAAATAACACTTTTATCCATCTAATATAATAATATTATTATATTATATATATAGTAAATATTATTGTGTGTGTGTGTGTGTGTGGTGGGGGGGGGGGGGGTGGCCAACCCCAACTGTTATCATCATCTCTATCGACACCACATCAAAACCATCGTCATGCCATAGACTAGACCCACCATACACGGTTGTCATATCATGAACCACTACTAGCCGAGCCACCACAACCATTGTTCCCAGCTGCCCTGCTCCCACCTTCGACTTCATCAACCTCATCATGGTGGTGGCCATGACAGTTGGGTTCTGTTTTTCATTTGTTTGTTTTTATTTTTTATTTTTTGTTTTGGCATAGTGGAAATAAAGTATTTTTGGTATCACTCATTGTATTTTAAATAGTGCAAAATTTTGAGCCGGAATTGGAAACATCATTTTGGTGTTTTTAGTGTATTTTGACTACAGTAATGAAAACAATAAAAAAAAGTTAAAACACATTTTCGTTACAGAACAAGTATTTTTTATTATTATTGATAACAAAAAAAAAAAATAATTCTTGTGTTTTAGACAAAGACAAAAACACAAATAAATGGCTAACATAACCCGAATCAAGTAGGAAGATTTCAACACCATTGAATCCGAGATCCCAAAAATAAAAAATATTGGGACTAAAACACTCTCTCTCTCTAATCTTTTCTTCCTGAAGCAACGACCTCCGAATTCCTTCTCTCATCTCCCCACTTCCGTCTATGGGAGTGGGGAGGTGAGATCTCCGTCTTCCCCATGAGCAAAATCTATCAATAAACTCGGCATTCCAGAATAAGTTTGTCTCATGGGTGGTTTGCACGCCATTTTTTCTGCTGGCAGGAGCATCTCTCAGCCTCCTCCTCCGACTGGCTAGGTTTAGATATGCCTTTGCCGTGTTTTTTGTCCCAATGGATTGGCTCTTGTTCGACTAGATTTGCACTTTTCGGATTTGATTTTCTCCCGTTCGGGTTTGTTTGTCCCAACTTGATCTTCTCATGCGCGGGTTTTCTTTGTCCCGACTTGATTTACTCAAGTGTGGGTTTGGTGGTATGTCCACCAGTTGACGGTGACGGTGCGAGTGATATATTGAGTTTTGAATCGATGGTTGAGGTTCCTCGCTCCTTGTTCGGCGTGAGGCTTTTGACTTCTTTCATCTGAGATCTTATAAATTAATTTTTATTTTTTGTGATTTTGGTGGCCTTTGTTGAGATCTTTTCATCTATGTTTGTCTGTATCTTGACTGACAATAAAAAAAAAAATCGAGATCCAAGACTTTTTCCATAATTATTGCATCATGGATTTAATATTGATATGTGATGGGTGTATTTTGGATTTAATTAGAATGAATGATGATTTGATAAAGTGATGGGGGTGTATGTAGTCTGCAGTCTGAGTCCCCATATTGGCGCTGGCAAATCTTAAAGAGCAATAAATTGAATTTACCAAGTTGGCGTCCGTGAACAAACAGTCCTTCCTCTAGGTGACATTGTTCATTATTTATTTGCAGCTAGTAAAATCGTTCCTTTTCTGGTCCATTTTTGTTATCTTTGGTAGTAGGACTAATAGGATGTGTTGTCTAAGCTTGGGACATCCACGCTAGCCTGAAAGTGACCCCACATTCAACTCTACACTGCACTTTCAAATAAAAAGGTAGTGAGGGAGAGAGAGATGTACACAACTCAGCAAGACAGACCCGTGAACCCCACACACACACACACACACACACACACACCATATATGTATATATATATATATATATATATATGGAGGTTTTGGTCTATATAAAACTAGTGCAAATTGATATATATATATATATATATATATATATATATATATATATATGTGGAGGTTTGATGGTTTTGGTCTATATAAAACTAGTGCAAATTGGTCCCACCCACCCACGCACGCACGAGCCACTACAACCTTGTTCGTGCCCATACCCACCAATTGTTTAAAGGAAAATTAAGCTAGTAAAAAAAATCCAATGGAACTCCAGCTAAGCTAGCCAATAAAATACAATTTCTTTGTACTATATTTCTTGGTGAGCAGTCGGGTGATTCAATATTTTTATTCCCAAAATTTTGTGATTTTCCAACCAAATCTTCAACATGTACAAAATCCAGAATTAATTGATTAATCTAGTTCCTAGACCACCAAATAACGGAGGATGATTCTATTCTATGCAACTAAACCAAACCAATCCAATCTCACCCACATGCCACGGGCTCACATAACATAGCGTTACAGCTATCACCCACAATCATAACACCAATAAATTATCATCACATACCAGTTTTCAACCCTTGCGTGCACGCACATACCTTCCTTCCCTCGCCAATTGGCCCAATCCCCAACAAACCCCTATATCATTTACATAATATACATATATATTGGTTTTTAATATAGTTAGCTATATATCATACACCTACTTTGCAAACTTCATCGTATGCATTATTTTATTAAAATAAAACCCAGACCCACTTTAACTTTAGCCAAAAGCAAGAGATAAAAATACAAACAAAAGTGCAATAATATACAAAGCAAAAGCTGTATATACACATTAATTTTTACTAATTAATATATGTATATATCGCAATTGGCAACTCAACAATCCTTCTAATTAAAGAGAATTCAAGTCAGTTGACTACAGATATTATCATCGCAATGGTGAAAATTACACAAGCCACACGACTTAAAAAAACAAAGCGTGCCCTGTCTCTCTCTCTCTCTCTCTCTCTCTCTCGCTTTCAGTTAGTAGTAACAGCTCACAAAGAAGGAAGACGGAAATAAAATAAAAAAGAAATTTCCATCAAAAATAAAAACACTCCAAAAAAGGAAAAACTAAATACAGAAGAAGACGACAAAAGAGATCCGATCCGATCCGAATGGTTGTCAGGTGAGCGAATCCTGGGTCGGGCAAAGCTCTTTCCTAAGCTTTTGAGAGAAAAGCTTGCAAGCGTCCATGCTGAGATCAATGGCTGCTGATAATGCCACGAAAGCACCTGCATCCTCCGTGCAGCTCACGTGCTGCACGCTAACCTCCACCGTGGGTTTACTGCACTTCCTCCCCTCACCTTCCACGCTAGCCGACATCACGAACCCTCTGTACATGCAATAAGGCCACAGTCCATAACCGTAGTCTCCGCTACTCCTCGGACTACACGCCGGTGACGTCGAATTGCCAGGTGTCGACCTCCCATTAGACGAGGGGTTGGCTCCCAGGTCGATGACGAACTTCCCGCCTTTTCTGGAGCTCAGGGTCGACTCGGCCAGGACAATGCCGGCGGCGGCTGAGTCCGGGATGAGCTCGAAGCGGTAGCCGAGGCCGTCGGCGGCGCCGCGCTCGCGCCACGCCTCCAGACGGCCCCACGGCTTCCACGTGCCGTCGCCGAGGCGGAGGATGAGCCAGGAGCCAGGGTTGGACCGGCTGACCCGGTCTGAACCAGGAGAGGCGACGAACGGAGTCACCATCGACGCGGCGGCGACTGGCGAACCGGAGAGGTCGTGGACCGTGATCGACCAACCCTTGCGTTCCTTTCCTGGCCGTTCTCTCTCGCTTCCAAACGAACTCAACCAGCTTCTCGCACTGCTTGGTTCATAATGCAACGATCTGCATAACATCATAAAGCAAATTAATCAACAAGCAAAGAACATAGTGAATCAAAGCGTTATGAGAATCGAACTCTTTATTCTTTAAAATTTCATACTATATTGAAACCTTGATCTAAGAATATGAAAGGGGCCGTACCGAATTGACTTTAGTAGGTTTGAAGATTGCATTTAACAATCAAACATATAGAGAGTGGTTTCAATTAGGAACACAGCAACTTTTTAACTTTAAATTTGTGTTCCAAAAAAGTAAAGTTTAATTGTTTCAGTTTGAAATAGCGTACAAATATATGTTCATTGATACCAAGTTGAGCTTTGCCGTACAGTTTTAGGACGCTTTAATAGTCAGAAGTTTGAACATTCAAATTGTTGTCGCCAAAAAAAATGCAAAGCATTATATCTTGTAAGATACGTTGTTTGGTTCGAGGGAAAATCAAAAGGAAACGGGAATCAAACACGAAAAAATTAACATTTTAAAATAATCAGTAAACCCTAATTGGAGTGGAGTAACTGACCTGGACCGCTGATTCCGGTCGCCGGTGCTTCTGAAGCTGAACTTGCAAGTGAATACCGGTTGACGAATGTTGCCTTTGATCTGAAACACCTGAGGACTGCACTCTGGTTCGCCGTCGAACTGAAACACGAATCTCGGATCAGGCTCTGCCTTAACGTTCAAGTGAAACTGAGTACTCGAATTCTTAGCATCTTTGCCCACACTTATCCAACCATTGTGAAACACACAAGCCCTAGACTCTGTTCCGGCGAGATCCAAGGGCACTGATACTTTCCCCAATAGTCTTCCAGAGTTCACTCCGCAGGTGGTGCCCCTACGGCCTGTATAGATCGCGATTTTAAGGTGGAGTTTTCCAGCGAAGAGAGATTTTCCGGCGAGTTTGTCCAGATCGGACTTGCTCAAGTGGAAGCTTGCCGCTAGGTTCTGTACGTGGCCGTCGGGAAACTGGTTTTCCGCCGGAATGTAGGGAATTACGGCTGTTTGGAGGGGGAAGTTGCTGAGTTTGATCTTGCAGAAGCACGGCGACGACGACGGGTGTACGACGGAACGAGCTGGCTTCGCCGCCATCGGAATCTTCATGGCAAGATTGCCTACGGTGAGGCGGACGAAAGGACATGGATCCATTTGGTGCCCTTCCGGCGAGTCAACTCAAATTGCTGGGAACAAAATCAATCAGTTTACGATATGGGATGCTCTAGATAGAGAAAGTGTGAGTGTGCGTGAGATAGTGTTGATGAGAGAGAGTGGAGTTTCTAATCTGTGTAGGTTAGAACAGGCTGTAACTGCTGAAGAAGAATCCATTGGGATGCGTGCGCCGGGAATGGATCAAGTGGTGCGCATTGCGCGCTGGCTCCACCCAACACCATTATCTCTCATCTCTTTCTCTTTCTCTCTCTTCAACTCTTATCTGTTGTCGACTGTGGAGGGAGGGAGGGAGGGGGCAATGTTTCTCTTCTTCTTGATAACCGAAAAACTCTCTCTTTCTCTCTCTATATTTACGTGTACGGAGAGAGAGGAGAAGCGTTAGTTGCACAACTATGAGTGTTGGACTACAGCTGTGTACAGCCCACTGCCAGCTAGACCGAGGTTGACGCTATCTGAAGTCCTGACCAACAACAACGTAGCCTCAAGCTTTTCATATTCACTTTCTGACCATTTTGCCCCTACTAAATATCCTATTTTTCACTACATAACCCCTACCCGATGTCACTTTTTTCTCTCACATTATATATACACACACACACACGTATATACACACAAATTAATTTCTCACAAAATATACTATAGGTGTAATCTATACAAAGTTTGGACCTTGTCAAACTATTAAAAAAGGGTAAGTAATATTTCTGTTTCACCTTCTTGAAACGACTTTTAATTGAATCCTAAAAATTACTACTCCATATAAATTGTCTTTAGGTTTATTTGAACAGAAATCTTAAACAATAAGAAATTTGCAAGTAAAATTTTTTATACTTTCAAATTTTATACAATTAATTGATAAAAATAAATTGGTATTTAAAAGATGAATAATGTTTTAATCATTAATTTTTAATTCTCTACTATAATTTGACATAAAAATTGTCTTGCAAAATTCTGACAATCTCAAAATAGCTATGTACTAATAAATAATTCTGAATATTTTGATTTAATATTCGATAATAATAAATACTACCTAAGAAAAAAGAAATTTGTGAAGTGTCTCAAAGTTTTTCTAGTTTTAATCTCATTTGAGGTAAAAATATAGATTACACATGACAAGTATGATAAGTGGGCCCATTTAATTAATTTATAAAATGGGATATTGGTGCGGATGAGTTGGGCCATTAGATGTCTAACTGTTTTTATTTTAAGCTGAAGCGGTGGAAAAGTAATCAAAATCAGAGAATCATATTTTCTGTTAAACAGTGGCAGAAGAAATCGTAGATAGAGATACTGACCGTGTAGAATAAGGCTGCTAGCTTACGTGGTTGTCAGGATTCTTTGAATGGCACGTGCCAAATGTAATCAGGTCTTAAAAATAAATTTGATCGAAATTGATCATTTTCAAAATAAATGGAGAACATACACATGCAATGCATGTATAAGAAATCAAAAATAGATATTTATGACGAAGGATAAGGCTGCTGGCTTATGTGGGCCGTGAAGATTCTTTGGATGGCACATTCAAAGAGTAGATCGTTATCAGGCCTTCAAAGGATTTGACCCACAAATGTCGTCTTGATGTAATTTGATTTTTAAATATATATTAAATCAAAAATATATATATATTTTTTAAAACAACAATAATATCCTAATAATGAGAGAAAGTATACAATACCCGAAGTACTTCTTAAGTGGTACCCCGATCGATATAAGCTTTTCATTTTGCATTGATAGTTTTAAGGAAAATTGAGAGTTTATACGTGCAATGCATGTAAAAGAAACCAAAGATAGATATTGACGATGAAGGATAAGGCTGTCACACCCCCCAAGTTGAGGTTAGGGTATTCCTATCATTTCACTCAACCCGTGGTTGACTTAATTTCATAATTCACCAAAGGATTACAAATATCCTAGCACAACCTGTTTTCAAATTATTCTCATATAAAAGAGATCAAACCATGACCATTAATTCATATTACGTAACCAACTGTTATCCAGAAAAAGATTAAATACAACCCAAAATCAAAGTTATCATCTAAACAATCCCTATAACAAATGTTGTCTCAAAAACTGAAATAAAAGAATATTGTAACTAGGTTCCACCAGCACAATCCTCAAGTGAAATCATCCTCCTTTATGCTATAGATGCTGGTTTCACACACCTGAAATGTGGGAAAAAAAAATAAGGGGTGAGCTTTAAAGCCCAGTAAGTAATATTCTAACTAACTGACAATAACCACTATACTTCAGCAGCTAGTACAGTGAGTTAATTAATATAATTAATTGTTCGGTGCATCAGCTTATGAAAAAGATAAAGAGTAATGTTAATGTCCTCTATTACTTAACAAAACTAACTGATTATTCAAGTTCCCCCTCCTGCCCAACTCAATCTATTTAATCAAACCCAAGTTCTGTTAATTCTATATTCATAACATACTCTTCACAAAAGACTACCATATACAATATATCCTGCAGTGTGGAGAATCAACATTACAACTCAAGCTCTACTAAAGAGATAATAAATAAGAAACTGTTCAAATTGTAAGATAAGTGATGTGGAGGGTCACACACCCGCTCCAAACTGAAAGAACACACACCACACCACACAATCAGTATGGAGGGACACACACTCCACATCAGAGGGACCCACACTCCATAGTAATAATAAGTAATTGTGGAGGGACACACACTCTGTGTCAGAGGGACCCGCAACTCCATATTGGAGGGACATACACACACTCCATGAAAATATGAGTCATGTGGAGGGACACACACTTTGTACCAAAGGGACCCGCAACTCCACGCTGGAGGGACATATACACACTCCAATAATTACAACCACCACCATCAGCGACACACTCACACTCACACACACACACACACACACACACACACACACACACTCCTATGCACGCGTGTCCTATACTATCTTAAATTCTATTTTTAATTTATGAATCTAATATAGAGAGAGTATTATATCTAAAAATGTGCCAACCTATCTATCTTAGCTACCAGTAAAAATTCAGAACCTAACTATTTATAGATAATTCGTACTCTTGATTTTCGTGCTTAAAAATTTACTTTTCTCACTAGATGAACTAAGTAATGTGACTAAATCTGGCCCAAACCTATACTCCAATCATGTTCTGCCCTCAAAAGACTAATTTGATTTTTTGGAAATTTTCTGGCATTTATCGATATTTTTTAAGCATTTTTTTCTAATTTTTTACATTTTAAATCATTTAAAAATATAAAAAAAAAAATTTTATATTCTGGGTGAGTCCAAGACTGAGCCCAGAGGTTGGGCTCCGCGAGTGGGACCGAACCAGCCTTTTTCCAATCCCGAAAAGTCGCCGGAACATGGCCCATCCGCCTCACGCGCCAGCAGCAATCATCTTCCCCCTACCCACCAAACTGCTCCTTGCGCCGACCACCTCTACTGATCTATTCTCAGCCATTATCTTTTCCCAGTCAACCCATAATTCATCAAGCACTTCCCCCAGATTCATAGTTGAATTTAAAAGTCCCAAAACTTAATTTCTCGATTTGCGTACCCACCAATCACCTCCATATCTCCTGTTCTACTATTCAGATTTCTATAACTATTGATTCACTAAAATACAATAAACAAATTCACCATTTTTTTCAACTAGCATACATACTCTCACATATATAAGGCTAGATATATGTATATATATATATATATATATATATATATATATGTATATAGATTTAATACACACAAGTGTATTGCCACCATAATCAATTATTTCTTTAATCTACACCATTTTTTGTTTCCGACCACACAGTCGCACCAAACGTTCCACAAGTAATAAAACTCTCTAAATTAAAGAATTAATTTATCACCCATAATTTCCATTTTTCATCCACCAGATCTCAACTAAAGGCATCCATTATCGTGCATACACTAACATACACAAATGCAGTTATATATATATATATATATATATACTCTTCAAGCTAAACCCACATATTAGCATATATCATTCATTCTTGTTGCAGCAAAACCCATCTAGCATAGATCCATACAAGGTCTTATAGACTGTACGAAAATTATTATATATATATTTTAAAACTAATTTAAATTATAAATATTGCCAGCATACCAACCATTGTGGGAAAGGTAGAAAAAGACTTACTATTGAGAGATGATTAATTTTCTTCGTTGTCTCCCGTTATTCTTCTCTTTCTTCCTCCTTTGCTCCTTCTTCCTCCTTAACTTGAGACTATCAACGTAAAAACCCTAATTACGATCTTATTATTTTTTATATAATATTTCTCACACCACAATTATTTGGTAACCCACATCAGAATAACTTATTCTATCATAGAATAACTTATTCTATCATAGAATAAGTTATCCCTTGATTAAAAATCACATAAATTTATTTTAAGAAGGGTTTTTACCATGCTACCCCTATATAACAAATTTATTTTCTTAATTAAAAATTTGGGTCATTACAAAGGCTGTTGGCTTACGTGGGCCGTTAGAATTCTTTGGATGACACGTGCGAAAGAGCCGGCCATGATCTGGCCTTCAAAGGGTTTAACCCACAAACGTTATGTTCATGTCATTTGATTTTTAAATATATATTAAATCAAAAATAAAATAGAGAGTTTACATGTGCAATGCATGTAGAAGAAATCAAAGATAGATACTGACGGTGAAGGATAAGGCTACTGGCTTATGTGGGCCATTAAGATTCATTGGATGGCATGTGCGAAAGAGCCGACCAAGATCTGGCCTTCAAAAGGTTTGACCCACAAACGTCATGATGATTACATTTGATTTTTAAATATATCAGAAATAAAATGTTTTTAAAAAAAACAATAATAACAACAACAAATACTAGTTGTAATGGATAATGATCTAACAATAAAAAAAAGTATACAATACCCGGAGTACTTCCTAAGCAGTATCCCAAGCCAATATAAGCTCTCCATTTCTCTTTAATAATAGAGAAATTGGTAATTTTTAAGAGAAATAGAGAGCTTACACGTCTAATGCATGTAAAAGAAACCAAAGATAGATACTGACGGCGAATGATAATGCTGTTGGCTTACGTGGGCCATCAGGAGTCTTTGGATAGCGTATGCAAAAAAATCGACCGTGATTTGACCTTCAAAGGGATTGATCCACAAACATCATATTGATGTATGTGGTGAGCTATGACATGTGGTAGCTTTAAAACCACGTGGGTGCTGATGTGGCATATATAATGGGCCGTAATACTAACAAAGGACACGTAGTCTGTCACAAGACTATATTCTTCTAACTTGGAGGCTCGTGAGCCCTCTCCGCTCACAAAGTTCCTCGAGACATTATAAGGCCTTCTTTACTTTCTTTCTCTCTCACCTCAAAGATTCCTTGCTCACAAAGTCTCTCATTCTTTAAGGAAGGAAGCTCCTAGGGTTGGCATAGTGAAGGTTCGTGCCACCCCGAAGAGCCTTCTATTATCCAAGTTCCTGTTTTATTGTTATGAGGAGCTCAAATTTAACTTTGGGGAGGAATAATTATGGGGCTTGCACAGCGAGGGCCCGTGTTATCCCCAAAGACCTTTCACTTCCGAATCTCTTTTAATTTATTACAAAGAGCTTAAGGATACCCTCATTTTTAAACAATGCTCTCTCTCTCTCTCTCTCTCTCTCTCTCTCTCCCTCTTTTAGCTCAAAGCTCCTTGTTATTCTTGGACTAATCGAGGAGTTCCTCTTAATGGATATACCTCGATGAAGTCACTAATTGATGATCTATGGCTTTCGATGAATCCTAGCCAGAGATGACCTACCTACCAATCAATAACCTAGGAGGGATTTTTCTCCTAACATTGGGATAAACCCCAAAGATGACCTACTAATCAATGAATGACACTTAAGAGATTTTTCTCCTAACATCAGGAAAAATCCTAGAAATGAGCTACCAACTGATGATATCTGGTGGTTTTCCTCCTCACATCAAAATAAATCACAGAAATAACTAACTGAAGATACCTGGTTCCTAATAGATAAACCCTAGCTAGGAATGACTAATTCATAATCTGACCAAGGGTAAAACATCATTAAATCTGTTTAAGGGTAATCATACCGAGTCCATGATACCAGAATGATGAACCTCAATTTCCTAGCCGAGGGTTACAAACCTTGATGAACCTAGCTAAGGGTTGTAAACTTTGATGTTTTAACCGAGGGTGAAACCTCATTAAATTTGATCAAGGGGAGTCATCTCGGGTCTATGATACCGGGATGATGAACCTCATTGAACTTGGTAACTGAAGAACTAACTGATAACCTCTAACTCTTGATGAATAAATCCTAGCTAGAGATAATTTACTAAATGATCACCTCTGGGGAGGTTCTTACTACGGATAAACTCCAGAGATAACACATTGGACCTTATGACACTCTACGATCTCATGGGGGTGAGACCTTTGATCAATGTCTTTTAGGAATCTAGAGGGTTTTGGTCTGTGGCTAAAATTTCCAGGAACACCAACGGTCTGCCCTCGCCCTTTTGAATAATACGATAGGGCACCTTTTGGCCTGTTACAAATGAAACAAGAATATTTCTAAAAAGTAGGGCACAACCTTTGCTCCCATATTTGATACAAAGTCTTCTCCCTCGTATTTAAGATGAGCCTTCTGATCCCGCATTTAATGTTCCGTTCTTATACCATCAAAGGTATAAACTTTCTACCATATTTCACATCTCAACCTAGCAAGGACCTTTGGATATCGTTATTGTCCATCGATTTTTACCCACTTCAGATTAGTATAAATATGGGAGCAAATGCTTCATTTCCCAGATAATGACATCAATACTCCATAACATAATTACAACCACCACACTTGACAACCTAAAATATCTCTAAAATATCTTCTCTAAAAGTCCTACTTCAAGAGATTATCAAGGAACCCATGTGTTCTTCTTAGTGGTCACCTCTCAAACCCCTCTGTGACAACTTGGATTTCCACCTAGAGATCTTCTCTTTAGTGCTCATCATTGTGAAAAGTTTGATCTCATCTTCTAGAACCTTCTACAAATAATGTCATTTGATTTTTAAATATATACTAAATCAGAAATACAATATTATTTTTTTAAAAAAAACCACAATAACAAATACTAGTTGTAATGGGAAATGATCTAACAATGGGAGAAAGTATATAATACCCTGGGAACTTCCTAAATGGTACCTCTTGCCAGTGTAAGCTCTCAATTTCTCTTTGATAATCGAGAAATTGGTAGTTTCTAAGAAAAATGTACCCCATGTCAATATAAGCTCTCCATTTCATGTTGATAATAGAGAAATTGATAGTTTTTAAAAGAAATTGAGAGCTTAGACGGACAATGCATATAGAAGAAACAAAAGATAGATACTGACAATGAAGGATAAGGTTGTTGGCTTACGTAGGCCGTTAGGATTCTTTGGATGACACGTGTGAAAAGAGCCAGCCGTGATTTGGCCTTTGAAGGGTTTGACCCACAAATTTTATGTTGACATCATTTGATTTTTAAAAATATACTAAATCAGAAATAAAATATTTTTCAAAAAAAATAAAATTAGCCACTAGATGTAATGTGTAATGATCTAATAATGGGAGAAAGTATACAATACGTGGGATATTTCCTAAGTGGTACCCCCGCTAATTGATAAGTGCACAAAACTTGCTATTTTATATCTCAAAATAAGTCTTTAATTTCTATTTTACTTTATTTAAATGTTCTTATCTTTGTATTTTATGTTTATAGGGGTTGATTTTCAAATGAGAAGAAAAACAGTAAAACATGGCTGAAAATGATATGTATAGCCAAAGATGAACATAAGAAGAATTGTAAGAGAGATGGTATATTATACAATTTACTCCACAAGAGGTCTCAAGTTCAAAACTTTAAAATATGTTTTTTACACAGCTATGGCAGTAGTCCAGAATTCAAATTGGAGATATGGAGATCAAATCTTAGATATTTAAATTCAAAATTTTGAATTTTGAATTTTTGTTTTCAAATTTTGTATTTTGAATTTTTATTTTTAAATTTTTGTATTTTTCCACCTAAACCATTCCCCTCTAACTCTATAAATAGGGAGTCTTAGGGGTTGGTGAAAGGAATTAGAAATTGTAGAAAAAAATTAAGTGTAGCTAGAAATATTTTCTTGTATTAATTTTCTTTTCTTGTAAACACACCTCTCAAAGGAGTGATGAAGCTATTATGATGAAATATAAGTAAGTTCTTTTATATTCTTATTTTTTTCCTCTCAAGAGTATTTTTTTATTCTTCTATTCTAAGTTTTTATTTTCAAAAGAAAATTAGAGGGAGGATTCTTCGTGTTTGCCAAATATTGGTAATTCGAAGAATGCCTACCTCTATTTACCTAGCAAGGGTGAAACAGATTAAATAAAAAAATACTCTCATATATAATCAAGTTTGCTTTTTATGTCATATTTTCCTTCATCTTTTCAAGTTGTAATTGGATTGGTAAAGTGTATTGTTTATTGGAGCAAAAATCATATAAGAATAATAAAAAATTTATTTATGTGGATTCGTGGTGGTGGATTCTTTTCCCTTGAGATTTATTTTATTAGTATAATTTTATTTATTCATTATAATTCCAAAATAAAAAATATTTTTTTTAAAAAATTATTTTCATTCCATAAATTAGTGTGTGAATTTGAGCTCATTTGAAATCTCACTTGATAGTGGTTCGACCCTACTTATTACTACACAAATTTTATTAGAGTTTTTGCAGGTTTTATTTTTGTACGAAGTGTAGAGAAATAACGACATCCATCTATTATTCTACACTCGTCAAATGACGCCGTTACCGAGGAACATCCACTGTTCTATACTTATCAAATGACGTTGTTGCCAAATCAATTTTGAGAATTTGAAGCACAAATATTCAACACTACATTTTTTTTGGAAGCCCACCCTAACTTTCTTTCCCTCCTTTCTATTTTTATTTATTGTAGTTTTTGTTTCTTTTATTATTATTTTTTCTTGAAAAAAAAAAGAAAGGAAAAAATATAATTTATATATATATATATTTTTTCATGGCAGGTTCTTATGATGCACTTCTTCTATTAATGCCACCATCAGACATTCTTATAAAAGGAACAATAGTTTTGTCATCCAGGTAAGTACCTAATTCTTTTACAACATTTTTCTTTTCTTTTTAGATTAGGAAAACATAGTTTTCTTTAGGTTGATAACTTTCGCATGCAAACTCTAAAATAGAATAACTTAGAAATATCCCTAAGGTCACACTTTCTTCATTTTTTTTCTTTTAGTTTTTTGTTCTTTTTGTTAAAAAAATAAATAAATAAGAAAGACCAGACACTTACTCATTTTTTTTATTGCTTCTTTTGTTTATGCATCTTTAAATTAATAAATTTTTTTTTTTGTGAATTTTAATTTAGCATTTTTGCAGTAATGCTCTTTTTGTTATTTAAAAGTATTTATAAAAATAGAGTTAACTCTTGGTAACTCCAGTGAGCACCTTCCAACTTCACAATGCCTAGGAATGTTCTGTCTAAGGAGTGTGGGCGTACCGTCATTAAACAGGCCAAGTGTTTTTCCACACTTTCCTGGTTGTATTGTTAGCAGACCTTAACTGATAATCCTCGAATTACTTTAACAAAAAAATTATAGTAGGAGTTATATTTATTTGTTGAAAAATAAAAAGATAAAAATTGCATTTTTTCGTACATAATCTTTGAACTTTTCATGTGATCACTAAAGTTTCATTTTGTTTAATGAAAAGTTAAAGCAAATCAATTCATCTGATTAAGGTAATATTTCTTCCACTTTTTATTTATGCTTAATTGTTATTTTGTCCAACATTGAAGACAATGTTGAGTTTAGGTTTGGGGGTATGACATTAAATTTCTAAATTTTTAGAAAAGCATTGAATTTATAATTTTTTGAAAAATATTTTGTAATAATGGTAATTTTCACACTATGATTTGATTTTTTTATATTAAATGTGTATAAAATTTTAAAATAAAATCTTTAAGCTTTAGTGCATTAATAAGTTCATAAAACTTAAGATTTTATCCTATCTTTCAGTTAGAACAATTTCATGAATTTCTAAAAATAAAAAATAAAATCAAAATTCACTAAAGTCCCGTAATACGATTTAAAATTGATAAGTGACTGCATATTAAATATCCGACGAATAAAAGTAGAGATTTAACCCAGTGAGGTATTGTACTATTCTTTTTTATTTTGAGGGTTATATGCTAATTACTCTGTTCATAATTTTGTTGATTAGTCTCATTATTTTGTTCTTTTGGTCAAATATTAAGAATTCATCATGTTATGCCACATAAATATTTTTTGGAGCTCATGTATGCTAAAGAACTATACATATCTTTGAGAAATTATTTTAGGCCATCTTTCATTGTTTGAGTCTTTCAATTTTTTTTTTCTTTCTTAGTTATGAATTACCAGTTGTTAACCAGTTGAGCTTTTTGCCCATTCTTTCTTTTATAACCATATTTTTTACAATTTTTCGAGAATGGATGTGATAATCAGTGAAGCTGTTTGGTCCAGCATTTCTTTTATAACCATTTTTAGGTTTTCCAAAAATGGATGTAATTAATGTACAAGCAAGTGAAAAAAAAAAAAAGAGGAAATATAATTTTTGATGAGATTTTGAGAAGTGTATATAAAAAGAAATGAAATAGAAAGCATTCAATTGACAAAATTTTGAAAGAAAAAGTTGAAAGTAATATGCTCTAAGTGAGTTAGTTCTTCCCAAGCATTCTCGAATACACATTTTCATTATCAATATCACTTTTTTTTTTTTTTTTTATCTTCCTTCTAACTAAAGTTACATCCTAATAAAAGTTTTTTTTGATCCAAATGATATTATAGTTTGGATATGGACATGACTGAGCTATATTGTAGTGTGGTATAAATTCTTAATATTTGACATTCCTTTCATGAGACCATATGCATTTTCTTAAAAAATTCGTTCTTCATTGAAAAATTTGTGAGATAATAAACGTTTGTTCTACATTATTCTAGTCACATATACTTGAGTGCAAAATTAGTCAGTCTCTTAGTGTTCAATTTTGAGTGAAATATCATAAGTGAGATTTGAAATTAAAGCTAATTTTCTAAGAAAATTTGAAATGCAATTGCTTTAAAATTGAGATTTATATTATTGGTAGTTATTCACACGCACACTCTGAGTCAAGAATAGTAATGAAATTTTTTAACTTTTGAATAATATTTAATCTTTTCTTTTAATTCTTATTACGCACTAAAGTGGAATGATTGATTTATTCTTGATTTATACACATTAATAAAAAAAATCTTTGAGTGTTAATTACTATTTTTTGATATTTGTGGGTATCATCACTAAAACCCTCACGAGGCTATAAGTCATCCACTAAGGGTAATCTAGGGGTTTAAGGTCTTATTGCATATGGTAAATGCAATCAAGAACAACCTGTGAAAGTGACACATCTTTAGTTAGAAGTTAAATAAAAGTAACAGTTTTGTGCACTAATCTCTTTTACTTGTATTCGCTAGAGGGCTAGCAAAAGCTCGTTTGGGGGTAATTTGATAAGTGCACAAAAGTTGCTATTTTATATCTCAAAATAAGTCTTTAATTACTATTTTACTTTATTAAATGTTCTTATCTTTGCATTTTATGTTTATAGGGGTTGATTTTTAAATGAGAAGAAAAGTAGTAAAAAAATGGCTAAAAATGATATGTATAGCCAAAGATAAACATAAGAAGAATGATAGGAGAGACGGTATTCTGTATAATTTACTCCACGAGAGGTCAAGTTCAAAACTTTGTAAAATATGTTTTTTACTCGGCCACGTTAGTAGTTCAGAATTCAAATTGGAGATATGGAGATCAAATCTTAAATATTTAAATTCAAAATTTTGAATTTTTGTTTTTAGATTTTGTATTTTAAATTTTTGTATTTTTCCACCTAAACCATTCTCCTCTTACTCTATAAATAGGGGGTCTTAGGGGTTGGTGAAAGGAATTATAAATTGTTAAAAAAAATTAAGTGTAGTTGGAATTATTTTCTTGTATTCATTTTATTTTCTTATAAACACACCTCTCAAAGGAGTGATGAAGTCACTATGATGAAATATAAGTAAGTTCTTTTATATTCTTATATATTTTTTTCCTCTCAAAAGTATTCTTTTATTCTTCTATTTTGAGTTTTTATTTTCAAAAGAAAATTAGAGGGAGGATTCTTTGTGTTTGTCAAATAATGGTAATTCGAAGAATACCTACCTCTATTTACCTAGCAAAGGTGCAACAGATTAAGTAAAAAAATATTCTCATATATAATCAAGTTTACTTTTTTATGTCATATTTTTTTTCATCTTTTCAATTTGTAATTGGATTGATGAAGTGTATTATTTATTGGAGCAAAAATCATATAAGAATAATAGAAAATTTATTTTTGTGGATTCGTGGTGGTGGATTCCCTTCTCTTGAGATTTATTTTATTAGTATAGTTTTATTTATTCATTATAATTCCAAAATAAAAAATATTTTAAAAATAAATAAATTTGATTCCATAAATTAGTGTGTGAATTTGAGCTTATTCAGAATCTCACTTGAGAGTGGTTCGACCCTGCTTATTACTATACAATTTTTAGTAGAGTTTTTGCACGTTTTATTTTATTATGAAGTTTAGAGAAGTAACGACATCCATCCATTATTCTATACTCATCACTAATGTAAGCTTTCTATTGGGTTTGTGTTTGGTTGATGCCAATTTTAAGGTTTGCCTCTCATAATGATGGGTGTAGAGAGAAGATTTGATTCGAAATTGTTGCACCTAAACACCGTCGCTTCCGTTAAAGTATTCTCTCTCTTTATATATATATATATATATATATATATATATATATATATATATATATATATATGAAGTTTAGGCCATTTCCACTTCCAAATGTAGGAGTTTCAAAACCCTAATATCGTTGTCTCTTATTGTTTTTTTCTTTGTTTCAGCTCTGCTTAAAAATTCGAAACTTGTTGTGAGTTATGGAGAAAAAGTTAGTTCTTACTAGCTCATCTTTAATGGGGAATAATTTGGGGATCTCATAGGAATGGGTGTTAGGCAACGTTTGGCTAACACTTTATGTTAATCTTTTTAAACACCCAATGCAAAATGACGTGGGAGTGCTTTTAACTTCACAGAGATTTGTGTCCTCTGCATGGGATGGTGTCTGGCACTAGATTGAGAAGCAGACAACGACATATGGGATCTCCTCCATAAAGGATCTGGATCCCCTTGATTGGTTGTTATGTGACAGACCATTATTCTAAATCACCACAACCACTTTATATGCAATTTTTACAGTAAACATACTACATCAATAGATGAACCATTTAGTTTTTTTATTTCCTCCATGAGAAATAATTTTTTCCATTTTATTATTTGAATTTTTCTTCTTTTTATAATTGTTAAACACATGCTTAAAATTTTGGTCAAGGAAAAAAATGAACACAAAATTAAAGATGTGTTTGATTGTTATTTCCATATTGATTTGTGTGTGAGTGTGACTCAATAAGTATATCAATTAAAAATTACCACACTTCGCAATAGAACGAATTCCTTGCAGAATAGGGCTATCGAAAGGGGTGTCGAACCTCAGGGACTGTGGTCTGACTGAGTTGGATATAAGGAATTAATTCTAATTAAATTTAAGAGAAATAAATTCTGATTTTTAATTCTAAATTAACTAATGAAGCAATTGAACAAAAGCAAGAAAAACTAAGGAGTGTAGAGAATATAAGATAAGTCTAGGGTAATTGATTTCACCACTAACTTCACAATCCATGCCAATTGAACTAATTATGGGGCATCATATCATGCATAAGTGGTGTCGGTGGCTACAAGCTCACCTCCATCCATCAAGAAGATAACATATGATTAAGGCTAAGTCATGGACTATCTTCGATTGGCATGGGCCATCTGCCTAACTACTCTAATCTAAGGTGCAGTATGGTTCATCTTCTCTAGGCATAATCCATCAAAACTTTTAATGATATATTCAGTGGAAACCATTGTGTAATAATCACTTTCATGATCACAGAAAACAAGAGGGACGAGTTCAATAACAACAATCAAGTATTTAAGACAAGATAAGAAATCATTGAAACTAAATTTAAGACTTTTATTGTTCAATTCTATAATAAGAATCCTCTAAATTACACAATCTATGAATGAATATAAAAATCTCCAACAATTAGAACAATCAAACTAGTGATGTTTAGTTAGGGCTACATTAAAACCCTGGTGGCTGAATTAGCCGCTCATGATACGCCTTGTTCTCCAATGATTCTCTACTCCAAAAGCTCTTCAAAGCTGCTGACAAGCCTCCCAATACAGCCCCAATTTGTCACTTTAAATAGCCAAGAGAATACATCAAAGTCCTAATCCAATTAAGAATTAATTAGGTTTTCCTGCAGCACTAATTAGGTGGCTTTTTCCTGCTGATTTTGCCCCAACTTTTGACCCACTAGAAGTCCGATTCACGGAATTTTTGTGAAATACAAAAGTGTGCAGAATCAAATTTCATTCAACTCTGCGCTAAAATTATGTCGATTTGAGGCTCAAAAATAAGACTTCTGGTCATTTTTCCAAAATGGGATTAGGACTGTGTTATGCGCAGATTTGGGCTGCAGGCCCGAAACTTTCTTAAGCAGCTGTAATTCTCTTGGACCTCTTTCTTGGGCTGATTTGAGTTAAATTATGGAGTTGAATGGATCCCTTTGATGTAGGCTTCATCTAACCCTCTTGCATGTTATCTTTAAAAGTCCAAAATTATGGTTTTAACTGAAATAATCATTAAGACCCTGAAAATACAGAAAACATTAAAACAAAGTAAAATAATAAAATAATCTATTACTAAGAGAATAAAATACACAAGTTAAGAGGCTAGAATGTGTAACATTCAACGCCAATCACATATATGTCTGTGTGATTGTTGATGTGATAATATGCTTTCGTTGTGCCGAATAAAAGGGGATTAATTCTCAACAACTGATATCAGTTTTGAAGATTAGAGCCGGCAGTGTGTCAGAGCAGAAGGTTGATCGTAAATAGTTATGGAGATATAATCAGAGCTGATGAAGACACGAGAATGATGATAGTGTGAAGTCTGTGAGGAACAAGTATTGGGACAAACCAAATGATACTTGTTTTCAAGATGGGGAAGGATGTTGGTATGAAAAAGGGAGGTTTGCTATTTTTGGTCCAAAAAAAAAGTAAGAGAAGAAAGAGAATGGAGTAGTGAGTGAGAAAAGAAAAGAGTTTGGGGAGTAGAGATGATAATAATGAGGATGATGAGTATGATGATTGATTGGTGGGTTGTCGTGTGTGAGCAACTGAACACCAACGGAGATGATGTGATGGAGTTTGATTTGAGGTGGATGAATCTTCAGTCGAGGTGGAGCTATGGAGGACTGCGTTGATGGAATTTGAGTCAATGTGAAGATTGTTAGGAATTGTGGCTCATATTCCTATTATAAGATAAATGGGTAAGGATAACATGTTATCCCTTATTTTGTGGTTCATCCACTATAGACTTCTATGTGGAGTGTATCACTGATTATGCGATGCATAATCTCTATAAAAGAGAATAACAAGAGAGAAAAAATATGACAATTAAAATATATATTGTTTCTGAGTTTTTCCTATGGTGTTTTTCTTTTTTGAGTTCTTTCTCTCTATCTTGATCTATCTCTTTGATAACCATCAACCAATAGGTCTTGGATTATGGAATACATATAGAGGACTTTAGTAGCCGCTTTATTGACGAGGATTATGTTGTCGTAGAGACAGCTCATAACATAAGCTATTGGTTCATTTGCTTCCGCTATATTCAGTCTACAAGAGGTAACTCAAATATTTCAATAATTGAGATTAATTTTATAACATTGGTATCAGAGCCTTTATGCTTGTTGTTCGCTTAATTTTTCATGAGTATGCTTAGAATAAATTTTTGCAAATCTATTATATAAAATTATGCTTAATACTTATGAAAATTTGTTTCTCATGAAATTAATATCGTATTAGGTTGATTTTCAGTATGTTGTAGCCAATATGCAAATATATAGATCTGAATTTTTTTATGCAAAAACTCCTTGTAATTTATTTTTTAAAAATAAGATAAAAATGATATGGCAGAAACTTGCTACACCTTTTTCTCATTCTTCATTGAGTTTTGGTGTATGAAAATTATATGAAAATATTCATTATTTCATAAGCTTTCCGTGCATATATTATTTGTAATTTTTTGATGTATGGTTTGTGAGATATTCATTCGAGAAGTTTCAAGTCAAAAATAGGTGTTAAATAAAAAATATAGTAGTTTTTTTCATGTTCACTCTCATCGAGAGAGAGTGTAATTCACCCCCATAGTTAAGAAGCTCAGAATACACCAACGGAAACACCATTTTGTTCGGAACAGTGAGACAATCACAGTGGTGATCTCGGAAGCGCGAAAAGCCATTGGGAAGGTGGCGCGTGGGACCTACGCACCTCCGGGTGAGGTGACGAGCTACTGTAAGAAAAAAAAAAATGTCATCCATTCGCACCTAGTGGAGCGTGGGGGCACATGAGACCTCTCTAGGGCTCTGTTTGGGACGCTATTTTTTCAATAGCTTTAGAATTTAATTTTACAAATTTTCATAATTTTTGCAATTTTTTTTTCTAAAACAGATTTTTTGTTTACAAATTTTATTTGATAAAATTATGAAATTTCAAAGAGAAAAGATTTAATCGTGCACATGAAGGCGCGTAAGGAACTGTTTGGTGATCCAATTGTGGTGTTCATGATCCTAGAGCTTTATCCTAATTTTTTTTTTAGACATTTGCAATTATTGACATTACATTCACAGTAATTGCATTGGGTTTTATATGGATCATTTATATATATTCCTTATTGAATTGATCCTTTATATGTGAAGACCCAATACCTACTCCTACTGTGGTGAGTATGGTAAATCCCATCAACCAAAGCTCATTTATATTTTTGTGATATTATAGATATATGAGATTATTATATTGATACTCTAGTACACGTCTAGTACACGTCTAATTTTAGATATATGAGTTTTTTTTGTGTGACATCTTCATGAATGAGTTGTTATTTCTTGGATATGTGATACTATTATAATAATACAATGTTTAGGCAAGTTTAAGAGATTGATTTTTAAGTGGGATCGATGTGACCCTTCCACTCTTTTCTGTAACTTACCAGGTTGTATTTTTAGCAAGTATTAGTCTCCGAGAATTCCAACAAGTTGTACGGGGATATATTACGCATAATACTTATATATTTAGAATTGTCTTGGCACATGGTAGTAGAATGTCAATTGAGCTCAAGTGGATTTCACATGAATGTATGATTATTTATTGTGTGGACGGATTAGATATTTTATAATTAAAAATTATTTTGCTCGAAATCAGTTGCAAATAATTTTTTTTTTAATATAATTGGGCGATCAATCTCATTATATTAAACAATGAAATATTTATATTTGAATTTCTGAAAGTAAAATAATAAGTAGTCAATAATGGATACTTAATGTCACATTGTGCAATTTGAATGTAGATGGTCTCTAAGAACGTTATTGTTGATCTCACAAATGGTGAAAAGCTAGCAGGTACCAACTATGACATGTGGCATAGGAAAATTCAGTACTTGCTTAATGAGCAAAAAGTCTTAGAAAGTAGAAACCCTAACCAATAGCATGACCCCACTTGAGGAGAGCAATACGACCCAGTATCGTCGAAACATGGAAGTCTATCAAGATTGGGTTAAGAAGGTTCGTGGTGCGCGCTTTACTATGTTACGCAGCATGCATAATGATCTAATTTAAGAATTTAAAAATTATTCCATAGCCTAGAGTATGTGGGACCAACTGAAAATTGCTTTTGGTAGAACCACTACCACAAGGCTTCGTGCCTTAACGCTTAAGCTTGAAAGTTATAAGATGGATTCTAAACAAAATATGTTTGAACACCTTAAGGTGATATTAGCAATGATCTGGGATCTTAAGTCTGCTGGAAATGATCTTACAGATGAGTAACAGGTGCTTGCAGTTATCCACTCTCTACCTGATTCCTGGAACAAAATGAAGCAAATATTAACTCATAATGAAAATATCAAAACATTTTATGATATTTTGCGTCATTTGAAACTGGAAGCGGACTACCAAGAGGTGATTAGCTCAACTGTCCTTGTGGCCTAAAAAGGCTTAGATAATGCACGTGTGCCTAATCGAAAAAGATGAGGTGGTAAGAATAAGCAGGGTGTAACTGAAAACTTAGCACCAATGTTGAAAATGCTGCTAGCAATATTGCTAAGCGCAAAAGAGGTAAATGTGGTGGCAAGAAAGAGAAATCCAAGCTAAAATGCTACAATTGTGAAACGTTGGGACACTTCGCTCGTGATTGCAATAAGCCAAAGAAGGTATTCTCTAAACAAAACTCTCTATTTACATTAGTTTGCTCACACGTACTAGTTGCTCATTCATCTCCTTTTATAGATACTGGATACAAGAGCAACCAAACATGTGACGCAGAATAGATAAGGTTTTGTAAATTATTGTCGGATACCAGTAGGGAGCCAAAGCATTTTCATAGGCAATAGTGCTAGTGAAACAATTCAAAGAGTTGGTTCTTATCAGCTTAAACTACGCTCAGGGTATGTGCTGCTTTTACATTATGTGCTTTATACATCTAGTGTCCGATATAATCTAATTTCAATTCTAGCATTAGCTGAACTTGTTTTTTTTGTTTTCAAATAAGTAATAGATAAATAGACATGTATCTGGATGATGTGTTTTACAAACATAATTTTCTTTTAAATAATCTATATCATTTGGATTTGTTAGATTATAATTGTTCATCTGAATATTTGGCATGTGATATTGATAATCATGATTCTATAAAATGGCATGTGAGACTAGATCACATTGTAAAAGATAAGATGACCAGATTAGTTAGAGAAGGTTTATTGGGGTCTCTCATTAATGTTACCCTTTCAACATGTGAGCTTTGTTTGGCTGGAAAGAGTTGCCGAAAGACTTTTAGAAAGGCTACAAGAGCTACTTATCCTCTAGAATTAGTTCATTCAAATATTTGTGGACCAATAAATGTGAAGGCACATAATGACGCTTCTTATTTCCTTACTTTTATAGATGACTATACGCGATACTGTTATGTATATCTAATTTCTCATCGTAGTGAGACATTAAAATGCTTCCAACGATTTTTGACAGAGGTTGAGAATTAGGTAGAGTGAAGAATAAAGATTTTTTGCACTGATCGTGGACGCGAGTATCTATCAAACTAGTTTAAGGAACTATGTGAAGAATAGGGAATACGCAGACATTTGACAATTTCACATATGCCACAACAAAATGGTGTTGCAGAGCGGAGGAATCGTACATTATTAGACATGGTTAGGTCAATGATGGCGCAAGCTAACCTCTCGATTAGTTTTTAGGGGATGTTTTAATGACTATTTCTTATATTCTTAACCGCGTGCCTTCCAAATCATTTCCTCAAACCCCTTATGAGCTTTGGCATGGCTGAAAGTCAAAATTGAAAGATTTACGTCCATGGGGGTCAGCAGGTTATGTTCACAACACTTCTCATAAGTATGGGAAGTTGGACCCCAAAACTAATAAGAATATTTTCATTCGATATTCTGAATACTCAAAAGGCTATATGATGTATGGTGAACAACCTAACAAATGAATGATTATAGTTGAGTCGCGAGATGTCACTTTTATTGATGATTATTTTCCAATCATTGGTGATGCTAAAACGAATCTTGAACTCTATGAGATGATGTTTTTGGAAGATAACTTTTTCCTTTTAGCGAGAGTGGGGAATTAATTTCTCATCATGAAATCGCCAAAGAGGATAATAGTAATCTTCAATCCATTTCACAATTAGAATCTAGTGGGAGTCTATAATTAGACTCGCAGGAGACTCAAATTCGTATGAGTGAACGTGGAGTAATTTTTTGTTGTCGTTTTGTGATTGAGGGGGACATACTTTTATGTACTCCGTTGAATACAAATGAGCTTGCATTTTGTTCATGAAGTGCTCTCTTCACCGGCTTGTAAAAAATGGATGATTGATATGGAGGATGAGATAAGTTTAATGAATAAGAATCATGTTTGGGAGTTAGTTGATTATCCAAATGGGCATAACACCATTGGAACCAAATGGGTTTTGAAGGTAAAGCGCAAAGTGGATAGATCAATTGTAGATATAAAGTGCGTCTTGTGACGAAAGATTATACCCAAATGAAAGTATGGACTATAAAGAGACATTCTCCCTAATGGTGAGATTTGTCTATATTTGCTATCTTAGCAATTGTTGCATATATGGATTTAGAACTTTTTCAGATGGATGTTAAGACTGTATTTCTCAATGGAGAACTAGACAAAGAGGTCTACTTGACTCAATCGGAAGGTTTTGTAGTTAAAGGACAAGAATGCAAAGTTTGTCGTCTCAAACGTTCTATTTATGATCTCAAGCAATCATCTAGACAGTGGTACAAAAGGTTTCAAACAGCCATTTTGTCTTATCATTTTGAGATGATAGAGGAAAACCACTGTATGTATGTAAAACGACCCAAGAAAAGTATTATTATCTTTACATTGTATGTTGATATCTTACTTGCTGGGAACAATATGAAGGAGATTGTCGTCACTCAAGAGTGGTTGTCCTCTACTTTTAAGATGAAGGACATGGGTTTAGCTAATACTATTTTAGGAGTGAAGATTGTGCGAGATCGCTTAGAGAGATTTCTTTGTTTGTCTCAAGAGACTTATATAAAGAGAGTTCTTGAATGATTGCGGATGCATCACTCCAAGCCCATTGATAGTCCTATAGGAAAAAGGATGTGATTTACATCTTGGTCAATTCCCTAAGACAGATGAAAAAAAGAAACAAAAGTCTAAAACTCCTTATGCAAGTGCAATTGGTAGTTTGATGTATGCTATGTTGTGTATTTGACCAGACATTTGCTTTGCAGTTGGATTGATCAGTGGATTCTAGAGTAATCTTAGATTTGCTCACAAGTATCATGGGTAGATTTTCATTATCACTACATTCAAGATATAATTGTGCAAGGATAGGTGGTCCTGAAACATATATCCACAGCCAGTATGGTGGCTGACCCATTGACTAAACGTATACCTAGAGATGTTTTTATATCCTATATTAGAAGTTTAGGTTTATTTAGGATTTGATGTACTGGACACCGTTGACATTTTTATTCATTGTTATAAAAATATATGATTTTGTGTTCATATTGAGATGATCGCATACATTTCTTAAAATATAATCAAGCATGGATTGACTCTCTCATACGAGCAATCGCCTTGGTGTTTAGATAACGAGCAAGATGAGACATATAATTCTTTGTGAGTGGGAGAATTTTTATATGTCCCCTTAACAGAGTCAAGATGAGGTTCTTATGAGAACTGAACATGAAGGTATACCACACACTTCATTAGCCTGACATTAGCCGAATGCGAACCATCAAACATGCGCTGATAGAGTGACTGTATTGGAATGATCTAGTTAGGTGCCGAGATAGCGACTAGACTAATATTCGTACGACGTTATATGAGTATGACATGATCAATTGAGTGGGAGCTTCATCGTAACATATATAACATATTGTATATGCTATTTAAACGACCACTAAAAGAGAGTGATTGAAAATATCCCTGTTTCGTCACTGTGTGAGATCTTAGAACCATATAGTTTTGGTTCCACTTAAACCCTTATAACTTAGGAATATGTTATGAAGAAAAGACTTAATGTCCCTACTTTAGTATGTACCTAAAGGACCATGAATCATGTGGTTTGGTGGGGCATATTTAGGAAAGTGGTTAGATCCAATTAGATTAATATGAGTAGCTAGGGAAGATAATTTTGTGATACACTATTATTGTGGTGACGCTTGTGGGCGGGAGCAAGAAACACTGAGCAAGCTACCACACTGGCAGGCTACAGGGTGCTCAATCCCACATCGCCTGGGTGTGGAGAAAGGGATGTGTATGTGTTATCTCCAAATGGTACGAGATTTTTTGGGGTAAAATTCAAGAGCAAAATCTACGGGCTTTGGCTTAAAGCAGATAATATCATACCATGTAGTAGAGTGGGCCGTTACAAATGGTATCAGAGTCGGACCCAACCGAAAGTGTGCCAATGGGGATGTGGGCCTACTAGGGAGGTGGATTATGGTGACCTTTGTGGGCGGGTGTGATGTGGGCAGGTGCGAGAGACATTGGGCGAGCTACCACACTGGCAAGCTACAGGGTGCTCAATCCCAAATCATCTGGGTGTGGAGAAAGAGATATGCTTATATGTTGTGTGTTCTTTCCAAATGGTATAAGGCATTTTAGGGTAAAACCCTAGAGCAAAATCGTACAGGTTTAGGCCCAAAGAGGACAATGCCATACCATGTGGTGGAGCGGGCCATTACAATTGTGTTGTAACTCAAAGCCCGAGTAACTCTGTTGAAATTTGTTTCCAGACATAGTCTTGAGTACAATACAAATTGTGGGATTCAAGCATCGCTTTGAGAATGAGTCTCAAATGGGATAATGGATGCTGAATCAGGTGGAACGAAATAGTCTGGGGCATACATGAGATTACTAGTTCGTAGTGAGGTACTATGTTAGTGTGATGGTAGCTTAATAATACTCTTACCCTGATCTTTCTCGTCTGGTCGCATAATCTATTTCCTATATATAGAGATGAGATAAAAGATGAGAGATATGGAGAATTCAAAACTCGACTATGTGGTTAAGTGGGAGATATAAGATAAATGGGTAAAGATAACACGTTATCCTCTATTTAGTGGTTCATCCACTATAGACTCCTATGTGGAGTGTATATCTAATTATGCGATGCATAATCTCTATAGAATAGAATAATGAGAAAGAAAAAATACGATGATTGAAATATATATTCTCTATGAGTTTTTTCCTCTGGTGTTCTTCTTTTTTGAGTTCTCCCTCTCTATCTTGATCTTTCTCTTTGGTAGCCATCAACCAATAAGTCTTGGATTGTGGAATACACATAGAGGACTTTAGTAACCGCTCTATTAACGAGGATCACGTTGCCATAGGAATAGCTTGTAACACAAGTTATTGGTTCGTTTGCTTCCGCTATATTCAATCTACAAGAGGTAATCCGAATATTTCAATAATTGAGCTTAATTTTCTAACATTTATAATCGTGTTTCTATTTAAGAGTTATAATTTATTTGGTAATTTCTTGTTAGGTACATCTTGGGTTTCAAGTAAATTGTAATCCTTGTACAATAAGGAATGAGTTTGGAGACTCTATAAATAGAGGCAGGTTTAAAGAGAAAGAGAAAGAGAGAGAGAAAAGATGTAAGGGGTTAGTGAGTACTGTGAGGAGAGGAGAGAGTATATGTAATTCCAGAGGGAAGATGCCAAGAAAGAGTGTGTGTGGTAGACATACTTTCTGCGTGTTGTATATTCTCTTCTCAATATAGTGAAATCTCTCTCTTCATGGATATGGCCCTAGATTTGGGTGAACCATATAAAATATTGTCTTGTGCGTAGATGTGTTTGATTGTTATTTCCATGTATGCTTGTGTGATTGTTGATGTGATGATACGCTTCCGCTGTGCCGAATAAAAGGAGATTAATTCCCAACAACTAGTATCAGAACCAGTGGTGGGTCAGAGCCTGTGGTTGGTCCTGAAGATCAGAGCCGAAGATTGGCGGTGTGTTAGAGCAGAATGTTGATCGTGAAGAGTTATAAAGATAAAATCAGAGCTGATGAAGACACGGGAATGATGATAGTGTGAAGCTCATGAGAAACAAGTCTTGAGACAAGCTGGAGGATGCTTATTTTCAAGATGGGGCAGGATGTTGGTATAAAGAGGGGAAGTTTGCTGTTTTCGGTCCAGAAAAAGAGTAAGAGAAGAAAAAGAATGGAGTAGTGAGTGAGAAAAAAAGAGAGTTTGGGGGTAGATATGATGATGATGATGATGACTGATTGGTGGGTTGTCATGCGTGAGCAACTGAACACCAATGGAGATGGTGTGGTGAAGTTTGATTCGAGGTAAAAGAATCTTCAGTCGAAGTGGAGCTACGGAGAACTGCGTTGATAGAATTTGAATCAAGGTAGAAATTGTTAGGAATTATGGCTAATAAAATTGGGGACAAATATAGCCACTAAAAAAACTCTTTTAAGTCTCTGTCCCATTCAAATAAAGAGAACAGTTAAAAAAAAAAAAAAAAGAAGACAGATTATATTAAAAAAATGATATTCACACCTTACTTTTTTCTCACTTACTTTTTTTTTATTTTATCTTTTCAAGGAAAATGACATAATTTGTGTTAAAAAAAAAACTCAGAAGTCCACAACTTTTAAACTATATTTATAAAAAAAAAAAGAGAGTAATTTTTCATTGCCTTTATTAAAAATGTAATATAGTAGTACAACGAACAAATTATCAATATCTGTGTTAAAAATAAATTAAAAAGTCAGTGTTCATAATTTAGCTTCTAGACCAAACGACGGCGCACGAGATAGACGTAATCCAAATTGAAAGGTCGAAAAGAGACTCATTCTATCATTACTCTCTCTCTCTCTTAGCTCTTGCTGAACAAGAAGACCCAGAAATTAACCCATCTTTGTATTGAGAAAATGTCAGTTTCAGCCATTTTCGGTTGCAGAGTGGCGGTGGTGCCCAACTCTTATGGTTCCTTGTCATCCTCCAGCGGTGGTGCAACCAAGGTAAGTCCAAGAGTAGGCGGCGGCGGTGGTGGTGGGTTGGTGATAGAGTGTTCGTCGCGGCCGAAGAAGAAGGCAACGGCACACCACAGGAAGACTAGGCCGAAGAAGACTCAGCCTTGGGACATCAAACGTGGGCCCACTGTCTACCCTCCTCTCCCTCCCCTCCCTCCTGACTGGACTCCCCTCACCAATGGCAATGATGATGCTGTCGCTGTCGCTGTTGCTATTGCCAATCCTCCTCCTCAGCCACTCATAAGCGAGTAATTCTCGCTATTTCTGTTATCACCTTCTTCGTTAATTAATTAATACTCTATGTTATAATTGAGTGACTCTGTTTTTTGATGATATTTTATCCTTTATATATTGTTGCCTTTGTTTCATACATGCTAGTGTTTTTGCCTGTTTGTTTGGTTTTTTGATGAATGAAATTGTGAAATGAAATTCAGTAGACTCTTCCAGAGCTCCTTTTATTTGAGTACCCACAATCTGTTTGACGTTAAGCCTAATAGAAATGACAATGTATATATACATATATATACAGAGAGAGAGAGAGAGTACCCAGAATCTGTTTGATGTTAATCCTAGTAGAAATGAGTAGTGCCAAATGACAATTTATATATCTATATATATAGAGAGAGAGTACCCAGAATCCGTTTGATGTTAGTCCTAGTAGAAATGAGTAGTGCCAAATGACAATTTATATATCTATATATATAGAGAGAGAGTACCCAGAATCCGTTTGATGTTAATCCTAGTAGAAATAAGTAGTGAAGTTGAGATGTAGCGGGTGAAGATGATTTCATGCTCTTCATGACATTAGAGAACTTCATGTCATTACCATTATTATCAATGTGAAAATGATTTTGGTCATCTATGATTGCCATCAACAACTTTTTACTAGGCATTGTGCATAATAAAAGATGAGGTCAAAATCTGAATATAATAACTCTTTTTTCACATATTTCCCTTGCATTACATTAACCATCTTATCAATCTCTCTCTCTAATTTTATCTCAAATTGATGCTACTTCAATTTTTTGGTACCTTTTCATCTTTGATATTCACCATTTCCCTTCTTTTATTTCTTAGTTTTACTAAATTTCTACTCTCCCTGCTCATTTTTCCAGTCACTATATCCAACTTGTATTTTAGGTCCAAGTCCCGTAGCCACCGTTGTCTTCTAATTCCCATGATCATTAGAAAAATGATATATCCTCGAAGGATTCGGAATGAGATTATGTGAGTAGAGAATGACGTGACCACATTGATGATGTCATCCCTCCCTTGCAGTCCCATTCAAAAACTCCTGAATCCCATTCAAAAAAATCTGAATTCGGAATCTGTCGCTCTAACAATTATGGTCTTGGGTTAGAATGAAAACCTAAGAATGCACCTACACCAACATCTAGGATTACATCGATGGACTACCTAATTTTGGCCCAGAAAGAGATGAGCATGAGCATGACAGACAGGCAATACAAATTTGAGATGTAAAACCAAGATAGTACATCTAAAGCAGTCATGGTTTCGTTCTATGGTAAAAACAAAGATGACCAGAGCCAGAGGAACCAAAACAAGGCCCACAGATGAGAAATGTAATTAGGGTCACTTCGCTTCATACCCAGATGTGAATTCTCACCCTTGTTTGAAGCTCTCCCCTGTCACTTGGCTTGAATCTCCCGACCCCAGCCTTAATAAGAAAGTGTAAGTACAAATAAATGGGCTCAATAAGTTGGTATGAGGGCATCACACCCTCCCTTAAGGTTGGCAAATTGACAAAATGTCCTTATTTGCACATTTTGTAAACAGTGAGATTTTTTTTTTGCACTGTAAGAGGGTTTTGGCACTTTTGGTATATATAACGAGCCAAAACTGTTTAGCTTTAAGAACACACACCCAGCAATTAACAAGTTTTTCAAACATTAGCCACTCGTGACAAAAATGGGGTTGTGAATTCAACAACTGAATCATCCAAATAACACAAAACTGGAGGTACAGTACAAAACAACAAGGCATTATCCAGCATGGCCACCACTAAATCCGACCTATCTTTGACTTCTCCCAGACTCAGCCACATTCACAACCCTGGCATCCTGAGTTTTTACCACTGCACCAAGGAAAGGAGTTAAAAATAAATAAAAAAAATTATAAAAAAAAAAAAAAACTTAAAACAAGAATAGGAGCTCAAACTTATTAACTAGAGATGTTTACAGGATGGTTGCTTCTGAAGGAGCTATATCCTTCAGGCTGAACTGCAGTAATAGACTGATGGTTGGTGACTTCCTATACTTCTTGTACAAGAACCACCAGCCTAAGCCGTTAGGAATTGTTGCAGCAATCCATGACTTTTTTTCCTGCAATGTACTAGTTGGGTTTGATACATATTTCGAATCAAATATGTTACTTTTACTACCGTACCGCAATGGCTCTTCAACAAGTACTAACAGTGCGTATCTTGTACTTTATTTTTGCGATACTTTACTTGTGCTAGGCCCAAGAGGAAGTCTGTAAATATGTGCTCATATTCAGGCATTTTCCCATACCCTGTAGAATATATTAGATACCAATATGAGAACAATATAAAAGCTTATGCCTTCAAAGGTTAAAAAAGAAAATCAAGTTTCACATCAACGTGGAGGAGAAATTCAGTTTAAAAGGCCATCCTTTTTTATGTCTAGGCATAAAAAGAAGAAAAATATGTCCACCCATCTCAGAGCACAATTAGATAGCAAGCATAAAAAGAAGAAAAATACGTCCACCGATTTCAGAGAACATTTACATAGCAAAGACCATTATCGCTAACACAAAATTAACAGAGATGACATTTACCAGCAAAAGTGGAAAACCAATTACAGTAAAGATATGATAAGGATAAAAATTTAACATCAAGTGGAAAGATCTAGGACATAGTTTTTGTTTACCAGGGAAATAGTTGATATCGATGACATAAAACCGGTCTTGGACCCCATGTTCTCTAATAATATCTAAGTTGAATAACCGAAGGCCCTATAAGAAGTAGTCAATGATAAAAGTTATATATATATATCAAGAAATATGATAAAAAGACAAATAATGTATATATAACCCTGAAACTATTAAAATAAATATTGCTGCAGAATTAGAGAATATTCAAAAGATACCAGTCGACGACGAAGTTCCTTGGCAAGTTTCTCAAGTAAAGGTCGAGGAGGATGCTCTGCAGGTAAAAAGAAATTGGCTAATAAGTGCCCTGCCGAGATCTAAACATGGCCAAATAACTTTAAAGACCTTAAAGTAAGTGAATGTCACTGTTGATGCCTTCAGGACAATCACTATGTACAATAACAAAGTTAAGCTAAAAGCAACCTATAAGGAGGCAAAGTGGCCCAAGGACTCAAGCTTCCGGACCCCCCCCACCAATTGCTGACTAATCATACACGTGGCAGCTCATGAGAACTGACAAATGCACACATTTCACAACTGTATGCATGCAACAAAAGGACCACCAAGGATCATAGCCTAATGGTATGTCCTATGGAAGGAGTTTCCAAAGGAACAAAGTGAGTAGATGAGTTATTTGTCAGGATTAAAAAACATAAAAAACATGCAACAAAAGAAGGTTTTCTGCTGGAGGGTGACCCAACCTGCGACTCCTGGGTCTAGAACTGCATCATCAGCAGATTGTGCAGCACCAGATACTCTTGGAAAGTGAAATACTCCACCATATTTGGACAGCTCCCTTTTGCAAACATTAGGTAAGGAGAAACGCCTGACAACCTTAATAGCATCCCCAATGATGTACACCTTGAAGAGAACACCTCCTAGGACAACCACAGTGATGTCGCTTCCATGGTTATTCATTCACTCAATGACAAAAGTAAGTGTATCAGATGGTGCATGAATTAAAGTTGCATACCATGGTTGACGAACTCCTGTAGAACAAGTGGAGGTTCAAGTTTCTGGAGGGCGTATTGATCATAAGCCAGTGATAGTTCATGGGATTTTGCACTTCCATCAACAACCAAAGGCTTTGCAACTGGAATAAATAGAAGTACGCAATTACAAAGTTTTCATAGAATAACGAAGCACTCCTAAGTTTCCTAATTGACAATTACACATCATATAGGTCAGTCACCCAAGACAAAAACATGAAACATAAAGAATAGATTAATCACTTAATCTCATATCACATGTTTCTGATATCAGATTCTAGAAATATTAACTACAGTGTACTTTGTAATGAAGTGGTAGCAAGAATTGAAGCATAAGCCAGGAACCTATTAATGAAGTGCTAGCTACAATTGAAGCATATGCCAGGAACCTATGCACCAAATGCAATCATTAAACGGCCAAACACAAGCATACCAAGAGGTAGAATCAGCCCAGCTTTATTAACTGCATCAGGGATAGAAGATGGGTCTCTTTTGATAACCAATTGCTTCGGTACACGAACTTTGCCTGCATAAGAGTTGAGCATGTCAATTGTTTAGGTTCAGAATGACAAAAAAACATTGTAGGTAAACTACCTCAGTTGCCACTCTTATGATATATCAACCTATCATCAAGGACCAAAGGCTTGCTGGGTAAACTAGACAGAATTTCTTAATATGAGAGTGCCATTCCTATTTCAGGAAGATAACTATTATCCACATACCCAATTGCAAAGAAAAATAGTAGAAAATTTACCACAGACATCAGACAAATTCAGATCAGCAACATCCTGAAGCATGGACTGGCGATTGTATACATGCTGTATGGCATCTGGAGGATCAAGGACTGTGACTTCTGGATGTGTTAGCCTGTAATCCTTCAAATATTGGCAAAGAACGATAAGGAATATACAAAAAATAAGTAATTGTACATAAGATCACATTAGAGAAAAAGTAAGGAAGTACATTAAAAAAAATCGTACATAAGATAACATCCCGGGAGGGGGGAGAGAGAGAGAGACGACTACAATTCCTTGTGTAATACTGATACTATTTTGTGCAAAATATTGACTGGTAACATTCTGTAGCATAGATACCTTATCACCAAATAGGTACTGAACTACCGATAGGCAATAGCATAAAACACTTGGAAAAGGAAAATTTGTAAAAACTATTAAAGATCATTCATGAGTAACCAAACTATTTTAAAAGGCTAACAAAAGAATCCAGAATGAAATTTTAGTACAACCTAAATATTAGCCAAAAGTCAAATAAATAACGGGATCTAAATCCAGTGAAGATTCAAACTGCCAATAATAGGATTTGTTATGGATTATTGAAAGCTATTTAAATATAAAACCTACAATTATGCATGTTTATTACTTCGGAACCAAGAAACAAGAATTTTCATTCTACTTTTCCAAACTGTGGAAGAAGAATAGATTTGTTGGTTTAATATTTAGGCATTTCAACATTTTGAAGTGCAATCAATTTTCACAGTTACAATCACTTTGTAGTGACAATATTCCACCAACACTTTAAAATCACATCAATCACAAAAAGTTATATTCCATACACAGAAATAACACTTTTACCCTGCAAAATCTCCAAATCTCTTTTACCCGAGAAAGAAAATTATAGGACCTACTTTATACAAGAAATACAGGATTTTAAATAACTAAGATTAGCTCAGGACACACCTGCTCAGTTGATATAAGAGGGTAATGACATAACCTGAAAAATGAATAAATAAAACTGAAAATCTTCTGCAAAGGAGAGAGGCAAAAAAAGGAAAGGCTTAGAAAACCTGAACAAATCGGCTAAACTGGCCATGGGAGAGAAAGGTCTTCACTGGAGTATTTAGGTTTGAGCTCAATGATCAGGTAATGATTTGTTGTGGGTTAAATAGCCAGTATTTTACAAATTCTTTCAGGTGTGAATGTGTTCCAGCATTAAGAATCTGGTTGCACAGCAGATATTATCAATGCAATTTTGAATTCCCCTTGCATGAGTAAAATAGATCTTATGTCTAAATAAATCAAATATTAAGCCAATCAAGTGGCATAATAATGAAAAATCAACACCAAAGGAGAGGCATAATAATCAATAATCAATATAGTTGGCAGAACAAAGGAAACAGGAAGGAAAAAGTTTTAGAGGAAAATCTTAGCACCAGGGGATTACAGTATAGTAGTATAGAAAGTTCTTATAATAAGCTTAAACATATAGCGATGTTTAAATGGACCAACCTCAAGAATCTGCTGCCACTTTTTTCCTGATAACTGCATTAAAAGAATAAGAGAAAAAAATATTTGTCAGAAAGTGATCATCTTATCCCCATCCATGAATTTTTTTTTTTCTGATAGAGATGCAGAAGGAAGGAATAAAAGTATATCGACTAAAATATTTAAATGTTCAGTTGCGTAAATGCATGTGTGCGTGTGCAAGAATGTGAAATTGTGTCTGTTAGAAATAGAGACATAATAACCATCACCAACTGCATGAGAGGTAATAATCGCTATCAGTCATAACATAACATAACAGAACAAGGAACCCATAAAACACGAAATGCATCTGGGGCCTTCATGGTAAAATTAAAATGAACACACAGACAACAGAGGAGGAGGGAATACAAATATAAGTTTCTACTAACCTTGTGCAAAATGATGTCAAAAGGACCTTGATCTGAGAGAGGCCTATTTTGGTCAATAGCAACAAATAAAATTCCCTTGTTCCTGCATGGGACCATTTATGCAATTAGCAGCTTATTGATGATTGAAACAAAGAGAAATTTAGTAAACATACTAAAGATGGATTGAATTATTTCCAGTAAATATTCACACCGACAGGCACCATTTTCTTAATGTATACCATGAAAATCTTAAAAAAAGCCAAAATCATAGAATATAACAATAATTGATGGCAGAGGACAGCATCAACATCTGAGGAAATCATACTACATTTTTTTACAATCATTCATGCCTGCACTCTTATATGATGATCGTTTCATTTCAAAAATCAAGATGACAACCCCATTCACAACAGCAAATTAGTAAATAGACAAAAATACATAAACAAGACAATTCAAGTTCCAGGACATCGAAACATGCCAAAAAATATCTCCTTTCAGAGTGAACAAGTAAAGAGTTATCAGTCTTATGCGCGATAAAACAACAGAATAAAAACTCAATCAACTGGCCCATACAAACTAAAATTCAATCATTCCACTCAGAGCTGATGAAATGGGACGAACATGTATTCCAAAATAGTGGTTAGCGAAAAAACAATGAGAGACTGTTTACATTTTGACAAGATAACTCCTAGTGAAAATTAAATATGAGAAACATACTAGACAAATGAATTAGACTTGCCTAAAGCAACAATTTTGTACACGGGAAAATATAACTACTAATCACAAGTACCGAAAGTGACCGAGGAAAGAAAAAATATTCACAATCAAATTTAATCTTACCTGCAAATCATTTTGATCTACATACGGATTTTATAATAAATTCAGCAATAGGTTTAAAACAAAACACGATAACTCAATTAGAGATTTAAAAAAACAAGCACTGTCTGCAAATAAAATATTTATCCCACTAAACCCATGGGGATAGCCTAATGGTAAGGCTCTCACCTCACATCTTGGAGGTTGGGAGTTCGAATCCTCTTGGAGCCACCCCGAGATAATTTTCCAGTGCATGTGGGATGGGAGGAGTGAATGTGCCTGATGGGACTATGAGTTGCTCTAAGAGGCCCAACATGAGTATTGTCGAAAAAAAAAATGAAATAAAAGAATCCCATTACACCTTAAACTTGGAAGTATTAGGCTCTACATTCTAAGCTTAAAAGTAAATATTTTATCCCTGAATCAATTGGTTTTCACTCTTTGGTTACCAATAAAACAGAGGGTAAGAAAATAAAAAACAATATACAAAAAAATAACAATCTTACAGGTATATATTTGGGGGGTTCAGATGGTGATTGAGAAATTCCAAATGTTTTATAATTTTATTGCCAACAAAATCAAAGAAAAATTGATAGAATATACCATTCTGTGATATTTAGAACCAAGATCGAAACAAGAGAAGAAAAAAAGAATTAAACCACCACGCAAACAGCTTAGATATCAATTTGCCAACAATCATTACAACAACAGAATACAAATTCAATCTATACTCCATTCAAAGCTAATCTAAGCTAAAGACACTTCAATAATCACCGAGAATATTAGCACACAATTTTGAGCAAGAAACACAAATATCTGACTCCAATTCTTTTTTTTTTTTCCCAGTTGGTACACACACCCACCCCCCAAAGAATTGTTTGCACTCAAGAGGACTTGATCCTTAGACCTAATGCTTGCTAGGCACTAGGGCCAAGTTTTTTATCCACTTAGAGCCAACCCCTTGGGGTTCTGACTCCAATTCTTTCATAGAACCAAAAGGAAAATACATACAAGCTCATATAGGTGTGTGTGTAAACATACCAGGAAAGCGAGAGAAAAAATAGTAACAAGAGACTCGACTATATCATCAACTATAACAAATTACAAATGTAATAAAGTCGCAATTTAAAACTAAAAAAAAAAAGTAGCTTTAATTTTTCAAATTCGTCTTACTTAACGATCTCCCAACTTTGGTCCAAAAGAAATACACATTTATACGTGCATATACATTGTCAAACAATGAGAAACAATCCTTGTCCAAAACACAGAACAATAAGAGAGACTGTTAAAGGTTTGTTGTACATGTTGTCGATTAGGGGTTTGTGATGGATTAAGAATGAAAAATTACCTAGCCAGAGCTTCAAGCTTGGGCTGCAAAAAGCTCTTCGTCTTCTTGGATGTAAGAGCATAACCAACCACAATAGCTTTCATTGCTTGTGGAAACACTCCTCCGACTCTAGAAATCTGCAACACCATCTCTTCCTCTCTCCTTTCCTCATTCTTACATGCAATTTCCTCCTCCAACTTCATTCCTAAATCCAAACAACTGTATGTGTATGTTTGTTGAAGAACCCAAACCCTAATTAAAAGATAAATTTCAGCGAAAATGTTTAATTGAAAAAGGATCAATCCTTGAAACAAGACCAGATCAAGAAACGGTGTTTGAATCTCCTGACAAGACGCTAATTTGATGATGTATTTGGGTTGATTTAGAGGAATTCAAGGGATTTGGCGAAAGGAGAGGAGAGTCTGTTACAGATAGGAAAAAGAGATAGATACCTGATAAAATACGTGACAGTTCATGTAGAGGTGTGTGTGTGTGTGTGTGTGTATATATATATATATATATACGCGCACACAAACGAAGAGGTTGCTTGGTAGGCTTAGCTGTAAATTTGACAGAGCGACGAAAAAGGAAGACTCTAATGCGTGAAATGACGTTGTTTTCTTCGCTAGATTTAGAAGATGCGCGCCAGATTTAGTACCTGATCTTCACCGTTACACTTTTTGTATTTTATCAATGTAACATACAATATGTCTGTAAAAAAAAAAAAAAATACATATGTAACATACAATATGTGACGGACTCCATTGATTATGATGATCCAACATCATTCAATAACATTAAATTTAAGAGTAAATTTCTTTGACCATATTTAAAGTTTTGCCTATTAATTTTTGAATTAAAAATTATAAAGTTTGGTGATCAACGGATGCATGTATAACATTAATGGAGAAAATATATATATAAAATATGTCAATCTCAATTAAATAATTAAAAATTGAAGTTATTTTTGTACAAAAGTATTATAACTTGAAGGTAATTTTGTAATTATATATTAAATATAATTTTGTTTAAGAGATCTTTAGTCCGGTAAAAATGTTAAAGTAATTTTGTAAAAATTTTAATTTGAAAGTAATTAAGTCAAATCTCAAAAAAGATCAGAATAATTTATCCTAAATTAAAAATTTAATAAAAAATACAATATTATTAAATTAATATTGTAATGCAACCGCGATTAAATTAAATTAAAATTGTAATATTATTAAAATAATAATACAACAATGATGTAAACTTGATTTGGTATGTATTAAATGTTAGGTGAATATTGCGTAAGATATTTCTATCAAAGTGACGTAGGTGTGTCATATTCATATGATACTCTTTAAATATTTGCAAATAAATGTCACATTTTTTTAAACAAATTCATAATTAATAGATATATATTTTTTTATTTCTAATATGTATTTCGATCACATGTCTGATAATTCTCAGATACTTCAGAAGAATGATAACACATTTTAAACATTAAAATGTAAATTTTCTAATAATATTATAGTATAATTGTTAAAAAAGTTTAAAAAATAAATATTAAGATATATATCATGATTTAGTACAAAATTTATTCATGTGAATTATATAATATGATAAAAATATTAATAAAAATATAGGTAATGCTACTCAGGCAGAAACATTAACATCCATTAGATGTATTTGGTAGACCCCATCACATACACTCACCATATGCATCCAATGGATGTAAATATTTCTGCCTACGAATTCTACCTAAAAATTCTGCCTGAGTAGCATTACCCTAAAAATATATATAACATAAATAACTATTATTCAATGTTATCTAGAGATACAATAATTATCCTTATCTTGGAATGCTTCCTTAACCGTGATTCCAACCTCAAAATGAACGTGAGTAATTGCATCGGTTGTAGTGAACGATTTAGTGTCTTTTAAGAGACCGTCAAAGTGGTGCGAGTGTCCAACCAGAAAACTACAAATTTTTGGGCGGTAAAGTCTCCTACTAGTCAACATTTTTTTTATCGGAAGACAACCAGTCAACATGTTGGCTTAGACTTTCTATGGCTTTTCTACATGTCTGTCATTCTGTTCTCCTTTTTTATCACGTCTTTCTTTGCTATTTATTCTTGGTTGAAATCTATTTTGTAATTAGCTTGGGATGGATTTAATTTTCATGCATGATTTTGTTTATAGGGCTTTGATACAAATTTATTCCAACCTAATATATTTTGCGTTTGGGAGCATTGAATCGACAACTTGAAATTGAAGGAAACCAAATTTAATTTTCCTCTAATTTTATTTTTATGACGTCAATTCGGTGCTATCAAACATATCTTTACTGAATATGTGCCTGTGTATAAGAGAAAGGAATAACTTCCATCAAAAGGGAGGGCAGTTAGATGAATAATTCGTGATGATATGATAGGTAGTCGGATTTTATGACCAAATCCTTCCTGTATAGAGTAATATATATCTACATAGTAATATTAATAGAGCAATGCTACACGTCTTGAATAAATATCACGAATTTTAACTCGAATTTATGTGGCAGGTGATATAGTTCATTATTTTAGGAAATAAAATTAAATGGTAAGTTATTATTGGTGAGATTCCCCCATACACAGAGTCCTTATGGTATTATCACCTGCCACATAGATTCGAGTTAAAATTCGTGATATAAAATTGTGACGTTTAGCATTTCTCTATAATTAATAGAATTTGATGGAACCAATTTGGTTAATTCCATGAAGATTATTAACATGCAATTTACATTTGTTTTAGATAAATCATGCTATATAATAATTCTTAGAGATAATTATGCAAAAGAAGTCCTGAAAATTTATAATCTTCTTACCTATGTCATGTTTTGACAAGTGAAATTCTCAATCAATTAAATATAGAATTACACCCATTGATGCACCCAACATTTAAATGGATATTGTTAAAGAATAATAATACACGGACTATATATATATTTTTTGGTTTACCAGACAACAGCATTAAAGTATACACACACACTAGAAATATACTAACATTTGGATTCAGAATCCATTACATTGATCGATGGATCAATTGCAGATATCACAAGCCACAACATACAATATCAATCATCTTTCGACTTGAGGACAGTGTGCTATGGGGAAATACACTGTCAATGGATAGAATAAGGTAGCCCCGATCAAGCCCAAGAGGTGATTGAAGAATGGAAATATATATCATGGTAAACACAGCTGTTACAATTACATAAGATGATCTCTACACCAGCCTGAAGAAATTCACATAGTAAATTCCATAAAATGGAATGTTAACGCCGTGCTCGGATGTTATGAATTTGCTTTCCGGCATGTGCCTGTGGCACTGAGACTCTACGAACCCGTTGATGGGTTGGCAAAAAACCTGTGTAGCAAACACCATTAAAAATAAATGTGTTATCATCTCTCCTCCCAAAAGGAGAGGTTGAGTGTTCGAGTCCTACTAGAGGTAATAATATGAGTGTGTGTGTGCGCACATGAATTTTCGAGAGAAAAAAATAGTGATTTACCTGATAAGTTCCAATAAGGTGAATAGCAATGCAAACATTAGCAAAGTCGATTAGTCAAAAGAGTTCTTAGAAATCAAACCCGGTTAGGGAGTGAGATAGTGAATTAAATAAACTCGCGAGCTTGTTCACGAATATGTTTCCAAACTATCTAGTCAAGTTGAAAAGTGTTTAAAATTAATTTGTTTATTAATCAAGCATGTAAATTTGTTTCATCCTCTAACAAATCCCTCTTTGGAAATTCTAACCTTGGAACAATTGTGTCATGACGAGAAGGTCGGAGGTGTAATTAATTAAAGTGAGGAACAACAATATTAAAGTTCCTGAGAGTGCATCCGATTTGAAAGACCACATCATTGTCATATGTAGTGGTATGGTTTGTCACTCTGACCTCGTGTAGATGTTCTGTGTTTTCTTGCTTGACCAATATTAATTATTGGTTTGAACCAAAAACTAAGCATTGAAGTCAACTCTCAGATGCAGGGATTGGGACTTGGTCGCTTACAATTGTGAACTTTTCGGAGCATCATATGTGCCAAGTCTTTGGAGACTTAGTCGATTTCTTAAAACTTGGCCTGAGTCTCGTGTGATTCTAACTTCTACCAATTTATCGGTAGCCTGAGTTTCTACGACTCGGTATGATTCGCACGAGATGAAGTTATTCGTGTTCAACCCAAGACAACTTGGGTTACGTCTGAAAGCAAAGGAGAAAACTATGGTACCAAAGCTTCTCGTACCCTAAAATCATATTTTGTGAGTTGTATGATGCAGAGGGGTGTAAAAGATTTTATCTCATAAGAAAGGCTTAGGGAGAGTGAATGGGTCTAGCTTGCTATTTTGATTAATTTTTTAAATTATTTTAATTTTACTCAAATTAAAACTAACCAATCACATGCATAGAGAAATAAATATATTAAAGTAAGGAGGTGTATTCAATTAGGATTTTAAAAGGCTTTAAAAATCTGGGTGTGTTCAATCCAAACTTTTAAAGAGTCCATACAAACCTGACGGTATTGACAATTAGGATTTTAAAAAAGTCTAGGTGTATTCAAAAAGTCATAGATTTTGAAGAATTTCATTAAGTAGTGGATTTTGGTAGATTTGACGGTGGAAGTTATAAATACCGAAGCCCATAACAAATCCATCCTTTCCCCCAATGATTTTAGTGAATTTTTTTTTCTGCAGAATATGAACAACCTTTCTCCATCTCAAGGTACACTATTTTTTCTCTCTTGATTTTTCTGTTTCTCTTCTCAGATTCTCTTTTTCTATATAATTAAGATTTTAAAAAAGTCATAGTACAAACAAAATCAAATGAATTGCTCAAACAAAGCAATCAATATATCAAAGATCATCAATGCCAAACCCCAATTTGGTGCATAGTCCAATTTGTACCACAACAACAAAACCAAAAATCGAATTTCAGAAGGTGCAGTAGATCTTTGATCTATAAACAAAGATATAAATTCTTAAAATAATATATATATACACAAAATAAGATTTGTGAGGGTGGTATTACCTTGTCGTTGAAAATAATGGTCCCTTGAGGGCATGTACTTTCCATATCCACAGTCCACACAGTCTTTAATATGAAAACAATTTATTTAAAAGTTGTACGGATTTACTCTCATATACATACTCATTTAACGTGGTACAATGTTTATAAACACTTGTACATATTTATACTCATATATATAGTCATTTAACAAGCCATACATACAATAAATCAAATGTTTATATACCTTTTAAATATATAAAATGAAATAAAAATGATTTTTTATAAGAAATTTCATATGAAAAATATTTTATGAGGCATCAAAAGTAGATATTTAGAATCTGTTTGGTTTAATTTTTTTAAAATAATTTTATGTTTCAGATAAATGAAAACCCAGAAAGTTGTAAAAAAAAAAATTTGTTTTGTTGTAAGTTTTATAAAAATTGTTTTCGAAAAATTCAATTACAAAAAAAATTATTTGTAGAGAGCTATCTTTTATAATTTTTTGAATTTTTTTTTTCTAACACAAGAGCAACAACGAGATAATGCTAATGAATGGAGAGTTAATATAACTTTGAATATGTGGAGAAATGTCAGGCACAATGATAACAATGATAATTAAGGATATTGAATAATGAATGTTAAATATTTTCTTTTAAATTTTGCTTTCAAACTTGTTATAAACTTGTCACTATACTTTTGTGAATGTCAGTTGTTTTGCATTTGTTATAACTTTTACTTTTCATGAAAATTATGGTGTGCGCCACAATAGCATAATCTTTTTTTTTTCTTTTTTATAAAAAAATAACATGTCTATATATCCTATCTATCTAATACAATGAGGCAAAAATTAGAAAATATGAAAATATTTCATTTACCATGAACATAACATTTTTGTCATTAGCTTAACATATAATACGAATAAAATAACAAAAAAAGGAATATGGTCCAGCCCAATCCAAATCATACATTCAACTTTTATTTTGACATATATTGCTTAATTATTCTTCGCACGGTTATGAGGTTGGATATATGTAACTTTGTATAGGTTCTTAATAAATCTATTGAATAATTCCAAATAGCAAAAACCATAAATGATAACTTATCTATTTTGCATTATATTTGTCCCTTGAACCATTGATTTACTTGTACGCAAAAATATAATTTAAGAATACAATTAATAAATAAAATATATTGAAGAAATCATTACAAGTTTATACAAATCCATTAAAGTCTCTAATAGAAGTCTATAGAAATTCATGAAAATCTGTAATAAAAGTCTATAGAAATCTATGAATTCTACTTAAATTCATAGAAATTCATGAAAATCTATCATTTAAAAAATGTCTTTCAAAATCTTTTAAAATCCTAATTGAATACACCATCCTCAATAAAGTTAAAAATGACACCAAGATTTTTTATGTGAAAAAACTACATAGACTAGTTGTCTCGAGTGAAACAATCCACTATCTCGAAGCAGTGTTATACAAACCTTGTCTTAGTCTCACACCCACTAAACTTTGCCAAGAACTAGTTGCTGAACACCATAGTCTAACTCATGTGACTCCACAGGTTGTTGGAAGAACATGAATGCTCCACGAATACTGTCCCATTCATAGTGATCGAATCGCTTTCCTTGCAATTACTAAGATAAAAGGAAAACGAAAATCTTGCTACTCTGATAGAAAAAAGATAATTCATTGAAAAGCTTTGTAATATCACTCATGTGTAATAGAGTGTGCTCTCGAAGAAAGAAAAACAATTAAAAAAATCACTGTCAAAAACTCTCTCAAAAGATCTAACAATGGTGAAATAAATGGAGTGGGATATTCATCCTCCCTAAGATGGTGATAAATCATATCTACTGTGTGCTCCAAAAATTTCTTTGGTCTAGGGTGGAGTTGAGAGCTACAGGAGCAAAGGTTGCATGGGCAAAGGTATGCAAGCCAAAAGATGAGGGAGGTATTGGGTTACCCCATTGGCTACCATTAATAGAGTTTCGATGATCAAGCATATTTGTAATATCTTTAATGATAAAGGGCACTCTATATGGATTGAATGGGTAAAGCAAAACATTATTAAAAACAAATATTTTTGGATGCTCAAACTTTCACAACTGTCTTGGAATTGGAAGATGATTCTGCATATGTGGCACCTTGCTAGGCCTTTCATCAAGCATATTGTGGGCAACGGTAAGGACATCTCCTTTTGGCACGATTTTTGGCTGCCATTAGGTCTGCTTAACTAAAGAATAGACCAGAATATCATTGCAAGCTCTCCGTGGAGTGATAGAGTGATGGTTAGATCCTTTATCCAAAATAATCAATGGAGGCTCCCTCGTAAGTTCAAGGAGATGTTTCTTACAATTGGAAATGTTGAACAGCTTCCTGTCATTAGACCTTCTGTTCCTGATGCTGTAATTTGGATCTTGTCGAACTCAGGTATCTTCAACCTTGGCATAACCTATAGAGCTTTGTTTTCTCCTTCCCCTATCAAGGTATGGGCATGCTCTATCTGGTTTCAAAATCATATCCCTCGCTATTCCTTTATCTCATGGCTTGTTTTGTTTTATAAACTCCAAACTAGAGACCATAAGAGTGTTGCTTACAAACATATCCCTAACTTTTGCTCTCTTTGTATTGCCAGTGCAGAGAGTCACTCGCAGTTGTTCTTTAGCTGCCCTTTCTCAACTAAGGTTTGGAATTTCTTCATGCATAAATGCGGTATTCATTTGGGCAATCAGGACATCCATGCCATTGCTAAGTGGATTGGAGAAATGTGGAGCAACGATGATACTCCTACTATAGCTTCTGTGTTTAAGCTTTGTTTGACGAGCTGTATCTATTTTTTGTGGAGAGAGTGAAATAGACGCACGTGCTCGGATAAGCATATTTGGGTGTGCAGAGGAAATTTTTCACAAGTGTTAGCAATCGGCTCATGTCTTGCAAGTTTCGTAACTGTAACAGTGTAAGAAATATTACTACATCATTTAATCTTCTAAGCTCTGTTTTTCCTTCTCCTGTGTCTCCTTGATGCCCTTTAGAGCTCTGCACCACCACTTCTTGTTTATAAGGTTATTGGTTCAGAGGTCTTTAGGGGGCCTTTTGTATTTTGTCTTCTTGCATTTGGGTTGGATTGGGATTATGCCGTGTTTAGGTTCTGTTGTGTTACTGGTTTTGGTTTTGGTTTTGTTTTATGAAATATTGATTTACCAAAAAAAAAAAAATGGTGTCTCTCTAGTGTGTGCAGAGCCAGAGAAAAGAGGAGTTTAAATAGACAAGAGAGTCTAAGAATAAGTTGAAAAATTGTTTTTAAAATTCTACTAGACAACCCGAGTATTTGGTTGCTAAAAGAAATCAAAGCATATCCAAAAACATAAAATCCTGAATGTATCAGGATGATTGCAACCGGTTGATAATTTCTCAATCAGATGAACTCTGCAGGAATTTCGAGAGCATTCCAACCAGTGTGAATTTTCCAACCAGTTGGACTTGGGTCTTAAAGCCGAGACCACTCCAACCAGGTTCGAAAAATTTCCAACCTGTTGGACTTCTCTAAAAACTAAAAATAAATCTTACAAATATTATTTTCGAAGTCCTATTCTAACCAAAATAGGTGTGCATTGAATTCGGATACTCATACCTGTTCTAATTGATGTTCTCATCCAAATCAACAGTATTTATGTATCCTTTGTTTCGCTCCGATGATGAAGACACAAAATTTAAGAATAAAATTACAACTCGATGTTTTGACACCAAACATTGCCACCTAAACTAAGGTTTCTCACAGGTTTGTTGCCTCCTTGCAAGGGTGGTGCTATTGTAGCTGTAATGAGGAAGTTAACTGTAGCTCATTTTCATATATTGGGGAAGAATCAAATTAAATCCTGAGGCGTGCTTCAGAATATGAAGTAGTTCAGGTGTGTGGTTGCATGTTCTTATGTTATTGATTGTGTTGCTTTCTAAGCACGACTAGGTTGTAAAGTTTTGGATATGCTTAGTTACCATTATGCATGATTTTGTTCATAAGACTTTGATACAACCTAATTTTATTGAATTTGTGATTGTGTATAGGCGTTACTAGCTTTCTGATTTCTAGCAAACTGGGCCCTTTAGGGTTCGTTCACTAACGAAAACATTTCTTATTTTTATGTTTTTATTTCCTAAAAAGACAAAAACAAAAAATATATTTAGCAAAATGTTTATGTTCTCTATAATAAAAAATGTTTCTCATTTTTGTAAAAGGAGAAAGAAACCAAAAAAAAAAAGATGTTTCTTCACTGTAGCAAAGAAATATTCTCTCCACTGTAGCGGGACCCACTTAGTTAAATAATATATAATATTTGTTAATATATATATTAGTATATTTCTAAAATATGTCAAAGTTGTTGATTTCAACGAGTTCCTTTTCTGATTTTCAAATCAGTTTTCACTCCAACGAGCAGTTTTCGGTTTTACCGTCACTCCAACGAGTTCGCTCTTTTGCAATTTCTTTGTATGTATTTCTCAGCCACTGTTGGTAACATCACCAGATTGCTTTCACGACCCGTAGCATCTGTGTGTCAAAGTTGCTGATTTCAATGAGTTATTTACTAATTTTCAAATTAATTTTCGCTCCAATGAGCTGCTTTCGGTCTTTTCGGCTCTTTTGTAGCTTCTTTGTATGTGTTTACAACTATAGTTGGTTATATCACCAGTTTGCTTTCACAAGCCGAATTCAAAATTTTGTCTCCAAACTCAAGTTAGATTATATATTTCTTTACGATAGATTATATATATATTTTTCTAATAGATTTCTCATACCATCTCCTAAACCATCTAGGACTAAGATTTCTTGTTTCCTAAATTTACTTAACCTCCAAGATTATGTGCCTATAAATAAGCCTTTATCTATGAAGCACGGATACTTCCCCGGAGGCGCCGTGGCCGTATCGGATACGTATCCGATACGGATACTCCCGGGAAGTATCCGTTTTTTTTTAAATAATTTTTTTATTTTCGGATACAGCAGGATACGGCAAGGATACGGCAGGATACGGCCAGGATACTTCTCGGATACGTTTATTTATTTATTTTTTTGTTAATTTTTTTTTAAAGATGGTAGCCATATTGTAACATTAAAATTTAAAAATCTTAGTTAAAATGTGAGGTTTAATTTGTAATAAATCAAAAGATCTTTAATGTTGAAAAAAAAAGATCATTTAAGTTAAAAGTTAAAACTTAAAACTTAATTTGTGTTCTATTAATTTTTTTGTATAATAGATAAAATATACATATATATATATATATATATGTTTGCCGTATCCCGCCGTACCCGTATCCTATTTTTTTGAGATTTGCCGTATTGCCGTATCCGTATCGTGTCGTATCCGTATCCCGTATCCGTATCCGTATCCGTGCTTCATAGGCCTTTATGTATCAATTCAATATTAATATTATCCATATCAATTCAATATATATTCTTCCTATATTTCTAACAATATTAAACATAACTTTCCCTATCCATGATTTTTTGCACAATTGTTTTCTCATTTACATATTGTAATCTTTTTCTTGTCTACTTAATTAAATAATATATAACAAATTAATACGATAATATATAACTTATTGTTTTCTTGCTATTCTCTTTTGGCTTGTATCCTTGCATACTGTTGCAGTCCAAAGATCTTTGTGACCTGAATTGTTTGCTGGAAAATTTTATGCCCTGATTGGTTTAGATTACACTAAGGCGATAGCCTATAGATTATATTCATACTGTAATCTATGATCTTGATTGTTCATTTGGGCCTGTTTGGCTGCTTGAAAATATATGCTCTAGTTGTTTGATTTTTAGGGAGACTTGGCACCGAATAGTGGAGATTGATATTTGTTTCATTCACAGGAATTTGAATTTTAATTCTTCATAATTTAGGCTTGGTAGAGAGAAGATAGGAAAAGATGTAACACATTTGGAATATTTTCTTTTCTCAGCCTACCAGTGCCATTGGCCTTTTATCCTTTTTTGCTCCACAAGAGGTCTTCATCAGTTTAATTATATTCCCCTATGTTTATAGCTTTTTGCTTTTTCTAAATGGATAATGTTTGCCTTCTCACAGGTGAGTGGAAACTTTCCCCTCACTATTGATGATGTGGCACAATGATAGAATGACAGGTCATTTTGAATTTAAAATTTAAGAGTGAGAAAATTATTATTATTATTTTTTAATTTCGAAATGGAGGTTTGTCATTTTTATAATGTATGTTTTAGGAGGGTGTATTCAATTAGGATTTTAAAAGACTTCAAAAATTTTGGTGTATTCAATCTAGACTTTGTTAGACTTTTAAAGAGTTCATACAAATATGACAATATTCAATCCAAATTTTTATGGACTTTTAAAGAGTTCATACAAATCTGGAGGTATTCAATTAGGATTTTAAAAAAGTCTAAGTGTATTCAAAAAGTCATAGATTTTGAAGGATTTCATTAAGTGGTGGATTTTAGTGGATTTGAGGGTAGGAGTTATAAATACTGAAGCCCATAACAAATCCAACATTTCCCTCATAGATTTTGGTGAATTTTTTTTTTTCTGCAGGATACGAACAATATTTCTTCATCTTAAGGTACACTCCTTTTTTTTCTCTCTTCTTAGATTCTCTCTTAATCTATTTAATTGGGATTTTAAAAAAGTCATAATACAAACAAAACCAAATGAATTGCATAAACAAAACAATCAATATATCAAAAATCATCAATGTCAAAACCTAGTTCGGTGCATAGTCCAATTTGTACCGCAACACCGAAACCAAGAACCAAATTTCAGCAGTGGATCTTTGATCTATAAACAAAGATATCAATTTTTAAAATAATATATATATATATATATATATATATATAACAAAATAGGGTTTGTGAGGGTGTTATTGTACGAATTTACAGTTTATTATATATCAATGCATATATACTTGTACGGATTTACTCTCATATAGATACTCATTTAACATGCTACAATGTTTATATACATTTGTACATATTTATACTCATATGTACACTCATTCAATAAGCTATACATACAATAAAACAAATGTATATATTTCAGATAAATAAAAACTCAGAAAGTTGTTAAAAAAAATTTGTTTTGTTGTAAGTTTTAAGAAAATTGTTTTCTAAAAATTTAGTTACAAAAAAAATTATTTTTAGAGAGCTATCTTTTATAATTTTTTCAAACATAAAAGTAACAACAAGATAATGTTAATGAATGGAGAGTTAGTATAGTTTTTAATATGTGGAGAGATGTCGGGCACAATGATAATAATGAGAACTAAGGATATTGAGTAATGAATGTTAAATATTTTCTTTTAAATTTTGCTTTCAAACTTGTTATAAACTTGTCACTATACTTTTGTAAATGCCAGTTATTTTGCGTTTGTTATAACTTTTGCTTTTCGTGAAAATAATGGTGCGCTGTAATAGCATAATTTTTTTTTTTTTTTTTATAAAAAACAATATGTCTATATATCCTATCTATCTAATACAATGAGACAAAAATTAGAAAATATGAAAATATTCTTTTTACAGTGAGTATAACTTTTTTGTCATTAGTTTAACATATAATATGAATAAAATAACAAAAGAAGGAACATGATTCAGCCCAATCCAAATCATACGTTCAACTTTCATTTTGATATATATTTTTTTAATCATTCTTCGCACGGTTATGAGGAGAGATATATGTAACTTTGTATAGGTTCTTAATAATTCTATTGAATAATTTCAAATAGCAGAAACTATAAATGATAACTTATCTATTTTGCATTATACCTGTCCATTGAACCATTTGTTTACTTGTACGCAAAATATAATTTAATGAAACAAATAAATAAAATATATTGAAGAAATCATTACAAGTTTATAAAAATCCATCAAAGTTTCTAATAGAAAGTTTATACAAACTCATGAAAGTCTGTAATAAAAGTCTATACAAATCCATGAAAATTTCTAATAAAAGTCTATAGAAATTCACGAATTCTACTTAAATTCATAAAAATTGATGAAAGTCTGTCGCTTAAAAAATATCATTCAAAATCCTTTAAAATTCTAATTAAATACACCCTCCTTAATTGGTGAATAATATTGACCAGACTAACACACTTTCAGATTTCTGATGCAAAATCTTATAATATTCTTACCAATGCCATGTTTTCACAAGTGAAATTCTCAAACAATTAAATGTAGAGTTAAATAAAATCAAAAAATAATAATATATATTTTTTGGTTTACCATACAATAGAGTTAGTATATATCAAGTATATATACACACACTAATAATTAATATACTAACATTTGGATTCAGAATCCTTTATATTGATCGATGGATCAATTGCAGATATCACAAGTCACAACATACAATTTCAAGCATCTTTCTGTTCTTGAGGACACACTGCTATGGCACGCAACAACATACAGCGTCCAGGTACTTTCTACACAAGTGCCTTTCAGCATTTTGGTGTCATTAACATATTTCGAGCTATAAAATACATCCAGACTCTACTTGAACATTCATTCTTACTAAGAATTAATATTGCTGGTGCGTTTGAAAGCGTGAAATTGGAACCTTGGATTTGGAATTGAGAACTATATATATTAGTTCAAACTTTGAACTGTATATATATTTTTTCAATTCCAGTTTATAGGCAAAAATTTCATCCTACCAAACGCTTCGACTTACATGTTGTTCAACAATATATAATGTGAACTTATTTCTCAGTCTTGAAGGGATGGTATTTCTTGAGATCATGAGCAAGTCCCTGGATTGAACCAGCAGCAGCAACAAGCGACACAACCAGGCAAGCCCAGCTCAGTATTTTCATCCATGTCCAAGTGAAAGAAAACTTGGGTATTTTCGCCTGCGCAATGTACATTTCTATGGGGAAATACACTGTCAGTGGATAGAATGAGGCCGCCCCGATCAATCCCAAGAAGTCGTTGAAGAATGGAAATATCATGGCAAACACAGCTGTTACAATTACATAAAATGATCTCCACACCAGCCTGAAGAAATTCACAGAGTAAATTCCATAAAATGGAATGTTAATGCCGTGATCGGATGTTATGAATTTGCTCTCCGGCCAACGCTTGTGGCACTGAGACTCTACAAACCCGAAGATGGGTTGGCAGAAAACCTGTGTAGAAGAAGAAATATATGTTGACATGCAGTGCAGAAGAACACCAAGGATAATATAGCATAGATCATTTTGCTAACAAGCTAGTGGTTTACTTATATATCTTGAGTGTTCGAGTTCTGATAGGGGTAATACTAATTGTGAGTGCGCGTGCGTTTACTTGAACTTTCGAAAAAGAAAAAAATTGTGGTTTACCTGGTAAGCTCCAATAAGGTGGATAGCAATGCAAACATTAGCAAAGTCGATTAGCCAAAAGGGTTCATAGAAACCAAAGCCGGTTAGGAAATTTCCTGGTGCATCGTTTCCGAATGCTGCATAGCCGACGCAACCACACAGAACATAGAACAAGGTGGTGGTTGTGACCCCAAAAAATGAAGCTCTTTTCATCACTTGGTTCTCTGGAGGTTCTGATCTCAGTGTGTCCTGCAATACATGGGATGGGATTCCATACATTCAACACACACGTATATATAGGTGCAAAAACCTCTCAACACTTTCATTTTGCTAGGATATACACGGGTAGACTTGTTAACCATGTTTATAACCATATATATATATATATATATATATATATCTTCCATGTAAGTTGAGACATGAAGCAAGATCTTTAAACAATACTTTTTCCCGTATTTAAAAGCATTGTGATATAATATTTTATTAGTTCTTCCTTCAATTTTTTCTTCATTCTTTGTCTTCTTTAAGAGTCCAAAACCAGTGAACAAATATGGGGAGCCGAACCTCCCCCATATACATATACATATACATATACGGGGTCCTTAAGACAAAAGCCAGATTGTGGAAGCATTTCGGTTCATCATTAAGTTGTGTATTGTGTACTTAACTGAATTAGGTATAACCAAGTAGTCATATATATGTATCTAACCACAAAAATATGGCTGGCCAACATAGCCAGCCTGGTAGCCCTCGCTATTCTCTTTTCTCTCTATATATATATATACACACACATACATATATATATATTTTAATAAAGGTGGTCAGTCTTGTCAATAGACTCAATATTATACCGACTGAATGGATTGAACTTGACACAATTATAAAGAGTCATGTTAAAAAAAAAAACGTCTCTTCAGAATTTAAATGAACTATTTGGGTGGCTAACCACCACACAGGATGACATTACTGTGACAGTTTGGACGGATCCACAAATACAATAAGACCAATTCATGCAATAAGGTGACACCTAAAGAAGACGTGACAAACTTGCATTGGTAGCATGGTATTAGATATTGCCGAAAAGAGAAGAAAGAAGATGATGGGTAAAAGAAGAAAATGATGGGTAAAAGAAAAAGAAAGAAAAATAAAGACTAGTAAAGGGTGGGCTTTCACTTCATATAAAAAGGCAAGCATCCATATTCAGTGGCCTAAAATCTTATATCCTGTGGTCCATCGATTCAATGGTCCACCAGGAATCATGAAACACAATTCTGTAAAGTAGTAAAACCCTATACAGAAACACTATAACAAGCCCATTTCTAGCCCTAACCCTCCTTTATTTTGGTCATTTTCTAGTACTCCATTCTCACAGGTCTTTATCAGGTCGGTGGAGGCACATGGATGCACCTTCTACTGGACCAAACATATTTGTCCCTATCCGTTTATATCAGTTTATATCAGACCACTTAATTTCAATATCATCATTCAATTTAATCATTTCTAGCGGGAAAATATTACCTAATTGAAAAGTTCATAAAAAATAATGACTTCATCTTTCACTCACAAAAACAAATTTTGAATACTGTGTCACCATTCATCTTAGTGTATAAAAAATTCTTTCAAATCAGAGAGTCCCACTCCGTTTGTGTGTATTAATTTGGGCCGAATTCGTTTCAAATAGCATAACTCTTTTTAATGTATAGAACCCAAGTTGAGATGATTTTGATACCAACTCATTGCACAGACATGGTATCTTTAGGGATGTCCATGGTGCGAGTTTGAGACAGGACACTCATTTCTCAAATCCATCCCACGAATAAAAATTTCTTTTTAAACCCGCATCGAGGTGCCTTGCATTTTTGAGGTGCCCCGATATACATATTTTTTAAGAAATATAATATAAACTTGAATTAATTTATGATAATTTTTGTAAAAAAAATTAAGTATAAACAAATACTAAAATATGATAAACAAAAATGTTGTTAAAATTTAAAATTATCATAAAAAAATAAAAATAAATAAAAATTATAGCTTTTAAAAAAATATTTATTTATATATTTATTATTAATCTGAGCGAATTTAGAATTTAACCGATTTTAAAATCTCTTTTCAAATTCGCCCCTAAGCCGATTAGGATAATCTCATACTCGTTAAAATGACATCATATCTTCCCCAGTCATAACACCATTTAAAATAATTGTCAACTATACAGTTTTACAATTCAACCTAAAACCTAGATAATGTTGGTTCAAGTAAATGACAATTTACCCAAATGGCTGTATTTGAGTGGTTGGGATATCATATTGGGAAAATTACCTATAAATTTTACTTTTCCCATTCTAAAGTTTGAATAAAACATAATGTTTTATATTTTTAAAGCATGTTTCCACAAACAAATGATAGGTTTAAAGCATGTTTATAAAATATATAATCACAAAATATAAAAGGCAAATAAATTAGTACGGAGTTTAAGAACTTCAGAACTAATATGAAAATATTTATATAAAATAGGATTTAGTAGTAATAATACTTCTTTGTTATTGCCTATAAAAAAAATGGGACTTCTTGGTTATCAGCTCCAAAAAGGAAAAAGTAGAACTCAATTATGAACCGCTTTTTAAGAATGATGAAATTGTGTGGCAGAAATAATATATGACCAGTGCGTGTTTGTACTGTGTATGTATATATTTATTGGATTCTTCTTAAGTCACTTATTAGAGTCTAATCAAAAGTCAAATACAAAGTGATTAGCGTTGAGTTGATTCTTTGTCACCATATATATATATATATATATATATATATATATATATATATGTATATCCTACACACAAACAAAATACCTATATGTATATCCTACACACAAACAATCGTGTGCGATGTTGTGTGTGTTTGTGTCTATAAGATGAGGATATTGGCTTGCCTGTATTTCGATGAGGACGGTGGAGTAAGCATATGCGAAGGCGATATCTCCAATGGCTTGGAATGTTCTCCAAACCTTCTCTGATTCTGTAACCTTCTCTGATCCTGACACGTCCCCAACAGTCACGCCTGTCAGGCTTGTCCTTACGTGCCCACCTCCTGGTAAATTCACAGGTACGTTCAATAATGAGATCACCTTAATTGTCAATAGTAAATCTCAATTTTATATATATATACACACACACATACCTGCAACTTTAGCTATGGAAAGTCCAACACCTATAGAAGAATAAGCAAAAGACATCACAGCAGCGAGGATAGACAGCCATGAGAGCTTGTGAAAATTTGGTATTTGACTCAGAACAATCTGAATGGCCGCAAAGATGATCATGAATGGATAGTTTGAGATTGAGCATGAGTTATGATGTCCATGTTTGTGGAAACAATTTGACCTTTTAACGGCCCTGCAGAGAAATACACAATTAAACTGAGAATTTATAATAATAGTCTTTAATTATATTATATGATATTATACTGTATATATTATATATGATAGTCTTTAATTATATTATACTGTATATATTATATCTGAATTATTAGTCAATAATGACTTTAAAATTAAGACTCAAAATCCAAAGTACGTAGGTCCATTATGATTAATGCTTACACCATACTGATAGATGCAGTTATTGTGTACCCAATTGTGATCCCTATGAGATTACCATACTGAGCCAGTCCACATAGCTGGACCTTCACACCTCCTGGAAAAGAAAAAAGGTCCAAAACCCATCAATTTTTGAAGATTTCTACAATAACCCATTTCTGATTTTCACGAAATGAATACAAGTGAGAATATTAAACGAAGAACACAAACCATATATATATATATAAGTAATTAATAGTATAATTACCTAAGTGAGCTCTGACAACTTCCATGTAGGTGTAGTTTCTCCTGCCAGTGACAGGGTCTGGAGATCTGTAACAATCGGCAAGTAGGGTGGAAGTGAAGTATGTGATGACAGAGAAAGCCATGAGAACTGCTGGACCAGCTATCCAACCTAACTGAGCTATTGCCCATGCCAGAGAAAGCACTCCAGAACCAATCACAGCAGTTATGATATGAGCACTTGCAGTTAATAAACTTCCTTCAAATCAAAAACAAATTCATGTCATACAGTGAGAAGATATATATATATATATATATATATATATATATACTGGTTCACTAGAAACACATGAAACATAATTAATATGCACATACCAGTTCTTTTGATGCGACCATCATCGTCAAAGTTCTTGCGAATTTCACCATTTTCAAAGGTGCCAGGGCCTTGTTCCATGTACATGCTGTTCTTCTGTAACTCACTCGCCATTTCTCTCTCTAGATCTCTCTCTCTATGGGAGTGTGGACTTAGTTTGTAGTATATATTGAAGTCAGAGAAGTGTTGAGGGCATGTGGAATTTGCAATTAATACACCAGATGCAGAACTATATATAAATAATATAATATTAGGAAAATACTTACTTAGTGTAGGGAAACCTCTTGCTGATGTGTTTTAATAAAAATTAAACACGTCAACTTTAATTACAAAATTAAATTTAAAATGTAATAAATAAGTATAATAAATAAGATTTAAAATGCAATAAATAAGTATAATAAATGAGATTAACCTCATTTATTATACTTATTTATTACACTTTAAAATTGATGTGTTTATTTATTAGAACACATCAACGGTTGGGGGAAGGTTCATCTACGTACTGGTGAATAGGTAAGTATTGTCCATAATATAATAATAGAAAAAAGTGGAAAAATTAAAGAGGGTTAGTGTGTAGGTTTGGTTTAAATCATTTACAACTAGGGTTTTGTTTGTACCATTGATGGTGCTGTTTTAGTGGTACCATGTCTTTTGGGTTTGGTCCAGCCATTGAAAGTGAAACATTTATGGTAACCATTAATTAGATTTTGAAAGTAAGCTAAAAAAGAGAGCTGACTCTGGTTTTTCTGGAGTCAAGCTATGTATTTTTATGAAGTCGGTTGGCCCTTTTGGACTTGGGATAGACATAACAATCTTTGTCGCATTTCAAATATCACATAACTTGGTTGGAGTCCAATCAAGAGATAAGGCTGGCTACCTGATCGAGTGACAATAATGTTTTTTTCTTTTAACGCTTCCAATCCCACTGATTTAGACTTGCCGATGATAAATCACACATATTATTTAAATTTATGTGTTTTTGAGTTTGTGAGAATCAAACTCAAGTTTGTTCGAATTTATAATTTGTCCCAAAAAATACTCTTTATCAGTCACCAATGAATAAAGTTTGTCACATAATGTTTTTATTAGCTTATTTTATTTTTTACTTTTGAAAAAAGATATGTCAATCTTACTTCATAACAGTCTTAATTAAATATAAGAAAATGATAGATATTTCGATCCGTTTTTATTATCGATGTGTCTAGGGCGGAGCCAGAAATATTAATTCATAACAAAGTTTTTATTATCGATGTGTCTAGGGCGGAGCCAGAAATATTAATTCATAACAAATAATTTATATGTGTGTGTATATATATATATACACACACACTATATACAGAGGCGCCATTTTATTTTTTTCTTAAAATGAAATTGCAAAAGGTAACATGAGGTTTGATGTATTGGCACATGGATGCAACTTTGTGAATTTTTGTCACCAACATTCCTATTGGCTTTTTTATTTTTTTTAATATGTGAAATGTCTTGATTGCTCTTGATTATTTAAATCTATTTTAATATAAAAATATCATAATAGAAAAATGACCACAATACCCTTCATGATAATATGCATTGACAACTAATTTTTTTATTTTATGTTAATATTATTATTTATGGAAATAAATAATTATATATATTATAGTGTATATATAGATGAATGTCATTATTTATGGAAATAAATAATTATATATATTATAGTGTATATATAGATGAATGTCATTATTTATGAAAATAAATAATTATATATATTAGGTTATATATATTATAGTGTCTATATATAGATGAATAGAGAAAAAGAAAGAGAACTTTAATTACTTTTTATTTTATGTTAACGTTATTAGTTATGAAAATAAATAATTATATATATATATATATATATATATAATATTATAGTATATTGTGTATATATAGATAGATAGAGAAAGAAAGAGAAATTTAATTAGTTTTTTATTTTATGTTAACATTATTATTTATGGAAATAAATAATTATATATATATATATATATATTATAGTATATATATAAGTATATTCAAAGGGGTATTTTAGTCCATTAGATAGGGTTAAATAGGTAAATTTAGTATTCAAATGGGTTAGGTCAAAAATCAAAGGGCAGCATGGTTATTTCACCGTCAAAAAATGTTCTGATATGTTGTACTTTTGGCAGGAAGGGGTATATGTGATGTACGACACAAACCACGGGTGTTAGTGACGAAAATTTACAAAATTCTAGTCACGTGTCAATACATCAAACCTCAAAGGGGTGTTAGTGATATTTACCTAATTACAAAAGAGTCCCTAAATTATAAAATATTTTCGATTCTTACATTTTTAATGTCATAATTGTCCTTCTCTTTAACACTTAACATAGTAGTAGTTAGATAATATAAGAAGTTTACCTTTACTCATTTGTATCAAAGAATAAAACAACTTATCTCATTATAAAAAAAAATAAAATTGAAAGCAAACCAATTTATAATAGTAATCTTTAATTGATTTTTTTCCTTCTGAAAAGTATGTTTAATTGAATTGAAAATAATAATAAAAACTTAGTTTTACTTAAATAGAAACTATGTTATATGAATTAATAAACAAGCTAAGAAAAGCTTGTTTGAATTTTTTTTTAAAAAACTTTTAAAAATTATATTATTGTGTGATTAAATTAACTACATTTAACTAGAATATAATATAGTATACATATATTTACCGCGTGTATATATATTATATAAATTTATGAAAGCTAAGACAACAAAGTATACAATATTCCGGGAATACTGATGATGTGGTATCCCTGGGAAGAAGCCCTCAATTTTTTCTTAATTGCAGTAAAATTAATAGTTTTCAAAAGAGATGGAGGGCTTATATCTGCCGGGATGTCATATCATCAATACCCCTGGGGCATTCCATGAGTTGGAAACTTTAGTGCTAAGGGAGAAAGTAGAGTGACATATTGATGAGGATTTGTTTCAGAAGGTTATCAATGTTATTTTGAATAAATTCTGGTTTGTAATGTTGGTGATGTTTAATTCATAATATTTCTCTTTTCTTGTTGTGAAAAAAAATAAAGAAAAAAACAATAATCTAAACTAAAATGATGTTTTTAAAGAATTTTTTTTTCTGCAATACAGTGGTTTTAGTTTCCGGAAAAAAAATGTGAGAGAAAATGAATAAATTAAGAATTCTAACTTTGAATAACTCTTTTTGTGATTTAAGGACTCTTTTGTAATTTTATTTTAAATATAAAATAAAGTGAAATGTTTAAAGAGATTAGTGAAGTGCAAATATCAGCGGTCCTAATTTAACATATTAATATGAATATAAAATCAGTTATTTAATATATTAAAATGAATATAAAATGAGACTGTCACCTATCGTCAGCAATAATTAATGTGGCTTATCTGGGAATGGTATCATAATTTACATACAGATTGATTTTCCCCCCACCAGACTCGATTATTTTTGTATATACAGCCAAAGAGTGATTACATTTGTGATGGTTGTTATAAAGTCCCAACAAATCAAAAGAGTCAATCTTCAACCCACCAACTTTAATTAAACGAAGACATTCTGTTATTCATTTAATATGCCAAGAACAGCACATGTATTATGATCTGTACTAACTCTTGGAGTTGGTTGTAGTAAATGCTCTCTCTTTCTCTAAATAATAGTATGTGTTGGCACCCAAAAGTGACGCTACAGTCATCTTGGTTTTAACGGGAACGAATAAAAAAGCAACACGTGGACAGTATAAAGCTATAATAGTGTGTTTGGTAAAGCGGGGCCAACTTGGGGAAAGAAAAATAAGATGTTACAGAGATAGAGGAAGAGATAAATCATAAGTACTCCCTCCATCCCATAATTTTAGTCCACTATTTTTTTTTGGGATGTCCCAAAATACATGTCCCTTTCCTAAAATGGATTATATGATTCCTAAACTACCCTTTCCAAACTCTACTATCCTAAAAGTAGGGCCCACTATATAATAATAATACTCACTTTTAAACAAGGACTAATATGTAAATTCATGCATTATTACACTAAAAAGTGGGTCCCACCATAAAAAGTTAGAATTCCCAAACATGCCAAGAATTATGGGACGGAGTTAATATTTAATTTTAGGATAAATATTATTGACACTCTTTGAGATCTGATATATTGACATGTACCTATAATTTTGTGAATTTTCGTCACCAACACCTCCTGTGATTTATGCCGTATATAAAATATGAGCAATGCTACATGTCTCGAATAAATATCACGAATTTTAACTCGAATTTATGTGGCAAGTGATATAGTCCATTATTTTAAGAGATAAAATTAAATGGTAAGTTATTATTAGTGGGATTTCCCCATACACGGAGTCCCTATGGTATTATCACTTGTCACATAGATTCGAGTTTAAATTCATGAAATAAAATTGTGACGTTTAGCATTTCTTATAAAATATACCTCATTCGGCCAAAAGTACAGTGTCATATCACTTTTTGACAATAAAATGACTATGTTATCTTTTGACTTCTGACCTAACCTATTTAATCCTATCTAATGAACCAAAATACCCCTTGAATATACTTATATATATATACTATAATATATGCAATATATATATAATTATTTATTTCCATAAATAATAAAGATAAATAGAGAAAAAGAAAGGAAAATTTAATTACTTTTTTATTTTATGTTAACATTATATATATATATATATCATTTCCTTTAGGGTCATTACATTTTCTAGTATCTTACCTTTTCTGTCAATTTACACCACTTGCACATTTATTTTTCTAGTGTCAATTTACACCACTTGCACATTTATTTTTCTAGTGTCTTACTTTCCTATCAATTGACCAATCCATAGTCTCTTTGAGTCAATTGAACGATTTTGGTACGCCCACAATACAGACTAGAGATAATCGGTCAACCCAACCGATTTAGTACAAGCTGATTTAAAATAGCCAGCTCGACCGATTTATCGATTGAACATTATCTTAAATAATAAATCAATAATCTTCTTTGTTCTTTAAAATAATGATGAGATAATGGTGATTATAGTATTACACATAAAGAAACTCAAAGAAAAAAAGAAACTTCGATATTTAGTTATTCTAGCTTTTTTTTTTTTTTTAACACTCGCTTTCACAAATCAATAATATTTTTTCACCTTTTAAATTATAAGATCAAAAATTTAAGGAGTTGTTATACGCACTCCAAAATTGTACTGAGGTAGTTGACTTCTATATGTTTATAAATGAAATGACAAAAATAACTTGAACTACTCCAATACACTACACTAACGTCCCATTTTGTTTGTCAAATTACACTAACGTCCTTTCAGCTTTGTATCTTTGTAACAACGTGTTTTCTTTCATTAGCCACCGTTAATGGTCAGAGATTGACACTATGTTTAATGCAATAAGATATAATATATATAATAAGAATAGAAACGTAATTACAAGAAATTCATTAATGACATGAATCCAATAGCTCTAATAAGGGACGTCAGTGTAACACGACAAACAAGAAGGGATCGAAGTTAATGTATATTAACGAAACCTGAGAAGAAGTCGGCGTAATTTACCCTTTTTTAAGCGATAAAAATAACTCCGAACTACTCCAATGCAATATGTCTTCTCTCTCTTCTAGTTTCATTCTAAAATAAAACTCCATGTTAAACAAATCTCTTTTTTCTTTTCTCCTCCTTATTTCATTCATCTACACAACCCTGAAAACATTAAAACACAAATCATTGTAAAAAAAACACAACATCAACTTGTAAGCACCATGTCAACTTGAACTAAAGAAGTGATTAATTAGAAGACGTATTTAATTAGAAGGCATATGAAAGAGAGAGTGAGTTGAGAGTATAGTTGCAAATGAACTAAATTGTTTACAAACAGCTCGAGATCGTTTGTTAAGTAAATGAGTCGAGTTTGAGTTTAATTTTTAGGTTTGTTTAATAAACAAGTTGATCTTGAATAATATTAAGTTCGACTCATGAAGGTTCGTGAACATGAGCTCGTTTATATTCATGAACAAATTCATATAGGACTCGTAAACTTGTAAATATTTTCATGAAAATAAGCTTGTGTTGGTTCCTGTATGTTTATGAGCGAGCTAAAATAATTTTGAACACGAGCTCAAATCGAGTCCGAACAAATTTTTTTATTAAAAGAGTTGAGCTCGAGCTGAATCTGAGATTCTTAAAATAATGATAAGTCGAGCTTGAACTCAACTTTTGGAGTTCGTCACGAACTCGAATTGAATCCACAAACAAACAAATTCGAGCTCAAACAAATTCAAGCTCAGCTGAACTCGACTCGATTCATTTGAAATTTTAGTTAAGAGATGATATCAAAACAAAAACAAAACAAAAGACGTGTAATGTGGGTGCGTAAGTTGGCCCTGCTTATCTCTATCATATTACGTGCCATGGCTGCAACCACTAGCACAAGCGTACCACGGCTACCACCAACCGTTGCTTGTTTCTTGTGGATTTTCACATGTTCAATCATCCAACATTTTCATGATATATATATATATATATATATATATATTGCACATCCCTTATTTTCTTATTCTCTAACTTCCAATTATTTCTTTTGGATAATTTAAATAGTATTGCGAAGTTGGCCCTAAATTAGACTGACATGAATGGAAGTGATGGTGGGCAGACAGATGACAAAGAAAATAAATGAGCAGGACAAGTTATGTACTCACCTGTGGAAGCAACCCATGAGTAACGTACTTCTAAATTGCAATAAAATCATAGCAAGCAGCCCATGAGTAACGTACATCTAAATGACAATAAAATAAAAACTGAGTTGAGACCGAGATGTACGCGATACTATTCAGCTAGGACGATACAGTAATTTTTTTTCATCTTTAAAGTGATTAAAGAACACTGCTATAACAGATAATTTAAAACTTAAGAAGCACTAACACTTCATTAAGGGTGTCTATCCTTGTCAAACATTTTCTGATTTTTTTTTTAAACACTTCTTGGACATTAATTGAACATGTGTCGAACAGTTCATAACAGTGATGTATTCAAATATTTTAAAAGAAATTTATATGCGATTGAATTATGATGAATAATCTGAATTAAATATATGTAGATGACTAAAATATGAACAAAAAATTGAAGTATCATAGCTTAATAAGTTTGATTCTTTAATTTATTTGTCTATTTTTGTTTATAGGTTTGTTTGGTTTAATTGCTTGATGATGAATTGAAATATTTTTGTAATGTAATTTTTTTTTTTTGTTGAATAATGAATGTATAGTAATATATTATATTATTATTTTACAACTATATTCTAGTTGTCTCCAAAATCTGTTTTGTAAGAATTTCTCATGTCACTGAGTTTATGCTGTGTCGTAGCCCGTGCTTCTAGGTTTAAAACATTAGTACTTTTATTTGTTTAGATATATTTAAGTGATAAACATAAGTTCCACTTGAAACATATCTAAGGTATAAAAGTTATGGACAAGTGTTTTAGGTCTAACTTATCCGCTTAAATATCATTTAAAAAGAAAAAAGAAATTAGGACACTAAGACAATAAAATAATTATATAATATTATACAAACAAAAAATTTATTTTTGCCCTCTTTCTTCACGTTATCATAAATGTAATCGTTACTCGTGTGTTTCGAGGTTTGTTTTCTGAATTATTTTTATTAACTCACAATAAATTTTAAAATTGAATTAGAATTCCTTTTCAAAAATACAATAATTACAAAATTTCTCTCCCGTGTAGGGGTATTTATTTGATATGTTAATCCGTGAATCTTATCCGTATGGATCGAATCAAATTTTCAGTCCAATGGTTCGATGACAGATTTTAAATTAAAAATCGGTATACATCAGATCGGATTACAAACTAGGGTTTTAAAAATCTAATCCAATTCGATAATATCCGTTAAGAATATACTATATTCAAATATCATTTACTTTAAATTGATTATAATGATTTTTTTCATTATTAATTTTAAATTTATGAACTAATGTTAATAAACTGATAATTCATCTATTAGGCCATTGTTAAAAAAAAAAAATTGAACTATTGAAAAAAATTCAATCCATAAAATTTATCTGATCCGATCCAATATGATATTTCATGGATGGGATCAAAGCCTTCCCATTGAATACAAACTAATGAGTTAAGACCAAATTAGATTATAATTGATATCTAAAACGATCCAATCCCATGCGTGGTGACCCTTACTCCAGTGTTTCAAATGTGTCTAACTTTAAAAGCATTCAAACTACAAGACACTTCACTACAAGAAGGTCGGTTTTCTACTACAAATTTTTTCATAGCCAAAGAATTCTAGAGTGAATTTATTTATTTATTTTTATTTTTTTTGTCACCAGCTTGTAACAAAAGAAAAGATAGCATAAAGTTAATCGCATCAAATTTCAAATTCCATAACAATTTAATTTTTATTAGTACGATTTGATTTTGTAGCAATTCTGAGTGTTAAAAAGGTCAAATTTTTATTTGCCAATAATTTGTTTTTCAAAAAAAAAAAATCTAATTTTAAATCAAAACAATTTCAAAATCATGAAAAAAAAAGTAGAATAAATTGGGAAGTATGTAAAAATTCTATAAAAGTTTTAACCTTTAAACAATTTGTAAGAACTCTAATTTTCGGAATCAATTAAAGCTAAATAAACATGGACAACAAAAGTTCAGATATATTTAATATTGTCAAGCGCGTGTTTAAGGATATTTCACACATGTCTATATCGACTCACGTGTAACATCCTCAAAATATTTCAAGACAAGTGTTTGTGTTTTCTAAATTGAGTGTATACTGTATATATAATACTCGTAGTTTATACACATACCATACAGAGAGTGAAAAAAACAAGCAATGCAATTATGCAATGTAATGGGGTCCCCCAAGCTTTTGATCATCGTGCCAATGGGCGATTGTGACTGCAACATTTGAGGTCATGAGTCTCTCTCTAAAGGCCGAGCAATCAAAACTCGCATGGCCAATCAAAACCAGCATAATGAGACAACTCCTTTATTTTCTTAAACAGTTCCTTGTGTTTTCTTCCTTCATTTTAATATATTCTAAAGGGGACCAAAGTGTTCACACTGACCTGTCTCATTCCTCTCTGTTGTTGATAGAATATCAAGTCTGCTTTATGTTAATCACTTCCAATCTAATCCACACAAAAAGCATTCTCACCACTGTTTAATTGGTGTGCATTAGTTAGGCTGTCCTATCCGTGGCTACCAGACATTGATACTCAAATATTCTCAAACTTAATATATATATATATATATATATATATATATATATATATAGTGAGGGTAGGTGAACATTTATACGAATTTAAGTGTGATTGTAGTGGGTGAATCGTGATTATCAGATCAACGATAGATATTAAAGAGAATTATTTTGACCATAGATATAAATAAATATTTTGAACTGTAAGATTGAAATTTAAAAAAAATTTAATTATTAAATTGTGATTTTTTTTTAAAAGGGTTTCAAACACAATGCTTAACTATAATATGAATTACACTTGTTTGTAATTGTAATCTAAGTTGTCAATTAAACTTAGCTAATCAAACTAATTTTGTTTTAGTATAATCATGTATGGAGTATTATTGAACAATGTCTTTTGTGTATGTATATATATATATAAACTTTTCAAGAAAATTGTAATGGGATAAGACTTATTTGACATACATGCAACTAGAAAATTAAAATTGACAAGTACTGGGCCACTTTATAATTGGTATAGGAACTTTGGGGTTTAACAAAATAGAAAAATGTTCTTCTAATTTCCTCCATGACTTTGCACTTGTGTTGTTGCTTCACCTTGGTCCCATGAAATTTGAGAAAAATATGTGGTTGTCCAACTATATTCTCAAACAACCACCTAGGGTTTCTCTACATTTTAGAATGAAAGATTGGTTCAAGTTTTTGTAGAAACAAAAAAATGAGTGTATAAAGTATTTGCTAGAGAAATAAAAATTTTCTTTTCAAACAGAAGTAGTATTAATTCAAAAAAAATATTTGAAAAAGCACTTTAAAAGTCTTATTAACTTTAAGCATTTGATGAAATCCCTATAAATTAGAGCATTTTTTTATATTAATATTTGACAAGACTTTAAAGTTTAAGAAGAAGTAGTTTTGCCAACAAAGAATATTTAAAAACAAAGCAATTTAAGTCTCTTAATTATGTTAATATGAACCCATTAAGTGTCTTAATTATATGAATATGAACCCACTAAGCCCTTTGTGGAAATTTGAATTTGAAATTCACTTTTGTACCTACTGTGTTTTCCTCATCTACCATAGTGTACATTGGATTCCAGATTAGACTTGGATTTGAAAAGAGTATGGGACCAAGTAAATTAAACAACAGGGTGCACGAGTTTAGGAGCAGTCTGTTCCAAAATTCAAGAAATTATTATATGGTTTAGGTTTACGCAGGACTTCGTGTTTCCAATTAATCATATATTGTCACGCAGTTAAAATATAAAGAAAGTTGACATATTTATTACGTAGTCGTCTGTGATTTACTGAGACTATGTAGTCACGAATCATATGATAATTTCTCCCAAAACCATTCCCATACAATGCCTCTTGGATGTATTGACACACATTCCCATGTTAAAATTTCCAAACACTAACTACTTGCATACCATTATTTATACCCATAGCTTGAGTTCTGTTTCCATCATTGACTCTAGAGCTACAAATGAACCGAGCTGCTCGTGAGCTGCTCGGCCTCTGCTCAAGTTCGTCCGTTAAGCAAACGAGTCGAGCTTGAGCTCGGTTTCTAAGCTCGTTTAATAAACGAACCGAGCCCGAATAATGTTGGGCTCGGCTAGTGAACATAAACTCGTTTATGTTCATGAACAAAGCTTGTTTAGAGCTCGTTTATGGCTCGTAAGTTCATGAATATGTTCATGAATATAAGCTTGTATAAGCTCGTTTACTTTCATGAACAAGCTAAAACGATCTTGAACATGAGCTCGAATGAATTTTTTTATTAAACAAGTTGAGCCCAAGCCGATCCCAAGCTTCTCAAAATAATGATGAGTCCGAGCAAGCTCACAAACAAACAAGCCCAAGCCCGAGTAAGCTCAAGCTCGGCTTGGCTCGGTTCATTTGCAGCCCTATTGATTAGTAAGGGTCAGGCTTGAGGCTTATTTGGTTCAATTATTTGAAAACAAATTTCTAAGAACTCAATAAATAGAAAACTATTCTCAAATAATTATAAAAAATTGTTCTCAATATATATATATATATATATATTAGCTTTTTAAAAACAAAAAAACTGTTTTTAGAAAACTAAACAAACCCTTAATATCTTAAAAATTAAAGATATTAAACTAGACAAGATCAGTCGCGAATTATAACCAACACGAGTTTCAATGAGCAAAACAAGTTAGCTAGGCTAGGAAGTACGGGTAGTTCCACAAATAAGAGTGATGTACCTGTATTGTATTTCGAATATTCATATATACGTGTTCGATACTTCCTAAATGTATCCATAATTTTAAAATATATATTTTTATTTCTAACACGTATTTGATATTTCTCAGATACTTCGAATACATATCTGATATTAAATGTAGTTTTTTCAACAATAATATCATAGTATAATTGTTTATAAAAGTTTAAAATTTTTTTATAAAGAAGTATTGAGATATATATCATAATTACGTAAAAAATTTATCGATACAAATTATGTAATATGACTCTTAACTCCTATTTTGTTTGTTAATCATTGTTAATAACAATATATATAACATAAAATTAATTATATATATATATATATATATATATATATATATATATGTCACGCCCCAATTTTCAATACTCGAAAACCAAGGGTGATTATGTAATAAACCATCACCTCTGACCATTATCCCCACTATAATACCATACTTTGATACCATATTGTCACGCCCCTACTTTTCAATACCAAGATCGATCTAGAAAGTGGAGGTGAACAGTGAAAGTCTCACCCGGTTCACACTCGTGAACCATTCAATTTCAAAACTCAACTCCCTTTATGTTTGGGATTTCAGAGTGATTTATAGTCCATTGGAAAGAGGATATGAAAATACTCCATTTTTAAAAAAAAACTACTCTCAATTCTGACCTAAAACGAAGAAGTTACGCCCGTTTGAAATTTGGACCAATCTTGGAGCTTACTCATAATTTCAAGGGCAATTTCGTCCCTTTACTACTATTACACCACCTCAATCACTAAACCAATGTAGAAATATAATTGCATACGTACAATTACCTAAGACCTCGCACGTGGTCCTATATTTTCTCCGTAAATAATTCTCCAATTTTATTTCAATAAACACACTCAATCACACACTTCGATACATTAAAGTGGTGACTTCAATGCATCAAACCTACGATGCATCGAACAAGATGCGAAGTATCCTGTGACACCTACTGGATTTTTGTACGGAACCCTCATCTTTAATTTACAATGCATCGAAGTGGTTTACGATGCATCGACACACTTTGATGCATCGAAATGGTGACTTCGATGCATCAAAGTCACTTAGCCTAAAACACTAACAAAAACACTAAGTGATAACAATCACCATTCTTCTCCCAATCCATTCTTCTAACAACCAATCATAGAACATAATTATATTTGCAACAAATCCTCAAACATCCACAAAGTGATAAATCATCACCATTTAATACCACCACATACACTTGCAACACCAAAAATGATAATTCACGCATTATCATACACCTACTTCAAAACCCACCAATTTTACATAATCCTCACGAGTTAGCAAACTTATCATATATAATTGAAAGTTTCATACATGCTTCTTATCCAAAAAAATAAGTACAATACTTCGAATCTAGTACACATGCCATAAGTTAGCATAGACGTTAATACACATGTCTCAAAAGATGCAAAAGTTCAAAAATGATATTCTTCTACTCTAGGACCAACTCATAGTTGTGTATCTTCAACCACCTCATTGTCGTGTCCTGAAAGTGTTAGTGTAGGGGGATGAGCAATTTTTAACGGGCTCAAGGTTAATGTATTGTGCAATCCATTCAAGGCCACATTTCATATTTAATGCATAAAACACAACTCATGTCCATCAATTACGTGTCATGCTCCTTAGCATTTTAGTTGCAAGCTTAAAAGCTCAATTCGTTCACGTCATGACATACACATCAATTATAACTTGACAACTATATCAAACGTATTTCATACACATAACTTATTTCCATCATATGACAAGGATAGAAAATGGATAAACATCCACAAAAGTCATGTAATTCGCTTAAGTTACACATAAGACTCAACACACTCTCTCAGATTTGGTTCACAATCACACACATCACCGGATACGGGCCGAAGCTCCATATTCCAATTCCTAGTTATTTTAAGGCTACTAACCCACCGGTAACCAACCCATCTTGCGCAAGTTTGAGGTCTTTCAGCCCCAGAGGATATGTTCCCCTACTATTTTCTCATGAGCCACTTTCGAGACACACCCCACACTCATACAAAATATTTCACATTTTTGCATACACATTCACAAGTTTGATGCATTCCACCCATTATATGTCTTAATTCAATCCTAGTATGTCACACAAGGCTCATAAGAATATATATAGATACTTAACTCCCAAAATTAGGTTTTCATCATTTATCTCCCAAAATTTCATATATACAATTTAAGCTCTATTTTACACATATATGCAATTCATGTAGTTCCAAGCACACACTAACCATTTCTAGTAAAAAAAAACATATGTACATCCATATAGAACAAGTAACTTAGCAAAAGTTCATATTATCACATTTGATATGAAAATCATTCATGTTATGTAAAAGAAATGAAATTAAACTTGAAACTAGAAGACACAGCACACACCCCCTACCTCAATAGCTTTAGTTTCAAGCTATTCCACATTTCCACCACTCTCAAAGTTAACTAACCGCGACTTTGTTCAGTTCCAAGAGAAGCCTTTGCCGCATAGAACACACTTCCCTTTTTCGGCGCCTTCCAAATTAAGCCATAACACCTTCAATTCTAGAGAGAAGAAGAAGAAGAACACAAAAAAGAAAGAGAAGAGAAGTTCACAGCTGATTTGAGAGTGAAAATAATCTGTAAATATCTGTTTCCCAGATATTTATAAGCCCTAGGATACAAAAAGATCAAAACACCCCTAATTCACTTAACGTACCTTTCTAACCTCCATTTTTGATTCCAAAAGAAGCTATGGACTCGAAATCACTTCTACGTCTCTCCAAATATTCTAATTAGTCTATAACCAAAAATAAAAATTTTTAAAAAAATATCCAGATTCCCGGACTTATTAAACCTCATCCCGGGACTCCCATTGACCGAAAAGTAAAAGTCAAACTTTTTCAAAAGTTTCAAAAATTTCCAAAATCCTAAAACAACTCTCCAAACATGTTTCTCACATTCAAAACACGTTAAATATCATTTAAATTGCATTTAAAGCAATAAATGATAAAAAAAAAATAAAAACCAGCCAAACTCGTATTGTGTCTCATCCGTATTCCGTATCCATATTCATGTTTCCTAGTAACTTGGTAATGGCATAAAATTAGTTAAGCATATAATTTGACATACGCGAACTTATGACTTTGGCATTAGAAATTTTGCTTGCAACTAAATAATTAGGCTTGAATCAAGTACTACCACAAGAAGTTGAAGCAGTTCACTAGTTGATTTTGCTTAATTAATACAATCAAAGCATCATCGTCATAGCTTAAATCTAATCGAAACTAAATTCACCTTGTACACACAAATTTCGTGTCCGAAAATTTAGGAACAAAAATGAGTAACAAACAACTAATTTTATTAGTTTCAAAAAAATGGATACAATTCTCTATGGTCGATTCTTTTATAACAAAGAATCTCCCTTTGATTCAATCTCCTTGATGTTTGGTACAAGGGTTTCGAAAGCTTGTTCTTGAATCGATTGTGACAAGTTTTCTTCAAAACTTTATGATTGAGGAAGGCTTGACTGAATTTTTGATTGAGGGCCGATAGAGTTTGATCTCAAATGGTGGATTGAAGGCCTTCAAAGAAGAACGATACTTGTGTGGTGTGCTTGATGTTCTTCGTCTTCAGATTCTTCGATGGTTGAGGGTCTTAGAAGTAGAACGACACTCGTATGACTTGTTTGATGTTCTTTATCTTCAGAACTTCGATGGTTGAAGGTCTTAGATGTAGAACGGCACTCGTGTGGCATGCTTGATATTTTTCATCTTCAGAACTTCGTTGGTTAAAGGTCTTAAAAGTATAACAGTGGCGTGCTTGATATTCTTTGTCTTCAAATTTTTGAGTGTTGGTCGAGGCAGAGGTTCGGTAAAGCTTTTGTGTTCTCTTAATCTCTTTGTCTCTGTGTATCCCTGAATGTGTAGGGTGACCTCGTATTTATAGGCGAAAGGGTGAGACTTTAATTTGGTAACTCCCCATTAATTTGTGCCAACTTCCATAAAAAAAGATATTTTGGTCTTTTTTTATATGGAAGTATATTCAAATTTAAATTTGAATTGTTACATATTTTTTTAAAGGGCTTGAGCCTTCAAGATTTTGACACATAACCGTTGACGGGATCCGCAATCGTAGAATTTTATTGACCAAGAGTGTTTGACTTGTTGACTAATCGAACGGTCATTAGACCATCACAAAATTTGCGTGTCTACAAATTGCCCCCACTTCAAGTCTCGCGCTATATCGAGCTTGTCACGTATCAAAAGTGGGACTTGAAGTATTTAATTTTTGCAATTTTTTAATTTTTTATTTTTTTGCAAAAATCCAATTGCAAAAAGGATGTCTTTTTGTCAAGTTGAATTGGAGTCTTAAAAAAGACATTTTTTTTGTCCAAACAGAATTGAAGACTTGAGAATCCTATTACAAATATGCTTTTTTTCTTGTCCAAACATAATTGAATTCTTGAGAATCCTATTACAAATAGAATTTTTTTTGTCTAAACAAAATTGGTGTCTTGAGAATCTTATTACAAATAGATAGTTTTTTTTCCTTATCCAAAGAGAATTAGAGTCTTGAGAATCCTATTACAAATAGGTAATTTTTTTTCTATGTCCAAATAGAATTGGAGACTTGAGAATCCTATGTCAAATAAGATTTTTTTTCCCTTATCCAAATAGAATTGGAGACTTGAGAGTCCTTTGTCAAATAGGATTAATCCACCATTATGTATATATAGCCTATGCTTCAGACACTTTACATCATAGAATAATTAAGAGAAATCCTATGAATTCTAGCAACCGTAAGCTCTTCTTTTTTCTTCTTATTTTTTTTTTCTTTCTTTCTCTTCCTTTCTGCCGCCCTTTGCCTTTTTTTTTTCTTTCTTTTTCTTTTCTGTTTCTTTTTTTTTCTTCTTTATTTCTTTCTCTTCCTTCTACCGCACCCTGCCTTCTCTTTTTTTCTCTCTCTCTTTTTCTTTTTTCTTCTTTCTTCTTTTTCTTTTTTTCCCTTCTTTCTCTTTTCTTTTTCTTCTTTTTTTCTTTCTTTCTCTTCCTTCTACTACCTCCCCACTGGCCTTCTCTTTTTATCCCCTTCTTTCTCTTTTCTTTTTCTTCTTTTTTTTTTCTTTCTCTTCCTTCTACTGCCGCCCCACTGGCCCTTTTTTTTTTTCTTGTTACTTGAGATATTCATATAAAACATGGTTCAAAATTTCAAGTTTTTTTTTTCGAACCCCTTTCGGAAAGTTGTTTGCACAAGTGCATTTGTGTGACTATCTTTGAAATCTCTGACTGTGTACAATTGAGCTCTTGTGCACCACTCCTAGAGGCGTGATTTGACAGTTTACGCAAATATGTTTGTTCTTTTGTATTTTGATGATTCCGACTATGTGCACAATTGCTCTCTTGTGCAGTAGTTGTGCACTAGGAGGCGAATCCGGCTGTGTGCACAATTGTGCTCTTGTGCACTAGTCTAGGAGGCGAATCCGGCTGTGTGCATAATTGCACTCTTATGCACCAGTCTTGGAGGCGAATCCGATTGTGTACACAATTATGCTCTTGTGCACCAGTCTTGGAGGCAAATTCGATTGCGTGCACAATTGCGCTCTTGTGCACTAGTCTTGGAGGCGAATCCGGTTACGTGCACAATTGTGCTCTTGTGCACCAGTCTTGGAGGCAAATTCGATTGCGTGTACAATTGCGCTCTTGTGTACCAATCTTGGAAACAATGTTTGGTCAGAACCACCACCATTATCTTAAAACCATATTTCATGCAAGTTTTTTTTATGCGTTTGTTTGAAGCATGGAGGCAAAATTATATCTTTAATTTCACATATGTTACCCCCACTTTTTTTTTAGACAATTTATACTCGTGTCATAGAGTGTATCAACAGTTTAGACTCGTATCGGGGAGCACTTTAGCTTTGATTATTCTTCAACTCTGTAAGATTCAGAAGACAGTCCAAACTTGCGTTGAAAAGTGTGAACTAGTTCAGCGTCAATTTAAAGATTTCCTTCTTACTTTGTTTCTTTATTGTACTATTCTTGTACTTGAGAAAAAATATTTTCTTTGAACTCATCTTCCTACCCAAAAGGGATATGTATTTCATTCGTCATGATCCATGTAGGCGGATTAAACCTCACCTAATATGCTTTCATTCTGCTGCGAGATTCAATCCAGTCAGCATCTTCGGGCTTTGGTCCCCACACTTTTCCTTCCTCTAGTCTTTTGATTTTTTGAGTCTCTCGTTCCATCTGGGATTGTAGATGATTTTGTTCTTGTTCCTTATTTTGTAGTTTCAAACTCTTACTTTGGTGCTTGTTGACGACATATTGGGAAAGAATTAATTGAGCTGCTATTTGTATATTTCCAGACATTGATTTTTACGAGATCTTTTTAGAACCATTCCCTTCTTGAGCATTCTTCTTTGGCCTCCAAGTAAGCACAATTTTTTGATCATTTCTATTTGAAGTTGTTTGAGGAGAACTTGAAGAATTACCTTTATAATTTTTCTTTGATGCAAATCATTGCGATTTGTCACCTTGGTCATGCCTTGGTTTTTCTTGTTCCCTTTTTGAGACTTTTTTCTTATTTTGAGGTTTGAGAAAATATGTAGGTCTTTTTAAGATTTTGTCTCGAAACTCAAGTTGGCTTCATATAACTCACATTTAATTTGTAGAACTGTTAGATTATATATTTCTTATTATATCTGCTGTTAAGATTATATATTTTTTCCTAAAACACATAAGTTTCTTATACCTTCGCCTAAATCATCTAGGATGTCTCATAAGTTTACTTAACGTCAAAGATTATTTGTCTATAAATAGACCTTTATTTATTATTCATAAATATCAATTAAATTCAATAAATACAATTCTCTTTCTACATTTCTATAAGTAGAGATCTAAAGAAAAAACTAAAAAAAATAATCACCTTGACATTATTTAGATGGTACAATCTCTCTCCTCTCCAAAGGTTGAATTTTTGAGTTTAGTCTTTTTTATTTAATTTAATTTTATGTTATTCTTTACAACTTTGTGCTTGGACTTAGCGACTGTTATGGCATAATGGCAATAGTCTTATAATTCCATGAATATAAAATATTATAAGAAATCATATTTTTGGAATTTCACAAAATTTTGGGGGCTAATCGCCGCATAGTTCTCCCCCAATCAGATTGTGCACACATGACTGCAAAGCTTGTCTTTTTCTAAAAAAGAAATCAAAATCAAAATTAGAACAAAAATTAGACACAGACATACAGTAAAAGAAAGTAACAACGGAAATTAAAAATAAAAATAAAATAAAGGGTTAATTATATATATATAAAAAAAAAAACTATAAACTATACATTTTTCTGCATATAATACCCCGTCCTACTTTTTAGCATATTGGCACATTCTACTATCAAACATTTTGTAGTGTTTCAGCAGTCGGATTGACATGTGGCCCAAAAATGTGAAAGGTCTCGGAGTTGGTAACTAGAAACCCAACTTACACTAAAGAAGAGAGTCATATTCAAGTAAACCATTTGGATCATAGCCCAAGGAAAAAAAAAAAAAAAAAGAAGGTTAGATGGTGTCAGCATTCAAAATTGTCTTTTCTCAGGGCATGTCAAAACCAATTTGCGTGTTTGGTTATGAGCAAAAGACTCAAAACATTCTCTTTATGCTTCTCTAAAATCTCCAACAAATACAGGTGTTGCTGAAGAAGAAGAGGAGGTCTCTGACAAACACAACACTGTCTTAGATTTACTCTAAACTAGTGTAGGTTAGCTTAGTTAATCTTAGTTAATTCTAGCTGTTAAACTTGTTACCAATCATGGCTTGTGTTTGGCTATTGTTTATGTACGTTTATAATCAATGTTACTTGAAATTCATTGAATGAAGTCTTAATTATACTAGCATAACACACTATATCTGTCCCCGATGAGAGCTGTACCTTTCACTTTGTCTGAATGTAAGAGGATAAAATATACTGATAGCATAGGAGTACTTACTACGTGACCCGACCAATATAAACTTATTATTCTTCTTAAAAACTCTCAATTTCTTTATTATCAAATAAAATAAAGAGTTTACATTCACCGGTACCACATAGGAAGCACTTAAGGTTATTGTATGCTTTCTCCCAGAAATTAAAGAGTTCGTATTTATCGGAGACTTAAAAAATTTTCCTTAATAGTTCATACAAAGGATAGTTGTAACGGGTTGGGCCCTTGCCTTCTAACTTAAAAACCTAAGTTATTATGTATTGTTTCATACCCATTTCCTTATATGCCCAAGTCTTTTTTCATTCGAATCCAATGTGGGACGCATTAGCCCGTCTAACATTCTTCCACCCGAACTCGTAACGCCCTTGTTACGGTTTGGTCACTCTGTCTACTCAGGTGGGCACACTCGAACATTTTTGGGCTCAGCGCTCGGCATGACACCTAACCAAAGACTAAATTTGGCTCTGATACTAAATGTAACGAATTGAACGCTTGCCTTCTAACAAAAATATTTAAGTTATTTGGTAGTACTACATATACACTCTCATATATTCAAGCCTTTTTCATCCGGACCCCCCGACATGAGTCAAATTAGCCCCTCTAACAATAATCTTGTAAGAGGGCAAGCTGCAAAAATTGTAAAGTGAAGGAGTTTTTGCAATTAGTCGAAAAACAAATAAATTTTGCCAATGCAGGTTTTGTGGATGGGTTGACCGGCTTTTAGAGGGTACCCACCTAAAGTAGGACCTGGTCGTTTAGTAGAGTTCGATAATATTTGGACTCCAGCGCCTTAAAATCCTCGTATTGGTGACTTTAAATTTAAAATCTTCATGTTTATCCAAATCTTTAATTGCTTATCAATACGAACAACTCATCTATGATTTTTTCGGAAATTAACAACTCATATATGTTGATATACATAATCAGTTATCCATACATAGAGTGCTCTCCCAATTTTCTTCAACTGTAAAATCATCTTCTTGGTGTATCAGTTCGGAGCTTCACTGTGATAGTTTTTCTTGCTCTAATGGACGATTGCTCTCTCCCTCAGGACTCTCTTTTCCTTGGATTCGACAGCTCTACTCAGTAAGTCTCTGTTCTTTCTCAACTTGATTCTTCATTGCCGGTTAACATATTTCAATTACCCATATCTTAATTTTGATAGTTTGGATTGCTCGAGTTTCTGGGTTTCTTTGCTATGGTGAAATTCATTCCTAATCAAACAAGGGTTTTGAATTTTTTCATGTAATTGTATTGTTATGTTATGTATTGGGAACTCTTTATTCATCATTCTTGAGAATCAAGTACCACATTTGAACCTTTAACTAATTTATATAAAACTTTGATCGTTTAGGTCATTGAAGGCGACTGTGTTAGATGCCAATCTTAACATTGTTACTTCAGAGATAGTTAATTTCGATTCTGAATTGCCCCATTACAAAACCAAAGATGGCGTGTACAGAGACTCATTGGTTAATGGTCGAATTGTTTCACCCACTTTGATGTGGGTAGAAGCATTGGATCTCATACTTCAGAGGCTCCAGAAATTAAATTTGGATTTTGGGAAAATCGCCGCTGTTTCCGGTAGTGGACAGCAACATGGTAGTGTGTATTGGAAGAATGGAAATTCTGCAAAATTAGCATCATTGGACCCTAAAAAGCCTTTGAAGGATCAACTTGATGGTGCTTTCTCAACGAAAGAATCCCCAATATGGATGGACAGCAGTACCACAGAGCAGTGCAAAGAGATTGAGAAAGCTGTTGGAGGTGCATTGGAGTTGTCTAGACTTACCGGGTCGCGTGCTTATGAGAGGTTTACTGGGCCACAAATTCGGAGGATATTCGAAACACAGCCGGAAATTTATAACAATACTGAAAGAATCTCCCTAGTTAGCTCCTTCATGGCATCTCTACTTATTGGGGATTATGCTTGTATTGATGAAACTGATGGTGCGGGGATGAACTTGATGGACATTAGGCAACGAACATGGTCTAAAATAGCTTTGGAGGTTTGTTTCTTGTTCTTTTAGATGGCACTGGTTTTGGAATCAAAATCATGATCCTTACTCAGTTCAATCAATCACATGTTTCTTCTTCTTAAAATGCTCAGTTCAATCAATCAAATGTTTCTTCTTCTTAAAATGGTGTTGGTTCTTTTTCAAGAAAATGCTTGTTGCTTAATGATGAATCTTTTCAGTTGATGTTGAAGTTAAATGTTTATTATAGGCCACTGCACCAGGTTTGGAGGAAAAACTTGGGAAGTTAGCTCCTGCACACACTGTTGCTGGATTGATTGCTCCCTATTTTGTGGAGAGGTTAGTAATGCGCTGTTTGTTAACTCATAATGCCTATGGTTTTCTTTTGAGATAGAAGTGAAGTGTGGTTCAGTTGGTATAGCCTTTATATTTATTTTACATACTTCTTGCATTTAACAAGAAATTGTGCACTGCACCTTGAATTTAATGTTGTAAAAACATATAATGCTGTGGCTATAGTGATAGAACTTTGTATGGACATTAGTTTGTAATGAGTAATGTAATGAACTTGAATCATAAACTTTTTTACAAAATAATAATGATAATAATAACGAGGAAGAATAGTATGCAGAAAGTGACAAAATGATGAAAATATGTACAATTTACAATAGCATCCATGAGTTGATATCGTGCTAGTATTACGTCTTGGTTTGTAATACTTTGTACTACCTAAAAGTAATCATTCATCTTCTCATGCTTCCCCAACAAAAGTCTGCTCCTGCTTAAGGATATCATCGGCAACCTGATTAAAAACTAGCAAAGCTTCTTTCATTAATATAATTGGTATAATAATAATAATAATAAAAACATCGATTTATAGGACATATAAAATGGAATGATCTATATGCATTTTTTTCCAGATAAACAATATGCTAGCCCTACTGGAATATTTATTTAAATAAGCCTAAGGGCCTAGCTAGTTGCATCTCTTGCTTAATTTTACTGCCTCCAGATAACAAATGCTAATCCGCAAGTGCTGAACTTTACATAAAGAAACAAAATGAAGCAAAAAATAAAAATAAATTATGTATACTGCTAAAGCAAGTAAGTTCAAGTCATACTAACCTGCACGGGTTGACGATTTGCATGAGGTAGCAACTCAAGAACTGTATGCTCAGGTTCAACTCTTCTTGACATTACTTGATGCACAAGGTTTACAGGTAAGTGGCAAGTGCATGGATTTAGAGGGATTAGTCTTGAGTCAAAATGGGCTAAGGGTACACCTTGGTGTATCCAAAAAAAGGTTCAAGTCATTAACTACTCTAATTGGGCTTTCAATGTGGGATTTTAAGAAGGTTAAAGTATGAGAAAAGTGAGAAGTGGATGCCAATAGTTCCTAATGTTAATTAGTGATTGGCTATATCAATACATATTGCTGTTAGTTAGTTAACAAAAAATTGATTTCAAATTTCTAAAATGAGCGTCTCTCTCTCTCTCCAATTCTATATACTTAAATTTTATCATTTTTTTGGGTCCAATGACTCAGCTTCGCGTCGGGAAAGCTCTCCCCAGACCCATAAATCCTCCAAACCCATGTCCTTTATTGGGACTTGAACCCTGCAGATTTCCTTAATGAAAGAGCATGAGATACCACATGAGCTATAAAGCTGGTAGTGAAATCCAGATACTCAATAGACTTGCAATACAACTGTGAATAGATGTTCACTGCAGTTATATACATGGTGAAGCCACCCTCTGAAGGTCATGGGCTATGGAGGTGTGCTGGAACATTTATCATCCAGTTTATAAGAACAACTCTTAACAGGAGAAAGGGTAGTTATATACAAGCAAGTATCGTGTATGACTCATTCCCTCATTTCTAAAATCTGGTAACTATTTGAAGGAAGCATGTGCAAGACAAGCATCTCAAGTACTCATTGCAAGTATCGTGTATTACTCATTCCCTCATTTCTAAAATCTGGTAACTATTTGAAGGAACCATGTGCAAGACAGGCATCTCAAGTACTCATTATTATCCAAGTAAAATATTGAATACAATTTTACATCTACAAGTTGATATAAAAATGTATCATGTAGTTGAATATGGTGCAGCCATGTTTGGTGCATGTATGTGTGTCATATGTTGTACGGTACATTGAATGAGTAGCTAGTAAGCCAAGTATAATGACTGCAATAGAAAAGAAGAATATGCTTTCTGAATCTCACATGAACAGCTTCAGTACAGAACAGTATTGGGTATCTATATCCTTGCTATGATATGTTAGTCTGTTCTAATGTTCCTCTTATGATTTATTGTTTTATTCATGTATGTTGTTGCATTTTGCTTTGTGAGTAGAATGAGATTGTCAGTTAGATATTACCTCAAACTGTTTTCAGGTTCTACTTCAACAAGAACTGTCTGATTGTTCAGTGGTCTGGAGACAACCCCAACAGCCTAGCAGGTAAATGGTTTTCTTCATTTTTAACTTTTACACATTCTATGATCACAATTTTTTTATCAAGATTTCTGTATGTCACACATTCACCTAGATTTTCGGTCAACTTATGATGCATGTAAGTAACCTGTGCTTTAGTGGTTATTCACGGGGCCATAAGGTTATGCAATCATTAGCATACTTATTTCTCTTATTCAGTTGTATTTATATATATTCTTTGTTTATAAATTTTACCACTATCTTTTTTGAAAATTAGACATGCAGCATTTTTTCCCCAAAAGGCCAGTCATCCACTTCCTTTTGTACCGGTGCTTCAGTGGAGCAGCAAGTTTTTTTTACTAAGTGGAGGAACAAGTTACTGTGTTGTTGACTCCATTGCATGGCTTTGCCAAAAGCAGTGTCTTCATGCTACCAGTGTTTTATTGGTTTCAATCCATTAACAGCTTCACATTGACTTCTGATTTGCTTTCCTTCCCTTGTGACAGTTCTAATCTTGGGATGCGGTTTCATCCTAATTATCATATTTTCTTTGTCTTAACTACAAACTGACTGATGGCATTTCAAACGTGTAGGTTTGACCCTCAATACTCCAGGGGATCTGGCAATTAGTCTTGGCACTAGCGACACTGTAAGTTGAAAGATATACGATCTTAATTTCTTCCTTTCTAGTTTTCCTTTATAATTAATCTGTATATATCTTATCTTAATGATCCCTCCATTAGGCCTTTTCTAATCCATATATGATATTGTTTTTGTGCTCAACTAAGTTTGACCTTTCTCTCATGAGCCTAACTAAACATTTGCATTGGCTTAATTAGCTATTCAGACGTGTTTTTAAATCCCACACTTGAACCTTTACAAAATCCTGTCAGGCTTGATATTCTCCAATGGCTTCCTTACTTCCTTAACCTTATGGCATGCCACCTAGAGGTTTATTGCTGCCTTTTTTTGCTCTGATGGGCTTGTTATGTGAGGGATCTAGAGGCTGAAGCTTGAACTTGCTAATTTTTCTGGTGAGAAAACTTGTAGAGATAATGAGCAGAACTACAAGCTGTTTAAGAGTGATCAGATTGCGTACCTGCCTTATTTAGGGGCATCTAACTTGTAGTTCCACTTTTCAATGCCATTACACATTTCTTATTGCATCTTTTAGAAGTCATGAGTGGAACTATAAATATCTTTGTTGGTTTTATTCTATTTATCTTTAAATGTGAATTCCTAAGAAGTAAATTCACTTTCATTCTTATCACTCAGGTCTTTGGGATCACTAGTGATCCTCAACCAAGTTTAGAAGGGCATGTTTTTCCTAATCCGGTGGATGCAAAAGGTTACATGGTTATGTTGTGCTATAAAAATGGGTCTCTGACTCGTGAAGGTACTACCCCATATCTGATACATAATTTTATTGATTATAAGAAAGGAATACGTGGAATTTCCTCTATTGACAATGTGATCACAATGTTACTAGATGTGCGTAATCGGTGCGCGGATAAATCTTGGGAAGCTTTCAATACATTTCTTCAACAAACCCCTCCTCTAAATGGTTTGTAAATGTATTTTCATTAAATTTATATATTAGTTCTTTTCAGTTTCTGGTTTCTCATATTTCAGTATGCCATAGGTGGAAAGATGGGCTTTTACTACAAGGAGCATGAAATAATTCCTCCCCTCCCAGGTGGGTTAATGGTTTGCTTTTAACATATTCTAAAGGTGGTCTAGCAATATAATTTGATATTTCTTTTAATGAAGTTACTGGTCGGGTGCATTCAATCTCTCAAAAATGCTTTCTATATATTCTTAAGGTGGTCTAGCAATAGATTATGATACTTCGTAATACTGGTCAGGGGTGCATTCAATTTCTCTCTTAAAATTACTTTCTACCAAACATATGGAACACATCCACGGGTGTCAGGATCCCCATGTTAGTGATCTCTACTTGGATATAAAACTGGCCTAACAAGATGATTCATTATAGATTATCTGTGCAGCTTAAATAATAACGTCACTTTTATATTTTATTATTCTACCAAACAGATCAATAGAGAATTTTTAATACTATATGGATAGATGATTTGTACAATGCTTGCTTAGTGGCACTCATGGAATGGGTCTCATCCTTTCACTTATTTTGTCTGACAAAATGGAATGGAGTTGTAGCTCTGGGTTTATGTATGCTCTTAACCATGTATTTTTATACTTCTATTATAGTATTATCAAATAATAAATTCCAAAAATTGTTTATGCATTCAGTTGGTTTCCACCGTTACACTCTGGAAAACTTTACGGGCGAGACTTTAGACGGCGTAAGTGAACATGAAGCAGAGGAATTTGATCCTCCTTCTGAGGTTAGTGTCTTAGATAAAGAGTTTGTTTGCATGAGACAGATAACATCCTAGGTATGAACGCTTTCCTTAAGATTTAAATAAATTCAATTGCAGGTTCGAGCATTGATAGAGGGCCAATTTCTATCCATGCGAGCTCATGCTGAAAGATTTGGGATGCCTTCACCTCCAAAGCGAATAATAGCTACTGGTGGAGCATCAGCAAATACTAGCATTCTGAGTTTAATAGCTTCCATTTTTGGCAGTGATGTTTATACAGTCCAAAGGCCGGGTAAATAGTTATTTCCTTTTGCTCGTTAGTCATTATTGCCAATTTTTAGATTTATTACCGAATACAATATAACACTCAGCTTAACATAGCTTTGTCCAATTATAAATCCTGAATGGGTGTACGTAGTTCATATCCCACTGAAAGCATCCATTAAATCAATTATCAGCATTACACTCACTTTGTTCATACACAAACATTAACTTTATCCAATTATAAATCCTGAATTGGAGTTGTACTTCATATCTCAGTGAAAACATTTGTTAAACCGTTTATCAGCATGACACACTCACTCTGTTCATACACGAACCTTAGCTTTATCCAATTATAAATCCTGAATTGGAGTTGTAGTTCATATCCCACTGAAGACGTGCATTAAATCAATCTGTTCATACAGTAACCTACTTGAACAAACACCTATGTAATTATCTGTTTCCATAGCTGGAGGAGTTTTAAACTTGTGATTTTTATATTCTTTTTTCTTCATCTTGTTTTGCTTTGCTTATGACAAATCCTCTGTAATTGATTGGCAGACTCAGCTTCCCTAGGAGCTGCATTGAGGGCTGCTCATGGTTGGTTGTGCAACGAAAGGGGCAGTTTTGTGCCCATTTCGGGTATGTACATGGGCAAGTTGGAGAACACATCTCTTGGCTGCAAGCTCTCAGTGACTGCTGGAGATAGAAAACTTTTCACCAATTATGCTCTGTTGATGAAAAAGAGAATGGAAATTGAGAACCGCCTTGTCCAAAAGCTGGGGCGTTCCTAAATTTGAATGTCAAAAAGAGAGTTTTAAAATGTCAACCAGAGTCATGTGTCATATGGCTTTGTGTTAATAAATTGAACCAGATGGAAAGGACTTATAAAAATTTTGGTGGAATTTTGATGAACTAAATATTTATATTTCGTACTGACGATAATTTTATCATATTTGTAAATGATAATAGAGAGAGAACCGTTTTAGTTAATTTCAGCGTGTTCATGATTTACTTTATGATTTATGCTAGGGTAAAGTGCAAAAAACCACTACCATTATATACAAAATGTGCAGAAAATCTCATGCAGTCTATTATGTGCATTAACTCCCCTTAATGTCAAAAATTTCTTTTTAAATAACTAAAATGTCTCTCACAGCCTTTAAAACTCTTGTGCTATGTTTGGATGTAATATTTCCTACTTTTTTATTTTTATATTAACTAAAAGTATATTTTAACTATTTTATTATTTCATATAGGCTCGAGGCGTGAAAATAACAAAGTATTTGCACATGTTTTAAATAAATAAAAAATTAATATTCGGATCAGTTGTTTTCGGACATTCAAACATGGCATTAGAGTGTAAGAGTTTTTTAGATATTTTAGTTGTTAAATTGATAAAATGTCATTATTTGCACATTTTATAAATAATGAGGGAGTATTTTTTTACACATTTGATATATACTGAGTGTTTTTTTTGCACTTTACCCTTTATCCTATACAAACTTGTTACTTTGAAAGAAGCAGCAATCAATTTGAAAAATGCTACTGCCACATCATTATGTTTGAGAATTTTGTTTGTATAGTTTTTTCCTTATATTTTTAAGGCGCGAACTTCTTAATGTTCAAGCAAGTGTACTTTGAAACAAAGCAAGTCTATATATATATATATATATATATATATATATATATATTTTGAAACTTGAAATTCACCCGGACAGGGCCTTTTGGACCCACCTCGAGGCTACAAACTTAATCTATAATGTCCGGTCACAGTCATTGTACTAGTTAAATCAGAAAATAAAGAGAGCTGATAGGACTCGAACTTGACTATTTTTAAAATCCAATCTCTTCACCTACCAACTCATCTAAGGCCCCCCGAGAGTAAGCAATAATAAAAATTTCTATGATTTTAAAAAATATAATATATAAATTGGAAGGACAACCCTCTCCACATTTTGGGGGAGAGAAATCCAGACACTCTCAAACTGGACCATGCAAGTTCACAGAAAATCTACTTAAGCACGAGGTATTGGATATGCTGTGGTACCTAAATCTTTGGTATTTAATAAAAATATAACATAAAAATCAAACAGAAAAACATAAATCATACTCACACAATTGAAAAATAACATAAAATTATCAAAGGACAACCTCTCCATTCTCAGAAAACAGAGAAGAGGAGTTTGAGCTCTCTTGTGAAAAAAAAAGAAAAAAAAAAAAAGTGATAACTATGTAACATACAAAATACAAAAAAATTATTAAATTTGGTTTATAGCCTACTCAAAAAAATAGAGATAAGCTATCAAAACTCCAACTCATCTTTGCATTCGAGGTTAAACAAAATAGAGGCTATAATTTAAGAACCTGCAAAAGAAAAATGGATCAAAACTGGGTTTGGAGAAGAGTTTCACGTTAATTGACTTAGACTCTGTTTGTCAGGGCTTTTGTTTTGACTTTTACGCAAAAAAAAAAAAAAAAAAAAAAAAAAAAAGCAGAAGTTAAATCAGGAAACTGGTATCCCCAACTTCCTTTAAACGTTCTTTTTGAATTTCGAAACTCTTTCGTTTTATCAATTTAAACACTCTCCAAAAATAACTTTCCAAAAATAACTATTAAGTTTAAAAAGAAAAAAATCACTTTTCAAAATCCAATCCAAACGGTTACCATACACATGAAATACCAGCGGCATCGGAGAAGAGTTATATCACAAAAGCTACTCGGGAGCACTTGTGTGTTTAATGACGTTCAATGTTAAATATACAAGATGGTGTTAATTTCGCGTTGATGCGCAAAGAAAATATACAGCAACCCCTCCTAGTCCTACCATACCAATTTTTTCTTTGCTCTGATGGAGGATTGCTCTCTACCTCAGGACTCTCTTTTTCTTGGATTCGACTGTTCTACTCAGTAAGTGTCTCTTCTTCCTTCACTTCATTATTCAATTCTGGTTGGCATATCTCAATATTAAATGTTTTTTGTTTCTGGGTTCTTTTGAGTCTATCGAGTTTTATTCATAATCAAATCAAATGTAATGATAACTTGTACTGTTTCTGACTTTAATCACTAATGGATTTTGACTTCAATTGGGTATTTTCTTAAATATTCATAATGTTTGACAAGTACATCTCAAACTAGAACCTTTTACTGAATTTTGTAAAGCTTTGATCATTTAGGTCATTGAAGGCAACTGTGTTAGACTCCAATCTGAAAATTGTCACTTCAGAGATAGTTAATTTCGATTCTGAATTGTCCCATTACAAAACCAAAGATGGTGTTTACAGAGATCCATGTGTTGATGGCCGAATTGTTTCGCCGACTTTGATGTGGGTTGAAGCATTGGATCTTATACTTGAGAGACTTGTGAAATTGAAATTAGATTTTGGAAAGATTGTTGCTGTTTCCGGCAGTGGACAGCAACATGGTAGTGTATATTGGAAGAATGGCAGTTCGGAAAAATTAGTATCGTTGGACCCAAAAAGGCCAATGGTGGGTCAACTTAGCGATGCCTTTTCAGCAAAGGAATCTCCCATATGGATGGACAGCAGCAGCACTGAACAGTGCAAAGAGATTGAGAAAGCTGTTGGAGGTGCTTTGGAGTTATCTAGACTTACTGGGTCTCGTGCGCATGAGAGGTATGCCGGGCCACAAATTCGGAAGATATTTGAGATGCAGCCAGAAGTTTATCGCGATACAGAGAGGATCTCCCTTGTTAGCTCCTTCATGGCTTCTCTACTTATTGGGGCTTATGCTTGTATTGATGAAACGGATGGTGCTGGGATGAACTTGATGGATATTAAGCAAAGAACTTGGTGTAAAATAGCTTTGCAGGTTCGCTTTTTGTACTTTAAAGATAAAGCATATATATATATTTATTTTTTTGGGTGATTTTTGACTCTATAATTGACAAATATTATTGTAGATATTGTACAAACAAATAGAAATTAACTCTCACAATCTGGTGAGTGGTACTTTGGGTGGCTGTGGTTGGCAGAAAGATAAGGCAGGATATTGAGGTGGGAGGATTGAAGATGAGGCAATATATGGAGAAACATGAGTACTTTTGTCTTCTTTTTTATGTAGTTGGAGAATGATAAGTATTTATATGTGTACTGCCAATTAGGATATTACCTAATGAATGCCCTGGAAGAGTCTCGTGTTCATTCCCTCGGCAACGTAGTCAAAACATGACCCATGGACCATGGCACTAATTATGGATACCTCACCTGTTTTTGAATAGTGAGGTAAAGTATGAGTAGCTCAGTATCAAATCTCTGTCCTTAGATTAAAGCACAAAGTCAAGAAAACCCAAATTTCCCAGATGGGATTACAACATAACATCAATTGGTTGCACCATAGTTTTTGGGATCACAACGGACAGAGAGACCAAACCGTGATAGATCATAAGTGAAGGAAAAAGCGTAATGTTGCATGTTAGGATTGCTTCAACGAATAGTCTCAATCTCATTATTTAAACTGCATTTCTACAATTATAATTTATAATTTGAAGTAGTAGTTTATAGTTCTGTGATCAATCATGCTTCTATGTTTCTTATAGGCCACAGCACCAGGTTTGGAGCAAAGACTAGGAAATTTAGCTCCTGCACATGCTGTTGCTGGTTTTATTGCTCCCTATTTTGTGGAGAGGTTAGTGGCACATTGTTTGTGAATTTGCAACATCTATGATATGCTATTGAGATACACCTGGTATGAGTTTCAGTTGGTATAGCCTTTGTATCTTCTCCCCCTCCCTTTTTGCGGTTGACTTCATCACTGACACACAGATATTCTAGTCTTTGATGACTGGATAATTGGACATGATTTGGGACCTAAATTTTTTACACAATTCAGCTGTAGACTTCCATACAACTTGATACAGGACAACATGGTGTAATATGTAAAAAATGCACAGAAGTAAAACAAAATGAAATATTAGGAAGAATATGATACACCTACTAAGGTGGCATAGTGGCAATAGAAGATCATGTACCACATATAATATAGTTATGAAGTTAATGAATGTGCTACTTTACTACATTTGTATGTAATCATTTGGTAATGTCAAAAACAAATCATCATCTTCTTCACCATCAGAAGCATGCTCTTTATTAAGGATACCATCACCGACCTAATCAAAATATTCACACATGGCAATGGAATAAAGAACATTAAAAATAGGATATGTTATATGAAAGGATATACATATGTATATGTATAAATAGTTGCCCTTTTAGTTTGCCAATTTCAAAACATTATTACATAAAATATTGAACAATTTAAGCAAAAAAATTTACTGTCATATTTATCATTAAAAGTTGGCTTGAGAACACTTTGAGTAAAATAAAAAATTGTGAAGTTCATTTTGGGCTTTTAGAAAATTAAGAGTATGAGAGAATTGAGAAAAGTGGAAAATGCTAATTATATATTGATTTTTTAAAGTGAGCTTTTGCGTCAGGACCCATCTCACACTGTGCAGATATCATCTGCTTTGCATCTTCTTTGTGCTCATGGTTTTAAAAGCGTCTATTATAGGTAGGAGGCTTCTCTCCTTACCCTCGGGAATGTGGGACATCAGTCACCCCCTCTTCCAGTGTCCTCACTGGCGTGACCCTCATCGGCTTGTGCACGCTTCCCTATATTCCAGTTGGGGAGTGCTTCTAATACTATTTGTCAAGACCTGCCTCACACTGTGTAGATATTGTCCGCTTTGCACTTTTTTGGGGCTCACGGTTTTAAAACGCATCTACATAGATAGGAGGAATCCTCCTTATAAGTGCTAACAACTTCTTCCCCTTGGGTGATGTTGGATGTCACAAGTTGTGGACAGGAATTTTTTTCAGGGGGCATATTAACATGTGATAAAATAAATTTTGAGAAGAACTTTTTTAAGAAGAAAATAAAAAGAAAAAAATATGAGAGAATTTTGAAGGGAAAAAAAATAGGGTTTGATTGAAGAAAGGAAATGCAAATTTCTTTGAAGAGAATAAAAAATAAATAAAGAAGAAGAGTAAGAAGGAGAAGAAAGAAAGAATTAGAAAGATTTTTTGAAAAAATAATAATTTTAGAGGGGCATTTTGTGTAATTTTATAAATTATATACCTAAGATGTAAAAAAATTGATGGGCCAGCTTGGGCCTGGGGGTGGGGGGCATGTCTGTGGATATTTTTCTTGAAATTTATATACTTTCCGTACACATGCACATGTACACCTGCGTTTGGCTTGTTTAGTCAGATATATATTAATTATACCACATGAAGCCACCTTCCAAACATTTTGGACTAAAACTGACATTTTCCAACATGTTTATAGGAAAGACCATTAAAAGCAAAAGGGTGGTTATGTACAAATAACTTTAGTGAAGTACTAATCCCCTCGTTCTTAAGGTCTGGTTATTACTTGCTGCACGCTTGTATAAGAAATGCATCTGACATAGTTTTTTCATCTTTCAAGTAAATAATCAGATGCAAGCTAAGATGTACATGATCTCCATCATATTATTTGTCCACCTTAGGGATTTCAACTTTTCAAGGAGACATGTATTTAATGCATTCACACTCGTGAGAAAATTAAAAGTGCTCAAAACTAACCACCTATTTGCACTAGTTAAGACATTCCAATTCAATTTTAAAAGGCTAATTTAGAAAATTTGTAACATTTTTATTATTTGACTTTTCAAAATGGACATCTACTATGGGAAATTGAAAAAGAAAGATGGACAAGTTATATGGAAGCAGGAGTGTAATACAAATGCATTATTTAGTTGCATACTAGTATGTTGTGAAAACATGTTTGGGGTGTTTCGGTGTCTGCGTAGTATGCGATATTAATAGCTGGATTTGCCTGTAAGCTAGGTAATGACTCTATCACAGTACTTTTTGATGTCCTACATCTCAAACACAACTACTTCTATACATACAGTTGTTAGATATCTATAATCATTGCTATGGAATCAGCGTTTGTAGTGTGTACTATCCTTTTCCTGTAATTCGTTGTTTCTTAAATGTGTACTTGCTGCATTTTGTTGTCCCATACATGGGATTTTTTATGCAGGATAGCAATAAAAAAATTCAGTATAATTCTGCGTATATTTAGTTTTTTAGCAGGATAAGGTTATGAGAACATGTGGGTTTAAGATTTACAAGGTAGAAGGGAGGTTGGAAGGTTTGTAGATGAGAAATGATAGGAATTGGCTTGGTTTAGAAGTGATAGGTTGCAGGAATTCTAGAAAAAATATGCTGACATTTTTTCACATAAGTATTTTGAGACTACTAGTGCAAAAAAGTAAAATAAAAATGGAGCGCAACCTATGTAAACATGATGTATAGAAAAGCAGTACAAAGACACTAAGAAGCACGGAAACGGAAACGGATACGGGACACGGCGACACGACAAATCCTAAAATATTAGGACATGGTGGGGACACGACAAATAATAAATATATATTTATATATAATATATGATATTGTACTTTAAAAAATTAAGAGTAATATTATTTTTCATCAACCTAAGTCACAAGTACACAATTGAATCTACTCCACAACAACAATAACTATAAGAGAACGATGTTACAAAGTCATAAAACCAAATCAAAACAAGACATTAGAATAAAAACTAATCTTATCATTTTATCATCATTCCACCTTACTCCAAATACAAAAGCATCATCAGAAAGTCACATGTAAAAGATAACAGTTGTACAACAAGAGAAAGAAAAAGAAAAAAAAACGAAGATGAAGAGATGGGGTAGGCTATAGTTGAATGTTAAAACAACCTTTTTAGAACTTGTGTTTTGCTGGTGAAAAAGAAAGAAAGAAAGAGGCTAAAGAAAGAGAAAAAAGTAAAGAAACAAAGAAAATTAGGGTTTTGTTAGAAAAAGAATTAGGGATTAGTGAAAAATAAAGTAAGAATCTATGGAAGAGAGAAGGTTCATGGAAACAAGAGAAAAAAAAATAATTGGAGTGTCCAATACTTGTCCGTGCCGTGTCCGAAAATTCATGGCGTGTTGGACGCGTGTCCTTGGTGTGTCCGAAAATTCAAAAAAATAAAAAAATTCAGACGCGTTTTTTTGGCATGTCTAACACGTGTCGGGGCGTGTCCAACGCGTGTTCGACACGGATTCTTTGCCCTTTTAGTCATGTCCGTGCTTCCTAGCAAAGACAACTACAAAAAGGTTCATCAAAGAAAAGCTCTAGCAAGAAAGAAAAAAATCAATGGACGTTGAGTAAGACTGCAATCCAAAAGAATGAGATTCTTAGAGAAAGTACATTTCAACATGTGAAGTCTTCAAAGATTCTCGTATTTTTCTCTCGATATGACACATATGCACCACATAAGATAGAGGGAGCACCTCATCCGACACCTGACATTCCTACAAAGACAGCTCTCTCCTACTCCTCAATAAATCCACCACCTTACTTGGCAACACCCATCTCACCCGATGAGAGAGAGCTATTGATCCCACAGGTCCCTAGCAATGAAGAAGCAGATGATTAGCTGTCTTTTCAAGCACTCTATATATGCAACACCTATTAACCATCCAATACCTCTGCATTTGAAACTGTTAAGGAAAGCTTCCGAAGATGCAAACAAAGCAAAAAATGCCACCTTCAGGGGTCCTTTGTATGTCAGATGCTCCTCCATGGGAATTATTGCCTGCTATTTCTGGTGATGCCCTCATATAATGATTAACAGGGAAGACATTGACCTTAGTTACCTTCCATCCAGGCAAGTACTCCACTATGAGGCCAAAGTATTCCCCCGAAGTAACTCCATAAAATCACTGACCAAACCAAATTCTCACTCCTGAAAGGCTCTCCTAAAGGTAAGGATGTAGACCACTCCCCCATTTGGAAAGAGTCAAGATTTGCCACCACCATTTTGTATTCTCTGAAATCTTGAAATTGTCTAGGAATATCACTTTCAAGGACTCTTTAGCACGCCATATTTGTGCCATTATTCAGTACAAAATCCAACTCTTAGGCTTCACGCCCCTAAGTTATATTGCATCACATGATATAATTGTCAATTGTACGTCCAACAAAATTCTCTATTGAATGGGGAGAAGAATTCAAATATATATACACTGCTAGACTTCTCATACTTATATTAGGATTTAGGACCAGATCCAAAATATGAAATTGAAACTTTAACTACTTTGATCATTCTAGACCTATTAGAGACTACATATAAAGAGCATACAACATTAGTAGACCTAAAATAAGACCCATATATCACTATTTCAGCTCATGTCCTGCAAATTTAGAGATTACCAAAATCCTGTTGACTCCTAAAACTTGAGAAAACGTATATAAAAGTGACTAGCAGCATACTTATTTAAAGTAACATAATAGTCTTGATTCACTATCAAAGACACTTTCCTTTAAGATCAAAAGTCTTCTTGAATGGCAGGAGACCCATCATCTTAGTTTTGGGGTTCCAAATTGGATGTCTTCTTTAACTAGATATCTCATCAAACTTATTTCAGGTTCCACTTCAACAAGAACTGCTTGGTTGTTCAATGGTCTGGGGACAACCCCAACAGCTTAGCAGGTGAAAGATTTTATCCATTTGTAACTCTTATGTTGTATACTCTTTGATAAAGAATTCCTTACAATTTTGTATCTCATTCTTTTCCTGGGTTTTTGCTTGATTTCTCGTTTAATCTATGGGATTTAATGGTTATCTATGGTTTCATCAATTTGAATTCACATTTCATAATTGCTTTCAAAACAGAAAAACATGGCATTTTACTGAGTTTTTTAAGTTATATACTTGTGTATGGCTTCTGCTCTTGTATGAAGTCTTAACAGTACACTAAATGCAGCACCATGTTGAGAATTTTATTATATTTTTTTCTTTCTGTTCGTGCAAACACTTTATTTTGTTTTCTCATCCGTTTAATGTAATAATACAATATTATCCAATCATGTGGGTTTTATATGTAATCTGAACCCGCAAGGGTATAGGTTGGCTGAAGTGACGTGTCTGAGATTGTAATCTAGAACTATACTCTTTTTGCTGTTATGCAAGGTCTCAGAATAAATATGTATGTGTTCTTGCAAGTAAAGCACCACACCAATTTTGTTTTCTTTGTTTGGAGCATGTTCTGTATGCTATGTTGTAATAGAACATATTTTTTCTTTATTCTTTAATGTCTAGTTGGCATTAATGCAAGGTTGTTGGAACAGATGTGTACCCCTGATTGCAAGGAAAATGCAAAAACTTGTCATTGCCATTAATCACTGTGGACATTGTGGTGCATCCCTGAATCCATAGCTGAATTAATATAGCTGATGAAGATGATTTCCTCATACAAGGGCAATACCCGATGCACAAATATAGACTATTATAGCTACAAAGCTCAAATCTATTTAAGAATCATCAGGATAGAAATGGCTCTACTAACAGCCTTTGAATTGAAAGAGAACAAAACTATGTGAACTCAGTAGTGAACAATCTTAGTTTTTTTAAAATTTGATGCTATATCTAAACTGAAAACTCTAGCATTTGTGGGACTAGCACCTAGACGATGGCCTTTTTAGTTGTAAAAGAGAGAACTTTTCTGAAGGTTAGTAAATTTTTGGTTACTAACCCAATTCAACTCCAAAAATCTTTTTCAAATTATTTGAGATCGGCTATCATTAGTGATCTTTAACATATACCTGTTTATAGTTTTGGCAATCTGCTTCCACAAGAACCTAATTTTCCCCTAATGAAGTACATATCAAGAAAACTGAGAGGCTATTTCATCATCGTCGTCGTCATCGTCATCATCCTTGCCTCAGTCCCGTATGAATGGGGTCGGCCACATGAATTCTCTCTCTCCAATATTTTCTATTACATGCCATTTCTCCTACCAAATTTAACTGATAGGCTATTTGATCTTACTATTATATTAATTCATCATCAGTCTTGATTAATAGAACTAATAATTAGTAAACTAAACTTTCTTGGATATACTGTTATTTGAAAACAGAAAGAAGGCCATTATATGTTGGTCTTATCAATGTGCGGTGCTGGGAGTCTAGGAGGAGTGGATGGGGGTACAAAGTATAAACCACTTTTTTGGCATTATTTGCACAAAAGTGGTGCTGTCATATTAAACTTGCATTTTCATCCTTGATAGCTCGAACTTTGACCTTGTACCAATATATTCTTACTAATGTTAAGATGATATTGCAACCAAATAGGTTTGGCAATATGATGGGCTATATATTCTTATGCAGGGTCAGGGAAGTGATGAGTTTTAGAAAAATAACCACCAAAGGCAGTTGCTGTCCCGGGGTAAGATGTGGAATTCTAGATCAAATGTTATTTACTTATCTGAGATTTTGACAATGAAAGGAGGAAAATTAGCAATGCAGAAAGAAAGCAACTAAAACATTTAGGTGTCACTTAGGTTTATCTCAGATTGTATTAGTTCAGAATATGAAATCTAAATCTAAAAGAATAGTATGTATAACTATTTAACGTAGTGTCTAACAATGTGGGAATCATACATGAAGTAGAGATGCTTAGTAAATGAGTGTAATCTTCTTTGGAGACAGGCATGCAAGTTATTCTTATTTAGTTACTAACTTGTCTTAATCTGGGCATGTAGTATGACCTCAACTGTCACATTCTCTCACTCTCTCTTAATTGCTTATTGATTAAAAACATTTTGAACCTGTAGGTTTGACCCTCAACACTCCAGGGGATCTGGCAATTAGTCTTGGCACCAGTGACACTGTAAGTTGACAGATATATTCTTGATTTTATTGCCTCTGTGGTTCTTCCTTAGAATGTTGATCTCTGTACATCATATCATAATCATCCCTTTCATAGGTTTTTCACTAGGCCAGTATGATGTTATTTGTGTCAACTGAGTTTAATGAAGTTAACCAAACATCTAATATAATGGCCTAGACATTCGTATTTTGTCTGAATGCCACACTATAACCTATACAAAGCACAAACTCTGGTTAGCGTTGATACTCTAAAATGCATACTCAGTTCTTCAAAAAATTAACTCATCTCATGCCGGCCTGTTCTACTATTCCCTAGCCTTGTTTTACTCAAATTTGGTTTGTTAAGCAACAAGCTAATTAATCAGCCAAACCCAAGCTGTTAGTTTGTTTATGAGCCTTCTTCGTTTGCATATAACTTAGATCTCCGTTTAGTGTTATTTTGTCCAACAGTCACGAGAAAAGGATCTATTATTCTGATTCATTCTATATTAACTTAAATCTTGATTTTGACAAAGTTAATGTACTTGAATCTGGTCATGATTATCGATCAGGTATTTGGAATTACCAGTGATCCTCAACCAAGTTTAGAAGGACACTTTTTTCCTAATCCTGTTGATACAAAAGGCTACATGGTAATGTTGGTTTATAAGAATGGGTCTCTGACTCGTGAAGGTAATGCCCATATCTGATTTATAATTCTATGAATTTCAGCAAAGCAATATCTGAAAGCTCTTTCAATTGACAATGTCACACCTTGATAGATGTGCGTAATCGCTATGCTGATAAATCTTGGGAAGTCTTCAGTACATATTTGCAGCAAACACCACCTCTGAATGGTCTGTGAATATATTCTTTCAGTTAGTTTATATATTAGTTATTACCTGCTATGTGGTTCTGAGGGCGGACCTTGGTGCAACCTTTTGTTTTATTGTGACCTGGAGTTCACGGGTTCAAAACGGGAAACAGCCTCTCCGCATGCGGAGGTAAGGCTGCGTACATCTAACCCTCCCCAGACGCCACAATGGCGGGAGCTAGCCTCTTGCACTGGGCTAGCCTTTTTTACTTGCTCTGTAGTTTCTCATATTTTGCTCTACTGTAGGTGGGAAGATAGGTTTTTACTACAAGGAGCATGAAATTCTTCCTCCCATTCCAGGTGGGTTTGTAGCTTTGTCTCCAACAAATTTAAGTGGTGATCTTGCAAAATATTTATGATTTATTTTCTATTGTTGAAGAATACTGGTGTCAGGGCATTGCATTAATATCTCACTTTAAATACTTGTGCCACACATTCGGAACACAACTAGGGTGTCATGACCATTTTATTTTTGGTTTCTAGTTTCTACTTGGGTAGTTGGATAATTTTGTATATTAAACTAATCTGGACGTGACGGTTCTTCCTAATCAATTTAATTTTGTGATGATTTGAATTTACTAATGCCAATTAAACCAAGGCAAGACAAAGTAGAGGTCCAGATTTATAGATGATCTTGATGTGTTATCACAAGAATAATCAATTGCTAAACGCTGAGTTGCTTATGCGTCCAGTTGGTTTCCACCGTTACATCCTTGAGAATTATACGGGTGACACTTTAGACGGCCCAAGTGAACGTGAAGTGGAGGAATTTGATCCTCCTTCAGAGGTTTGTAGTCTTGGATAAAAAATTTCTGTTTACCGCTGGTAGATGAGGTTTTAAGCAAGAACTTTTTTCTTAAAACTAAATAACGTCCTTACTTGCAGGTCCGAGCATTGATTGAGGGTCAGCTTCTCTCTATGCGAGCTCATGCTGAAAGATGTGGAATGCCTTCTCCTCCAAAACGCATAATAGCTACTGGTGGAGCATCTGCAAATCACAGCATTCTGAGCTCAATAGCTTCCATTTTTGGCTGTGATGTGCATACGGTCCAAAGACCGGGTAGCTAAGCTTTACTTTTCTGTTCATAATCACCAATTTTTCAGGTTATAACTGAATGCAGTGTATGCCACTCAACATAACCTTATCCAAATTATGAATCTTTAATGGCATGGGTAATTGATATCCCATTGAAACATCAATAAGATCAAGTATTGGTCTGGCAGTTTCGTTCGTACTCTACCCCAACTTATTTTAGTTTGTGCTGCACCACTTGATGCTGTAACTGAGAAAGTTATTTTATTTTATTTTTTTATTGCATGTTGTTTTGATAAGTTCTTGTTTCTTGACAATCTTTTCCTTATGCCTAATGTCAAAACCTTTATGCTTGCTTGACAGACTCCGCTTCCCTAGGAGCCGCACTGAGGGCTGCTCACGGCTGGTTGTGCAACAAGAGGGGAAGTTTTGTACCCATCTCATGTATGTACATGGACAAGTTGGAGAAGACATCTCTGAGCTGTAAGCTTTCAGCGACTGCTGGAGACCAAGAACTTGTCACCAGGTATGCTTTGCTGATGAAGAAGAGATTGGAAATTGAGAACTGCCTTGTCCAAAAGCTGGGACGTTGGTAATATTGAAAAAACCATGTTATTGCGGTAGTAGTGTAATTGAGCCACATGTTATGGATTTTACAATTTTTTGGTGACCTTTAAATAATAGTTGCTTATATTTCTTATACAATTTAAGTTGATTGTAAATAACAAATTGTAATGATAGTAATGTGGGATGGTTGTTTAAGATTATTTGTTGTATTTGTGATACTTGTATTCTCTTCCTCTTCTTCTTCCTATTTTTATATATATATTTGTGTTTTTTTTGGTGGGCATGTTGTTTACTTTTGTGTGCACATATATGCATGTGTATATATATAGTATAAAATGTCGAAGGTTAAGTTTGTATCTAGTCCACTCCTCTCAGTACCCTCCTCGACTACACTAGGTAATGAATGACTTTTTTTATATATAGCTTTGGAGTTGCTGATAATATGAACATAGGTGCAACTATGATGAAGAGTGGTAACAGCTCACGAGTGAAAACAATGAAGAAGGGGTATTTTTATTTTATTTTTTATGAAAGAAATTCAATGTATAACAAAATATTTATTCGTGTATTGATTTTGAATTGAGAATCTCAACACTACCAATACTTTCACAAGAAGGAAATTGTTGTTACTGACACCCCATGTGCTTGCCATGCTTGGTTTGTATGGATGACACATATATTAGATGAGCATGGCATTGTTTATGACATTTATCTTTTCTGTCAGAGGCTATATTTTTATTATTATATATTGCATTTGTTCTGAAGATACATAAAACATTTCAATATGTATCTGTATGCATTTACATTGATCCCCAGGCATATTCCTGCTGCTGTAGTTATTGATCTATTGAAGCTGCATATTCAGATTTCAGCTAGCTAAAAATATCATCTATGGCTCCACCATTTGACAAGCCAACTACCTTTCAAGGATGGAGCTCAATTGCTCTAGAAGCTAGCTTGAACTGCTTGGTTCCACTGGGCTCATCAAAGTGCTGGTATGTCATCTACTTGTGATATTTTCAGAAATGGTAATCACTATGAATTTAGTAAAGAAAATGATATTATGGGAACAATATCACTGTGAGTATAGCTGTTGAGTTGAGAGATGTGGGGTCTATTAGATGACTGTTACATAGCATTGAGGGGTTCGCCAGGCCAAGGCAGCAGTGCAACGCCAAGGCGACGCTTGAGTGTCTCAGTGGCAGCCAATGGCTCACATATCAGATATTAGACTGATTAGTCAAAAGGCCGAAAAAGGTACGCTTTGCTTCATGTTAGCACATTTCTCTTTGCATTGCACATATCTCTTTGCTTCATGTATCATATGCTATATATATATATATATATATATATATAGATATATATATATCTCTTTTTGGTTTGCTTAATTGTGAAAGCTCTACAGTGAAAGCTCCATAGTAAAATGTAATAAAAGGTACTCTTTTGGTCTTTTTTGTTTTTGTCAATGGAATACTTTCTTTTTTAACATTTGTATGATATGATGATTCATTGCTGAAAATCAAGAATTTAGAACTAAGAAAAGAGAACCAAAGCCAACCATAATATAAGAATCCATAATTTCCTTCCAAGGCTGGAATTTCCTTCCAACTTATAGTATCACCAAGAGGAAGCTATGAAGCACGGATACTTTCCCGGAGGCTTGGTGGCCTTATTGGATACGTATCCGGTACAAATACGGTCAGGATACGGCCGGACACGTATCGGATACTCTCGGGAAGTATCCGATTTTTTTAAATAATTTTTTATTTGTGGATACTTTTTGGATACGTCAGGATACGTTTCGGATACGTGGTGGATACTTCTGGGATACGTTTGGGCAAATTTGTAATTTTTTTTTTATAAAAAAGATGGTGGCCATATTGTAATATTAAAAAACTTTGTTAAAGGTGGAGCTTAATTTGTAATAAATCAAAAGATCTTTTAATGTTGAAAAAAAAAATTTTTTTAAGTTAAAACTTAAAACTTAATTTGTGTTATATATATATATATATATATATATATATATATATATATATATTTGCCTATCCCGCCATACTCGTATCTCATTTTTTTGAGATTTGCGGTATCGTCGTATCCGTATCGTGTCGTATCCGTGCTTCATAGAGAGGAAGTAAATACGTTTTTTTTTATTTATTTAACAAGATATAATTGAGTAATGGCACGATGACACTGTTAAGTAAATACTTTTTTTTATTTATGTGACAAGATATAATTGATTAATGACACGATGACATTGTATTAATAGTGCACTAAGATCTCTCTCGTAGACACAGGAATATAGGAAGAAATTTGTTTCGGCCCAAAACAAGATGTAACGAGAAATAAATAGGAAAATTTATAGAGTGAAATTAAAAGATAATTCTTTGGAATAACAGTAAGCAACCTCATTAGATTCCCTCGGACTAAAAGTCAAGAAAAAAAGTTATTGTCGATAGCAGTTCGAGTCTTTAAATTGAACAGCTTTCACAATCACCTCTGCATCACTCTAACATTACTTTCCTGTAAGCATCAGAGCAACCTTAATATGATAGACCCCTCATGATCTCTAATCACTATATATATATGTATATATATATATATATACACACCCCACCAACTTTTGTTTCCTTACAAGAAGATGCAACTGACTTCACAAAATTTTCGAAGGAACAATGCGATACTATTGATTATGAGAAAAAAGATGAGTTATTAAAGTTGTTGCATTATTATAATTTTCTTCTATAGCAAAAAATTTCCAAAATATTCTTATTTTTGCAGGTAGATTGACATCCTCTCTCACATTGAAATGAGATGCAAATGAAGATTTTTGTTGGTAGGTTCGGTTTATTATGCTTAATAAATAAATTAAATATAAGAAATTAAATGAGATTGAACAACAAACTTTGTCATTAAACAACAACAAAAAGTGACACGGGACAGTAGAACACAAAGACATGAACCATTCAGAAAGTACTCTAACATAAACATGTACAACACAAAGACATGAGAGTAACAATACTTTGCGTTTGATTGTCGCCTACATGGCTCCTTCCTGCAAATTGGCAGGTATTAAATTATTACTAACTTACTAACTCGAGTTTAAGATAAAAAGATTAAAAGATATATCTAACATTTGAGTACTTGGAACATTTATGATTATTATGCCAATTTTTGCCTTTTTTTTTTTCTTTTTCATGATGCAACCATGAAGAATCGTTGCTTGAATTTTTGTCTTGCTTAACATTTTTATTAAGAGAGAGATTAATCTTATGTATTGATTGGTCAGATTTTTTTATTAGGATTACCTGTATGATTGTATCACCATGAAAGCAAGTTATGTTGAGGACAACACAAGCCCTCCAAGTAGTCTTGCATGGTGGGCTCAGAATGGCTCTTGGCAAGGCCCTAAGAATATGGGCCAGACCAGCTGACCCAGAAATTCATGAACCCCGAGTCTTATTCACATACTTTCTGGTGTTGTTGCCAAAGGAACATAATTACAAAATGAGTAAAGTGCAAAAAATACCCTTAAACTATGTTCAAATTTGTAAATAACTTTCCTAAACTATATTTTGTACACAAACTCCCTTGATCTATCATATTTTGTTGCAAAATGCCCCCCATGCCTAGTTATTTTTCATTAAATGATCATAATGCCCTTTCTTATTGAATTACACTTAACCTATTTTCTTTTTATTAAAATAAATCATGAAAAAAATTCATAATATTTTGGTGACATATTCTCTATCAAATTTGCATAAATTTACTTTTAATTCTTGAAATTAATTTTTTAATAAAAATCTTAAGTAATTTTTTTTTTTTGAAAAAATTAAGTAATTTCTTAATTTTTCATGAATATACTCCATGAAAAAGAATGTATTTTTTATTTAAGTATTTTTTTAATTTTTCATGAATATACTGTATGAAAAGAAAGTATTTTTTTAACTTAAAAAAGGTTAAACTAGGTATAATAAGTTTGATTATAAATAGTAAAATTTTAATAATGAGTTAATTATTTTAAAATTTGCTAAATTTAGTAGTAATTATAACGTGTGTATTTTTTCTCATTGTAATGATAAATTAATACCAATAATAAAATTAAGGTAAATGGTATAATTAATATTTTTATAAGTGAAAAGATAATGAAGATAATTTAATAATAAAGAACATATTTAATAGGAAATGATAAAATTGTCTTTTGTGATAGGTATGTCCTTAATTGTTACAAATCATTAGTTCAAGGGAACAATTTATAGTTTATGAATTATTTGAAAAACGCAATAGTTCAAGGCGGTTTATTGTATTTTATCCTTAAAAAAATTGTATGTAACACAAAATATGAATCTTTAGCGCCATGAAAGCAGCCATTAAAATAATTGAAACACATATATTTTACTTTTCCCTTCTGAAAATCATCATTAAATCTTACTTCTGAAACATTTCTCCTATAAGTTTTAGATCTCTTAAAGTTACTTTAAAGAGACGATTATTAAAATGCCCCCAAGTCAAGGTGGGGTTTTATGCTATTACCTCTGTTATTAAAAAATTAATTAAAAAAAAGCATAATAAAACAAAGGGTAATTTTTTTTAAGGTTTGATTTAATTACGCCTGATATCAAATTTATGCATTTTCTTACACTATGATCCTTGTGGTTTAAATTGTTAGACAAATACCTCATTTCGTCCAATATTCCGTTAGTTTTGTCGGAAAAAATAGTTGAACGGACGAAAATAACCATCCACTAAAACAAAACGACATAATTACCCCTCAAATGATATGATATGACATTATTATTCCACCATCACTTGGCCCCATCTCTCTCTCTCTCTCTAGCTTTGTTTAATCAGACCACCATGCTTTGCTTTAATAAACCATCAAGAACATACTCCAAACAGAAGATGAAACAATGATGAAATTGACTACCTTTTTGCTGGATTTTAAATTTTTTGTTTTCCTTTGAAAATTTTTTTCTCTACCTATACATACATATAATAATCTGATGTCTTGAATCCCCACTGTTGCTCTTACACATTTCATCTCTCTCATAGACTGAGAGAGATAAAAGATACACGCATATATATATATGTATGTATACATCTCATAGAAAGGAAGAGATAAAGATGCACATATATATATACATCTACAGATGGATACATATATTTATAGAGAGACGAACATGGGGTTGATTGGAATTGACCCATCGGACCCAATTTCAACCAACACTCTCTACAACCCCACCAACCCTTCGTTTCAAACTATCCTACAACCGCCGCTTCAAAACCTTCAAAGCCCCAAACCCTCACTCATCATCACTCCTCTCCGCGAAACCCATGTTGGCGCCGTTGTGCTTTGCGCCACAACCATCTAAATCCAGCTCAAAATTCGAAGCAGAGGCCACGACTATGACGACATCTCTGACTTCCCATTCGTCATCCTCGACATGTTCAATCTCCGGTCCATTAACGTCGACATTTCTATTTCTGTGTTGAGAATTTCAATCACACGATTTAGATACAATTTCAATCAGCTAATCTGCTGCCGCCGAAGATTTCAATCACAAACATTTTTATTTCTCTGTTAAAATTTGACCCAAATCAAGCTGATGTAATATTGGTGGTGGGTTTAGTGGATTTTGGTATAGATCCCCGAATATTTGTGGTGGGTTTACTTATGGTGGATTTTGTTGGTAGTAAGTTTACCAATGTAGGAGATGCCGTCGTTGGTGGTGGTGACCATGGTGGGAGGAGGTGGCGTGAGTAATGGCTATAGGTGGAGAGGGGAGAGAGGGAAGTAGAGAAAATGAAAAATGTTTTTGTATATAGGGCAAACTAGTAGTTTCATATACCTATATATATATATATAACAATAAAATATAAGGGGTAAGATGGTAAAGTCATTCTATTTTTAACGTTAAAAGGGAGATTGGTGCCAAAAAAAAATGTATTAGTTTAATGTTACATATAATTGAACCAAACGTTAAGGGAGGGTCAATGTAATTTATCTTAAAAAAAAAATTGCACACTAACAGCATTTTGTGCTATTGTTACATTTCTAATCAAACTTTTGCTACATTTGCTCCATATTGTTTATTTATGCATAAGTCATTATCTCACTTCACTGCAACACATTCCATGTAAATGATAGGCAGGCTATGCTGTAGAATGTAGCTTCTAATCTGCTTTTAACTAAAGGGCTATGATGAAATTCACCTGCAGCGAACATCACATGCATTTTCACTTCTAAATAGCATTTTCCCACTTTCCAAACAACCGCAAGCCATTTCAGCAACATCACAACGAACCAGTTGCAAGTCAAGCAAGTCGTGTTAAAAATGAACATACCAACATTCTCATAAACTCCAAAAGAACAGAAATTACAATCACCATCATACCACCATACCTAGTGCTTTTCGTACTTCATGATGATCAAAAGTACCATTGTTGCAAAAGAAACATGAAAGCACAAAAGAGAAGGGGAACACATCCATGTAAACAATCCAAACCTTTAAATATAACTTCAATTACTAAACAGATACCTTCTCATACGCGGTAACAGCAAAGATAATTATCACAGCACCAGAAAAAAAATGTCTCAGGAACACATCATACACATCAAGAACACTTAACAACACATAATAACAGAGTACGAAATGCATGAACTGCAAGTGACAAGCCCTTGGATTAGTACTCTTCTCCATCATCGCCATCCTCACCCTCAGCGGACTCTGCACCAACCTCCTCGTAGTCCTTTTCTAAAGCAGCAAGATCCTCACGAGCTTCGCTGAATTCTCCTTCCTCCATGCCCTCACCAACATACCAGTGCACAAAGGCGCGCTTAGCATACATGAGATCAAACTTGTGGTCAATGCGGGAGAACACTTCAGCAACACTGGTTGAGTTAGAGATCATGCACACAGCTCTCTGCACCTTTGCAAGGTCGCCTCCCGGAACAACAGTTGGTGGCTGATAGTTGATACCACACTTGAAACCAGTTGGACACCAATCAACAAACTGAATTGTTCTCTTGGTCTTGATAGTTGCGACTGCTGCATTAACATCCTTGGGGACAACATCACCACGGTACATCAGGCAGCAGGCCATGTACTTTCCATGTCGTGGGTCACATTTAGCCATCATAGATGAGGGCTCGAAAGCACTGTTAGTGATCTCTGCCACTGAGAGCTGCTCGTGATAGGCCTTCTCAGCTGAGATGACAGGAGCATATGAGGAAAGCATAAAATGGATCCTGGGGTAGGGCACAAGGTTGGTCTGGAATTCAGTCACATCTACATTGAGGGCGCCATCAAACCTCAACGAGGCAGTGAGGGATGAGATAACCTGGATTAAAAATAGCATGGAAATAACAGAGAAACTATTACTGTTCCTGATAGTAAAAAAATAGTTCAAAGAAGCTAATAGCTGTGAATCTGTGATATCCTATAAATAATGGATGCTGCTAGTTCACCTGAGAAACAAGGCGATTGAGATTAGTGTAGGTGGGGCGTTCAATGTCGAGGGAGCGCCTACAGATATCATAAATGGCCTCATTGTCAAGAAGCACAGCAACATCAGTGTGCTCAAGAAGGGAGTGGGTTGAAAGGACACTGTTGTAGGGCTCCACAACCGATGTGGAGACCTGTGGTGAGGGATAAACAGTGAAACCAAGCTTTGATTTCTTGCCATAGTCAACAGAGAGACGCTCCAAAAGAAGCGACCCAAGGCCAGAACCAGTGCCACCACCAACAGCATTGAACACGAGGAAACCTTGAAGGCCAGTGCAGTTGTCTGCAAGCTTCCGGATACGATCCAAGCAGAGATCAACAATTTCTTTCCCAACTGACAGGCAAAATGATACAAATTTAAGCATTTGGATAAAAGCAAGTATTCAAGAAATACAGCAAAGAAAGGGTGGGTTCAAGGTCAATAACTGGTATAGTGGCCACGGGCGAAGTTGTTAGCAGCGTCTTCCTTGCCACTAATGAGTTGCTCAGGGTGAAAGAGCTGGCGATATGTTCCAGTTCTAACTTCATCAATAACAGTGGGCTCAAGGTCAACAAAGACAGCACGAGGGACATGCTTCCCTGCTCCAGTTTCACTGAAAAACGTGTTGAAGGCATCATCCCCACCACCGACGGTCTTGTCACTGGGCATTTGGCCATCAGGCTGAACACAAATACAATATCAAATCTAAGATCACCTATAAAAACCATAACATAAATGAATTTTAAAATAAAAACAACAGAAAACAAAAAAGATCCACAATTGATCCTCCACAAGAACCTAGGATCATGACTTCGCACAGATCTAATTCATCTGAAACTAAAAAAAAAAAAGAAGTCATATTTACTATGTCTCATAAGTCATACCCAAAATATAATATATTATAAGGCTAGATTTGGAAAAACCACATACAGTTTCCCAAAGAATCGTAAACAATACTGTATTTTACCGCAAATGACTAAATACAACAAAATAAAACTAGAACTGTTATTGTTACGCAACTCCGAATACATTATTTCTCTGGAACTATAATTCTCAAAGAATTGTAAACAATACTGTAATTTATCGCAAATGACTACATATAACAAAATACAAACTAGTTTTTATTACTGAAGCACGACTCTGAATACATTATAACCCTACAACTTGATAAATTATGATGAAAAAGTACATACCACACATAGATATGATGAAAATGGATAGATCGCATAACAAATACCACACACCTTGAAGCAAATTAATAAAAAGTATGTATACGGTTTATATGTATGTGTATACTGTATATAACCTATACATATATATACATACATATATACATATATATATATACAGAGAGAGAGAGAGAGAGGTAGAGAAATGGAGGAGTATATGTAACCTGAATGCCATGCTCGAGACAGTAAAGTTCCCAGCAAGCATTGCCGACCTGAATACCGGCCTGACCAATGTGGATCGAAATGCACTCTCTCATTTTCACAAGTTTTTGAATAAAAAAACCCTAAAATTTGCAAAGCTAAAAGGAAAATAGGAATGGACGGCGTTTATGAAGACGCCTTCCGATGATGGAATTTCAGAACCGAGAGGTCTATTGGCTTATGTCTGTGCATGTGTATATATATATATCTAATGTACATATATACGGCAGAAAGATAGAAGAAGATATATCTGGTAAATTAACCATGGTTAGTTAACCGCGGTTATCGTGCCATGCCAGCTAAGAGCAGGCTTAATCATTGGACATTCTAACCACTCTTTAACTGTGGTTGAGTTTTGCCCGCCAGATTTTTATTTTTAATATTTTGATGAAAATAGGCTTAAAGTTTCATGAAATTGCAACACTGCTACCCAACTTAAACAAGCTTTTATGCAAGTTGGGAAGGGTAGAAATGTCATTTAACGCATATGCAAATATATTTTGGACACTATTCATTTTTTTTTTCTTCAGTTGAGCCCACGAGATTGTCTTCAAATGACTCGAGGCACATGTGTACTGTCGCTTGGCAGGTGAGATGTTAACATGAATTAGTGACCCTGTTTCTATCTTTGGACCACTTGATTGGGATCACTTAATTAATCTTGATCTTAATTACTTCAAAATAAAGCATTCTTGTTTAATGAAATGATTAACTTATATAAATATAGTATTGTAAATTATCAATTGAGCAAAAGAGAATACTGAAAATATTTTTCATCTGATTTGTCGGATTATCAAATTAATAAAAAAAAAATACCCTTATCATATATGAATTAAGTTCGAAATGAGGTCTAGACCATGATGAGCAACATTGAGTAACTTGGTTCTTTTTATAACTCTATCTAGAGCTACACATGGTTCAGTTCCTAATGATTTCTGATAGAATCAAAACCAAAATCGATCTCAACAATTCTTTGATTTTGGAATTAAAATTGAAACCGTTGAGTTTGGTTTGATTTGATTCTGGTTTTTTTTAAATTTCAATTTCGGTTTCATCGGTTCTTCGTATACCCCTATATCTACCCTTGTATAAGTTTGTTTAATTTTTACACCAAACCTGTAGGCTGTATTTCATCACATCCATAATTGAGAAGCTTATAATGCACAAGTGAGACTCTTTGGTAGGACTCACAAAATTCAACTGTAGTCTATGTTGATGCCAAGAACAAAATTGTCAATTTACTTGTCTTCAAACCATTAGGAACTGTGCACCAACTTCATAAGATCCTACAGATTCATTCTTGCACATACTGTCATTCACATATCTTTAGTGGAACCATATTATCATCAATGGCTTCAACAAACACACAGGGCTCATGAAAAATTCAGAGAGTTTTGGTATTTTCATACCCAGAAAGTACCAAGCAGTTAACCACTTGAATTGATAACGCGAGAGAAACATTGTACATAGAAGGCAAAACCCTAATATGTGTTAATTATCTACAAACAAGAGAGAACAAAACCAGCTTCTCTGTTCAAGCATCTTCATGTGAGTGAGTTCATAACCCTAAATTCCTTAAGGTTCAAGCCTTTTGCACCCATCTTTATAAGATCTTAACTTCATAGCTCGATAATTGTTTCGTGGGAAAAAAAACAGCAATACAACAGTACTTTTAACAGAGTGGTGCCTCCAGTTGAGACACATGCTTCCCTTTCTGATGGAAAATGGCGTAGATACACGAAGATTAACATTAAAAATATCATCTACACAGCCAAAAATCATGACATATCCGCAACAATTCTTATGAAGCAAAAGCTTTCGTCGTGTAAACCTAATCAGCTGGATGAATGAGGAGACCGGGTGAAATATGAAATACCTGGAAATTGTTCCTGGTGCAACAGCCAGGTACAGAGCTGAGGTCCTGCCTCCATCCAAGAAGAATTTTTTTACATGAATATGATGCTATCGTTCAACACGTCAACAAAACAACATAATCAAATACTATGTACTTGACAACAACTATACACTAGTACTGGGTGCAACTAACAACCTATCACTCCTTCAAATCTTTGCAAGCTTTATTAAAAAAAAAAGTTAACCATGTCAACATCAATCCATGGATCTTCTAAACATGGAAAGAAGAAATTAAAACTCAGTGACAACTAGTCAATCAAATCATGAATTATGAAGAATGATAGTACTACAAGATAAACTTATTCCCTTGACAAACAATTGAAGCTCTGTCAAATGTTTTTGTATGAACAAGATAGCATCACGAGGCAGTAAGGGCAAAACATATGGCCAAAGATCTTCAGTCTAGAAACCATGGTCAGGAAGATTTGAGGGTGGGAACAATAGAATCATGATGTGGCAACAAGTTCATTCATCAGACATACAATAATAGAAGAGTAATTGCACAGTGCAGGATCAGGATAAAAAATGAGCTGTTAGATTCTGCATTTTTTATTGATACAGAAGATTAATAGAATAGTAAAACATAACAGCAGGTATAGCAATCTATACTTCTCATTATTCTGTACATGTGCATCCTTTTGTAACATACAGAACAGTAGAAACAGTTTTAACCAAGTTTCAAAGGTGTGTTTGTGTGTAGCATGTATTTAAGTAACTCTACATTGTTTACACACAGACATTTGAAATTTTAAATGTGCAATTTCGCGATCACAGGCGGAGGCATGGAAGAGAAAGGAAGCCGTCAACACCGACTGATGTACATGACATATTAGTTTATTTCATTTTAAAATTATTGATTTTCCATCCCCTTTTACGAGATGGGTGTAACTCTTCTTAAGCATTCCCCATTCATGATGATCAATATCATGTACAAATGCTACATACATATAACACAATCAAGATCAATTTTCATGATACACCCAATCCAACGTTTGAGATGTTTATAGTAGAAACATAACACTGTAATGATAACAACCAGAAACACATGCTCTTCCAAATGAACCCTTAAGTTATGTATTTCCACCAAGAAATGACTTTAATAAATACAATTCAGCCAAAATGAGAGAAGAATATAAAGAAAACAAACGAAAACCTATATTGTTGAAATGCATCTACATGTAATTTTATTAGAAATTAAATTAAAAAAAAATTGATATGAGGAGAAATTTGATGTACATGATTTTTGGAGAGGGATTGTGTAAAGAAATTTTGTTTGTACAACATTTTTCAACCAGTATCAGTGACAACAGAAACAAGATGGAAAATGCAAATTTAATCACATTGAGGTTTTATCACAACAATCAAGTAGGGAACACTAGTGCAGATAATTTAGGGATGGCATAAGAAAATGCATGAATAAAAAATTAATATCTACAAAGGAGTAAACAAAAGAAATTCTGTAGTTTGATGTTAACAAGCAGAAGGATCTTAACCACTCAGACAAATTGCGAACCTAACCATAACATGGCAGCAGCAACAACAACAACAACAACAACAAAATGAAAATGCAAGCACAAAAATGGTTTTTCATAGTAGAGCAACTTCACAAACATCCAAATTTTAAAAAATCATTTTCTTGGCTAGAAATCTCTATTATGATCATTACATATATCAAGCTATGCTTTATTTCAAACAAGGCCTTAAAATTTTTTAGCAATGAATTCTGGAAAGCATAATGCAATTATTTATTACTTTCTTCAAGAAACTCTGCAGGGTATTAGCCTCATCTGATAGGAATCGTTTGATATACAAAATGACCACATTTCCACAAATATATTTAGCATGAACCTTTTCGATATCATACAGTTCAGTGTCAGATACTAATAAAAAACACTAGGTATATAAACTCCTCAAGATCAAATCATGCCCATAACTCAAAACAATGAGGAACACAATCAGATCATATTAGAAATAACTCCACTGTTTGGTTCATCCCTTCTTAATTTAACTACCTTGCAGGCGTGCCTGCAGAGACAATCTGAAAGTTTAAAGTATCCATCAGTCATTAAACTAATATATATATATATATATATATATATATATATTTCGGAAGCCCTTTATTGCCTCAAATGGATAAGAAGAATAATCAGAAAAACTGCTATAAATTCAATATATATCAACCGAATTATAGATAAATGAAACAAGAGAACTGAAATCAAACTTAGGCCAACTATGCATTTATACATCTATGGAAAATTGGGGAGGCATAAATCAATATCATCATCATCAATATCATGATAACTATCAAATACAACATTTTGCATAAATACATTGTGCTCGTCTGGCATTACCGTGACATGGGACTAATCATTTTGCTTTTCCTCTGCTAAAATCTCAGAAAAAAATTTAAAATAAAACGAAGACAAAAAGTTACAAAAGAGCTATCAGAGTTTGTGAGTGAAACTGTGTGTGTGTCTATATATATATATATATAGAATGCCTGGCTCCATCCTGTCTGCCATTTTCGATGGGGGTTTCCCAGTGAGAACTACATTGTACGACTATATCTGTGAATGCCCCGAAAACGACCTTCGATTTTTATAGCAATGGTCAGACAATACCTCTTCAGAACGAAGGGCAGGTTCGTCAATGCGCATGGTGGTGATGATTGAAGAGATTAATGAAACGTTCTCAATGAAAGCCATTGCAAAGGGGATGGTCACGCCCAGCTAGCAGAGCTCTCTCACTCCTGTTTTGTGTCTTTGTAGGTGTTCTAGAGAGAGAAAGAGGGGAAGACGGAGAGTTTTATGAAGAAATAGGAGAGAGAGAGATGTTTGGGGGGCCTTGTGATTTATAGAGTGTGTGAGGTGGTATTGGCAGGCCATTGTGATGGGCTTTTTGGATTTGGGTCGGCCGGTGAAAGGCCATTTTCAACTTTCTCTTTGTTCCTTTTCCTGGTAAGACTCTCCTACTTGTCTCATCTCTGTATGTCTTCTCTAGTTTCTTCTGTGACACCTTTTTCCAATGTATCAAACATTTGAAAAACAAAAATATAATAAATAATATACATATGGTTAATTTAATTTATAACAACTTTTGAAAGCCTAACTATAAATACACCAACTTTCAAATAGTATAGGGTTAAAAAATAAATTTTCAAAAAATAATTACAAATACAACAATTTATATTATTTATGTCCAAATTGCTCTTAAGATCCTTTACATATCAATTTACTAAAATTTTTAGTGCACAATGTAATAATTTTACTACATTTACGTAGTACTTTAATGATATCATGTTATAATTTTACTATACAAAACATTAAACAATGTAGTTTATTAAAAATTTTAGTACACAATGTAATAGCTTTACTGTATTTATGTAATACTTTAACTGCATGATATTATAATTTTATTGCACAAAACATTATTGTAGAGGTGTAATTTGGTTTGGTGTATTGAGAAACAGTGAAAAATGTCAACTACGTAAATAATTTTGTATAAGTTGTTTTTTGAGTCAATACTATTTAAAACTTGGCATATTTGTAATTAGGCCACCAAAAATGGTCAAAAATTAAATTAACCTTTTATATATATATATATATATATATATGAAAATGAAAGCATTTGCTAGTGTCACATGATTCACTTGGTAACATTTCATCACTAACAGGTGGCCAAAAGTTTAATCAGTTTAATTTCGGTTATGAATAAAGTTAGAAGAAATTAGAATTGGCTCTTTTCTTTCAATTAGAACTCTATGAATATTTACTTAATAAAAAAAATTCAGACTAAATTACTATCCCGACCCTCTAAAGTCCCCCCCAAATTCAAAAAATAGAAAAATGAAAGGAAGAAAAAATAGAAAGGAAGTTACACTTAAAATACTAATATTTTGATTAAGTGTCAGTTTCACGTTATTTTAAACTAGAGACGCTTAGAAAAATAAAAACTTAGCTATGATAGAGAGTTTGGATGCAAACTCTACATCATTTTTCATTAACTTACGATGATAATAGTTTTTTCTACCGAGAAAAAGAGGAAGTGTTGGCTTTAAAGGCTAAATAGTGCTCGATATCAAATCTCTAAAATATTTTTATAAATATTCCACTTTCATAAATAGACTCTCCTAATAAATTTAATGTATATGACAGTCACATCTTTTGAAGTACTAAATTATTCTATCAAAAGTTTTGTGGTTTTAAAAAAATCTCTACTCTCAAAAGTAGTTGGCCACACGTTTGGGTACAACGAATCTCAATTTTAACATTTCCTAATCCTTATATTGCTCCGTTAATTCAATAAAGAAGCCTCCAATTTAAGTTTTTCACATTTCATAATGATTTAATTGGGTTAAGAGATTTAGAATTTAGTAATATGTAATTCAAATTCAACCCGAGTCGAAGGCGTCTAAACTTTAAACGGATTCAAGTTACTCCATTTGTTGTTTAGGTTGGATTTGAAAAAAAGTATGTGATTTATTCTAAATGAAATTTTGATGGGTTGACCCGTGTATATCATATGTCAAATGCTCAAACGCGACTCTTCTGTCAACTTGTATACAAGTTTTACTACTTGGCTTATGAAATCTAGATGTATTTTTAGAAGTATAAAATTGATATTTTAGAATTAGGAGTTGTTTGTAGGTATTGGAAATTAATGGAGGGAAGAATCTAATACAAAATTATATTTGACTTAGAAGACCAATGAAAAAGATGATTAGATGAGACCGTTGACGAACTTCAGACAACATCATAGTTTTTTTCTTAACTAAGTCGTGCAATTATTAGTTTAGTCAATTATGGGTTATATCACAGGCTCACAGTAGATAGCACTTTTCTTACTGTTAATGCCCTAACTTTTTCCTAGAGACTGTTTACATGGTAAAGAAAAAGCTAAGTTTTTTTTTTTTTTTTTCCGACAAATAAGATACAAATTTGTGGTACAATTATGAAATTACAAATTATAGTATATTTTTAGACTTTCTTTTTTATAACAAATTTCACTCGTTTCTAACAAAATTGATGTGGGAAAATCAAAGAAAAAAATTAGTTTGAATAATGCTTGAGCGAGGAAGCTCTTATGTCTCTTATCATAAATTTTTATTTAAAATAGATATTTTTAAACACAAAAATAAATATAATCACGTAACCAACACTAAAATCTTCTTACAAAAAAAAAAATCTCAAAATATTTTATAAATTGAATTTATAAGAGACGGTCAGAGTTTTACGTCATATTTACTTTACATTTTTTTTACACCAAACTTTAATCGTCTCCTATTAGTTCAATTTGTGATATTTCCAGTTGATTTTTATTGTCAGAGATGATTTTAGTATTGACTAAGCGAATATATTTTTTTTGCATTTTTTTTTGTGTTTAAAAATATTTATTTTGAGAGAGAGCTCATGGCAAGAGTCATGAGAGCCCCTCATTATAGCATTGCTCTATTAGTTTTAGCAACTAGGCTAGGCTCTTTGCCTCTTCAACGCTTGAAAAACATTTATTTGTTTCTTCTTAAAAAACAGTTTTTATAATTGCTTGTCAATTACATGAATCTTATTTTACCTTTCATTGAGAGAACATTACATACATTTTTTTTATTTTCCCTTCTCAAAACCACCAACTGACCAATTAAATTTTAACAAGATCATTAAATTCTACTTCTGAAACACTTTTCTATATAAATTTTATACCTCTTAATTTTGTATTACCCATTTAAAATTAGAAATAAAACTTTGAAATTACCATTGTTGTTCACAAATTGGTATGTAATTCTAAAACTAGTACTTTTGTTTTATTTTCTTAAAACATGTTTTATATTTTCTTTGCAAGTGGACACTTTTTTGTTAATATAAATTATAATTGTTAAATAATAGCGCTATTTTTTAAAAATATAACAAAACTATTAAGATTATTTTTTCAAATAAAAATTAATATTATTTTATAGAATAAGAATTAATTTTTAAAACATAATATTAATATCCAATAAATTTAAAATATGTAATAGCAAATTACAAAGAGTAAAATTGAAATTTAGATCTACTATAGAAGCATTTATCAAATAATAGAATTTAATTGTTTTTATATATAGTTATTGTTTTGGATGACATGCAGTTGTGAATTTCAATGGATCAAGTTTTTCTTTTTTCGTTTATTTGTTTTGTTTTCTTCGTGGGATGGATTATTTATGATAGTCAATGGTGCAATATGATAGAACTGTTTGATTTGGTTTATCTCCATGTGCTTATTAATTTTAAAGTTAAATTACTCTGATGTCTTCTGACATTTGCTTTTATTACTCACAAATTAAATTTAAAAAAAAAAAAATCAGTTAACCTCTTTTGAGGTTTCATTAACTTAACTCTGACCACTCATACCATTAATTCATAAATTAAAATTTCAAAATTAACCTTCCTATAATAAACATTACTCATTTTGCACAATTTATTAATTGAATGATGTATTTTAAGATAATATTTTAATATATTAAAATTTGCAAAATCATTGAATTAGATACACTAAATTCTTTTCATACCAATAAATAAATTAAAAATTAAACTCGGATTTTATATTATTCATTTGGTATGTTTACCAAATGAACAATATAAAATTAATTTTCCATTTCTTCACTTCACTTGTTTGATAAACCAATTCAGTGTTTAGTTCTGATTAAATGCATTCAATATCACTCAAAGCACTGTGTGTTTCTTAAAGTGGGGTAACTTTTTAAGTGCCAATAACTTCACTTGAGTACTTAAAATTCAAAAATATATATATTTTTAAAAAATCTCTAATTTTATTATCACTAAAAAATTTCAGCAACTACAGTTATTAAGATTTTCAGCATTTAATTTAGTTTTATAAAACAACAACATTTTCATTTATCCAAACCAATCCTTATGAGTGAGCAAGTGAGAGAGAGCTAGACATTGAGAGAAAAAAGCATTAATGTAGCCGTCACCATCTCATAAAATTTTAATCAAAGGACAGACTTATGGAAAATGAAGATAAAATAAGTCTTGTCTTGCCACAAAAATATTCTAAAAAGTAAGTTTTCTACACAGTCCAAAAAAGCTTTTATAAAAATTTTACCCAAAAAATTTATAATTTATTTTGACTTTTCAAAAATTTATAATTTCACATTCCTAATAAACAAACATTTTATCCCAGCATGTAGTAATTATTTTTTAACAAAGTAGGACAGCTATTTCCTCCTAATACTTAATTACCACAAAACAAAAAGGGGAATTTTGGTCTTTAAAGTGAGTAAGCAATGAAACTTCGTATCGGTGTAATTATCTTTCTTAACTTCATCAAGCATATAATTAATTCACTTTAAACTTTCAAGATTTTATAATTTCACATCCCAAACTAGAGCTGCAACTCAGACAGATTGGGTTAATTAGAGGTACAACTTGAACTCAATCTTACATATAAAATGTTCAACCCTAATCCAACCATAACCCTACTTCTAACCCTAACTACTCAACCATAGTATCCATACTTGAATTTTTAAACTCGGATTTGTAACTCGAGTTGAGATTTCAGATTAGAAAGTCGAGTTAATGCAAGTTATCTATATCACTAATCTTCATGTTGAAAATTTAAAGTAATATTTAATAAGTTTTACATTAGATTACTCCTAAACACACAAAATTAAGAACTTAATACAAATTTCTAAAAAATTACAAACAATTTTTTAAGAAATTAATTACCCAAAGTATTAACATACAATAATTAAGATTTAAATAAAAGAAGTTGAAAAGAAAAAGATTATCATAATTTGAAAACTCTAGTTCAGTACTTGAATTTGGTGCGCGACTTGAAAAACTACATTCATCATACCATACATTCATCCAATATTTATATATTACAATCAAAACATGATCATCCAGATCATCTATTACAAAAACTTTATATGGAGACCTCATCCCTCATCTTGAGTTTCAGCCTTGTACAACAAAAGATAATTATATGCCAAAGAGATTTACATGTAAATGGCCTCCATTGTCCTGTACCGCGCCTCCATTCACCCAGTACCTGAAAATAAAATGGGATGAATTTAACAAGCTCAGCAAGAAACTGCAAAACACTATCATTGCTCAGCAAATTGACATTGCCTTAAATTTCTATATATAAGGACTCATACAACAATCTTTGTTGATTAGATTTACAAATTTTTCTTATGATAATTAAACTCTAATTAATTATCATATTCACAATTTTTTTCACACAAGAATCGTATTCTCAACCATTCCTTATTAAGCTAATCGTATAGATTAACTTAACATTAATAACCTCACATGAGCCCCGAACTCTCCTCAAATAGATGGCATGCTTAGCCAACAAGTGGTGCGCATCGCATAGTCCCAGACTAAGGAAGCTCGCACATGTGATTGAGCTTGTACGTTTACTCACCCAGATGGTCCCGGACCACGTCCACACAATAAGGGCACACTTCGCCCAATGACCATAACAAAAGGGTAGTGCACACTCCATAGGTAGGTCCCTAACCATACCTAAGGAATCCTTTTGGAATTTTATTTCATTTCCATACATTCAAGTTTTTAATATTTACCAAATACTTTTAACATTTAATAAATCAAATCATTTTTTTAATGTGACCACTAATTACATTAATTAATCACTTTAGGATTTCACTACTTAAATCTTTTCTAAACTTAATGATTTTAGCATAATTAAGTTTATTATGCCAAAATGTACATCTCTAAGATCTCATAAATTTTTAGAGCATTAAAAGGATATTTTCTCCCAAATCTTCATAATTTTAAACAAAAGGAGAAATAAAACATTCTTTATCCCAACATTTTATCTTTTATAATTTATTAAATACTTTTCACATTTAATAAATTAAATGACCGAATTGTGAGTTTATTATGGTTAAACGTCACTATTCGAATTTTAAACCTTAGAGCCAACTATTCATACATATCTAGTTCTATTATGATGCAACATAAAACTAAGGAAATTTACGTAATTTATGGAGCATTAAAAATATTTTTCTCCAATTTTCTTAATTTTAAACAATAAAAAAAAGATACAAAAATAAATAATCTTTTCGAATAGATCTATACGCAAACTCATCAAGTTAGAATCAACTAATAACACCAATGACCCAAAACTGGACTTCTAACAATCTTGGAATGTGGTGCACTCTGCCTCACTCAACTAGCTGACAATGGCTTATTGCAAACAGCAGAAGCACAAAAATAAAATTATAATCAATCTCATACAAAACACAAGATATACGTGGTTTGACATAATCTGGCCTACGTCCACGGATGAGAAGAGATTCCATTACAATTTCAGAGTGATATTACAATAGTAGAGAATACACAAAACTGGACCATGTACATAAGCTCTTGTCCCAGAGCTCTTCACCATGTACCACACGAGACTCTACTTTCACCCTCAGTGTTTCACTCTACCAAACCTGTAACTCTCTCTACCCATCAACTCTCTCATGAGGTTACATCTTTCTCAACTCATAAGTCTCAACCATACCCTAGACATCTATTTATAGAACCCTAAACCTAATTCCTTGTTGGACAAGGATTACAAATTCTTGAACCCCAATACTTTCCTAACAAGAAATTACCTAATAAATTATAACTCTAAAATAGAAAACCTTATTAGACTAAAATTAGAGACATAATATATAACAATCTCCATCTTGGCTCAAATTCCATCACGTTAATCATTATTTCCCATAGCATTGAATTAGACACTCATGTGGCTTTAATCTCGCACAACTCTGATTGTCCCCATTGTATGCTACTCGATTAATCAAACCTCCAAGGCTCCACCTTGAATACTCGAGCTTCATGCCATGTAATTCATCATAATTTTCTGACTATCGTGACTAAACAAATCGATTGATTGACTCCACCTGCAATTGAAACATATTGTAGCACTGGTTGAAACTTCTTATGTTTTTTGAATCTTTTTTGAATAAAGATTGAATGTTCCTACATGAACCATCGGCTTTAATACCACTTGTTGGGAATAACGGAAACGCAAAAATAAAATTATAATTAATCTCATACAAAACACAAGAAATACGTGGTTTGACACAATCTGGCCTACATTCATGGATAGAAAGAGATTTCATTACAATTCTAGAAAGATATTACAATAATAAAGAATACACAAAATTGGACCATGTATATAAGCTCTTGTCCCAAAACTCTTCACCATGTACCAATCCACGAGACTCACATTCGCCCTCAGTGTTTCACTCTACCAAACTTATAACTCTTTCTATCCATCAACTCTCTCATGAGATTACATCTCTCTCAACTCATAAGTTTCAACCATACCCTAAGAATCTATTCATAGAGCCTTAAACCCAATTCCTTGAACAATGATTATAATCCCTTGAACTCCAAAACTTTCATAACAAAAAATTACCTAATAAATTACAACTCTAAAATAAAAAACCTTATTAGACTAGAATTAGAGACATAATACATAATATGACTTACGACTTACTAGGAGACCCAATTTTAAATTGTTCCATCATTATACACAACCAAAGCACAAAACCCCTACTATGCCATAACCAACAAATAGAACTATCTCGTGATAGTCATGTTATTTACACATTTAGAAATGTTCCATACATTCAAATGTCATACTAATTGGTGAGAGATCTTCAAAATTAGCAGCTTTTAAGACCATGGATTAGCCATGGCTTGGGTTCTCATCTCTAACAGTTGCTCAAACTCATCCCTTATATACAAATTTTCAAATAAAATAAAAGTCGTCTAGTTTACACCTAACAACAAAATATTCTTATATACATTATCAAGGATAATGTATTGAGTTTGATGCTTGGCTACTTTCACATTCTTGTTCTTCTAGGTCAGTTTCAATCTCGTACTCTTCCTTGACCTCCCGAGTGTGAGTTTTCAACTTTTCTGAACTTGTTTTGTATAGTTCAGACTCTAACAATGGTGGAAAGTCCCACACACAAGATACTCTCCTCCTTTGCAAGTAAATTGAGGTTGGCTTAGGTGGGAGAGAGAGTGTATAATTGTTATCATCGTTAGCTGCTGAGACTCGTTTACCCTTTCCTGAATTTTCACTTTCCATCTACATAATCATCAATTTCAAAGGATTATAAAGAAATATAGAAAGATATGCAATATTCAACCACTAATATTTCATTGTGCATGTTTGTTTGTATATAAATACACATTCATACAACTCAATTGATATACAAATTTTCTTGTGTACCAATGTACATAAACTCACTGCTCCATAAGTTACAATCAACAAAATGTACTATCAATGATTTGATCAACATCATACATTTATCATAATCATTTCTTCCAACACTCCTTAATGCAATCTTTAGTTTCAGAAAATCACCAAATATATATATATTCAACTTATACCTGTACAATCAAAGATAAAAGTGGTCTCCACACAACCATATGTATAAATCAATGCAATGCCAATATCATATCTCATAGATATTCTGGTTAGGCTTAGGTTGTTGGCATCTCAATCCAAGCCCAACCCAAATTAAGTTCGGGTTGAGATTTTTCAACCCAAGCTCAACCCTAATTGTAAAAATAATTGTCCAAGCCCGTAAAAATTTGGGCTGGACTCGGATTGCCCATCCCAAGTTGCACCCTTACCCAAAACACACACACATGGTTTGTTTTTTTGATTTTATCTCTTCAGCTTGAGAAAGTCTTTTGAATACTTATATTTTGAGTTAAGAGTTTCTGTTATTTTAATAAAAAAAAATATCTACTTAATCCATTAATTAGCACAAAATCACATAAATAAAATCACAAAAAAAGAAAAAGTAAGAGAAGATCACAATAAGAACCAAACATAAAAGTCTTTGAATACTTGTATTTTCAAATGCAAGAGAAAGATAATAAATACAATGTAACATCCTTAATTAACAAAACAACAGTGCCAAAAAACATACCTATTTTTATTTTTCCGATACTACTCGATCCTTTGATCTATTTCTCTTCCAACAAGTAAACCTAGAATTTGAGGAAAAAAAAATTAATACTTTTGAAAGATGAAAATTAGTAGTTGAAGTATTTTATTCATGACTTAAGCTAGCATCACAATCATAAGGACATATAACAAGAAAATAATAAAAAGAATCATACAACTAAAGAACCTGCTCAAGGTGACTTAAAATATTACATAAAATAAGAAAAACAAACATGACATTATAGACCTAAAACACCAATTAAAGAAAGAAGAACAACATGAGTAGTAGCAAAATTAACTACCTGAAGATTGAGGAGGCATATCGTTCAATGACCCCTTGAACCCTTTGATTGGTAGTTGTTAGAGCCAACTCTCTTTGCCCTCTCTTTCTCTCTCTTCCACTTCGGCGTCAATCACTAACCCGTGCAAGAGGACCACTGCGAAGTTTAGTGTTTGCAAGAGTTTTATACACCCCAATATAAAAACCACATATTTATATATAACCTTTCTAAAAACAAGTGTGTAAAAATCACATATTTATATATAAAATATTGGGGTTGGAATGTTATTTTTGTCCCAAAAAATTTGTGGAGATTTAAAATTACTCTCACCTATCTATCTTCCTAGCGTACATAACTAAGGATGTGGGAAACATCCGAATAACTAACATCAAATCTATAGAAGATTTCCAACAAAACCAAAGTTAACAGAAAAAAAAATGCTGAAGATAAGGTTCAAACACTCAAAATGCTAGATAGTCAGATCATCGGACAGAAAAAAAAAAATAGGTAATGCTACTCAGGCAGAATTCGTAGGCAGAAACATTTACATGCATTAGATGTATGTGGTAGGTCTCACCACATACACTCACCACATGCATCCAATGGATGTAAATATTTCTGCCTAAGAATTCTGCCTCATTATCGAAAAAAATATATTTATTATACTTTCCTACTAAAATATGACTTCCTCGGGTTTTAATTCAATTACACTATTTAAACTTCATCCAAAATCACTTATTTAAACATGATTAAGTTATTTGTGCTAAAATATAATATTCTAGATTTTTTTTATAATTTTCAAAATGTTATAAATATTTTTCCCTATTTTTATTAGTTAAAAATTAATTAATTATATTATTTTAAGTTGGTTGGACCCGAGAGTGGGCTCAACATATTGGGCTCGGCAAGTGAACCTCAGTTATCCTGTCCGGTGGTTCAGCCGCTGCACCACGGCTGCTCCCCGCTGGTCTTCACATCGAAGACCACAAACTAGGTCTTCTTCTCCTTTTAACTCAAGTACTGTAAATTTCAAATTTCACTATTTTCCCATCTCTCTCTCTCTCTCCAAATTGAATCCATATAAAGCCACAAAATTCCAATTAAGAGTTATTATTAATCTACAAATTTTGAATTCTAATATTTAAGATTTATTCAACTATTCACTGTTTAAGAAATTTTTTTCATTCTTCGATAGGGTTATTGTATACAGACACATATCCCAAATAGTACATGGGTTTTAAGATTAAATGAGTTTTTATACAGTTCTAAACATTATCATTTTTCAAGTTTCAATCTTGTGAACAGATCAACCGAATCTCACCCATACATATATATATATATGCAACACATTTATACACTTCAACCATATCATCTATGTATTCATGCACGTACATATATTTATGCAGTCAACATAAAACAAAATAAACCAACAATTTATAACTCAACATAAAACAAAATAAACCAACAATTTATAACTCAACATATAACAATATAGGCAAAGTCAACTTACCTTACGATGAATCCTCTGTTTTTCTCTCCTCTTCTTCGTCTCTTTCTCTCCCACTCAGAGCTTCTGTTGCTATTTCTCTGTTTCTGCTAATACATATATTACTAGTCTACCGAGACCAGAAGGTCAAACCTTCTCCCCCCAAGTGTTAACTCTTCTTGACATGCAATAAGACACATGGCGTATGCTTTGCATGCAATCAGACACGTGCCAGCACATGCTTATATGCTTTTTTTATTTATAAATAATTTCTATTTATTTCACTCTAAGCCTCTTTACATTATTTACCAATTTTTCCCAAAACATACAAAAATGACATCCTCTGTGATCCACCGAAAACGACACCGTTTAAAAAATGTGTAATTTTTTAAAACATATGGCCAGAATGTGTAATTTAAGTGTTCGTGAAAGAGTGCAAGTCTAATTACGCAATTCAAAAAGTCCCATTAACTTGACCATTGATTTCTTAACGTTCTCTCAATAGAAGGGTATATATCATTATATTCACTAAACTTAATATTGGAAGGCAATATTGGCACTTTTATTTTTCACAATTGCACTTTAAGTAATTTTTTTTAAAGGTAATAATAAGAAGGTTCCTACACTAATTTAATACATCATCCATTATTTTATAATATCACAATTACCCTTTATACTATAAAGTTAAACTCTTTTTTACCTTCTTTAGTTTCTTTGTTATGTATTTTTTTGGATCCTATCAAAAGAGATAAATTATTTTATCTTTTTAAACTTTCTTTAGTACTTTTTTTTTTTTTTTAATTCTTGTCAGAAGAGATAACTTGTTCATGGGTTTTTTTATTTTTTTGTATTGTCAAAATGGATAATTTATTCAACAAAAATAATTTTTTTTTGGGCTTCTTCCAATAGAGATAATTTATGCAATAGAGATAATTTCCTTTTTTGAACATATCAAAAGATATAATTTATTCAATAACAATAACTATTTTTTTTTTGGTACTCTCAATGTAGATAGTTTATTCAACGATAACTGTGTTATCCTACAAAGTGAGTCTCTATTGTATTAAATTTTGTACCCCATCAAAAATAATATTTTATTGGTGACTGATAATATCCAAAACTTAATTATTTATAAATTAAAAGTTACAAAAAAAAACTAAGAAAAAATATTGGAAAGAACTAATAAATAAGTTGTTGATAGTCGTCAACTATTTACATTTTGTTTTAAATTATAAAAAAAAAACGTGATTGTTAATTTTTGTATTTTTCTTTTTTTGTCATTTGCCTAATAACTATATATTTGTGACTATTTACTTTTTTTTTTACATGAAAAAAGAGTCATTGTCAATTTTTGTGATTAATTTCTTCTTTTTTTTTTGTCAGTATTTACTTTAACTCGACGACATATTTAACTCCAATCACTGTATGGTTGTTTATATTTACAAATATTTTTTTATGTGTTTTTTTGTCCACGATTGAATTATTAGATTTTAACTTTGTAATTTTGAAGGGAGATATACAAGGTTAGAGGTTTCATTAATATTACATTATGAATTTAAAATATAATTAATTAATTCCAAAAATATTGTGTAGAATTTAAAACGATTTTAATTCACAAAAAATTAAAACCTCTATTAAAAAATCAATAAATTATAATGATTTTTTTCTTATTTAAATAATATTTTATCTTTTTAAAAATAGACTTATAATTATGAAAATAAAATACATAAAATGAAATAAATCAATTATTAATAGAAAAATATTCAATATGTTTAATTAGTCAAGTAGAAAATTGTACTGCATGTCAACTTCTGTATAAATTTTATAATTTCACCCCAGTGATTGACTCAAGTGGATAAACAACTTCGCCCTTAGTGCCTACCTAACAAACATTAGATCTAAGTATAAGTTTGTCCAAAGTAGAGGTTATTGGTCTTTTATATATAAAAAAAAGTAATAGTTTACTGTTTAGTCATAATTGTCTTTAAACATAACGGGATATAATGTTGTTTCATTTTAAGACCTCAACTTCGTATGACACCACGGCTCGTGAGAACCGTCATCTTGTTGTTCACTCCACTTGTTCAATTTAAAAAGTGAATTAATCTCTTTTTATATATACACAAGACAGGCTAGATTCTTAGGTGGTCGCCTAAGGTCCCAACCAATAGAAGTCCCCCAACAAATATTTGTTTCTTATATTATAAAAATTTTTGAAAAAATTTTAATCTACTATTATTAGACTTCTTAATTTTTTTTGTTTTTATTATTAGGCCACAACCAATTTGACAATTTTTTTAAAAAAATTCTCTCTCTCTCTCTCTCCTCATTACACCGCCTAAATTTGTATTTAATATACACTAACTTTTAATGTTGTAATCTTGATTACACTAATCGATAATTTTAGAAAATTAAATATTGTAAAACTTTTCATCTCCTATTAATTTTATATTTTTTTCCTTACTCCACACGTTTTTAACTTTTTCCTCCTATGTCATTGAAACCTTTATTTTCTATATTCTCCCACAACTCTCCAATCTCCATCTATCTCCTCTCTCAGTCTCTCGTTGTAACGTATTTTTCTTCTCCACTCATTACACCAATAAATTTATTAGAAGCTTTCAAGTTACTAGACACAAAATAATTGAACAATTTTTGCAGCATTAGATCGAATTTTTTTAACATTAGATTTTATTGTTCTTTTAATTACTTTGTTTTATAATATTGTTATTTATATTATTAAATATCAGAATATGTCTATTAAAAAGTATGAATCAGAATATGAAAAATTTAAAAAGAAAAGAAGAATAAATAAACTAATTAAATCTCAAAAAGTAACTCTTGATAAATTTGTTAACCCTAATAATCAAATAAAAAAATTTAGGTGAAAATTTTACAAAAGAATAATATATTAAATATTAAAAAGTTGATTTTATAATTTTTACAAAATTTGAATACAAGAATTAACTTTGCATCTCAAAAAACAAGAAGAATAATTTTTAAATAAGCATTATTAATTATTATTTGATATTAATATATTAAATATTAAAAGACTAATTTTATAATTTTTGCCTAAGATCTCAAATCATGTTGGGCCGCCCTTCTATATGATAGAGTGTGTTTGCTTTTATCATTGGTCGGTCGTTGACAAAGGTGATGCAAGATAAGAGAAATGGTAGATTTTGTGCCAGAATTTTGGTTGTTGATGTAGCTAATGATATAACTCAAGGGCCTAGGAAAGCTCTGTTTGGAGGAAGGTTGCGCCATACATGTGACAAGTGAGCACTAAGGAGGACTCCCATTATGTCTTTTTGGCATATGAACATGCTTCTAAGAGAATTGTAGAGTGTTTAAAGAGAAGAACTGGTAAAAATGTGTAAAAGTAAAAAAATTTCTAAAATTCTAGAAAGTTTTGTTGAGTTCCTATATGTGTAGAATATAATTAATTTATGTGAAAGAGTTCTGGAAGATAAATCTTAGTCATCAACTGTAACTCACATCGAGGGTATGAGTTTCATTTAAAAAGTAAGAAGTCATATAAGTATTAAGTAACAAGTACAAACAGTGAGTGTAGAGCTAGAAAAGATGAAAAAACAAAATTCTTTAAAAACAAAATTAAATAAGATTAAATAACAACAAAGACTCATTTTTATTCATTAATTTGATTATTTGATGAACAAAAGTAGTCTACAAGCTGCACTCACTCTCTCACCAGTCTACCAACTATCTACTCTAACTAACTAGCTACTCTAACTTAGGCGTGCTAACACACAGAGATGAAACATAACTATTAAAAATAAAAAATAATTATTTTCTCTTCTCACTCATTTGCGCTTGGCGAGTCTCTTTGTAATCCATATCTTCTTGCTCTAAGCTCAAATTGCATACAAGCTGCCAAAAAATTGACAGACTGGATAGTACTTAGAATCTCTAATACCTTCCTTACCGTGCATCCACGAAGTTCATCTGACTTTGCAGCCACCGCCACTGTCGCCGCCTCAAACGCCTGCATCATCCTCTCTAGCTCTGACTGATCCTCACCGTTCGTCATCGGCCTCATCATCAACCCCAACACACCAAGTTCCGACACCCTTTCCTCAATTCTTTCCATTGCTTCCTCCACCTCTCTCTCTCCATTTGTCGTCTCAACTTTCACCCTCTCCATCCTGCAGGCCTGCTCAGCGGATAACTCTCCCGCAGACAACTTAACTATTCTAAAAATCAAGGAAGGTTTGAAGCCAGTTACCCAGAGTAACGTCCGCTCGTATGAGCTAAACCATGGTGGAGAAAACAAGAGAAAAACATTTTCATCTGCTAGTTTGGATTTTTCCTTGTAATACTTTCTATAATGATTTAAAACTCTATCAACCATATCTGTATGTGATTCCTTATTTTCAACCGTTGAGTTTCTAAGGAGATGTTGGAGTAAACATTGCTTTTCGAGAAGCCATCCCTCAAAGAAGGCCCCAAATGTCTCAGAAAGCTCTGAAACGGTTAGGTGAGCCATTTTGATTTGGAAGTTGTTTTCTTGCTAAGACTGAAAGAGATAGAAAGAGGTATCTACGAGAAATAGATAGAAAGAGGCATCTATGATACTAGGGCGGTGCAGATAGGAAAAACTTAGTTAAAGCTTAAATATGCTCAAGACAGTATTGGGATAAGATCTATATTGAAGATATATATCTTCTTATACAACAGATTGGCGGTGTTTGGATAGTATCTAATAGTGTCGTCGGTATTTAAGTTTTTCGAGCTAGTGGGTGCTGAGAAAATTGTAGAATTTTTTAACCAAATTATTCTAATTTTATTTAAATAACTTTGAAATATATGTGACTATTTTGCTTTATTAGTTTTTTCATCTAGATTTTCCACGTTTAAAATTTGTAGGAAACTAACAATCCATGACTACATAATTTTTTGACAAATTTATTTGACAATTATATTCTTTTTTTTCTCTCTCTAAAATAAAATGTGTTATGCACAACTTCTTAAAGAAAAAATATAATAGTCTTTATCTCTTTAAATATTTTATAAAATTAATTAGTTAAAATTTTATTTTATTTTATTTTGTTTTTATTTTTTACTTTTAAAAAACAACAATTATTTCAAAAAAACAAATAAAATAAAGCATTTGAGGCGGTTAAGTATACTTTGATGTTGATACAACGCAAAAGTCTCAATTTGAGTCAATTATATCGATTTTCTTATAAGAATGACTACATTAATTCATTGATACAAATGATTTATCAATTGTTGACCAAAATATTTGAAACTTGAGATGGGCTCATGATCTCATCCCATTAATTTATGGCTAACTTTAGACAGCTGGGTCCACTGTTAACATAATGTCACTAAGACTTCATTTGGATAGACACGAGAAAAAAAAAGAGAAGATAACATTATTTATGAGAGAAAAGAAAGGAGATAAGAGGGTAACAAAAAAACTCTATTCATGTTTTGATAAACAGGAGAGAAAAGAAAGGATATGATAGCATTCTTGTTTGGATAAGATAGGGGAAAGAAAGAATAAAGACTAAATTACTATCATATATTTTTATATTTATGGGAGATGAGTGAAATAACAATTTTCTCTTTCTAGTTGTTAAGAGCAGTTTCGAAATTATGAAAGTACTACTTAAACATTATAATTTTTCTCACAATCTTTTCATTTTTTAGAGGATAGGATATAAGGGATAACTATCTCTTCTTATTCTCCCTTATCCTTACTATTCTTTTAATGATGTCTATCCAAACACAACATGACATGTCCTCTCAAACACAAGATGACCTATCCTCCCCTTTCTTTTCCCTCCTTATTCTTCCAAATCCCTCAATCCAAACAAAGCCTAAAAGCAAACTATGGACTCTCCCCTTAAAAAGAATTTAATTTAACATGTGAACCAATCCAATATTATACTTGATTTTAGTTATAAAAAAATTCAGAAAATTATGTATTGACTATATTTTTTGACTTTCTATTCCATAACAAACTTCTCTCTCCTATGTTTGTTGCCAAATTGATATGGAATGACTAGCTGAGCCCTATGCCTCTTTAACCAGCTTGATCAGCACTTCAATAATCGGCCCTCTTTTCTGTTTCTTTTAACAAGGCCTTTCTCTAACTACTTGTCGATTCTTATTTTTTTATTCCACTACAATTCGAAAACGAATAAACCAAACTCAGATTTTGAATTAGAAAAAAGCCCACTTTGATGCAAAAAAAAAAGAATCATATTTGGTGTTTGTCTTGAAAAAATGCATGTTCTGCCCTCAAGTACAAGTAAAAATGAATAAAACGATAGGCTGATATAAATCATGAAACATATATCAACAATAATTATATGAGATGACCAATTCTAAATAGTGGAAGCTATTTTTCTTTTTTAAAAAATAGAAGCATCTCCTGAATTAGTGGCTAAAATCTGATATAAAATCACTGGCTAAACTTATAAATGTATTGAATAAAAAATACATGACAGGGTGAATAAAAAAAAATTGATTATAAAAATGTATTGAATAAAAATAAAATCACTGGCGAAACTTATAAATGTATTGAATAAAAAACACATGATAGGGTGAATAAAAAATTTTGATTATAAAAATGTATTGAATAAAAATAAAATCAATCAATATTTAAATTTTTGTAATTATTATTTTGGTTCTTTTTTTTTGTAATAATTAGTCTTGGTCAATTCTGTAAATTCTTGGTTATGACACAAGATTAGTGACATTTTCATATATATATATATATATATATTTATATATATATATATATTAGAAGTATAAGCAAATGTATAAATTAATAATGTAAATAATTACATTGTGATCGGGGGGAATTAAGACCCAATGGGCTTAAAGAAGCCCAAACATTCAGCCAAGTCCATTTCAAAAGGAAATGACACTTCCTATTACAAGCCCACTTGGGGCAACACATCACTAAACATATGACTCAATGTTTCGATTTGCTTCTCCATGTAAGTGCACCCTGTTCTGTATCTAACTATCTATCCACCACATCTGCTTGTACGGTGAAGCTTCTCAATGTGGAGGTCGAAGGGGTGGCCTCAGAGTCAAATGATCAGAGTTCCAGTCATCAAGCGCTCTAGATACTTCAAATCTCGATCAAAATGAGCTCGAGCTCGAATGAGCTCAACCAGAAAAGAAGAGAAAAATAAAAAACATATTCATTTACTAGTTTGTCTTTCTCATCGTAATACTTTCTTATAGTGAGCTAAAACTCTATTTGATTCCTTATCTGCTAGGGTGGAGTTTCTAACTAGGTAAGCTAGCATTGCTGTTCGAGAAGCCGATCCTCGAAGAAGGCAGCGAAAGTCTCAACAACGGTTGGGTGAGCCATGTGCCCAATGTTCCATCTGAGAGTTCTTTATGGAGGTCAGTGTAAGTGATTGAGTTTGATTTTTCTTTGTTGCTAAGCGCGGGAAGAGATAAAAAGAGGTACACACCATGCTATGACGGTGTTTGATAGAAAAAACTTAAAAATTATGCTCACTTCTAGGTGATTTTGGGAAAAGACATATATAGTTTTAGGCTAGGACTGATGTAACAAATTTAATATCATGAAATAATTTTATGAATTTGTATCATGAATGATGTGACATGTGATAATGTCATGGGACTTCGTGTAAGGAAAAAATCCTACCAATACTAACTCTCCATCTTACCTGTCACATCATTCATCATACAAATTTATGAAATTATTTCATTACGTATAGCATTGCTCCTTTAAAATGACATATATATGTATGCGACTTTTTGCTTTATCAGTCTTTTCATCTATTTTTCTTAGACTTCATCTGGTTAAAAAAAATAACAATAATGATTTTTTGTAACAATTTATAGCTACTTAAATTTTTCATATTTTTTACTTACAAAAATAAAATATTTTTTTTAAAAGAAAGTTATGTGAACTTACAATTATCTCTAAAATAAAATGTGTTATGCGTAACTTTTTAAATAAATAATATAATAGTATTTATCTATTTAAATGTTTTACAAAATTACTTACTTAAAATCTTTTTTTTTTTTTTTAAAAAAAAAGCTAAGAACAAAGCATTTGAGGTGATTAAGTATACCTCTTTTCTTTTTTGTAAAGTTCAGGTGATCGAGTATACTTGGTATTGAAAGAGTGCAAGAGTCGCAATTTGATTCAATTATATTAATTTCCTTCACTTACAATAATGACTGCATTAATTCATTTTATACAAAGAATATATTAATTATTGACCGCTCTTGATGTGACATGAAGAGCTCATGTGAATGGTTGCTAATATAAGTTCAATGGTTGAAATCTTGAAAATCTTAGCAACAGATTATGTGGAGGCGGGATTGAAACCCCACATATTATTTTTGCATGGAATGTTGCTTACTTTCAGTGAGATAACAATACATGTAAAGTGGAAGGCCCGAAGAGGCCACACTTTGTGAGCTTTTTTGCCCTCCAAACGAGTCCACACATGTACACCACCTTATTCACTTTCTCTAAGCTTTTTCAAGCAGATTTTGTGACGCAGTAAACAGTAACCATCGTTGGAGAGAGAGAAGCTCTGACGATTCTCATTTCTAGGTTATCCTTAGCTAAAAAGAATTTATATAGAAAATAAAGTTGGAACATATCAAACTAGTCGGGCAAAATGAACTCAACAGTGAAAAGAATTGAGATAAGAGAATAAAATAAATATTTTCAGACGTCCAAAGAAACTATCGAACCAACCTCCCATTGGGAGCTAATCTAAGTTCCCTTAAATCTAAGTTCCATTTCCTTTATCACTACTCCTACTTTGTTTTCAAGATTGTTGTTACTTGTTGTTTATAACTTGTTTGTAGTTGACACTTTTGTTGCTTCTTACTTAGGTGCTTGTTTGTAAATTATTTTTTTCTATTTATATACTTACTTACATTACCAAAATAAACAAATATTTTCAGTCTAAAATCAAGCTGAAGTTCAATGTGTTACTTCTTTGCCAAGATTACAAAGATGTGCAAAGAGGAGATAAAATAGAACACGGATGAGATGAAATGGGCTAGTTTTGGCTGGCTGGCATAGTTACAAGCAATGTATGACATAGCCCTCTACAAATTTTAATATTGGACAAACTGAAACCAATAAATTAACTACGTACATTCAATATGCTAATGATGACCATACAACTCTATGTTGGTGTTTGATTGAAACAAACATTTTAAAAAATATAACATAATTAACATAACATGAGCTAAGTTTAACCGACTTCTTTTCTACACCATCAAAAAGAATATCGTCATCGTCATCATCCTTGCCTTAACCACATATAAATGGAGTCGATCACATGAATTTTTACCAATTGAATGAGAATATTTGACATAAATTTTACAGTTAGTTGTCTACAGACACTAACCCACCTCCTTTTCACATTCAGCCTTGGTTACCATAATGAGAGAGTCAAGAAACCAAATAGGTATGCATCACAAACCCGACTTGGCGACCAATGATAAAAACATGTCCTTGTTGTATGACTGAAGAAAGTTTGAGTTGACTTTACTGCGCAAGCAGAAAAAAAAAAAAAAAGCAGCCCGCGCAAATCGAACACCACCCACACGTTGACACGTGTAACTGCGCAAAAGTCACACCCAATAATTTGCAAACCTAACAAGCAGGTCAAAATGCAAAATATATCCATTGAAAATGAAATCCAGAAACTTCCAAACATGTGCAATTATTTCATAACAAAGTTAAAAGAGCAAAATATAAAGCAAAATGCCAACTCATGCACTAGTGCCCTTGATTAATTTTTCCCTAAGATACGACAACATTCCATGCCTTAAGGAGGGAGAGGTCAATATCGTTGGTGGAACTACATCTTCAACAACTTGGAAGATGCTAACATCTAAGACAATGGTGTTGCTCGTCCCACTGGCAAGCTCAAACAGACACGTATCAAATTCTTCTAACCTTTCAAGAGCAAAATTCTTCCCAGCACCTTCTATCACACTGCCATAATTTTTGTGATAAAATATAACCTGCCATGTATTCTCTTTAACACATAGAGTCACATCTTGGTTTCGAAGCAAGAAATGCCCATAGCGTAGGGACAGTCTGTAGAGCCACCACAAATACAAAGTTAAGATGAAACTTCAACATTGTCCAGTTAACTATTATAGCTGTTGAACTATTGTGCATAAGCAAACATAAATCTTCCTATCAAGATGTTTTTTTTTCTTTGGTTAAGTAAGTACTCAAACATATTTCACAAACACACATTTCACAAATTGCTCACGACGGGGCTCAAATCCCTCACCTCCCCTTTGAGGGAGGAGAGGTTATACCATTGGGCTAATTTCTCGTACTTAAAATGCAAAAAACAATTAAAAAATTTAATAATAAAAAAGAGGAAGAGGAAAGAAAAGACACCCCAAAAAGAAGGTTAGGGAGTCAAATGAGGAGATATCATTTAAAATGCCTTGTATATATGTGAAGTTCGCATAACCACTATGAAACTCCCTTTGGTTGAGACTACATCGCCTTCAGTTATAGGTCTTCTATTGAATACAAGTTGCACAGAATGGCTAAATTCTAGTGATGGTTCTTTGTTTAACATCTGAATCATTAATAAATCAAATAAAATAGTGGAATATTGGATAATAAATAAAGCATTTGAGGTGGTTAAGTATACTTTGATGCTCATACAATGCAAAAGTTTTAATTTGAGTCAATTATATTGATTTCCTTCACCAGTAAGAATGATTACATTAATTCATTTGATACAAAGAATTCATCAATTGTTGACTAAAATATTTAAAACTCTTAATGTAGACATGGAGAGCTCGCAATTGTTAACATAAATTCCGATGGATGAAATTTGAGCCATGTCCCAATTCAACAAAAACCTTAAAATGCTATTATTCATAAACTTGAGCTGGGCTCATTCCATTAATTTATGGATAACTTTAGACACTTGGGTCCACTATTAACATAATGTCACTAAAAGCAAGCTATGGACTCTATCCTTATAATTAATTTACTAATATGTGAACCAGTCCAATATTATATTTGATTTTAGTCAAAAAGCCCAGAAAATCATGTTTTAAGTCTATTTTTGGACTTTCTATTTCATAACAAGCTTCTCTCTCCTATGTTTGTTGCCAAATTGCGGAGAATTATATTGATTAAAGCACCAATTTTCATCGGATCTGAAAATAAGGTGTCTACATAGTGTTGCAAGTTCATGGTGAGGTATTGTTTGGATTTCTTTAATTTATTAGTAGAAGTGGCTTTTGTTCATTATGTGTTATTTGAATTTGCTTGTCTTCGTTAACTTTTAGCATTCTAAATTGCCATTTCAAGCATTAAAATGGCATTCACATTTGAATTCCTCTAAGGGACAAAAAATATATATTTTCATAAACCCGAAATTGATATTTCGATGACCATGTAATTCAGTGAAATTTATTCAGTATATCCTAAAAAAAATAAAAACAATTCAGAAATGAATAAATCAAACTCAAATTTTGAATTAGAAAAAAGCCAACTTCAATGCAAAATAGAATTATATTTAAAAAAATGCATGATTCTTATATGACAATTGAAAGTACTTTAATAATAACAAAGGAGTGTTAAGTTGGAACGGTGGTTAAGTAAAACTTGAAAGTTGCTACTTTTATTGGAGCTTTGATATAAATTGTTGGATCATTCCGAAAACAAATAATGATTTGTTGATGATAAGAGATGGCATCTAGCACTCACTTTGTTGATAGTAAAAGTGAAAAAAATGATACTTGGACCAAGTTGTGTAATCGAATACTTCTCGATCAGCCTTTGGTTTCATTAGAGTGGATCCATGTAGTGAAACCAAAGGCTGCTAAAGACTTCAGTTACACAACTTGATCGGTGCAACTAGCGAAGTCCATAAAAGAGAGCATATGTGAAGGAAGAAAGGAATTTGTGGTGGGAAGAAGAGGACAGAAAGAAAAGAAAAGAAAATAGAGGATCTTTCAAGAAGAAGAATGCTCCCCGGATATTTATAGTTCATACTCTTGTGAAATTATGAAACTACCCTCCAATAAACCCTCACTTACTCATGTGAAATTATGAAACTACCCTCCAATAAAAAAATATAATATTACCGTTGCTATAGCCCCTTTTAATACCTTGTTTTGGTCTATAACTTCATACTCTTCTCTGCTTTCCGGATCTCTCTCTCTCTCTCTCTCTACAAGCCTTTCGGGTCAGCTATATTCTCAATAGTATTCTGTATTTTTTTCCCTTTATTTCATAAAGGAGTCAAGCATGAAGGTTTCTAGTATAGATGGGAATGAAAATATTGATCTCAGGTGTGAGGTCAAAGCCTTGGAGTCAAATATTGATCAAGTATTGGAAGCAAATAATAAGTTGTTGAAGAAGCTTGCGTGGGCAACCCTGATATTAATTTGTATGTGTTTATAAAAACTCATGTTTATTGAAACAAAATACAATATATATCGTTAGGATATAAACGTAATTACACAAAAATTGTTAATGGCATCTCACTGCAGCTGTAACTGAGAAGGTCAGAATAATTTGACAAATAAAAAAAGAGATCTGTGAATCGTGTATATTGATGAAACTTCAGAAAAGATCACTATAATTTACCCTTTATATTATTATCCACTTTTTTGCCAATTTTTTAAACAAAATCCTTTCTAAAAGACAAGGCATGTCAATGTGTTAGGCATATTTGTCATGTGTTCGTTGCATGTTCGCTACAAAAAGAAAAAAATATTTAGACACATGTTTTGACATATTCATGTTATAATTTTTTAGTGACCAAGCATTTAGTGCGTTGTCTCTTCTGAAAATCACAAAACTAAGACAATATATAAAAGGTAAACATTTATATTAGGTTGTTGATATTCGCGCAACACTAATAACCTCAGGCACTCCAATCCTTTTTTTTCTTAAAATCAAATGGCAAAAAGGTCCCTAAATCACAAATACTTAGGCTTTTACATTTTTAATGTCATAATTGCCATTTTTTTATTAACTTCGGGACTTTATTTGTCTCTCATATTGAAATTTGAGAACACAACTTGTATATATAATAAATATACACACTATAAATATGTACACTATATTATATAATATAGTGTACATATTTATAGTTTTCCACTCCCTTGTTTTGCAATTCACTTCTAAAATTATCAAATTGTAAAAAAAAAATCAAAAACTTAGAGTAATTATGAAAACATTATATTTATTTTATTTTAATTTTTTAAATGAATAGGTATTTTGGAACAACGGAAAAAAAAAATATATAAAGAATTAATATTCGAACGAAGGGAGTAATAATTAGGGTAAAGTACAAAAAAAACACTCCTAAAGTACTAAAAATGTGCCCAAAAAAACCTTATCCTTTACTTTGTATAAACACTACTTTCAAATAATGTTGCAACTAAGAACCTTCGCTTAGTAATCCGTTAAAATATAACTGTGAAAGAAAGTGAAAAAAATGATACTTGCACCAAGTTGTGTAATCGAATGCTTTTCAGTGTCTGGTGTCATTAGAGTGGACCCATGTAATGAAACCAAACGCTGCTAAAGCCTTCAGTTACACAACTTGATCGGTGCAAGTAGCAAAGTCCATAAAAGAGAGCATATATCTAAAGGAAGAAAGGTGTTTGTGGTCGGAAAAAAAAGGAAGAAAGGTGTTTGTGGTCGGAAAAAGAGGACACAGAGAAAAGAAAAAAAAGAATAGAGGATTTATTCAAGAAGAAGAACGCTCCCCGGATAGTCAAGATGATCTATCATAGCAAGTTCTAAGTTTGGTTGCAAAAGAGAGGAAGATTCTTACTATTTTCTCCTTGTGATTTTTTAGAATTTTAAACGAGTAACACGTGTTAGAAGATTAAGTAAATAAAATTGCTTGATAAATTTCAGATATATATTTTTTGTTTTAATTTTTTCTGTGTTGGCGTTCATATTCATGAAATGTTTCAAAAAATTTCACATATACACAAACATTTCCTTTTGTTTTTTAAATTACAATAACTTCCTTTGAAATTTGTAATTTTGTTATACTTTATTCTCTCAAGTAATAGACCTTAATGGTCAAAGTTTGCTAACGATAGAATCTGTTTTACTTTTTTTGAACAAGGTTTTAAAAGTGTTATTGTTGTTCTCAAATGTAACCCCACTTACTCATATGAAATTATGAAACTACCCTCCAATAATAAAATATAGTATTACCGTTGCAATAGCCTATAGCCCCTGTTAATACCTTGTTTTGGTCTAGAACTTCATATTCTTCTCTCTTTCCCGGATCTCTCTCTACAAGCCTTTCGGGTCAGCTATATTCTCAATAGTATTCTGTATTTTTTTTTCCTTTATTTCATGAAGAGTCGAGCAAGGGGGTTTCTAGTAAGGTTGGGAATGAAAATATTGATCTCAGGTGTGAGGTCAAAGCTTTGGAGTCAAATAGTGATCAAGTATTGGAAGCAAAAAATAAGTTGTTAAAGAAGTTTGCGTGCAGGCAACCATGATATTAATTTATATGTTGTTTATAAAAACTCATGTTTATTGAATAAAATATAATATATATCGTGAGGATAAAAATATAATTATACAAAAATTGTTAACGGCATCCACCGACAACTCTAAGTGAATAAGTCTGTAAATCGTGATCCTTTTTAACAGACATGGCATGTCAATGTGTTGGCTTGTATGTCATGTGTTTTTTGCACGTTCACAGCAAAAAGAAAAAAAAAATTTAGACATGTCTTTTGACATATTCATGTTATAATTTTTGACGGACAAGCATTTAGTGTGTTGCCTCTTTTGAAAATCACAAAACTAATACAATAAAAGGTAAAAGCATTTAGTGTGTTGCCTCTTTTGAAAATCACAAAACTAAGACAATAAAAGTTAAACATTTATATTAGGCCGCTGATATTCCGACTCCACTAATGACCTCAGACACTCCATTCGTTATTTTTCTTAAAATTAAATGACAAAAGGGTCCCTAAATCACAAATACTTAGACTTTTACATTTTAATGTCATAAATGCCCTTTTTATTAACTTATGGACTTTATTTGTCTCATATATTGAAATTTGACAACACAACGTGCATATATAATATATATACACACTATAAATATGTAGACTATATTATATAATGGTTAAAAGTAGTTAATTTAATTACATAATACTATAACTTCTAAAAGTTTCATTCTTAAATCAAACAATATTTCCTTATTAGGGATCAATCACTTAAGCCACAGAGATTGATGATAAAATCCAATTAATGATCCAATATAACTCGGGTTAATGGTTCTTCAATTATCTATTTAATAATTTAATCTAGATCTATAAGTAAAATCTCTACTTTTTTTTCTCTTTTTTCATAATGTGCGATTAAAATATGAGAAAGGGTTAATATACAGATTGTGTTCATCAAGTGAGTTACTTTATTATTCTCGCTCTTTCTTGAAATATTTGCACTATACAATAATTTTTAGACAATATATCAAATGATAGAGTATCCATTTTGTATTATAACTACCCATTGAGCAATTGGTTTACTTGTACACAAAAATAAAATTCAAGAATATAAATAAATAAAATATGTTAAAGAAATCAATAGAAATCTATAAAAATCCATCAAAGTCTCTAATATAAGTCTATACAAATCAATGAAAGTCTTTAATAAAAGTCTATAAAAATTAATGAATTCACATAAATGTGTCACTTAAAAAATTATTTTTCAAAATCCTTTAAAATCCTAATTGACTACACCCTCCTTACCCTTCAAGATTATGTGCATATAAATACCCAGTTATGTATTGTATACAAGATAATACAATTCAATACAATTTTTCTATATTTCTAACATGGTATCAAAGCCTACTAGTCTATTGTAGTCTTCATAATTTATCGCCCTCACCGCCAGATATGGCACCATCGGCTTCATCCGTGACAAGCAATCGTCAAAATAGCTTGTCTTATATATATATATATATATATATATATATATATATATATATATATATATATAAAAGAAAAAAATATAAAAAGAAATATGATAGCTCAACTCAAGTTCAATTCATCGACTTCTACTTTGTGTGTCAAAATCATTGATTTCAACGAGACCTTTTTTTTATTTACAAATCAATTTTTCGCTCCAACAAGCAGCTTTAGGTCTTCCCCCATCGCTCCAATGAGCTTGTTTTGTGCATAAAGTCACTCTTTTGCAACTTCTTTCTATGTTTTCGCAATCACAATTGGTAACATCACCTGATTGCTTTCACGAGCCGTAGCATCCGTGTCAAAGTTGCTGATTTCAATGAGCTCATTTTTTTAATTTTCAAATCAATTTTTACTCCAACGAGTTGCTTTCGGTCTTCGAGTCCTTTTTGTCTGCCAAGCTGGTCTTCGAGCCGTTTTTGTCTACCAAGCCGCTCTTTTGAATCACTTTGTATGTGTTCACAGCCACAATTCGTAACATCTCCAAATTGCTTTCACGACCGCATTCAAAATTTTGTCTCCAAACTCAAGTTAACTTCATATAACTCACCTTGAATTTGCTAGAGCTATTAAATTATATATTTTTTTATTATATCTGCTACTAAATTATATATCTTTTTTTTAACATTAGTTTCTTCCCCCTTCTCCTAAACCATTTAATAAGATTATGTCCCTATAATTAGTCATTTATGTATTGTTCACAAAATCAATTAAATCAATACAATTCTTTTAATATTTTTAAAAGGTTTAGAAATGAGTTATCTCTGAATTAATTATTTAATATGATTCAAGTATATATAGCAAGTAATATCAATGTTGTCTCAATATACTTTTTAATTTATATATGCAACATATATAGATGATTAGATCAAGAGCAAGGTAGAACAATGGGATGGTTTCGATGAGATCGTGATCAACATGTTTGGATTTGTATTTGTGAGAAGCACTAAAATGATAAATGTGTTCATTAGATGGAAGTCACACGGGTAGTTTTATTTTATTTTTTATGGGGAAATCAGTCACAAGGTAGGTTTGATCACTGAGTTAATAATGGTTGTGGCAAGAACCACCGATCAGCCACATTACCAGAATTCTACCGCCGCCACCGTGGCCGCCACCAAAATCAACGTCGACAAATATTAAGAGTGATAAAATGATAAGTGGTGGCCATTGTGACCACAGTGAATGGTGACAAAATGACACCATCCTTGAGCCTCGTAATCCCATAAAATTGTAAACACCACCTAGATGTAGAATATAGTTGACATTGTGTCAGCAATAATGAGGAATCACGGCAGACACTCCATTGTGGAGTCGTCGGCGGTGGCATAGGTGGTGGAGTTGGTATTTAGAACGCTAAACTTTAAATGGTCATTAATTAACAATTATTTTATAAATTTGATTACTATTTAACTTTTCTAGACTTTTGATCATCAAAATCTACTTTTTTAAAACCAATAAGTGGACTGATTAAGTTTTCACAAGATCATTAAATTCTACTTCTGAAACACTTTTCCATATAAATTTTAGACCACCTAATTTTTTATGACCCATTTAAAATTAGAAATAAACTTGCGCAATTACCTGTTGTTCAAAATTTTATATGTAATTCTAAAACTAGTACTAAGTTTTTGTTTTTTTTTTCAAAACATGTTTTATATTTTCTTAGCAAGTAGACACTTTTTGCTAATATAAATTCTAATTGTTAAATAATACCTGTTTTTTAAAAGTATAACAAAATTATTAAGATTATTTTTTTCATATAAAATTAATATATTTTATAGAACTAGTAAAAAGACACGTGTACGTGGTTAAACGTGAACTTAAAATCTTAATTAATAATTGTATCAAGGACTAAAGCGAAATCTTTCATGAAGAAATTTACTATCAAATGAATAAAATGAAAAAATTGACTGAGTGAAACCATCCTCAACATGATTAAAATAGTATTTAGCTATTTATAAATGAGAAGAAAAAACCAATTATAAAATGATTTTCTTGTATACAAAAATGCAGGAAAAAATTAAATTTTCTACAATTGTTTTCAATAGTGAAGATCAAACAACAAAAGAAAAAAATAAAATTGAAACAAAAGCAAGCATAAGGTGTAATGAGGTGTAATTGATGACCATATTGTGATATAATGTAAAGAACACTAACAATATAGATAAAGATATGAAATACATATAACACTACAATGTCATAGTCCATATGTAAAGAACACTAACAATATCCATTTGCATTGTAATCATATGCAAAAAAATATAATAAAAAACGACATATATAGGTTAATCAAGAGAAACTGGAATAAGAGGGTCAAAGGAGAGGTAGAGGTTATGATCTATGTCCAATAGAAAGTCACACAAGTAAAAGTATTCTAAGAAGTAACATCTACTTCAATCAATGGATAGACTTGTGGAAAACAAAGACAAAAAAATAACGGTCCAAAAATTTTTTTATAAAATTTTATCCTAAAAATTTATAATTCTATTTGACCTATCAAAAATTTATAATTTCATATTCCTAAATACAGATACATTATATCCCAAGATCCTAAAAATTTATAATTCTATTTGATCTTTCAAAATTTTATAATTTCATATTCCTAAATACACATACATTTTATCCCAAGATGGAGCGAGTGATAGAAAAAAATTATATGGTTTATAATTAATTTCATATTTCGAATTATTGTTTAATAAAGTAGCATAGCTATTTCCTACTAATACTTTACTTGATTTACCACATAAAACAAAAGAGATAATTTTGGTCTTTAAAGGTGAGTAAGCAATGAAACTTCATATAGGTGTAATTATCTTTCCTAACTTCATCAAGCATACAATTCACTTTGAACTTTTAAAAATTTATAATTTCACATTCTTAAATACACATACATGGTTTGTTCACTTGATTTTATCTTTTCACCGCCAGAAAGTTTTTGAATATTTATTTGAATATTTGTATTTTGAGTTGGGAGTTTTTTTTCTTTTAATAAAATCTTTTTCTTAATGCATTAATTAGCACCGAAAATCACATAAGTAAAATCACAAAAAAGGAAAGAGAAGATCACCATGATTATAAAAAACTAAGTACACAACTTCGACCCAATTAGAAAACTAAACACAACCAATCAACACATATGATACTTGACACTCATTGAAAATTTTGATTTAAAAGTTTTTCAAGCAAGGGGATCATTGTTTAATTTGTCCAAAAAAATAAAAATAAAAAGCTTGATTAATTAATGCAAATGATGTTCTTAACGAATATTTTCAAATACATGAGAAAGGCAACAAATACAATGTAAAATGCTTAATTAACAAAAGAACAGTCACAAAAATTTACCTATTTTTACTTTTCCGGTCCTACTTGATCCTTTCATCTATCTTTCTTCCAACAAAGAAAACCTAGAATGAGAAAAAAAAAAATTAATATTTTTGAAATATGAACATTAGTAGTTGAAGTATTTTTATTAATCATGACTTAAGCTACCATCACAATCATAAGGACATATAACATAATAATAACAACAACAACAACAAAAACCATAAAACTAAAGAACCTCTCAAGATGATTACAAATATTACATAAAATCATAAAAAAACAAACATGTCATTATAGATCGTAAAAGGCTAATTAAAGGAAGAAGAACAACATGAATAATAGCGAAATTAACTACCTGAAGACTGAGGAGGCATATCTTTCAACGACCCTTTGATTGGTAGTTGTTAGAGCCAACTCTCTTTGCCCTTTCTTTCTCTCTCTTCCACTTCCCTTTGATTGGTAGTTGTTAGAGCCAACTCTCTTTGCCCTTTCTTTCTCTCTCTTCCACTTCGACGTCAATCACTGAGGAGAGAAGAGGGAAGCAAATTTAGTGTTTGCAAAAGTTTTATACAGGCATATATAAAGACTACATATTTATATCTAACCTTTCTAAGAACAAGTGTATAAAAATCACGTACTTAAATATAAAATATTGTGGTTGGAATGATTTTATTGTCCAAAAAATTGTGGAGGTGTAATATTACTCTCTCTTTACCTATCTCTTTCGCAAGTTTAGTGTTTGCAAAAGTTTTATACTGGCCTATATAAAAACTCCATATTTTTATATAACCTTTCTAAGAACAAGTGTATAAAAATCACATATTTATATATAAAATATTGTTATTGGAATGATTTTTTTGTCCAAAAAATTGTGGAGATGTAATATTACTCTCTCTTCACCCATCTATCTCACATACCTATAAATTTCAAATTTCACCATTTTACCATCTTGAAGTTTTCTCACTCCCAATTGAACCCATATAAAACCACAAAACTCAAATTAAATTTAAGATTATTATTAATCTACAAATTTCAAATCCTAATATTCAAGATTTATTCAACTATTCACTGTTTAAAAAAAATCATTCTTAGTTAGGATATATATATATATATATATATACACATACAAACACATATCCCAACAAGTACATGTTTTCCAGTTCTTAATATTATCAATTTATATAATTTTCAAGTTTCAATCTTGTGGCAGATTAACCCAATCTCACCCATACATATACATATATAATCTACAACACATACATACACTTCAATCATATCATCTATGCATACACATAGATATATTCATCAAGAATTCAAGGTTCGATCACCAACTCAATGTATCACGCCAAAATGGTGCATATACTCCATATGTGCATATTCTTCATACATGAGTGTTCACAAGTTCACCAGCACAAGAATTCATGATTACACACGCTTACCTTGTGATGAATCCTCTATTTTTCTCTCCTCCTTTTCTTCTTCTTCTTCTTCTCTCTCTCTCTGAGCATCTGTTGATATTTCTCCCTTTCTGCTAATACATATTATATTAGTCTCCCGGGACAAGAATGTCAAACCTTCTTCCCCCATGTGTCAATCTTCTTTACATGCAATAAGACACATGGCAGCATATGAGACACGTGTCCTCTCCTCTCCTCTTGATTTCATTTCAATTGGTATTTTGGTTATTCGTGGAAGACCAAAATAAATGGATCTGTTAACACCTGGGTATAGTCGCCAATGAAATTTTGTAGATTTCATTAAATGTTTTTTTAAATTAATTGAAAATTTTAATATTTGTTGGTGAAAATTTATTGAAAAATTTAATGCATGGGGTACTATAATTATTATTTTTCTATCGTTCAAGAAAGTTTTATACAATCAACACTCTTTATTTTGAAATTTTCACTTTTATAATTTCAATGCTTAAATTTCGCAATTTCAATGATAGAGATAAAGGATGCCAAGGGTTACAGTATAATAGTACTTTTTTAAGGAATGACACTATTGCTTTCAACTTCTAATAAGTATCAAACACTAACGTGTTTAGAGGTACATTTTGTCATTTATTTATTTTGATTGGAATGGTGGGCTAATAAAATATTTTTCTTTAAAAAAAGAACAAAAAAAAATGGGGTGCATGTAATTTAAAAGTGAAGTGAATATCAAAAAATATGTATGACCTTCCTTTCCTCCACCTCCAAAATGTTAGATTGAGCATTCAAATTCCTTGATGAACAAATATGTATGTCTTATTTACCATGGAAAAAAAATTCAATAAATAAAGGTCATTTTGAGTAAGTATATTGAATAAGTACTAATAAAAAAGGAGATCGATAATACTCACACTCTACTGTTCATCAATTACACTAAAATTAATTTTTTATTTAATTAGAATGACAAATTTACTTTTCAAAATTGAGAACAATGTGTGATTTTTGAAGAATAATTTTGCCCTTTTTCTTTCATAAAAAGAAAGTATAATGCAAATGAAGAAAAGCAGAATGCAAATATATCACTCTAATAGAAGTTTGCGTGTACCAATTACATATAGTATAAGGAAAAATCACCACTAGGTCTCACTTTTCTATTTAAAAACTAGTTATCCTATCAATTTTTAATAAGCTCTATGAATCCTACTTAGTGAATTTTTTTTTCCATAGCTCTCACCCACTAAATCTTTCATTTAGAACCTTTTGATATGTAATCCTTTTTATGTTTTTTTTTTTGTTTTATTTAATTCATTAATCTTATATTATGAATTTAAATTATAATTAATTAATTCCAAAAATATTGTGTAGAATTTCAATGATTTTAATTCACAAAAAGTTAAAAACTCTATTAAAAGATCAATAAAATATAATTATTTTTTCTTATTTAAATAATATTTTATCCTTTTAAAAATAGACTTATAATTCTAAAATAAAATACATAAAATGAAATAAACCAATTACTAATATTGTCCAGCTGTGTTTGGATAGGAGTTGGGAGCAGAGAAAATTGTACAACATATAATCAAATCACTCTAGTTTTATTTTAGATGACTTTGAAATTACCATAGAATTGTAGTTTTATTTTAGATAACTTTGAAATGACCAGAGATATGTATGCGACTTTTTTTTTTTTTATCAGGTTTTTCTAACATTTTAAAAATTAGGATGGCAGGAAAAGAAAAGAAAAAAAAATTGTAGGAAAGTAACAATTCGTAACTACATAATTTTTCTATAATTTTTTCTTACGAAAAATAAATGATTTTTTTTATTGAAAAAGTTATGTAACAATTATATCCTTTTTTATCTCTCTAAAATCAAATGTGTTATTCATAACTTTTTAAAGAAATAATATAGTAGACTTTATCTCTTTAAATATTTTACCCAATTAATTAGTTAAATTTTTATATTGTTTTTTATTTTATGTTTTAAAAAACGACAATTATTTCAAAACGAACAAAACATTTAAGGCAATTAAGTATACTTGGGTGTTGACACAATGCAAGAGTCTCAATTTGAGTCGATTATATTGATTTGCTTCACTTGTAAGAATCACTATATTAATTCATTTGATAAAAAGATTGCAGCAATTGTTGACCAAAATATTTGAAATGGTTAGTATAGACATGAAGAGCTCACATGAATAGTTGCTAACAAAAGTTCTAATGGTGCGCTAATAAAATTCGAGTCATGTCTTAATTTAACAAAGACGTTAAAATGCTATCCTTCGTAAACTTGAGCTAGGTTCATTCCATTAATTTATGGCTAACTTTAGACAGTTGGTCCACTTTTAACATAATGCCACTAAAAGCAAACTACTATGGTAAACTCTTCCCTTCAAAAAATTAATTTAAACATGTGAACCAGTCCAAATATTACACTTGATCTTAGCCAAAAAGTCAGAAAATTATGTTTAAGTATATTTTTGGACCTTTTATTTCATAACAAAGTTCTCTCTCCTATGTTTCTTGAAAAATTGATATGGGATAACTAGCTGAGCCCTTTGCTTCTTTAACCAGCTTCAACAACAAATCTCATATTCATGTTTATTAATTTTACCATGTTAACTTTGGTCTTTTATTTCTCCTAATATTACTCTCAATTTCGACCATACCACCCACTTTTTAAGTCCTCAAATGCATGCTTTTCACACATATATATTCTCATATTTAATCTCTCTTTTTAAACGTGTCCACACACACATATATATTCTCATATTAATCTCTCTCTCTGGTTGCTTAGTTGTTCGAAGGCTCAAATTTATTAAACATATGAAGGTAATGGAAAGTAACCTCTTCTTTTGTTAATAGAATAGTTTTGCTATTTGACTGGTCACAGGAAGGGAGCCAGGATTTCAATTCGGGGATGAAAAAAAAAAGAAGAAGAAGAAAATAAAATGAGATAAATTTGATTCAAGAAGGAGAAAAACAAAATATTTTAAAGGAAATAAAAAAAAATTCGGGGGGGGGGGGGGGGGGGGGGGTGCATTTTCTAAATTTTCAAACTATTATATACATTAAAGTAATATATATATATATATAGATACATGAAGGAAGGAGCCAGCTCGGGTATTGAATTAAAAATACATGATTGGATGACTAAAAAATTCAACTATAAAAATGTATTGAATAAAAATAAAATAAGTTTTTGTATTTATGATTTTGGTTGATTTTTTTTAATCATTATTGAGGGTCAATTCCGCAAATTCTTGGTTGTAACACAAGATTAGTGAAACTTTCATATTTTATATCATTATATGTGAAGAACACAAGATTAGAGAAATTTTCATATTTTATATCATTATATGCGAAGACAATTTGGATGAAAAATGAAAATTTGGAAAATTTTGTGCCTGTTGATACTATGAGATTTATTTTTAATGGGTCAGTGGGTGCAAATCCTATTCACTAAGACACTAGGATGTGTATGGTCATGGTTAAGCTGATGTTCTTTATTTGTTTTTCATTGGACCATACTTTGTAGTGTAGGTTAAGTTGTTTAGGATTGATTATGATAATATGAGAATAATGTTTTTCTATGTAATAATTTGAGTTCTCTATATTTCTTTTAAATTCGATCACTATGATTTGTGAATGCAAATTGGGACACTTAATTTGTCAATAATTGAAGTTCTTAAAATTATAATCTAGATATTGATGTCTAATTTGTTATATTTGTTTATATTTAGTGATGAGTTTTTTTATTCCTGTGTACTAGTCCAACCCTAAAATAATTGATTGAAAGCCAATATGAAGTTGACTAGATTACATTATATAAATAGCAAATTGATCACCTTTTACATAACTAAAAATATGTTTGTGGTTATCAAATTCAGCAGAAAAAGAAAAGAAAAAAAATGAAATTACTGCTGAGAAACTAAGACAAAAAAGAAAATGCTACCTTCGGAATGTGTACGAAGCTACCATTATGACAAAAATCTCCAAAGAAATGTCAAATAATAAAGTTGTTTTGAGGAAAGAGTTGGTTGTCCGTAAGAGTGGAAGTCATCGTCTTAGAAATAAAAAAAAAAGTAAAAAAAAATATGAAAATTTGATATTTAAGGTGTTCATGTTTTGCTCTTAATGTCATTTATCTAATATGTTTTAGTCAATTAATCAAAATAATTTAATTGATTATTGACGATGTTGGATTACACACAACACACATGGACTTATTAGATAAATTTCTAAATATTTCAAATGTTCTTAATTGGGATTCTATGATAAATGTGAAATTGAGGATGCATTTTATTGTAAATTATGGATTTTAAAATTATGCATCTATAATAGTTTTGAGTTTTTCAAGAATTTTAGGACTTATTATTATTCTCTAAAAAAATCTATTTTGATTATCCTCATATGTTTAGCTAGTCATTTTCGTTTTCATAAAACAAAATCCAAAAAATATTTTTCATTTTGTGTTTGAAATTTTAGTTTTTTTTTTTTGGGATATATTGTATTTGAGTTTTTGTGAATTAAAATCCAAAACTGAAAATTGAAAACTTCACAAAATTGGACCGATCCCCAAATTACAAGACCAGTCGCACTTTCTGCAGAGAGAGAGATACTGAAATAAGTCAGACTGGCCCTCCATATTAGGCACCAGTACGTCCTACCTTGCAGCTGATCTATTTTAAGTGCACAATGGAGTTTTAAAAACTCTCTCATTTCTCTCACTCATTCTCTCGTGTCTCTCATCACTTTCAAGCACTCTCAAACTCTCATACTCTCACACACACTCACTCTTCATCTCTCTCCCTTTTGGTTTGTGATTATTTGTTAATTGGAGGTTGGGATTGCATTATTTGGAGGTTGTGAGTGATTGTTTGTTGATTGGTGGTTAGTTGTTCATACAAATCTTCTTAGAACTTGAGGTTCTAAATATTGCACTCTAGGTGTTCGATCAAATTACCCAATAGAGCTTTTGTCATTATTGTTACTTTCATTCATTGGGGCTATAATGGTACGCAAGAGAGGTCGAAATGATGTGTCCATAATTTCAGAAAATAGAACAGTTTTTGACCAACAAATCTTTGAGGATGACTTTAATTTCAACAATTTTCTTGATATTGTTGGATGTCGGGTGATGAGAATTGAAAAGAAAGTAAAGTTACCTGCAATCAAAAGGAAATGGCAGTTGGAATTTGTGAAATAATTTGAAGATAATGGATGACAATCTTTGTGTGATTTGCATGAAAGCGTTGTTCCGGATATGGTTAGATATTTCTATGACAATATGATTTCTTCAAACTTAGATAAATTGGTGTTTGTGACCAAATGCTATGGTGTTCGGATTGAAGTTACCACATATACCATTGTTGGTATTTTAGGTGTGGGGGAGGTTAAGAATAGCATTATCTTACCATACACCGCTGAAGATCCAAACATGCCTTTCATGGATGACATGATTCAGTTGTTATGCATTGCAAATGCACATAAGCTTGTTGATAGGCTATTTTCTCTCTACATAACTCATAATGTTTTAACTCTGAATCTTGTGGTCTCATATAATCTTGATTCACATGACCACAAAGGGAATTTCATCCAGAGTCAGGCTGAGATGTTATACCATATAGTTAGCGAAGATGCCATCAATCTTCCAACTACCATCATGAGGACGATGATCTTAGCAACTCGTCATTCGAGGTCTTCATCAGCTCTACCATTTCTTTATATTATCATGGCTATCATTAGGAATGCTAAAGTTCCTATTCCAACTGGGGCAGATATTGAGAAATCGAAAGGGGAAATTGATTGTACATCAATTACTTAATTGGTGAATAAGAAAGAAAATGATAGAAAATCCTATGAGCTTGGACTGGGGGCTAGTCAAGCAGTGTTTGGAGGTCATGGAGTTTTTTAGTTTCCCGGTACTGATACTCCAGTGACAGCAAATCAGATGAACCATGTTTTGAGGTTCATACAACAAGGGTTTGATCGATTTTATACTAGGATTTATAAACTTGACCCTGATGTAACTGATAATGTTGCAGATGATCGATGTTGATGGTGATGCTGATGATGCTGAGGAGTAGACCTAGGATCTATGCCTTGATGCTTTTGCTCTAGACTCGCTCTATCTTGTTAGATGTTAGGACTCCTATACCTATATATACTTATCTATATTTTTTTTAAATTTGCTTCACCATAGTGGATTGGTTTCCTAAGACATTGCCTCCCCTATGGTTTTTTTCTAACTTGGATTTTTCACGTATACTTGGTGCCATCGTTACTTTACTTGCACTTTATTTTATTTACTTGATTTATGTGTTTGATTAATTTTTAATTGGACTTAAAATTGAATTAACCTGAAAAATTAAGCAAACAAGCAAGTGAACCTATTTACCCCCTCTAGGTTTTTAATTAAACTTTCGCAGTCACTTCCACACCGCCTAACTCATAATAATGTCATCTAGGTGTTGAGATACGATAGACATAGTGTCATGAACTTTTCCATCGTCTAAAATAAAATACGATCACATGGAGTGGAATTGAATGGAGGTGAAAAATATTATCTAAACATAAAACAGCTATTTGTCTCATAGTAATGGCATGAACAACAATTACTAGTGTAATAAGGTAGTTAAAAATAGAGGGGTTGGTGCAATTATGCAGTGTTACCATTCAAATCATTCTTGTTTTAATTTAGATAACTTTGAAATGACCATATGTATGTTACTCTGTCTTTCTATCTCCATTTTTTTAGACTTGGTTTGATTAGATTAAAATAACATAAAAGAAAAGAGAACTAATACATTCAACGTGTTGGATGTGTAGCTTGGCATATTCTTTTGATTCTTCCATTTTCATTTTTCTTTAGAGATATGACTCAAATGAGGTTGTAGGTTAGTTTTTCATTTTTATTTGTTTATTTTTGTACAAAATATGCTTCATTGGCACCTTTTGTATTGAGAAACAAAACTACAATAACATGTCAATTATAATATTTATATTTATTACTAACAAGTAATTTGAATGAAAACTTATAAACATTGGAATTATCACTCTGAGCTTTGGAATTATAATAGAGGAATTAGGACATTTTGAACTCAAATTGAATTCCAATTCCGTATTTGTTTAGTGGAACCAAACAAGACATTTGGAATTGGTCCCCCAATTCCAACATCCGAACAGACCCTTGGGCCCAGTTTGGTTGAAAAGAAAGGGAAGGAAATGGAGAGAGATGTTTTTTTTTTGTGTGTCTGGTATAAATTTTTTAATGAAAAGGAAAGGAAATGAAAGGATTTGGAGGGATAATTTAAGGATGAATAGTAGCTTTGTTATCCTTTCAAAAATGGGAAGAAATAGAAAGAAAGGCTAGCATTTTTTAATGAAACTTTGTTAATACTAACTTTGCCCTTATTTTGATAAAAGCTAAAATTTCTCTTTTAAATATAAAAAGGGTATAAAGGTAAAAAAAATTTAAGAAATATCATTTCCTTTCTTTCCCCAAACATGTTAACTATCGTTTCCTTTATTAATCAACCAAACATGATAAAAGTTTAACACTATCATTTCATTTCCTTTATTTTCTTTTTTCTTATAATTAATGTTATCATTTCTTTTCTTTTCCATTGTACCAAACATAGCCTTAGTGAAAACTGCTAAACTTTTTTTTTAATAAATGGGTGTGGTTCTTGGCAAGCTCGTGCATCATTCCCTGAACACCACAAAGATAGATCATCTCCCTGGTTGAGATCTAATATAGATTTTCTTGAGATTGTATAAGTTGCTTTCAGGGCTTTAGGCCTTTTATTATTTATGGTAATTGGTTTGTTGCCTTGGGCTAGTGTCCTCAGGCCTCTCTTTTTTTTGTTGGCCTATGGACTGTGAACTTGGCAGTGTATGCCCTATCCATCTGTAAATTGTTTCCTAATTTATACACATTTTTGTTGTGTTTGGTATACGGGAATAAAATAAAATGCAGTTGGGAATGGAATAAAAATGAGAATTAAATGAAATAGAATGGTCATTCTCATTTTATTGTTTGGTTGCAAATATAAAATAAGGTAGGAATGAAATAAATTTTAACTCAAATTATCCAAAATACACCTCCTAGTGACAAATAAATTAAATTAACAAAGGTGTGGGGGTGGTGATCGTGGTGGAAAAAGATGATGATGTTGAGGTGGTGTGGTGGTGGGGGTGGCAGTGGGGGTGGTGGAGGAAAGTGGCGATATGAAGGTGGTGTGGTGGTGGGGTTGGCTATAGAGGTGGAGGAAGGTGGAGATGTGGTGATAGTGTGGTGGAAGTGGCAATGAAGGTAGAGGTGGTGGTAGGGTGATGGAAGAATGTGGTGATGTGGAGGTGGTGGTGGTGCGATGTGGCGGTGGCGGTGGCGGTGGTGGTGTGGTGGTGGAGATGGTGGCAATAGTGTGGTGATAGAGGTAGAGGTGGAGGTGGCGGTGGTAGAGCCAGTAGTGGTGGTGGTAGAGTCGGTGGAGGTGAATGGTTTTTTGGTAATATGAAATTTTTTTTTAATCTTACTAGTAATGGAATGTTCATTCCATAGGTTTAACTATGGAATGAATTTTCATTCTAAGGGAATAACCATTCTCACCTTAAAATCTATACCAAACAAAAGAATTGATGGAATGGGCATTTCATTATTGTGTACCAAACGCAACATTACAGACTTACTTATCGAGCTAAGAATTATACGTGGTTCGGCTAAACAAATCTACATTCACGAAGAGTCTGATTTCACTATATAAATTGTAAGAGTACAAGTTAAAAGATTGTATCAAGGGTACGCTCAACTCTCAACCCTTAACCCTTATACACCCAATCTCACTCAAAAAGAAATCACAAATTCTAAACAATAATTTTCTCTTTAACTACCCTCTCAAAAAATAATGAAAGTGACCTCTCAATTTCAAATAGAGTATTGTCTATTTTATTCTCATGATTCTCAACCTATAACATAGTAACTATTTATAGATTCTAAAATTCTAATTCTTTGGTGGATAAGGATTACAATTATTTAGAGCCCAAGACTTGTCTAACATAACTTACCTAATAGGATACAACTCTATAATGGAAACCTAATTACAATAAGAATTTGAGTCAACCCAACAATCTCCCCATTGACAAAAATTTTGACAAGACTTCAATACATGAAACTCCCATTAGCAAATTCACAAATGATCTATCGACCTTTCAAACTCCAGCTACATAACCCGAATCAAGTATGAAGCAATACCTCCCTTTATCCACACAGCCAATGTATTCATGCAGCTATGTCAAGTCAACACTATCAAGTGACTTTAGAAGGGGGATTTAATTCAACCATTCTCCAAGCAAAAACTTCCATCTCACCCACGTATGTTTGGAAATGTGTAACTTGGGTCTTCGATAAATTAAATGAAATACGTCTCAAAATCTTGTTACCATGTGCACCCCGTTTCCTATCCACAATTGAAGTCTAAGTGTTATTGACACCCCCCACCAGACGGTAAAAATCTCCATTTTGTTCTCCTTGCATTAATACCATACAACCCTTGGTGTTGTTTAATACTCCCCCTACAATGGAGCACTTGCAGTCCATAGAGTCCAACCGGGTCAAGAAAATTAGATTACACCATAACTTTGATACGTAAGCAACACCCCCAAAGTGCATTCCACCCGATCAAATATTTTGAACTTCACCATTCTCACGCCCTCAACAGCACACTTGTCACCATTAGACAATGTCAAAGAACTACTATCAAGTTCTTCAAATGAATCAAAACATTCTTTCACAGAGCAAATATGGTTCGTTGAACCCGAATATAAAAACCACTTATGTTGAGAAAAAATGACACATTTGGATATTGTGAGAACATCCCCAAGGTTATTATCATAAGTATATGCAGTAGATCCATTCTTAGAGCTACCATCATCCTTCTATTTTGCAACTGGACAGTTCTTCATAATGTGGCCCCACTCATGACATCTGTGACACTGCTTACCCTTTTCTCCACTCCTTGATTTAGGTTTATTGTTATCACTAGATCTTTGGTAGGTCTGCCTTCCTCTATTCTGTCAATGAACAACCATAACTGAATTTGAACTCTCATCAATAGAGATTTCCTTTTGTCATTGGACAAAAAGTCGATTCAACTTCTTACATCTTCAGCGCATCCTTGTTATACAAGACGGTAGTCAGTATATTCTCATAAGAATCTGAAAGTGAGGTAAGAAGTAATAGGACTTTGTCTTTGTCACACCCCAAAACCACAAGGTGTGATTAAAGTGAGTTTCAAAAAAAAAAATGGGACATCAGTCGATTTCCGTGCAATCTGCGCAGCAGGGGTTTAAAAAAATTCATAAAAAAAAAAAATTTAGTCTAAAATATATATATATATATATATATATATATATATATATATTCAAAAAATCCAGTCACAGACAGTGAAGTAAACTATACAGCAGATACTAACAAATTTTTTTTTTTAAAAATAAGTAAGTGTCCAAAAAAAAAAAACATGAACTGTTCCAGAAATTAATTAGACTCATATGGCTACCTGTGGTAAAATTTTTGAAGCATTAAAAGAATAAAAGGATTATAAATAAGGAGTTCAAACTCACTCATACGGCATATAAAAGTTTCCAACAGTAGTATCAACTCTTAGGCAACTTGAAAAGAAGTTTAAAGACATTCTAAGAACTAAACATGTATTTAAACAATCTGCTACTAACTGACAATTCAACCAAAGTTTTTGAACTATATCATTCCTGGTACAATGAACTACCATATCAAAATCTATTTAACGATATAAATTAAAAAAATGATACGACATAAAATTAAAAGACTTCATTAAACATAGCATTGATCATGGGACAAACATAACCTTTTTTTTTTAACTTTCCTTCATCTGAAAACTCATAAGGTTCAGCTCAATTATCAACCTCATGCAAATAAGATCCTACCATTAATTATAAAGAGACTAATATAACAACAATTTGCATCCATGAAAGTCCTAATTACAGGTTCAGCCAAACAAGACATTTCCCAAATGCCTAATCAGCAAAGTGTGAGATTCATTCTTTACAAAAGTCATTCCTGATCCCATAGCATACAAAAAAAAATATAGAAAATCTACATTGTTACACAAAAAACAAAAAATATAGTTCAACACCCCCTTTTCTTAAGTTCATGCTTCAAACATAAATTACTTATCAGCATGCTAAGACAAAAAGTATAGAAAATTTAACATCTTCAAGTATCAACATAACATGTTGAAATCCACAAAAAAAAATAGAGAGTTCCATCAACAGACTAAGTTCTTCACGGAGCACCAACTTGGCCACCACCATGGGTATCGACACCTGAAATTATTAAGGAATGAGACGACGCCCAGTAGAAAACCCAACAATTACCACTATGAGGTTTGAAATACAATATATGTATATATAGATCAACAAACCTTCAAATAACACAACTTTTAAGGAATTTAAAGACTAGAACTTAAGCAGAAAATCTCTAACAAAATTTTTAAACAAGAAAAATAAATAAATAACTTCAAACTTGACCAAACTCAGTTCATCTTATGTCCCATATAATTTCTTATCGATGAATGCATATTGTCAAACACTTGGTGTGCCTCCAAGAGTTGATCATGCGGTCTCACCCCTTTCGCACCACCGTGACCCTCTCTCAATACCCAACAAGGGTCTACCGCTGCGGGTTTAGGGATTTCTACCCATGGGTAACTCGTACCCAACTATCTCCATAAGGCTTCATCCAACGGACATCAGTCCTACTATTCTAACCCACTGCATTCATTGACATCATCTCAGTTTATTTATTTTTCCAGCAAGAACAACAGTTTCATCTTCTTATGATTTCAATTCTAAAAAAACAAATTGTCCAAATCAGTATATGACCCATTTCAAGATTCGAAACCCAAGACAAAACATAGAAAATCATCATTTCCTGTAAAAGATCTAACATTTAAAGCTACTGATCAAAACTAAGTTTTTTTTTATCCACAATAATTCTCAAGAAAAATGATGTAAATCACATGCAAGAGATATAAACAAGAATTTTAGAACAGTTCAAAGGTTTAAGCAATCCTTCTTGAAAGATACAGAAAAAAAATAATAATAAATCTTGGTTTAGAACAATTTAGAGAAAGATCAAACCAATTTCACAAAATAAAAAAAAAAAGCACCCAAAGTAGTAAAAGTCAGAATTTCCTACCAATTTCGAAACTCTGATTTTTTGTTCTTCCTCCTCTCTTCTTTCTTCTTCTCCAGCTTCGCACCCAATTCTCTCTCTATATCTCACGGCCAACTTTCTCTTTTTTATTTTATTTTTTTCCTTTTCTAGTTCTAGTTTTATTGTATGTGCTCACAAGTGTAAGAAACAAATACAAGTGTAAATGGCTTTGTAAAAACGTGTCCTTTCTATTACATGATGAGGACACATGTTCTCCATGCTTTAAATAATTCCTATTTACCCCAAACTTACTATATTCTTAATTCTCCTTCTCCAAATAAAAAAAAATGCGTTTTAGCCCAGCAACTAAGTTCTATATACTTCCTGAAATTACCATATGGTATCAGCTAAATTAAAAGACAAAAGTTGAGTTAATTATCAATCAACCCACGAAGCCAAAATTAATTTGTCTAAATAAAATATAGGGTATCACAGTCTTCTTCTTCAATTTTCACGTCGACCTTTTTAAGTTGGTCAACAATTCCATGAAATCCATTCATGTGCTCCAAGAGGTTCCGTCTTCTTTTATCTTTAGCTTGTACAAATTCTGTTTAAGATTAAGTTTAGTTGTGAGACTTTTCGCTAGATAGAGCTTCTCTAACTTCTCCCATAATCTCAACTCTGAATACTCTCCATTAACGTTCTTAATGATGTTATCTCCAATACATAGTCGAATTGTGCTAACACACCTTGACTCTATATCCTTTCAATTATCAACTGACATTTTTTCTTGGTTTCCAATATATCATTTCCTTTTAACGCTCGTGATAACCCTTGTTGAACTAGGATGTCCTTGACCCTCCCTTGCCATAGGGTGAAGTTATATTTACCGTCAAATCTCTCCACCTCATAATGTGTGGCAATATTACCAACTATGATTGTCACAAGTGCCCAAAACGAACAACACTCATGTTATGAAGAAAAAAAATCTAAACGAGATTTTTATCAAACGCCTTATGTGTTCCTTAAAACTCTTATACCAATTTGTTTGAGAAGCAAGCCTCTAATCACATACCACCAAATATTACGATGTGACGATAAGTAAACAAGCACGAAGCAATTTAAAAGAACACACCAAGAATTATATGTGGTTTGGCTAAACAAGCCTACGTCTACGGAGAGCCTGATTTCACTATATAGATTATAACAGTATAAGTTAAAAGATTGTATCAAGAATACATTCAACCCTTAATCCTTATACACCTAAGCTCACTCAAAAGGAAATCACAAATTCTAAACAAGAATTCTCTTTCTAAATATCCTCTTAAAATAATAAAAGTGACATCTTAATTTTAAATAGAGTGTTGTCTTCTTTTTTTTTCATAATTATCAACCTATAACATAGGTAACTATTTATAGAGTTCAAAAATTCAATTCCTCGGAAGACAAGAATTACAATTCCTTATTTTTCAAAACTTGTCTAACAAAAACTTACCTAATAAAATACAACTCTATAATGAAAACCTAATTACAATAAGAATTTAAGTTAACCCAGCATTACTTGGATCATTTGAAATAATGGCTTGAATCTTATAGACACAAGCGCTCCAAAAAGCTTTGAATGATGGACTCGTAACGATCCTCGATAAGGCCCTTAAGAATATGGGCCTTACCAGCTGACCCAAAAATAAAATGAACTCGAGTCTTTTTCACACGCTTGTCTTAGTCTACTTGCCAAAGACACGTGACTAAAACAGTTGTGTGCTAAGTGTAACACAAAATATGAAAAGTTAATTACCAGGAAAGCAGGGAAAATTACAGCTAAATTTTACTTTTTTCCTACTGGAAACCAATAAGTCCTATTAAGCTTTAATGAGATCATTATATCCTACTTCGGAAAAAGTTTTCCATATAAGTTTTCAAACCACTTAATTTTTTATTTTCCATTTCAAATTAGAAATAAACTTTTGCAATTACCACTTCTGATCGAAATCTGATATGTAATTCTAGGTCTAGTACTAAGTTTTTGTTTAATTTCTTAAACATGTTTAATATTTTCTTAGTAATTAAATATGAAAAAATGTTTCTTAGCTAGTGGACACTTTTTCGTTAATATAAATTCTAATTGTTAAATAATAGCATTTTTCTAAAAGTATAACTAAATTATTTAGATTATTTTTTCAAAATAAAAAAATTATTATTTCGTAGAGTAGGAATTATTTTTTTAAAGTAAAGATTAAATATTCATTAAATTTTGAAAAACATATATAATAGCAAATTACAAAGAGTAAAATTGAAATTTAGAACTATTATAGAAGCATTTATCAAATAATAGAATTTAATTGTGTGGTTGAAACTTGAGACGGAAATTTTGTGTAATTGACCCCATTAAAAAGGGAGCAATATGCACAATTTTTATAGTTTAGGGAGGTCTTGTTCAATTAATTTTAAGGGCAATTCAAAAGGTTCCAGTAATTTGACCGTTGATTCTTAAAGATAACTTGATAGAAGGGTATATCTTGCAAAACTTTTGATATTTGACGGTGATACGAACATGCATGCATATATATAGGTATAAGCCCACTGAAAATCGTGGTTTAAAATTTGGGATTATTATGATTTTGATTTTTTGTTCACTTAATTTTCATCATGTTAGTCTCAAGTTCATGCTCATTATGTGTCTTTGTTAATATTTGGAGGATTGGTGCATGATTGTGGTGTATATACGAATATGCATATCTACACTATATATATATATATATATATAGATCAACTTTTGAATTGGCATGGATGGGTATTCAAAGAAAAAGGATTGGTGGAGGCCGCGGTGGCAATGGTGGTGAAAGAGTAGTGGTTGGGAACTTGGGTGTGATGGAGGAGGAGAGAGGATGGAGGATTGAAGAGATAGAAGAGAGGTGGTGGCGACAATGGTGGAAGTGGTTGGAAGAGGTGGCCGTGGTCAGAGGTTGTGGTGGTAGAAGGAAGGGAGAGAGAACGGTGAGAAGGAAGAAGACAAAGGAGGGGAATAATGTTAAAATTTTATGGGAAAAAATGTCAATTCACATACCAGAATTTTTATATATTTTATTATTATAACTAGGGTACAATAATAATTTCACATGCATTTTTTAAATCCGTCAATAGTCAAACATTAGTTGGAATAAGTAATACTTTTTTACAAGAGTTTTGTTTAATTTCACTGGAGGTTACTGGTAAGTGTATTTTACCCATTAATTCTTTTTTTTTTTTTATTGTTCAAGGAAATTTTATTCAATAAACGCTCTTTATTTTGAAATTTTCAATTTAAAGTTTCAATGTTAATTTCATAGTTGGCCTCTCCTTCCATCTACATAATTGTAACTTCAAGTTGTATTTAGATGTGTTTGGTAAATATTAGAAGTGCTTTTATTATCAATTTTAGCTTAGTAGAACTTTTGAATAAAGTTACGTTTTGTAACTTTTAAAACTGAATTTAGAGTAGCAGTTTTATATAGTAAGACAACTATTTATCCTTAGACAATTTTATTATATTTTTTTATTGTCTTAATTAATGACAATTTCGTCCATTCTTTCATTTTCTCCACCATCTAGGTCCCTTCCACCCGATCTCCTTCACCATTGAAGTCCCACCACTAAAGCTACATCGTGAAGCCCATCAGCATGCATAGACCTTCAGCCGAGTTCAACACAACCACCTATCGCCATCTTCACCATTTGGGTCTTTTCCAACAAACTTCCACCAACAAACTTCCATGTTCACCGCCAAAGAACCTGCATTGCCGATGGCCCGATACGATTGTGGTTTTAAGAGAGTATGGGTTAGATTAGGTTTGTTTGGTTTTGGATATATCTATAGATGATATGATGCCTTATTAGCTTGATAGGTAATTTAGCAATTTACTGTTTTATTTTTTTTTATTTTTTCTTTTTAAATAAAATAAGGATACTTTGGTTATTTCAGTGTCCAAATTCTTCCAATTTTGAGATTTGTCCTTAATTGCATAATTCATAAATGTAGAGGGTTCATCGTGGGGGTATTTACACATTTTGTAAATAATAAGGGATTTTATGCACTTAATTCTTATAAACTATAGTAACATTCTATTAAAGGGTATTATTGTAAAATTAGCAATATAAGTATCTAAAAAGGAGACGATATTCGTACTCCCATTTTCTATGATCGCACTCCACTTACATTTTTCTTTTAAAAGAAATGACAGAAAGACCCATAAACTCATTATTGCAATATCTATTATTTTATAATACCATAACTACCCTTTATATTATAAACTTTTTTTTTTTTTTTTTTATCTTCTTTACTTTCTTTAGTACTTTTTTTTGGTCCCGTCAAAAGAGATAATTTATTCAATAGAACTTTTTTTTAGCCCTGTCAAAAAGAGAGAATTTATTCTCTCTTTTTGGGTACTTTTTTTTTATGGTCTTCTCAAAAGAGATAATTTATTCAACAGAATTTTTTTTTTTTTGTTCCTTTTTCTTTCACGAACTATACTCTTTTATTTTAGTCATATCAAATGAGATAATTTATTCAGCAGAGAAAAAAATTTGGGTCCTGTCAAAAGTGATAATTTATTCAATAGAGATTCTTTTTCCTAGTTCTTATCAAAAGAGATAATTTATTAACAAATATAACTTTTTTTTTTGCTCATGTCAAAAGAGATGATATATTCGATATAGGTAACTTTTTTTTGGTATTCTTGTTTTAGATTATGTCAAAAGAAATCGAAAACATTTAAGATTGGAGACAGAGAGAATGATATCTAAAAGGGTAGTTGTGTAATTTTTAAAATAAAATATTCGTTTACTTATGAAGTTAGGATTAGAAATGTCATCTTCTTTTAAATGTGAGTGCAGACGTATTTAAAAAATATTATTACTAAATATATTAAAATTAAAATACCAACATCAATTTTTTGGCATCTCTAATGACAAAACCCTTTTCGATGGATAAAGTGTGCTAAGAGTTATAGTCTAATAGTTCTTCTATAAAGGCGATATTCACTCCATTTCTTTTAAAATATGCTCTATTGATAAAGGAAATAACATTATTGTTTCCAACTTAGAATCTAGCACTAATTTGTGTAGAGATACCCTTTATCATCAAATTCCTAGATGAACAAATAGGCTTGTCATGGGAGAAAAAAAAAATCAAAAGATAAAGGACATTTTGAGTAATTGTATTGAATAAGCATTAATAAAAAGAGATAATAGTCACAATATATTTTTTTTACCTTGGTAAGAAATTCACCCACACACTCACTTTTTTCCTAAAAGAAATTTGAATCCTCGACCTACTACTTTAAAAAGTAAAAAAATATCACTAGATTACATTCATTAATAGATAATATTCACACTTTACTTTTCATCAATTGCACTATAATTAATTTTTTATTAAATAGAATGATAAATTTACGCTTCAAAATTGCCTAAAATTCTACTGGGGTATGACTTTTTGAAGCATATAGATCTCTCTCATAAAAGTATGTACAGATTACATACGCTGTGTGTATAAATGTATACAAGGAAAAATCACCACTAGGTCCAACTTTTCCATTTAAAAAGAAAAAAAAAATCCGGGTTGAGTGGTTTAGAGTAAAAATAAATAAAAAATGAAAATTACTGGCCTTTTATAAAAGGAAAAACTTAGGGTTAACCCTATTTTTGTACTCTAAAGACAAATAAGTTTTAAAAAAAATATTCATAGATATGAAGTTCTACTTTTCATAAAAAATTTCAATAAAGTTCTATAACTAATACAATTACTCTTTTACCCTTTTTCTATATATGTATATTGCTTAACTAATTTTCTCCGGACAATTTTGTTAAATTTTTTTTTTATTGAAAATCAATAATTTAAGAAAAAACATTATTTCAAATTCATGTTATATTTGATATATTAAGATAATTTGATCATTTTTTTAGATAACATTGTCTCAAATTTATAGAGATTTATTTTTTATATTCTTGAGATTTTTTAAAAATGAAATATGAAGTAAAAAATTCAAAATTAATGAAAATAATTCATTTATTATTCATAAATGTAATGCATGAAAAGTATTTTGTTGTATTTTAACATATTGTGAGTATTTACGGAAAGTGAATTTGAAATAATTTGTTAATTGTTTTAGGATTATTAATTTTAGTAACAATTAATATTTTTTAAATGAGTATTAGTTACAAAATATTGGAAGTAGAGAAAAAAATAATATTTTAGTGAAAAATGGCACTAATAAAAATTTAGTAATAAAGGGCAATACTGGAAAAAGGTTAAAAGGTTCATTATATATAGAATTTGAAATTATTTGAAATCTTAGTAATAAAAGGCAATACTAGAAAAATGTTCATTATATAAACTTATTTGAAAACATTTTTCAAAAAAGAAATTCTTTGTCTTTGTAAAAAAATTATACGATTTATTTATTGTTTTTAAAGGTTAAAAGTAGGACTAATCATTATGCCTTTATAAAAAATAAAAATAAAAATAAAAATAAAAAGAGGAAGGAGTTCACTATTTAGTGATAATTGTACGGCCCTTTCATTGTGAGGAGAAGAGTTATTGGCTACCCGGGCTACCGGAAATATACTCAGACACTACCACCGGCCGGAACCGCCACCTTCTCGTTGCTTCCTCTCGTTCATTTTAGGGAGAGAGTCTATATATATATATAGATATATATATATATATACACACACACACGTGATCTCGTGTTGGCATTTATCAGATGGTTGATCGGCGACAGAGGTGAATGCAAGATGAGGGAAATTGTCGATTTTGTGCTAGGATTTTGGTTTCTGGATGTAGCTAACGATATGATTCAACTCAAGGAGCTTGTAGAGCTCTGCTTGCCGATCCACAGGTAAGCCCCTTCATCCACACACACATACATATAATATCAATATATCATACATGTATATACATCACGAGGTTGAAATTAGTTGTTTCGGAACCCTAATATAGTCTTTGTATGGAAGATGGACCCTGGGCTGTGGTTTTCTCTTTCCTCTTTCTTGACCAAAATCTATGTTTCTCAATTTGATGGACACGATCGCAGTAAGTAAGAGACCTTCATAATAGAAAAAAAGCTACTAGTATAAAACACTGTCACTGTGCCCTTGTAGTATAAAGCTTTTTGTTTTAGTGGAGGATGTGTATGATTGTATGGTTTCATTCTTTGGCCCATTGGAGGCACTTCATTTAGTTCAATGGACTATTATACCATTTCAACTATAATGTAGGAGTGTTTTACAAAGAATCTCAAACTTTCAGTCAATTTAGTGTCCACCTAAACCTTTTTATTTATTCTTTGTTATTATTAAAATTCTGTTACAGGTCGAGTTTGGGCAACCCTTGTTTTTTTAGTTCAACAGAATTTTTGAAAAGCCAATTAAATTTCTTAACCGAACTACAATGAAAAATGTTAAAAGTTTCCTTCTTTTGCCGAATTTTGGGTCATAGTATTTCAAATATCTGAATTAAACATGAAAATTTTCATTTCAATTGACATTCTATCTAGATACAAACTTACCGATTCACACAAAAAAAGGGGAAAAAGCAAAAAAGGAACAGGCAAATTTTACAACCATGGGACCAGTATATTATTTACCTCACTCTACCTGGAGAATGTATTTCAATTTTTGCCTGTTCAGTTTTGAGTTCCAAAATGGTGTTCTGTAAATCAATTCATTTTTAAAATGAAAATGATAAGAACAAACATATGCTTTAGAATTTTTTTAATTGTTGAATGAAGATTCATTTTTTGGAAAAAAAAAAAAATGTTTAGAAGATCAAATAATGAAATGACACGAAAAATTTTTTTGGAGAGCATGAACTAATTAAATAGTTAAATAAGTTATTCTATAAAACTCGTGTTAAGGGGAAATCGAATAAGACCTGAAATGACTGTGCTTTGAATAATTTTTATTATTTTGATTTTGGCATTTTCAAAGTAGAGAATGAAAATCATAATGAGCTGCCAATTGGGCTACGAAAGTGTTACTTATTATCTCACTCTGCCACCACAATTGGAATTGGCCTTCTTTGAAGGATTCACTTCAAGTTATTAAATTGCTTGTTAGAGAGTGTAAGGTAGGGCATCACTGAAACTGGGCCTATCCCTTGTTTATTAGAAAATAGAAATACAGATAATCCATCTTATACTCACTATCTTTTTTGATAAGTCATCTTATACTTGCATCTTAGCATTTGATTTTATTATTTAATAAGGGATGTAGTTCTATACTTCTATTTAATGGGAGTTGGTGCAAATAATAATATATGATGATATGTGTGATATGTATGTGTGCAGGGGTGGAGTCAGGAATATTCATTTGGGGGGCCAAACTCGTAATAATGTAAAATTAAATTTAAAAAATAAAATAATTGTAATGATTTCTCTTTCAATGCATTTTTAATGTATAATTTTAAGAGGAGGTTGTCAATGTCGAGCATTATTTTTCTTCTCTCTTTAATTCATAACAAATAATATATATTTGTGTGTGTGAATAGAGTTCTAATATGTTGTAGCATGGTTTTCAATAATAATTAACATGTTTTTTTGTACTAGATTTAAAATTTTAAAAGCAAGTGTGAAAAACTATAGATAGATAACCATAAAAAGGATTTTTTTTTTTTTTAATTTTGGGGGGATGGCAACTTTAATTTTTCTACACAAAATCACCATTAATGACCATAAATAGGTAGCATTAATAGAGTTTTGATATGGCCCCCCTAGCCCCCATCTCCCTCCGCCCCTGTATGTGTGTGTTCACACTCAATCTCACATGACCAAATGGTTGATGTCACCGCCACATTGGATAATTAGGGAATGACACGTGGCAATTGCCATGAATCCCACACTTGAGAACTCTTTAGCAGTGAAAGAGCAGGATTAGACCGAAGCGAAGACTAGTTAGACTAATGGGAAGACTAGTTTGTATGCAACATAGGTTAACTATATTTCTTAACTTCTTGGTGTAGCTTAGCTAGTAGCTCCTTTACATAGCATAGTGTAACTTGTAGCTTAATCACAATATACCAAGAACACGCACGTCTTTAATTGCACTCCATGTACACCTGTTGACAAGTACTTGTCCAGTTCAATACCCTCAGTAATGTATCTAAGTGGAGTTGCTAATTGCTATACCATTCTCTTTCTCATGGAACTAGTGCCTGACATTTTTTTCTTTTCTTTTTCATTCCAAGTCGATCTTGTTTCTCTGCTTTACGTTAATTATTTCAGAGCATTGTTGAGGCAGTCACAACCTGAAAGGATGGACAATTCTCACTTCCCAACAGCCATTTGACAACTTAGCGATCGGCTCTGGTCATAACTGGATGAGTGTTTTAGCTCAACATACCACATTGGTGTCCTCTCCACACTTATTTTTGTAGGAAAAAGGACTGATTGAGAAGGGCAAGCACTAAAGGAACTTTATAGCAATGACGACATTGATATGATGATTTACCCTTGCAAAATATATGAATTAGGGGTTATCAAAGGTATGAAGGTAAAGATTTCCTTTAATACTCATCTAAAATAAAATTTCCTGTCATTGTAGTTGAATAGTGCTGAGGGGAAATTTACGAAGTGGATTTTGCAATGGTCATCCTATATTACAGAAAATTTCTATTTATCAGGAAAAAAATATATATTTCAGAAATTTTCATATAGTTCATTTTCAAAGGGGATTTTGCTTTAATCAGAGAATTTTCATTTAGTTCCTTTCTTCACAAATTAATTACTATACATGACCTTATCATGTATAGTTTCCTTGCACTCACATATACCCTAGTGTCAATATAAACGTTATCCATGATCATATAAGATAACTGTAGATGGAGAAATCATACTATGTTGAAAGAAAATAAAAATAATTACATTGGGGAGATATGGAATGGTTGAGTTGTGTTGGTGGGGCTCTGGAATGCATTAGGAAAGGGTGAATGAATTCTCTAAACATATTGTTGTAGGGAATGGGCAGAGGGTGAAGTTCTGTCGTGACCCCTTGTTGTTAGAGCTTCTATTTGCAGTCGAGATTTGTAGATTTGGATAAAGAAACTTCCACAATGAACTATGTAGAGTTGAGTGGCTTCTTGTGTATTTTGTTTTCTTTCCATTAGATTCTCTTGCGTGTGTTTGTGTACTCAACTTATACAACATAATACATGCTACAACTGATACACGATATAGTTCACACATTGACAACAATGGGCATGGCACAAACCCCCCCAAATATATTTTTCTTTATCGATAATAGAAATTTAATTTTGGGAAAAAGGGCAAAATTTTGTATTGAATGGAAACATCGCCAATTAATATTTATGTCTATCAATCAATATTTAACTCATGACAAATATAAATGTATTGAATAAAAATAAAATCAATCAATATTTAAGTTTTTGTATTTGTTATTTTGGTTCATTTTTATTATTATTATTATTATTATTATTATTCAAAGTCACTCCCTTTGGAATAAATTCTTAGTTGTACAACATTGGAGTTCATGATAGGGTGACTCCAACTCATTGGGTTTATTAATTGTATTTGACACACAGGATGAGTGACGTCTTCATATTTTATTTCATTATAATTTATATAGTGGTGTAAGATAGAGATAGAAATTCAATTTCAAATAGTAGAATTTCTCTTCCCATGTTTTCTTTCTCATTTTCTATAGTAGTACAACAACCCAAACAAATGATATTGGCCTGAATAGAAATATTGACCTCCAGAAGTGGCCAAACTAGGAAGCTCCTTTATTGACTTAATTTTGAAGTTTCTATGATAATTGAAAATATTTGGTCAGATTGCACTAAACCTCATCCCCTTTGCTATTTTTGTCACCAAATAACCCCCTTGTGCTTTCAAAAGTTGCAAAGAACCCCCCTTTTGCAAAAAATGCCCTTTTGCACGACCATTTTACCCTTTCCAATTAATTTTATCAAAATAACCTTTCACCCACCCCACCTTCCTTTCATCCCTTAGATGTACAGTAAGCCCCACTCCACCATGGACGACCCATTCCAAACTCACAGGATTAGTTTGGCAACCTTTTAGAAAAGAACAACAAGATTAGATGATATATGATCAGATTAAGTATATCTATCCTCATGATATATAGTTTTTCCTAGATGATATTCAATGGTTCAATGGTTAGATTCATATCGTATGGTTTTCAGAAAGTACTGAAATTTTTATCCTAGATAGTTGGACCCCAAAGACGAACCACTCCATGGTTAACCTTAGATGCATGATCTGTGATTCTGTATCCACTTGATTAAGCTGATATTTCTTTGACCCTGTTTCTATAAAGAAGCCAAAGCTCCACACTTAAAGAATCAGATTAATAATCATAGGAGATAAGTGATTTACCGAAGAAAAGAAAAGAAGGAAAAAATCATAAGCATATATATAAGTGGTTATTTTCAACGATCGAGTTTTGTATGAAGCTGATTGTGGAGGGGAGTGGGGCTCACTGTACATCTAGTGGATGAAAGGAAGGTGGGGTGGGTGGAAGGGTTATTTTGATAAAATTAATTAGAAAGGTTAAAATGGTCATGCAAAAGGGTATTTTTTTTGCAAAAAGGGGGTTCTTTGCAACTTTTGAAAGCACAGGGGGTATTTGGTGACAAAAATAGCCGCGCGGGGGGGGGGGGGGGGGGGGGGGGGGGTTGTTGGTATTTAGCCACTTTCTAAAAGTATAGGGGGGTTAAGTGCAATTCGGCCAAAATATTTTAATAATAACAAAAAAGTGTTAGGTTGGAATGGTGCTATAAATTTAAACTTGGAACTTACATATTTTAATTGGACCTTGATATAAAATTGTTGGGTCATCTTGAGAAAAATAGCACTTTGTTGGTGATAAAAGAGGGCATCTATAGAGGAAGAAAGGGGTTTGCAATAGGAAGAAGATGACAAAAAGAAAAGGAAAAATAGAAAGAGGATTTATTCTAGAAGAAGATTGCTCGCTGATAGTCAAGATAATTGGTTGTAAAGCTTGGTTGCAAAAGAGAGGAAGATTCTTACCATTTTCTCTTTGTGATATTTTAGAATTTTGAACAAGTAATAAGCATTAGAAGATCAAGTAAAAAAAATTTATTGATAAATTTCATATAAATTTTTTTATTTTTTATGTGCTGACCTCCATATTGTTGAAACTTTTCAAAGAACCACATACTTTATATTATGACACATTTTTTGTGATTTTTTTTTTAAATCCCTTTTAATTTAGACACATGTCCACAATGTGTTTGTAGTGTGTTGGCATGTTTGGCGTGTGTTTGTTACGTGTCCATAGCCTGTCTAAAAGGATAAATATTCAAACACATTTTTTGGCGTGCCCGTGATCGACGTGTCCGACATGGACACCTCGACCTTTTATTCATCAAACTTTTACTATTCACCGCTTTTTTGTAGTGCAATAAAATCGAAGTTTGATATTTTGAAGAAAAGTTCAATTACCTTCTATTATGATATCTAGTGAATTATACGTGTGTGTGTGATTTTCTTATATACATATATATTGATACTTCCTATTTATAATTTTTATTATATTTAATCTATTGCAGTTGCAATAGTCTAGGAAATAAAAAATTACTACATGCCTCCCAATATAAGTGTCCCGCTTAGGACTTCAAGTTTGCTTTCAAGGGGCAAGCATTTAATGTGTTGTCTCCCTTGAAAATCACAAAACTAAGACAAAAAAATGTAAACATTTATATTACTCCATTTGAAAAAAATTCAAAATCCAAGGACAATTTGGGGAAGTTCAAATTTGAATCATCTCGAAAAGGAAAGTGGACACTTAATTTAGGACATCCAAGAAGAAAAGGTAGACACTTATTTTAGTATAGAGGGAGTATAAAACCAAAGTAATATATAAAAACTAATATATATCTGTGTATATAATATTTAAGGATGGTCATTGTTTGATGCATGCTAAGTGTTTGAATTACTTTGTGCAACTATTGCCAAATATTAGGTCTATTTCCAGTCCATCCCAGTCATTACTCCCGATTAACGGGGATCACACTAAATAATGGCCTTTTTTATTAAAATTATAATGGTAACATATTTTCTAAGGTCGTGAATTGAGTTACATGTGCATTTGCAGATGTGTTTGTTGTGTTAGTTCATTTACACAATTGTTACTTTGATTTTTAAAATCCAGATACAAATATGTGGATGCAAAAGTAAGTATTGAAAACTTTTGGAGAAGCAGAGATAGCATAATGGTAATCATGAAGTGAGCCCTATCAAATATAAAAATACATTTATTAATAATTATGGCAGCTGATATGGACCACTTCAGTTATTTTGATGAAATGGGACACCTCTTCTTGTCCAATAACGTTATTGTCCTTTCAAATGCGCTGTATTGTGCAATATAAATTTATTTTCGTCTCTGTTTTCTATTCAAATTTTCTTTTATGTTTATCATGAACAACACCCATCCCCCTCCCCATTTTTTTTAGTTTCGATACTTTTAATAAAACAGAAATGTTTCCTTTACCAAAAATAGGGTCCCCAGTAATTAGGATAAAAACATGACAACCAATTTGCTAAGACTTTTGGAGAATCCAAATTTTTGTGTTCTCATTCTGCTTTTTGGTATTGTTACCAAGAGCCATTTTCTTGACAAAAGATCCAGGGAATGAGTGATGTTGGCTTAGTTGTTCCGGAATTTTTTAATGTAAAACAATGCTTTTGAAAAAAACCTTAATTTTTTACATCAACTGTGTGCACCCTAGGCAAAGCATTGCTGTATAATTTTCTACAATCATATGTTTAAAACAAAAATGCATTTAATCACAAATAATAAGTGGTCAACTAGAGACCTATCATACATCGACTACTGTTGGTGGGGTGAACCTGAACATCATGCTTAAGCAATTGTAAGACATGTTTTCTATTAATTTTCAACTAAATTGGTCTTAACTCAACTGTGGAACAGTACCTTTTTAAACGGTGTGAAGTTTGTTTCAGTGAGTTTCCCTTAATTGGGGGATGAGACCTTCTCAGTGCTTTTTGCCAAACCTTTCTACTACTAATTTAAGATAATTGCAAAGAGTGAACTTCCATAATAGCAAATTTCATGAGTTTCTTAGGAGATAAGCCTTGGATAGCATGTTTATTAGCTGTTCATTTTTCTTAGCCTTTTAGGTGATGAACCTTTGGTGTTTAAAAGGTTGTGTTTTCTGTTGGAAGTGGACCATGGGATCAGCTGTTTGATGGTGGTAACTCACCAGTCACCAGCCTTGTACGTGGCAGTAATTGCAGCCCTTGCCAGTGGACCTTGTAGCCATCTTGGCTATTCCTCGATCTAGAGCTGACAAGTGCAGGGCCCATCAGTGAGGTACTTTGTTGTATTCTTTATATCTGATTTTTCACATATCCACTGACCAACACAGAGTAAAATGTCTAGTAACAAGAATTTTGTAAATAGCTTTTTAGTACTTCTATTTATTGTAATAGTCAAATCCTTCCTAGTTTCCATATGTGAAGAATATTTTTCATGCTCCTTTTCAATCATTCAGAATATTGAAGGGTCATTGATAGAGTTTTCTCTTCTAAGTTATTGTCTTTATAATCGAAGTTGTATGTCAACTAAATATATTCCATGTAACAAATGATGAATTGAGTTTCTGTACCAATAATAAAAATAGTAATAATAATAATTTTGTATATGAAGCACCCATATTGGACGTGAGAGATGCCTCCTGTATGGGTTTGTCACACCCATTATTTCGTTACCGTATCAACTGTTTCATTTATTTTATGGATCTTTCAGAATTAGAGAAGTATTTGTGTCTACAAGTAGTGTTACTTTTGATTAGTTTGAAGAAAATTAGAACTCGTATTATTATTGAGCCTCGTTCCCCTAACATTTGGGAACTTTTGGAATTGATGGATTTTTTTGACATCTAGACAAAATGCCCCCACCCAACAAGCATCCTAGACACCTTGCCCATAGTTCTTCATCTTTCAGCTTTTGATCTGCCAATACGCTGATAGAGATGGACACATGCTTAAAAAAAGCATTATGGGAAAATGAGCAACTCAAAGCATATTTCTTTATTGACAAAATGCAACTGTAATTCATGATACAACGGCTTTGCCTGAACGTCTTGCAAATGAAGCTATCTGCAATTAGTGGAGAATATCTATGATGAGGAATAAACCCATCTAGAAATGTTGCTTTCTGGCTAATCACCATTGTGAAGCCTTGGCTGCAGATTCCAGGATCACTCTCAAGACTTCCTCACCAACCACAATAAAATGCTTGTGTTTGGGATTTATTCCTCATGAAAAATATAATTTCTTAATCAATGTCGATTGTCCATTGGTGGTTCAATCATGTTGTCCCAGAATCTCATGCAGCTTGAGCATATTGTTTGTGCATGAATATTGTGAATTGTGGTCAGTGGCTAACATTTCTGTGAACTTTGCTGATTGGAAACCTTGACTGAGACATGCCTTTTATGCTCTGATTTTTTGGAAAGATTGGTTGATTTTTAAGAAGTGCTCCCTGTATCATTATTCCGTTTTTCTTTTACTTTTCCATGCATCTGAACCTTGGAATAAATTCCTGTGTTTATTTCACTTATCAGTATCTATGGAAATCTGGTATGCCTTAAATGCCCCATGCAATGGTTGCTATCATTGCCTCAGAAACATTTAAACAAAAAGCTGTTCCCAGAGTACAATCTGGATACTGTTAAAATATTAATTTCACCAAAGTGGGAGAATAACTTCTTCAGAGCCTGATTAGCATGCCAAATGCCAACAGACTTCATTGGGTTAAATTTGCTTTCATTAACTTAATTAGGATGACTTTTTTGTCTGTATAAATTTAAGATAATTAATTTACAAATTCTGCAAATGCATGCATCACACCACACACGCAATCCCTTGATGTATACTTCCACTTGGGGATTGAAGCCTCCCTAATGGAAATTGCCTTTCACATGTGTAAAACCAAATTGACATTTGTGCGTGTGTGTGTGTGTGTGTGTGTGTGTGTGTGTGTGTGAGAGAGAGAGAGAGAGAGAGAGAGAGACTTATTCCAAGAGGTAAGAATAGAATCAGTGAATTTGTCCTCTCTTTTCAAAATGTTGATGATATCTGCAATTGCGCTGAAACATAAAAGAGTATTAAAAAAATCTGTATCCTGTTGAAAACTTGAATTACGTGTTAAGCCTATTATATTTTGATGTTACTGGATGGTACAAGTACTATAAACCACATCCATGCTTATCCTGGAAGTTTGTCAAATTTTCATTACTAAAATCTAATAGTATGTGATGATGGTGAACCCCACTTCCCCAGTTAGAAATGCAGATTCATAATGGGATTTTGAGTTGGACATTTTTTTCTTCATCTCACCCCCACTCACTCCCCTCCCTGTTTAACATTTAATGAGCAGGACAGAAGCTGAGAAACGCGACACAGGAACAGTAACTGCTGTTGCACTTACCCAGCAGCAGCACATAGCTCTCAACTGATGGCAAAGTTAATGAGCTGGACACACACATGGTGGTACCAGACAGTGTGTGTGTGTGTGTGTGTGCGTGGTTTTCAGGGGATTAATTTTTCTTATACAAGGAAACAAAGCAAAAACTGAAATTTTGAAGTTTGGTCTGCAGAGATAGACAGTGGAAGATGGAAATTATGAACAAAAAGTCCAATGGGTCTTGTTGTTTGATGGGGAGTGAAGGTAGGGGCCTCTGTTGGCTTTGCAGAGCAAGAGGGGAGGCTTAAGGCCCCCACTTTGGAGAGCACTCTCTGGTGTTGTGAGAAAAGGGATACAAGTTAAATGGTTGTAATTAGTACACCGTGTTTTCTTTCAGTGTTCCCTATCTTCCATCTGCCGCTTCTCAACACAGCCATCTTCTGTCATACCATTAACAGTTGTGGTCCCACACTTTTTTGACACACTACTTTCCCACCCCCCAACATACCCATGAAGATAACCTTTTCTAAAAGAAATGCTTGCTATACAAGTAGTAGTGTTAAATCCACTAAATTTGACACACTGGCCACTTAAAACCCCTTCCAATTTTGCACCTGTCCGTTATTTGTTGGGTTAAATCCTAAGAAACACAGATAAGGACAACATATATACCCCTTCTAATATTGCACCTGTCCGTTATTTGTTGGGTTAAATCCTAAGAAACACAGATAAGGACAACATATATACCCCTTCTAATATTGCACCTGTCCGTTATTTGTTGGGTTAAATCCTAAGAAACACAGATAAAGACACCATATATACCCCTTCCAATATTGCACCTGTCCGTTATTGGTTGGGTTAAATCCTAAGAAACACTGAGAAAGACACCATATATGGATGCGACACCATACATACATGGTGATAGGACAAATCTTTAAATAAATAGAATAAGAAAATGGCATGAATGCCTCAAAAATTAATAATATAATATATTATTATTATTATACATATAATATCTTTTGGTTATTTTATCCATATATGGATGCGACACCACACTGTAGATATTGTTTATTTCGTACTCTCTTGGCAATTAAGATATTTAAAACACGTCTATACAAGTAGGAGACATCTCCCTTATAAGTGTCAATAACTTCTCCCTTCCTGGCAATGTGAGATGTCATAGATAACTTATGTCTTTAGAACATAGTTGGTGGATTAGTTGCATCATAATTGGTCTTTAACGAGTTTGAGTTAGGCCTAAGATTTTAATTTTTTTTTTCCTCCAAGGGTACTCTAATTTATTAATGTATTTTTAGTGATATTTTATTTATTTATTTTACGTTAACGTAATAACGATTGTAGTGTTTGATTCCGTTACGTTACGTCTGATAATTTCGTTACGTTACACCTGATATGATTCTTCGTTCACAGTTGAGTGATGGTGTATAGATTTTAGGTGCCTATGCAATGACCAAAGGAGAGTGTTACATTATCTAATGCATGTATTGTCCACATGGATCTTGGGAAGCGAACACTTTTGCTCTCATAATTGAACTTTTGCCTTTCAAATCACAGTTTAATCTGTCTTGACAAGTCTCTACCGTATCCTCTCATTATTAGGACGAGTTCGGGTATATGTCTTAATCGAGTTAAGGAGAAACTTTGGAAAGAGACTCAAAACTAGTTCTTTTCTCATTAGTTAAAAGTGCATTCATTAATAAGCACTCATTTCCTTTTTCATAATTTTTAAATTTTATACCTACAAAGTTGATAAATTTATGGTATATTGTTAAACTTTTTGTTTATACTTTTATGTTCTATAGATTTTTTTCTAAAAGTGGGCATGGCGGGGCACCCTGAACCAAAATGAGGTGAGACGCGTTTGAAAATTTTTTCGTCACAGGAAAATTTTGGTAAGAAAGGGACAACTCGTGTCTTTGCCATCTCTAAATCCAACAATATTACGCCAAAGAGTGAAATTCAACCCCTAGCAAAGACTTTTTTGGTTGGGGCAGCGGAGACGAAAGACTAAAAGCCATGTGCGAGGTCTGAGAAGAGAGGTGTTACTGTGTGAGGGCTACCCCGCATTGAGCAACCCATGCCACAGTTGAGAGAGAGAGAGAGAGAAGCACACAGCAAATGTATTACCCTAGAAATTTCAATGTGTCAAATCTTGTTATGTTTTAAACTAGCAAAACCCCATTAGGTTGGTGCATTAGTTATACAGGGAAGAAGGGGATTATGGTTGATAATAATTAGGATTTAGGACCTAACAAAGCCCACGTCATAGGCCCACCAAAAACCGACTATATAATATTGATTAGACTGATATTAATGGGGTTTTAACCAATCTACTAATGGAGAACCAATATTCTAAGCCATCATCCCTTTTCCACTTCTTAAATTAAAAACATTGTACCAGAAGTTAGTTCTCTTGCAGTATTATTTACCATGACGTACATTACAAATAAGTTAGATACATGCATACATATATACATATATATATATATATAGAGAGAGAGAGAGAGAGAGCCAAAACAAATGGGGCCTAAAAAAGATTTTACACGAAGCTTGTCACCTCTCAAATTGGGCAACTGGCCAAGGGGATGTTTGGCTATTGAAAAACTGTTGTAGACAACATAAATCATGTTCCGACTGAGGTTCATCACATGGGTTGTGAGAAAAGAATAGATATATCAGATCATGCATGGTTGCCTTAGAACATGCCAACATTTCCATGGCCACAGTTCTCTCTCTCTCTCTCTCTCTCTGCCTTGTCAAAGAGATATATGCCAATATGCCCCGTCATTTCACTTGGGGAATTTATATTGGAAATTGCTTGTCAATCCCATTCCACTTGCTCAATCCAACAAAGATCACTTTCTTTATTCTTAATTCTTCTCTACAAATTACTTATAACCTAAAAGCCAATCTTTATTAATACATTATCCTCTTACTGTTTGGTGTCACACACTTAACCAAAAGGTCCATTATTTTACAGCAAACCCACCATTAGCAACATGCCACAAAAGACAGACAGACCATTATCAACCAAGATATATGGACGATTAATATATATATATACCCCCACCAACCATTTTTACGAACTTAACCATCGATGATCATGATGAGATACATACACACTGAGGCCTTGCTCTGCTTTTAGGTACTGCCACCCAAAAATACATCCATCAATCCTGACACGTGTTCAAATATTATATACATACATACATATATATGTATATTTATATGTATGTATAAATATATACATATGTGTTAATGTGTGTTGCTAAACTAGCAGACGTTTTTGATACATTCTCTCTTGATATATTGATTGACACGTTTAATAGTAGGGTCCCTATCCTTTTTGCTTGTGTATGTGTGAGTATATATATATAGCATCTATATATCCAACCTCCCCAAGTATGCAATCACATTAAGCTCTCAAAAAAAGAAAACCAAACATACATACAAACACAAACAGGGAGTACTTTATTTTTGTTGCAACCTTGTTACTATTATTATTGTTGTTTCTTAGTTCTCTAACAAGATAGATAGCTATCATGTGTAACCCAAAACCATCCTCTCCATCTTCATTTGTCTCTACTAAGAAAACCCAATATTTCTTAAATCCCAAACAAACAACAATGGATGATGATCTTCACAATGATGACGAAGAACTCCACAGATGGCCAACTCCTTCTGAGGTATAAATAACATTTGTCATTTACTAATCATATACACCTAAATAGATAGATAGATAGATATACACATTTCATATATGTATGTTATATATTTTTAACAAACAAACACTCATCATGTCTAGCTTGCATGTTCTTTCTTTTGCATTTAGGCCTTGGAAGAGATCAAAGCCATAGGGAAGATCTCAGGTCCAACAGCTATCACAGGTCTACTACTGTATTCAAGAGCCATGATCTCCATGCTTTTTCTCGGATATCTCGGAGAGCTTGAGCTCGCCGGAGGCTCTCTCTCCATCGGCTTCGCCAACATCACCGGCTACTCTGTCATCTCCGGCCTGGCCATGGGGATGGAGCCCATTTGTGGACAAGCTTACGGCGCGAAACAATGGAAGCTTCTTGGCCTCACTTTACAAAGGACAGTGCTTCTACTCCTCTCAACCTCAATACCCATTTCATTCATGTGGCTCAACATGAAGACAATCCTCTTGTGGTGTGGCCAGGACCAAGAAATCTCATCCATGGCTCATACTTTCATCGTTTTCGCCATTCCAGACCTCTTCTTTCTCTCACTCCTCCACCCTCTCCGCGTCTATCTCAGAACACAGAGCATCACATTACCATTAACCTACTGTTCAGCAATCTCAGTTCTCCTTCACATACCTCTTAATTTCCTCCTAGTAGTCCATTTCAAGATGGGTATTGCAGGTGTTGCCATAGCCATGGTTTGGACTAATCTCAATCTCTTCCTTTTGCTCGGCTCATTCGTCTACTTCTCTGGCGTGTACAAGGACTCGTGGGTGGCTCCGAGCACGGACTGCCTCCGGGGGTGGTCGTCGCTGCTGGGGCTGGCGGTGCCAACGTGCATCTCCGTCTGCCTCGAGTGGTGGTGGTATGAGTTCATGATAATGCTCTGTGGACTGCTAGTCAATCCGAAAGCATCCATTGCTTCAATGGGAATTCTCATCCAGACCACCTCATTAGTCTATGTGTTCCCATCCTCTCTCAGCCTCGGAGTGTCCACCAGAGTGGGGAACGAGCTGGGGGCGAACAGGCCCGCAAAAGCCCGTGTTTCGATGATAGTGTCGCTCATCTCCGCCGTGGGTTTAGGCCTGGCTGCCATGCTGTTCACCACCCTGATGAGGCACAGGTGGGGGAGGTTTTTCACTAACGATGTTGAGATTCTTGAGCTGACAGCAGTAGCATTGCCGATTGCCGGACTCTGCGAGCTCGGGAACTGCCCGCAGACCACTGGCTGTGGGGTGCTGAGAGGCAGTGCGAGGCCTACAATTGGAGCAAACATCAATTTGGGGTCATTTTACTTGGTGGGCATGCCAGTGGCATTCTTGATGGGGTTTGTGGCCAAAATGGGGTTTGCAGGGCTGTGGCTAGGCTTGCTTGCAGCACAGGGCTCATGTGCTTTGCTCATGTTCTATGTACTCTGCACAACAGATTGGAGGGTTCAAGTGGAGAGAGCAAGAGAGCTTACACAGTCTTCTTCTTCTTCTTCCTCCACTACTACAATTCCATTACCAATATCATCATCAAAATTAACAGAGTCTGCCACTAAGGAAGCTAAGAAAATGGCTAATCTAGAGGAGATTTTCAGCACTAATGCAGCTTCACTTGAAACTGACCCTCTCATATCCAAACATACATTGTGCAGTAATTAGAGTACTTCACCCATTTTTATCCCCACTCTTGATGAGTTGCTGTGAAAATTGTTCCACTAGAGTTTCACCCTCATTTATATCACTGTAGAAAAGAGTTTTTTTTTTTTTTTTTTTCTTTTATGTTTCTGTTGCTTCTTTTCTTTTTGACAAGTCTAACAGTATTGACTGTAGAATAGAATAAAATAGAAATATTACAACATATATTAGTTCTCCATACTGGCCATTCTGTGTGTGAGTGTGAGTGTGTGAGAGAGAGAGAGAGAGAGAGATGATAAAGTGTCTGTTAGAGGAGAGAGAGGAAGCATCTGCATCATTTTTTGTTGTTCACTTTCTATTTAAGGTCATAGTATTGACTGCCTAAAAAGGAAAATTAGCATAATGCTTTACCAACTTTCTCAAAACCACCCAATATATATATATATATATATATATATATATATATATATATATACACACACACACACACCTTCACACAATACTTTTTCATTTCTTTCATCACCAATGTGAATGAATTCTAAATTCTCTCATTCATCTTTTCAAAGATCAGTCACTCCAATCCTGAGAAATATTGTTAGAGGCTTTTTCAAGAAAGAGGTAGCAACAGAGAAAAAAAAATATAATGATACACAAATCAAAGTTGTGGGAACCAAAAATTATCATCAAAGTTAGATCCAACAAATCATAATTTTTTCAATGGGATCCACATCCTTTATGATCACCAACACCCATGCAAATCTGTAACTTTTTTCCAATGCATTGACACAATTTTTTTTTTTTTTTTTTTTTTATCTCTAGGATATAATTACAATTTTGAAAAAGTAAATCAACGACAACCGAGAGAGTGTCACCCAGTACATGAGGCTTCCGTCACATGTCCTCGTAACTAAGAACAGCTAATATCATAAAAACATTGCCATGAAAATGTACCTGCAAATCTTTAACAAGAAAAACAAAATGGTACCAGATATATATATATATATATATATATATATATATATATATATATACTCTCTCTATCTCTCTCTCTCTCTCTCTCTCTATATATATATATATATATATATATATAGAGAGAGAGAGAGAGAGAGAGGTATTTGTAACAATGAAAACAGTAAGAATGTGATAAATTGGTAGAAGTAGAGGAAGTATGGATTGAAAGAGGGAGGGGGCCTTGGAAGGGTGTGGGGGGGGCCCCTGCTTCTAACTGAAGAAACAAAATCCAGCTATTATTGCCTCTGTCTACTTCTCAGATGACAAAAATGGGAGCAGTGCCTCTGCACAGCAGTTTCCAGTCCCCCCACCCCCACCTCCACCTCACCATCTCTGCTTCCTTCCAGTGGGTCTACAAAAACTAGCACAAACTAACATAAACACTCACTACCCTGAAGAGTGACAAAAAATAAATAAAAAAAATTCAAAATAAAAAGAATATCACACACACACACACATATATATAATTATATATTAATAAACAGAGGATAACAAAGTTACAAACAGGGGAGCCATCTCATTTTGAGGGATACACCTAAGGCCATCATATATTCCTTAAAAAAACAATTCCTCCATTTTTATTTTATTTTTCTGCTAGTGCTTTAAACCAAGCTTTCATCCCACCACTCCTTGTCTCTTTTACCAATTTATTATATCTCCATCACTATCTAGCTATGCTAGTATTACACACCAAAAACCCCTTCACTTGTGGCAAGAAATTGTTTCTGAAACTTGTGGTATTGCAAGAACTATACATCACCAATTCAATTTCATATTACATCTAACAAGAGTTTAGAATATATTATCCTCATTGCCTCCACACATAATTTTACTATATTTACCCAAGTTCCACTATATCAGTTCTGATATCGTTCCACAAAATGATAACATTATTTTTCCAATGAGATCATGATCATATACAGTACAAAGAACAGTTACATAGAACAAACAACTACATGATAGTAGTGGGAAAAATAAAATAAAATATATCTTAAACACATTTACAATACTACCGTCCCCCAATCATTAAATGAGGTGGACCTTGTTAGTGACCCATACCACCCAACAGTTGATAGTTGCCACGTGGAATACGCAGCATGTGGACCACTGTTGGCAGCATTCATCCCCAAAAGTCTGAAAAATTCTTTTAATGTTTGGAATATCGATGACATGATATCACCGATTGATTAAGTGTTGACACGACTTAATAAAGTAAATGCACTTTTACTTATGTGACAAAATATAATTGGTGGATGATACCGGTGATATAGGTACACTGATATCTCTCTTCAAAAATCCGGGTGAAATGAAGTTATGAGGAGTAAACGATTAAGGGGAAAAAAGTAAAGTGTGGAAAGAACTTCTTATACTTCTACTGGTAAGTTTTTTTTTTGTTTTTGTTTTGGGTATGCGTCTCTTTTCAAGATAAGAGACCAAAAAGCAACCCTTCAATCAACCAGGTCAAAAATTAAACAGAAAAGTTGTCCTACTAGCAAAAAAAAATTCCCAAAGTCTCTATCACATTGCAAAATTATAATGGGTATGAACCACTCACTCTGGATGATATGAAATCACCATATGTGAGAGTGAACAACTCAACCAAAGTTTGATAATCAAAACTAAGAAGAATGCAGATCAGTGGTGTGTGTGTGCGTGTATATATATATATATATATTTATTTATTTATCCCATTGGAGACTAGTACCATCTAGTACAAAGAGGCAGATGGACATTTAAATGATGATGATGTAACTTTTAAAAACAAATATGACATACTTGAAGACTTGGAATCTTAAACCTTGTTTCCTCGCTCTCCCCACATTGGAAGTGATGTCCCTCAATTTGGATAAATGGGGGGTACCCCCTGAAGCTCCTGTGCAAAAAGACAAACTCACTCCTTCCAAAATTACAGTGGTGTACTTCTCCATGAAAGCTCTGCAGTCTAAACGGTAACTTTGTCCCGCCATAAAGAATATAAAGGGTCGTTTTGTTTTACTGCAACCCAAGCTTTATTGGGTACCTTACCTTTATATTATCTGGATATCAAATTCCACTGGCTTCAATAGCCAAAGTTTAAATTTATGGGCATCTTTACATATATATTGTGTACATATATATTTTAGAATTTAATTTTTGGGTAAATTCTAGTCTCTATTGTGTGTGTACATATATATTCCATCAATATGTAATGTATTTTACCCCATGAGATGGGCAACATTTTAAAAAAAAAGAAAAAATTGTAGCCTTTTCTGAAGGAATCTCCTCAAGCTGGTTCCTCCTGTTATGGTATATATCTATCATAACCATCACTTTCTAGGACATCATTTTTAACTGGGAATCGAATAAATTCAGGCCACGTGTCATCGCGCACGTATTCTACTCTTTTATTCCATTAGTGCCGTTAGATTAAGCGACACGTGGCTCCCATCTCCTATCACATAACTCAGTAGTCCACCAATAGCATCATTCTATGTGCCAAAAAAGGAAAAAAGAAATAGAAAAATAAACGTTAAAGTGAGCCATTGGTGGGTGGAAGTGGTAGGGTTGGTGCACCACAAAATTCAGCAAAAAGTCGGAATACAAAAAAATAGATAAATTTTAGCAAAAAATATGAATTGTTAATGTAATATTCTAAGGCTTTTGCTAGAGGCATACCTAAAACTAGCAATGACTTTTGTGCCAATCTCCTATTCATGTCTTGAAAGTCACCACCTCTTCATGAAAGAAGAAACAAGTGCCCTTTATCCTTCTCTTAACTTAAACAAAAACAATGTTAACAACAAAGCAAAAAACACACTTAGTGAGCCAATGGAGAGACTGTGCCCACTACATGCTTATGTTAATATCCTTTACTATAACAAGTGTTCAAAACATTCTCTTATAGGCAAAGAAAACATGTGTCAAACCCAACAACACATGCTTTATTCCACCCCCATTTGCCGAAAGGCATGCTTTATTTAAACTAGACTAAAAGCCTAAAAAATGGACGACTTGGAGGCACCCTTTCATGGCCCAGCACTGGTGCTAGTTACCACCTTACAAATCAAAAACTGCCGCAATCTACAGTCTACAATTATTGTCTATCTATTGCATTGCAGGGTAAAGATGCCTCCCTAGCCACAGCCATGTTGATGATAGATGCATGCATCTATAAATATAATGTCTATCATTTGATAAAAAAAATTCCAATTTATCAATCCGATTCAACCTGCGTAACACTTCCCGATGTGGGTTGTTCGTTCGTTCGATAGTGTCGCGTGTCGCGACACGATCGGATGGACTATAGAGAGAGAGAGTCACATCACTCTTAAAAGTAAAAGAGTTTGTGAAATGAATACGGCTTTTACTCTACCACCATCAGGGCAGCATGCATGCGTGCTGACCTAGTCTAAGGAGAGAGAGTGAGTGAGTGAGAGAACTTTGATTCAAATGGATCACTTGAACATTCAAAGATGCCAATCGTGTGGCATTAAGCTATACACAAGACTGCAAGTGCCGTATATGGCTTCCCAAAGGGTCTTAATTTTATCAAATGGAGGAGCAAATGTGGACCCTCTCCTACAGTAGGGCACACAAGCACTAAGAGACAAGTTAAGTGACTTTTTGAGTGTCATCTAATGGAGCATGGGAACCACTTGCAGGGGACATTTGTTGGCATTTGTAGGGCAAGAGGAGAGAGCTTTAGGGCAATTGAAGTTTGACAATTCTAGGGTAATTCTTGTCTCTATAGAAGCTGAGTAATGTTTTTTTCTTTTCAACTTTCTTTATTCAAAACCGTCCTCCAATTTGGAATGTCTCAAAAACACCCATTATTGGCCCCCACTTTGTGTTTTCTAACTCATCCAATACAATTCTATTCTTTCATAGCTTCCCACAAAAGTCAGTCTACATACAAAGCTACGATAAGAACTAGTCATGAATGAGAGAAGATGAGCCACGCCTTTTGCCACTACTACAAGAGTGAAAGCTGAGAGAGAAAGAACAAAGATATATATCTTTATGCGTAACACGTGGAGGATTGGCTTAAAAAAGGTTTTGGAATGAAGTTTAATTATGATTGATTGCACAGAACTTTGCTTCAAAGCGAAAGCAAAATGAATTGAAAGATATAGGCTCAAATAACTTAGTGGTTTTGACAATTCTTTGTTTTTCTCACTAGTGTTTGACCCAATAACTACTTGTTTTGTGGTTTTGACTCTATATATCATAATCAATCGGTTTTTTTCAACTGGCTTTTTGGATACTTACTTGGAAAAGGCTAAAAGAGGAGTCCAACAAAGCCATGAACACCATAGAATTGATAGAGGAATATAATAAACTTCCTTGGGTTGGTCAAATTTCTTCTTTCGGTGGGGAATTGCAAAGGTCAAACTCCACAACCTATATGGGAATTTTGATCAAAATGATGATGATAACCACCAGGACATGAGTCAAAAAACTGTATCAGATGTATACAAATGATAGTTACAGACACGTCTCGTAAATGATAAATTTGGTCCTTGAGCATCATTCAACCTAACACTCGGAAAAAAGAACTCGCAGAATGAATATCTCAAGTAACATCATCACTGTCGGTCTAATAAGTCCAACTTATGTCTTAGAAGCCAAGACTACTAATAAAACATAATTAACGTGTAGTGTCTGCAACAACAATAGAGCTCTCTACGTGCAGAGTACTGATGTGAAGAATAAAAAACATTTCATTTAAGAGAACGTGACTTCTGGAAGCCATGCAATCCAACTACAGGAAGCAACTATATCAACATATCTAGAGAGTAGGTGAAGCAATCCTACATATATATATATATATATATATATATGACCCATTTCTCTGCAAGAACTACAAAAATTACAAATACAGCTATGCTATGTAACATGTATCCATGTAACATGTATACAAGCCAATCCTCGTATATATTTTTCAGAATTAAGTGTTACCTGATTACATCTGCCTTAGTTCCCAACCTAACTTGGTTTACACGCATTTTTTACAAGGACAAGAACTCTGCTGATGCTCCTCTCCCGTATGGTTGCAATTAAACCAAGTGCAAGCCATCTCAATGTTGGCAATAATTTTTAGTTGGGCTCAAAGTTGAGATGCCTGCATTAGCCAAATGTGTGCTATGATAATATATGAACGATATCATGCACAAATGCACTTCCAAGGAAATCAAGATAATTCTTGATGATAGCTCATCTTTTCAGGGCAGAGAACTGTGGCCAACAAATGATGACCATACCTTGCTTCCTTGTCATAACAAGCCATCCTGTAACAGAACTACAATCAGAAAATTTATAATATGAATGAGTTCATAGATGTATACTTCTTTCAATTTGAGGGAAACCTCTAATAAAATGACTCCTTAAAACAATTATCATTCAGAACAATGATAAAAAAATGCATATGAAACTTTTTTTTCCACGAAATGTGTACATAGACGTGTAATTCTATTAATTCAAGGAAATCCTCTTATAAAACAATTTCTTGAAACAATTATGGTTAAGAACAATTGATCAAACATGCATTTGAAACATTTTTTCCCGGAAAGGGACAGGCTAATAGAACGAGAAAATTCACAACTATAGAGAGCAAATGATTTTTCAATTTTTCTCCTGCTGTTTGGAAGGAAAAAAGAAGGGAAGAGAAAATAATGGAAAACAAAAAAGAAGAGATTATTTTCCTCATTAAGAAGAGAGAGTGAGGGAATTTTAAAAAGTCTCTCCCATTTTAAATACAGTATCAATGCTCAAATTATAATAGGTAATAGTCATTTTTATTTATGATACCATGGATAGGTGATTCAACTTTATAAGCAAGGCGGAAAATGTTGAGTATCTAACAGAATCATTGAATTATCTTCTCCTCTAACATTTTAAACACGGTACTAAGCCTTAAATCATAGAAGGTAATTATCTCTTTTATTTATGGTACAATGAAAAGGTGATTCAACCACATAAGCAGGGTGGAAAATGCCAATTCTCTAATAGAAGCATGCCTACACCTCAATTAATTAGTCAACATTCTGTCTGAACCATGATCACACAGGATTCATTTTGAATCGAACACATTATAGAAACTAATTAAAATATGGACAGTGACAAAACTATTACCCAAACACAAACTTCACAGAATTCCTTTCTAGGTTTCAGCATTAACTTTTGCAAGTTCTTCTATTTCATCCACATCATCAATGGGAATGTCTTCACTGTTGTAGTCAATGGAACCTACACTTGCACAATAACAAGAACTCTCAGCAAAAAATTAAAAGAAAAAGAAAAAGAACTCCCAGCAAAAGATTTCCATTAAATATTAAACAGACAAGAACCTTGCTTACGTATCATCATATACATGGATGTATTGTAAACATCTGTGTAAAAGTAAATATATATATGCGATGATCTCGGATACTTAGAATGCTTTTGTGGGGGGGGGAGGGGGGCGCATCAGATTCTAGATTCGGTACTGATTGCCAGCAAGTGTGTGGAGTCCAGATTCAGAAGTGATGGGTAAATGGTTGTGGAGGTTTGGAAAATAGAGATCTAGATTGTGGAGGAGGGATATTGCTTGTCACGTGGGGAAAGGGGAGGGGGGTGGTGTTCTAGAGAGATGAGATTCCTTGTGGTGTGGGGGTATGGAAGACTATCCGGAAGGGGTGGGATGAGTTCTCAAAACGTATCCGCTTTAGAGTGAGGAGTGGGAGATTTGTCATATTTTGGGAGGATCATTGGTGCGGGGAGTTGTCTTTGGCTCATAGATTTCCACATCTTGTTCGGATCACCACGGATAGGCATGCCTTGGTGACCGACTGTTATCAGCTTAATAGCGGGAGGACGAATTGGGATGTTCAATTTCTGAGGCAACTTCAAGATTGGGAGATTGAGGTAACAGAGTTTCTCACTAGCTTTATAGATAGGAGGTGGAGAGGTGGAGGTGGAGGGGATGGATGAACTAGTTTGGGAGGAATCTCCGAGAGGAATCTTTGGGGTAAGGTTTTTTTATCAAAGTCTTTTTGAGACCCTGGGTGGCCCTTTTCCTTGGAAGGCGATTTAGATATCGAGAGCCCCTCTCAAGGTAGCATTTTTTGTCTAGACTACAACTCTTGGGAGGATTCTAACACTAGATAATCTTAAAAGACGGCGACAGGTGGTAGTGAACTGGTGTTGTATGTGTAAGAAGGCTGAGGAATCAGTGGATCATCTCCTTCTTCATTGTCCAGTGGCGAGGGAAGTTTGGGTTTTGTTTTTGACAGCTTTTGGCATGATTTGGGTGTGTCCCAAATCCACGATCGAGGTGATAGAGGCTTGGAGAGGTGTCTAATGGTGGGTCGAGTCAGGGATGCCAGGAGATCCACGCCCCTTTGCTTGTGATGCAGAACCAAAAGCTAGTAATACTTAGCTATCAAATAGACAACAAACCAGAGAGAGGAGAGAATAAGAAGTTAGAAGATGAGATGAGACTAGAAGAAGGGGGTGAGAAGACAGATGAAGGGGATGAGAAAATAGACTAAATGAAATAGGTTAGAGAGACTGAGGGATTAAGAAGAGTAAGAATAAGAGGGAGAAGAAAAGATACAAGGAGGAGTTCACAAACTCACGAAATATTATTCAATCATCAAAAACTGAATTGTTTAGTTACATCGAAGCCTTTATATAGGCAAAACATAAATAAACCCTAAGAAACCCTAAAATAGTAAAATACTAAAATATTCTTTAAGACTAAAACAATGACAAAATAATAAAATTAATCCTAAATTAAATTAAATCCCTAATTCATTTGCTCTACCCAATTTCTTGTCCCAAGTTTTGGAGACACTGACGTGTCAACCTTATGTACATTAATGGGACGCTTACCTATAGAAGTGGTCAACTTAGCCACCTCTTCACTAAGTCGGTCCATGGAGTCTGCAAAATTATTCACGTTCCGTCCTATATTTTGAAGTCTCACACATTGCAATTTGGGCGTCATAAATGTCTCTAATAGTCATAGTGAATTAATGGAATGGGATAAATAGGGCAATTGTTATGGGAGGTATGCTGATATAGACTCAAATTAGATTTAAGTAAACCAAATTATAAATCACAACAATGCTCACACAAGAAGCAAAAATGCATGTAAGGTAAATTATGTGAAGACATTATTGTGTGAAAACCAACTAATTGAATGCAAAGAGATTGGGAGCGCGAATGGTGAAGGCAGAACTATAGAACAGTGTAATAGAAGGTCAATCAATACAAACAATTGTTCAAATTCAAGTAAGGACCTTTTGCAAATTTTTAGACTTTTCAAACATATAAAAGTACTAGTTTCAATTTTCAAATGAAGTACACGTACCTTTACCGAAGTCCAAACTAATCACACAAATATTGAATGCTCCCAAATGATGTAGACAGTGAAAAGTGGCACTAAAACTGTAGTATAGATTCTATATTTTTTTCTCTGGATAACTCAGAACATGTATCCAAACAAGCTGAATCTAATTCTGGATTGAGCCGGGTAAGGTTGGCTGGGTTATAAATAAATCAATTGGCAGCCTTCCCAAATCAAACGTACAGAAGCTGCTGTGGTGCTGTTACGCAGACGAGTGACGACAACAAGAGCTCCGCAGATGATGATGGCTTCAAAAGGCTCTGACGATGACCAAGACGACGTCAGGCAAAGAGGATTCCGGCGATTACGCTGCTGTTTGTTCTGCGATGAGGGTTGTTCGCTGTTGCTTGGCAACTAGAAACTGACAATAGAGAATCTCAGATGAGAAGAAGATGACGACACTGATGGCGGCAGATAATATCCGGCGACGCTGTAGTTCTTTCACTATCTATTCATGATGAAGGCTGTTGCTTGAGGTTCCCAAGGTAAGGGAGAGATGGGTAGTGGGTTTAGGTTGCAATTGGTGTTCAAATTGTGGGTCAGGTTCTTGCGGCTTGGGTTTAGGGACTGTTTGGATTGCGGATATTTGGCAGTCAAGAGTTTCGGGTGTTTGGATTTGGGTTGACGACAGATGACGGAGAGTAGAGACTGTTTTCTGTGTTGGGTATGGGTTTTGCGAGAGTGGGGTTGTGGTTTCCAATGTGTGGACAGATGCTGATTTGTTTTTTTCTTTTTGTTTAGGCTTGGGTTCCACAAAGGGTTTAGGGTTGTTGTTGGAATTGTGCTTCTAATTTGATGTGCTTTCTAATTGGGTTTGCAAAGATGGATTTGCAGTGAGGAAGAGGCAGCGGTGGGTTAGGGTTCCGATGGTTGATCAGTTGGCTATCATTTGGGGTTAGATGATGAGGGTTTAGGGCTTGGTCTCTGTGTTGGGTTGCTGATATTGGTTGCTTCGGTATGGAATTGGGTATGGTGGCTGGTGAGATTCTGTTTGGGGGTGTTAGATGAGCGTTGTTTGGATGGCAGTGATTAGGATTTCAATTGGCATGGGTCTTATTGCAAATGGTGGCGGTGGTGGCTAGGACGGGTAGGGTTTGGTTTTGTTTGGGTTGATGATGACAAAGGGTATGTGGGTTTGGGGTTTGTGGATGAACACGATGATCAATGAAGGTTGATTGTTGATGAACATATTGCTGTGAACAGTAAGCATTGTAACAGTGATGATTATTGCTATATGAAATTTTTTTTCCTTTTAAACTTGAATCTTTTGCTTTGATACCAATTGATGCGGAACCAAAAGGCTATCTAATAGACAACAAACCAGAGAGAAAGAAGAGAATAAGAAGTTAGAATATGAGATGAGACTAGAAGAAGAGGGTGAGAAGACAGACAAAGGGGATGAGAAAATAGACTGAATGAGATAGGTTAGAGAGACTGAGGGATTAAGAAGAACAAGAATAAGAGGGAGAAAAAAAGATACAGGGAGAAGTTCACAAATGCACGAAATATTATTCAATCATCAAAAACTGAATTGTTTAGTTACATCGAAGCCGTTATATAAGCAAAACATAAATAAACCCTAAGAAACTCTAAAATAGTAAAATACTAAAATATCCCTTAAAACTAAAACAATGACAAAATAATAAAATTAATCCTAAATTAAATTAAATCCCTAATTCATTTGTCTCTACCCTTTCTCAAAAAGTAGAGGCATAACATGTGCAGCTCATCCACAAAAATCATAACCCGTCTTGCATCAGCTTGTGGTGGGAGTTGTGGTGGGAGAGAAATAGGCGATCCTTCGAGGGAGAGGAATCTACTATTTGGTCTCTCAAATACGTCATTATGAGTTTGTTATTTTTTTGGGTCAATGGGCGTAATTGTAAATCGGTGAGGGAATTTGTGGATTTCGTTGATAGTCTAAAGATGTAGATCGCTTGTTTTGGGCTTTGTGTATTCTCTTGGGATGCGCTCCCCTTTTGAGCACCTTTTACAAAATTTTACTTATAAAAAAAAAGTAAATATTCCATGTTATTAAAACACGATACAAGTCAGCTATATAAGTCTCAATGCCTGAACTATAACGAAAATATATAAAACACAAACATTCGTCAATTATATTCACAAATATATAAGCAAGGCTGCAGGAAACTAGGCTTAGGACCTGCTACAGTTATGTCATAAGAAGTCCATGTAATACAGTGCCCTTTTTGGTGTTGGAACATGAGAAACCAGGAAACAGGGGAAGTGGTAATCATCAAAACAGCTGATTCTTAAATTGATACATTGTGCCAGTTTGGAAACACTGGCGGATCTGGATGTCCATGGATTATTTGAGACATATGGTTAACCTTATTAAACCAATGGTTCACGGAACTAATATTAATATTGAGAAAGGAACCTATTTTTAGCTTTTCCGGAAATTTCCAATCGAATAATTTCAAGAAAATCTATCAATTTCTTATTTTACTATGCTCAACATGTATACTCCTCTATCCCTAGAGAAAAAGGAATGTACAGAAAGAGTTTCATCTGAATTGAAAGAAGGCATGGCAATATACAAACACAAGTAGTTTCTTATCCATGGCAACTTTTGTACTGGCCCAACAGAACACCAGAAAATAATCATTGCACTTTTTGCCCATTCACACTCAGGATAGACTCAAGCCAAACGTTTGTAACTTTACTGAGGTACTGGACTACTTCACATTAGGAGGAAAATCAAAGAAAAACACTCAACAGTTTACGCTAGTACGCAAAAATTTCACATCCTGCAAAAATCAGAGGGACTGGTCTACTTCAGCAATCATAGACAGATAATGATGAACTAATTACCTCTAGAAATAAAGGATGCCGGGCTACGAGTTAGCTCCCTTGATTCTAATGTGCTATCAAGAAGATAAGGAAGTTCTAGAAACTGCAATAAAGCTTCTGTTTGAGGATTCCGATAATGACCTGCTAAAAGAAAAGGGAATACCAATTATCAACATAAACTATCCATGGCATTTGATTTCTAAATGATCATAGTATGCACAAGTTTACAAAAGACACGATTACAAAATAAACCTGAAAAATCAGAAATTATACAAGTTGTGAAACCAAATCTTAAATGATTCCATATATTTGAAATCACCTAACTTAATTTTACACTGGCATACTCACCAATTTCTTTAGCAATAACATTACCAAAATATTTATATATTAGAATATGTACACAGACTGATTCAGGCATATTGACTGAGAAGGCAACCACAACAACTATCTGATGGCAGATGATCGGCTACACCACTGGCTTATTGCCTGGATCCTCCTAATGACCGCATCAAATGTACAATCATGGTTCAATCCTCAGATGCTGATCAGCCAGCAGCCTCACAAAACCGCATTTCTCAAGCAACTTATCTCAAGTAAAACAGGGCAAGAAGTCCAAATAGCATTTAAGTAAGAATCTGTGGAGATGAAAAGAAAAGGTGGAGAGGTATGAGATAAGAAATGAAAGGTGAAAGGCAGTGCCAAATAACCGTGCCATAGGGTGACCTCTGCCTAGAACCTATGAACTGTAGTCTTGTACATTAGGCTATGGTACATGGACTCAGATACGTGTGTCGAGTGCGGGTACATATCCAAGCGTTGGACGTGTCAAATTCAAAAACAAAAGAACGCAGGGACACTGCTAAATATTCATATTATTTTTTACGCAAAAGTAATGTATTTATATAATAGTGTCCAAGATAGGCTTTTCACTCATTTTGAAACAATAATAAAATGAAATTGAATTATATGATATGCTTTTTAGGTGCACATCCAACCAAAAGTGTCAGACACATATCCCATACCCATGTCCGTGTAATGTGTGTCCAACACGGATACTTCACCTACTTTTGAAAAGTCCATGTAAAAATATAAAATAGACACAATGAACAAATCATTAAGGCATGAGATCCTTTAAGATATTTGGTCAAACAACATGTCACAAAGAAATCAAGTTTTTTCAAGCTGCAAAATTTTTTACCTTTTAAATACTATAAATTTTTCAGAGCATGACAAGAAGTTGTTTACAAGCTCGACCTTCAGCATTTAGATATCTGAGTACATAGATCTTAGCTTCATTTCTCGTGAATATCATGATATATTATGTTCTTTTAGACAATCAAAGAAAGGGGTCAACTCGTTTTAGTCAAGAGCAAGACTAAACAAAGGCTAAAATTTGGAAAACTCAGCTCATAATCTAAGAACTTGGGCAAGTCTACTATGTTTTTCCTAGTTTCTGTCCAACAATGAAAGGCAATTGAATAAAAAGTGTTTTTGAACTCAAAGTTAAGATTCTATTGGCCATAATCAGCATTTCTGAATCCCGCATCACCATCAAGTGACTTACTGTAATCCACTTGCAAACTATGATTTTTGCAACTAAAACAGTCTTAGATGGAAATTAAGGTTCCATTAATAGGAGGAAACAATTAATATAGGTATCAGCATGACTTTGTAAAAGACTAATTAATCCATGGGCAGATTGCATTAGCAATATGCGTGAAATGTGAACTCAAAATGCAACTGAATTAATTGTATTATATATATATATATATATTAACTTTTATCTTTTTCCATTGAACTTCTAAATATTGAATAATTACAAAGTGGTAGGCACCTTTTAAAATCTAAAGTAACTAGAAGGAAGGGGATGTAGTTAAGGGGGTAGAATTTTTTTTGAGGATGTGGCAAGTATGTTGAAAAAATTGAGTGGATTGTGGAGTACAAACCTAAAAGCATGGGTTTGACTTCCTTTTCTCTAATAGAAACGTAATGTTTTACTTTATTCTCCAAATTCAGTTTCACAACAATTACAACTTGCAAAGGTGTTTCTGGAAGAGTGAATACTGAGCATATTGAGCACCATATACTGTTCACATGAATGGTATGAAGCCAATTCATTTCGCAAACACATACACATTCACTTGTTCAAGACTTCAAGTACATAAATTACAACCCTATGTTACACGGACTTTTGAGAGTGTATCGAGTGTGGGTGTGGGTGTGGGTGCATGCTAGTGTCGGACCCATTTAGTCACAAATCTTAAGATTCGAGGATATGTGTCCAAAAGTTGGATACGGATACATGGAGAAGTACTACACATTTAAATACATTATATGTTTTAGGATAAAGTGCATAAAACTCACAAAACCTCCTTACATTTTACAATTTGGGCAAATAAGGACAAATCTTCAATTTGAACAATGAAATGACTAAAGTACCCATACTTTATAAATAAATAATAATAAAAAGCCAAAACGTAAAATGACAAAAGGGTACTTTTGGGTTTTCAGAAAAACTGACATCATCAATTTGCAATAGGGGGCAAATTGCTCCGAATTTTGAAATTATAGGGATTTATACGCACATACCAAATAGCAGTGGTGTTTCTTGCACATTTTCTATATAACGGGGGAGTTGTATGCACTTTACTCTATGTTTTATATATTGTAATGTTTAATATTGTTGTTTTATAAGAATTTACTCAATTATTACTCAAATTAAATGAGATATGGTAAAAGATAAGGGTTTTTATCTATCTCATAGATAGAAAACTCATCTCTACTTTTAAATTCGAGTTTTTCCGTCTTCAATCAAACCATGTGAAAGATCAGGGTGTCCAATTTGGGCTCATGGGTCACATATCCTGTACCAATAGCCATTTTGTGTCGCGTCGACACAGGTACATGAAGGGAAATAGGAGATTCCATGTAACAGAAGATCGAGTGGCTTGAAGCCAATTTATGTTGCAGCCATGCAAGGGACCATATTGAAGTATCCCAGAATTATAGTTATAACTTAAGAGCTCACCACAAAATATGGAAGTAATAACATGGTATAATGTATCTCAAAATCATTACCAGTGGAGGAAACATTAGAAACGGACACAGAGGGATTGTGGCATGGAACTGTCGGCACAAATTCAAAAAGTTTAGCCCCTCTTTCTTGTAGTCTATTCCTGACCCACTGACGACATTCTTGCATATCAAGTTGCACATTCCTATCACAAAAGAACAGCGAGTTACTAGTTACTTTCTTGCAAAAGAATACCAAATCAAGCACACCTTAGTGATAGACATACCCAAAGTTTGCAGGTTTGATGGTTAAAGGAAAGATAGAATTGTACTTCCGTGTGATCGTAAGCCATTCTTCATCATAATGAAACTCATAAGGTCCTGGCTCCGATTCAATTTCAATAACCTACAAAACTCAGTTATTGCAACAACTGAAGACATTAGCTTCAAACAATGACTTAAAAAATAAATAAATAATGAAGTACGAATGCAGACAACAACAAAGGGTTATTCCAACAACTGAAGACATTAGCTTCAAACAATGATTTAAAAAATAAATAAATAATGAAGTACAAATGCAGACAACAACAAAGGATGCGAGCTTACCTGCAAAAAATTGCGTCCTGGAAGGCACTTATCAAGTGCAAGAAATTTTGTGACTTGCTTTGCCTCTCCATGTTGAACCAGAGCAGCGAATTTGCAATGCAAGTGAGCTGAAAACCAATAAGGAGGTTTCAATTTTTCCAGCAATTCTGCAGCAGCTTTACTTCCCAAGGTTCTTTCCTGTATCTGAATATTGAACAAGTATGTGTTTCAAGTGATCAATTTTTTTAATGTACAATCAAAGCAAGTATTTATACAGGAGATGCTTAAAAACAAAATTCAACAATAAATACAACATGAGAGAGAAAAAGAGAGGACCAGAAATTTTACGGTAGATCAGGGGAAATAGAATACATCTAAATTGTCACAAATTCCTAGTTCAGTAAACTGTACCCAAATCACTGTTAACAGGACTAGCGATGAACTTAAAAATCAAATATTAACCAAGATAATGCCATTTCTCAAAGTTTTTTTATGTAATGATATACATAACCCGTAAATTGCAAGTTGAAAAAAGTTACTTTTTGCTAGGTATGCAAATAATTAAACATATATTTAACAAACTTCATTTCAAAATGTTTTGACAATATAAAGGTGTATACTGACAATAAATCTATCACAAGTCCACCGCTTCACTCATATTAACTCTTTATATTTGTTGCGTCGTCAGGATTGAGATGCTTCCAAAACAGAATGTCGTTATTAATGTTCAAACTTCAAAGCTTAAACCTTCGTGATTGAAATCAATAAATAAATATTTCTATATTATGAATCTAATATAGATATATACACATGAGTTGGAATGCTTAAAAAAAAAAAATTTTTTTTTTTGGTAAGTAGAATGCTTAAAAGTTATCAAATCAATTTGACTCGACAAAGAGTTGTGATTTTTAGAGAGAGACAGTATCGCATCTTAACATAATGAAGTGTCAGCATGGAGAGCATTGCATCTAGACCCAGCGAGTAAGTGTCAAAGATGGCAAGATCACTTGTCTCACATTGATATATAGGTCTGAGCTAGATATGCTGAATATTTTAAATCAATTATATTGAACAAAGCCATGATACCTTATGCTAAATATTTCAAAATTTAATTGTGTTAAACACTCAGACAAGTTCAGACACAAGTTACACTTCCAAAATGCCAATCATTGATGGGGCATCCTAGATTCAAGGTTTCCCCATATAAGCTTTACAATAAGGTCCATGGACAGTTCAAACCTCTCATGACTTGGTGTGGACTTACTCCACGAGTCTAGAACTCAACACTTGAAACAATCATTCTAATTCAACCATGCATCCCTCTAAACCGCCAAAGTAGGAGGCTCCTGATTATTAAATTTACTTCTGAGATGCCAATGCTCAAGTAGCACCCGTGCCCAAGTCCACGAGAGCTCAGTCACATCTAAGGAGTGATAGGCACTGAAGAATTTATATGGCATGCATCACTTCCCAGACAACGAAAAAAAGAATTTCATTGAGTTGCCTTGAAAATCCACGAATGTTGTCATACCTCCAACCTAAATCATGCAATCCTATTAGTGCAGATCCATCCAAATACTAGTTAAGATTCTGGAGTCAGTAATATCTTATTCCTAGTATTTCTACCAGAATTGGTAGTCCATTGGATGCAGTAATCAATTCATGTACTGAACCAGGCAAGTCAGCAAACCTAACGAGTCAATTATGTGACTCTTGACAAACCACGAGCTACCTTTTTTATCTTCTGAAGTTACACCATATATAATAAGCTCCATGACAATCTATTAGAAGTTTACAACCCATTCCCATTCTTAAATAATCCATTTTGAGTGCTCATTGCCATAGAGCCTTTAAAAGGACGAAGCAATACCAGTGTTTTTGTTTTATGTTTTCTAAGCAAAATATCTGCTTCACTTAATAATTTAGTCTAGAAATCACCGAGTGAAATGAAACTCTTTCTTTGGTTTAGTTTTGAAGCCTTGCTGCCAAAAAAGATTAACAACAAACTGAAGCCAGTTATTTTTTAGGGAAAATTACTCTGACCTTGACTCTAGTTGGGTAAAATTACACCATACTCCCCTTTAGTTCGGATGATATCGCTTACACTCCTAGTTAATGCATTTGTAATGCATTGCCCCCAGTTGTCACGATCAACAATGGTCAATGTCTATTGTTGCTAATGTCATCAAAATGAAATTTCAGAAAGGTATTTTTGCCTCTTGTATATATGTGAGTAGACACATTTGCCCTCTCACTAACTTCTAGTTTTCTCTTGCATGCCACTCTATCTTTAAAACTCTCTCTCTCTCTAAAACAAAAACTCTCTCTAAAGAACTCTTAAAACTTTCTCTTCAGATACAAGCTTCTATATTCATATACACACCTTGTATTTCATGTTAATACAACAAAAGAAAAGGAAGCAAACATACATACAGGACCAAAGTCGAATTCTTAGTCTTCTCTCAATTGCTGCTTCTTTAACTCTCTCTCTCTCTCTACATGTCCTTGTGTTTTTGTATAGTATTATCCATTATCAAAAGCAAAACCATCAGTGAATTCTCAGCATGGAGTCCAGGATTAAGAGTGGAATTCCAGGAATCGTGTGCAAGTGGGATGTGCGGTTCCGAAGAGAGTTCAATGATTGAGAACTTGATGAGGTTACAGAGTTCCTTGCAGTGCTCTAAACCAGGTGGTGGAGGGTGAGGGGATAGATGAGATGGTTTGGGTGGGTTTCCCAAGAGGAGCCTTTACGGTTTGTCTTTTCTACCAAAGCCTCTTGGAGATCCATGCCTCAAATTTTCCTTGGAAGGCTGTTTGGAAATCGAAAGCCCCTCTTAAGGTGGCCTTTTCTGTTTGGACAGCTGCTCTAGGGAGGATTGTCACCTTAGATAATCTCAGAAGAAGGCGTCAAGTTGTTGTAAATTGGTGTTATATATGCAAACAAGCGGAGGAGACAGTGAACCATCTTCTTCTTCATTGCCCAGTGGCTAGAGAAATTTGGGCTATGTTCTTGACTGTGTTTGGCATTCTTTGGGTGTCTTCCGGTTCTACGGTGGACATGTTACAGGCTAGGAAAGAGTGCACAGTGGTGAGCCGAGCTAGAGACGCGTGGAGGGCCACTCCCCTTTGCTTATGGTGGGGCTTGTGGTGCGAGAGAAATAAGTCTTTTGATGGCGAAGAGACTCCAGTTTGGTCTCTCAAATACAAGATTTTATCTAACTTATTCTTTTGGGTTAATGGGCTAAATTGTAAATCTATGGGACATCTTTTGGAATTTGTGGATAGTTTGAAGCTTTAGGTGGCCACTTTCAGCTTTTTGTGTATTTCTCAGGAGCACTCCCCTCTTGAGCACCTTTTTAATATATCTTATCAAAAAAAAAAAATTTTAAGGACAATTTGAAAATTGATCAAAATGGATCTATGGTGATTCAAGGCCTTGATGCCTTGATAAGAAGCACCAATTGTTCATTCATGCAAAGCAGATTGAAGTGGTTTTCTAGGTCTCTTCCTCCAATTAAGACTCAAGTGGTGAAGTTCTTTGAGCGGATTTTCTGGGTTTCTTGTAAAGGTTAACAAGTCAATAGAAATATATGTATGTATATATATATATATATAACACCCTTCAATCTATTGTTTTTCCTTGGTAATAACAGGGTGATATTAAGACTTTAGAGTTCCTCTCTCTCGGTCTCGACCTAGATTTCACTCTCTCTCTCTCTAGAACGAACCAAATCATCTGATGGAATTCCATAATTTGTGGTTCCTACATTCAGATTTGCATAGACATCGCAGATGAAGATCTTCATCTTATCTGAGTTCCATTTCCACTCTCTCTCTCTCATCCTTTACTTGGTAGCCAAAGGTACTCTCAGTTTCATTTTAGGTTCCTTTACATGCATATGCATGTATATAATATTTATGAATGTATATCCATTTTGTTCTTAATGGTTTATTAATTGCATAAACATATGATATAACGTATTTATTTCTGTGATTGTGAGGGGAGAGAAAGGGGAGAAAGTGTACTTGCAATAAGAAATTTATTCAAATTAAAAAGTCATCTAGTCACAAGGTTATATTAATAAATTGGCATAAGAGGTTAATGGAGTCAATCAGTCATCTCTGACAAGGGAGGACAATGTTATTGTCAGAATTATAAGGGAGGTTCGTGTAATTTAGCTTAAGTAGAGGGGAGGTCAGTTTAATCTTCCCTATTTTTTTTATTAAAAGTAATACTACTGAAGGTTTTAAGTTAACAACAAATTTTGTGTGATGCAGATTATAGTTTTTAAACTTAACCGCAGAAAGACACACACACAAAAATGAAGCCATGTTTATGAAAAAGTAATACCAGTGAAGGTTTTATATGCCCACATCCACCCACCTCAAACATGAGAATAAATAGAAAAACACTTATTTTACCAAGGATTATAAAAAATACCTTTAGGACCCATAAAATAAAATAAAAAATAAACATATATCTAAGGCTTTCACACATTAATGTCAGCATACTTGCAGTTACCTTACCTCTTTCTCGAAAAATGGTTTTTTCTGAATGAGGCCCTTCCAGTTCCCATAATCAGTGATTCCAAGAGGCCAATCATGTGAAAGGAAAATATCAATCGGTTCACCAACTTGCATGAGCTTGTGAACATCATACTCACGAACATGATATATAGACCGGATATCATTCTCATTATAAGGCAGCCTCTCATAATGTCCTGCTCATGAAACAACTACTTTGCTTATTTTTCTTTGATACCCAGAAGTCATTGTCTCAAAAAATATCTATAAATCAATTAACTCAAGAAAGAAATTGTAAGATGATACAGGACACACAATATTAATGAAAACAATGTAACCAATTCAAGTAATAAGGGTAGAATAATTTAGCCAACCTAAACGATAATGGCGGGCATTATAAATTCCAGAGAGTCCACCAATGCGGATGTTGCCAAACTTGACCACTCCAGCAAAGCCCAAGAAGTATATATCCGGTGCTGCCCATCCTCCATAGTATCTAGAGAAATAGCCAAAATACATTCATAATTTCTATTGGTGAATCATTCTAAGTACAAATTCTCAAATAAACAGCAACATCTGAAACAAATGTTGAGGTCCAACCACTCAAATTGGTCATCAGGATAAATTATATCACCAAACCATAAATAATGCACCATATTGTAGTTATAACATCAAGAAGAAAAACTCAAAAAGGTTTATGGATGAACTTTTTTTTTGATAAATAAGGTTTATGGATGAACTAAAAAAAAATCCTAGTCGCATGCATACAAAACTTTACAAAAAATACTAATTGACACAGTGGGGTTGATACAGGTGATTAACATCTAATACCGCAAGTACAAACATATCAAACATTCTTAATCAATACTTAAAAACATCAATAATAAAATATAATGGCAAAAATCAATAGGAAGATCAATGAAACTGATTTTCATAACTGAAGCAAGCCTAAAAGGCATAAAATATGTATGCTCTTGTGGCCTTGTATAATCTAATGCAAACACATTTATATATATATATATATATATATATTACCCTTGGTGAACAACACCTAATGAAGCAACAAACTATGCAATTCCATTGAAGGTTTTTTATTTTTTTTAAGAACACCAAACTTCTTGAATGATTTATCATATTACTAAGTTATTGATAAAAATGAATTTTTTTTTTAATTTGAGTTCCATAATATAGCCCCCAGCCGACTCTCCAACCAGAAGATAGTGAGTTTATATGCACAAACACAAAGAAGAGTGCGCATGGAAAAAAAATTCTAGACATTTCAATAAGTATGCAATAGAAATAATAAATATTTTAAAAGTAAATCAAACGTCATCAACAACTAGAAGACTGTTAACACCACCGTGATGATATTATACAATTTTCATGAAGTTACAATGTCAAGTTACTCATGATATTATACAATTTTCATGAAGTTACAATGTCAAGTTACTCACAGTTCCCACAGGTAATTGGATGCTTCATGATTCCCACCAATGAATATAGTTGGAAATGGAGCGACTTTTTCTCCAGAATAGTACTTCCAGAAAGAATTCATGCTTCGGTATTTAGGTGGCACATTTAAGCTTTCTAAATCCTTCTCATTCCTAACAGACTGTTTGCAAAGGAAAATTAACTCAGTTTTAAATATTTTCTACAATCAAAAATAGTAATAACGAGAAAAAATGCTTAAGTGGCCAAACTAAAGGAAATGCAAGGGGAAAAGGTGTCCATGGAAAATTTCGTCCCTTAATTTCCTCCTAAAAAAAAGAACCTTAATTTCCTCCTAAAAACAAGAAAAAATAGGAATGAGTTTTGTTTACCTTGCTTTCCTTCAATCATAACCTTTCAAACACACATTGGATGAACAAACAAACATATTATACAATGAATGAGAGTGACCATGAAATATCCTCTAATGATTTTTGAAATGATGAAGAACGAAAATAGGAATTAAAATGTTTTAAACTATAATTAAATCAATTCAGGTGTAATTAAATGGACACAAAATCAATGACAGCAGTGCAGTGATATTTATACCTGGAAGTCACCACAGCAGATGAGAAGGTCAATTTTCGTCCTCTCTACCTCTTGTAAATGCAATAGAGTTGCGTATACACTGTCAAGGTCACCATGCATGCACCCTTCTACTGCAATCTTCATCTGTATTTCACTATCTATACATTAAAATATCGCACAAGGCCCTGAATTTGGATAATTTAAAATGAAAAATGATATTCATCATCATGAATTTTTTCTTTTTTCATGATACACATCACAAAAAAAATTAGTGTTTCTATTTAACTTCTACTTGTCACATGGTCCAAATAGATTAGAGGAGACTTATTGGATTAGGGTTCCACCAATTTTACATAATTTTAAAATGATTGACCATTTGATCAGCGCAACTGAATTTCAATGGTAATGTTGAACTGCTATAATTCAAGTCCATTGATGAACAAACTCCACTTTATGAAATCAAATGAAACTTGGTGGATCCTAATATATGAAGTATTCTTTCAGTTCACAAAATGTATGTGGTGATAAAAGCGAAATGGGCACACAACAAAAAATTTGTGATTAGTTTCATGATGCTTATCATTGTCGATAAAAAAATGACAGCTTTGGCTAAACTCCAAGCCCTCAAATAGAACCAACCATTCCAAATCAAACTAACCCTAAAATTATTCCTGCTTTAAACATAAATCTTGCTAAAAACGAAAAAGAAGAACTTAAAACCACAATGAGGTAAGATATTAGCTTAACGAATTACCAACAATTAGAATCATATCGATCATACAAAACTAAATATTATTGACAAAATATGATACATAAGCACATTAATGTACAGATGATAAAAAACTTCAATCAAAAATGAAGAACACCGAACCTACCTCTTCCAATAACTTTTTATCTCTGGAGCTCTGTTAGCTACAGTATGCCGCTAGCATAACCCAATACCTTTCTTTACCGCCTCTCTCTCTCTCTCTAAAAAACTCTCTCTCTCTCTCTGTATAATGGAATAAAATCCAAGGAATGGGTTTAAAGAAGCTTGATTCGAATTTGAAACGACGCAGTCTAGCGTCATTCCCAAAATATTTTTACTAAAACAATTTTAGCCAAAGCTTCCCAAGAATGGAATGGAAATAGAATGAAGTACGGAATGAAATAAGAATGGTCCAATGTTTGGTTACAAGTAGAGAATGATGTAAGAATAAAATAATATTACCTTTCAATATTTTTTATTTTTCTATATAAAATAGAATCAGTTTTAAAAATATGATATTTGGTTAATTTAATTTAATTACCATGTGAAAAAAAAAATTTAATTACCCATTCAATTAAAACTTTATAAATCAAAATATAATCCGTCTTTTTCTTCTAGTCAAGATTAATATAATATTTTATATGAAAAAAAAATTAATATTTTATTAAAAATTGAAAGTGATAAAAATTAATATTTTATTAAATATTTTAATATATATATATATATTCTAGAGTGAGTTGTAAAAGAGAGAGATGCATTAATGAAGAGAGAAATGATGATTTTAATACTAAGTGGGAATGGAATGGTTATTCAAGAAATGAAATGGTTTTGTTAGAATGAACATTCCAAAAGAATGACTTGGAATGGTCATTCCATTTCTAATGTAACACAACAAACGAGAGAAATATAATCAAATGTAGAATAAAAATTCCATTCCTGCGTATCAAACTAGCCTTAAGGTGTAATTAAAATATACCCTTCCACATGTGTTTTAATCAGGGGTGAAACTTGGGTTGGGCAATCTGAACCCAACCCGAGTCCAGCTCAATTTTTTATGGGTTTGAATAACTATTTTTTACAATTAGGGTTAAGCTTGAGTTGAAAAGTTTTAACCCGAATTTAATTATGTTAGACCTGGGTTGAGGTGTCAACAACCCGAGCCTAACCCGAATTCGAATTGTAATATTATTTTTATACATATATTTTTTATTAATATATATTATATATAATATTTAAATTGTGATAAAAAATTTCTTTTCAACTTCTTTTTTTTTAAATCTTAATTTATTGTATGTTAACACTTTTGATAATTAATTTCCTAAAAATTTGTTTGTAATTATTTAAAAATTTGCATTAAGTTCTTAATTTTGTGTGTGTTTAGGACTTATAGTTAGCTTGACAGAACCCATTGATTTGTGTATTGGATTACAAATTGAAAGGAATCGCGAATATCGTATAAAAACGCCAAATAACTTTCAAGACAGAAATTATCCCATAGATGTTGTATTCATGCCTATTCGAAATGCGAATCATAGTAGGAATTGAAATGAAAAACAAGAGATACTTTTTCTTGAAACTTATTAAAGATCATTTTAAAATTTTAACATGGAGATTAGTGATATAGATAACCCGACTTTCAAACCCGAAATCTCAACCCGAGTTTAAAAATTTAATGATGGATTGAGTTAGGATTGAGTAGATAGGGTTGGAAGTAGGATTAGGGTTGAGTTATAATTGAACATTCTATATGTAGGGTTGAGTCTAAGTTATACATCTAGTTCATTTAATCCGTTCAAGTTGCAGTCTTAATTTTAATGTTGTATTAAATTTAAAATGCAACACTTTCACATTATTTTTGCAATTGAGTCGAGTTGATTTGATTTGATTTGATTTGATTTAATTTAATTGTATTTGAGGATATTGGACAAAAAATGTACACTAACGAGGATCATTATTCTAGGTTGGGTTGTTTGGATTTTGATAGTTATTTGAAGCTTTGAAAATCAAAACAGTGACGTTTTAGTGCAAAATATTATTTATTTATTTAATTTTTCTATTTAGTATCTTTGATGTGATATCTTTTAATACATAGATAAAAAAAAAGGGGTCAAAATTAGGAGTGCATACGATTCGGTTCGGTTTGGCTCCAAAATACTTCAAACCGTACGGATCGGTTTTATTAAATCATGAAACCAAACCAAACCAAACCATTACAAGTATAAAATCGAACCGTGATGAAACGGTTTGGTTCGGTTCTATCATTAATTTTATTTTTTTTGTTATATAAAAAGCAAAAAAATAATAATTTAGATCTTTTAAAAAACTAGTAATAGCCTACTACTATAAAAATTACTACTAATCTACTATCAAAAGACAAAAAATCATAGTTAAAAAAACTGCTACTATTACTTGTGAATCCACAGGAGTATATGCCATAATATCATATATATATATATATATATAAATTACTACTAATCTACTATCAAAAGACAAAAAATCATAGTTAAAAAAACTGCTACTATTACTTGTGAATCCACAGGAGTATATGCCATAATATCATATATATATATATATATATATATATATATATATAATTAAACGGTTCGATTCGATTCCGATTAATATAAAATTGAAATCGAACCGAAAAATTATGGATTAAATTTTTTGAAATTGTGATCGAATCGAACCGTAAAAAATTAAATTGTTTGTCTAATCCGATCAAATACGATTCTGTTCAATTTTTTGATTTGAAAGAATTTTTGTGACCCTAAGAAGAGGTTAGCAATTATCCCTTTTTTCTTTTTTATTGGACAAAAATAACCATAACTCAATGAATGACCTCATTCAAAGTACAAGCATTAATGTATTTTGGCATTATCTCAAACCAACTCTCTAATCTCATTTCTATCTCTCTACACTTGTGTGGCAAGGTCGATGTGGTTGTGGGACGAGGAACAGTGGTTATAAGGATGGTCATAGCGCCAACGATTTGATGGTGGTGGGTTTTGTCTTGAAGATGTGGTGAGTTTTGTCACTAAAGGTGTATTTTTAAAATTACATAGATACTCACATTTTTAATGATGTGGCATCCCAAAAAAAAAAACTCCTAAAAGGACCAAACAAAATTTACTTTTTATTCTTCCTTTTAGGTTATTTCTTATACTGATCCCCAAATACAAAAGAAGATCGAATTAAAATAGGAATACCTGATAATCACTTTTATTCTAACATTGTCTTCTTCATTGAATGCTCATAATCAATACAATGATAAGCTCGGAGTATTTACAAACTCGGAAGTTCAATAAAGCCTAAACTACAACTATTAGTTCGCTCTCGAAGGAAGAAAAAATGAAAGGTACTTTTGGTTACCGTTTATATTTAGTATTTATTGTTTATAAAAATAAATTTTTAAGATAAATATATTTGATCATTTTTGTTTTGTTTATAACTTGTCAAAACACTTTTAAAACAACACTGTAACGAAGTCTTTAAAACCTAAACACCAATATGATATTTTAGTATTTATGTTTATTTAATTTTTTTTTCTTTTTTACATAAAATGGTGATTATATTATTTTAATTAAAAATTGAAACTAAAAGTGAGAAAATGAAAAGAAAAGAAAATTATAAAAAGGTTATTGCTTGATATAACGATAAATATATTAAAATATACATATATATACACACACATATATACCTACATAATAATCTTTAAGTTATTTTCAAAAAGAAAAGAAAATAATAAAAGTCATGGATGTATTAAAAAAACATGTGAATAGAAAATTTATAATTTTTTAGTAGGAAAATGCTAAATTTTTCCATTAATTAGTAATAAATTTAGAGGTGCACAAAGAACTAAAACTTGACCCGTAAATAATCGAATCGAACCGAACTCAACGGTTCTGATTTCAAAATTAAGGAACCGTTGGAAACAGTTCTGGTTTCGGTTCTGCCAATTACCGTAAAGAACCGAATTGTATGCACCCCTACTTGTTAGAGCTTTCTGGATTGTGGGTCATTCTAGTTTTACAATATAATTTATAGTATGTAGATATATATGTAATCTAATATTATTGGTTTCTTTTTTTTTATGTATATTTCTTAATCTGTTATTACTGTATAGATTTGTTGTAGTATGAACTTGACTTTTTATGTAATTTATTGGATTGATTTTTTTTTTTTTAGAAAAAAATAATTTAAAATTAACAAACATATTTTTCTTTTTATAATTTTTAAAATAAGTCAAACGTTCTCTCGTTAAAAAAAATACTCATAACATAAATTCTCTTTATACAAACACTTAAAGAATAAATACTAAATATAAACGATTAGCGTAACAAGGCAAACTACAGCACTTAGAACGTGACTTTTGTATTTATAAAGGATCCTAAACAGTTGACACGTCTGTCTCTCCTCGTCAGTGTCTTTTTCAATGTTGCAAAACATGACCAATATTGGTCCAATTTATTAAACATGAAAAACGACTAACATTTTAAAGTCGACCTTGGGCCAACAATTCTTCAACTTTATGCAAACCTAGCCTTAGACCAAGGATTTTTCAACTTTATGTACACTTGGTCTTATTGGTCTAAATGGATCAATTTGATAACTGTTATATAGGGTACAAAAAAATTTATAACCTGTGCATAAATATATCTAATTTGGACATATGCAATATAAATATAAATCGACAAAAAAAAATTTAATTTACAAAGTAGTAAAACAAGGAGAAGGAGAAAAATATGGTTTATATATATATATATATATATGCAAAAATACTCTATTGCTTGAGCAAGAAATTCTTTTATATGGTATAATAACCATTAGATTTGATTGTTATATTTGTTATAATTACTTTTTTTTACACTGGAATCATATTCAACTGTTACTATGGTTGGTGTATAAAAAATTTATTACTTACCGGTGAGCAAGAGATCATTATGTATACATATGTGTGCAGAATTAAAAAAATAAAGTTTAAAAGATTTCAAATTGAGATTATTTATCAGCTTTGTGGATTTTATCCGTTAATGTAATTTTTTTTGGAAAGTAAATTTTTTAATATATTTTAATTTAAACTATTATATGGCCCTACTAAACGAAGAATCATTACATGGCAATAACAACCATGTAACAAAAAAATGAATAAAGTTGATATATTTGATTGCGTGATAATTTATGATTGGTCGGGACCACATGGTCTAGACCATGTAATAAAATCCTATTAAGCAAATTTGGGAGTGGGGGCTAATATTTTTGTGGTAAGGAAATCTTTTAGTGTTTTAATTTTGGCAAAAGTGCAAAAAACTCTCTTGAACTTTTTCAAAGTTGCAAAAAGATTCCTAAACTACTTTTTTTAACATTTCAATCCTTCATCTTCTAAAAGTTATCAACTTGACCCCTGAAAGAATTATAATGACATATATATACCTTTTCTATGATCATTATGTCATTTTCTCTATAAATATAGTGTGTTTAAAAAAAAATAGTCGGATAAAATTTATAAATAATAAGTTTAGAAAATTAAAAAAGTAAAATGTCTATAAGTATAGTGTTTTTTAAATAAAAAATAAAAATAGAAATTTCTAAATAAAGAAATAGTTAGATAAATTTATTAAATATAATTCTATTGGTCTTTTACTTTTTATATTTCTAAACTTGTTATTTAGGAATTTTATCAAACTATTTTTTAAAAAAATTATTTAAAAAATACTATATTTATATATAAAAAAAAGGGCATAATGGTCACGGTAAACTATATATATATCATTATAGTTCTGTGAGGGAATTAAGTTGTCAAACTTTTAGAAGAAGAGAAATTGACACGCAAAAAAAAAAAAATAGTTCAAGAGTCTTTTTACAACTTTGAAAAAATTCACATTAGTTTATTGATTTTTTGCCTTTAATTTTAACTATTTTAAAATTTTATAAAATATGAATTTCAAAAAACCACGGCCACCTTGGTCTCCAAATACGTAGTCGGTCCCCAAATGTGGTCTCCACACTTTCTATTTTTCCATTTTTGCCCATTTATTATTACCAAATTTCTCACACAGAAAGCTGTCCCTCTTGGTTAATACAATGGCTTCATTGCCATTTGCCATTGAAACCAAACAATTGGTAATACAATGGTCTTATTTGATTCGATGGATCAGAAGTGATTGAATTTTGACTTTATAAGAAACAAAATGGAAAAAACTAGGAAAAACAAAATGGAAAACATTTCTGGCAAGTGGTACACTAATTTTTATTTCGATCATGTATTTATGTTTACGTAATACATTACATCAATTACACAATATTATAATTGCTTATGAAGCAATGAGAAAAAATTGTTGTTAGAAATTGTATAATTAGGTTTTTATTTTAGAGTCATATTTTATTAAATAATTTATTGTTAAGCAACTTTTGGACCTTCAAGGAAATGTAATCATTGTCCAACAAGTAATTATGTTTGGGACTTTATAAATAGATGTCTGACTTATGAGTTGAGAGAGACGTAAATTGTTGTTAGAAATTGTGTAATTTGGTTTATATTTTAGAGTTGTATTTTATTAAGTAATTTTTTGTTAGACAACTTTTTGACTTCAAGAAAATGTAATTCTTGTTGGACAAGTAATTATGTTTGGGACTCTATAAATAAATGTTTGACTTATGAGTTAAGAGATGTAGTTTCACGAGGGAATTTATAAGTTGGTAGGGTGGAGAAAATACTTATGATGAGAGAAAGTCTCGTAAAGTGGTACATGTGAAGAGTTTGGGACAAGAATTTTTGTACACGGTTAAGTGTTTGTGTTATACTATTGTAATGTCTTTACGGTATTATAGTGAATTTATTTTCATTTCTGAACATAGGTCGAGTTTAGCCTAACCACATATATCTTATATTTTGTGTGTGATTTTCGTTGAATGGTATTATTATTTTTATGCTTCAATTGTTCTAGCAATTGTTATAGAAGCGATTTAAGGTTATTGTTGCATAAGTAATGCAAAATTATTACGTAAAAAATCGGAATCGGTGTTAAAACCTAAAAGTTTGAGGGATGAGAAAATAGCATTACACCCTTTTATCCCAACATTATTAGCTATAATAAAGATGCACAGCTCATTTTTTGTGGTGGATATGGTAGGTATGAGACAGGCGATTCAACTCATAAATGCCATGCCACCAATGCTTTGAAACTTTTAGAAATCTTATTAGTTTTGAGTATAGATGATGGAGAGTGTTTTGGAATGTCCATTAGGATTAAACCTTTTCTTTTAGGTCTTGCCAATGAATGCTCCAAGGACAGTTTGTTAAAAATTATGATTAAAATGGAGTCAAAGTTACTTCAAGTAGCTAAACTTAAATAAAATGACTTTTCGGTTGTGTTCCACCGTGTGAAATTGGAGTTTTAGAATTGGAAATAGAAATTTTGTTTGTTAGTAAATTAATAATTTTTTTTTCAATTCTTTAAAATTTTCTCCAATTTCACAATTTTCAATTATAAAACTCCAATTCCGCGCAGCCGAACACACCCTTCATGATATTGGTTAATTTAGATTTCAATACATGAAACATATATTAAATAATTTGAGAAGGCTATTGATAAATTTCTCTGTCGGAGAATACTACGAGGAGTTCTCCTTTAAATTAACACCGAAAAATTTGCGTATGAATTATATCATCACATTGTTCGTATTTAAATAGTCTCGTCATTTAAAAATTACATCAAAATAACCTAAAACAAAATTATACTAGCTAATCAAATGTGACAGTTTAAAACAGTGAGAATTCGAAGAAGGTCAAATGTATGTAGTCTTACTTCTACGTAGAAATCTTGTCATTGCGTCAAAACATGTGATTCATTGTAAATAAATTTTGAAACGAAAATTTCACTAAACAATTCTAAAACTATGCTCTTAAAAAAAAAAAAATCATTAGTGCTATAATGAGGTGCATTTCAATTGAGAATCACTTTAGAGTGAAGGAAAGAGACAAATAAATAAATAAAAATGAAAACTCAAGAGTGCTCTGTCTCTTGAAAATGACTTTTAGGTTTGTATAATTGATCATATCAACCAAACTATTATATGGTTACACCAAACTTTAACTAATTTCTGCTACTTTATTTTAAGGGCTTCAAGGATAGTTAGGAATTGCAAGAAAATAGATTCCTAACCATCTATGATAGACATCAACAAGTACTGATATGCATGTAATCTTGTTTAATACACTAAAATAAAAAAAAATTAAAATACTGAAAATTTATAGCTCTAAATTAATATGTAGTGAAGATTATTAGCATATTCAAAACTCAATGGTAAGTCAAGTTTTTGTAATTTAAATTCAAACCCTTGTTTAAGTGAATTTTATTTTCTAACTTATAACCAATTTTTGTAATAAAAAAAAAATAGTTTCAAACACCAAAATTCAAATTCAAATTCAAACAAGAGTGATTGGTTTTCGAGCAATGATAGATGTCTCAAAAATTAATTGGAGATTCAAATCATGAAAGTGAAAAACTTGCATTTTCTTAGTGGAGTTCAGTGAAAATATACAACTTTGTTACAATTTTCTTGTTCTTTTGTTTGACATTCATTCATGGTGGCTATGTAACAAGCCATCATCCATCTCTCTTACCAAAATCTGAATAGATGTATCGGGAATTGTTAGGTTTTGGATACCATTAACCTTGATAGAACTATTGCAGATTTTCGTTCGATCTTTACACAACCATACCTTAATCAACTTAAAATACGAAAACCTAAACGGTAATCTTGATTAGAGTTTTTCTATAACCATACCTTAATCAACTTAAAACACAAAAATCTAACCGTTATCTTGATTTGAGTTTTTCTACAACCATACCTTAATCAACTTAAAACATGAAAGCCTAACCGTAATATTGATTAGAGTTTTTCTACTCGTATCATGAAATTGAATTCGTGATACGTATTATTTGCCTTAGTTTTTATGGTGGTGGCACCTACCATCCCTCTCATATGCTGTAGTAGATATTAAATGATCCAAGCATATCATGTGATTTGTATGTCCACTTAATTAAAATGCACCGTTTAATGAAATTGGTCTCATTTATATATAAAATTGTTATCATCAAGCTAAAATTGTGTATTTTTATTAAATGACATGATACGATATATATATATATATATATTTGTTGTTAGAATTGAAATATTCAAAATGAATATCAGTGGGTCATTGTTTGTTTTAAAAATCACACTCAACACCTTGTAGTCTCTTATGGTGAAATTAACTTTTCTTTTTTCCTTTCTCTTTTTTTGAGTATCACTTTATTTACGCTCAACTTTTTAAATGAAAAAAATGAATTTACTCCAAATATGTGGGGGTAAAAGGGTGAAAAGGAACTGCCTTATCTTTATTTCAATTATCCAATGATTACCCCACAACTACAACTCCATTATTATCGAGTAATGAAGCTAATTGTAATAATAATGATCATCGTCTAATCCGACAACTACTATAACCAAGGAAAATACCGAGACGCGTACCTCCTCCACGACAACACGCCACGTGCCACCTTGTCCATGTCCCACATGCGCACTTTACCCCTAACCAACCGAGATGCATAGCTGGAGCGTAGTGCGCACTAATCTCTCACTGACTCTCTCTCTATCTCTTCTGCGAGAACTCACAAGAACAATAGACTCTGGATCTTAGCCGCCTTGCTCTTCCCCAATCAGCGCCAATTTCGAAGGATAATCTTCAAGTTGACGAAGCAATCAATCGCGAATCACGAAGAAGCGAATTGGCGTTCACTGCTTTATCGATTCGATCATCAACTGAGACTGTGAATCGCTGTGGATTCGAATTCTTCTCTAAGTCAGCTCGATCTTGTCACTAAACTCGATTCAAATAGGTACGTTTTCAGATTCATGTATTCTAGGGTTTCCATTTCGTTCCTCACACAATCTCTCATATACTTCACTTGATCTTGAAATCACAGACTTTGCAACAATCAATTTGTTGCTTTTTGCTGGCTGATTTCGCTCAAACCGTGTTGAAGTTACTAAAATTTGATCAAATTCATGTAAAAGAATCGTTTCTCTATGCTGTGTGATTCGGTGAATGGCTTCGATCCGAAGAACTCTATCACCGTACCACGACCGTCCGTATCAGAACGGAGGGAGTCCCTTTTCGGTGTCGTCACCGTCTCATAAGCTTCTGTCTAATGGTAAATGTTCGTCGTCGCCGTTGTCTACATTTGGCGGCGGAGTCCACAGGTTTCTCGCCGGTGTTTTTCTCCAGCGGCACTCGCGTAAAGGTCACCAAACATGGAAGAGGTCGTTCTATAGGTGTTTGTTGTTTTTCATGCTAGGGTTCTTGTTAGGTATGGCACCATTCGGCAATGATGCTGATGTTCGAAGTCACGACTTTTCGTTTGAGATCAAGCCACCACCTGTAAACGTTCAACAGGATGTTAATAATGTTGTTGGGAAACCAGTGGATTTTGAGGTGGATATGGTGGAATTAGGTGTTGAGACAAGGTTGAATATGAAAGAAAGGTTCGATTCCATCCCCCGGAAACAGTTAATTGTGGTTACTCCAACATATAATCGCGCGCTTCAGGCATTTTACTTGAATAGATTGGGGCAGATTCTTAGACTTGTTCCTCCACCGCTTATGTGGATTGTGGTGGAAATGAATTTGGCGTCAATGGAAACTGCGGATATACTGAGGAAAACTGGTGTTATGTACAGGCATTTAGTTTGCAAGAAAAACTTGACAAATATAAAGGACAGGGGTGTTCACCAAAGGAACATGGCTCTCGAGCACATTGAACACCATACACTTGATGGGATTGTTTACTTTGCAGATGATGATAATATCTATTCGCTTGAGTTGTTTGAGAGTATGAGAGAAATCAGGTATATTTGACTTTGGTTTTGCTTGTAGTTTCGGTAAAATGCCTTCAATTCTTGATTTGTTATACTGGTGCAGTGCTGCAAGTTAAAATCTAGATATGTATGACAATTAAGTTGCATTGTCGAAAAGAACATTACCTTTGTCATGTTCTGTAGTATTGCAATCGACTTTGTTTGAGTTATTGGTATAATTTTGTTATTGAGATAACAACACTCATGTTGCCAGGCTCTTCATTGCTTTAGATTTTGAACAGAAAGAGCTCTATTGCATCTACAGTTGAGTAACTAAGTCATAATCAGTGGGTCATCCCCAATGCCCAACTATTTATTTAATTGTTTTACAACTTAAAAAATTTATTATGCCCAAATGGTTATTTTTTAAGAAACCTTTTCTACTCACTGATTTGGTCTCTCTCTCACACACAGCAAGCAAGTGTGCATTTGAAAGTTTAAAAAAGTTGCCAGCAGGGGAGGATGAAGGGGAAATGCAGTTTAAAAAATCATTGAAATGTGATCAGGGGAATCAGTCTTGAACTAGTGCAAAGCCTAGTGAATAAGTTCAAAGCACAGAGGAACTAAAAAGAAACAAATTTGAATCCTCTACTTATAAAAATAAATAAAAGTTTGAATCCTCATAGATTTTACTTTATTGTTATGTAAATGTTGGTGGAACATATAACAGAGTTAAAATGAATAGTTAATAATGTGAAACATATGCAAATTTGAAACTTCATTTGTGTAATGAAAATAATGCTTTAGGAAGCTGGTCTCCTTCTGGTTTATCTATTTTTTCAATTCCTTTAAAAGTGTCCTAGAATGTCCGTCTGTGTCCCCTTTACCACCCTGCACCTTTCCTCCCCCACGGCTCCTGCCTGTGGTGTGGCAAGTGGTTTTCCATAAATTATGGATTACGGAAACATGGAATATGGGGAGTGGATTCACTATAAGGAGGAGAGTTCTGGTAACTGTGGTTCAAACCTCATCTGCTGAGCTTTGAAATTTTCACATGCTTTTAATGTAACATTCTTCCATCTCATTGTACTATACTTCAATGCACTATTCTCTTTACCTTTTCTACAATGACTCCTATCCTACAATATTGCCGTCTCTTCATACTTATGACAATATTTTGACTGGTTGAAACCAATGAATTTTCCCTATCCCCAGATCCTCAGTACCCATGCCCACCTGAAAAAAATGTGCTGATATGTTCTTTTTAAATAAAACTGAAGACAAAGTTTATATGATCTTGCTTCTAATTCAGTTCTTATCTTTAAATTATTAATTTTAGTTTGTTAGATTGGGATGAGCTGATGAGGATAGATCCTTAACCTCTCTTCATGTTTTGCCAATCAAATTTTTTATTTTGTCTGGTATTTGATGCATTCCCATATGGTGGAACTTTGTTGTTGGATATTTCTTTCCCCTTTTTGTCTTCCCTAGATTATCGTCTCTCTTTTGCAAGTTTTAATATTTACATGTGTTTTCAGCCGTTTTGGCACGTGGCCTGTTGCTATGCTTACACCAAGCAAAAACAAGGCAGTATTGGAAGGTCCAGTATGCAATGGAAGTCTAGTAATTGGATGGCACACAAATGAGAAGAGTAAAAGATTACGTAGATTTCATGTTGATATGTCAGGGTTTGCGTTCAACAGTACCATATTGTGGGAGCCAAAGAGATGGAAACGCTCCACTTCAGCTCCAATTCGGCAGTTGGACACTGTGAAGGAGGGTTTTCAAGTATGCATCACCTCATATCATTTTCAGATGTTCTTCACATTACAAATTTTGACAAATTGAATTCACCTAAATTTGTGCATGCAATGTGATATTTTATGGACTGACAAGTTATGGCTTGCCGCTTGTCATAGGAGACCACATTTATAGAACAAGTGGTGGAAGATGAAAGTCAAATGGAAGGTACACCCCTTGGTTGTTCAAGGATTATGAACTGGCATATCCATTTGGAAGCTCATGAACTTGTCTATCCCAGAGGCTGGCTGCTTCAGAAGAACCTTGATGCTGTTCTCCCCATCAAGTGATGGACTTAATCCTATAATCGTGGTACTGAGAGCCCAGAAGAGGTTTGATTAACACATTATGAATTTATTTGCCTTCTGCTTCTTAATATTTATAGCCTTGTTGGTTGGGGACATTTGCCTGCCTAAAGCTTATTAAAGAAAAATATCAAAACCGTACCAAATAAAAAGCTCTTGCTGCAGGTAAAAGATAAAAATAAATATAAAAACTAATAGTTGTTTATTTCTGATCTCTAGTTATATAATTTGATAATGTTGCAGTGTAACAATACGCCAAGAGAAATGTAGAGAGAGAGAGAGAGAGAGATGCATACAGGGCTCTTCTCACCACTGGGCCATTGGCCCAAGTGGTGTATCACAATATCACCTCTCCTCCTTCCCTAAGAAGAGGTGAGGGTGAGGATTCAAACCTCACAAGGGGAATTGTGTGGGTGCGTGTGTCGTTTACTTAACCCAAAAAAAAAAAAAAAAAAGACGAATGAATCTTGGTGTACTTGTTGAAACACTTTTCTTATGCAGCTGCTACTTTTTCATGGCAGTTTATCGGTTCCATATCTAGCTGGTGGTACCCTCTTCCCTGAGCAGATCCTCGCGGCAGGTTATCACCAAAAGCAGTGGTAGAAATGACAGATTCTAAGCTGACATACAAACATGGAAGAATCCTTATCTTTGCTTTGTAGATTTTTTCTTCATTCATTCTTTTGCAGAAACGAAATTTCGTTTTTGCCACAAAAGTTTTTTTTTTTTGGTTGCTATTTTTGGGGGTCAGGGACGCAATCGCCTCTAAATTTTCTCAAATTCATCTCTCACCCCCTTTATAAATTGGAAGGTGTTTATGCTGTGTGGAATTGGCTGTTGTGGATTAATATAGTGTCTGTGAGGTAGGCCTTGTATTAAAAACAAGGGCCAGTCGCCCGGAATTGTAGTTTGAAATTTCCTTTTTGGTCAGGCATTCCTCAGAATTTTCTGTCAAGTGGGCTTTCTAGCAATGTCACTGCAACCTGGAGCTTTGTAGTATTAAGGAAGAACGTAGTTAATCTTTTATTTGATTCATTCATTTCATGCCATGTATAATTGGCATGGTTTCCATTTGATTTTGATCAATTTATTCACGCTAAGTATAATTGGCAAGAAAATTTGCTTTTCACCTGAAGGGAATTGAGCAATGCCAATGTAGCCTTAATCATTTTCTGTGTGTCACCCATTCATTTAATTGAGGTCAACTAATGTACAATCTGGTATGTGTGTGCTTCTTCAACTTATATTTGAATAGGCTTGATTAGGTGATTTTCAGGATGAAGTTGCAAACCCTCCCTTCCCTAGAAAGATGGACAAACTGGGAATTTCTTTTGGTCTAAGTGAAAAATTGAGTCATGAAGAGTTTGGTGCAAGGAACCACAAATATTTCTATAAGATACTATTTGGAAATTTCCGAATATATGTCCGACGCATGCTAAATGTATCCATATTTTAATAATATTTATTTCTAACATGTATTCCATAAATCTCTTATACTTCAATAATCACGTATCCAAATGTTTTTCAAATATTTCATAATACATTTTAAATTTCAACAATGTCATAGTATAAGTGTTATGAAAAGTTAAAATTTTTTTTAAAAAAAAGTATTGAGATATATATTATTATTTAATACAAAATTTAACCGTACAAATTATGTAATATAATCTTTAACTATTTTCTTTGCTCGTGAATCATAATATTTTAGTTTTTTTTTTAAAATTTTTTTTACTGTCAACGCAGTACTCGTATTCATGTTTCGTAGTTCAAAATTTACTGTCAACGCCGTACTCGAAAATTTACTGTCACCACTGCACACAGATATTTACTGTCAACGCCGCACTCATATCTGTGTCACGAACGGTCAACAATGGTTCCTCATTTTGATATCCGTGCCGTTAGGTGATAGTTCCAGCTTATCTCACCGTGTTCTAAGAGAATATGCCAAGTGGAGGCGAAGTAGCCGTCCGTATGCATTTTGATATTTATTAAACCTTAAAAGTAATTCTAATATTAACTTTTTTTTCCTGACCAAAAAATTGAAATATTAACTTCAAGGGCCAAGATTTTTGGTTGGTAGTATTGCCCATATTTTATCAACAATTGTTTCCCTGTTCAACCATCATTCCTAAACTGCTAGGAGAATTTGGGGCTCAAAGTTTTGTGCTTCCCAAAAGCTCGGTACTTATTTATTTTTCACCCAAAGACTTCGTCTAGAAACATTGTTTTACATACCGGGGCAGAGAAGGGGTATAGTTTCATCATAATAATAGCATATCACAGATACGCATTGAAACACGCACACACACACACACACAATTGCACTGTGCTAGCCAAACCCATGCCATCAACCTTAATCATATATGCCTGCTATTGCAAAGGAAAAGAAGCAATTTTATTCCAATTGTGGGACGTATCAACTTTCAACTCAGACGCAATACTAGTGTGTATATACACTCATCAATCAAGGCTCTGTATTCATTTATTTATCCTAATGTGTGTGTGTGTGTGTGTGTGTATATATATATATATATATATACACACACACACACACTCATCAATCAAGGCTCTGTATTCATTCATTCATTAGGATTATGGTTCCCTTGACCTAAAGAATGGAACTGCGTGCTTTTTGCAACAATTACGTAACCAACATTACAGATGTTTATGTTAAACATGCCAAAATATTATACTTGAAGTGAACGTCAAAATTAAATAAAAAATAAAAATAAAAAAAGAAAGGGAAAATGAGAATACAACTATGGTACATTCCGCGAGCGGCTGTTAATGGAGCAAACTTCAGCATGGTAATTCATTGCCAGGATTGCTTTCCCACATGCCTCTCTCTAACCCAACTTAATTCATCCAGGGTTCCACTGATCAGCACACTGTTATCTGAAGCGATCTTCTGGATATAGAACCCACCAATTTGTATGGCACTTTTCAAGAACTGGAAGCGTGGGATCAGGATCAACTTCCTGATTGATCATGTATTATGTTATGGCGTTGCTGGCCAATTTCTCAACTCAAAGGGTTCCAATGATCATGTCAATGTCGCGCCATGAACTGAAGAACTAGTGTCTGAAGCATGCAACGAAGATGCGATACTTGATTGTTGCACATGAGATTCTTTTGCAAGCCCAAGAAGTACAAGAGTTGATCTGCCAGAACCGAAACTAGTAAAGTTATTGAAAGACATGAACAGGATTGAAAGTCACCAGATCCCTGCCCAAGAAAATGAGCACCACCAAATGTGGAAAAAACATGGCTTACGGGTACAAACACTTTTAAAGATGAAAAAAGAAAAAACATGGCTTAATGCAATCTCAATTAGAAACTTAACATGTTAAGAGTCGGAGAAGTCACGTTCTCACGTGTTGAGACAAAAACAATAACAAGGATCTCATGACCCTCCAAATTAACGAATCCTTGGACTTCAGTGACCAAGAAGAAAACTGAAGAATTCAAAGTTGAAACCCAATCTCCACTTCTTGAAGTTATGCAGTCAACAAAAGACTAGTAGCCTCCAAATATCAACACTTGCATTAAAAGAATGTGTGCACGGAGTCTATATAATGTGAACATGTACAAATAGCAATTTTCTTTGCAAGTAGTCACCTAAGCAATAACAAAATACATGTGTGCTACAATTTTCACCAGCACAAAGTGACCAAAGATTTAAGTTTAAGATCCATTTCCTTTACAATTGGAAATACCAAACCCTGGACATTCTCATCATATTGCACCATAACAATGAAATATTTAAAAATTTCCATTCACAACATCATTACATAACATTTGAACTAATGTAAAATATACATTTCATACATTTTACGACATCATGAATCCTGTGTATTGTTTCAACATTCCCAAACAGCCTGAGAAATAAGAACTGAGACCATGATCACGATGAGCAAATCCCCAGCAGTATAACCATATAAGGTGGTTTGAACACATTCATCTCGGTAATTAAATTGGTGGTATGTGAGTGATTCATATTAATATATCACCTAAAAATGTAACAGCCATCAACGGTTGTCACTACCTCAACCTATTATCTTCATTAAGTTGGTGATCATAATTGTTTTAAACACTAAGCAATTCAATTCTAGCTCTTGATCAGGAGAAGAGCCTATGGTTACACAAATTTAGCTTCATTCTGTCAGAGAGGCCACATACTGACATACGTATACAGATGAATTCCAAATCTACCCTTGGGATTCATAAAGGGTTCTATGCAAATAAGAAATGCTGTGAGTCCTCAAAAATTCACCTATATATGGTAGAACACATAAACTTAGTCCTTCAAGATTAGGACTTCCGTCTGGAGCAATTGAAGTTTAACCTAAAGTTACCCAACAAAAAAAATTAAAAGATTAACCAAAAGAGCTTTGACCACCTTATTCCTAAAGTAAATCTACCTGTCCGAAAGAAAAGTCGCATAAATTTTGAGCTCTAAACATGTTACTACTCATAAGAGAAACTTGCAGAATTTTCTATAATTCACTGAATTAACAATAAGAAATTAAGTGTATTGTCTTCTTGTTAACAAAAAATATGTAGTGTTTTGCAGAAAAAGGCCTCCAAATAGATTTACTAACACTTATCAAATGAAGGGTGGTACTAGATAATTGCTTTGATGTAAGATAAATGAATGATCAGATCCAAATAAAATGTACCTAGGTAGTGAAGGTCTTATACTAGGTTGGCTGGCATAAGCAGCAAGGGGACCTCTGAGGTTAGCATATTTGGTCAGAGCACTTTCAAGCTGTGGTGATGGTAACTGCAAGCAACAAACGGAGGGGAAAAAAGCTGTAAATTGAAGTAAAGAAAAAAGAGGCAATGAGAAGTTTTGATGTATGAACAAGCCCATCTAGTACCTGTAATAATACATGGAAAGAATGTGGCTGTGTCTGAGAGACACATTTCAAGAAACCAACCCACAATTTTGGCATTCTCCACACCTATATCCAACATAGATAAAAAGAATCAGTTGTTTTTACATTGTCGCTATAAGGGAATAATCGCTGCTGATAAGACCACAAGGTAAAAAAAATTAAAAGGAGAGGGAGCCTAATTTCAACTTCCAAGAATGTACCTGTTTATTCACAAGCTTGGAGAGTATTTCCATGACAAAATCAACCTGAATATAAGGAGGCATGCTTGTTATAAACTATTACTAGATCCCTCTAAATATTATACTATGATTCTCTGACTCGTAGTTATAACACACAAACATATCCTGATAAACACACTATAAGATGTTTCATGCCACTGTAAGCATTGAATGCAGATAATGATAAATACCATATACATAACCTCAAAAGTTGCATTTGCATTCAAGATACAACTTTTGGACAAAACAAATTTTGCCCCTATAGTTCGATTTGAAAGACCAAAACAACATGACATTGGAAGACAGTTCTATGTATCAGGAAATCCCTTCTCTTATGCCTTGTTAAAATGTTAAACCATGACACCCCATCGTTTTTCTCTTCCACCATGTCAAATAACAGCTGCAAGGGCAACTTTCACAAAGTTTCAGAACTTCCACTGAAACTTGGTGGAATTCTTCAGGGTTACTTCGGGACATGTTGTCATTAGTTGGGATTCACCTACACGTTGGCGAGTTTATGAATGATTCTGATGCACATTTTTGAGTTTTAGTTCATTACTTTTACTTTCTGCACAATTGGTATTAGGTAAGCAGCAGCAATGGTAGAACTACTATTATCTATTTTCTTTGTTTTTGTATCACTTATTTTACTAAATGGCTAGTAGTTAAAATGTTATTCTATATATCAGTAAGACAAATAATAACTCATTAATCAAAAGCAATAAAATTAAGCATAAATATTTTTCGCATATGCAGCAGTCCTCGGCTAGAGCTTTTGGCTTGAGGCCGCCACAGCCTAATCAATGCGTAAAATGCTAAAACTACACTATGTTCATCCTTATTCTGATGCAAATCTTTATTTAGGTCTTCTCTCGATTTATTTCCATTTCATATTACTCATGGCAGTCAAGGAATAAGCATGTGGCTTTGCAATCTTATATAGAAACAAACATAATACAGACTACTGGACTGAACAATATGTCAGAACAAACTTGTTAGAACCTCACAACTAGGTATTTAACAAGGCAGCTAAATTTATGATTTAGGGTTGTCTTCTTACCTGGAAACAAACATAATAGTTAATACAGACTACTAAATTGGAGAATATATCAGAACAAACTATTAAATTAGGCATGTGACAGGTAGCTCAATTTACATTTTAAAGTCGTCTTTGAGGATCCTACATAACAGTTAGGGTGACCATATCTCACATGGACCAGCAAAAAATCAGCCTTATACCATTGAATATTAGCAAGGATTCGATGCAAACTTATATAATAAATATGAGAGAGAGAGAGAGAGTGCAGCAAAAGAAGAACGGCAGTTACCAGTGTAGGAAAAGCATCAATTGCCTGGATTACTGTTCTCATGAAAAGCAAAGGCAGAGGAGTTTGGTCAACCTAAAAAATGAAACAATTACAACCTGAATAAAACTACATAAAAAGTCAAAAATACTTATGGATAACATTTACCTACCATCTGATTTAAGGCCTTTGCCAATACTTGCTGCGTGAAAACAGTGCGCTGCTCAAAACAAGCTGAGCAAACATCTGTTATCTGGAAACAAAAATCAGAAGCACAAAAAAACGATTCAATGAGAGTAATGTATTGAGAATTCAGGGGATGCCCCACTTGGGAGCCTATAAAACCAGCTCAAAATGACATGGCCACCACTAAATGTGGTACATATGTGCACCATGTCACTCGCATTTGACACTGTCAAGGAGATACTCCCAGCAAAACAAAGTAGTTGGGATAGGGCTCTCTCGAGTACAGTTGTTTAAGGTCCACAGACACATACACCAGAATATCTGAACCACCCAAACCTTGAAAAAATGTCTGCAATATTTTCCCCATTTATTGATTAACACAATTTTACTCAGACCTTGAATGGTTACGACTATCACCAAGTCAATTTTAAACCATATAATGGGAGGTAGGAATGCAAACAGTATGCATGATGTGGAGATGCAAAGTAGGAAGTCATCTTTAGAATATACCGAATGGAAAACTAATGCTTCAATTATGAATGAAACAATCATTTAAAAAATAATTGAATACGTGCCTTTTTAAGTGCAAGTCCATCTCTTTCAGGATTAATGTCATGGATTGCAACCAATACTTCTGCTGGTGTCAATGCTGGACCTGTATGTGCTGAACCCTGCCATGAAACTTTATAGTCTCAGCACTTCTTGAGTTCAAGCAACACCAAGTTATATGTCTCAATTAACATTTTAGAATTAAAAGTTTTAGCAGAAAGAAAATAAAAACCTAAACATCTTCAACAATTTAATTTAATGCATGCTCTTTGTCTAAAGTATAAAGAAAAATAGTTCTAGGTGAAAAAAAAGAATTACAATTGGGGCATAGAAATCTGTTCATTTGAACATCTTTATCTAGTTTATTTGTTAAACATCTATATTTTTAGGAGTACAACAAATTAAAAAACTCAAAATTGCAATAAAGATCTACATATATATGTTCAATAGCCCAAAAGAATTTGCTTATCTCCTACATATATTTGTCAGTCTTCAGGCACCTGAATGAGCAACTGAGATCAGTTAAACTTCAATTTTTCTGAAAGAGTATAACAGCATCCCTTAGTTTTCTTTTTTTCCCAAAAATGAAAGATGATGCTAGATGTAAAATATCCTTATAATATGCACAAAGACAAAAGGTGCACCAAACAGAACCTTAAAAATGTCCAACAAGTATATATGTCAAGGAGAGTAACATAGTGAAAGAAGGGACAAAAATAGGAGCATGCTTGATATGTTGTCATTAGAATTATTCTTTTGGGTAGAAAAAGAAATGGGCAAAAGCGTCATCCATACCTGTAGTATGTGAGCAAGCGCTCTCTGAAACTTATCCAATGGAAGGTCGACAAGCCGAGGAAAAATAGGTAAAACCTAGTATCATAGAATTAATTATATACAAATGAAAATTATACGAGTTAATATCAAAACAACGATTAAGAATTTGACTACTTTTTCACTATTGAGAATAATTTAGAGTTGTATTTATGCAATACATTATAATATAACAGAAGTGCAAAATAAATTAAAAAGAATGATGCCATCCTGTAGTCATTATTCAGCACAACATTGTACAAGCCTAAATCAAAATTAAATGATAATATAATTAATTTAAGCCAAAATTATCAGTTGCATTTGAATTACACAAGCTTCAATTGTTAAAACGCAACCTTTGACGATCATATTAGGAACACAAAAAAGTTTTCAGATTCTTCATATCGCACAGGTGTCCTTTATGCTCATAATGGAACACAGCTGGAGAACAGCCAGGCAACATTCTTTAATGTAGAAGGATGCAGCAAAATAAAGATGGAAATTATTTATAAAAAACAATACAGATGGAAATGGATGGTACTGTTAAAGCAAAGAGAATAAAAATACAGAACAGTAAAAGTGTCTTTTTTTTTCTCATCACCCTTTACATAATGTTCAAGATAATTTTTTCTCCTTCTACATTGTCTATTCCTTGTCATCTCGCTAACAGGGCATTAGACTAGTCGAGCTATTGATCATCAGCCTGATGAAACCCTGCGGACAGCATTTTCCTATTTGATTTAAACAGTCAAACCGAATTACTACAGTTGAAAACTCTATATATACACTCCTAAAATGTTACTTGGAGAACAATCAAGATAAAAGAAGCAGATCGCATGAAGTTCATCGACAGTTACAGAATTTAAGTGGAGTATTCGGTGTCAGTCTGGATCAAAGGTAACTCGGTGATTATAGGGGTAAGAGTCCGAATGTGCAACCTTTTCTTCATAGTGATTCTTTTTGACCTGGCCTAAGGTTCAGTGGTTTCCCCTTTTCTAGGCTTTTCCACGTAAATCCAGTGTTCATATGTGATTGCTTTATTATTTTAATTTCTGCTTTATTATTAGTTTTTTTATGTGGTCATTGGAAAAGTAGTTGAGATTTTATATTTCTATTAAGTTAGCTATACCAACGTTTCAAGGCCTATTAGCCCCTTTATGTCTAGCCTGGGGTTTTGCGTACTCTTCTTAAGTACTGGAGCGTAGGGTACTAGTTTGTCCCTTCCAGGCTTCAAGGGAACAGAGCAAATGGAATCTTGCAAAAATGCACCAAGCATCCCATCTAAGAGCCCTCTAGGAGGAAACATGCTGCTGTTTTGTTTTTGCCATTCTAACTTAATGACCTGATCCAATGTATAAGAATCCTAAAAAGAAGTCCAAAAGGATGACACCTGATACAATGTATATGGATCCTAGAAGGAAATTCACAAGGATGCCATCACGATTGACAAATAGTAAGGCGGCCACAATAATTTAACAGCTAGGTTGCAAGCCTTAGCTTATCCAACCAGAATTGTTTTTTTATTTATTTAGATAAGTACACCACACAACCACATCCAATTGGGATATGAAAATTGCACCTCCTCCTTTGGGAGTGGCTGGACATAGGAGTCAAGCTAATAATTGCTGGTACTGGATACCCAATTTAAATGGAAAGACAACTGTTATGTTGTGGCCCAAATTTTGTCTCGGCCTGCAACCCGGTTTTTCGCTTGCAGGTTTTGGACCCGGATTAGGACTCTCTTGTAGCCCGATAGATGAGGGCATCTAAGGGTTTGGAGTGAGAGAGAGAAAATATTGAAAACGCAGAAAGAGAGTGAGAGAGCGAGAGCTAGGGTTTGGGGTTGGAGCTTGTAATCTCCTGATTTTCGCATAGTGAAATCTTTTGCCGGATCTTTGCCGTGGATGTAGGTACATCGCCAAACCACGTAAATTCATGTGTTCTATGTGTTGTGCTTGTTTCGTTTTGTGTCGTATTTCATGATTGTGCTTGGTTCGCGACGGATTTTCACAACAACAACTATATATTACCCCAAAAAAATCATCCATTTGAGAATAAAAGAAGGAAACCTAACATGGTGGCTCCAATTGCAAAATCTAGTTTCCTTTTTCTATATTTTTATTTCTTTTACCAGGAAGTAATGACTACCATGCCACTAGATGCAACTTTATATAGACCACAGCAACAGAAAACGATCTGAATGGTTAAATGAACTCTCTCTGCATTTATACAAGTACACACACAGTCTCTTTGTCCAACTACTCTATGGATCGATAATATAGTTACTTCCGCAACATATTGTTACTGTCTCATACAAGTAAGAGCAACTGTAACATAGTTCTAGCTAACTTCTTATTTTTATTCCTTTTTTGGAGATGCACAGAGCAGCCCGAGGATTAATAGGAAAAATAAGAATTCATGGAATTAACATACAAGCTTCAGAACTCAGCAGCTTCCATTATTCTTACCTTTTCTGCTTATGCTTACTTTTTTGTTAGTCTTCATCCTTTGCTTTAAAATGTCATATACAATAAAAGCATAGAATCATTCACTTTGCTAGGAAAGTATATAGCATAATAACAGCATGTCACAGGACTGTCATCTTTGTAAAAAACACATTACCTTGGGATAACTGTTTTAAAAACTAAACTACCAAAATGCTGACATAACTAAAAAATAATCCCTTCACTACCCCCAATGTAAGTGCATCCAGAAACCAGAAAGAAATGAAAATTTAGGTTCATACGAGGAGAAAATTTTAATTCTCTGCCGCATAGGACTAAAAATCATTAACACATCGTAGTACAAAATATAGTTGCCCACAAGAAGGTGAAGAGACACAGACCACACAAGGACACACATATTGACAAGATTATGATTTCAAGTGCATCCTTGCTAATCATTGACAATAAATAAAATGACTTCACTCACTTCTAAAAATATTATTTTGAAAAACATAGATATAGAAATTATATGATCAAGTGACAGATTAAAAGAGGAGAATAAAATCATGAAGAACACCTCATTTTTGGATAGTGAAGACAGCATTGGAATAAGAATTGTAACATCCTGCAAGAAAGATAGTTCACATAAGGATCAAAAGAGCAAACAGTTGGATTACGAACAGTGTGCATGAAAGTTTGATGATGGGAAAACCTTTAGTTTAGTTTCATATAAATGTTTAACAGATGCAATTAAATCAGAAGAAGGAGTTGTCCCTTCAGATAATATGTTCAGCACCTTGCAGGAAAACAAAAACCATATCAGCATATCAATGAACAGAACTATTGAGGAAAAAAAAAAAAATGAAAGACTTCCCAACATTCAAACAGATATAAGTCTGGAAAAAAGAATTTACCAGTGTCAGAAGATTTTCACTTCCTTCTGGTGGATCAGATATTAGACAGAGCAGTTCAGAATGTGACGACCCTAGAGCCCTTATGAGAATAGGGATATGGCGATGGACAGCCTGCGTTAGAAGAAATGAGTCAACTAGTTCCAAAAAGAGTTGCTTTTGCTCCAAAAACAAATACAAATAAATAAAAACAAAGAGCTGTATCTGTATGAAGTAAGTTCCTGGTGAAGTGTGGTTATCTTTTTACATGAAAAGAAACAAGGATTTTTTTGAATTTGTCTCCACTTTTTTCTGCATTCATACTTGATCTAGAACTCATGCTTTCCCATATAAACTACAGCCATTAACTTTTCATTTTTTAGAAGAGAAAGGCAGAGATAATTCTGTCCTTGGTTTACTGGAAGACCAAATGTAAATACCAACCCAACTACAAGCTGGTTCTCAAGGAAACAGCAACACAATCTTACAATTTTTAAACTCAAACCAGTCCAAGGGTCAGGTTGTTTCAGCATGGACCATGGACTAGGTCAAACCAATATAAGTTGCGTCCTATGCATTCTCACATAAAGCCCTATAAGGAATGATAGCGTAGATTGTTTAACAATTCGTCTCCTTTATATTTCACAAAATTTAAGTATGATAACAATGGACTTAAAATTTATATGGTATAAATACTAATCAATTATGGTGATAGATTAGGATTTGATATTTTAAATAAGTTGGTCCAATCAAAGAATTATTATTTTAGTGATGTCGTGTTAATCCTATTAAAATCTTGGGTTGAAATTTATAACCAAAAAAATATATATAAACCCTGGATACTAGATATTGTAGAAGAGAGTGATAGAAAGTAATGAAATAATGGTAGTTAACTTATCCAAATGAAAATTTTGGTAAAGATAGGAAAGTAGAAGTGAGTGCATTTTGGAAACAAATTCACGCAAGGGTTGGCGAGATAAAGATAAAGAGTCTTATCTAATATTTATACACACACAGTAAGTATATGTATAAGACTCACCAGTTAAATGAAACATTAAAAAGAAAAAAGAACTAAGGCTTGAAGGAAAGGATTCCTAATGTATAAAAAAGAGATACATAGATAGAGAACTTATCTACTGCTGAATTAGTTGGAAAAAGAAAGAAAAGAAACTGTGTGATATAAATATTGCGTGCCCGAGTAAAGAATTTTAGTGAGAGAAGAGGACTGGAGATGGGTGCAGCATGAAAGATGAAAGAGTGAGGGCCATGAAGTGTGTGCAGACACATTGCCAGGACAAGAATAAAGGTTTAACAGTGTGGTGGTGCAGTATGATATTCAAAAAAAAGGAAGAAGGTGCAGCGTGGCCCACAGAAGGAAAAAAGAGAAAAAAGAAAAACACCAAGAGAGAATAAGAAAGAAGAAAAGAAATCCAAGCGGTTTTGCCATCTAGAAACTCTACAAGATTTTATCTTTGCTTGCACAATCTAGGTAGGCTTTCATTCTCCAAAGTTTATACATACATATTATGTTTTTCTTTCACGCTCTAATAATATACAAGCTATATTTCAAGTATGAATAAGAGTATCTCATAGCTCTTGGTTTCTGAAAACATGCTAGACCTTTGTTCATGAAAAATATGTGCTTATTGAAATTTTACAACATGATCTCTCAAATAATTCAAATTCATATGTTTTGACAAATATGCTTAAAGTCTATGTTTTGATCTAGGAGAAGGTTCTTGAACTTTTGTTCACACGGGATCTAACTTGATTTTGAAAGAATTAAAATGAGTTTGCGGTTTTGAAATGGGAATTCCAAAGAATTGGCACAAGTCAAGACTTATTGCATGTGGATATGGGACAAAGTTCATGATGACAGATGTCTGAATTATAACACAGTTTAACCACGCGGGGTTCTTAATAGGGATATTTCTGCAGGAAGGATGATTTCTTATATATGTCAAATGCAAGGGAATGGTTTGTTTGAGGACAAAAATAACTTTGATTGGATGATAGTGTTTTTGGATAAAATTGAAAGGTTTTGTAATGTTTAAGCTTGACGCTTTTTTTTATTTGGGAGGGGGGATTTGTTTTCGAAAGCTATACTACAGAACTGCCATAAAAATCTATATTTCATTACAACTTGTATGAATATTGGGATGAATGATTCTACTAGGATGTCAAGTTCACCCAACATTTTTCATATTAGCAGGATAAGGAGCGTAGAGCACAATGGAGAGTTCAGCATAAAGCAAAGAAGACATATTTAGTTCTATAGTAGAGGTAGTATACTTTCTATATATTTGAAGAAAAAAAATACATGGGATGTCATGATATTTTTTTGAACTATTTAAAAAATTATTTTGGATATGTAATTCAGGTTATTTTTGGAAATATTGGATGATTTAAGGAATGAATGGATTTATTAATTCAAAATGGAGTAGAACAGTTGCTGAAATCTGTCCCGTTTTGAAGTTTGCTTAGTTACTATGAGTCTGATTTTATGTGCCTGGAATTCAATTATGAGAAAATTTGTGAAGATTTCGTGAACTTAAATATACATTATAAAATTTTCTACCCGAATTTAGAACCTCTCGAACTCATGATATATATTGACCAAGTCATGAACAGAGTTGAGATTGGTTCTCCAAACTGAGCACCTGTAAACAAGAAGTTTAGATGCCCAGGTAAACGAGCTCTGGATGTGATACCCAAATTATTTTGTTTTAATTCTAAAATAAGATTGATGACTAAATATTAAATTACAGGATTTAAAATCATGTGGAAAAAAAAAATCCTAATTGGCGATAATTATCTTAGTAACGAAACAAGCCCCTAGTACCAAACACACACACACACATATATATAGTTCTATCAATTAATTAGGTTTAACTATTCTGATACTCTGAGAGAGAGAGAGAGAGAAAACACATCAGGAAAGAAAGGCCCAGAGCAACTTAATCAGAAACCCCAGGCAAGTTTGATCTTTTTTTTTTTTTTGGGTAACAAAGAATCAATCCACCCGCTAATTACTTTGGACTCTCGGATGTTTTGTGAACTCCGGATGAACGCAATCACCCGCAAACCACATGCATCATTTAAGTCCTGGCCTCACCTTGGTGAGTCTCAAACCGGAGACCTAATGATGCAAGACGAGCTATGATTCGCATGAGTGAACCGCATGTGTTACGCCTTCACTTTTGGAGAGGGACAAAGAAAGATGAAATTAGGGATTTGATGTAATTTAGGATTAATTTTATTGTCATTGTTTTAGTTTTAAGGGTTTAGTATTTTAGAGTTTATTTTTGTTTTGCCTATATAAAGGCTTCTATGTAATCAGAATAAAGCAATTTTTGATGACTGAATATATTTCGTGAGTTTGTGAACTCCTCCTTGTATCTTTCCTTCTCCCTATTGTTATTGCTCTTCTCAATCCCTCAGTCTCTCTAGCCTACCTCCTTCAGTCTATTTTCTCATCCACTTCGTCTGTCTTCTCACCTCCTTCTTCTAGCCTCTTCTCATCCCCTTCTTTCTCTTTGGTTCGTTATCAATTTGATATCTAAATATTATTAGTCTTCTGGTTCCGAATCACCTAGGGGGAGTACACCTAAAGGCCTTACTAGTTGAGCTATCCCGTGCAAGTAGACAAGTTTGATCTTGCTTTATACTCTTATGTATATTTGTAACTTAAATGCTTAATCTATTAGAACCTTTCCCTAAGTAGTTGGGAAAATCTTTGTTGAGTTAATATTAGAATCCATACTGAATAACTATAGACTTAATTATATGATAATTAGCATGATTTGGCATTAATTTTAGGTAGTTTTAATTAATATTTGATTATGAAGATGGACATATGTAGTAACATTATCTATGTAACTGTAACATTGTCATTCTTCATAAGCATGCATGAACATGTTGATTCATTTTATTGATGATACTAATATTTATGAATGATGATTCTACTTTTAGATAATAATTTAGAACATAAAATTTAGAGAAATCGTGATTATACAACAATATGCGAGTACCATACTATTGTGTATTAACTTGATGAACCCTAGGTCTGAAAATATAGATAATAAATCTCACAGGAAAAATGTTTAATTAATTGTGTTAGTTAAAAAAGACGTTACTGAACAACTGTAGACTCTTTAACTGCTTTAGATTGTCGAATATTGTTGACTTGTTGTAAATGTGAGATAAATTTGGGTTGGAATGAATGAAACCCAACACACTTTCACGATTCAGATTGTTCGTATTAGGGCACCGAATTGTGCCATTTTTGTCACATTAAATATTTAATCATGGGGAATCAAAGCCCCAAGAAATTAGAGAGAATAAATGGCACTTGAGGATCAGATCTAAGCTTGTAAATTGCTCGGTCGTGAACTAGGGTTGCTGGAGAAGTTTCTTGGCAAGAAAACAAAGGGAAGAAAATGACCCCCATACCCATGACAACACCCGCCCACTTGCAGTCTAGGTGCTTGGACGAGAGAGTGGCTCACCCCAATGCCATCATATGTCTGGTTCAAGCTCATTTGAGCCCACTCGTCCAGCCCAATGTTTTGAGTCCACTCTTGGCTCCATCCGGAAAATAAATATGTTTGCTTGAATTAAAAATTATAAAAAATTAGAGAAAATAAATAAAAATTGCAGAACTTTATAATGAAATATAAATAAATAAATTTCATCCAATTGAGCAGAAATATTTGAATTTTATTTGAAATTTAAGTTGACTGGCAGTGAAATTAAGTAGTAAACTAGCACTTCGCGCTAATACCAAGAGTATGAATTAGTTAAACAGAACATAATATTTTATAGGCATCTAGCTTAGGTATAGTTACATTCAGAAATTAATATTTTAGAGGCACCTAGATTGGGTATACTTAGAGGCTAAGAAGCATGGACACTTCTACGAAGGTGCCGTTTCCATGTCAGACACCGTCACTTGACTCACTTCATGTACACTCTTGGACGCGTGTCTAAACACTTCATGGCCGTGTCCATAACTTAAAAATAATTTTTATTATTTCGGACACTTGGCTGACACATCTTGAACACTTCACCAACACATCCTACATTCTTTGTCTTGTATAAACAAACACATGACAGTTCTCGAAACGAACATAAATAAAAGTGTCCAACCTATTTTTCTCTAAAAATTGACATTAAACACGTGTTACAATATGTCATGAACAAAAACATAACTACAATGACAAGATAGGAGAGTAATATCATATATAATTTTATGCATTCTTTTTTATATTCGAATAGCTTCATCTTTTAACTTATGTAACTTGAGTATAGAAATTATAAATTACTTAAAGTTCTATAATTGTCTTACACAATAAATATATAAATGAATATTTATATTTACATTAGCCATGTCCAAGTTCGACTTTTTTTAGAATTTGACGTGTCGTGTCCATGCTTCTTTTTTTTTTTTTTTGATAAGTAAAGATTTATTAGAAAGCACCCAGAAAGAGGGAGGGGTGACCCTTGATATCATACCATCTTTACTAGTGTTAGGCCCTGTTTGGCAGAACTTTTGCTTCGGCTTTTACACAGAAGAAAAAGAGAAGCAGAAGCTAAATCAGGAAGCTGGTACTCCCCAGCTTTCTTTAAACGCTCTTTTTGGACTCCGAACCTCTTCCGCCTTACTAATCCAAACACTCTCCAAAATGACTTTTGAGCTTGAAAAGCCGAAAGCTGCTTTTCAAAAGCCAATCCAAACAGGGCCTTAGCAGGTCATTTGTTAGCACTTTAGGTAGTTCACAGACATGTTATTAGTGGCTGATGTTAATTATTAACAAAATAAAATATCTGAATGACATTTAAAAATTAAATACTATTAGATATTGTTTGGTTTGTTAGAGGGGAAGTCCAGGACTGACCCTATGACGAGAATGATTAGGTGATCCTTCAGAGATCCCACTTGGCATGATTCGGGACCTTGCCTTTGATATTTTGATACGACCAATGGGCTAAGTGTGCCATGTAGTTTTTATGGTGCGGGATGTTTGAATGAGTAGAATAGTAAAGCCAGCCAATTGTGGTGTAATTTGATGCCCCAAGACCACACTTCACTGGTTGTATGGAATATTGGTGAGGTTGCTATGATTCTATACTCGTGGCTTAGAGAGTGAACTACTCTGTTCTGTTGAGTCCATGGCTCAAGGTTAATAAAGTGAAACCTAATACTTGTTAATGAAGAAGGTTAACTAATTAACAAATTTGAGAAAGAGGAAACAATAATGTAGTGGACTTTGTGTTGAAGAGGAAATGATTGTGTAGTATGAGATTGTGTTGAACTGAATTTAGACATGGTAATTAATAGGGTAAAAACACTGACCTTCCCTGAGGTTTGACCTAATTACACCCGGCATCAAATTAAGAGATTTTGTTACAATGACCTCCCCTGAGGTTTGCTCCGTTAGACAAAGACCCCCCTCCGTCCAAAATTCTATTAGTTTTGTCAAAAAATTTAGGGTAAATAACACTGACCTCTCCTAAGGTTTGGGGTAAATTACAATGACCTCCCCTGAGGTTTGGCCTAATTACACTCGGCATCAAACTAATTGATTTTGTTACAATGACCTCTCTTGTAACAGAAATGAACTAATCGACGTTAACTTTTGGGTGAAATGTCTATTCAACCCTTAATATTATATTGATATAAAAATTAAAATATCTATATATATAAAATGACACTTTTGCCCATCTAATATAATAATATTTATATATATTATATCAATATAATATTAAGGGTAGGATAAACATTTCACCCAAAAGTTAACGTCAATTAGTTCATTTCTGTTACAGGGAAGGTCATTGTAACAAAATCAATTAGTTTGATGCCAGGTGTAATTATGCCAAACCTCAGGGGAGGTCAGTGTAATTTACCCTAAATTTTTTGACAAAACTAACAGAATTTTAGACGGAGGGGAGTCTTTGTTTAACGGAGCAAACCTCAAGGGAGGTCATTGTAACAAAATCCATTAGTTTGATGTCAGGTATAATTAGGCCAAATCTCAGGGGAGGTCAGTGTATTTTACCCTAATTAATAAGATATTAACTATTTATCATTGATTTTGATTTCATAAATTTAATGCACTTGGTATGGTTGAGTTATCTTTATATATGAGGACATAAAGTAAGATTAGCTTGTTGTGCTATGATTTTGTGAAGCTTGTGAGCTCACATCTTTCATACTCATGGAAGTGATACGTGGTAACGAGACACATTAGCGTTATTTCTTTTGCAGGGAGACCTTGTAGTGAGGATATAATGTAACTAATTTGGGTTTAGTTGATTATTGAGACTATAGTTGTTGTTAACGTTGATGAGGACCTCTTAATACTATTAAATTGTTTAGATTGATTTGAGATGGACTTAATTTTAGGGTCAGGTGCAAATAACCCCTTATGGTATGCATGTAGTGCATATAACCCCCTCTATGTTCCAAAAAGTCCTCCAACATAGGTGCGAAGGGGGGGTCTAGCGTTAGTTTGCCGTTAACATAGTACTGTAAAGACTTGAATACCCTTCTTACAACTAACCTTAAAAAATAGAAATAATGAAAAGACAAAAAAGGAATCTCTCTCATCCCTTTCTCCTCTGCAAGGCCAGCCCTATATATATATATGGTATATCACATCATCACAGATTTATGATATTCATATATATACACACACACACATTGAATCACAGATATAATATACATATCACCATTTCGGCTATGCACTCTCCCTCACACATGATTTTTTCTCATTAGTTTATGTGATTTTCTCTCTCTTTCTTCCACGATTTTCTCTCTCCCCCCACGATCTTCCAACGCTGACAGGAGAAGATGATGGCTGTGACGAGCAGAATACGACAAAGAATGGGTATTCAGGCCAGTTATCGATTGCGACTCTGTTGTCGTCTCCGGTGACAGCACCATCGCGTTTGCCGAGAAAGAAACCGAGTCAGCACCATCGTGTTCTCCGGCGAAGACACCGTCGTTTTCTCGGCAACTAAAACGGTTTCTTAACCTTTTCTCTATAATTTGATTAACTTTGATTGATTTAAGAAACAATTTGATTAACTCTAATTGATTAAAGAAACTATACTAAAGTCCATATCCATACCCATCTTTTTCAAGCCATGTAGCAACAAAATAACAGAATGCTCATATGGTGATTGATGAAGGAGAATTGATGACAAATCTAATAATACAACCCTAGCTATTGGCTGAAGTGTCAGCTCTATGTACTTTCCAAAATTACATATTTTTATCGAATTCATTGAGATGTTAAGAAACTATGGTGATAAGTCGTTGTTAACTTGCTTGGCTGCTAGCTGCAATGAAGACAGTGCGTACTTGAGTGAAACATATAGTGCCAAACCAGAGACAACTATATATATATATATATATGAGAAGTTTTTTTTCTCCGATTCTGTGACTTTGTTTTGGATACTTCGACGCTGGCTGGAAGAGAGAGAGAGGGGTGGAATTTAAATAAAAGCCTTTGAGGGCATTTTCAGTATATAAAAAGGTTATGTTAGGAATTATATGTATTAACCAGATCATGTGCGTTGCACATGACTCACTAATGGTCATTTTTTAACGGTTCATTGATGGCAAGGTTTTGTTTGCAACATTTTTTCAAACTTGTAGTGGTTATATACACAAAGTAAAGAATAGGGGGTGTTATTTGCACATTTTCGATACTTCAGGGGTGTTATTTGTACTTTACCCTTGTTATTATAGATGGATTAACAAAAAATTATTATCGAATGTATAGAATGGATATTTTATGGTAGAGAATTGTGTTGTTATCTTGTATGGATCGGTTATGATTCCAGTAGTGCACCGGATTTGTGGATTGGACAAGATTGTCCTCTATTCAAACTTGGGGGGGTGACACTGGAAATTATGGAACTTGGTAGAGAATGTTTAGACACAATGTAAAAATATGAGGGGAAAAAAGTTTTAGGTGAGACCGTGAGACAGACTAGCACAGTAACTATTAATCTAGAATTTAGAAAATCACCCTAGGTTTGTCAAGATAATCTGGCAGTGCAAATGTTCTAATTTTAGAAAATAAGTTAGAATGCTTAACAGTGTCGAACAATTATAAACCACATATTGCTGGAATGATCAAGAATAGTTTGCAGAAATATAGATTTTGTCACTAGAATTGTAGTAGATTTTCCCCATTAATTCAAGGAACCTTAGAAGGTCAATTCTGTCAGTTTCCGGCTGCAAGCTGAGGAAATTTCTGAAATTTTTAAATAATTGTGAATGAAAGTTTCAACATTATTAATTTTCTAAGTATTCTGGATTATTCTAATTTCTAGAAATTTGATTTATTATCTGTGAGATATGAATTTTCGAAGTTAAAACGGCTAACTTAAACAATTCTGTAGTTTAATAGAAATTTGATCTAGTTAAGGCCTAGACTTTGAGATGGTTTTTACTATAAGGCTTGGGGCGTGCCAGTGTAGGACTGTAGAAATAGGCTTCTTAGCGAATATATAATATCCTAGCTATTTACATGTATTTGCATACCTCAGTTAGAAGCTCAGTGTCATCCATAGCAGAAAGTGAAGTTAGAGAAATGAAGAAAAAAAAAATCCAGTATGCATTTGGTTAAAAATGAAAATGTTGTATGACAGTTGCAGAAGATTTCCAATTAATGGTCTTGGATAACATGAAAGTTACAAAGAAATATACTTTTTTACCTAAAATGTCTTTATTTATATCAAACGAAATAACAAGTCTAAATGGATTTGTCTCCAATTAATATTTTTTAGTCCTTTAAAAAAAAAAATAGTAATGTGAAAATCTAAATATATATTTTTTAGGACATTCAGTAATACAGATTATTAAACCGTTCTTTTAAAGCATTATGGATAAAACATTTGCTTTTAGATATATAAAAGAAGAGGGCATAATTGTAAGTTCACATAACTTTCCCAAGAAAACAAAAGTGTCCCGTGTTTTTTACAGGAAAAAAATTGTAGAAAAATTAGGTGGTTGTGGAGAATTACTTGCTCTCAAAATTTTCCTTCTAATGTTATCCAAATTCCTAAAATGTTAAAAAAAAATCTATTTCCTTCACTTTCCACTACTTTCCATCTAACCAAACCCAGCCTTTAGGATTTTTTTATCACATGTTGCAATCATGAACTTAATAAAACAGTTAGAAAGAGACCTGCTTGACAGCCTTCGTAGCACGTGCATAATTATCAAATACAAGTTGAAGAAGACTAGGTTTCTGTGAAAGAAAAAAAAAAAGTTTCAGCTGAAATATAAAGAACAAAGGAAAATAATCTAACCACGTTCTTTAATTATCAATAAGAAATAAAACACAAACCAACCTTTGTACATAAAGCAAAAAGCAAAGAAATGAGGCGTTGAGCTTGGGCAAATGATACTGAGGAATCAATTCGGGAATCAGATTGTGCCCCCTTCACGGAGTCATTTTCAGAGGTAGGCTCTGAAATCTGAGAACCACTAATTGATGTTTCCTGGCTTCCACTCTGATGAATAAACAAAGGGTTGGAAGACTGGTAAATTTAGTAAAATTTGCACTTAAAAAATAGGAGAAAATTACAAAGAATGGTAAATCACTAAATGTAGTTATCAAAGTTTGACATTAAAGGTAACTACATACAAAATGAAAGATTCACTCATTCACAGGTTCCAAAACAGAAGTCCATCTCTTGGAAAAGAGGTTGGGCTAACTTTATTACACACACACATTCACAGAAAACACAGCTGTTGCAAGCCAGTGACCACATTAACTAGATACTTATATTCATTTAGTTTCTTATTTGTATTAAGAGGTAAAAGGAATTCCACTCTCATTACAAAGCACAATGGGTGCTCCCACAGATCCATGTCTAGGTCCAAGAAAGGCACCATCAGTGAGGCAACCACAACACATTCAAGTAACACATTATTCAAAGCTAGAGAAGCATTGTGAGCATGGATCATGTCCATGTACGTATTTTTAGTTTACAGCAGGACCCTAGCCTTCTGGGCAAAGATGAAGGAGATACCAAAAGTCTCAAAAATTTTAATCCCCATAAGTTTAAGGGCGATCTGAGGTCATAGGTCACACTTGGATAACTGCCTTAAGGAATGTGCTCCATCCGAGAGCATAAATGAAAGTTAGAACTGAAATAGTGGGACTTGAAAATTTTTCACCTTTTCCAATATAAATATCTTTTGAATTAACACATGGCTTTGTGAGGGTTTCCAGAAGTCCATTGAGCTAAATTTTATGCCTAGTATTACCTCAATGAGGGAATTATTTGCAATTAACAGGCAATGTGATTTTCTATTATATTTGAACAAAAAAGTATGAAAATACACAAAATGCACTAAAGAAATGCATGCTATACGACACTACGATAATAAGATGCAAGCTCTATGGAATTTCGAGATTGAAATTATATGGAAGTTATACATAAATGCATAAATAGAGTACCAAGTCCCATGAAATTATGTACTCTAATGTGAATAAAACGCCTAAGATGCTGGCCTAATGAGTCTACCGCTGATTAAAACAGAGACCTTGATTACAGCTTCTAATGAAAAAGCACTAGCCCCAATAACACAATAAAAACAACCAATTGCGTAGAAGAGACTTCGAAATCACACTGCTAAAAAGAATGCTTTCATGCTAATAACCCCATCACAGCATCAAATGTACATAAAAAATTACATTTCATTCATAACAAAACTACATAAACAAGGAGAATTTTGGAGTTCCATAGTCCAACAGGTCCAACACAGAGTAGGGTTTGTAAGGCACAACCTACGCAAAGTCTAGGCATACCTGTCTCTTCAATATTCCTAACTTAAGGCAAGCTCTTATATATTGAATGATCACCTCACTCTAGAATCCCACTACTTTTCTGGTTTCTAAGGCACAATCTACGCAAGGCCTAGGCATGGGTGCGTCCTACACAGAGGAGGGTTTGTAAGGCACAACCTACGCAATGCCTAGGCATAGGTGCCTCTTCAATATTACTAAGTTAAGGCAAGCTCTTATATATTGAATGATCACTAACTTAAGGCAAGCTCTTATATATTGAATGATCACCTCACTCTAGAATCCCACTACTTTTCTGGTGAAGTACGATATTAATACTGCAATGTACCATCACGAGAAACGACAAGCATCATAGACAAGAAAAACATCACCTGCAAGCTATAAATTATAGGAACACAATTAGGGCTGTAAATGAGCCAAGCCATTCGCGAACTACTCAGGCTCGACTCGATAAGAGCTCGACTCGTGTTCGTGTATTTAATAAACGAACCAAGCTCAAACAAGATTTCCAAGCTCAAACAACCATGAGCTCAGCTTGTTAGTTCATGAACATGTTTATGAACAAAGCTCATTAACGAGCTCGTGAACATTGCTACATATGCATATACATACATACATACACACACACACATATATATACACATACATATATATGTATATATATGCATATATATGTATATGCATTCAAATTATATATAAGGCCCACTTTGCTTGAGCCTTCCCTTTAGACCAAATAATACGCACACAAAACATAGCCCACTGTGTTTTAAACTTAAATTTAACCCAACAGCATTCTGATACTATTAGCCTAGCCCATAAATTTATAAAGCCCATATTTTGGGTACAATCACAAACCCCGACGGGAACCCTAATTTTCTTTCCAACTTCCAAGTGGCTGTCCTCAATGCTCAAAACAGTGAGCAGAGTCACGCCTCTCACTCTCTAACCCAGTGCTCTTTCTATCTGTAACTGTGTGTCTTACCCATCATAACCAAGAGAAGATGGAAGATGGTGGCTACAACAACATCGTGATGGAGATCCATTACCAATTGAAGGACATCTGCAGATTACAGTGGACAGATCGATAGGAGTTTGAATGAAGATCACGGGTGATTTTCTCCATGTATCTATAGATATGTGTGTGTGTGTTTGTGTGTGTGTATATATACATCTGAAAATCACCATGTATCTATAGATATTTGTGTATAAATATATATGAATCGGTAATTTTATATATTGATCAATTTTGCAGATCTCTATTATATATATACATATATATAGTTGTGTAAAACACGTCTCTGTAAAAGAGTTTCGACAAGAGCTCGAGCTTGTAATGAACACGGCCGAGCCGAGCCGAGCTTGAACATGGTCGTGCAAAGCTAGCCCAAACACAAGCTGAGCTCGAGCATCCCATAGCTCGACTCGGCTCGGTCCGATTACAGCCCTAAACACAATAGCTCAACAATGAACCTGGAAACCTTGCAATGGTACCATGCATACAAAAAAACTAACAAACCATTAACCAATAGCCTCCACCTCATTCTGGTTCCTGATCTACACAACTAAATCCATCAGGTCAGCTTCAAGCTCAGTGCAAGCGCAACTAGTGATTTAAGTAGGTTGCATATCCCAACCACTATCAATGATACATGTTATTCAGTGACGAACATAGAAGCTAGCCATCAGGTAATAAGTGAAATTTCAGAGGACTATGCTTGGTACAGAAAATGCCAATGCATCCTCACTCAAAACAAATAAGTCCAACTTAGAAAGTTGGGGCCAAAGTAAACCATAATCTGATATAATTATACATGCAATTAACATTTGGCTGGTCACATGCTGCCAACCACACAAAGATGCAGTGAACTGGATGCTCAGGAAGATGATCAAATAAATAGTCATTGCTCAAGGAAGCCTGAGCAGCATAAGACCAATAGGAACTAGGAATTGATGGAAAACAACATGCATAAGTTCAAGATTAGAGTGGTGATGGAGCAGGCTATCAATTATCCTATCAGTTAATTAATGAATACCGTATGTCAAAATAAGCAAGGAAATCCAAGCAAGCAGGATCAATCCACCAATCAGTAAATCATTTACATTTGTGTGGCCAGTTGCAACACAAGCGGATGCCTAACGATCGCAACCATAACATTGGGATCCTAATGTTGAACCTATAAAATTAGTTGAAAATTCCATGCATTCTCACTGTGTCATGGTAGGCAATCCTAGTTTTAATAACAACTTTGATGAGTACTACAGATTTAAAGGAGCAAGTAATTGCTGAAACTGTCCCAACAATCATACCTTGGATTCAAAAAAAGAAAAAGTTCAATTCAATTAAAAGAAGAAGAAAAAAAGTCAAGCAGCCCAAATCAAGACTTGGAAAGGATAATATTGCATTTTGTGGTTTTTCCAATTTACTGTCTCAATGTGAAGATGCCTGAGCACTACTTAACCGGAGAATGAATCAAGTAAAGAAAGAGAAAAAAGTATGGCTACATGAATAACATGTATTGCATGATTGCAAGTAGTGCATTTTGTGGTTTCCCAATCTACTTTTTCGAAGGAAAGATGCCGAAAGTTCTAGCTCACTTAAGAAATACACTATGTACATGAGTAGAAGATCTTCTAAAATATATATAAAAGAACGATTAAGCAAAGAGATGAATAAAAAGATAGCTATATATGTACTGCACCACTACACTTAATAAAAAGTACAACTAAATACCCAATAAACTCCTAAACTCAAGAACACCAAGACAGCTGGCTGTCACGGGCCTAGAGTTTTTCCACCACTCTAGCCACACCCGTGCGGCACCAAGACGTTGTTACTCCTCACACAAGTCTTGGTCAGCCTAACTCCACACTTACTCAAGCCAACATACTCCACTCGTGCCACTCACTAGTGTTCTGTAGTGACTCTCGCCCTTTACTCGGCCTGCACACTCACACACACTTGGGCACACTTGGTTGGCAAGAGGGAAACTACTAGTATTATTACTCAAAGGAAGTGTTTACAAGGCTCACCCTCCCACTTGGAGCTTCTCCCACTTCTGGAGCTTCCTTCTTACAAATGACTACTTTGCCTATTTATAGGCATCCTAATTTCTCTCTAGAAACTTCTTCATAAATGCTTACATATTAATTACACTCTACAATTCTAGAACTTTCTACTATTCTAGACTCTTCTCTAAACTTTTACAAATATCTACAATACTCTCCAACATTATAGAATCTTCTAGTTTTCTCTATAACATTCTACACTTCTCTAGACAACTCTAGAAACTTCACTATACTTCTAGAATGTTCCAGAACACTCTAGAATACCCCACACTTGTCTAGATACTTCTAGAATACTCTAGAATCTTCCACATCTCTCTAGAATATTCCACACCTTTCTAGACTCTTCCGGAAGACTCTAGAACTTTGCTCTCTCTATGCCATGCAAACGCCAAGTAGCGTCCTGCTCATCGCATATGTTGCGCCTGCGTGGCAAAACCTCCTCTTATAAGTTAGCGGGGCGTTACATTCTCCCCCAACCATTCCTGCGACGCCCTCGTCGCAGTCTGGATGCTCCTCCTGCGAACTCATCTGGGAACCCCTTCCACCTGACGAGATACTTCTGTTGCATGTCTACTCCACATGCAGGTTGTCTCTGATGGTCACAACTCCGTGTGACATTAGCCTTGCTCTCCCTCTGTGCGTACTCTTCTACTAGCAAGGCGTACCACTCTTCTCTCAACTCCTCAAAGGTTAAGGTCGTCCTCATGACTCCCATGGACTCCCCCACCTGTTCTCCAGCACACTCCATGAGCACCTCCAGGCTCATTATCTTCTCTTCAGTATTGCCCACAAGCTCCTCGATGGGCTGCAAAGACTTCTCTTTGCAGGACATGGTCTCGCCTTCCATGCCTACTATAATGTTACCAACCTCTAGCAACTCTCTCGTGCATTCCTGCACATTAGGCTCATCTACGGGAGACTCTTCCTCCTCAAGCCCGCAAGTGGATGACACGGTCTCTCCCAGCATGCCTTCCTCCACTCGGCCTTCTTCTCGAGACTCAGTCATGCATTCCTGCACTACGAGTACTGGAATCTCTTCTTCTTTGTACCGTAACAACTTTGCCTTTATGGGGCACTCTCGCACGCTGTGCGGCCCCTCACACAGAAGGCAACTCCATTGTTGGCACATTTGCTCTCGAAGCTTCCGTCTCACTGGGCAATCTCTCCATCTATGATTGCCATCACACGCAAGACAACTCCATTCACGACACCTCTGTTGTCGCCACTCTTTACTACCATCACGCCAGGTGTACTCCTCAACCTGTTCTTTGCTTCTCTGCCACCTCGACATAAGGACTCCTCTCGAGCTTAACGACCTTGTGACTATGTCTTGCCTTAAACGACTCTCCTTTTGTCCCGTCTTATCTAGCCTCCTGCTAGTGCGGTCTTCCGTCGCTTCCTCGTGCAACTCCTCAATGCACTCGCCCAACGGACAGGGTTCTTTCGTGGCAACACCTTGAGTCACCTCCTCGCGTGGTCCTCCAAACAACGCTCGTCCTTGTTGAAATTTCACGTCCCAACGCCTTCTTACGCGTACGGAACCTTGCTTTGATACCATCTGTCACGGGCCTAGAGTTTTTCCACCACTCTAGCCACACCCGTGCGGCACCAAGACGTTGTTACTCCTCACACAAGTCTTGGTCAGCCTAACTCCACACTTACTCAAGCCAACATACTCCACTCGTGCCACTCACTAGTGTTCTGTAGTGACTCTCGCCCTTTACTCGGCCTGCACACTCACACACACTTGGGCACACTTGGTTGGCAAGAGGGAAACTACTAGTATTATTACTCAAAGGAAGTGTTTACAAGGCTCACCCTCCCACTTGGAGCTTCTCCCACTTCTGGAGCTTCCTTCTTACAAATGACTACTTTGCCTATTTATAGGCATCCTAATTTCTCTCTAGAAACTTCTTCATAAATGCTTACATATTAATTACACTCTACAATTCTAGAACTTTCTACTATTCTAGACTCTTCTCTAAACTTTTACAAATATCTACAATACTCTCCAACATTATAGAATCTTCTAGTTTTCTCTATAACATTCTACACTTCTCTAGACAACTCTAGAAACTTCACTATACTTCTAGAATGTTCCAGAACACTCTAGAATACCCCACACTTGTCTAGATACTTCTAGAATACTCTAGAATCTTCCACATCTCTCTAGAATATTCCACACCTTTCTAGACTCTTCCGGAAGACTCTAGAACTTTGCTCTCTCTATGCCATGCAAACGCCAAGTAGCGTCCTGCTCATCGCATATGTTGCGCCTGCGTGGCAAAACCTCCTCTTATAAGTTAGCGGGGCGTTACATGGCGCAGCTAAACAACCACTACCATCTGTACAGAAGCATCCAATCCTCAACACAATATTATCTCCAAGTACTCAAGACCACTGCTACCACGGCCAAAGGTTTACACATCAGATGGTTTTTGGTTCAGCATCCAAAGAGAAAAAATGCAAAATGGGGGAAATAATAAAGATTAAGAGAAAAATATGCAAGAAATATATATTACATACTTCCCCCTCTGTTCTTTGTTCAGTAGACCCAGGTTGTGAAAGTTCCAGTTCTGAAACATGCTGATCAACAGCTGACAAGAACATATTTGTAGCAAATTTCTCAATACTTTCTGCGATGTGGTTTAGTACATAGAGTTTGTTTGCCACCTGTCCAACACATAGAAACACAGTAATTTAAAAAAAAAAGCACTAGCATGCTTTAGTATACAATCTATGACTTTCCCATATAATAACTAATTATTTGTTTCAAGTGGGAACCCAGTCAATAGTTCGAGAATTCCTATCAAAGCCTAAAACAATGAGTTGCAAGTTCACATACCAGCCGGATAGCTTTAGCACGAATGTCATCGTGTGAGTGGACAGCACACTGCCATCACAAAACACATCAGTAAGAGACAAATATAATGTCGGAATGATCAAGATACACATATAAATCTACATATGGAAGCATCCATAATTTTTTTACTATTTCCACTTTGCACAAAATTATTGATTAATGTATGATAACAAGTCTCGGTCTTGTAACAATACAAGCAGACCCTGGAACACTCAATATCAGCAATATAATTTGGCTTTGTAAAAAATAAAAATGCTATTATACATACAAATAAGGTAATTAAAGTAATAGGGAGTGGAAACATGTTCAACAAACACTGGAACTGTAGAATAGTCAAAACATACAATCTACCAAACATAATATGACAAACAGAATTCAATTGATTAGCTACTGGCTAATGCAATATTGTCACAAAGTGAAAAATTAATACAATTCACGAACCACCCAAAATTGAAACTAAGTACTACACATCATTTGAAATCCTAACTAAAAGAAAGAAAAAATTTAAGATGAAAACACTCAAAATATGTAATAATTTAAGGTGACACAGGATCATCACACAAAAGTGACTCTCAAACTATCACAAAGAAATTCTTTACTGATATCTATTCTAGACCTTTCCTTCCCCATACCTGAGGGCAGCATCCCATACTTAAACAACTTAAACAACTCTTTGAAGACATTATCTTGCACTTTATTTTTATATCAAACTATTATTCCAAAACAGACCTTGCTGACAGTCCCTGTACTAAACAATCTTAGAACCACGTACATAATCTAGACAATACACCAGCAAAATGATGTCTTATATGAATAAATGCCAATAACGGAGAACCTTCAAAAACCTATTGATGTGCCTAATTACCTTATCTTCACATGCTTATACATAATTCTATTGGCCCATACACGGGCGGAGCCAGAAATACTCGAGTGGGGGGGGGGGGGGGGGGGGGGCATATAGATTATTACGAGCATGTCTATCATGAGGACACTTTCATGAGTTGCATCCTTATAACTGTTAGATTGAGAGGCTGACCTTTACAGCCTTACAACTCAATATTCAAAGTGAGCAAGCTTAGTGAGGGCACTCACATAATAACTTTTTCCTATTCTTAATATAACCTGAATAATGAGGCACTTATAACCTAAAAAAATTAGGATAAAACGACTTCAATAAATAAGAGGAAGAAACTAATACGAAAAGGCCAAAAGAGAGAGAGAGAGAGAGCACGCTTCCAGCCGATAAATGAGACTATCAAGTCTTGAACATCCCTTTTTTCTCTCTTGAATTCATATAGATAATAGGTATTATATATATAAATATTTGAATGTAGCATTGATATGTTGTAGTCACTACATTCAAATATTTATTATTAAAAGACCTATAAACAAGATTTAAAAAAAAATTGGGTAGGGGGGTGGCAATATTATTTTTTTCAAACCCACCATTAATAAACATTAAAAGGGACCTATATAAACAAAAAAAAAACCAAAAAAATGGGGCGGGGCATGTCCACTTGGTTCCGCCCCTGCCCATACATAGTGTGTGAAATTCAGATCACAAATCATTGATAAATTAGGAATTGGTCCAACTTGAATATCTTTAATTCATTAAATGGTAAAGATCAATATGTGATCCCGCAAACTAACGTAAAGAATGAAGCCCCATTGTTGAAAAATCTCACTCTCTTTAGGAGAAAAAAACAATATTTGTGACATTTGAGCAGAGATGCAAATGCACCCAGGGATAAAACATTTGAGCCCTTTTATACATTAATTGCCATATAAAAATCTTAAAGTAACACGTGCTTAAACAGTGAATAAATTGAAAAGATGAATAGTTCAGGCACTAAGATAGGTATCCTATGGCAAAAGCACCAGCCTTGCAGTTGAGAGATTAGTCTTTTATCCTATATATTTTTCCAACCTCGTCCAAAACACATGAGACACTACCATAACATATGAACACACAAGTGCCAGACAAAGAACAAGTATGAATAGCACAAATAGATTCACGTATAGTGCTATTACTAACCCAGCTACTAACAATTCTGATTGTACAATCTGAAACACGGGACAGTTATGTACCAATACACTTGAAAGCCCCCTCCCCGTCTCAAAATCATTTTTATGCATTAGATCCGAACTCAGGTAATCTCAGAGAAATAAGACACTGATGCGGCAGGGATACGTTAAAGAAATAATAATAATATAACATATTATTATATATACAAAAAATTGGTTTGCTCATTTAATCCACTTTTTGATGAATGCAATCACTAATTTGGAGCTTGGGTGTTGTCTTTGTTTTCTAAAACTTTATATATTTTTCTATTAAATCATAATATATTTTAAAGTTGTATTACAATCCCATTTTCTAAAAATAATAGCAAAACTAACACCGCCATGGCACCCCTAAAGGAGTGTCTGTGCTTCCTAGGTACACGTATCCACTTTAAGATGTGTCACGGCAAAGGCAACACAGTGGTCTAACGGGAGGGCTCATCAGTTGCCAAGGAGCTACTTCCCTTTTTTTAAAACATTATTTCACTCTCACTGCCACATTTACCAGAATCTAAAACTTGTTCTTGCTTTCCTCTTTTAAGGATCGATTTGAAAAGCTTGGATGAGCCATTTTCAACCACTCCAACAAGGGCACAAACAAAATTAGCAGAGCATAGGGAAGCACTGGAGTGTTTGAGCTCCACTCTGTCAAACTTGGGATCCCTTCACAATCATCTTGAGCTACAGAAAAATAGGTAACAGGAAGAAAAAGCATGTTACTCTGCCTAAATTTTAACCAAATTTGGCTTGGCTTGAATAATAACCATGGGTCTAAATATTAGTGAGATCTTGCAGGATTTTATGAAGTTTCTGGGACATCATGTCTATAATTGAAAATGACTCAAAGGAAATAAGAAAATTATATATATACATGAATGAAGGAAAAAAGAGAGAAAAACAAACTAGACTGAACAGAAGATCATCCATTTCACGCTCATCTCACTGCAACTGCATTTTCCCCATCTCTTACAACCAGTTTCTGTAGATGAGCCTCATTTTCTCTCTATATCTTGGGTTAAGAGCCTAGTCTTATTTCCTGTTTCCAGAAATGGCCAATGCTTCTCTCTAATAGCATCCACGAAAGTATGTAACTGGATACCCTTTTTATTTTAATAAAAAAAAAATTGTGAAACCACTCGGAACAAATCTTTTCGTTCCACAAACTCCTATACTGGTCCAAGCCTAAGAGGCTAAGACGCATGTTCACAAGCCTGTGAAGCTATCCTTTAGTTACTGACTGAGCTTGGGCAAGATTGTGATCGAGCCAAAGATGAGCTGCTCATCAATGGCTTAAATAATTTGCATTCCTATTTATAGACTGAATGCCTGTTAACTGGATACCAGATCAAGCACCATGTTGGCAGTAACACCATCATTCTGGTAAGTCAGAATACCATACTATCCATGTAAGCGTAAGCCTACGTAAATGGCCCATACATAAAAAGACTGACAGGTTAAAAAACTATCTAGAACAAAAAGGAATTCAAAGCATATTTATATGAAATATCTCAGCTATCAAATTCTCATGACCATGTTACCTTTAAAGCAATATCCAAACAGGCTTGCCGATTGAGTGGACGCCCCAAGATCAAGCTCCACACGGCACCAAGGCCCTGAGTGACACGATCACCATCACGGACATCTTTTCCACAGGGAATATCAGAACAGCATACATCATCCAGCAGTTTCAAAGCAGAATCAGGTAAAAAAGGCACTTCACCAAGAAGACGACTAAAGGATTTGTCAGTTGCTGGTAAATTATTCAGCAAAGATTTTGCCTACATAAGAAGATTGTACATATATCATTCTCATACCAATACAAAAATAAATATTTACCACCTAAAAGGGTTCCTACCACTCCCAGTAGAAACTTTTCATATACATCAGCGGCAGATGATGAGTGTTCAGCTGAATCTGAGACCATGAGAGTGTGCAGGTGGTACAGAACATGCATTACAAGCTCGTGCCCCTGACAGAGGAACCCAATTTAAACAATAAATTGCAACATTTTCATAAGCAATTAATTAATGAAGGAAATGTAAAGTTGACCTCTAAAATTTGTTAGAACTTCAACTTGTAGCCCTACTCCAGAACCTAATCTGGCCCAAAACTTAATTGCAAAAGAGAACTTTAAACTCGGAGTATTTATTGAATTATGAACTAAGTGGCAAAACAACAAACAAGAAAAGAATCCGACAGATACTGTGAACGTAAGATATAAGGCCTTATTGGCTTATTAGGGTAGAGAAGCAGACCACAAACACAGAATTAAGTAATGTATAACAGTTCATTAGAAACATTGAGAGCAGCTTGTATCAACTATCAACTATCAACTATCAATCCCCTACCTCATAACCAAAGGATGACAATATACAATGCACAGTCTATCAGATCCAAAATCCCTTTTGGAAATGTTGAACAACCAGCTAACAGTTTAAATAAATGCCCAGAAACGATAACAGTCCTAACCATCCAGTCATATTTGTTCCCTTAGGCTTTTCGATAATTTTAAGCCCATTGAACATTTAATTCCACTGTCTTTAAAGTATGGAAATCATTACACATTTAGAAAAACCAAAATGCATCTGTTGCAAACTTCATGAAAATTTGCTACATTCAACTTAGATGACCAAAAAAGAAAAATTATTTCATAACTGAAGAAGATTAATACATGTTAAGATATTCTTTTGAGAAGTTTCATGTGATCGACCCCGTCGTCTACGCTTAAGGCAAGGATGATGATGATTTACTTTTCGTGTCTACATTGGTAGATTTATGAAAATAGTATTTCAGGACAAAATACACATCAAAACCACAAGTTGTATAGCCAGAAGCTGCACACTTTAAGCAATAGTCTCACCATTATGCCAACCTTTAACTGTCCAATAAAAGGAAACTTTTCTATTTCAGCTTCCATAATTTCAAAATGCTATAATATATAGAGGGAAAAGTTTGAATACCATGTACAACAAAACTGAATAAGTTCATTTGCATGACATGGCCAGATGTCCCTAATTCAATGAATGAACATAAAAGGCAGGCTTGAATGAATGCAGGTAAGGTATATTCAAGAATATCAAAGAATGCAAGATTACTGTAAAACATATCCTTGTAAGTTTAAGTATGCAGGAAAATGCTTGCGAAAAATTGATCATAAAATTATAATTTCTCTTGATAAGAAACTCACAACATAGAATCTGTGTGATACTAGCAGGAACTCGCAATCCTAACTTAATCAAGGGGTGAAATCTTCTACCTAATAGATATCAACTCATTTGTTACACAATAATACAAAGATGATAAAACCAAATCATCAAAGGGAAAAGGATGCAGAAAGAGGCAAATATTCATTTCAGATTCAGAAAACTGATACAACTCACATTCATTTTACAACCTGCATGTAAATTACCGAAGAATAAACTAGAGGATGTTAACATAATGTCTCACAAATAAAATCAATAGACCCTAACTGCAAACATTGTCGTATAAAGTTATCCACCTAGAAATGTTTCAAGACAGTCAACCAGGGAGTGGGTAGTTTTATTTCTGATTTGAACATGCAAGGTTCAAGAAGCAGATTTACCTTCTGGTGTTGGTAATCTGAGACAATATGTTCTTGCATGATCACAACCAAGTCATCATCAGCATCACTCTGAAAGAAAAAGACAGGTATATAGAGTTATGTTCTTGTCAGACAGTATTAAACAATGGAATCCTATCTTGGGCTACAAATTCTATTGAAAAGCTAATAAAATATACAGTACATGCTTGGTTATGGATTCATGATATAATCCAGAGGCAATAACTTGAAAATCACACAGATTAAAGCAAAATTTAAAGGCATAGTCCAAAATCACATTTATGTTGGCGGTACTTTAACTAAGTTAAACATTTGATGATATGATCTATTTACATAGTACGCGGATTAATAACCAAAGGGAGAACCCAAAGCCAGGTAACTTGTCAATATCATAAAATTAATCAACTCACCTAAATAGTGCCTTCAACTAAGATCTCATTGTAAACAGAAATATTAACATGAAGATGTGGCATTATGCACTCATGTGATTTTAGGTTCCAAGTATTATTTGAAGAACAGAAACAAACTTTAGAAAGTTTTAAATCTTAGACAGTCCGCGTGGATTGTAAAACTACTTGCAAAACAGAAAATAAACTTCAGCGAGTTCAAAATCCTTGACAGTCAGCATGGTTGTAAAACACCCAGGATGCAATAGTCACAACACTAGAACCATGATATTGAAAATCTAAATGGAATTTAGGAGGTAAAAAGATAACCTTCAGTGTATAATTTTTAACCACGGAATAGATGGTAAGGGTCGCATTTACCAACATTACAAACCCAAGTGATATACCCGAGACAGAGAGAGAAGAACAAAAAACTTATTGAAATAAGCAATAAATATCTTTTAAACTAGAAACTATATAGTGTAAAGTGGGAAGTTACATCAAACTCGGTATACAACATTTCCTTCAGCAGTGAAGACATTAACACAATTTATGACGTAAACCAGATAAACTCTCTTTTCTTTACTTTTTCATCTGTTGTTACGAGAGTACCCAGAGAATGCGGGTAGAGTATGGTTCAAACAAAAACTGTAACATATTGTCAATGCACACCAACTTAGAACAATAAATCCAGGTTCCTGATCATGGAGAGACTCCTTCTTGAAGGGCATTGACAATTTTTACAATATGAATTAGAGATGGTAAAACATTATCAAAACAGAAAGGCTGAAGAATATAAATCCTGCTCAAAAGTGCTTTAGTTCCCCTTAGGATGGACTCGATATTAATAGCAGGACCAAGGCACACATACATCTAGTTCTTAATCGAATCAAGACACATCTAGAACAAAGCAAAATCCATAGAGATTTTAATCTAGTAATATAGACTCTGACAAATTCTGTGGCTCCATCATTAGAAAATTCTATCATGATACTAGTTACTACTGTTCCATACCAAGAACAGTTCAAGTATTATGTGTGCAAGATATTATAAAATTTGAAATCTAAGATTTCATCCGAGAGGCCATTATCGGTAATGGTCCCATTAAGAGGGTTCTGGGGAGGGACGGATTGGGTACAAACTTAACTTCTTACATTATTAACATAAAACGGCTTCCTCATACTCAAACCTACATTCTCATGCTTGACAACTCAAATTTTACCACTGCACCAGGCAATGGCTCCGTATGGTATCAAGTCTATCTCTACAACCGTTGAATTTTATACTTCTTGGTGGGTAATTTTTCATCAATATATACATATGAATGTCAACACATTCAATTTTTTTTATGAGATTGATCTGAAACTCATCTAACAAACATGAAAGAGACCCTGATTCTACCATGACCAGATCAGGATATGTCCAGAATCAATGAAACTCATCCCAGATCTTAGCCTGGTAAATTAGATTTCAAAAAAAAAAAAAATCATTCCATCATGATAAAGTTATATGATAAACAAGTTAATATAGTTCCAGAACATGGCCAACACAAGGTTTTAATGTGCAGAACTAATACTCAACATATATCAAAAAATTATGAAATATAAAATCCATGCTATCATCTACCATTGATGAAAAATTTTCCTTTCTGATGGGTAACTATTCATCAACATATACGCAAGAATATCAACAAACTTTCATATGTTAATGAGATTGATTTGGAATTCATTTAACGAGCAGGCAGACTGATGCAGTGAGACCCCAATTTTACATTTTTACCAGATCAGGTTGGACAAGGTAACTTATAACAAAATCCCAGCTGTGGATGATACAGCTGGATGTGAAAATGGAATTTAACAATGATCTTATTGACCCAATTGAATTATCAGACTTCAAAAACACCAAGACAAAACATTTTATTCAATTTTAGTGACTCTTTATTACTATGTTACAGTTAACAGTTGATCAAGCGGAATTCTCTCACCAATGTTTCTGACCATGCTAACAGCATCTATATGTCCCCTCAACCAGAGGTGGACGCAGGAATTTCAACCTGGAAGGCCATGCTAGTAGCATGAAAACAAAATTTAAAAAAATATATATCCAAACTATAATAATTTTTTTTTATAATAGAAGACTAGGTATAAATTCTTAACACCAAAAAAGAAATTTAAAATAAGATTACTTATAAACGAAAAAGCATTTAATTAACCTATTATGTATGTGCAAATGCTATAAATATGTATAAAAATTAATAAAACCCAAGTACAAAATCATAAAATGAAGGAGAAGAAGACATATACAAGTTATCTTCTAATTTTCTACTCTCTCTCTCGGGCTTCCAAAAGTAAGGCCTAAAGAAGTCCAAATTGAGATTCTTTATGGGATTTGAGGGGGCCAAATGTTAAATCTTTTTAGTGTCTTCAAAATCAACTATTAATATGAACCATGTATTAGGGTTTCCCAAAAAATTCCTTGGGGAGGGGGGCGCGGAATTCCTCCCCTTGGTCTCCACTATGACTGCCCCTGCCCTCAATGGTATCCAATCTTTAATGGTGATTACCAATGACCACATCAGCACCTTAGTTATTACATTTTAAATCATGCACATTTTATTACATTTAAATTCTCCTGCTTGTGTTTTCTTTTTTCCTGAAACGTATTTTCGAGCCTGCTAAAATACATTGGCATGCCATGGAACTTTCAATAGGAGAATTTAAAATTGCAGCATTTCAGAAGAAAATAAAATGCCCCATTTCATTTCCTAACAAATACAAACACGAAAGTTCCACCCAAATGTTTGCAAGGGAGCTCAGTTAGCAACCATTATGGAAGGGATGACAAACATAAAAATCTAATAAACTCCTTTCCTCTTCTCGCTTCTCTGATTTCCACCCAGTTTTCTATGAGCTTTAATTCATCTAAGCTATCGCAAATCTAAATCCTGTTATAACATACTACTAGAATTTATCTACAATCATGAATCAAGGTACCCAGTCCCAGCTTATCACAAACAAAGCAGAATGGTTACCATGCCCTTTAGCAATGTTGAAATGGAACTTAAAAAAGATTTCGAAGAAAAAAAGAACAGTAAAAGAAAAACATGAACTAAGGAACTCAATACTATCGAACCCTTCCAATATCTCAAAACTCTTATACAGCTGTTTGGAATAAAAGAAAAAAAATTCTGACCTCTCTTTCACACCTAGTATCCTCCACTGCAATAGGTGTAATGAGAGTTGACCATCAACAATCTAATCATAAAATCTTTTGGCCAAATCACTGTCATCTCCACTCCACAAAGTAACATATATCCCAATGATATACATATCTATACACACACACACAAAAATCTTTCTTCACTGTTGGTTTTATACAGTTACAGAATAAAATAAAAAAAATGAAATGTCACAAAACTTCAAAATTAAGAGTTTTCAGTGCATGCAGTTCCTTTGATTGATAATAATTTCATTCTTACTCACCCATGCATACAAGAGGGTGGCTAAAAGAGGCATCAAGAAGCTGGAAAGAGTGTAAATGATGCAAGAGTCACACCAATTGAAGTAACACCTACCAATTTTATTATTATTTTTAATGATAATATGCTTAAGGCGTGAAAGGAAACTTACAAGGGAAAAATCAAGTGATTATAGCTCATAAGTTGTTACTAGGTTGAATGGAGAGAGAGAAAGCATCTATACAATGGAAATTTTAGACAAATTTGCATTGGGTGGACCAACAATTTTCCCAATCTAATGCAAAATAGTCCACCTCCTCCGGTGCTTCTAATGGTAAAATTTAATAATGTACGATATATACCATCTTTCTTGTTCATTGGAATATTAGCAGGTTCTGGCTCTCACCCTTTAACTAGATTATAAATTATAAAGGGAGAGAAGGGGGAGCACATGAGCTTCTGGTTACCATTTTGCATAATCTTTGCTGCAAATGATCTAAAGAAAGAGGCATCATGGCCATAGAATTTCTATCTCGAACTAGGAAGCATGGATATAGACACAAACACATTGACAGGAAAATCTTAAGCAGGACAAGGACATGGCTAGGTCACGACAATAAAAATATATATTTTTTATGTAAAAATTATATTATATACTAAAAATATATTTTTATGACAACATGATGAAATTTTTAACTCCTAAATCATATAATAATAATAATAATCATCCCTGTTGTATATAGAAAGAGATAACAAGTATACATATATATATTTGAGTGTGCATGTGCATGTATAATGATGTGTAGATTTATGTAATAAAAATAATTTGATGGACTCTGCTACTCCCATGCCCATCCTTAAATAAAACCATTGTATATCTTTCGTTTTAAATATGGTCAAACTTTGTAAAAAATTTATATAAAACTTTATTTGATTTTTCTTACAATTATACTTTTCCATGTAAAGAGAGAGCTTCATCCAACATTTAAGATTCATTTGTCACATGTTAGCATGTATCAAAGAAGTATAAGTCATGTATCTGAAACTAAGATTTATGTTTTAAATTAGAGACATGTTCAACATGTGTTAGACACGTGTCTGAAAGTATCTGAGAAGTGTTGGTGTCCAACAAAGATATGGCTCCTAAAACATCCACATCCCAGTTCCTAAAGTTTCTTTTAAGTATCTATTTATATCCTGCCTCACTAAACCAATTAAATGTGCTGATTTACTTTCTGTTCAACGATAATCAGAGTGCTAAAATAGACCCCAACAAAGAGCAAGTAGCCACATTGCTAAAGGAATTCCTTCTCTTCGGCTTCTCTTTTGTCCCTTTGTTTCACTTTGGTAATAACATAAGATTAAATCTCGATGGAAACATAGCTAAACTACTTGTGGAACACATAATACACACTTGAACTACATCACCTAAAACATAGATAAAGTATTTCCTCAAGATATTTATAACAATTATTAATCCTTTAAATATGTCACGCTCTCATTTGAAGTTCATTCCAAAGGTATCCTCATAAGTCAAAAGTTTCAAGCTTTAAAACATGAACAAATAATGTAGTGTTTTAGTTACCCCAAATGATGGGCAAATAACTCACTTATTCTTTATATTTCAAAGCATTCAATCCTAGTTTATCATCTTCACCTAAAAGATTTGGTTGGTTTGCCACGCAATTTTTTGCCTTTTAGAAACTCATTACAGAAATGAAACCCCATATGAACGACTGGATCGAGAAACATCCCACGAGGACAACATACAACCGTCCACAATGATATCTTATCAGTTACTCTTTATTAATAATTGCACAACATATAAGAAAACTCAATAATTGAACACCATCGATCTACTATTGCTCACCAATTGGAGATATAAAAGCAATGAAATGGATTCTTTCATAGAAATCAATGGTGCATGTTCAAAATCTTCATGACGTGGTTCTTTAAATCTCATACTTGTACACTGTCTATCAACACCATTTAATTATATTGATCCACATCTCGTAGTTCATAATTAAGAACATATAGAGAACAAAGACAAATATCAAAAACAAAAGTAAACTCGACAAAGAGAGAACCAATCAAGAGACAAGTCGACCCCACCTGAGCAACCATTCGAGCAAGCAATGCCATGCGAGTCTGGCTACACTCTGTCCACTGTAAATGACTGTATGACTCAATAATCCGTTCAAGTGTCAATTTTCTCACATTTCTTTTCTGATCTTCTGTCAGCTCAACATACAGCGGAAGTACAGGTAAATCAGGAGAGGCCTCTTCAGAGACGGACGTATTTGAAATGGCTGGAGAAAGCTGATCAGCTTCTAGCAGAGACAATGTATGAGCCTCGTCTGTCATTGCAAACTCTGATGACTTTGGTGCAACTGAATCCTCGTCAACTTTACAAACAGGAGAAAGTGCAATATCTAAAGCAGCATTGACTTCCGGAACAGGGTCAGTTTCCTTGGCTTCGTCATCCAGAACCTCATCTTTGGAAGCTGGTTGATCAGTTTCAGAAATTACTGAACTTCCTACAATCTTTGGGTCAGTTTCTATTTTGGGCATCAAAGGCGCTGAAGTATTTTCAATATTTGTCACCACAGGTAGTGCAAGTGCCTTGTTCAAAAAAGTATTAGCATCAAACTCAGATAGCATAGCACCGGAGTGTGTAGCATTAATATCCTCCATGATAGATGTTGGTGGCACTCCAACAGGTACTGCAACACGACGTGGGTCAAGGCGACGGGGATCCTGGAAAAGTTACTAGTTGTTTACATTGAACTAATAGTAAATCGTGTGCCAAAAGAAACTGATGAGTAGCAACAAAAGGACACAAAAAGATGAGTAAATAAAAACTGATCAAGTTTACCCTTCGTGGATCTCGTTTTGAATCAACAGGGAGGTTTATAGAAGCAGAAGTGTCAGGCAATGATGTGCTGATTGTATTGGATGAAGTTAAAGGTACTTGTGCTGTAAGAACTGGAGACTGCACAGAACTTGTAGGACCAATTGATGCCACAAGCTGGGTTGGATCACTTGATGAACCACCTTCTCGAGCTACTGGTAGGCTACCAAGTCTTGCCAAAGGTGGGGTTTTTTTTGGCAAATGCTTCATATTAGTTATGACAATATCAGCCAACAAATCAGGATGGATTTGAGATATCAGAATTTCAAGTGATTCAGCACCTCTTTCTCCTTCTGCAATTAGAGCACCAATCATTGCAATCATTTGTTCAACAGGATTCAAACCACTATCTAACAAAGGAACTTTAGGGGATACTCCATTAACAGAGCAATCCTGTCCGGAATCATTTATTTGAACTGGTGGAGCAGTGCTGTTGTCAGGGCCATAACGGGTTCTTTTTGAAGCAACATCATGACTATAACTTGGCTCCTCATTATCTAGAGGCAAAGATCTTTTTTTCATTAGATCCCCTGATGTATGGCTTGGTGGCAGATCTTCCTGAAATACAGATCAGAATAAGCAAGGCAGTGACAGTTAAATAAATAGAATTAGCATCTATAGGATTAATTTAGTGACTTGATTCCAGAGAATAAAGAAGATAACTTAGTGGAATCTACCACCCAAAATAAATTACCTTGCTAAACCGTGCATCACGAGAAGCACGCTCATTATTCTTCATCATTTTATCAACTTGCCGGATAACTTGATCTGCCGCATCCCCTGCATTCATCGCTCGAAGAGCCCTAAGCAATCTATCTCTTGACTGAAGATAAAACAGAAAAGTATCTTGTCAAGGCACATGTTTAGACAAGGTGAAGATGAAGCAATATACTTTATGGCTCTGTGTTGAATGACATGGTGGCCCTTACAATTTCTTTCTAGCTTAACAAAAATCCCTTGAAAAGTTGTACAAATGTGTCTTTGGCGCCTCTGGTAATTCATTCCTTTTTTTAAGTTTTTTCTATGATATGCAACTAAAATTGACCCTACCCCTCCAACTTAGCTGCAATGATTATATTTACAAATATGATACAAAGGCTTTGGCCTTCGTTTTTTCTTTTTAGTGTTAACAAAATGACTATTATTATTCAATTTAACGGCAAAAAAAAAGGGTCCAACCAACTCAAGGTTAGATTGCAAAATTGAATTTCAATGAGCAGTTGACATTTGAGTCTAAAACTAAATAAAGAGAAAAGTACAATAAATAAATCACTGCAAAGGGAACTTTAATCAGATTTTTAGTATAATTTATTCTAATCACAGGAAACCAGAATCACTAATTTATATGACTGAACTGAGTAAAGGGAATTTTTAAAGGACACTGAGATCCGCCAGTAGAATTAAAATCTTACATGGCCCAGGAACAAATGAACAAGTAAATTTGCATTAGATGGCCATGTGATGTCAAAAAAAGCCAAATCAACATTTCTCAAACAGAACTCTTTACCCGTATTAAACAAAACTCATTTCTAACACGCATGGCAAAAGGCACTTGTGAATCTCAGACTGACAACAGTCCAAGCTAATTTGGAGTTCAAAATTCATTCAAGAACCAATAGAAATAAAAGCAGAAAATATAATTTATGCATTGGATTTTTCAAATTTACGAAGTGTTCAATAAAACGTTACCTCAACAATGGCTGGATAAGTACATCTTAGGAATCCCAAAAAGGCACTTCTTAAAGAATACTGAACGCTGGCAGTATGACTTCCCTTCGTTGTCTCAAAGTTCGGATCAAAATCAAGCAATGCAGAAAGAATAGAGCTATAGTAGAGTGGCCTCCTCCTCGCTACGGCTGCAAGACTATTAAAAAAAATTTAATTGTTAAATAATATATATTCAACCGGGAGAACAGTAAACTAATAGTACAAGAAGACCAGAAGCTAAGAGCTCAATGGCAACACAAATATAGAGAAATAGATTCAGATCAAACACCCAAAAATCAAAATTAACATAAACAGTAGCAAGGCTGCCCATTTCACCAAAGGTACAGAGCAAGGACTGTTAAACAGTTCCCAATGTTCTCATAAGACTCCTGTAAAGCGTAAAACCTTAAATTATTTCTAACTATCCTGAGAACTATAAAATCTAGAGCAGCAGTAAAATCCATGCTGTGACAGATGGAGTTCATTTGACATTCTCTTAGACTCTCCAATTAAAACTTGCTAAAAGATACAATGACACAGGTCTCAATGGCAACAGAATACAGGGTGTTCTTCAAGACAACATAAAAAAATGAAACATAACAAGGGAATAAACAACTCAATTAGCATAAAGCATGAGGTCACTATGATTAAACACCTGTGCATCCTATCCTCCCATTTTTAGTTTAACTCAAATTCACCTTGACTTTAACAAGTTTCATTTTAATGACTCCCATCCCAGGTAACCATTAACTTTTCAGGATTGGAAGCCTTAGTTATTGCAGAATACTTCATCTGAAGAAACAACTCAACTAGCCTGAACTGGAAGAAGATTTAAAATAGTATTAAACTAATATCTCACACAAAACTATATATTTGAGAGAGCCCCTTCGATAACAAGGTCCTAAGTCATCTTTTACAAATAAAAGTAAGAAAAGAAACCCACAGTCATTCTTCTGCTAGCAAAAAAATGCTTCTGAAAGATAAGAGACCTTGTTAAATTCAAAGCATTTATCAAGGCAAAGCCACATAGGTCATTCCACTGACAATGCTAGAGTTCATCATGCAAAGATCGTAAGGTTACCACACGACAAAAGCTTTATGGTCATAAACGGTTTCAAGGAGAGAAAAAAAAGTGTATAGAAGACGAAGTTGGTAAAAGATTGACTGGCAGTAGTGTTTAAACTTCTACGAATTGAGGAGAGAAGAACCAAAGACTAGAAGAATGCAAGCTGCAATTGTAGCATTAACCAAAAGACCTGAAAGGACTCAAAGAAAGATGGACAAAATTTCCAACTAAAACAAAGAAAGAAAATAAGTAATTGCTAAACAAAAAATAAATAGAACTCTGAGCTTGGCAAAGACACTTAAAAGTTATCTTTATAATAATGGAGATGCTAATAACTTAATAAATATACAACAAACAAAATTATTTCAGGAAAAATAATGGTAGTATAAAAAAATAGATTTCCAGCTAGACATCAATATAACAGGTACTATACCAACGGTATCCCATTTAATTAATTCTCAGAAAGTTATTTGTTTAAAAAAAATCCTAGAAAATACTAAGTTGATGGACACGAAGTGAAAACACTATGCTACCTACTTGCAAGAACTAACAGCATGATAAAGATGGACCAAAAATTCCAGGGAAGTCAAAAATTAACTGCACAACAAAAGATTTAGAGAAGTTAAAAAAAAAAAAAAGGAGACAACAGATAATTGGTTTACAATAGTGGCTATCTCCTTAGTACGCCAATAATGAAAAGGAAAAAGTGTTGGGACACTAGTGTCTTTCTTCATTTACTTTACTATTTCTTGACAAGAAATGTAACCACAGTGATAGAAGATAAAGGAAGGACAAGGAAGTTACGACTGCATAAGGTGTCCATTATGTAACTTCCTGATTATCATGTTTCACCTTTTTGCTAAGTTTACCTCCAATTCCACTGACTGAGAAGTCAGATCCAAGAGAACATGATGATTCTACCTAGTACTATCATCTCTCTAATCAAAGTTAACATCCCCGGGGGTCAACCACATGATAACTAACCCGCTAAACAGCATAAGACAAACATATTTCATCCCTATAGGATCCAAACCCCTCAATTGTTCCTTTGAAGCATAACACTCAACCCAAAGTTGCACGAGCATGATTACCTTCCCCCATAGGAATGGACAAGAAGAAGAATATAGCATCCTCATGATTTCTATGCAAACATCCTTTGTCAAACTCCTGGCATACCCCATAGAAGATCCATCCACATTAAGCTTTAGGAAGGTGGAGATGGTCCCATGGCACCCTCATGTTACATAAATATCCTATGCTCAACTGCCAGCATACTCCATAGAATATCCATCCACATTAAGCTTTAGGGAGTCTTAGAGAGTTCTAGGCTTCGATTTGGTTCTGATACCAAGTTGAAGTTGTGAGATTGTGTTTTTAGGGTTAGTGAGTGAAGACGAAGAGAAGAAGAAGAGAAGGAAGAAAAATAATCGTGGAATAGAAAACTGATGAATTCAGATTCTACACCACTTTTCAATATATATAGAGATAGCAAGATTCAAGAATGCCCTTAATCACTCAACAGAATTACAATAAAGCCCAAACACTCTAACAGGGAAGAAGGTGGAGGATGTCCATGGCATCATAATGAAATGGCAGATGAAGGAGCAGAAATGGCCTTCAATCATGTAAATATTACTCAGTGCCCCACCATAACACAATAGAACTATATATGGGCACACTGTAGCCCATAAGGACACCAAAAATCCATTATGTCAGTGAGCTGTTGAGGGAGGCTGTACATCCTCAAAGGTTCTCCAAATCATTAAGAATTACTTGACTTTTGAAAGAAGGGTACTTGGCTTAAAAAGACAGACAAAGAAACACCACAATCTTAAGAACACATGCATCACTATAACTAGTAATGCCATTTTCAACATTCCACAACCACCACCACCATTGCCACATCAACACAACCAACAGTGGCAGCATGCCAGCATTGCCGCCAAAGCCACCAGTTTTGTCAACCTGTACACCACCACATCTTTAAACCAATTCTCACCAACTCCAACAAGCTTTTCATTAAGACCATCAACATCATATATTTCAACATAGAAATAAACTTCTAAAGTGGTTTTCACCATTGCCATAACTACTTCCACCATTTTCAATAATAAGTAACCACCATTTTTAGCGTTCTGTAGCCACCAGCATACCTCAAGCAACACATCCTTAGGCACCAACAATCAAACAGTATTTAATAATGCAAACACCCCAGTGCCACCGCCAATGATAACATGCTAACTAGAAACCAGCCCCACCATCAACTATATGACACTCACTCAGCTCTCATCATCACCACCATAGTGTTGCCACAGTCCGCCGCACCACCTTTAGGCAAACAGATCAATGCTACCACAATGATCCTATCACCACAAAAATTTAATTTTGTAGCTACCACCACATCCTCACTTTTTACCATCACCACTTTTCAAATCCCATCCCAACCAAGGACCAAATTGTCACACAAATCCAATACTGACACTAAATTATTAAATAATAATAATAATAATTCCCATTTTGCTAAGAATTAGAACTGTGATAGCCTTTTGTTTACATAATTCCAATTCTTTATATTAAAAAATACCATTTGTTATTTCTGGTAGAAAATGCACTCTAATATGAAAGATTGAAGATTGATTGAGACAGTTTATCAGTACACAAAATAGTCATGATGTATTCCAAACACAGGTCCACAATGCATGCTGGCACTTGTACTTCATTATAATTTTGCAATACCTGCACAAAATATCTTGTATTTTTTGCTCATTTTATTTCTTTATTATACACAATAAAGTATATGCCCTAACACATGCTCCACAATGGCGTTTACTACTACGCCAAGACACCAGTTTGAGACTATATTGTATAGTTGCAGTTTGAATTAAAACACATAATAAATATAAGAACCGCATGGAAGGATTTCATTTTCATTTAAAGAACTCTAACAATTGTAATCTTGTCCATCCATGAGTAGCAAAACATAAGTGCAAGGACAATTCTTAGGGATGAGGAAACCCAAAGGACTAAAGGCATTACAATACCACCATCAATTGTACTACACATGACCGATGAACATAGATATGAAAACAAAGAGTGCAAAAAGTTTAAAGGTGGATGAGTAAACAACTAATTTTCCATTGCCAAAAAACAATTACTGCAGACGGCTCCTTACCTCTCACCCCCACCACAACCTAGATAATCAATGGCAAGAACATTCTCCATGACAGTTATCCACGAAAAAACACCACTATAAATATAGTGAATAATGCCACTCAAATTGGCGATAATCAAAAGGAACGATTTCACTGTAATATTCCATTTGAGTCTCATCTCCAAATCTTTTATCACCTCTAATCTCTACCCACGGCAGGTATCCTATCCTAAAACTTACCTAAAAACACTCTCCTCCTGTTCCAAAAGTAGCCACCTATTCTATCATCTCATTGTTAAAACCATTATCAGCAATCTATTTAATAAAGTCGCACTTGGAGAAAAATGGATTCCCACTACTTATGTTGCACATTTGATGCCCAACTCTTGTGACCTAACGTCTGCACATCTGATGTCGTCAATGGGAACAAAAATGAGTATATTAATACATATACCATGAATATCCAAATGCATTGTTCAATGAAATTTTACTTATCAAAAAATATATATACAAATGTATTGTGCATGTGTTTGTTAATTAATTTTAATCTTCTAAATCTATGGGCATTGTGTGCTAAAAATTGTAAGTTCATAATCATCAACATTGCAACTTGCATCCTACTATCCAAAATTATTAAATCGATCAAGATGATATGAAAAATCACATGGGTAGGATCTTAGTGACATCATCATAGAATTGTTCATGACCATAGGACCGCCCTAGGATAGTTGTAAGATCGCACCACGGTTCCGTAGTAAGATTGCACCAAGGAATTGTAGTAAGATAATGCCATGAGATCATTTGGGATTCATCAAGATATATATATATATATATATATATATATATATATACAAAATTCAATGTTTCATTTGTTTTGTCATGGTACTGGAAACTATTTGTAAAGTGGATTGACTTCATGACTTCAGTTAGAAGTGGTAGTTATGTCATAGGAATTAGTATTTGGTGGATTGTGTAATCTTGATTTATTCCACTAAAAATTAATTTTCCTATTATAAAAATTAATAATTTTTTAGTAAAAAAGAAACAAGAAGGATTTGAGCATCAATTGCCCCATGCACAACATTAGAACTTGTTTAGTGTTAGGTTCAATTATATAGTGTTAGATTCAGTTGTATAGAGTTAGGTTCTACATTCTGAGATACATTATCAAATTTACTTGGGTAGACTCGTGCATACATACATGTTTTACAGAAAGTGTCATTACCTAGTGTGGTCCTCATCAATCAAGGGTGCTCGAAAGTCAAGACTGGATACCCACCTAAGACCTAATTGCTCATAGTGACCGCTCACAAAACTCGAATTCGCATTCTCACGCTTAATAGCCAAAGTTTTCACCATTGTACTAAACAACGCCCCTAATACGTACATGTTCTATCTGTTTGTAAGAATAGTTCTTTTTTTCTTTTTGGGCATTTCTATGTGTTCTAGACTTATTACCTATCTATTTTAAGAATTCTTTATCTATACATATAATTTAGTATTTTACCATTCATTTTTTAGGATCTTATGATCCCAATCCTAACAACCTAGGTAAAATGATTATGTATCGCTAAAAAAATAATTTATGTTTGTTGAATCAAATTAAAAATAATTGTTGGGACAAGACTTTAATAACTTGTGTGTAAATTTCATATCATTTTAAAAGTATATAGCCTCAATATTTTTTTCACGAGTATAAAGCATCAATATAAAAACATAGTTGTTCCACGTCCACATTTTCTAAAATAACCATAAACCTATATCACATGGACTCTTAAAATGAAAGAAGTACCCATGTCGGACACACAATTGTTGGACATGGGTATGAAATATAAGTCTAACTCATGTGTTTATTGTATAGTACATAAACACTCTTTATCACATTATTGCTATAAAATAAGTAACGTGTCTATTTGGACACTACATAACAACAATATTTTACTCTTGAAAATAAAAGAACATTAAATAATATAAATATTTTACATTGATCAAATGTCCTTTGATATATCCAACGCTTAAACATACCCACATTCAAGACATATACCCAAAAGTCCGTGTAAGATAACCATAAACACAGGAGTAACAGCCTTTATGTCTTACTCATCCACCATTTTAGCAAGAAACATGGCTCGTGTGTGTTGCCATCTCAGCTAGTGGCACACACCGCAGCAATGGAACATGCTTAATTGTGCACTTCCATTACTGCAACTCAACAGTTCCTTGTGGCAAACACAAGGCTGTGTCACCACAGAATCCACTACTCGGTAGGCATCAATATAGCTTCTTCCCTAATAGTAGGACTTTGAGAAACCAAAACATCTTTTTTACTGCTGCATAAAGGTAGAGGGATTACAATTTTATTAGGACTTGACACCATCAATCTCCCTTACATGTACTTTCCAATTTCTTCCAAACAGCATTTCCAACTTGCTGCCAATTTCCTAAACACAACTCTTGCATTTTAACACCTTCAAAGTAACAACAATTGCCTACATGATGCTCAAACATTAAAAATCACTACCTATTATAATAAGAGACCTCAACTATTACACTAGTCAAAAAAAAAAAGAGAGACCTCAACTATTACAAAGTTCTAGCCACAATCTTTATCAATCTAATTTCAATTTTGTGATAACATATATCACAATAAGGCACAGTGAAACTTTTCATATGAAGAACACCAATTTTTCTATTAGCACACTATTTAAAGCAAAAAAATGAGTCAAGAAAACCTTCTATCCGTTCAAACTTGTCAAGTCCTCAAAATGAATTTTTTTAAATTATTCAATACATGTGCGAGTAGGTAGACCCCTGGCTCTTCATACTGAAAACTGATGATCTCCATGATGTTTCATCAATACTTCACTCCTGGAGATGGGGAAACTGTGATCTCTCATTGCATGATCACACGTAACCTAAATACTAAGTTGGCAGGAAGAGGATATCAAGGGTACAACCCAAGAATTTTTATTCAAGAAAAAAGAAATATGTACGTTCTCCTCCCTCCATGAAAGTATTTAGGTACTTGCGATTTTAAGTAACTCCAAAGAGCAGCAGGAGTACGGAGATACTTTTTTATCATTTAAAATCACTTGTACATATGATGATATGCGAGAAAGAATGGAACCAACGTAACTGAATATGATGCATATCCATTTAACAGAACAAAATATATACTGACTGCTCTTGACCATAAAAAGTGCAAATTTTAGCAATCAACCGACAAGATTATCTCTGCTATTATTGTAACACCGTGTATCTTGTCACCTAGGACATTATCCAGTGCCTAAAAAGGGGTGTTGGCAGGAAGAACTCGAGACATGCCAACTCTTCACTTTATTTTGCATAAAGTAGCTGTTCTCAAGACTCAAACTAGCAATCTCACACTGCTTAGTTCAAACTTTCACCATTATACAAAGCAATGACTCCACGTCTTATTATCGCGTTACAAAATAAACATACATCTTTCCAAGGTGATAATAAGATGTACATTAAGCACTGATTGCAAGTCCAAACTTCTAATTTTCCTAATCAATGAATCTAGCTCAAAAGGCAAAGATATTAATTAACCAACAATAGGACCAGCAGGAGCAAATTTGCCAAATTCAGTGTACAAATAACAAGCACCAACTCAGGATTTATCCAGCAAAAAGAGCATTTTAATAAGAAACCACCAACAGAAACATGAGCCACTACATGCATAAAACTCACTCAAGTCTCTAAACGATTCCTCCCGGATCCATAACCTAGCCCAAAAGCCTCTCCACCATCATATTTGCGATCATTAAACATTTACAAAAAAAAATCAATCTATCTGCACACAAGAACTATCTAATGCCCAGCAGTGACATCAGGAATAATAATAACAATAATAAGAATAGTAGCAGTAATAATTAAAAGGTCGTACCCAGTGCACAAGGCTCCCGCTTGAGCGGGGTCTGGGAGAGGTAGATGTCAGTTAGCCTTACCCCCATTTTGTAATAATAAAATAAAACTTCACCATGACCAAGCAATGACTCCACATAACTTGTCACCACGTTGCAAATATAAATACTAGAAAGAAAAGATGTATACATCTTTCCGATGTTATACAAGAATTAACAAGCCAATTGGAAGTCAAATCTTCCTCAATATACTAATCACTTACTCTAGATTTAAAAGAAATGCATAGATATGGATTAATAAACAATACAACCAATACGGACAAATTTGCCAAACTCATCATGCAATAACCCCTGGTAGCAGTTTAGGAGCCCCAACTTAGGATCTACCCAGCAAAAGGACAATTTAAGTAGAAGCCACCAAGGGAAACACAATCCGCTATATGCATAAAATTCACAAGTCACTAAAAGATTCCACCCTGGTTCATAACCTAGCCCAAAAGCCTTTCCAGCGTCACATCTGTTATCATTAAGCATTAAAAAAATAAAAAATAATAATAATAATCTATCTGCACACTATAAGACCCATCTAATGCACAACAGCAAGATCAGATATGAAAATAATAGTATCAACAGTAATAGTAGTAATTAATAAAATAAAAGTATACCTTATCAATCTCCAAAACAAAAACAAAGGCAATTAATTTCTCTGTACTCACTATGGAATAAAATACCCTCATATACTACTAATCTTGGTTCTAGGTGTAATATGGAATTCATATGATTCTCACAAACATGTGATATTCATAATTTATGATGCAGCAAATCAGAATACCACACAATATACGGATAGATCATCAAATTAAAATAAGCAGGACAATTTTGTTACTCAATAGGCTGTACTAAACTTATGTTGATGAAATGAAAACTACAAGGATGCAGCTTGAATTAACATACATGCTAATAATAAAAAGCACTGGTAGCTACAATCGTGTTACTTTTCTCTAAAATATATCATTTAACATGATAGTTTTTTTTTTATTTCCCTAAGTGTCTTTTATTGAAATAAAACCTCAAATTTTAAAGAACATTTCACATCTTCCCCAACAGCTTTTTCAAATTCCAATGAAGATATCGCATTTTTACTCTATTTAAATCACTCATAAGTGACAAGTTTCTACCTTTGGCAAATGAGCTCTTTCTGAGTAAACATTTTCCAGAAATGTTCATTCTAAAATTGTCTTGGAGCCTGTATACTTTAATAAAATTTCCAGCTTTCCGACTTCAATGTTGCCACAGCATAACCTTTTCACTGACATTTAAACACTCGTTCTTGCAATCTAAAAACTAAAGGGAACATTACCCCAGCACAAGCAACTCACATGTCCTGTTGTGAAATAGGTCTGCAGTTTGCAAAGCATCAAATAAGATGACCACATACACCATCTCACGCAAAATTATCAAACCATGTTTTCAAGTGCATGTCCAGAGTATTGTCTCATTTCCACTTTTCCCTGGCTTCTCTAGTTATCACATTTCTTTTAATAATCAAGCATGTGATGTTTGCATTAATATCAGTATGCCATCCATGAAACTACAGTTTTTACTACACTGCATTAAAAAATTACCGAACAAAATTTTCATCCACACAGGATGTCAATCGTTTTATTTGCTAGAATGTAAATATGAATAAAAGTAAATAAGAAGAAAAAAATTAAAACAGTCAAGCTAAGGTCTGTATAATGATAACAACAACAACCACCAGATGCAGATACTCCTCTTTTAATGAAATGGTGAACATACCGCAAACAAGTAACAACTTCATTCAATTATTCAATCTAAATGAGATCCAATATGAAATAGCAATGCAGACCTCTCCATTCACAGGCATTTACAGGATTGTTGCAGCTGAATATAATAACAGAAGTGGATCAACAAAGCGCATGAACATTTAGAAATTTTGTTTTAGAATTGCTCAAATGCATCACTCTGATAGTAGTGACATTGGATTACACCCACTCATGAATAACTTAGTGTATGTTCCTTTGTAAAATGCCAGCTTCTTGATGGATAGCTAACAAAATAGTTGGCACGACTCAGCTTTTCTGCATTGAAGAGAAACTGTGCCAGGCCCAAGCTAATGGATTACATGATATTTAATTTTGTAGAAAATTGTTTATGGAGGTTAGTTTTATCAACCACCTGGGGAAAAAGCAAGAAAAAGGGAAGGCCCAAAGCCTTTGTTTCTCAAAGCTGATAACCTAATAGCTGAAGAACCAACAAAATATATGGACTGAAAAGGTACATTAGAAGATTAAAACCCAACTAAAGAACAAAGTGTCACATGGAAAAAATATATATAATTTAACAACACAAAGAACTCAAGACCCACAACAAAGGAAGCAGGGCATGAATAATTGGGCAACAACCTCCTTAAAAAATTTGTATTGCAGATATTGAAAGTGTATCAATAGTCATAACATCAATAATACATTTTTAAACAGCATTTTAACGCTACAGCTGTATGCACATACAGTTGAGATACTAAACAACAATCATGTAAACGGTCTCTCTTAACATTTTACAACGCAAAAACTGCATTGTCTGGACATTAAATTTGCCCCAGTACATGAGATGACCAATTTAACCATCAATCAGTGACTCCTATAACCGGCCTATGGTGTTGACATCAGCTAACTCCCATCTCCCAATTATCTGAACCACCAATCAGCAGGGCCAAGCATATTTAACTCCGCAAAAAGAGCTGTTCGACGTGCTGCAATAATACCAGAAACAAGCAGTTGAGCTTGTACTACAACCAGTTTCCAAGTTTCAGTGATCCCTCCAAAATTTCAAAAATAGTAAAACTGAAGAAAATAAAGTACCATCTATATGCTTATAAATTAAAGTCTCGTATAGATATGAAGAGATTATATGTCATCAGCGACAAGTAAAGACGTGAATGTATTATCAGATACCATAATGCATGTAAAATATTTAAATTACTAATGACCAATCATTTCCTGGCAAGGCTGCAAGCAGGGAAAACAACAATGTTAGTTTCAACCCAACAAGGTGTTATACATTCTGGATGGGAGAGATTCAAATGACATACACATCATAATTGCAAACTCAGTCACAGAGAGCATAATTTAAAAAGGGTCATATAAAAGCATCCCATCATACGCAAGAATTATAAAACTAGCTAGGCAAATAAACTAATGAATAAGGCAACAATGACTTGTACGTGTAAATGTGACAGAAACATAAAGGCTAGAAGAGAAGTATCCCAACCAAGAACCGCCCTAGCCTTCAAAGCAACTAAAAAGGAAAAATGAAAAAGAAAAATAAAATGCTTTCAACTCCAACAAACATAAAGTTCACAAGACGTGTGTGTGTGAGGGAGAGAGAGAGATGAACAAAATTATATGTCAGAAGCATGAAACACTCTTGAGGAAAACAAGTATTTGTGGGATCACCAGCTAGATCCAATAACCATCATACTGATAAGTAAAATAAGATTGAAAATCCATTAGGCATGGCTAGGTTACATCCATAATTGTTAAAGGCTCAAGGTGCAAAAAGGTGCTTAGGCCTCCTAGAGCCTGAGGCGCGAGGCAAAAGGCGAGGCGCGGGCCTGACTGAAGCGAGGCGCAAGTTGAAAATAAAATAAAATTTGAAGCCAATAATACAAAGCTAGCAGCAACAGTTGCTGAACAGTCTCAAACTACTATTTAGCTAAAAGCATGAGAACATCAAACCACCAAATAAGAATACGTAATATTATAATTTTAGGATTTTCAGTGTTTTTTGTGATAATATGCTTTAGTAACTGTTAACGCATTAGAGAATAGAAAGAGAGAGAAAAGAACAAAAAGACCATAAAAAAAAAGTGAATAGAAAATAATAAAAAAAAGAAACACAAATCAGAGAAGAAGAAGTTGCAGGAGAACTCGTCCCACTGTGTAACTTCCAGAAAGCCTTAAATTGACTGATTATATTGAATCTATCGATCGGCCCTTTTTATTTCTTTTACTGTTAGGGATTGTATTATATGGTTAAAGTCCATCGTAACACAAAAATATATCACATGCTAACAAGTAGGGAAAAAAATTAAGTGTTTCATGTTAGACACGCTTGAGGCGCGACTTGCGCCTGGGGCCTCAAATGCAAAGGCGCACGCCTGATTGAAGGGCCTGGCCTGGCCCAACTGCTGAGCCTTGAGGAGCCTTGCACCTGAGGTGCGCCTTTGACAACTATGGTTCCATCAACACTTCAGTTACATAATACACTGAACAACTGGCAACTATATGGATTAAAAACCAAATATAAACTAAACAAAATAAAAAAAAACACACACACACACACACAGACAAACAAAAACAAAACAAAAAAGTTGGGAGACAAAACCACTTAACATTCTCTAGAAAATTAAAAATAGTAAGAAAGATAACAAAATTGAAGCAATCATATGTAATTTTCAAATAAGCATAAGGTAAAGGAGAACCCATGAATATATCTATGAACCAACTAAAGGAATTGCATTCAGACCATTTAGAGAGTTGTGATCCTGCACTAGGTACGCGTATCGGCGAATTGGGAGCGGATCTTGCCCAATTTCGCAGATTCCATTTTCAGAATGTGCCAACTCATTTTCTCAATACGTGGATTCGAACGAATCTCACTCAATGGCCGCCACGTGTGCATCATGCATTTTGTATGTGCAAGAGGCACGCCACATGACATCATGCATGTGTATGAACAGACGTATTCCTCTCCCGTGCAAGAGGCATTCCTTGTGCTTTGCTTCAGAAATTAATAGTATGGAAAGTGGTACAAGGACTGAAACCCATACATTTAACAAGTGGTGCAACTTTCCACTTGGCTAAATTTCCTTTGAGTATTAATTGTAGTATTTCATTTTCTTAAACAGAACGATCACTAAATTATATGTAATTGCAAAATTATCAAAGGCATATTATATTAATTAAAAGTAAATGTACCAAAAATAATATTTAATAAATCATATAATTGTACACATTCATGTAATATATAATGTATGACACTCTGAAGACACTCCTGCCATCAAATAATTTTGGACTTTGGCGCTCTCTCCTTCTGTGAGTCTGTGGCTTAGTAGGTCTGGTCTACCAGGAAATAATTAGTCAAATAAGATAGCACTTTCTATCATTCCACCATCTTTTCCATCTCCATTGAAGGAGCATTGATCGAACTACTTGGCGTTGGTTATATGGATTCATCTTCTCCAGCCCTCCCGTGTAAAGCCATACGTCTACTGAATCCAGGGAAATCGTTTCCTTACTCCCCACCAGGACATCTCTTGGTCCTTTTGAATCAAATTTACTTCAAATTGGATCATACCCTTCACCCTTGATTGCACAAATATCTAAAACTTGTATCTAAAGCCAATATTATTACTTCCTTTCTTTTCTAACCTCTAGATTCCTTTAACAATATAAGTTGTCAACTGACTTCTATTTACCATCAAAGTTCCCTCTTGTTTTTACCAAGACTCAAATTCATTCTACAATATAATACAGAAAACATCTGCTAAATATGAAAAAATGGGAAAAACATGTAGATGTAGAAAACAAATGCCTCAGTAAAAACTCACCAGTTCACAACAGAAATTGTCAAAGAACCAGGACGACCACTAGCCGATCGCAACAAATCCAGTAGGATGCCAAGACATCTATTTGATTCAGACATAAGTGCAACTGGATCCAGAACAGGGTGACCCCCAAGCAGCCATGAAACATTAAAATCGCACCCACTTCTTTTTATATCTACACCTAAAATAACAACAAAAGAAAATATATGTTCAACAATCAGAGCCCATAAAAGAGTGGTGAGGAATTAGGCAAACAAGCTAATGCAAAAGCGTAACACAAAGTGCACATTGTTAGCAGTCAAAGCCAAACCTTAAAATGTTAAAATGCAATACCTTCTGTGGTAGGTCTTTTAGAATCATTATCAGCTGTAAAAAGTAAGATGTATGTCTCCAAAAATTTCAACGCCAGCAACTTAGTACCGACAGAACCAGCCTACAACATCAAGTCCAAGTAAACCTCATGTTAGCCAAGTGCTTCAAATCTCAACAAGAAGTAGATAGCAAGTTAACCAAATTATGGAGATGATACATTTTTCAATAGCATAATGCAACCAATTTACCAACAAATCCACAAATAAGGAATTAAATCAATATATACATGACAAGTATAATTACATTTCAGCAAACCACTTAATTCTAAACAGCTAAACATAAATGCCACATAAAATTATTCATCACATTCACATTATGCTAGGTGCTTCCAACAATCATAAAAAAATAAAAAATAAAAAACTAGACAGCTACCAATAACAATGCAATGAACATCAAGGATCAAAAATCCTCCATAGTGTAAACAAACCACCGCCACCGCCACCCTTCTTGTCTTTCAAACATTTGAAAGAATAAACAGGAAGAAAAGAAAGAGAATACAAGCAGCACCCACAAAATTAATAAACCAGTAAATAAGGAGGTGTTATTAAATTTTCACTGATCGCTTGGATGGGGTTGTTCCAGAAGAAACCAAAATAGTAAACCTGTGAATTTGCACATTATTTTTCATGGCTTTTAAGCCCGCGTCCTTCATCAATACTTCTCTACAGCAAAGAAGAACACCAGACGATTCATCCGGTCCAGAAGGAAATTAGGAATGTACACCATTTACAAAATTATTGATGTTGCAACCATCATTAAAGGCCCACAACCTACTAGCAGGAGATGAAAATTTGACCTTCTCTTAAAAGAAAAATGAATCATCAATATAACAATGCCTCTACACTTGATCTCGGTGACAAACAATTCAGATAGCCTATAAAAATCAGTGTGCACCAATAGAACAATAAAAAGAATAGGTAATACCTCCAACAGGATAGCAAAGACGGCATCCTTGAATCTAACCATCCATGTCCAAAGCTCTTCAAGCCACCTCTCAACTATACCACGCCGGTGAAACTATAATTTTTCAAAATACAGTTTAACAGTTTCACAAGCAGTCAAAGATATCCCAAAGTTATAATTTCTTGTATAAAGAGGACAAATTACAAGAAAATTAAATAAATAGAAAATAAGTTAGGATTCAATCTAAGGCTTGTTCAAGTTCAAGTGAACAGAAAATACATACATAAAGAGTCATCATCCAAATTCTAGTAAATAGTGCATTATTCTTACAGTTAACAATAAAGTAATAACCAAGAATGCACACAAAGTTAAAAACAACATATATCCCATTATGATTGGTTTGGAGTTATGTGAAGTGAAACACATTAGCTGAAAAAGGTTATATTACCTACAAATTGAATATTATCAGAAAACAAGCACTTAAGTCTGTAAAACACTTTTGCTCAGACATCAATTTGGAGGAACTAAAGCTTTCTTTGACAAAGCTGAACAACTCATGACCATCAACCTCAAACCTTTAATATAATTAAAAAATATCAGTCACAGAAGTTCCAAGAAATAATTTGAAATTATGATCTATGAACTTTGCACTGTCATGAACCTTAAGGCAAAAAGAAGAAGTTATATTAAAAAAAAAAGTTATATAACTTGCCACGTGACGTGTTCTTAATATTTTATCCATAATATAGATGGTCCTATTCCTACTACCATCTCAAGACCAAGTACATTCCATGTTATACAGGAAATGAATAGAAAGAATATTAAATCAAAGAGAATTAAAATAAGTTCACTGAAACACTGGAAATCATATTTTGAGAGAGAGAGACCTGCAATGACAACTCCTCTAAAACGCTGCAAAAGATATTTGTGCCACTAACAATGGATTGCCTTGCAACAATAGAATCACTATCTTTCAATGATGCCAACAAAATTGGCATTAGTATATTAGAATAATCCATTGCTTTCAGCCCAATCTCCTCCATAACCCTGCCAATCACACAAAAATGAGCTTACAAGAAAATACGAGTTAAGGCAACAAAGAGAATGACACAACAATAAAATTGGCATCAGTATATTAGATTAATTCAATGCTTTCAACCCAATCTCCTCCATAACCCTGCCAATCACACAAAAATGAGCTTACAAGAAACTACAAGTTAAGGCAACAAAGAGAATGACAGAACAATAAAATTGGCATTAGTATATTAGAATAATCCATTGCTTTCAACCTAATCTCCTCCATAACCCTGCCAATCATACAAAAATGTGCTTACAAGAAAATACAAGTTAAGGCAACAAGGAGAATGACGCAACAACCTCAGGATCTAAATATGCCAGATAAAAGTCATGTCTGTGAAATAAGCAGAATGTCATGCTTTATTTTAACATCAGGCACCAAATTTTACCAGAGTTAAGCTGGGATATAAAACATGAAAAATTATGAGTCAATACTCTAATTGGTTGCAGAGAGAAACAAAAATAGAGCAGCAGGACATTTTTTTAGCATAAATTTTCATGTTGTTTAGTTCCTAATGCTATGAACAACTCAAGTGTGTCAAATGATTACAAAAGGTCCGCCTCTTTTCGTTTCCCCTGGAACCTAAACAATGGCAGGCATAAGGTCCTAACTTCTAAGTACCCTAATCATCGGCAACAGCATTAAAGGTGTTAAAAAAGTGAAAAGGGTTTTTTCTACACATCTAACCCACCTGTGGCCACTTACTGGCACTACTAAAATCCATAATCCTAAAACTTACAGGTAACTAGTTTAACTTCCATGTGAATAATCATCACAAAAGATGTTCTTAGTATAAAATAAAACATTTTTCACTGAATCGCACATTAAATCTATGGTCATAAATATCATCAACTTAAAAGTTCAATCATAACAACATGAAATCTATGTTCATAAACTGCATTCACAATTTCTTCAAGTTAAACAATAATGAACGTTATCTTACAACAGCATTAAAATTTTACAACATATGCACCGCATGGAACTTCATAAAAAGATTTAATTAATCCCAAAAAAGAAAGAGACAATAAGCTCAAAAACACCCATAACCGAAAGAAAAGATCAAGAAATCATTGAAATTGGGATTTTGAACTCACTCAATGAGGGATTTTCGAACGAGGCTTTCGGGCGAACACTGAAGTTCCACAAGATAGGGTAAAATTTCCATTGCAAGAGAAGGCTCGATAGATAACAAGATATCTTTGGCCTGTTTCAAAGAAGAAAGCTTCACTGTCAAATCACCATGGTTGTTCGCAGCGCCGATGAGGGAGAGTGCTTGCTCTCGCAGAGGTCCGGCCATGTCAAGGCCTCAAGAAAACGGAAAATTCGCCGGAGAGGATGTTTCTATCTGTATTGTAACTCTGTGAATGGCTGGGTTCTGTTTTCTAGGGTTTTGAAAAAGAGTGAAAACGAAGGGTTTTGTCGACCGTGATACCGAATATGAAACTCCGAGCTCCCAACTCTCTCTCTCCTCTCTCTCTCTCTCTCTAGAATCGATATTGGAGATTCCGAAGTATTTTTGATGTTAGATGTAGTGGGCCGTGGATCGAGTGATGGGCCGATGGAGTGGAAGTATCCAGTTTTTGCATTCTGCTTATCTTTTGGAATTGGAATTTAAAAAAGAAAAATGAAATCAAAGGATTCCAAATGAATTTTCAATTTTCTTATGCATTTGGAACAATTTGAGAAGAGCTTAAAAAATGGAAAGTTTACTTTAACAATTTTTATATATAGTGAGATCCAACCACTTTTTTATGGGATTCCAAAACATTGTACTTTAATATTTGAAATTCTTCGATTCAATATTGTTTTGAGTTTTGTTCATTCTAAACAAATGCATATTTCTTTTTTAAATCCAAATCATATTACTCTAAATGTAAAATAAACTTCTAAAAAAGAAAAAGTGAATAACCGCGCACTTCATTAGATTTTTGGGTGAATTACTGAAACACCATGAGGTTTGGGTTTATTACTTACCACTTAAATTTGTGAAAAAAGTTGGTCAATCTTCTTTGAAGTTTGGTTAATCTTACTCTAATCCTTTTGTTTTTAGTTGACCATTAGTTCAATTAAAAAAATAAATACCAAAAATACCTTTATGTGTAGCAAAAGTACAAAATTAACCTTATTCACAATATGAAATGCCTATTTAGGCCATACTATTTGGACACAAAAGCCCTTACCATTTTAACACATCACATTTTATATTAGGGTAAAGTGCAAAAAGAAGACCTAAATTGTTTTCTCTCCCTCAAGAAATCCCCTAAACTGTCTAATTTTGTTACAAAATACCCCATCGTTAAAGCTCTGTTGAGTTATGATGATTAAAGTGGCGTGTGCATGTCATGTGACCTAGGTATAAAATAGAAATGGCAAAAGTAGCCTTATTATCGTTGGTACAATAAATGACTTTAAAGCCCCAATTCACCATCGATTACAGCAATGTGCACTTGCTCGTGATATTCCTTTAATTTATGATCTCCCTTTTTCAATCGATTACTTGAATGTGCTCTCATCAACTTGTTCATTCACAAACCCTAACTAGGTCGCACGTCCTTTCAATCGATTGCTCTGTTCATCTCAGTCTCAGCTTTTTCAAGGTGCAACTGGGATGACAACTAGGGGTGCACACGATACAGTTCCTCATGATTCTTGGTGGAACTGAACCATTCCCAATGGTTCCTTAATTTTGGAATCAAAATCGGAACTGTTGAGTTCGGTTCGATTCCGATTGTCCAATGGTTCTTTGTCATTTTTTTTAAATATAGACAAGATACACACTCATACTTGTGCACCCCTAGTTATAACAATAGATTATAAGCTATTATTATTTATTTATATATATTAATTATATAAATATATAGAACATTAGAATTTAGAAGCTAAATGTATTTATTTATATGTTATATATTTTATACTTTATATATAAATAGAACACTATAATTTAGAATGTATTAGTATTTATATATATATATATATATATATATATATATATATATATATATATATTCTAACGGTTCCGGTTTCGATTTCGATTCCTTGACTTGAAACCAGAACCGGAACCGTAGTGAACGGTTCTTAAAATTTAGAATCGGAATCGGAACCATAGTGAATGGTTCGGTTTGGTTCAGTTACGGTTCCACCGGTTCTTTCTGCACCTCTAATGACAACAGTGTGAAAGTTCTGGGTGCTCACATTAGCTCGTGATCTCCAATATAGTGCTTCATGCGATTTACACTGTGCAACGAATTACTGCATTGTGGTTATCGCTCTTTGATTTACTTTGTTGTCCCTGAGGCGCTCTTTCTGCGACTTGCTGTGTCATGGTTATCTCTCTCTTTGTGTGTACACATAGTAAGAAAGTTAATCTTTTTGACAAATTAATACATATTTATAGGTTATTGATCAAATTTAATTATGTGGATTCAAAAAGTTTGTTGGTATATTTATCACATAGTTGTTACTAGAAAAAGGAAAATGAGCTCAAGTGTCGAATCATCATTCACTGTAAATTGTAGGGTTCATTTCTATAATATTAAATGTTGGTGTAGCAAAAAGACTAGTGTATTCATTTTTTATTCTAAAAATAATCCTAGGAGGCTATACTTTAAATGCCAAAGTGGTTCTTGCAAATACTAGAAGTGGTGGAATTATCCTTCACCACCACTGTAGAGATCCGATCTGATTTTTTTTTCTCTGAAATAGGGTTATAAATAGATTTTTATATGTTTTAAATGTAATTTACATATGTGGAGACTTGTTCAGAGGTTCAAAAAGTTTTGTGAGCCATTCGACTCATTTTAAAATTTTGAATCATCAGGACCTAGGACAGGGGTCAGATGAACCCAGGAATCCAAATATTTTTTTGAATTTTTTTTTGTTATAAACCAATTAGAATATTAGAAGAGACATAGAGTTGATTTCGAGACCATAACCGCTTTTAGATTCAAAAACGGAGGTCGAGAAGGTACATTAAGTGAACTAGGGGCATTTTGGTCATTTTACACTCTAGGCCTTATAAATATCAAAGCACAGATATTTATAACCACTTTCTCTCTCTAAAAATCTGTAAATATCCCTTCTCTCTTCTCTCATAAGCTCCCTAACTTATCTCTAAGATTTGGAGCCCTTAAGGCTTGATTCAGAAAGTGTCAAAGAATGAAAGCTTGTTCTATGTGGCGACGGGAACACTTTAAACCGAACAAAGCTAGGTTTGAACAACTTTGGTGTTGGTGAAATTGAGGAGTAACTTGAGATTATATCTCTTGAGGTAGGGTGTGTGTTGTGTCTTTCAATACAAGTTAAATTTCATGTTATAGGCATAAAATTGATGTTTTCATATTATATGTGAATTTATGAACTCTTGAGATGAAATTATTGTTTAAATTGATATGTATATGTTTTTCTTGGATTGAAAATGATTGAAATGTGATTTATGATGAATAAATTGCTAAAGTATGTGATAAGCGCTAAATATTGCACATTTACGCCTATTTAATTGCATATGATAATTCTTTATTCATTCCTTATTCGTATGTACATTGGTATTTTTTATGTTATTTTCTTATTTTTGTTGTATTTTAGGTTTTGTCCCGAAAATGCTGATATAACCATCAACTATGATCCGCCCAATTACAAGTGTAAGTGAAAAGTTCAAATCCATAGTCTAAGCTGAGAAGACATTTCGCACAATCAAAATGGATACTTCGCATGATCGAAACTTCGATTGTGGGCACAATCGAAATGAAACATGAATTTTGTATAATCGAAAAACTACAGATTGCAACTTAGCCACTTATCCACTTGTCTTGCCACTTGCTTCCAAAAAGAAGCTTTGCATGACTTTATTGGGGATTTTATGAGTTCCAATAGAGATATGATGGGAATATATACATTTTGGGTAGGTGTATATATATATAGATACATGGTGGGACCCGTGGGAGACTCTCTCTTGTCCATATAGCCACTTAGAAAGCAAAAGGAAAGGGGAGCTGAGTTTTGGGAGGTCTGGAATAGCAAAGAAAAGGGCAATGGAGCTGAGCTTACCTCTGTCAATGGAGGACTTCTACTCCAACATGATCAACTAAACCTCCTCTCTAGGGTGTGGATGAAGCCATAGTCATATAACTTGTTTATTTTATAGTAATTTTGGGATTGTGTATTATGTGTAGATTACATTACCTAGTGCCTTGTTAAACACAAGCGTAACCCTCTTTATATATTCATTTGATTCATATTCTCTTTCTTGTCTTAGAGTTTGATGTGTTTCAATTGAATGCTCAATATTTATAACTTTCTCAAGAAGTGTACATGATGACTTTGTAATGATTTTTAATTGAATGTGATTATACTAGTTTTTATAATCCATGCCAAGACAAGATAGTTTTGATATACTTAAGTAAGTTAGAAAATTAGTGTAATTAGATAGGTAGAGAAACTATGTTTGTTAAAGATAGATTGTGCTACGCTAAGATTCACATATTTTCTTGAAGATGTCATTGTAGGCCACAAACCAAATGAATCATTGTTGCACGTAATTTCACAATTCTCATTTGCACTACATTTGGACAATGGTATATGGCTAGAGGTGGAAACCAAACCTTAATTCTCTTTCTACTTTAAACTCATTAATTTATCGTATTTTCAATTTTCACAATAGCTATAATTACAAACAAAAATCTGTTTTGAGTTGAATTAGAACTACTCTCTCATTTCAAGCAATTTCACCCACTTAATCTTCGTGGGATCAATACTCTCTATATAGAGCCCCATCTCCAAATATTTGTTCTCTTGCGAGTAGTTAAATTATGTTTTGATTGTCAAAAGAACACTAAAAATCACCCCGTCTAGGTTTTAAATCTAACTTTCGCAAACGCTTCCGCACTGCATAACTCACACTTTGTGCACTCCTACCAATAAGAACAAAATATATATAACTATGAAAAAGTTGAAAGTTTTTCAATTTGTATAGGATAAGAAGAGGGATTTGGAGGGCATACTCTTGCTCTTGAACTTCTTCTGCTGCTACATTCTTTTCATTTTTTTTACTTCTATTTTTCAATCAACACTGAAAATGAATGAATGATATGAGTACAAAATACCATTTTTATTTATTGGACAAGGAGACGGTTGAGACTTTTTTATTTTTTTTCCTCAAATAAGGTTTTTTTTTAGCACAGGTACCCCTAAGTAACTATTTCTTATTATCAAGTATATTAGTAATTATTCATTTTGTATCCAATTTTTTTTTTTCTTAAGGCAATTGATGTTCTTTAATTTTATCTACACTTGATAATTCTAATATTTTCATCGTTGCATCAACCAATAGTCTTTTATAATTTCTTTTCTTTTCATTTTCCCAATTTTAGTTTTAATTTTTAATTAAAATAATAAACTCACCATTTTAGATACAAAAGAAAAAAAAAGATTTTTTTTTAATAAACATAAACACTAAAACATTATTTTGGTGTTTAAGATTTGAAGGCTTAGCTACAGTGTTATTTTAAAAGTATTTTGAAAAATTATAAACAAAACAAAAAATATCAAACATATTTATCTTAAAATTTTGTTTTTATAAATAACAAACACTGATATAAATGGTTACCAGTGTTGCCTACCTATTTGTTTCAGGTAGAAGACAACTATGTGTCCTTTGAAATTTCTTTATTTCAAATATATAAACAGATCTATTAATGGAGGCATGGATCCTCCAACCACGGTTACTTAACACACAAAGCAATAACTCTCACCTTAATTTTCTAAAACCTAAAATCGTACATTTTCTTTATGGCATGGTCCCTCAAGGCAGTCCTAAAATCATTAACACATGTAAACTTCATACCATTCACCGGTGGTTTATTTCCCCAAATCCCTCTCAAGAATAAATTTCAAATTTTCAATTGCTATCAATCTCATCATCTATTGAGCTATGAAGACTCCAAATCTCATCACTTGGTGCATACAGAGAGTCTCCATGAAATTTTCTTGTTCACCCTAATTATTATAATCATAATCAGGCTCTCCTTCACTCTCAGATTGAACTTGAACCTTGAGGTTCAGGTTCAGGTTCAGATTTGTTTCTTTGCTATTTTTGAATGTGCTAGTGAAAAGCCTGAGCTTGATTGTTTCAATAATGGAATTGATAATTGCTGGTGCAGTGTGTTGCGAAAATTAATAGAAAAAAGATCAAACAGGCAAGCAAAGACACACAGATTATAAGGTTCATCCAAAATCTAGGACTACATCCTTGGTGTTACAGGTTTTCACTATAATGAGAAAAACGGAATACAATTGCAGAAAGTTTAGACTATATATAGGCACCTCCTAGGGCTATATAATAAAGTGTGAAATTACCAAAATACCCCTCTAAACAATTCGGGTCAGGGGCAAGTCTCCGAACCCCCACCTTCCGGGCAAGGGAGCGCTGCCCTCTGCAACCCCCGCCAACTTCCAACGAAGTTGGATCCGCAAAGTTGAGATAAGGTGTACAGTATAATCAGGCTCCACACTTCCTAACACAATGAAGACCTTATCCTTGAAAATTCTATTTCGATTGTTCATTTCCTTTCAAATGAAGTAGACTGTGGATGCCAAGAGCAATTTGTGGGAAATGTGAAGGGTGTGATGAGTCCAAGTGGACGAAGCTGAAGATGGAAGGTCTTGCCAATTTTGAGGGTTGAGGTTAATGTTTAGCATTCTCGATCTAGAAAATGATTCAAATTGTTGTGGAAAAGAAACATTGAAATAGGAGGTGGAAGTGGGATTCCGGTGGAGAGAGAGACAAAAGCAGCAACCATGGAAATCATTTTATAAGCCATGGAGAGTCTATGAAAGGCGGAGAATCTCTAATAAGAGCAGACAGGCAAAGGATAAAACTGTGTTTGGAATTTGATATTTAAACCATACTATATTAGACCAACTCAAGGGTGGTGGGGAGGGAGGAGAGATGGCTTCAACTATGAGTGAAGGAGAGTAGTAGCCTGGGAGATTAATCCACATGAAACTACTGTCAGATTAGGAGGCTAGTGTTTCTGAGCTCAAGTATGATTCTCTGAAGACACGAGGGATGCTCTACTACTGATCATTTCTGATTATTGATCATATCTAATTTGATCATATATATGACATCAAACAAATTGTCTTATTACATGAAGTACAAACAATGACAACGTACTTATGCTTGGAAGAACAAAACTCAATAAATAAAACAATAAAATGAAGGAAATACTACATATATTACAAACTTGCAGTCTAGACTAGGTTTAAATTAAGTGCGTGATAGTATTAAAAGGACAACTACTACTAATTATTACTTCAATATTTTGGAGAGAGAAGCACTTGGTTGATCATTTTCTCCAGATTCATGGAGGATGAACCAGCTGAACTTGTACTTGCCTCTTCAGCCAATTTCTTCCACTCCATGGCCTTTTTCTTCATCTCTTTTCCCTTTTCTCCAACCATCAACTCTGTAACAAGAAACTCAACTTCATCTCTCTTGACATCACTGTCTATCTCCATGCCTATGCCCCATTGAGTGCAGCAGTACCAACAGTTGGTTTGTTGATCTGCAAAAAATGGCCAACATATCATTGGCACTCCACAACTGATGCTTTCAAGAGTTGAATTCCACCCATTGTGAGTTAAGAACCCTCCTATTGAAGGGTGGCCGAGAACTTGTTCTTGCGGGCACCAACTTGCCAATAGTCCCCTTTCTCTGGTGTCCGATAAAAACTCCGGTGGAAGGATAGCTGAATCACCGGCGACAAGATCAGGCCTTATTACCCACAAAAAGGTTTGGTTGCTATTAGCAAGTCCCCAAGCAAACTCAACCAGTTGGTCGCGTGTCATGACGGTGATGCTTCCAAAATTCACGTAAACAACAGAGTTAGGCTCCTTGGAGTTGAGCCATTCGAGACACTCTGTTTCTTCTTTCCATAAATTTGATTCTATAAACTTTAAATTACTGTCACCAATCTGCTTGACAAGTAAATGTAAAGGGCCAATTGTGTATATTGGAGGAAACATGGACGAAAGTGCATCCACAACATCATGGTCCAAATCCTCGAAAGTATTGAAGATAATTGCAGAAGCTTTCTTAGATCTACGTACCGATTCTATGGCAAATTTCACCATAAATTCATCTGGGTCTGTGCTTCTAATGAAAGTTGGGATATCTTTCAAACGTATACCTTCCATACATGGTATCCAATCTATAACCGCATCCAAACTCACACCTGCAAATCGAAAATTTAAGTATATATAATCAATCACCAAGCAAAGTTTTAATATTTCTTTTTGATACATTTATACTTGGCGTACAAACAGAGTTGGACAATCAATTTCCCATCACTCAAAATAAAAGACCGTACCATTGATATCATTTTATGCGGCCTTGAGCTGGGCATGTTGTAAATTAAGCATTTTCTTGTTATAAAAAATTAAAAATAAATTCCATAGATGGTTGTGGATATATATGAAGTTGGGTTTTGATTAGCTAGGGAATATATACCTCCAAGTGGTGTAAAACCCTTTTTGATGAGATCAGGATACTGCACGTAACCCATTAAGCCACAGGCACTGGCAGTCCAGAGGAGAGCTTCAGGGATGTCCAGTTCTTCAGCAGCTGTGAGAGTGAAGCTCATAACTGAGTCCGCAACAATGCAAGTGACTGGTGGTACATTTGAGGAAGAGGTGTTGTTGAGTCTTGAAAGGAGGTCTCTAAATGGAGCTAAACAGTTTTTATCGACCGAGACACAAATGGAGAGCACGTCTTGGGTGGCATCGGGATCAGATGGAGGAAGGCCGTCGGGAATGGTTTCGAATCTGAACGACGAAAGGCCATCTAGCGAGTTAGGGCCTTGGGATTTTAGAAGGCGTTGATGGTTGAACTCTGTGTTGACAAAGGTGATGTGAAAGCCTTTGAAATGGAGGAGTTTTGCTAATTTTAGCATGGGGGTTATGTGGCCTTGAGCTGGGCATGGTACACAAACTGCATGAGGCTTCTCTAACATGGCAATGGAACTCACTGCCATCTCTTCTCTGCGTGTGTGTTTGTGCGTATGGATGGGGGTTATGTGGCTCTGTGCAGCATATCTTTTTTTTTTTGGCATATATTTGTAGTCATGCATTAACACAATGTAGCCTTGCCAAATCTACGGTCAATAATCACTAATCTTGTCTTCATCTCATGAGGTCTCTCTCATCTCAGTCCTTAATTTCTAGGATAATGCTTACCTATTCACTAGTATGTAGGTGAGTTCTCCTGACCGCTGATGTGTTCCAATAAAAATAAACACATCAGTTTTAAAGTGTAATAAATAAGTATAATAAATGAGGTCAATCTCATTTATTATACTTATTTATTGCATTTTAAATTTAATTTTGTAATTAAAGCTGACATGTTCATTTTTTATTGGAACACATCAGCGGTCGGGAGGGCTCACCTACACACTGATGAGTAGGTAAGTATTGTCTTAATTTCTATTCATTTTACTTTTCTATTTTCTTTCTTTGACAAGTTTCTTTGTCTGACTCTGGGATTAGTTTGTTGTTGGTTTTGGACTGGAATATTTCCAATTGAAAAAAATTACCACGTCAGTTTGCTAAAATTTGTGGTGATTTTTTTTATGAATTTTGCTTTAATGATACTTCAAGTTTTTTTTTCTTCATATTTTTAGTGTATTAAGGGACGCATGAGAGGTCCTCCTAGTGAGGCTTCAAAAAATGTCCAAGTAGGACCACACCCAATTATTAAATTAAAAAAAAAAACAAACTCTCGCTCTCCTCGCTAGACCACGCCCAATTATTGGTTGATTTCGGTGCTAGCAATTGGTGGCCGAAAGTGCTGGTGCTGGTTGGTGATGTGAGTCTTGGCTTGCTTATGCATAGTGGTGAAGGTTTGGGCATGAGGTGGTGTAATATCCCATAATTTTGAGGTTTATTTAATTTTAATTTGGGTTTGAGTTTGGGTTAGATTATTAAGTTGAGCTAAATTATGTTGTATTATAACTTTTTAGGTTTGGGCTTTCATATTTATTTGGAGTGGGTTAAGTACATATTTTTATGTTTTGTTTTATTTTATTTTTTTCTTCTATTTTTATTTGTTTTTCATGTCTCGGATTTTTGAAAAAATCACGGGTATGACAGTTGATATCAGAGTTTTAGGTTCAAACACCCTAGAACTATAGGTTAGGATCCAATGACGCGTTAGGTTGGAACTTAGATTTGAAAACCTTAGGACGACGGGTTAGAATCCAAATATACGTAAGTTTGGAATTATGGGTTTAAGTATAAGACCTTGTCGGGGGATCGAATTTTCTTTTGTAGACATAAATAAGTTGTCTGCTGTGATTTTCATAATTATGAGTTAATGATGTTTTGGATATAGAGTTATATATATATTCTCTATTTAAAAGTAATATGGAGGCATGTCAGGATTGCTAATTACCTAATAAAGTATTTTATGTGTATATAAGGGAGGCATGTCAGGATTGCCAGGCATGTATGGATTGTCAATACGTAATATGTTAATAAGGGAGGCATTTAAGGATTGTCAGGAGGCATGTTAGGATTGCCAAATACCTAATAAGGTATCAGTAAAGTACAGGAATATGCGTTTCAGGATTGCCTCATATAAATAGGGTATATATTTATTTTCAGGCATGTTAGGATTGCCAATTTTACATAAGTTTATTTTCAGGCATGTTGGGATTGCCAATTTTACATATATTTATTTTTAGACATATTGGTATTGCTAATTTTACAAATATTTATTTTTTGGGGCATGTTGGGATTGCCAATTTTATAAATATTTATAGATATATACGACATGTTAGGATTGCCAATTTTACAAATATTTATTTTTTCGGGCATGATGGAATTGCCATTATTATAATTATTTTTAGGCATGGATGAGTTGCCTGCTAGATTTTATATTCATAAAATGTGGTTAAAGTTTATGAGTTGGTTAAATTTAATTATTTTCTGTCATGGTTGAAATGCCTGCTGGTTTTTATATTTATAAATTGTTGTTAAATTTTTATGAGTTGCACATTTATTTGTAGATATTTGATTAAGTGCAATACGTTTCGTGATGACATGATTACGTGACTACATGTTTATTTTTTTAATTATAAAATATATATGTTGAGTTAGGTGTGTAACACCTATAATAGAAAGTGAGTGTGATCATTACTAAGGAGACATAAATCTGTCGGTCCAATAATGGAAAAGAAATAGACAATGGACAGTACAATCACCCGTATGATTGTGGTGACCAATAGTCACTTTTGTTTAGTCATGTTCTGGGTTTATGAGTCGGAATCCACTTGAGAAAGGGAGGATGAAATAAAGGTAGAGTATCTAGAACTTTTTATTTCAAGTATGGGGTGAATTCTGAGAACGGAATTCCTCTTTTTAGGGAGGAAGAATGTAATACCCAGTAATTTTAAAGTTTATTTAATTTTAATTTGAGTTTAAGTTTGAGTTAAATTATTGAGTTGAGATGGATATGTTGTATTATAAATTATTAAGTTTGGGCTTGCACATCTATTTGGAGTGGGCTATGTACATATTTTTATGTTTTGTTTAATTTTTTCTCTTTTTTTTTTCTTTTTAAGATTTTATTTGTTTTTCTATATATATATATATATATATATATATATATATATATATATATCTATTTGCACACTCATTAGTTCACATAAGTAAGGAGAATGATGTTGGTACGGCCAGGGCAGGACCCAAGTATTATCCCTTCCCTTCCCCCTTCACAAAACCCTAAACTCGAAGCGACAGCAAACCCTATATATATATATGTGGTATAAAAGAGAGAAAAGGGAATAGGGTTTGTTGTCGCTTCGAGTTTAGGGTTTTGTGAAGGGGGAAGGGAAGGGATAATACTTGGGTCCTGCCCTGGCCGTACCAACATCATTCTCCTTACTTATGTGGACTAATGAGTGTGCAAATAGAAGTTGAATAGACAAAATAAAATCAATAAACGATAAACTTTTCGTTTAACCCACAAAAAGATGGATAATGTTCATTTTAAAAAAAACGAAGTTTTGAACAACTGTTTCAATTCTATTGGTCCACATAAGTATGGAGAATAATGTTGCTGTCAGAGTAGGACCCAATATTATTAGAAGGGAAGGATTTCTAAAAGAGAGAAAAGGTAACAGAGAGAGGGCATTGTTCTTCTAAAAAACTGTGGTCCTTCGCTCCCTCTGTCCACTTGCCGTCATCGCGTCATTGCAGTCATTGGACCAAATTCAGAATGTTACTGTTACAATGATCGGCAATTATGCCGATGTTGCATATGGGTACACAACTTCTCTGCAAGGGATGGAGATACATAGACAATTCACCAGCAAGGCTATGCTGATGTGGGTTGCACTAGTGATCAACTATTTGGCAAAGCCATGGATGCTACCACGAAGTTGATGCGACCGTTCTAGTGATGGGCTTGGACCAATCTGTGGAGGCCGAGGAAGGTGTCGAAGTGAGGAAGCTCACGGTGAGGATGAAACAACGTATGGCTGTCGGCTTGTGGTGGTCGGATGCCATAGGTGGTCGGTGGTGATTCCAGTGACAGGGTGGTGCCGTTGGTTGGCAGTGACGGTGCTGAAGGGGATGGTGGCAGTCAAGGACGGACCCATGAAGGGTCCAGTGGGGGCATATGCCCCCCCTGATTTTTTTTTCCCTTTACTTATATACCTTTAATTTTCAAATTATATACTTATATATAACATTTCCCCCCCCCCCCCTAAAATTACAAAAAAAACTCCACTAGGCCCCCCCCCTTTTTTTTAATCTCTCTCTCTTTTCTCTTCTCTTTCTCTCTCTTCATCCCCTCTCTCTCCCCAATATTTCTCTCTCTATCCTTCTCTTTCCTTCTCTCTCTTTTTCCCTTTCTTTCTCTCTTTGTCCCCTCTCTCTATCCAATATGGTTTCTCTCTTTTTTACCCTCTCTCTCTCTTTGAGTCTTTGTCCCCTCTCTCTCTATATTTATAAAAATAATTTAAATAAATAAATTTCATTTAATTTTTAATAGATAAATTAAAAAAATAATGAAATAAATATTTTTTTTTGAAAATTTTTAATAATAAAGTAAATGTTATCAATGAACAATAATAAATTTATTCAATAGAATTATTATGATGGCTTGAAAAAAAAATTTAGTGTTAAAGGTTGCCCCCCCTTACAAAAATTTCTGGGTCCGTCACTGGTGGCAATGATGGTATGGCCGTCATGGCAGAGGGTGGTATGGGCTACTCATGTTCGTGGGTCTTCTTGGTTAGGTTTTCAGCTGTGGGCAGTTCATCATGAATTTCTCTATTGGTAATGGATTATGCCGAAGCTTGGTGGTAGTTTTGGGTCTTTGAGTTGATCATGAATTGGCAGAGGTAGTTATGGAGATGGCTAAGATGCTGATCAAGATGGAGGAAGAGAGTTCATAACAATGGTAAAGGTTGGTAGATGTGAACATAGTGAGCAATGCTACACGTCATAAAATTATTTCATAAATTTGTATCATGAATGATGTGGCAGGTAACGTGGAGAGTTAGTATTGGTGGGATTCCCCCTATACACAGAGTCCCATAATATTATCACCGAATTTCACTAATACTAACTCTCCACATTACCTGCCACATCATTCATGATACAAATTCATGAAATAATTTCATGACGTTTAGCATTTTTCGAACATAGTAACATTAGAAATGGCAGTTGTCTGATGTTTCGGTAGTGGTGATAGATACTAATACTATAACTGGCGTGGAATTGGCATCTCTGACGGTGAGTTGTTAACTTTGTGATGGCTACAGTGATGATGAATGATATTGGGTTGGACAAATTAAAATGGATCAACCCAAAATAAATTCAATAGTGTATATTTGGGACATGATCTGGGTTTAATATTGCGCTGAAATTGATTTGCTTGATGTTTGGTTTAGGCTGGTTCAAATTAGACCTAGACTGAGGAATTGGGTTTGCTTGACTGGCATGATAAATTGGGCTAGGCCAGAAATTAAAAGTAGGCCCAGTTTTAATTTAAAAGAAATAAATGGTAGATTTTGTGCTCGGTTGGACCAAAATTGGGCATAGGCCTAATCTCATTTAAAATGGAGGCTTTTCACTAGGCTTTGGATTCTAGAGCAGCAATGGACAGTTCAAGCTTCCAGATAAAAACCTGAGGCAAGTTGATATTTACTTTCTTCTCCTATTCGCATATATTTAATTTACGTATGTTTAATTATAAATGTGCATTCGTGGTTTTCTGTGTAATAAATTTGTATTTATATTTATATATATAAATTCAATGTGCTTGTATTTATTAAATACATACTTGTAGATATATATATATATATATATATATATATATATATATATACTAATTTAAAGCACGTGCGATGCACGTTGATTAAAAATAAATTAAAATTTTATTATGACGCTCAAAACAGTCAAAACTATTATAACACATCCAAACACATTAATTAAAATACTCAAAACTATTTCTATTATGTAACCTTGATAATATAAGTTAACTATTATTCACATGGAATGAAACAAGTATAAACTATAAGAAATCAAAAGTTATAATTTAAAAATAAAAAAAGAAAAGGATTTTGCTTTTTAAAATTTAGAAATTAGAAATAAAAAGAAAGGGTTTTGCTTGGGTAATTCTATTCTTTTAATTTCAAAATAAAAAAAGAAAAGGATTTTTATTGGGTAATTCTATTTTTTAATTTAAAAATAAAAAAGTAGTGTATTGAAACTAAAAAACCCCTTTATACTTTTGTATTATTTAATGGTCTTAAGTATATATTATCGATGTAAGACGAATTTTAAAACTATGAATATAATAAATATTTTAATTTGTAAAAGGATTTTACCCAGCTTTATACATTAATATGTATATGTTTGTCTAATTCTATTTATTATTTCTCTTACACTTCATTCCTAACACAAAATCTTCCTATTTTTTAAATTTAAATAATTTAATTAGAAAAAATAATTTACGGAGTTTCAAATCATTTAATTTAATTAGAATTATTTTTTTCTTAAATGTCTAAAGAATTTCAAATTCATTTAGAGTGGCTTAATTAGGTTAGAATTCCAATTTAGTTCACACTTCATCCCTAATACATATTCTTCCTATTTTAGAACAAAAAAATTATAATTCTTATTTTTATAACTTTTCTAATTCTATTTATTCTTTCTCTCACACTTCATTCCTAACACACCATCTTTTTATTTTTAAAATTCAAAAAAATAAAAATATATATATTATAATTCTTATATATTGATATTTTTTCTAATTCTATTTATTGTCTCACTAACTGCATTCTTAACACATACTCCAAAAATATAATATTATTTAAATAAGTATTTTTTTCTAATTTTATTTCTTCACTCTCTAACTTCATCCCTAACACAAACTCCTAAAATATAATCTTTTTTAATACAAAACCATTATCAATTATATATCTTTAAGTGCATTATGCATATAAAATTGAATCATTTTCTGATAGAATTAATATTTCGAGCTAGACACAAAAAATCTACACCAAATATGGCTTAATTAGGTTAGAATTCCAATTTAGTTCACACTTCATCCCTAACACAAATTCTTCCTATTTCAGAAAAAATAGAAATAAAATTATAATTCTTATTTTTATAACTTTTCTAATTCTATTTATTCTTTCTCTCACATTTCATCCCCAACACAGCGTCTTTTTATTTTTAAAATTCAAAAAAATAAAAATATATATATTATAATTCTTATATATTAATATTTTTTCTAATTCTATTTATTCTCCCACTAACTTCACTCCTAACACATACTCCTAAAATATAATATTATTTAAATAAATATTTTTTTCTAATTATATTTTTTCACTCTCTAATTTCATCCCTAACACAAAATCTTAAAATATAATATTATTTATTACACAACCATTATCAATTATATATCTCTAAGTGCATTATGCATATAAAATCCAATCATGTTCTATTAGAATTAATATTCCGAGTTAGGCACAAAAATCTACACCAAATTTACTTCTAGCAGTTGCATTAAATGTCAAAAAAGAGACCATACATATATCTATGTATCCTACTTACGACATACAAGTTGATTACCAAGAGAGATAAATCTCTCTTGGTTATATATATACAGTACTACGTACCAGAATTATTATTACATGTTGATCAATGATTACCAAGATACACTGTAAATGTTGTTCACAGATCATATAGACGTACATAAAAGCATACATATGCGTAATACGTACTGTGTATTTAATTAGTACACAAACACACTAAATAAAAAGAATTCATGTAAAACATACTGGACTAAGATGAACATGCATGTATGGTAGTTTAAAAAAATTACCTGCAGAAACTTTTGAATTTCTTGTAATGCAATAATACATGACCAAGTTAATTGTTTATTTATATATATATAAAGGAAAGGATTTTGCTTGAGAAATAATTTAAATAAAAAAGTAAATTTAGAAATTAGAAATAAAAAGAAATGGTTAATAAAAAAGGAAAATGTTTTGCTTGAGATATAATTTAAATAAAAAAGGAAAGAGTTTTGCTTGGGTAATTCTATTTTTTTATTTAAAAATAAAAAAATAGTGTACTAAAACAAAAAAATCCTGAACTAAGATGAACATGCATGTATGGTAGTTTAAGAAAATTACCTGCAAAATGTTTTGAAACTTTGTGAAGAAATCACTCGCTTCAAATTATTGAATCTCTTGTCCTGCAATAATACACGACCAAATTAATTGTTTATTTATATATATAAAGGAAAGGGTTTTGTTTGGGAAATAATTTAAATAAAAAAGTAAATTTAGAAGTTAGAAATAAAAAGAAAGGGTTAATAAAAAAGGAAAGAGTTTTGCTTGGATAATTCTATTTTTTAATTTAAAAAAAATAGTGTACTAAAACTAAAAAACTCTGGACTAAGATGAACATGCATGTACGTTAGTTTAAGAAAATTACCTGCAAACGTTTTAAAACTTTGTGAAGATTAAATCGTCTAAAATCACCTACTTCAAATTATTGAATATATTGTACTGCAATAATACACGACCAAGTTAGTTTATTTATATATATAAAGGAAAGGGTTTTGCTTGGGAAATAATTTAAATAAAAAAAGAAAGAGTTTTGCTTGGGTAGTTCTATTTTTTAATTTAAAAATAAAAAAAAATTTACTGAAACTAAAAAACCCCTTCGTATTTTTAATAGTAGTATAGAAAAAATAAAAAAATAGTGTACTGAAACTAAAAAACCCTGAACTAAGATAAACATGCATGTATGGTAGTTTAAGAAAATTACCTGCAAAACGTTTTGAAACTTTGTGAAGAAATCACTCGCTTCAAATTATTGAATCACTTGTACTACAATAATACACGACTAAGTTAATTGTGAAATAATTTAAATAAAAAAAGAAAGAGTTTTGTTTAGGTAGTTATATTTTTTAATTTAAAAATAAAAAAATAGTGTACTGAAACTAAAAAATCCTGAACTAAGATGAACATGCATGTATGGTAGTTTAAGAAAATTACCTGCAAAATGTTTTGAAACTTTGTGAAGAAATCACTCGCTTCAAATTATTGAATCTCTTGTACTACAATAATACACGACCAAGTTAATTGATTATTTATATATATAAAGGAAAGGATTTTGTTTGAGAAATAATTTAAATAAAAAATTAAATTTAGAAATTAGAAAGAAAAAGAAAGGGTTAATAAAAAAGGAAACGATTTTGCTTGAGAAATAATTTAAATAAAAAAGAAAAGGGTTTTGCTTCGGTAATTCTTTTTTTTAATTTAAAAATAAAAAAATAGTGTACTGAAACTAAAAAACCCCTTCGTACTTTTAATAGTAGTATAGATATATATTAATGATTATGGATTTAATGATTTAAATTGCCTTATTTAAATTTATGTTGTGTAAGTTAATTGTGAATGTTAAATGTGGTTGTGCTGTGAATTTTTACGTGTTATTAAAGGCGTAGTGTAATTGTTTTATTATTTTTATGTGCACCATTTGTTGATGTGTACGTGTATGTTTGATAATATTTTGTGCAATTAAATATGTACTTGTTGATAAATGGGTGTATTTAAATTTTATCATTTTATGCGTACGAAGTGTGGATGTTTATGTGTAATTGCTGACATGTTTCGTGCATTTAAATTTATTAATGTTAAATGCAATGTGATTAAATTATTATATTGGATAGATTACTTATTTAAATATAAATTAAATTATTTGTGATTATAACGCAAAAGTCAACTTGCTGCGGCAATGAAAGATTGTTCAACATATCCTTGTTGAATTTTGAGCTCACTCCCTCCCAAATTTTGCAGGTTAGGTGGCTGATACGGAGCATGTCGGGATTGGTAATAGCGGTTGAATTATTAGAATTTATTTCGGTTCATTAAATATTTATTTTCTGCTTAATATATGAAACAGAATATTCTTATTGAGAAAATTTGCAAAGAAGAATTGTATTTAACATTTTCTTCTGACATAAAATTTATACGGAACTTATGTATTTACGAAACTATTTGAGAACTTTAAATTTTTCTTTCTTTATTTTTATTTGTTTTTCATGTCTCGAATTTTCGAAAAAATCAGGAGTATGACAGGTGGTCTCGGCAGCTTGGTTGTAACGCCCCGATTCCCCGACTCCCGGGAAACCGGAGGTTAACCTGTCCATTAATCCCAATGGACCCTTTTCAACCTCTATAAGGTACCATGCTCTGATACCATCCTGTCACGCCCCGATTCCCGAGGCCCGGAAACCGAGGTGTGAACCTCGTGAGATCACCCTCACGCTTTAACCACCACCTGATCATGCAACCTCAATTTCCCATCATTTTTACGAAAATTGGGCATGACCCATTCTAAATAATCAGCTCCTGGCATGATACACCTGTTTCACAATTTATATGGACACTTCTGGGCACGTGTCCCCCCAGCATTTATATCTAAACAATAAAAATGGACACTTCTGGGCCCGTGTCCCCCCAATATTTCTACAACATGCATAATACAATCATAAATACATGTCTCAGTCCTTGAATGTCCGTATTAAATACATACATCACATGAATAAAATACAACTGAAGGAACTGAATCTATACAAACGCTTTATACATTTAATCCAAATGTAAAGCATCTACCTATCCACTATCCTGGACATACATTAGATTCTAAAGAATCTACTCACTACCTCTGCAACCGGTGCTGTCAGTCCCCTAACTAACTCCGCACTCAGCAATACCTGCAAAACCTGGGAGGGGGTGAGCTCAAAGGCTCAACAAGGTATGTAGAACCATTCTATCACCGCTGCAGCAGGTCGATCCTCACATATTCTCAAAAATATACATGCACTTAAATATATCACAATATTTAAGACCATGCTCTACCTAGCATGCATGAACCAATGATGTACATGGTTACTCTAGCACATATGAACGTACAAAATCTACAACACATGATTTTAGAAATCATTCTCAACATGCTTGAAAGCAGTAAACATTAGGCATCAATATGTATATAGAACATATATATCAACACATTTACATAAACGACGTAAATCAACTATCACATCTCCTACTCATCAAGTAGCACATCTCAAATGCAATAAAGATGCATTTAAACCATATAACGTGCTCAAAAGCAATAGACATCCAACATATATCGTGTTCTGTCACAAACAACGTATATATATATATAAGAAAGCGTTTAACACATAGCATGCTTCACAATCGATAATGCAAGCAAGTTCACACACTTGTCTCACTCTCTCTCTCGGGTCCCACCCGACACCCTAACATGATTCTTAACCAACCATGTGACCGAGACACTTCTCACACAATTGCGGAATCTATCACCGAGTATTCTCTACTCCGAGGTGAATGAACCGCTACAGAATCCGCCACCGAGTATTCTCTACTCCGAGGTGACCGGACTGTTTCAAAATCTATCACCGAGTATTCTCTACTCCGAGGTGATTAGATCATTTTCGAATTCGTCACCGAGTATTCTCTACTCCGAGGTGATCGAACCATCACCGAGTATGCTCTACTCCGAGGTGATTAGATACATTTTAGAATTTTGGCACCGAGTATTCTCTACTCCAAGGTGACTCAACCACTCCAACGCCCTCACCGAGTATTGACCTACTCTAGGCAATTCAACCACTCTTCCCCATCTCCTCACAACGGGCCCATATATGCATTTCAAACATATAATGATCAAGCATCTAAGAGTCATGCTAAACAATGCATAATTAAGTTATGAAAACACTAAGCATGCATTTCACCTCCACAAAGCCACATATATATTCACCTATACATGTAAAATCTAGCATACAGTTCACATATGCTCATAAACCTCACTTAGGCACATTTTTGTCATGCTTCACCCATGCATATATTTTCTATATACAGATAGCATGCATTTCCTTCACGTAAACCCACATGTAATCACGTACACATCAAATCATGCATATAAATCACATATGCACACATACTAGCATAAGTATTATCATGCTTCACTCAATGCATATATTTACTACAAGTAATTACATACATTCCACTCACAATATATATAAACACAGATATATTACGTCACCCACATATGTGATAAGAACATATAGAACACCTAGCATATCATAGTCATGCTTTGCAAATGCCCGCTAAAAGCTACATTCATACTTAGCATGCATTTCTACCACTGCAACCATATATATATTCACATATATATAAATAACATCATGCATAAGAATCACATATGCATACAAGACAACACGTAGCTAAACAGATATTATTAGCATACTTTTTATAGACTTTAATCTATACATACATGCATATCACAATGCAAACAGGCGATAAATCTAACATGTTACCACTTCCCAAACCCGCACATACATATGTATACACACACACATATGTATATCCTCTCACATTCCATGTATGCACAACATTCCCTATACACATATATATATAAGCGCCTACATATATATGTATATACACATACCACATATGATTAAATTGAAACATATGTAAATTACTCAACATACATAAAATATCTGTATGAGATAGAGGCAAGAATCAACTTGCCTTAGGTCCAGCTTTCGCCAAGTCCGCGCTTGCAAAGCGGTCCATGCCAAGCCCGGTCCAGTCCGGTCCCGTGCTAAAGTCCATGCAATCCATCCACCAAACCATTTTTCTCTTTGACCAACCAACCACGACCCAGCAACCTATCTCAGCCGAGCCAAACACTAGTCAAACGTCACCAAACACCATCGAAGCTGACCACCAAAACAGGCCGTCCAATAGCCATGAGAATGCCACCATTTGCCACCTCAAGTCACTATTATCTGAACCAAATGGAACCCACAAAATAGCCGCTACCAAACCCAATAGCGAGCACCCCAAACAGTCCACAAATCAGCCCAGAAAAATGGTGATTAACGGTGCACCAAACAACCCCTAACCGTGCCACCCTCCACGGCTGAACCACCCGCCAACACCACCTGTTTTGGCCACCCTCAACTACCAAACACCAAAACCAGTCGCAACCCACCATCAAGGTTGGAACAACCCTCTCCCAAGGCCACAAAATCGAACACTACCAGCTGAGAAACCTGTCATAGCCACAGTTGAGAAGACCCAATGCCGAGCACCCACACAGCTCATTCTTTCGGTCGACCGAAGAATGGTTTCGGTCGGCCGAAATGACACATTCGGTCGACTGACCAAATCCACCAGTCGTCCGAAACTGCGATGCCAGAACCACCACCTCCCAGACCTCTGTCTCTCTCTCTCTAGCTGCGAATCGCTGCTCGTCGCCGCCAGAGCATCACCGCCTACAAGCCAAACCGAGAGGACCCAACAGTCCCCTTTTTGGTTGTCTTCTCCGACCAAGCCACAGCCGGACAACCCCCTGTCGCCATGAACTTCCATGGCTCCCATCCTCAAGCTCAACCCAATATAACCGAGGAGCACCAGCTGCAACCGAGAAGTCCTCTAACCGACCCCAGCATCCAAGCTCCAAGGAAACCCACCATGGACCTCCCTCAGTCACCGACAGCCACCAGCCGTGGGCTTCTCTCTCTCTCTCTTACCGTCTCGGCTTTCTCTCTCTTTCCCTCTCTACTTTCTCTCTCCAGTTTTCCCTTTCTTCTCTCCTCTTTTCTTTCTTCTTTTTCTCCTTCAGCCGAGACCACCATCTCACTTATCTTTTCTTCATTCTTTATACACCACATATTCCTACTACTAATCTCCTCCACATATATATATACATTATTTATATATATATACATAATATCACAAAATACATGTATTCACATGTATTTTCCCACACTTACCACTATATATATATATTTATCTCCATATATATATATACACACACACCCTTGCTATGTAAGAAAGTATATACATATATATTCCCATATATATATATAATCATCTATACCCCCCATCAACATATATATACTTCCATATATATATACATGTATATCCACCTTTTCCCGAAGTTAATTAATTCGAAAAAAAAATTAATCCGGTCCAAAATCGCCCGGAACCGGTCAAAAATATTCCGGTCCTTACAACCTCCCCTCCTTCAAGGAATTTCGTCCTCGAAATTTACGTAGTCATGGTCTTTCCAAAACTAACCCATACATGACGTTATTCTCGCCAATAATCGTCACCATTTCTTTCCACAAACCCTAGGCGCTACACTTGCAACACCTAACTCATACCTCTCAAGTTTTACACAATCAGTGCGTCTCAACTGCTTCCTAGAGTCCACAGTCTCTACCTCAAGACCTATTCAGTCCATCTCTATTTCTAGCCTAAGGCAACACCTTTGACTAATCATTCCAATCACTCACAGTGATACGTCCCCTATAATCCGGGATTATCAACACTCAAAGTCATTCTTTTATTATCAAACATGACTTTCAATCTCTGGCATATCATTCCTGGGCTTAGTCCAATATCCTGGGCATCATCACAACACAATCCACATCAATCCAGTGCACATCACAAGCGCACTCACCAGCAAGGCACATGACAATGTACTCGCCGATAAAAACAACACAACCAGCGTACTTGCCGCAGCAAGCCGCATAATCCTGCCCAGTCTCAAAGACTACAACCCACTGGAATCCAATGCCAAGTCCAGGATCTCGCATCCCACTGATTTCACAATCTCATTACTCAAGAGGAGAAACATTTACCCTTTTTCATCCTTCACATCATGGAGCCAGTTGACAATTAGAGAGAATTCCTTTCATATTAGCACTTCACTTTAGACAACCCTTACCAATGAAAGTTTGAGGTCACCTATAGTAGCCAAACAGCAGCCATACAGTGGCCGCAGCCCACTGCGTCTACACGTCCACTGTGTCCACCTCTCCCCTTCACGGTAAGAAATTATCTTCACTTCAGATACCATATGTCAGGATCCTCGTCCACTATCAACCCATCCTCCTCTTAACATCATATCCACACTATGATCTAACTGCATCTATCATGCGTATATCACAGTACACCACTGAGGTCAAGGCACATAAGGAGTGCACTTGTCTAAACGAATCATCTAGTCCTGTCCATGTTTGTGGACTACATTCCATTCCTTTCCAGCATCTCACTTGACACTCCAAGATCCTGACTGCTTCGTCTAGGACCCTACAAATCCTTCCAGGCATCACTACTGCAATGCTTACAACACAAATCTGAATCACCAAACTCTTGGTTTGGGAAACTACAAGGTGAACCATACCTTTCTCCACAATTCCAGACTCATACTTTCAAAGTCTATCACAACATGTCTATTTCAACATCATAGTCCACTCGGTTTCAAACCTCTACCTAGGTTTACAAATTCTCAAAACCAGAACTCTCTAGGTGATTACATGTCACTACTAACCATGTGACACAAAATGCAACACAAAAATGCAAAGCTTAGTCACATGTATCATATCTACCACATAGCACGTAACACACAACATGCTAATCAAATAAACATATAACATGCATGATATGACATATGATGCATAAAATCAAAACCCTAGCCCTCGGGCTAATACTAGGAAAATACCCTTGACCATACACGGTCCCGGTACTTCCTCTGCCTGAGCAAGTGTAAAAACACCGCCCAGTCCCCCTAGTATACACACATACTAGAATCACAAAATCTAGAGTGGTTCAAACCAACCTACTCTCATCCTCTGTACCATTGGTAAACATCTACCAATCTATCCGCCTCTATAGTCTAAGGTAGCAACCTTGACCATCAATACCAACCACTTTCAGTGACATATCCCTACTATTGGGAATTCTTTATCTGTCGTCATCCAGACGAAACAACTCAACATCCACAAGAGCCGGCGTATTGTAAGAGAAACGCTAATCCAAGAAAAATGTCTGGCCAGGCCACTTTTCCCAGTTAGCCCAACTCCGGCAACATGCCTTCCTTGTATCCCATCTCAATCTCAATTGCCAACCTCGGCAAAACACTCATCAATATCATAAGTCTCTAAGTATTTCTAAGGGCTCACACACTCACAAACTTCTTTGTCGTATCTCTTCATTGCTCACTAATGAGACTTAATCACCAAATCAAAGGTCTAAACTCAACCAATTCTGGGAGTTATCACCAATCAAAACTTGTTTCACACACCAACACTTTGATCTTTCATTAGGATTGCTCAAACCGAGCAAGTCATTCCACTATCACCCATAGGTAATCAAACCTATCATCTAGACAACTGTCAACCATTGCCTATCTCCAAACCATCATGTGATTTGACCATCCGTCCTTAGGTATTCGAACCTACGACTTTGATACCCAAGGTTTTCAAACCTAATGCCTTAACAGCAATCCAGAGTTCCTCAAATCCTCAACGCTTACACGTCGCCCCTAAGTATTCCAACCTAGTGCTTTTACAGCATTCTGGTATTAGGTACATAATCCAACCTTTTCAACCATACACATGAGATGTCCATCACCCGTCGTCCCTAGGTATTCCAACCTAGTGCTCTGATACCATTCTGTAACGCCCCGATTCCCCGACTCCCGGGAAACCGGAGGTTAACCTGTCCATTAATCCCAATGGACCCTTTTCAACCTCTATAAGGTACCATGCTCTGATACCATCCTGTCACGCCCCGATTCCCGAGGCCCGGAAACCGAGGTGTGAACCTCGTGAGATCACCCTCACGCTTTAACCACCACCTGATCATGCAACCTCAATTTCCCATCATTTTTACGAAAATTGGGCATGACCCATTCTAAATAATCAGCTCCTGGCATGATACACCTGTTTCACAATTTATATGGACACTTCTGGGCACGTGTCCCCCCAGCATTTATATCTAAACAATAAAAATGGACACTTCTGGGCCCGTGTCCCCCCAATATTTCTACAACATGCATAATACAATCATAAATACATGTCTCAGTCCTTGAATGTCCGTATTAAATACATACATCACATGAATAAAATACAACTGAAGGAACTGAATCTATACAAACGCTTTATACATTTAATCCAAATGTAAAGCATCTACCTATCCACTATCCTGGACATACATTAGATTCTAAAGAATCTACTCACTACCTCTGCAACCGGTGCTGTCAGTCCCCTAACTAACTCCGCACTCAGCAATACCTGCAAAACCTGGGAGGGGGTGAGCTCAAAGGCTCAACAAGGTATGTAGAACCATTCTATCACCGCTGCAGCAGGTCGATCCTCACATATTCTCAAAAATATACATGCACTTAAATATATCACAATATTTAAGACCATGCTCTACCTAGCATGCATGAACCAATGATGTACATGGTTACTCTAGCACATATGAACGTACAAAATCTACAACACATGATTTTAGAAATCATTCTCAACATGCTTGAAAGCAGTAAACATTAGGCATCAATATGTATATAGAACATATATATCAACACATTTACATAAACGACGTAAATCAACTATCACATCTCCTACTCATCAAGTAGCACATCTCAAATGCAATAAAGATGCATTTAAACCATATAACGTGCTCAAAAGCAATAGACATCCAACATATATCGTGTTCTGTCACAAACAACGTATATATATATATAAGAAAGCGTTTAACACATAGCATGCTTCACAATCGATAATGCAAGCAAGTTCACACACTTGTCTCACTCTCTCTCTCGGGTCCCACCCGACACCCTAACATGATTCTTAACCAACCATGTGACCGAGACACTTCTCACACAATTGCGGAATCTATCACCGAGTATTCTCTACTCCGAGGTGAATGAACCGCTACAGAATCCGCCACCGAGTATTCTCTACTCCGAGGTGACCGGACTGTTTCAAAATCTATCACCGAGTATTCTCTACTCCGAGGTGATTAGATCATTTTCGAATTCGTCACCGAGTATTCTCTACTCCGAGGTGATCGAACCATCACCGAGTATGCTCTACTCCGAGGTGATTAGATACATTTTAGAATTTTGGCACCGAGTATTCTCTACTCCAAGGTGACTCAACCACTCCAACGCCCTCACCGAGTATTGACCTACTCTAGGCAATTCAACCACTCTTCCCCATCTCCTCACAACGGGCCCATATATGCATTTCAAACATATAATGATCAAGCATCTAAGAGTCATGCTAAACAATGCATAATTAAGTTATGAAAACACTAAGCATGCATTTCACCTCCACAAAGCCACATATATATTCACCTATACATGTAAAATCTAGCATACAGTTCACATATGCTCATAAACCTCACTTAGGCACATTTTTGTCATGCTTCACCCATGCATATATTTTCTATATACAGATAGCATGCATTTCCTTCACGTAAACCCACATGTAATCACGTACACATCAAATCATGCATATAAATCACATATGCACACATACTAGCATAAGTATTATCATGCTTCACTCAATGCATATATTTACTACAAGTAATTACATACATTCCACTCACAATATATATAAACACAGATATATTACGTCACCCACATATGTGATAAGAACATATAGAACACCTAGCATATCATAGTCATGCTTTGCAAATGCCCGCTAAAAGCTACATTCATACTTAGCATGCATTTCTACCACTGCAACCATATATATATTCACATATATATAAATAACATCATGCATAAGAATCACATATGCATACAAGACAACACGTAGCTAAACAGATATTATTAGCATACTTTTTATAGACTTTAATCTATACATACATGCATATCACAATGCAAACAGGCGATAAATCTAACATGTTACCACTTCCCAAACCCGCACATACATATGTATACACACACACATATGTATATCCTCTCACATTCCATGTATGCACAACATTCCCTATACACATATATATATAAGCGCCTACATATATATGTATATACACATACCACATATGATTAAATTGAAACATATGTAAATTACTCAACATACATAAAATATCTGTATGAGATAGAGGCAAGAATCAACTTGCCTTAGGTCCAGCTTTCGCCAAGTCCGCGCTTGCAAAGCGGTCCATGCCAAGCCCGGTCCAGTCCGGTCCCGTGCTAAAGTCCATGCAATCCATCCACCAAACCATTTTTCTCTTTGACCAACCAACCACGACCCAGCAACCTATCTCAGCCGAGCCAAACACTAGTCAAACGTCACCAAACACCATCGAAGCTGACCACCAAAACAGGCCGTCCAATAGCCATGAGAATGCCACCATTTGCCACCTCAAGTCACTATTATCTGAACCAAATGGAACCCACAAAATAGCCGCTACCAAACCCAATAGCGAGCACCCCAAACAGTCCACAAATCAGCCCAGAAAAATGGTGATTAACGGTGCACCAAACAACCCCTAACCGTGCCACCCTCCACGGCTGAACCACCCGCCAACACCACCTGTTTTGGCCACCCTCAACTACCAAACACCAAAACCAGTCGCAACCCACCATCAAGGTTGGAACAACCCTCTCCCAAGGCCACAAAATCGAACACTACCAGCTGAGAAACCTGTCATAGCCACAGTTGAGAAGACCCAATGCCGAGCACCCACACAGCTCATTCTTTCGGTCGACCGAAGAATGGTTTCGGTCGGCCGAAATGACACATTCGGTCGACTGACCAAATCCACCAGTCGTCCGAAACTGCGATGCCAGAACCACCACCTCCCAGACCTCTGTCTCTCTCTCTCTAGCTGCGAATCGCTGCTCGTCGCCGCCAGAGCATCACCGCCTACAAGCCAAACCGAGAGGACCCAACAGTCCCCTTTTTGGTTGTCTTCTCCGACCAAGCCACAGCCGGACAACCCCCTGTCGCCATGAACTTCCATGGCTCCCATCCTCAAGCTCAACCCAATATAACCGAGGAGCACCAGCTGCAACCGAGAAGTCCTCTAACCGACCCCAGCATCCAAGCTCCAAGGAAACCCACCATGGACCTCCCTCAGTCACCGACAGCCACCAGCCGTGGGCTTCTCTCTCTCTCTCTTACCGTCTCGGCTTTCTCTCTCTTTCCCTCTCTACTTTCTCTCTCCAGTTTTCCCTTTCTTCTCTCCTCTTTTCTTTCTTCTTTTTCTCCTTCAGCCGAGACCACCATCTCACTTATCTTTTCTTCATTCTTTATACACCACATATTCCTACTACTAATCTCCTCCACATATATATATACATTATTTATATATATATACATAATATCACAAAATACATGTATTCACATGTATTTTCCCACACTTACCACTATATATATATATTTATCTCCATATATATATATACACACACACCCTTGCTATGTAAGAAAGTATATACATATATATTCCCATATATATATATAATCATCTATACCCCCCATCAACATATATATACTTCCATATATATATACATGTATATCCACCTTTTCCCGAAGTTAATTAATTCGAAAAAAAAATTAATCCGGTCCAAAATCGCCCGGAACCGGTCAAAAATATTCCGGTCCTTACATTGGTGGTCGGTGGTTGCGGCTAATGGGTTGAGTTGGTGATGGCTGGGTTTAGCCATGGTGAAGACAGATGGTCGGAGCTCTTTGGTGAAGTTGGGTCTCTGTCTTGGTGCCATGGCTAGTGAATGGTTAATTTGTGGTGTGAAGCAGTGGCTATGGTGGTTCACAGTGGAATTGGTTGGGCATGGGTGGTTGTTGCAGATGGTGGAGATGGTGTGATAAAGTTGATGGCTATTGATGGAGGTGTGGAGGAAATGGGTCTATTGAGTTTTGATGGTGATGGTTGTGTGTTAAAGGTGGTTTGATGTAGGTGATGCTGGTGAATGAGGTTTGATGTAGGTGGTGCTGAGTGGTGAATGAGGAAGAAGGTGATTCGGTATGAGTTATTAGAGAAAGGATTAGAGAAAGAAGGAATAATGAGAAGAGAGATACAAAGAGAGAAAAAAAAACAAAGGAAAAGAGCAGGTGTGAGATTAGAAAGAGAAAAGGTTTTTAAAAAAAAGTCAAAGAGAGGGGAGAAACCGAGGGGGACCTCTCATGCGTCCCTTTTTTTTTGACCGGATGAGAGCTGTACATATATATTTGTATGGGTAAATTACACTGACCTCCCCTCATGTTTAGCCTAATTACACTCAATATCAAATTAATACATTTTGTTACAATGACCTCCCCTGAGGTTTGCTCCGTTATGACAAATATCCCCTCCGTCCAAAATTTCGTCAGTTTTGTTAAAAAATTTAATTGAATGGACCATAATGCCCATCAAGTATTTTTGTGTGTGTGTGTGTGTGTGTGTATATATATATATATATGCACATTTATAAATTTTAGAATATAATAAGATTATACATATACAAATATATTCATATATATCATCTACAACCCAAGTATCTACCCAATTGGCAGCCAAAACCGTATACCCAAATAGGTATCTTCTCTCCTGCAAGGTCACCACTTCTAAACCTCATCTGCCAGCTCGCACCATCGCCCTCTCCCTCGCCCTCGATGACCGGAGAGAGTGGTTGTTCTTGTTAACGGCAACCACGACACTGAAGGCGGTCGAGTTGTCGTCGATGGCGTAGGACATACTACTGTTTGGACTGAGAAATAAGCTGAGAGAAGTGGAGGAGGAAGCGAAGGTGAAGCTTGAGGAAGGAATCCTGGCAGTGGAGAGAGGAATCAAAAAGACAGAGAAGGAGATCGAATCGGCAGAGGAGGAGATCGAATCGTTGGTGAGTTTCTTTGGAGGTTTGGCCCAGGCTGGAGTGGTGGCGGAGTTTATTGGGGTTGTGGTTACTACTTCTGTTATGAGGTTTGACGAGGGCTTCCTCTAATCTTGACGGCGCGACTTCCTCTTCTCATGTGCCAAATACCACACCTCGACCATCTGGTTCGTCGACAACAGCGAGCATTTCGGCTGCCCTTTCTCTTCTCTTAGCTTTCTATGCATACATATAACTGTAATGTAATATAGATATTGATATTGGATTTTTTTTTTTAGATTTTGGTGTGTATATGATATGAATTGGGTTTTCAATTTTTTTGAAATTTTGTGGTAATTTTGAAGTAGACACAGTGCTTGGTGGTGGTGGTGGTGAATTTTTTTTTTCAGGTATGGATTGGAGTAGATTGGGTGGTGGTGGTGGTAGTGGTTGTGGGGTTGTTGGTGAGAGGCGGTGGCCTTGGTAGATTGGGAGGTGGTGGTGGTGGTGGTTGTGGGAGTGTTGGAGGCTTTTCCGGTAATGGGTCGGTGGCTATGGTGGGAGGAGGTGGTGTGATTAATGGCTGTATGTGCAAAGGAGAGAGAAAGGGGAAAGAAGAGAAAAAGAGGAGAGAGAAAGGGAAAATAAGAGAAAAAAATGTTTTTTTCATACATGGGCAAATTGGTAATTTCATATATTCATATATTTTATCAATTTTAACAATAAAATAGAGGGGTAAAACAATAGAAGTACTATGTTTTTAACGTCTGTGTTGCCAAATCCGTTAGAGGGGAAGTGAGTGCAACAAAATGCATTACTTTGATGCTACGTGTAATTAGGTCAAACCTGAGGGGAGGTGAGTGTAATTTACCCTATTTGTATATATCTTGTAATTATATATATATATATATTTCCAGATATTTATCTTGAATCTAGGTGGCAATGATGTGTAAACCACTAATTGAGAAACAATGATAGGTTTTCCCAACCTTTATCTTCCAGACGTACGAGAATGGATTTGTATTGAGCTTTTGTGAAGAACTTTGCTGCAGATAAGAATATGGTTCAATGTGATTGAAGAAGGTCTTATTCGCCCGTTGTCAACATATATTATAGTATGAATCTTCAAATACAATTACCATCCGGAATAAAAATAAAACATGTCATGCTTTCAGTATCCATTCAATCGCAAGTGTTAATTCATATTATTCACATACGTATAAATCTAGATTGGATAACTTTTTTTTACTACACTTACTTACCATGGTATCAAAGCCTATTCAGCAGGTTCGAACCTCGCCGTCACCCTGCCCTGATAATTAAAAGTTATCGCTCAAGAATATCAAACGCAAGTGCTCAACCAGAAGTACCCATGCAAGTGCTCGATCAAAGTTGCACTTGAGGGACGTGTTTGAGGTTTAAATATTCAAGTTACACCCCTCTCTAATAGTGTAAGCTTTTAAAGTAAATAATTGTCAACATAGTATCAGGGTACGTGGAAGCATACCAACAAATTCGTAGATGGATTTTCACCTATGATATAGAAGAGCTTACACCAATGATCAGTAGATGGTTTTTGCGCACCCATAAAATAGATGGGCTTACACCAATGATGAGTAGATGGGCTTTCATGCACCCATGAAAGAGATGGGTTTTCACTCATCATGTAGATTGAGGCACATGGATGCATGGTGGTAGAGCTGTGAAGATTCGATAAATTGAAACATACGAAAGCATGTGATTATCACTGGAGGCTCATGGAAGCGCAGTGGTAGAGCTGTGAAGATCCGGCACGTTGAGGCACACTGAAGATAAGTTACTATTACTGGAGGTACATAGAAGCGCATGATAACTACTGGAGGGGCACGAAACTGCGGTAGCGGCGCGTGAAAGCACATGATGACTTCTAGTGATTACTACTGGAGGCGTAAATTAAGAAGCACGAGTTGAGGAGCGTGGAAACACAATGGTTAATCATGCAAGCACGTGATTACCATTGGAGGCACATGGAAACGCGGTGACCTCTCTTTCCCTCACTTTTTAAAATTTATTTTGAAAATTCAAAAAAAAAAATTAAACCTCTTAACAAATTTGACTTTCAGATCAAATATTTGATATATTAGAAAATCATAAATTTAATAATAGATAATTTATCGAATTATCGAATCAGATCATATCAAATACATTCCTTATCAAATTTGGATGGAATCTAACCAAATTCAATTTGAATATCATCCATTGACAGGTCTTGGTGAGAGAGTTCAAATGGTCAGAGGAGTAATATGGGAAATTTATTTTATTATACATACATGGTGCACCTTGATTCTGTATTTAAGTATGTGAATCAACGGCTAGTTTTTTTTAGTTTTTTTTCTTTTCTTCATTGAAAAGTTCAAACAAAGATACAATTAAAGGTTGCAATTTCTAAAACACCAGTTAGGATCACATCTTCCCAAACACGACATTATCTCAGTGGTATGCAGTTGATGAAAAATTAATAAAAAACGTTATTTACATTATGTTTTATTTTCTACAGTATTAGAACTGCTAATTATATTAGTTTTTCTTCCTTTCTCTAATTATTTTCTTCCTCCTATTATTTTTTTTCTTCTTTAAGAATCAAATATCTAATTTCTTATCTCTTTTTGTTTATATTTTCTAGACCTTCTCTTTCTTTTCCTCACTTTTTAAAATTTCTTTCGAAAATTAAAAAAAAAATAAACCTCTTAATGAAAGTGACTACCGAATCTTATTCTTTATAGATTCGGATTGGATCTAGCTAGATTCGATTTGAATATAATCAATTATAGGTGTAACCGAGAGAGCTCAATCAAATGGTAAGATGGGTAAATTTTTTTTGGCTAAAAGCATGCCACTTTACGGTATGGTTTGTTATTTCTATGTGCCAAGTTTATTATTGGCTACAGCCAAGCTGCTTATAAGTCGTGCAAGTATTATTAATGTCATAGTTGTGTGACCTGTTGTCTTTATTATTTGACTTTAAGGGCTAGTTTGGTACGCAGAAATGGAGGTGGAATGGAATGGTCATTCCACATTTGATTCTCTTTCTCTTGTTTGTTGTGTTACATTAGAAATGGAATGGTCATTCCAAGTCATTCCCTTGGAATGCTCATTCCAACAAAACCATTCTACTTATTGAGTCATGGAATGACCATATATTCCATTTTTACTTAGTATTAAAATCATCTCTCTCTTTTACAACTCATTCTAGAATATATATATATATATATATATATATATATACCTATTAAAATATTTAATAAAATATTAATTTTTATCACTTTCAGTTTTTAATAAAATATTAATTTTTTTCGTATAAAAGATTATATTAATCTTGACTAGAAGAAAAAGATGGATTATATTTTGATTTATAAAGTTTTAATTGAATGGGTAATAAAAAAAAATTTTCACCTGGTAATTAAATTAAATTGGCCAAATGTCCTATTTTTAAAACTGATTCTATTTTATATAGAATAATAAAGCATGTTGGAAGGTAATACCATTTCATTCTTACATCAGTCTCTACCTGTAGCCAAATATTGGAATGAGAATGGTCATTCCATTCTATTCTCATTCTCATTCCATTCCTGACTTTATTTCATTCCCACTTAATTTCATTCCAGCGTACCAAACTAGCCTTAAGTGATTATGGAGAGTTAGAATGACCCCAAATGTTCAGTCACTTCTATCATGATGTTGTGTTGACTTCCTTTAAGTATTGTTTTTGTAATTTTATAGTTTAAGAGAGATAGAAAGAGAGAGAACCAAGTAACACCTAACAAAATAAATGTAATTTTTCCATCATTAACATTAACTTGTGAAATGAAGATCAGTCACAGCTTTGGGAGTAATATATAGCTATGGTCCTAATAAAGTTTTAAACACCAAAATCCGAAGGTTACTTGAAATAAAAGAAGATGCTCATTAATTACTTACTTGCTATAATATTGACAGAAAAAAATAAAGATAAAGCAATAATTGAAAATAGTAAATGAAAGGAAAAGTAATTATAAATCTACATAAGAAAACAATTAATGCATGTTGTGCTATTTAGACAAGCAAGGTTACAAGCTTGGGATACAGACTGCAGAAGAGCAATCTCCAAAATTATATTTGTTATTTACAAAGGATAGTTCGAAACACGTGTACGTTGGTGTAGAACTTTTAATTCAGAGATAAATGGATTATATTTATAACAAGTTGTAAGCCTATTTGTCTATTGAATTGTCTTCTACGTGAAAAATTGAGATTCAACCCTGAATCAAGTTAATACTTTGACCACTCAAGCAAATCAGTACATTGAGATAAGGCGGTTGGTAACTAACGCAACCAAAGCTTAAGTTTCGAACTAAAAGTGTATATTTCCTTGGTTAAAATAATTGCCACCGTAACATTCTTCGCATCAGAGTATTAAATGCACTGATAGAGCAATTTTAAATTATACATTTGTTTTATATTTCTTGATCACTCATGTAGCTCTACGTGATACAGCGGTATGTCTATTGATGATGTGAAGCCTTGCATTCTTAATTGAAGATCTTTGGCTAAAGAAATTATTATATGTGTAGTAGCAAAAACATTAAATGCTCTGATATTGGAGTATTAAATCCTCCAAGTTGTTGCCAACCTGACCTTTTTAGTTTATGAACATTATTTTTAACACGTGTAGGAACGTGACAGGCTTATGGGATTAGTTAGCCATTAGTGATCCTACATTTGTGTCTATAATGCATTCGGGGACACGTCACATTTGCGGTCCTGATGTCTTAAAAGACATGCATCGATTCTTGAAGCTTACCCTTAGTTGGACAGGTTAGAGACGTTGAATGGAGCGGACAAGAATAGGTTTAGAATAGTGCTTTTGTAATTGTAATTGTATTATATTTTTTGTCTTTATATTCTTGTGTGGGTCTATGTGGAACACCAATAAAATTTGACCAATAAAGAATTGAATATATTGTGTGTATAATATATATAAGGATAATATTGTATATATATAAAATATAATAAGGTGGGGTGAGGTGGGGGTGTCTAACCCCATTCTCATCCTACAATTGTGTACATTTTCTATCTCACCGCATAACTGTTCCAAATTCATTAAGACTCCCAAAATGTTTGCGGACGCAACACCAAAATATCATTTTGGATACAAATCTGTATGTATTTCCTCTTACTTCATAACTGTCTCAAAACCATTAAGACTCTCTCAAAACGTCTTAAACGAAATGGAGCGGGACATTTCACTATCTCTAATCGTATTCCTTTAGGCTTGACAGCGGGCGCAACACCAAAATCTCATTTTGGGTGTAAATAGTAATATGGTAAATTTATTCTATTATACATGCATGGTGCACATTGATTCTGAATTTGATTACGTGTATCGGCAGCTAGTTTTTTGAAAAAAATTTCCCAAAGCAAAAAAAATTTCAATCATAAGTTCAAACAGAAATACAATTAGATGTTGCAAAACACCAGTCGGTAACACATCTTCCCAAATATGACATTCTCTCATTTGCAGCGCCATATGACCCAGAAAATGAGCAACCTTATTGCTCTCACGCCTCATCCATTGCATGCTAAGATGAGGATGCTGATCTAAGAAGAATCTGATATCCTCTTTAATCACGCCTCACCTATAGCCCATTTTTGGTGTTTATGGATTGATTTTGTATAATAATAAACAACATTATCAAACCAAATCAAGGTGGTGGTAGGGGTGCAAATTGAAGTAAACCATATATAATGTTGTATAATATACTAATAAAAATTTATGGGTGCAGATAATGCTTTTTCTATATAAATTGATTCTGTATTTGAGTAATTCGTTAGTGCCTTGTCCCATTACATAACACAACGCGATTTCATATAATGACAATATCTCTTTTTAACTAGGAAGCACATATATTTTGAAAAATCTCTCGTGGCCGTATCAGACACGTATTCGGTCAGGATACGGCCAAATACGTGTCCGATACTAAAAAAAAATATTCTATTTTTTAAAATTATTTTTTGAATATTGGATACGGCTGGGATACGTGGAGATACGATTGGAATACGCGAGGATACGTTTAGGATACGTCTGGGATACGTTTAGGATACTTTTCGGAGCAAATTTGTAATTTTTTGTTCTATAAAATGGGGTTGAGATTGTAATATTAAAAACTTTATAAGTTAGAAAATAATGGTCATTTTATAATAAAACAAAAATATTTTTAACACCCTCAAGTAAAGAATATTAGAAAAGATAGGGGATTTCTAGATTTTAACTTCTTATATTTTGTATAATTGATTTAAATATATTTATTGTATGGTTGAAAAATAAAACTTAATATTTTATGTATAATATTATATTTTTATATATTTATTTATTTGACGTATCCTTATCGTGTCCGTATCCTATTTTTTTTTAGATTTTTCGTATCGCCGTATTCGTATCATGTTGTACCTGTATCCCGTGTCTGTGTTTCCTAACTGTTTAACCTTTCAGTTTCTTTTATTTATTTATTTATTTCTCGGAGGAGGAAATTTAGCCAAACACCGTGTAAGAGTCTAGGGTAGCCTGCAACTTTTCCATAGTATGCAACATAATGGATAATCTGCAACTGCTTCATAGTTGAGGATAGTTTACTGCAATCTATCCTTTAAAGAAAGTTTTTATCCCAATCTAGGAAGTATGGATACTTCTACAAGAGCAACGTATCCGTATCGTGTCCGTATCCGATATCGATACTCTTCCAATACTTCCTAAACGTATCCATAATTTTAAAATATATTTTTTTATTTCTAACACGTATACGATACTTCTCAGATATTTTGACCACGATACTTCTCGAATACTTCAAAACACATTTTTAATAAGTTTTGAACATGAAAAGAAATATTTTCAACAATAATATCATATTATAATTGTTAAGAAAAGTTTAAAATTCATTTTAAAAAAAAGAAGTGTTGAGATGCATATAATGATTTAGTACAAAATTCATCCATGCTAATTATACAATGACTCTTAACTCTTATTTTATTTGTTAATGATAATATTTTATAAAGAAAAGTTAATAACTCATTTTTTGCATATATAAAAATATAATTTGTTATCTTTATATTGTTGTATCATGTTCATACATGTATCTTATTTGTTTTTAGATTTGTCTTAGCAACATACCCGTATCGTGTCGTATTCGTGTTTCGCATCTATATCAATGCTTCCTAGAATCCAATTATTGAAGGCATGTAAAAAAATGTATTATTCCGACCACAAATTCAATTAATTCAGTCCATAAATAATCAAATTAGACCAGAAAAACAAAATGTCATTCTAGGGGACCAAATGTTCTTGTAATGGGGACGGAGCCAACAAAGGCCAGGAGGGCAGCTGCCCTCCTGGGCCATGCCAGTGCACTAATTTGTTATATATATTTGACATATATATTTACAAAAATTACTCTAGATGCCTTTCTTAAATTTATTTTTTATTAAATGACTCTTCTAAAATTAATTTTTTCAAAATAAGTTCCCCTCAATCGTTTTTGTGGCTCCATTCCTGCTTGTCTTATATCAATTTCGCCTTTTTTCTTTCTTTCTTTTTTCCAAATCAAACCAAGAAAAACATAGCATTAAAGCATCTTAACATTAGATTTAATTGTAAGCAGTTATCTGACTAATATTTTACTTTGGTTTCTTTTCAACACGATTGCATAGACGAGTAGAAATTGGAATGGACCAAAATTGACCTAAGTTCCGATCTAGACTAAACTTTTATTGTTCGACTTCAATCTGTTTACTTGTCTTGCTACATGACCATTGAATTATGACAAAAGAACTGATTTCTATCTATTCTTCAAATTTGAAATAGTTCCCACAGTTTTCCCATATAAATAATAAATATGTTGCACTAAAGAAAAACCTATGACTGTATCACGTTTAGAAGAAATTTGATTTTTATAATTTGTCAAAGGATAGTAAGGTTTCTTATATTTCACTATCTTCTGATTCAAAAATTAAAATGAAATTTTATGTTAAAAATTAGAAAATTATATTTAATTTGAATTTTTAGGCAGAATTATTGGGCTTAACTTTTTTATGCATAGAATGAACGTGGTGAGTTACATCCAATGAATATAAAAGTTTAAGTTTAACAATTCTATATGAATAGCATGGTCCTAAAAAATTTGGATAACATATAATATACGAAATTTTTTTTAATACTCCGAGGTACTGTACCTCCAGGGCCGGCCCTGAGATTTTCAAAATTTTGGGCCCTAGGCGAACAATGTGAGGCCCTTTATACATAAGGTTTCACACGTACATAAATTTTATAATAGTGCGAAATTTTTATTAAAATAAGATTATAAGCACATAAAATATATTTATGTTGATAACATAACAAAAAAAAAAATTTCAGTATTGGTGCTTTATAAATAGCACAATCAGTCCGTATGGAAAAAAAATTAAAGAAATATTAAACAGCTAATTGCCTAATAAGAGAGGCAAAATAATTCATTTTTTTAGATGACAGAAAACATTTTTTATGACAAAGAACACTACAAAGAACAATTTTTTTTTTTATAAATTGAGTCCCAATAAATATGTTGCTTATCAATTGGCACGTACTTGTTTTGAAAATAAGAAGTGAAAAAATTGTTATGTATTATGTCTCTAATTCTAGTCTAATAAGGTCTTCTATTTTAGAGTTATATTTTATTAGGTAATTTTTGTTAAGAAAGTTTTGGAATCCAATATATTGTAATCCTTGTCCAACAAGGAATTGAATTTATGACTCTATAAATAGACGCCTAGGGTATGGTTGAAACTTATGAGTTGAGAGAGATGTAACCTCACGAGGGACTTGACAAGTAAATAGAGTTACAGATTTGGTAGAGTGAAACACTGAGAGTAAGAGAGAGTCTCGTGGATTGGTACATGGTGAAGAGCTCTACAACAAGAGCTTATGTACACAGTCCAATTTTATATATTATCTACTATTGTATTATCTCTCTAGAATTATAATGAAATCTTTTATCATTCGTGGACGTAGGCCAGGTTATGTTGAACCACGTATATCTCATGTTTTGTGTGATTGGTTATAATTTATTTTTTACATTTCTGCTGTTCCCAACAAGTGGTATCAGAGCCGATGGTTCATGTTGGGACATTCAACCTTTATTCAAAAAAGATTCAGAAAACACAACTTTCAACTAGTACTGCAATATGTCTCAATTGCAGGTGGAGTCAATCAATCGATTTGTTTAGTCACCATAGTCAGAAAATCATGATGAGTTACATGGCATGGAGCTTGAGTATTCTAGGTGGAGCCTTGGAGGTTTGATTAATCAAGTAGCGTATAATGGGGACAATCAGAGTTGTGTAAGATTAAAGCCACATGAGTGTCCAATTCAATGCTGTGGAAAGCGATGATTGATGTGATGGAATTTGAGCCAAGGTGGAGATTGTTATGTAGTATGTCTCTAATTCTAGTCTAATAAGGTCTTCTATGTTAAAGTTGTATTAATTTTATGGGTCAATATCATTGACACCCCTTGAGGTTTGATGTATTATTAGGCGGCTACAATCCCAACTATAGTCACCAAATCCACCACCACGATCCACAACCCACCACCACAATCCAGTGAAGATTCCAGTCCTTCCGCCTTGGGTTATGAACTCCGGCAAAGCCCGAATAACCTGCCGATGAGACAAACCCAAATCTGATACACATATCACCAAATCCACCACCATTTTTATCGATGTTGTTCAATCAACATAAAGTTATGATAACGTGGACTTTTTGACTGGGATTTGACAGATTTGTGGACCTTTCTGTTAATTTGCTACAATAGTTCCATGTTATAGAAGCTCCAATGCATAGAATTTACAGAATCAGCAAGTTGAAATAATTTCCTAACTTTCCAAACTTTTCTCCAATGTGAACGCAACTTCAAGTGAACCTAACTTAAATAAGATTCTTCAGAGATAATAATATTTATTCAATAGCTAGAACTAGCCTAGGGGTGGCAACAGGACGGGTATGGGGTGAGTTCGCCTAAACCTTTCTCTGCCCCGTTAACATAATCCCTATACCATTTTCGATAAAAAAAAATCCAAAACGGAAGCTCCAATGCTTAAAATTTAACAGAATCAGCAAGTTGAAATAATTTTCTAACTTTACAAACTTTTCTCCAATGTGAACGCAACTTCAAGTGAACCTAACTTAAACAAGATTCTTCAAAGATAATAATATTTATTCAATAGCTAGAACTAGCCTAGGGGTGGCAACGGGGCGGGTATGCCTAAACCCTACTCCGCCCCTTTAACGTAATTCCTATATTTTTGTTAAAAACCCAAAACAGGTTATATTAGTAATCCTACCAAACCCGCCGCTGGAACAATCGGCACCCCGCTAACATTTTTTTTTTATGGTTGGGCTGTTAAAATAATATGTTGCTATGAAGAATCAAACCTCAACCTTTGGGCACACACTTCAACATTAGTTAGACACTCCTACCATCACTCCATCGCTATTTTTTGTTCACATTAGATGCAACAATAATATTTATCTACAATACTGAAAGTTTGGGCCATTTATTAAAATAATTTTAGAACATTTATTAAATTACAATAATATTTTCTCTCATTTTGAATATAACAAACAAACGTTATAAATTATATTATTAACTAAATAAATAACACAATTTTCACTATCTTGAAACCAAAAAAAACATTAATCTCACTCAAATAACAGAGCATCGATAACAAACAATAATTATACATCTCATTAAATTAACATATTTTTTAGATAATCGTTAATATCTCTCGACATTAATGCACTATTAACATTCTAATATATATTAATGTTCAAAATATTATTGACAAGAAGTAAAGGAATGGTATAACTTATATTACTTTAACTAATATGTTATACTATTTATCTCGGAATACTAAAGAAAAAATTAATTTCATAAAATTAGATATTCAGATTAAATGGTTTAAACTTATTAATTAATCTAATTGAGTTTTTAGACACGTGACTAACTAATTAGAATTTGAGAAAATATAAGAAAATGGTTTAACTTATATTACTTAAAACTGTTATATGTTATACTATATATCTCGGGACACTAAAGAACAACTTAATATCATAAAACTAGATGTTCAAAATAACTGGTTTAAACTCATCAATTAATCTAATTGAGTTTTTAGACACTTGACTAATTAATCAGAATTTGACAGAATAGAAGTAAATGGTCAAACTTATATTACTTATAATTGTTATATGTTATATTATATATCTTAGGACACTAAAGAAGAAAATGGTCTAACTGTGTGTGGATAATATATGTAATATATGTGATTTTTAATTTTTAATTTTTTTTATATGCCCATACGTTGAGTTAGGTGTGTAACACCTAGTATGAAAAGTGCGAGTGACTATTACTGAAGAAAGTACTGTCATTTACTTGTCTTTCTATTTTTAGTTCAATTTAGTTCTAATCAACATTAAAGTCTTTCTTGAGTCATTTGAGAATTAATTTAGAATTAGTACTTAAATCGATCATTTTTTGTCAATCCTTGAGGATGATAACCCGTTCCAATACGCCTTATTCTACAAAGATCCGCCTTATTGGAAACATGAATTTTAATTGAAAAATTAATCAAATGTTCCCCTCACCCGTTTGTTATTTATATTATCACTTCTTCTTATCATCCAACATAACATCTTCATTTTCGTTACATAAATGCGTTGTATTTGCGTCTTTTTCAATGCCCAACACTCAACTTCATATAATATTGTTGGCCTAATAACTGTTCTATAGTATTTTTCTTTTAGTCTATTTGGTATTCATTTGTCACAAAAAATACCACTAGATTGCCTCTATTTTGTCCACCCAACTCCAATCCTACTTACTACATCATCATCTACCTACCTATCTTTTTGTAATATCTATCCAAGGTAATGAAAAATGTTCTTTTTAGTAATTATTTGATATTGGAGTGTAATATTTACAAGGCAACTTACACTGACCTCCCTTGAGGTTTTGACAATATACAATTACCTCTCATCTTGTTTGCAAAATTACATTGATCTCTTTTGTTAGAGTTATCGAGAGGATGCCTTTAACGATTTTTGTGTATTTATGTTTCTATCTTTACAACATCACACAAATTAATGATTATTGTGTACACGTTGATCACGCTAACCATTAATAATTGTTAATGAAATGGAAGACAGTATTACAAAAATATAAACTTCAAAGGAGGTCAGTGTAATTTTGCAAATAAGAAAGGAGGTCAGTGTTACAAAAATAAAATCGTCAAAGGAGGTCAATGTAATTTTGCAAACAAGAGTGGAGGTAAGTGTATATTGACGAAACCTTAGGGGAAGTCAGTGTAATTTATCCATATTTATATTGTCATTATTTTCTATTTTATCAAATTTACATGTCATATATTCCATTTTAGTTTTACTAATTCTTAGGCCCATTGACTCTAATGTTTTTCTCCATGTTTCCACTTTTGTTACTAAGGCTTCCTTAATACTATGTCATCTGCAAATAACATACACCATGGGATGTTTTGTTGTATATCTTTTTTTATTTCGCCTAATATTATTGCAACTAGGTATGGACTCAACACCGATCCTTGGTGTAGTCTCACCTTTATTGGGAAGTCACTAGTCTCCCCGGACCCCGCATGTAAAGTTGATTCTAGTAAATGTCTCACTATACAGGATAAGATTTACATGTTTTATAGGTATTTGTTTTCTTTATAGCCCACCAAATCATGTCTCTTGATACTCTATCATATGCATTTTCTAAATCTATAAAAATCATATATATATATATATATATATATCTTTTTGTTTGCTCCTATACTCTTCTATTAGTTATCTTGTCAAGTATATGTCTTCCATAGTAGATCTCCCCGGCATAAACTATTAGTTGTCTTATCTTATCTTGTAAATTATTTTTAATTCACTAGAACAATTATTAGGATGAATATCTCTTACCGCGCCCGAGGTTTACTGAATTATCTCTCTGTTGAAACTTTTGGCTAAATAGATGGTCTCCCTTGAGGTTTGTCCAAATATCTCCGACCATCCATGATGTCAGTGAATACTTTCTAAATACCAAAACTACCTTTGAAAAATGACCATTTCAATTAATCATAGTTAGACAATTCTACCCTCTCTCTTTTTCTCACCGGCGCTAGAATCCCAATTGTTCACATACGATCAACCCAATCCAACACCACAACCATCTCACGACGAACCTAATAGAACCAGTTATCTTTCCACTTTCCTGTATTGAAAACTCAAATAATTTATACTAAATGATCATTTATAACAGACCCAAACCATACACATATACAAGACTGAAACCATACACAAAATCACAAACCTTCATCCATGAAAATTTGACCTGTAATTGTTGGGTCGTGAGAGGGGATCGAACAAAGGACTGTGTAAATGAACAAGAAGGAGAAAGAACTGTTCACCATGTCCACACTCGTTATGGCATATCAACGCTTGTGGCAATCTAGGATTATAAATTAGAGGGAGAAAGTATTCAAATTGCTTTAGATTTGCTGAGAGAGAAAGTATTCAAATAGCTTTAGATTTGCTTCTAAGTTTGCTTTAGATTTGCTTCTATGTTTGAATTTAAAAAATAGGTCTTCCTTTTTTATATTTACATCTGATATGTGTCTTAGACAAACAAACAAAATGGGTTTGAGAAAAATCATAACCTCTGAGATACTCTCTCTCTCTCTTTATATATATATATATATATACCATTTTTTGCTGAATTATAGGTGTTATTTTTTTGCATATAAATTGTGGTGTAGATATTCAGTGCGTCCGTCACACATGCACTGGGCGCATCCTGGCCCTTCGTGGGCTACACGCGCGGTGGCCCCATCATGCGGGTAATGCACGGAGGGCCAGGATGTGCCCGGTGCACGGTGCATCGGGCGCAACCAATACCTTCTCATAAATTGTGATCTCGACTCCATAACCCACGATATTTTGCATAATCTATAGCATTGGATACTTGGGTTCCTTTTGACTCGGGTTCTCTTAATTCCTCTAAATACATTTGTGATGACAACGAAGGAATGTCAGCATGAATGAAAGAGGGGGGAAGAAGAGGGAGAAGAAATCGCGATTGGAAGTAGGTTTGGGACGTGATGAGTTGAGAAGAGTTATTATATATATATATATATATATATATAGATATATTTGTGTGTGTCTACTGATACTACACTTTTGTGAAGAATTTTCTTTTTAGAATGAGGGTGTAAATGTAAATTGACTTTTTAGATGACATCAGAGTTTAGTGAGGGCAAAATGATAATTTAACAAGTGGTTTACTTTTGATAGGGGAGGTCAGAGTTATATTGCAAAAAGTTTTAGCTAAGAGATAATGCATCAAACCTCTAGGGAGGTCAGATATATTCACCCCAATTATTATTGTAATTATTTTTTATACCGAGTCATCATGGTCTCTATTTGGGGGAGCTTTGGGATTGAAACGGGCTTTTAAGCCCAATAAGCCCTTCCAAAAAAATGTTAGTATTTGGTGAAATAAGAAAAAAAGATTGTCCTAAAAAGTGTAATTAAAGAAGGTTGGAAAAATTTACTTTTAGAAGAAACCAGAATGATTTTAAGTAACAAAATTTATAGACAATTTTGTCGCCTTTCATTTCGTGAAACTTGCCCCTTTTATTAAGAGAAATTATTAAGAATAAAATTATCAAGTTAAAATTGTGTTACTTGTGAAAGGAATTTCAAAAAATGTATCCACCAAACAACTTTTTTCTTTTAAATTCATTTTATTGAAGACATTCTTCAAAGACCTCTTAAATGGAAGAAATTTTAGAATGAAGAAACTCTCCCAACAGAGAAAAATTGAGGGCTTGAAGAAGCCACATCGGCCAAGAGTGCCATTCTAAATCAATAGATCGATTTTTAGCATCCCATTGGCCATGGAGATGAGCAGGCTTGTTCGCAGCTCTAGGAGCCCAAATAAACTTGAAGTTGGGACGGGCCTTTAGGATAAGATTCACATCTTCCATGATTGAAGCCCACAACTCGTTTCTATTATCATTTCTCACTTGATACATTTTCTGAGCACTATGACTTCTATCATTATTCTATATATTCCCATTGTACTGTTAAAAATGTGAAAATATTAATAACCCACCACAAGAAACAAAATTTTTATATTAGTTGATCCCAACTGTGTACGTTTCGTATTTGAGAGAAATTAAATCAGAAATCAACAGAATAATATCACAATCTGAAGCTGACTCCAGTCCACTCAACAAAATGAACCCAAACTGCTTATATATTACATATGTGTGTGTGTATATATATATATATATATATATATATATATATATACCGTCTTATTTCTTTCTTTCATCCTCTCCCTCCATATTTTATCAGAAATTTGGACCTGCTGCTAGAATCTCCTCAGTCAGCTTGCTGTCTGCTCCAATCTTGTAGTTCATGAATACTTCAAAATTCTTCTTGAACAGACCTCCTAACTTCAATATGTTTTCCTTGTAGGCCTTCTTGTCAGACCACTGCAAATTCAACAAAACCAGAAGCAATGTTGAAACTCAGAACATAACTCACATCATGCTTAGATGTCAAGGACAAAGAGGACAATGAAAAGAAAAAGAGTGATATATATATATAATGTAAGGTGGCATACAGTGTTCATTGGATTCAGGATTTCTGAAGGTACACCCTCAACTTGGGTAGGGATGTCAAGCCCAAACACTTCAGTCTTGGCATAGTTTGCCTCCAAAAGGCTTCCCGAGTGTATAGCATCGATGATCTTCCGGGTGTAAGCTAATTTGATACGACTGCCTGATCCATATCTGCAAAAGAGAGAACTTCAAATTTCTCTTTAAAATCAGAAAAGGCTAATATTATTATGGATTCTCGCTTTAGTAGAAGTTTGTACCTTCCACCAGACCAACCAGTGTTTACAAGCCACCCGGTAGCTCCGTGCTTCTGCATCTTTTCAGCTAGCATGGCTGCATACTTTGTAGGATGAAGCATTATAAAAGCTGCACCAAAGCAAGCCGAGAATGTTGCCTGTGGCTCCTTTATACCATCCTCTGTTCCGGCCACCTATTTTCATTAAAAACAGACAAAATTAATAAGAAATTTTAGCCCCCCATTAACCAGGAGTTCGGTTTCAATGTGTTCGTACCAGAGCAGTGTAGCCACTGATGAAATGGTACATGGTCTGGGCCAAACTCAACTTGCTCACTGGTGGCAGCACACCAAATGCGTCGCAGGCCAGAAGGATGACATTCTTTGGATGGGGACCAACACACGGTATTTTGGCGTTGGGAATGTACTCAATTGGATATGCTGCCCGAGTATTCTCTGCAATAGTTAAAAACAGCCAAGTCATTGTATAAACGAAACATGATTCGAAATGTATGCTAAATCAATTCCTAGTGTATATCTCAAATTCTCAACCGGTTCAACACTTGAATAAAATTAACTAATAGAAAAAGAAAAAGTAAATAGCTAGAGAGGATAATTTTACACCTAATTCGTGTATATGATGTAATAATACATACCTGTGACAGATTTGTCCGAGTAATCAACTTCTCGGTAGTGCTCATCAAACACAACATTTTCCACAACTGCATGCCAAAAACATACAATCACATCAGTTACAATGTAACTAATTAACCATATTTCAACACAAAACAATGCCATCAGCACCATAGAGACTTGCTAGAATGAGGTGTGAGCTATACCAGTCCCGAACTTGATAGCATTCCAGATATCTGGTTCCTTCTCCCCTGACAAATCAATGCACTTGGCATAGCAACCACCCTCAATGTTTGACACACCGTTCTCACTCCAGCAGTGCTCATCATCTCCAATTAGATACCTATTATGATCCGTAGACAGTGTTGTCTTGCCGGTACCTAAAAATAAACATAACCAAAAGGAAAATTCATCAGTGACAAAGCGTCCAAAAACTACAAAAGAAAAGGTCAAAGAGAGATGGAAAGAATCCACATATCAGACAGACAGGTTACAAATCCTTGTTGCAACGCGATCTCATGAAACTATACCTGATAAACCAAAGAAGAGGGCGACGTCGCCATCTTTCCCCATATTGCAGCCAGAATGTAGGGAGAGGATTTGACGCATAGGCATGAGATAGTGCATTACGCTGAACAGGCCTTTCTTCATTTCCCCAGCATATTGGGTGCCGAGGATGACCATTTCCCTTCTAGCAAGATTGAGGTCTATGCTAGTCGAGGAAGTCATATAATGGGTGTAACGGTTACATGGGAATTGCCCAGCATTGTATATTGTGAAGTCCGGAGTACCAAAATCCTCCAGCTCTTCAGGAGTGGGTCGGATACACCTGCACCCACCCAATTATCACACACACACACACACACGCGCACATATTAAGTTACTACATTTTTCATCTCTCCATATTGCCTCTGATTTACACATACAGACTTCTTCTTGCCTGCTAAATCTATCAGTCTTGTAAATATAGGAGACAGATAACTATAAAGAGTACTCATCCGATGAAGCTCAACATTTATGAAGTGTAGAATATATGAAGAAAGAATATACACATAAAATAGTTCTGACAAGTCTTTTTGCTTCATTTACTTACATGTTGTGCATGAACAACGAGTGGTAAGCCCTGGCAGATACAATTCGAACTTTAATTCGGTGCTCTGGGTCCCAATTGAGGAATTGATCATTCACAAAAACCTGAAATTGCAGATTCATGATGTCAATAATGACCATTTGCTGTATGATATGAACTGAATGATATATCTAAGGACCTAGTTCAAAAGTTTGGCAATGTGTCAATTATCCATTTCATAGCTGGGATTAATCATATCATGGAAATTTTATATGCTGAACAATTAGGAGAGATAGAACATGGATGGAGCTTAGTCACATGCAAATAAAATTAGTGCTTGAGCTATTTGGAAAATAAAAAAAGAAAGAAAGAAGGAAAATGAAGCACAGCCACATCTAGCTCTGTAGTCATGCCTGATAGTATTAAAGATTTGTGCAATCAGTCATGACTATACAGTAGTAGGTCCTGCTGTACAGGGCTTACCACTTATGGTCCTTCATAGCTACTCTACAGACCTAAAGGAGGAACTGCACGAGCATAAAAAAAACACCAGAAAATGAAATTACAGGCACTGATAGAGGAAGTTAGTGTGATCTGCTGGGTAGAAGACTAGAGGTAAGCCTACATTGGTATGATTGATTTTCAGAAAGCTCAAGTATAACCTTTAGCTGACGGGTGAGAGTCGAACTCAGAACGTTTACCCTTCAACCACTGGGCCACCCTGTGCAGGCAAGTCCATGTTTTCCTTATTATCATGAATTTGGATGTTCATGATGAAAGAATCCCCAAAGAATCCATCTGTTATAAGCATATTTATGGCTCAAAACTGGAGTCCAAATTGCACCAAGTTTTTATCATTTTTTGATCTACGACAAACTTGTATGGTTTTCAAAAATAATAAATCCTATGAAAAAGAGTTCGTTGCGCCCGGCGTACCGTGCACCAGACACATTTAAGTCGTCGGTGCACTATAAGCACCGAGCGCATCATAATCGTTGGTGCGCTACACACGCCAGACGCATGGTACACTGAGCGCATCTGGGCCGTCGATGCCCTACACGCATCAGGTGCATCGGGATAGTTGATGCGCTACACGCGTGATGAAATTCACAACCGACAATTTAAATGCGTCCGACACATATGCACTGGTAGACTGAATATCTATTCCATTCTTAGGTGTAATGATAAAAGTTCGGACAGACAAATATGTGAGGACGGAAAAATACCTTATACGAAATAAAGTCAAAATGTTAGGTCTATCTTCGACCAATCCCTCTCAGCACTGGGCCGAGACATTCAAACCAAGTTTACAATGTTAACACATAAATCTTTGGCCAAGTACATGAAAGAAGAAAAAAGAATATATTCTTTGGTCCACTTCTCTAAAATTTGAGACAGTGAAGTTCATGTCAGGTTTCATTTCTAGCTGGATGTCAATTGCCAACCTTTGGAAATCCACCCCAGGACCATGACTGGCCCTGAAAGAGAAACCACTAAACGAGATAATCAATAGGTATTTTCTCCTCCAACTATTCCTTTGGGCTCCTTCCATTTGGGACCCATTTTTCATGCAATATAGGTAGAACAATACTTACTTACTTATCAGTGTGTAGGTGAACTCTTCTTACCGTTGATATATTCTAATAAAAAATGAACACATCAATTTTAAAGTGTAATAAATAAGTATAATAAATGAGATATCTCATTTATTATACTTATTTATTACATTTTAAATTTAATTTTGTAAATAAAGTTGATGTATTTATTTTTTATTAAAACATTATCATCGGTCAGGAGAGTTTATTTACACACCAATAAATAAGTAAGTATTCTCCATATATATATATATATATAATATGGACAGAGGTGTATTAAACACTCCCATGATATATTATATATATATAATATGGACAGAGGTGTATTAAACACTCCCAGATGATTTATATGACAAAGATGGGTGGGTCCAAAGAATCCAAACCGATTGATGATAGTTACGTCAATTTGACAGAAAAAACCTAGATAACAACCGTCTGTGCATCGCGACAAAACACGAGGATAAGTCAATACAAAATGAATTCTTTATTCTTATCCATCAATCCATCTGAAACTATATATAGTATCTATCTATGTATATATATAATGTAAATATATATTTATATATAAGCTCAATATTACTATATTTTTTTTTTTTTTTTTGGCAATAATATTACTATATGGTTTCTAAGCTTTTGAAAATTAACATGTTTTTGCTTCTAAATCAACTTTCCTATTTTTAATATGCCAATCTCGCCAATTAAATAAAAAAAAAAAAAAAACTAGTAACCAAACAAAATAGTCATAGAACAACGGATCCGGTGCACATGATCACCAAAGACGAAACAAAGTGGAAGCACTAAGCGTAAATGGAATAGTACGATATCCTAGCCAAATCTAATGACGTAGACAATATAATTAATATGATATATATTAACTAATACATATATATATATATATATATATATATATATTAATCTAACAAAAATGCTATACTTTACTAATATAATTCATAATATTTTGTCTTGAATTACGTGGCTGATATATGTATACAGATATATAAGTATTAAGTACACGCGTAAAAGTTCAGAATCAAATACCTTGTCCAAAGAGCACAAGTAATCTACAGCTCTTTCTCTGTTGACCAGGAAAGTGTGTTCGTCCATTTCAATATTGGGAGAGCCCCTATCAAGGAAAATAATTGACATCATTAATGTCATGTAAACATCTATATAATATAGAAATTTGATATAATACGGATAAAAAGTTTAATTTAACTGTCAAAAATAATTAAAAAAATAATCATATAGTTCAAGCTATCTTTTGCTATCTATGATTTAAAATTATTTTATTTAACAATCACGATTACGAGTGCGTGATAATACACATACACCAGTAGATATACATAGCATGAAGGGTGAAAGTGGCCAAATGGGAATTGGGATATATAAGCAAAAGTGGAACTTACTTTCCCCACCAAAGCTCATCTGTGGTGGTCTCGTCCTTGACGACGCGCTTGTCTCTTGGCGACCGACCTGTCTTTGCACCGGAGAGTGTGGCTAACGCGCCACTTGATGTTATGAATGACCCTTTTTCGTACTTAATGGCTTGCTCGTAAAGCTCTATACCATAACAACCATATTAATTCGGGTTAAGCATCACATTAATATCATCTCATAAAGTTTAGTCCCTTTCAATTTATAGGTTTTTTTTTACTTTCTAGTAAAATCCTACTTACAATTCTGATAGAAATTCTTAGTTTCTGCATAAAAGAGAAATGTGTGAAAAATGTCATCCAGATATTTTGTATAATTACAGAATTTCGAGTCTCTTTTCTCATTCACACTTTGGGTAAATGGTACAAACTTCAATTTTTCAGGGTTTTTTTTTCTCTGTTTTTTTTTAATTTTGTTTTAAGGACTATGGTGGTGCAGACATCTTAGAACAACACATAATTCAACACCAGAGATTTTGTATAATTAAACAAGTTAGGTCTCTTTTCTCATTTCACCCTTTGGATAAATGGTACAAACTTAATTTTTTTGGGTTTTTTTTTTCTTTTATTTTGTTTTAATGACTACAATCTCTCTCCCATGGAATTTTTTGTTTGAAATAATTTCTAGAGAATTCGAACCTTGTGAAAATCTTATATAAATATATGTAGAAAAAAATGGGAGCCGATATCCACACTTCTTTTTTCTACTTTTGTACTCTCATTTGAGAGGAAATGTCATTTCCAACCTTAACTTCACTGGTGAATAATTATTATTTTTCAAATTATACAACTATCCTTTCTGATATCTCTTTCTTTTGACAGGATAAAAAATAAATAAATACTCAAAAAATAGTTCTCTTTCTTTTTTGACAAAACCCAAAAATAAAGTATCTAGGTTTAATAAATTATCTTGAGAGGACCGAATAAAAAAGTACAAAAAAAAAATGTTATCTTTATTAAATAAATTGTCTCTTTTGATAGGAATTGGAAAAAATTAATTAATATAGGACCACCCAAACAAAGTATACTATGCCAAGAAAGAAAAATTATCTCTATAATAAATTCTCTTTTGACAAGACAAAAAAAAATACCCAAAAAAATTTTATCTCGGTTGAACATATTATCTCCTTTAGCAGGACCAAAAAAAAAGTATGGTACGTATAAAAAAAAAAAAGGGATCAAAATATTTTTTTTTATCTCTGTTGAATAAATTATCTCTTTTAACAGTACACGAAAAAAAAAGTATGTACAAAAAAAAAAAAAAAGATCTCTCTGTTGAGTAAATCATCTCTTAATTTTTATGGGACAGAAAAAAAAATAGAGTTCCAATTATATCTTTTGACAGTATATATATATTGAAGAAACAAAATTCTCTTTTGGCCTGATCCCAATAAAAAAGTACTAAATGAAGTAAGAGTTATGGTATTATAAATTAAATAATTATGAATTAATGAATTTAAAAACTTCTTTTTTATTTTATTTAAAAGAGAAAAAAAAGTGGAGTGAAATATATCATTAATATCATCGCCAAGTCAATAGTGACGTAGGAATTAGTCAAACGATATGTACTTAACGTGTGTGTGTATACACATAGATACGTAAAATATGTATATACATAAGATCAGGCAAAAGACAGAAATGACCTCCTAACTTCTTTATATGTTAGATCTTCTAATTTGTCGGCACAGGGATAGTCAAAAAGATCTAGTCATTTCTCGTGGAAAAAAAAAAAAAAGTTGGTGAATGGTCACAAGAAATTTACCGGCAGGGGAGAGATTGTATAGGATGTGAGTGAATTTGAGGCTGCTGTCACTGGTGCTGAGGGTCGGAGTGTAATGGTGGTGAGTCACATGCGATGACACTTTTGGAGTCTCCGCCTTCCTTGCTGGGTCTCCTTTCACCACTTTCGGCCCCGTCTCTCTTGTCAGGGATGCCAATGATGCGCTGTTTACGATACACACGTATCAGTAATCAAGTATACTAATAATTGTGATATATATATATATACACATATATATATATAAAATTTTAAATTGATCGACTATATTCAAGTAAAAAACAACTGCGTAACCTAGTTGTCTGCTCAACATTTAATGATCTTTTCTATTGTTTAATTAGTTTAATTTTAAATTTTAAAAAAACAACTGCGTTCTAAATTACTGCGATATCTCTATAAATATGAAAAATATTTTTTCAAAAAAGAAAAGATAAGAGAAATATGAGATTGACACTTTTATTGGAATTTTCTGTAATAGATACTACTATATTTATTAAATAATATGTTTTTTCAATTTTTTTGGTAGATCTAAATAAATTAGATTAAAAGTACCGCTTTATCGCTCTTAAAGATTCTACACTTTTCCTGAAATGATTTTTACTTAAAGAAAAAAAATTCTACGTTTTTAAACATTTTAATTTTCACTTTATTCCATATAAAAATAATGGAGTTGATTAATTTTATTTATAATAATATATTAACAATAAAAAAACCTCAAAACTTCAAATTTTTGACTTATACTAACATAATTTCGGTAAGCTAGGTGTCTCTTGCTAGGGTGAAACCGTGAAAGTAACATGGATAAAGATGACAAAGCAGCGTCGTTTAGGTTTTAGCTAGCTTAAACGACATCGTTTCCTGCTTCTTCTTCTTTGCGACTTACCTGATTGACTGTAGTTGCTGTTTCTGGCGATCTTCCTCAGAAATGGTGGCAAAAGCACCCTGAGTGCCCTTGTTGGGCGTAGTTGGCGCCGATTTCTTCCTCTGGAGCGAATGCAACTCGTCGATCGTCTGAGCCTTCACCGGACGAGCACTGTCGTCGTGACACACCTCATCCTGCTTCGTCTGAATCTTCGCAAGTCCGTTCCGTCCACTCCCATTGTTATTGCTCGAAGCGAAGCTAAACTCTCCGTTTTCAATCCCGTTCGTCGCCATCTCTTTCTTCTCTGCACTTTCAAACAACTATATATCATCTTCAATACATACATATATATATATATATATAATTAAATCAATGAAAACTAATAAATTAATCAAAGATTGAGAACGAACCAGAGAAGAAGAACGTGAAAGAAATATAAGAGAGAGAGACTCTAGTGAGAATTGGAGGAGAGAGAGAAGAGTTCGATCATACAATTAGTATGTGAATTGTTTAAAATTTTGAAGTTGCAAAAGAGAAGGGATGGGGATGGAAGGTACAGAGGTGTCACAATTTATAGGCTTCACCCGACGAGCCTGAGTTAACCATGGTTAATTTAACTGCGGTTAGTTTAACCTTAGTTTAAAATCCCAGATAAGAATTTAAAATTAAAAAAAAAGAAGAAAAAAAATCCAAAAAGTGCAACCGTGGATTAATATTGAGTGCGTTGACAAATTACAATCTTACGTGTAAAATAAGTGATGTATATCCCACTCTATGTGTTGTGGACGTAAAATTATGATGTACAGAATACACAGAAACAAATATCTTCCCTGTCGAATTAATGATTAAACAAAATCCAAAATCGCATGACTAGCTGTTATGAAGAGTTGAAAAAATTATACAATAATCCAAGAGTACTGATAATGTGACATTTTCAATAATTACAAGTTTTTTATCTTTATTAAAAATTATCAATTATTCTATAATCAAAAATAAATAGAGGACTTATATTTTTGAGATACCACATCATCAATATTTTGAAATATTATATATTTTCTCGAAAAATTGGTTGGAACAAGAAATACATAAGAAATTAGTCTCACTTGCTGGACGTAGAAAATAAAACATACTCGCTTGTTTTTCTTCTACACGTGTGGCTTGTAAGAGTCAGAAGCTTATTTTAAACAGCCACGTCATGATATAAACATAGGATTAGGTTTCCTAAAGAATCACGGATCTCTGTCAACTTCAAACCATCTTATTCATAGAAAGGTAAAATTGGTCTCTTGATTTTTTTTTTTTTTTTATCTCTGTGGACGAAAAGATGATGGTATTAAACCCCTTATAATACCCTAAATAATTCACCACCTTATAAATGCAAAATGTATCGAATAATTATGGGATTTTTTTATTTTTTAAGATCACTCTTAAAAAAACTTGAACTCTTGACCATCTCTAGAATGCGAAAAGAGAACTTTAATATTAACCTATTTTTTTGAGATTAAAATTAGTCTCTTGACTCAACCGTTGAAAATGTGAACTTACTGTTGGAGTGCTTCCTCTGATAATTAGTTAGAGTTGATGAATTTTTAGCATATGTTATGACACTTTTTATTGATTTGAATCATACGACCTAAATCACATAATTCTTTTAAATGGTTGATGCTTTCGCGCATTAGGCTCTCTGGATGATATAAAAATTGACATTTTCGTATTCCGCAAGCTCTTCCAGGTATAGAATTTGCTGCTTTCGTGCTCCTATTTTTGTTGTATGACTTAGAATATGATATACTATATGGTTAAAATTGAAGCGGAGTCCTTTCGTTAGAAAAAAGGAAAAAGAGAAGAAGAAGAAGAAGAAATTCATTCATCTAAAACACTTAAACACACATAGAAAAATAGTTAAATAAAGCTGACATATACAAAGAGAAAGATAGTTAAATAAAACTGACATATACAGAGAAAGTTAGTTAAATAAAACTGACATATAAAATTACGTGATAGCTTGTAATTGGTCAGAATCACATGATCTCGAAGTATCTAATAATTTCTTACAAAAATATACAATAGTGTTCAATTCTACAAATTCATTTATATATATATATATATATATATATATATATATATATATATAATGACGTCAAGTATCTTATAGCACCCATGGTCACACATACATTTCTCCCACTTTACATCCACCAACTAATTATAAGAAAATAACCTTGAAAAACTCATTTCATTTAAAACAAAGATTTTTTAAATCATTTCTAATCTATCTAATCACAAATCTTATCCTAGAGAATATGTGGGTTTGATTTTGAATTTTTTTTTTTTTTTTTAAAAAAAAGAGCCTCGTCACCTACACGTGTAAGGACTACTAATGCGATTTTCTATTGATGGTGGGCTGCCGATTTATAAAAAGACTTTTCGAACGTTGAACAGAAATGTTATCCGTAATAACAGATTGAAATGGTAGTGGGTCACAGGTCAGCCCTTAGTTTCGGCATCAAAAGTAGTTTGTTTTTGGACCCCTCTCAACATTTGGGTCCAAAACTAAACTTACCAGACACAATTTAAAATCTAACCAGTGCTAAGTTGATTATTTTTAATCATTTATTTGGATTTAGTTAGGACAATAAGGGTTTTGTTTCGTGAATTGTGTTGCAGGTGGTGCACTGTATAGAAGCAAAATATTGCAACACACAATTTGGTAACTTTTATTTTTATTTGAATAGTACTGTGTTTGCTATTAAAAAGAGGTTCAAAAAGAAAACAAAAAAATTAGTATTTTCTAATATTTTTGTCAAAAAAAAAAAGAAAAATTTAAGTTGCCTCTTTAAACTAGCCATTTTGTTTTTCAATTTTGAAACACTTATTTTTACCAAACACTTGTTTCATTTTTTGCTTCCAAAAATCTTGTAACAAATTTTACATTATTAAGCACGCTTCTCAATCATTGTTGAACACGTACATTTCATAACAAAAACGTTATTTCTGTTTCGAATGAAACCAAAAACACAAAATAAACAAGGTTATCAAACAGGCTCTAAAAATACTTTCAATCACGGTTGAACACACTTCACAACAAAAACGTTATTTCTGTTTCTGATAAAAACAAAAATACAAAATAAACACGGTTGTCAAACATGCTTCAATCGCTATTCAATACACTCATGGACAAAACGTTATTTTCATATAAAAATAGAAACGCAAAATTGATAAGGTGCTTATGCTATATATTTGTCTTTTGGATTTGAAATTGAAACGCTCATTCAGTATTTTCAAACCTAACATTAGTTAAATTAAGAGTAATGCTACACGTCATGAAAATATTTCATGAATTTTTATTTTGAATGATGTGGCAATTAAATGGTGAGTTAGTATTAGTGAAATTTTCTCCATACATGGAATGTCAATGGTATTATCACTTGCCACATCATTTATGAAGGCAATTCATGATAAAATTTCATGACGTTTAGTATTTTCCTTAAATTAAATAACTATATAAATAAATAGCAAGTTTAGAAAAAGTAAGACCACTCACACTGAATCTGAACCCAGCCAGCCCTGCCCCACTCTCTCTCTCTCTCTCTCTCTGTGGGTATATGACGGTTGGTGACGGTGAAAGCAATGAAGCAAGAGACGCGTGACGACTTTGACTTCTTGTGAAATTGGCCCTTTCTATATCCGTGCTTGGGGCACATCTTTCAACCAAGATAATTTATTAGTAATATATATATATATATATATATATATATGTATATGTAATATATCAACAAAATTTGATATTATCTATTGAGAAGATTATCAATACAAGCAGATCCGACGCATCACAAAAAATATTTACAACTTTAATATTGTGCAACAGAGAATTTTTGGTAAGTTTAGCAACAACATGAGTCACGAAATTATCACAACAGTAACTATTACAAATTGAAAATTTTCTCCTAATAATCAAATATCATGAATAAGAGAATGAATATCCGGTGAATATAAAGACAATCGCAAAACATCAGTACATACCATCAATGAATTACATTCAAATCATACATTTCAAAACCCAAAGAACAACTTTACTGAGAAGATTTGAAGACATGTATATATATTATATGTCTGTGTTTATATATATTATAATGTATGTGTATATATAACGTTCTCATAATTAATTAAGTATTGCCACTGAGTTTTTTCTTTTTCGTAGTTACTTATTATAAGTTTGAGAGCGTGGAAGACTTAATCCATGACTGAAAACACCTCAAAAACGTGTGTATATTAATATATACACATACATACATAGGGAGTATATATTTACCTATCGAAATTAAAACAAAAAAATAAAAAACAAAAAACACTAGAGAGAGATCGAATTCAGATGGATTATTATTATTATTATTATTTGATAAATTTAATTTTCCGATATATAGCTTTAAATGTTTTAACAAAGTACATGTCGAATAATGCTTATGATTCTTCACTAGGTATTTTGAATCTTGTAGTTCATTTGCTTTCATCAAATCTTGTGACGCAGCCAGAAATTTAATTTAGTGTGTTGACACTTGACAATGTCTAATATATTTTTTTTACCCAAATAATAAATACAAAAATTTAAATATTAATTGATACCATTTTTATTCAATACATCTCCAATAAATTGTAAGAATATGAAATCTTCAAAAAAAAATCAATATATAAATGTTCACAAAATTCTTATCCTTTTATTTTGTAACTAAAATGAAATTTCTATTTACAAAAGTGAGATTGGATAAAAAAAAATGCATAAAGAATTTTGTTTACAGACTCGAATCAAAAATATAAATTAAAACTTGAAAGAAGTTTTTTATGATTTTGTGCTCGAATTCGTCTCGACAATAAAAGAGAAATAACAATGAATAGAGTGGAAGAAATAAATGTGAGTTGTGACATGCAAAAAAAAAACGTTTATGAGAGCAACATAACAACTAATAAAAGAAGCTTTTTTCAATAATTTTGATGTGGGGACATTTTCATATTGATGTGGGGACATTTTCATAATTTTAAAAAACTATAAATACAAAACTTAAATAGACCAGAAGTTGAGTGGGGGCAATTGCCCCCACTCAACCCTACGTGGCTCCACCATTGCCCACATTCCATGAGAGAGATTGATTTACAGTATATTTAGGAATATCAATTTTCACTATTATGTTTGGAAGCATCGAATCAATGCTTTGAATTTGAAATTATAGAAAATTTAGTTCAAAGTTTTGTACTAAATGTTTTCCAATTCCAAATTCAAGGCACCGATTCGGTGTTCCAAAATGCAACAAAACTATTTAGTGAAAACTTTTTATGTTTCCATGTGTTTTTTAGTTTTAACTACATTGTAAATACTATTATTTGTAGAGTATTTTTTTTTAATATATATATATTTTTCATTTTAGAAGTTATTTGTAGACTTATTTTGTATTTGGAGAGTTTCATTTACTATTTTGTATGTGATTTGTATAAATTTTGTGCTTGTTTGAGAGAGCTTTCCGAGAAATTGAAACGAGCTTCCATGTCCCGAAGAAAGAGAGATTCCATATATCTTTGGATTGTTACATCCCAACAAAGATGAAATGTGCAAGAACTGTTCCCAACCTCATCTTTGGCAGGAAATGGGAGGGGCATATATTGACCCTTGGCAGAGATCACAGGAAGGGTAGTGTGTGTGAGGAAAGTTGTGACAATGATGTTACATGACTTGGAAAGGTACATGTATAAGACCTTAAGGTCATCTCTGTTATAATTTTTTAGATTGATTTCTGAGAGTTGGATGGTATGGTCATGGATTGTCCCTGTAAAGGGAGATGGAGACCACACTGTAACAGCAATGACAAGAAGCTATAAGAAAATGACTCGGAAGGCAATTTAAGTTATGGAGGACAATCTCTTATATTAGCTCAAATTCTCTCCTATACACGTGTATTTTGTAGTGCACTAAGCTACTTGATCAACTCGAGTTGATATTTAGCGGTCTATTAGGGTTGGCTAATATCATCGCAATTGCATGTTAAACTCACTATTGGGTTAATTCCAGCCGTCTAGTCTCTCTATTGAGTTCGGATCCTCTGCTGTAATGATTGTGTTATAATGGCGTTGTATTTTTTTAACACATTAATTCTGTTTTTTTCAAACATTTAAATCTAGTTTTCAAGTACGTTTGTTCTATTTTTCACACATTAAATATATTTTTTCACACATTTAAATTTGACTAAAATAGGTAGATTTAATGTGTGAAAAACCGATTAATTGTGTGAGAAAAAACCCCTCAAGCATGGTGCTCTACAGCGGAGGATCGGCCCCTTCTATCACTTTTAAAGAAGGCCTTTGTCTTAGAAACCCTCATTTCTTCTTGAAAAATGAAAGCAAACTATTTTTCACCAAACAACTTAGTTGTGCCTAAACATCCCTTTCATGAATTAAGGGCCCGTTTGGTAACCGTTTATGTTTAGTGTTTATTGTTTATAAAAACAAATTTTTAGAATAAACATGTTTGATAATTTTTGTTTTGTTTATAAATTGTCTAAACGTTTTTAAAACAACACTGTTCATAAACCTTCAAATCCTAAACACCAAAATGATGTTTATTGTTTATGTTTATTAAAAAAAAAACTTTTTTTTTCTTTTTTATCTAAAATGGTGATTACATTATTTTAATTAAAAATTGAAACTAAAAGTGAGAAAATGAAAAGAAAAAATTTTATAAAAGACTATTATTTGATACAACGATCAAAGTATTAGAATTATCAAGTGTGGAGAATTAAAGGGCATCAATTGTCTTAAGAAAAAAATATTGGATACAATATGAATAATTACTAATATACTTGATAATAAGAAATAGTTACTTATGGGCACCCATGCTAAAAAAAAAAAAAATTAAAACAAGTCAAACGTTTTTTCGTTATCAAACAACACTCATGTTTATGGATAAACAAAATCGTAACATAAACACTGTTTATATAAACACTTAAACAATAAACACTAAACATAAGCGGTTACCAAACGGGCCCTAAGTTAGAGGAGGACCAAGGCTCATTAGTTTTTGGATCTGGCCTAATTAGCATTTTTTTTTTCCATGCCTCTTGATGGCAAGGGCTAATAAGAGGATCATAATGTAAGATTCAGATATTCAAAAAAGTGAGTTAAGATGCTCATGTCAACACTTTTATTTATTTATTTATTATTATTACAGGTAAATTGCTCATGTCAACACTTAAATACATGAATGAAGAGTAATGATGAGTGATGGCAAAAGCAAGTATGTAGTGATGACTTTGGGTTCAGAGTTGGGCTTCAGACCAGGTATCCACTTTGTACATGGACCATGACACTTCAGCCCAAATCTGCAAGTTGTATTGGGCCGATAGTAAGTTTGCATTTCCTAACCAAGAATTTACACTTATAAATGAGTCCTGAACTTCATGAAAATGAGAAATGGATAATGACACAGGAAGTGAAAAGTAAAAGTTGAACAAAACACGTATATGATGAGCCTACAGTTGTCAATAATGGGCTTCACCAAATATTGTGTCTTATTCGATTTTCATTTTTCAATTTTCGTATCATTACTTGTATTAACTAGCTCGTTGATTTTCCATTATTTTAAGCTATTGAAGATTGAGCCCAACAATAAAAATTAAGTTTTCTAAGTTATTCCATTTTGCACCCCTTAGACGTTAAGATAACGAAGGTTTATATATTATTCACTTTACACACTCTTAATACTAACAACTTTAAAACAAGCATATACAAGTAAGAGTCATCCTCCCTTATAAGCGGGGGACGTTACAATCACCCATGCGTTTACATGGGTAAGGTGCATCCTTTTATAAGTGGAGGATATAACAGTCATTCTCTCTTGGGACTCATCGTCCTCACTAACTTGATCCTTATGAACTTGTGTTTTCTCGTGTTTTCTCATTTTTTGATTTTAAATTATTGGCTCTGATACCATTTATTTGTTAGAACCCTCAACATCCTCGCTAACCTAATTCCCATGGGCTTGTACTCCCCCATTTTTGGTTGAAAATTATTAGATCTAATACCATATGTTAGAACTCGTTTTATGCTATACAGTTATTGTATTATCGTCTTTGCATTCTCTTAACGCGTGTACATCTTCCTTATAAGCTTAAGCAACTTCTGCCCCACTACCTCTCTAGCAATGTTAATTGGACGAAAATTTTGATATTGGAGACCTCATTTAAAGTTTTCATCTTAAGCCTCCCGTCCACTTGTATCGAGTCGATCCCGAGTCTCAAATGGGCTATGGTCCATATGTTAGTGTGAATATATATTATTCTTGTTGAAGGATGTCTCATAAAAGTTGTGGCAGCTAGAAGCCCTGAAATCTTAGTGAGCAATGTCCATCACTTACCTTCACGCCTCTCCCCTTCCACCTTATCTTTTTCTTCAATATAAACTCAAGTGATGAGAGCTGATGGTTTGGACGATGTGCTTATTATATATGTTATATATATCATTTTGGCCTGAAGAAAATCAGAAATAAATGTCTTAGTCTCAGCATTGTTTCAGAGGGTGAGATGGTGCCAAGAGGTGGCATCACAACTCATAGGTTCAACAACACCCACTAGTAAAAGGTTAAATATGCTCTTAAAGGTCATCTATTGTAAGAAGAGACAAAAAAAAATTGATGCTCTATTTTTTATTCTTTGTGGAAGATCTTCTTATCTTGTCAGGTGTTGGACCTCGTATGGGCTTGGGCTATTGTAACCCATAAATAATTGGGCTTTGCATTGCCTTTGAAAAAATAGGAAAAGAAAAAATGCTAGAGTTTCTTTAACGGATCTGCGTTTGCCCTCTAATTCAAAAATACACACCCGGACACTTTTGGATTGGAAAGGCTTGGTGTGACACTGAACCAAAGACTAGGTTTAGCTCTCTAATACCAAATGTAACAGGTCACGCCGTCTAACTCAAAATCCTAAGTTGTTAAATAGTGCTGTATACCTGTCCTTATATGTCCAAGTCTTTCTCTATCCAATTAACCCCTCTAAGAGCATCTCACTTGGGAGTTGGAACTTTTAACAAGAACATCTAATAATTAGATAAATTTGAAAAATAAAAACATTATATATATTTTCCATTACATGTATATAGATTGAATATATTAGCGCTGCCACCCTCCTCATATAAACAAGTAAATATAGTACACAATATCACTTACCACATGTCAAAAAACAAAAACACCTTGATGGAATAAGAGTAAACAACAATGTGACATCAAAACGTTCCTTACCTTAAAAGAATTCACATGCTAACTAATGTTAATTAGAAAAATGATTACAAAGAAAATTAAAATGTACAAAAATGTCATTTTAAAAATATAGTGGACATTGATAGTTTTTCACTTTAGAATAAAAAGGATATCATCTAATGTATGCCCCGGCCTTGCAGGGTATGCATGTGCGCACGCATATATATATATACAAAAATGATTTATTATTCATCATTTATGGTAATCATTGGATATGATTATAATGATTTTTGAAAATTATCTTTTTTATGCTGAGATTATATTCAATGGTTATTATGTTTGGTGTGTAAAAAATTTCTTACTCGCTGAATGAACAAGAAATCATTACATACATATATATATATATATATGCGCATGCGCATGCGCGTGTGTGTGAATGGTATACATTTGAGATTAAAAAAAAATTCTCCAATTAATAAATTGATTCAGAAAATATTGAATATTTAAATTTGAGTCGCATAAGCCTGCGTTGCTGTTCAATCACATTGACCAAGTTGTTGGGAGTAGGAGAGTGTGGATAAAACGTGCATGCAGTTGACCTCTTCAATTCCTTTGGCCAACCAAACACGGTCTTTCCTTTCCCACCCACCTACTCTCTCTGTCTCTCTAAAAATAACGAAAAACGAACCAATCAAACAGACTTCATTTCAACAACGTCACCCCCACCCCCACCTACACACACCCCCATAACCTCCTCGCTCTCTAAATTTAGGGTTAGGATCTGGACACAATCCAGGTGATTTTTGCCAGTAATGGCGGTTTCGAGTGCGTTTGCAGTGGCCAAGCTCGAGACTCTTCTCATCAGCAACACTGCGACCTATTATTCGTTGTCGAGGTCGTCGTCTCCGTCTCAGATTGGGATATTCTGCAAACCAACTCGAACCAGACGAACCCTAATTGAGAGGGATTGGGCCTCTTTCAATCCGACCATCAGGTGTGGGTTGGCTTCTTCTTCTTCTTCTTTAAGCCTCTCTGCTCTCGAACAGCTAAAAACCTCCGCCGGTGACAGTACGTTCAAGTTTCTCTCTCTTAATTTTCTTTTGGTTCTATAATCTATATTATGCAAGCACATATAGCTATATATCATCTTTTTTCCTTCTTTTTTTTTCACTTTGATATTTTTCCCCTGATTGTTTACGTGAAAGGGTTAAGTGATTTAGTTCATCTTGTGAGTTTTCATAATTTAAATCAATGCATTGGAAGACTTGGAATCACCTAGTGAAAAGGACTATTGCTTGCAAAGAAATGCGTGGATAATAGTAACTTAGCAGAGATTTTATGGTGTTCTCAATTTGATTATGAGAACTTTTTTTACCGCAATTTCGAATCCCAATTGTTGCAAATGATTTGATGGAATTATCAGGATGAATTATGGTTTTAGAATATAATAATATTTGATCATGTTATTTAGGTTGTGTGATTTTTCAATTTAAGATAGCTTCCATATCTCTCTCTCTATATGTATCTTTTTTAATGTGAATTGGTTCATTATGATATATTTCACTCTTATAAAGAAAACTGAACCCAAGAGAGAGACAAAAAAATGTAACCATAGATTTCAGTCATATTCTTTTCAGTATAGCAACATCAGCAGTTGGGCTTTGGTCTTATTGTACAACCACAGTTTGTGTTAAACCTATGTAAACTTTGAAGTATGAAGCTTTTTTTTCTGATACTTTCTTTGGAGTATGTTAGTTTGTTATCTGGTTAATAAAGATGGATTGGCTCTGTTAAAGCATTTCACCTACATTATTTCCTTCTAAGATAATTAATGTACCTATGGACATTTTAATTTGATGTTTATTTTTACAATTTCTCGACTAGGGCTTATAACTTGTTGATTTTCTTTTTAATTTAAATTCATTGCAATATAAACGACTAGAGACACAACTTATAATTTATTTGTATTGTCATCGCGCTAATGGAGGAGATCAGAATCCATAATTTTAAGCTTGTTAGTAAAGCCCAAATTAACCTTTTCAAGGTTATGATCATTTGAGTTATATGCTTTTCATTTTTGAACTATCATAACATAATTGGGTTAACGTATCCTTCCATGAGATTTTTCTTAATTTATTTTTGTGATTGTTGTCTGTCAGGATATACAAAGGAAAGTAGCAGCATTGTGGTCATCGGGCTCAGTGTTCACACTGCACCTGTTGAAATGCGTGAAAAATTAGCTATTCCGGAAGCAGAATGGCCGCGAGCCATTGAAGAGCTTTGTAGTTTGAATCACATAGAAGAAGCTGCTGTTCTTAGTACATGCAACAGGATGGAGATATATGTTGTAGCTCTTTCTCAGCATCGTGGAGTAAAGGAGGTTACTGAATGGATGTCAAAGGTGCTTTTCATTTCTCATTTTGTATTATGTTTATCTTTGTTGTCATTGAGATCCTTGGGTATTTTTTTTTTTTTACCAAATTGAAAGACCTTGAAATTTGATATTTGATCTTTCATGAGATGAGATAGCTTTATGTCACAATGAACATGCGTAGTCTACATGGCCGAAACATTTTAGACTTTTCTACACTTGTGTGGAACTTGTCTAGCATTATATAGTTAACTTAGATATTCTGTTGGAGTATTCTAAAACCCATTCTAGAATTTTCCTCGCAGTTGGATCGATGACACTTATGCATATCTTAGCCATGGTAAGCCGCATGAACAAAGGTCCATGGTTAAAGTTTTTTCTTCTAATTAAGATGTCAGTTTCTTTCAGCCGCCCAAAAATGACTGATTTTTAAATTCAAACAAGTGATTGGTTATCATTGTTAAAACAATTTTCTTTTCTCTTAACAGACAAGTGGCATCCCTCTTTCTGAGCTTTGCCAGCACCAGTTCTTGCTGTATAACAAGGATGCTACACAACATCTCTTTGAAGTCTCAGCAGGACTAGACTCCTTGGTTCTAGGAGAAGGTCAAATCCTTGCTCAGGTCAAACAAGTTGTGAAAGTTGGCCAAGGAGTCTTGGGCTTTGGGAGGAACATTAGCGGCTTGTTCAAGCACGCGATCACGGTTGGAAAGCGGATTAGAACCGAGACAAACATTGCTGCAGGGGCTGTTTCTGTTAGCTCAGCTGCGGTAGAATTAGCCTTAATGAAGCTTCCTGAGTCCTCACATTCCACTGCTAGGTTCTTGGTGATTGGAGCTGGCAAGATGGGCAAACTTGTGATCAAACACTTAGTAGCAAAAAGATGCACAAAAATGGTGGTCGTAAACAGAAGCGAGGAGAAAGTTATAGCCATCCGTGAAGAGTTGAAGGGTGTTGAGATAATATACAAACCATTCTCAGAAATGCTAATATGTGCTGCTGAGGCAGATGTAATTTTCACAAGCACAGCATCGGAAGCCCCATTATTTTTGAAAGAGGATGTAATAGATCTTCCTCCTGTTGATCCAAATATTGGAGGTTTAAGGCTTTTCATTGATATCTCTGTTCCTAGGAACGTGGGTTCTTGTGTCAAGGATCTGGAGGATACAAGAGTTTATAATGTGGATGATCTTAAAGAGGTTGTTGCGGCTAATAAAGAGGACCGGCTCCGTAAAGCAATGGAAGCTCATGCAATAATTGTTGAGGAATTAAAACAATTTGAAGCTTGGAGGGATTCTCTAGAGACTGTTCCCACAATTAAAAAATTGAGAGCTTATGCGGAAAGAATCAGAGTTGCAGAGTTAGAGAAATGCTTGTCAAAAATGGGTGTTGATATGTCAAAGAAAACGAGGAGGGTTGTGGATGATCTTAGCCGTGGTATAGTGAACAAGCTCCTGCACGGTCCAATGCAACACTTGAGATGTGACGGGAGTGACAACCGAACTTTGAGTGAGATCCTTGAGAATATGCATGCTCTTAATAGAATGTTCAGTCTGGAGACTGAGATATCTGTCTTGGAGCAGAAGATTCGGGCTAAGGTGGAGCAAAATCAGAAGCAAGGACCCAATTCATAAACCGGAATAGCTTTTTTGTGGATCTTTCCTTTCCATTTAGGCTTTTAGCTCTTTTGTGAGATCTGGATCTTTCCTGTCCGTTTAGGCTTTTAGGTCTTTTGATGGAGGCATCTGCAACTCTCGTTGGTTACTTGGGAGGCCTACAGCGTTTGTAAGTGGCTATTCGGCTTTCTTGCGTACTAGAGGTAATATGTTGTATGAGGTAATATGGCGTGAGTTTGATCATGATTTCTCGAGTATTGTTGATTTTGTAATTAATTTATGGATTAATCAAAATATTGACATCTTCTTTGATATATATTTGTTCATGCCCAGACATCTGGGGCTTGACAATTACCAACCTCAATATAGCAATGGATATATTATGCTTTAATAACCTTTTTGAACGTGAAATATCTAATTCTTGAGTAGACTTTGGAGTAGGTTAAGGTACTGTGCAGGCTGGTGATCGGATGAAAAACAAATAAATAAATTTGTTCCAAGCTTTGACCAAATAATAAATATGCTGTGCTTTTAGAGTTAGTACGTTTGTTGTTAACATAGTTGAATTTATGTAACACTGACAAGGTGTATTTTAGATGAGCATTGGCAGTCACTCGTTTAAAAAAGAAAAAATTGGAACAATGTTGTTTGTCAGATACCCATTGTCTTTCAAGTTCCTGAGAAACCCCAAGTCGAATTTGGGACCACATGAACCTCAAACGGATATTCAGTGCTCTTCGAGTACCTCAGAAACTCCGAGTTTAATTTGGGACCATGCCAACCTCGAATGGACATCCAGTGTTCTTCGAGTGTCTCAGAAACCAAGTCCCCAAGTTGAGCTTCGGTTCACACCGATCTCAAACGGACACCTATTATCACGTCCTAAATTATGATACCCAAATCGATACAAGAAATGGAAGTGAATGATTCACTCTATACCACAAGTTATCACTAAACATGCTCTGATATTAAGTTGTCACGCTTCGATTTTCGATTTTTAAAAACCAAGGATGGTTAAGTTACACGTCATCACCTCACATTAACATCGCGGAAACTCATCACATATTCATTATTACATATGCACAATTATACAATACTCGTCTCTATAGGCCCACACATGATCACACACACATACCCAACATCATTATTATTCTCAAAATAGTTATGGACTGCAATTTTCACACAATCAAAACCACACTTTCGCACAATCGAAATGCTAATTTCACACGATCGAAATTCTTGCATGATCGAAGTAGTATCGAAATACTTGCGAAACCCTACTGGAATTGGACCTAACTTCCATCAAAAATTTCACAAGAAGGTTAGCATGATCGAAATGAAAATTTCGCATAATCGAAATGCCCTTCTGCAGGAAATCCTGTTACTCTCATTTGGTCAATTTTATGTCTAATTTCCATTCTAACAACCTAGAATAATTCATACAACCTTTTAATTATTCACAAAATGTTAAGACATCATACATTCATGTAATTAACCCTTGAATCATAAACATAAATCACATTCATATATTAACATACTTGAAATAAAAACATCAAGTATAAATCCGGAATCTAAGGCACATAAGCATATACACAATGTCTCAAAACTTAAGTCTCTTTATACATCACTAAATGCACTATGTCCACATCTCGGACGTGCGTGAAACTAAAAATGACCCAAAAGAGAGTTCTCGTAACTCTAAACTCAACTTAAGGTTGCTCACCATCAATCACCTCCTTGGCCATGACCTGAAAATGTTAATGTAGGGGGATGAACAAGTTTAACGGCTCAAAATAATACGTTATGCAATCCATTCAAGTTCACATTTCATATCATCGCATAAAATGTAATTCAACATGCATAGCCTAACTATGTGTCATGCTTCCTAGCATTCTAGTCAAAAACCAAAACATTCATTCCCATGACATATACATCAAAATACTTGACAACTATAATATTCACAAACATGTCTTAATGCACAATTCATCATATCTATAACATATAACATAATCGAATTCACATATAAAATCCACTTAAGTCACATAAGTCACATTGTTACATTTAAGACTCAAAACGCTCTCGAAATTATAATCACTCTCACACACAATTCAGATACGTGCCGAAGCCTCATACTCTATATTTTAGTTATTTTTGGATTACTAACCCACCGGTAACCAACCTTCTTACGCAAGTTTGAGATCTTTTAACCCTAGGGATATGTTCTCCGTCTACTTTTTTATGAGCCACTTCTTAGACAATATCCCACACACACAAAATATATCACATTTCGCACATACATTCGCACATCTCGATGCATTGCACCCAATTCATGTCATATGTTCATTCTAGCATGTCATGCAAAAATTCATAATGACACATGTTTACATTCAATTCTCAAAACTAGATTTTTTACAATTTTTCAAAACTCCTACATATGTAACATTCTTCATAAAATGATACATTAGCAATTCAAGCATTTTATATCACATACCAATCATTTTTAATTCAAGAAACATACATGGATCAATTAATTCAATAATTTCATCCAAAAATCTCATATAATCATATATAACATGAAATCATCAATTTTATGATTAAAATATGAAATTTAACTTAAAATGAAAGACACAACATATACACCCTACCTCCATAGCTATAGTCTCAAGCTATCCCTCATTTTTACCCAAAAAAAAATCATCTTTCTCCGAATTCGATTCCAAAAGGATTAAACTCGAGCCCTCAATGCGTAGACTAACTTCTTCTTCTTCGGCGCCTTCTGATTATAGCCCCAAGCCTCTCAAAATCAATAGAGAATGGAAGAAGATGGTATTGTCATATATAAATATATATTGCTCTCTCTATGTGGTTGATGAGAATGAGAAATGAATTGTTGAATTCTCTATTTTGCTATTTATAAACCTAGCTGTCATATTTATAAAAATGTCACTAGACATTTTTGGACTCTATTTTTGATTTTTGTAACTCTTACGGATACGAAATCGATTTCGTAGCGCGTTAAATATTTTATTTAAACTACTCCCCAAATTTGGTGTCATTCCAACATTTTCAAATTTTCGAGCCTCACGGGACTCACGTATTAGGCCCATTTGACCCAAAAATGTTAACTTTTGTCAAATGCTCCCAAAACTTAATGCAAGTCCCCAAACATGTATTTTATATTTAAAACACATTTATAATTATTTAAAATCCTATTTCAAAAAATAATTAAATCAAAAGAAAAGAAAAAAAATATTCGGATCTCTACACCCATTGTCTTTCAAGTCCCTCATAAATTCCAAGTCAAACTTGGGTCTAGATGGACCTCAAATGGATATCTAGTGTTCTTTGAGTTCTTCAGAAACCCCAAGTCAAACTTGGGTCCACACAAACCTTGAATGAATGCCCATTGTCTTTCGAGTCCCTCAAAAACTCCAACTCAAAATTAGGTCCACACAAACCTCGAATGGATGCCCATTGTCTTTTGAGTCCCTCAGAAGCTCCAACTCAAAATTAGATCCACACAAACCTCAAATAGACGCCCATTGTCTTATGAGTCCCTTAGAAATTCCAAATCGAGCTTGGGTCCACACGAACCTCGAACAGACATCTAATGTTCTTCGAGTCCTTCAAAAACTCCAAGTCGAGCTTGGGTCATACGAACCTCAAACGGGCACCAAGTGTCCCTTAAGTCACTCAGGAACCCAAGTTAAACTAGGGTCCACAAGTACAAAGTGTGCTAAGTTTCCTCAGAGCCTCGAGAAAACAACTTCAAAAAAATGGATGATTCCAGAAAGAAGAGGTAAGAGATCCTTTTGATCATTGCGACATATTTCGGGATACTTAGAGGATTTTTTGAATAGTGCATAAGAAGCTAGAGCAAGCCTCATCATGTGGGCCCAACCTAAGAAATGGTGAAAGCACGTGCCTAATGGAGAACTCTCAAGCCATTAGGAATCACTAGAATCACAATTCATTAAGTTTCGATCATTGGGCACATATATCCTACCTTCACCGTTACTTCGCTAGTTCAGTTTAGCTACTTCTTCTCCCTCATTACTATGGGCCTGTTTGGTATCCACTTTGTTTTTGTGTTTTTGTTTTTGGACAAATATTGTAGTAAATTTGGAGTCCAAAACATGTTCTGAGCCAATTTTTTTTTTTTTGTTGGTACAATACCAAAACGTTTAAGATTTTTTTGGCCAAAATAAAAACACCAAATCGGTGTTTTTGAGTGTTTTAACACTGTAGCGCTCCAACACAGAAGAAATATGAAACACGACTGAAACAGGTACAAAAGCAAAAATTGAAAACCTAGTTCATTTTTTGGGGCCAATTTATGTCCCAACTTTTCTCTGGCGAATTGAACAGAATGCTGGCTTCTGGCCAATTTCACAATGGATTTGTGCAGATCTAAGCTTCCATTTGCATTTAAGTGGAGCATGTATGTTCTCACTCCCCTATTTCATTGCAATTGACAAGCTAAAACTCTAGGGTTTCGTCTAATGTCCCTGGTTCACTCTTCAAGTATTATTTATATGTTCCTCTTCCTTTCCAAACTCTACTCTAGCTTATTTTACAAACACTTTGTAGACATATACTACCACTGAATTTTGAGTCTTGTTTACCAAAGCTGACTCTTTCTCGGAAAGTGTTAGGCAAAACTTTTGCCTTTTTTTTTTCACGATATGTTTCTCCATATAGAAAATGAAATGTGATGTACTGCTTACATAACTTCAGGTTCTCGCTCAACAAAGAAACAATCTAATCAGGTTTTACTCTTGATTTGAGGGCAAATAAATTACCATTGATTAGTTCTTCAATCAATTCTTCGGTCATTCACAACTGATCGAATCAGGTTCTTCCCTCATTCACAACTGATCGAATCAACAAATTCCTCTTTAACTACATTCATTTTCTCATTGTATTAGCTTAAACAAGTTTCCTCTTCATTCATATCCATAATTTCAGTTTTTCACACGTTTGCAACATATTACCTCTGAATCATTTAGGAATATGTGAATCGTTCGTAAATTTGTGAAATAATTCCGAAATAATAAGGTATTTGGGATAATACAGTATGTGTAAACAAATTACTAAAATTCCTATGCTTGCCGGTATGTGTAAAAAAAATCATGTCTTAATTGTGTTTCAATTATCACTGATGCAACTAATTTTGATTTTGTACATCAGTTTTCTATTCTGATTGTGCCGCTCTTGTGGGTACTGGTTCTGTAATTTGTGAGAGGTATGCTTCATTCTTTTGTTCATATCTCAATTGACTGAAGTTATTATTTATTTGTATGTTTTTTTTAATAAAAAAATATATATATCTGGTTGATTAGGTCTGAGCTCTATTGGGGTTCTATATGTTTCTCTTTCAACTAATTTTTTTATTTTGATCTGCACTTCCTGATTTATATCTTACAGCTTTTTAGTCGGTAGCAATCCTATAGTAGCACTTTTCTGTCTTGGTTTATATCTTGATTGAAGCCATTAATGGCTGAAACTTTGAATTATCTATTTTTCTTTCTTAATGATTCATGTGTTAGGTTTGTGATTGACAATTTTTTTTTTTTATCTGAGTAAACTAAACTAACCTTATTAATCTGTTCATCTTCTGTCCGTAAAAATCTTATATTTCATTTTCATTCCTTAGTTTGCAGAGATATATGGCAAATGTAATTTTCAAAAGAGATGAAAAACTTACATCTGTCAGGGATGTCGCATCATCAATATTTCTGAAGTATTGTATAATTTAGTGAACTATATATATATATATATATATATATATATATAAACACCAAGATCCTGGACAAAACGATGAGTGTTTAATGATGGTAGGGGAATGGCGTCCAATTTTCAATCACAATATATAGGGTCTAAAGTGACTTCAAGAAGAGGGTTTTTCACGTAAATGTAAAAAAGATAATATTACTCGGGCAGAAACATTAGACAGAATTCATAGGCAGAAACTTTTAGAACCATTGGATGCATGTGATGAGTGTATGTGGTGGGGCCTACTACATACGTCCAATGGTTCTAAAAGTTTCTGCCTATGAATTCTGTCTAAGAATTCTGCCTGAGTAGCATTACCCATGTAAAAAACTTGGGATCAGTTGATTGTCATGTGTCCCAACGTCCCTCAGGTCTGATATGGTGAACCACTTCTAAATTATTGTATATAGAAAATTTGTATGATTAATAATATGAAGCCTTTCCTACCCACCAGCAATTATATAGATATATATATACACCAGTTGATGGTTTATTTGGATACCCCAGTTCCAGTCGGTTCATAATTCTTCAGTTATACTGTGTATACATACCCAAGATGATATACAATTATACATCTTGGGTATGTATACACAGTATAACTGAAGAATTATGAACCGACTGGAACAGGGGTATCCAAATAAACCATCAACTGGTGCGTGTATATATATATATATATCAATATTTATACCATAAAACATAGTACATAATGCATTCAAAGGAATGTACGAATATTTTGATACTACTAGTAGTATATGTAATAAAATTAGATTTCACTTGAGTTACTAGTATCATATTACAATTAAAAAAAAGGAACTGATATTGGCACTCCACCAATATTCTCTGGTACTCCACTCCTATATTTTTGTAAAGTAAAATTATAAAAGTGGTCCTATGTTATACCATTTTAGATTCTTATATTTTTAGTACCCTAATTGCCCTTCTAATTCAAGACTCAATTTTAATTTTATTTTATTTTTCTTAAAAAAAAGTTTTTTTAGGTTTACAATATAACAATTCATTTATTACCACCCAAATACTATAGTTTAGATATTTTTTAATTGAAACTTGTTGTTCGTGTCCCTATCCTATATAACTCAAATAATCCAAAATTTGAAATATTCTATTTTTACTCACCAAACGTGTAATTTATTTTCCATGTGTCTTATTTATAAAATAACATAAATTAAAATTTTGAAACATATCATCAATTTGTGAACAAACAAAATAGAAAGGAAGGAGAAGAAAATAAAAAAGCAAACAAAGAAAAATATCATATTAATTTTTTTATTTTTATCTTTTGAAATTTTGGTGCAAAGGCTCCTTAGTTAAATTAAGACAACTACAATTGAAAAAATATTTCATAGAGTCATGTTTTTCTCTTTTCATCTTTTAATTTCTAAGAGTTCTCTATTAAAATAAAAAAGATTTCCTTAGTTTTCTTAAACAACCATATATCATAATTTTTATTCAAGTGAAATTAAACTTTCTTTTGATTTTAAATATAATTATTTTTTTTTCAAATAAGTTTTATTCATTGATATAATGTTTGTTTCCAACTCAAATACATTTTTAATATTTCTCTAGGTAATCTATTATTAACAACTTCTTCCCAACTTATCTAATCATGTAACTTTTATTATCCGAATCACATACATTTGATTGATACCCCCTAAATCATGATATTGAATCCTAAACTTTTTTACTTCTAAAATAAATATTGATAAATTGATTCAACATGAAAAAATAATATTTTTAAAATCAACGAAGAAGTATTTTCACACCAAAAAAGAACATGAAAGAGAAGTTGCAATTTGGAGTTAAGAATTCTAACATTATCAAAGAAGGGCAATTAGGGTATTAAAAATATAAGAATCAAATATTGTATAGTAAAGGAACACCTTTGTAATTGTACTTTACAAAAAGTGAAAGTGGAGTGTTAGAGGATATTGGTGGAGTGCCAATATTAGCTCCCTTAAAAAAATTGGAAGGCAAGATTTAAACTCTCTTTTTCTACTTTTGTACTTCTATCTTAAAAGAAATGGTACTTATATCCCTAACTTCACAAATAAATGATTATTATATTTTCAAATTAAACAACTAGACTTTCAGATATTCCCTCTTTGCCTCTCATCTTTAATGTTTTTGGTTTCTTTTAACAGAATAAAAAATTATAACAAAAAAAAAATCCAAAAAAATTACTCTTTTGACAGGACCAAAAAAAAACATTATCATTCTTGAATAAATTATCTCTTCTAACAGAAATCGAAAAAAAATAAACTAAAAAACAATTGTTTCTAAGGACCCCAAAAAAAAAGTAAATTGCAAAAAAAAAAAAAAAAGACCCAATAAAAAAAATAACCCAAAAAATAGTTGTCAGTGGAATAAATTATCTTATTTGACAAAACCCAAAAAATATATAGTACGCTAAAAAATAATAAATGGATTTAAAAAAAAAATTTATCTCTGTTGAATAAATTATCTCTTTTGACATGACCTTCCAAAAAATAGTTCTCTATTGAATAAATTCTCTTTTTTGACAAGAACAAAAAAAAAATCCAAAAAAAAAGTTATCTCACATAATCAAAATAAAAAATAAAAAAATACTAAATGAAGCAAATAATGTAAAAAGAGTTTAAAGTTTATAGTATGAAGGGTAGTTATGATATTATGAAATAAGAAATAATGCATTAATGAGTTTAGAAATATTTTTATCATTTCTTTTCAAAGAAAAAAAACAAATGGAGTGAAATCAGATAAAATAAGAGTATAAATATTGACTTTCAAAAAATAAGTAATAAATATATAATAAAATAATGCTTATAATGAAAGAGCAATTAATGCACTTGCGACTTCATGAACATCCAAGCATGGATATATAATTAATTAAATATATAAGTTAGACATCGACAGGTATGGGCAAGTATGTTGCAATTGTTAATTTTGATTCAGAGTTTAAAAAGTGCCCACCTATATAACTTTATATAGTGGACAAATACTCCATAATTTTCATGACAACTTGTATTTTTTGTATGAACATTACCAAACACGACTGGGTCAATTTTTGCCATTTTCTTCTTTAGAAAAGGCTTTACATGCATAAAACATGTCAATATATACACGCACATGCATGCATACTCAAACCATTAGTATCTTGTAACTTTGAAGAGGGGTTGAGATTCAATCACTGAGATTTTGTAGTTTGGTGCTTAGTGTAAAAGACCTAGTAAGTGGTGGTCATAAATAGGTGATATGTCATGCCATAATTCATCAATTTTAGCTGTTATACATGGACGTTAGGGTATGGGGACTAAAATCCTCCTCCGATGGTTTTTTTGCAATTTCGTCCAGTGACAACGTTTATAACAATTAGTAGCGATTCACGTTGTTACAATGTGTGATATCAATTATTAGTAAAGCACGTTATAAAATGGATGACATTAATATCCCTCATTGTAGTAATGTGAGTCACCATCAATTATTATAAACTCATTGTAGTAACGTGAGTCACCATCAATTATTATAAACATTTTCGACGGACGAAATTGCAAAAGCCCTTAGTCTTGAAGAGGATTTTAATCATGGAGCCACCAAGTCATTTCAAAAACTCTTACCATCACTCATTTTCAAATATTGCGTGTCTATCACAAGTTACACAGTTTTGTCATGTACGTTGATACACTACAAATATCAAGATTGATTAACAATAGTAAAGATAAAGGCATAATGGCTTTTTTTTCTTTCATTTTTTTTTTTCAGAATCAATGTGCAGTACAAACCATGATTTGTCCCCTTATTATCCAAACACATCAAGATCGATCATATGAGCAAAGTCCGATAAGGCAAGGGACATTGAGCTCGTGTTGTTAGCATATAACAAAAGTTTTTTTATTTTCAAAATTCCAAGCAAAAGCACACTAACACACAATGTTATCCTTAACAAAATTTTAAAAGCATTTGGTTTGCATCATGTTTTCTTGCAATCCATTTTTAGAAAAGTGGATACCTCGGTGTAACGGATGTGTTGAGAAAATTAATAATTTGCACGTTTTGGTTGTCTTAGTCTTTAGGAGAGTCACTGAGTTTGTTTGTGTTTAACTAATCAATAGGAGTCTGTTTTGAAACTTTGGGTAGTGCTTATTTTTATGTTATTGTCAGTTGTGTATTAGTTAAAAGTTGTTTGTAGATCAATGAAGGTATGCAGAAATGTACATCCTCTGTCTTCTCTACTATTATTGTGTAAAAACTTTCATCTTTTCTATTTTTATCAGTGGTATCAGAGCGGGGTTTTGAAGAGAAAAAAAAAAGTGCAATTAGATGGCTTCCGAAAATTTTGTACAGCAAACCATTCCATGCTTTGATTGTCACTATGACCATTGGAGCATGCTCATGGAGAACTTCTTGAGATTCAAAGAGTATTGGACGGTTGTTGTCTCTGGAGTAGCAGAACCAGCAGAAGGTGATGTGTAGATAGATGTGCAAAAGACAGAGCTTGAAGGGATGAAGTGAATGATCTTAAAGCAAAGAATTATCTCTCCCAAGCTATTGATCGCTCAATCTTGGAAACCATTCTTTGCAAGAACACCGCCAAGTATATTAGGATTCCATGAAGAAGAAGTACCAAGGTACAACAAAGGCTAAGAGGCAGCAACTTCAAGCACTTCATTCGGAGTTAGAAATGTTTCGAATGAAATCAGGAGAGTCAGTTACAGACTATTTTTCAAAAACGATGGCAATCGTTAACAAGATGCAGATCCATGGTGACAAAGCAGAGGATGTTACCATTATTGAGAAGATTCTTTGATCCATAACACAAAATTTAATTTTGTTGTTTGTTCTATAAAAGAAGCTAATGATGTTGGTGAACTTTCAATTGATGAATTACAAAGTTCTTTGTTGGTTTATGAACAAAAAATTAACCAGCAGGAGAAAAAAGAACAAGCATCGAAGGCCTTATCAGAAAATAACTCTACACCCAGTGGAGCTAATAGAGGATGAGGTAGAGGTAGAGGCAGAGGCAGAGGTCGAGGTCATGGAGGCAGATTTAACAATGATCGTGGGAATCAACAACAAAATCATCAGCATCAAGAGAGTCAATTTCAAGGAAAAAGCAGAGGGTGTGGCGGCCACCACTCAACAACTTATAGACGAAAGTTAGCAGACAAGTCCAATGTTGAATGTTACGGATGTCATAGGTATGGCCATTATAAGTCAGAATGTCAAACTAATTTGAATAGACAAAGTGGAGAAAAAACTAACTTTGCAGAAAAAGAAGAAGAGTTGTCTCTTTTGATGGTGTGTCGTATGAAGGAAGAAACTCAACAAAACATGTGGTATTTAAACAGGTTGTAGCAACCACATGTGCGGAGATAAGTAGGCATTCTCTAACTTGGATGAATCTTTTCATAGCTCTGTTAAGTTTGGTGACAATTCCATGGTTTCTGTTATGGGAAAAGGAAAGGTAACAATCCAAACCAAAGGAAATTCCACCCACACTATCGCTATTGTTCTTTTTGTGCTAGAATTAAAGACCAACTTGTTTAGTGTGGGTCAGTTGCAAGAAAAATGATACGAGATTTCTATCAAATATGGAGTATGTCATATTCAAGATGCAAAGTTGGGCTTAATTGCTCAAGTTAACATGACAACAAATCGTATGTTCCCACTTTATTTTCACAACACCACTCATTCATGCTTCTTAGCGAAATTGAAGGATGGGGCATGACTATGACACTTCCGCTATGGGCATCTGAATTTTGATGGATTAAAAACACTACAACAGAAGAACATGGTGACGGGTCTTCCTCAAATTACAACTCCTTCTCAAGTTTGTGAAGAATGTGTTGTTATCAAACAACACCGCAATCAATTCCCACAAAAAAAAATCTTGGAGAGCGAAGAAGGCATTGGAGCTTGTTCATTCCGACATTTGCGGGCCAATAACACCACATTCTAATGGAGGTAAAAGATATATAATTACCTTCATTGATGATTATAGTTGTAAAATATGGGTTTATTTTTTGCAAGAAAAATCTGAACCCTTTATAGCTTTTAAATGCTATAACCTGCTTGTTGAGAAAGAGGTTGGCAACCCAATAAAAGTTCTTCGCACGAATCGTGGTGGAGAATATAACTCACATGAATTTGCAAATTTTTGTGAGAATAATGGAATCAAGAGACAACTTACAGTAGTTTATACACCCCAACAGAATGGTGTATGCGAGAGGAAGAATCGCACTATTATGAATATGGTGCGAAGTCTTTTGAAAATGAGTGGCATTCCAAAAAGTTTCTAGCCTGAAGCATTTAATTGGAGCATTCATATATTGAACAGAAGTCTCACACATGCTGTTCAAAATATGACACCAGAGGAAGCATAAAGCAGAAGGAAACCTGTTGTAGATCATTTCCGAAATTTTGGGTGTATTGCCTATGCCCATATTCTAGATGAGAATAGGAGGAAGCTAGATAACAAGGGAGAAAATTGCATTTTTCTTAGTGTTAATGATAAGTCAAAAGCTTATAAGTTATACAATAATCCTAATACCATGAAAATAGTTATCAGTCGTGATGTGATTTTTAATGAAAAAGGCACCTGGTCATGGAATGAAATGGTGTTAAACAAAATATTTCAGCATATTTTGATGATGATGAGAAAGGGCAGTAGCCTATGAAGAATAAACAAGAACAGGAAGCCACTAAAAATCTTCCAGTAGCTTATCAAGGCCCACTTGCAGCTGAATCACAAAGGCATCAACGCGTTCGAAGAAGACGAGCATGACTGATTATGAGGTAACTGGAGTTGACCAAGGTGATGACCCACTTACACATTTTGCTCTATTTTCATATTGTGATCCTACCACTTTCAAAGTGGTTGTCAAAGAATCAAAATGGAGAACGGCTATGGATGCTGAAATTACAGTGATCAAAAGAAATGATACTTGGGAGCTATGTGATCTTCCAAAAGGGCAGAAAACAATTGGTGTAAAGTGGGTTTACAAGACAAAACTGAAGGAGAATGGTAAAGTTGACAAGCACAAGGCACGCTTGGTGGCCTGGCTACAAGCAGGAGTTTGGTGTTGATTATAAAAAAGTCTTTGCTCCAGTTGCAAGGCATGACTCAATCAGATTGGTGATTACATTGGCAGGTCAAAACCCATGGCCTATCTTCCAGTTGGACGTGAAATCAGCTTTCCTCCATGGAGATTTGAAAGAAGAGGTATTTATCCATCAACCTCCTAGTTATGTGAAACTTTGTAATGAGCATAAAGTGTATAAGTTAAATAAGGCTCTATATGGATTAAAATAAGTTCCACGGGCTTGGTATAATCATATAGAAACTTATTTTTTGAAGGAAGGATTTCAAAAATGTCCTTATGAACATACACTTTTCATAAAGTTTGAAGATGAAGGAAAAATGTTCATTGTTTGCTTATATGTAGATGATTTAATCTACACTGGAAATAACACAGCCATGTTTGAAAGTTTTAAAAAATTCATGATGGCTGAATTTGAGATGTCTGATCTTGGTATGATGCATTACTTTCTTTGCATTGAAGTGGTACATCATATCTGGAACATCAGTTTAACAAAGGGATTGTTGAGAAAATTAGTAATTTGCACGTTTTGGGTTGTCTAGTCTTTAGGATAGTCAGTGAGTTTGTTTGTATTTACCTAGTCAATAAGAGTCTGTTTTGAAACGTTGGGTAGTGCCTATTTTTACGTTATTGTCAGTTATGTATTAGTCTTTATATAAGTTGTTTGTTGATCAATGAAGGTATGCAAAAACGTACATCCTTCGTCTTCTCTATTGTTATTGTGTAAAAGCTTTCATCTTTTGTTATTGTCAGTTATGTATTAGCCTTTATATAGGCGGTTTGTTGATCAATGAAGGTATGCAAAAACGTACATCCTCTGTCTTCTCTACTGTTATTGTATAAAAGCTTTCATCTTTTCTATTTTTATCAGGATGACGGGGCTAGCTAAAAAGAGTCTAAGAAATTCAACAGGTATGGTACTCTCTACTTTTTTAGAGATAGAGAGAGAAAGAGTTCTCCCTCTCTCCACTTTTCTCGCCAAGAGACTCCACATTTGGAGAGTCTGGTTGAATTTTTTTGTGTAGTCCTCAAAGTGGCAAGCTCCACACCAAAGAAAAAGACACTCCACAAGCAATCTAAGGACTTCCACACTGATGCTCAAACATTCAACCTCTCCTTTGGTGAAGATAGATCATACCATCCGCCCATGTAACAAAAACAACATAATATACACGTGCGTGTACAAACATACACGTATGCTTCTCTATCTTCTTTCTTGTCTTGTCAGAGTGACAACAATAGATGGGTATATATATATATATATATAGATAGATATGTCATTCCCTGCTGCAATATCATCATGGCTTATTGTTATAATAAACAATAAAAAAAAAAAAATGAAGTGATGGAATTCAAGAGCAAATGCCACTATTATATGAAATCAGTCAAAAAGTAATCGGACAACTCGAAGTGGCATAGTTCCTATACCTGCCATAAGTTTTAATTAATGGGGCTAATAAATTTGTTTATGATGGAACTTGCACCAATTTGACAGTAATTGGTGCAAGTAGCATAATAAAGATTAGTGAGCTAAAAAAGGTAACAAAGAAATGTCAAAAAAGGTTCATATGTGAGTGATTGACTGAAGATGGGGCCTCAGCGTATCCCGATAATGTGTACTAAACTAATTGGTTCACAGGATATTGCAATCTTATTAACTTGTCCGAGAATTAATGTAACCGATTAGCCAATCAACCAAGCATCACATGACACACGAGTTTTTTAAAACCAACATATCCAACAACCTGGAAGTAGTATATATGTATTCAAGAGTAATGATATTTCGAATTGAATCGAATTAGACAGGAAATAGTTTTATGTGAGTAGATGTGGTGGGTCCCATGACATGATGTCATGTGATAAGATACACCACCCCACTCACATAAAAAATAATATCGAACGGTCTCCAAATCATTATTCTATATTTAATTGCAGTTCTAGAGTTCCACCACAGCATAGCTAGTTATTATTAACACACCCTCAACAATTAACACTGAAATTATATATATATATATATATATACAACCCCACTCACATAAAAAATAATATCGAACGGCCTCCAAATCATTATTCTATATTTAATTGCAGTTCTAGAGTTCCACCACAGCATGCTTTTAACACTTGTGTGTGGACACACTCGAAAGCATTGAATATGTAATCAGGCTATCAAACAATTCGGGAGTGGATCTTTGACGAAAAGACACATTTTAAGACATGTTCAACAAACAATACACTTTACATGATAATGATCCTGCATGGGAACAGGAACAGGAACTCGAACTCGAGCTCGACACACACAGATCACTTAATTAGTTGCAGATGTTTTGTACTCCCAGATAAAGGGTTTTATATTAGACAAGAAACAAAGCTCAGAGAGCATGAATTACCAGGAAGTGAAAACACAGAAAGAAACATAAAGCAGATATCTACTCATGAACTGCTGTCCATTGCCATAGTATTATGACTCACCTCCGACTTAAATCATGGTCATGTGCTTTTTGACCTCCGATCCCTTCCCTCCCAAACTGCTGGATGGATAGCAACGATCATGCCCAAACACTAGCTAGTTCCTGTTACGGCATTTCTCCATGGCCCTTGGAGCTGCGTACAAAACCAAGAGTTTCCAAGAAGTGCATTCATATAGTTCAACTTAAACAAACAAATGCAGATAAGAAGACAGAGAAAGAGACTCAGACAAGCATAACCAAAGGGCTAGCTTGTAGCCCAATGGTATAACCTCCCCGTGCTCTAAGAGGACGGGAGAGGTTTGAGTCCCGGTGTGGGCAAAAAGTGTGTGCGAGATCTCCAACTAGGAAAAAAAGAAAAAGACTCAAACAAGCATTACAGAAGCATTCGACATTTGCTATCAGGCAATTGCAATTCACCATAAGAGCCTGCACATGAACTAAGATCATGGTTCTCAACACTACAACAAATCATGCTTTTCCAAGGTTTAAGACCAATGAAATATCTCACTAGATTCTCAATAAGTATATGCATTAAGCAAATATAAGCAAAATTTGAAAACCTCGATCGATCAAATTCTCCAATTTTTAACTAACTATAAAAGAACCTAAGTTGACCTTTTAGGGGTGTCCGTGCTTCCTAGATTACCATGGATGTGGGGCAATACAGAGACAGAAACCATTACTTTACTATCTTTTGGAGTTGGACCCAAAAAAATCAGTGAGGGCAAGAATATATAGTGGGGTCTTTTCAAAAATTGGGTGGCAGCATTTTTAAGATTTAAAAAAAAAACCATGCGTAGTAATGTAAATAAATCTACCGGGGCTTGCTAGATCTTTCCCCTCCTTTAAACTTTTTCCTTGCAAGAATATCTTCCTTTTTATTTTCAACTTTAAATTAATCATGCATTGGTGATTTTTTTTTTTTTCTGGTTTCAGAGGCGAAAATCCAATTAGTGTCTTGCAAAAAACTAATGGAAAATTATATCTATTTCACATCATAATTAAAGTGATACTAGAACAATACCATAACATAGATGCACAAGCATAGTAACCACAACAATCTCAAAAACGGGCAATTTTAAAGTAGATTGAAACTTAGGGGTGATATATCTTATATATATTGCATTTGCACACTGCAGTATTCAAATGTGGCTGTTGAAAGCTACATATGCGATTTTTCCTACTACCACAGAATGCATGCCTTAGATAATTTGACTAGCCAATGAAACCCGATAAAAAATTATAGTTTTTGAGTTCATACCTTGTCAATATGTTTGTTGCACCACAAAGTTTCTGGAGAAAAGGAAAAAAAAAAACAGCTTTGACATTCTCTTGTACTAGAATTTCAAAAGTTCTCATGAAGTCCACAGAGGGTGACTTTCTACACCTGAATGCACTTAACTTTTTCCATTCATATATATTTTTTTGTATTATTTTTAGCTCCCTATTCTATACACTATTGTTCAAGCTTTTGATAAAATATTCATAATTTCCCAATTTCCTCATAGCTTCTTCATGTGTGTTCCTAGGGAACTTCCAAGCACCCCAAAATCTATACAAGGTTGACAACTTAGATGTGTTCCATAAATTACATCTTAAGTTAAGAATTGTCAAACATCTATTTTACTTTATACAATTGTAATTCAAGAATATGAAATGTTAATTATAATTGATCTATAATAAATATTTAGGAAAGATAGCTTAAAGGCAGGACACACTAAGAATGATCTCTTGCAAGTAAATTGCTGAGTCGAGGCCTGGGTTGCAAAGAACTGATTCATCACGAATTTTTTTTTTCTTGGGCGGGTTTCGACCCAATTTCTAGTCTCTATTGTAACCTAGTATGTAAAATGGTGCTAGGGTTTGTATTGTGCAGGTTGAATTGGGAAAATCCGGAAATAGAGAGTGAGAGAAAGAAAGGGTGTGTTGGAGGTTAGGGTTTAAGAGAACTTGTACTTCTCCTTTCTTCTTTGAATAGTAATTAGTATAATGTCTCTGTCGTCTTCACCCGTGGACATAGGTTATAAGCTGAACCATATTAAATATGTATTCGGTGTGGTGTGTGATTTTTGTTTCTATTTTCATTGCATATTTCTTGATTGTTTTTGTGCTTCGCTGTGGTTTGTCGCAATATAAGCCAAGAGTGCAACAAAAACAGGAGATTCTTTTCTTTTCTAAAAACTCATAACAAGGTTCCCATGGGTCAGAGATAATTAAATGGACCACCAACTAAACGCACCTAGGCCAATTGCATCAGAACTCTTCATGATCCTCAGCCTTCTGCATGTCTCAGTAAACATCCTGCCAGAGGTCCAAACAATTGTTTAGGTATTAGATACATACCATGCAATTTATTGAAAAGAAAAAAAAAATTGTTCAACAATCAATGATATGCTGAATTTCTTAGGATTCCTACGAATTTTGATGCAAATAGCAGCTCATCAGAGATAAACTATGACCAGCAGCAATTTACTAAAACTTCATCGTCAGGTTATGGTTCCATTTGCAAAGAATATAGCGTGTTATTGGTGACAAGTGAAGATGCTCCAACAATTGAGGTCATGAAGTACTCGAGCAATGACATTGAAGAATTTCAATATAAATGGGCCAATGAAACTAGTATGTCCAGTCTATTCCTATAAAATGGCATCACAAAAGCAAAATAGAACTTTACAACCATACTCAGAAAGTGAAGAACGGCTATAAACAAAGTACTTGTGGAATTATACTGCAAGAATAACAACAATTTTAGGTTTCCCCACAACATGCAGGGCAATCTTCTATACCAGCGAACGGCATGTGAGAAAATTGGGGACAATTGTCAACACAATTATACAACAACCATATCCACCCATGTTGGACACTATCACAGAAGACCATGATTATTTACTTGAAACTAAAGCACACCAGTATTATGCCTTTTCACAAATGAACTTATTATATCAATATAATTTCTATCATTGCTTTACTTTGTGTTTCTAATGCACCCTATACACACACATTTGCAAACTTAAACATGGATAAGTCTACATTTACAGTATCAGTAAATTCAAGCCAGTCATACGTAGATGTGTCTTCATGTCTAGATTTTCGGAGATTTTCCATTCTAACACCCGGCCACCCAGTGTGTGTCAAAATGTGATACTTATTCTATATCAGTAGATTGTACAGATTTACAAGTGCAGCTTCAAAAGCAACATACCCAAATGGACATAAACTGGAAGATCCAATTCAGGCAAACTAACCAAAAATATCAATGTTTTGAGAGATGGTAGTACTTTTTGCTACTGTACTGGGAACATGGAGGAACATTGCTGATTGTAAAACTGGATTTTTACAGTATGTAACTAAACAGTATTCCCAGGAAATGTTCCGGCAGCCTCTCTCCCTTCAGAAATTTAAATGGAGCGGTGCCTTATAAAAAATCAAATAGAACCTTTTGGACTCATATACCAAACTGTTGAATTCTCACTGACGATAGTCACAATACCATTAGCAAATAAACACAACGCACTTAAAATTTGAATATATGTCTTGTGAATATTCTTTCAGGAAATTTTGTATCATCTTCATCCAAACCACCAACATCAATGACATCTTTGTGCATGGCTGTAAGAGTCATCAGTGAATAAATATGATTTCAACACTAGAACTTTGATGCTGATAGTTATATTCCACAAACAACTAAATCATCAAAATGATGTCTTCATGGATTTATGACATCTCCCGTCCTAGGAATAACCCAGAGCAAGGTTCTAAGTAATGGTAATAGCTGCTGTAAAGATAACTGTCATTGTGTTACCAACACGGGGTGTGACAGTCATTAGGTGATGAACCTGGTAACTGGAGCATGAATTTTCCCATCCCAACTACCTTAAGATGTTCAATACAAATGTTTTAATATGATAATCCGACAATTTTGGGTTAACTTCCCTGACACCCCCTGAGATTTGCCATAATATCACTCAAATGCACTCTTTCACTTTAGCTATCACTCAGACCCCAAGACATTTCCGTCCCTAACTCCGTTAATTGATGTGCAAAAGGTCTAATATACCCTTATGTTTTTATTGTATTTTAATCCAAAATATCAATTATAAAAATGGACAAATTTACCCCTCATCAAGCAACTATACTTCCCAATATAGAGATAAGAAATACACATTATGTAAGATAATCATCTAAATTATACTACATATTAATTAGATACGGTAAAATGATAAAATTATTTATTATTATATAATTTATTTTATTTATTTATGATATATAATATATTGCATATATTTTCAATAGTATTTAATTAAATTATATATTTTATAAAAATATGTAAATATAAAATATGCGTTATTCTCATATAATTAATAATATATTATATAAAATATTGTATTTATATAGTATAGGATTATTATTAATTTTACAAATTATTTTTATTTTAATACAGTACACAAATTATATTATATTAATATATACACATTATTTATGAAATTTTATTAAAGAAATATGTATTATATTGCCACCATGATCATAATCATCCTTACTTTAATGTTATGAATGCAGTTCTAAAATATATATTAATCACAAATAATGAAAAATAATATAATATCTCATACATATTATAAACTAAAAATTATTTATAAATTATGATCATTTTTATTATATAATATATGTGTATGTCCTCTACAATATTTATTTCAAATAAAAAGTATCATGCTGATAATTTTATGTATCATTATATAAATTGTTTTAATTATTTATGATATAATATATTATTATTTAATGTTATGTATTATTTATTAAGTTTTATTATTCATGTATTTAAAACATATAAAATATACTATATAATGTCATAAATAATTATTATTATTATTGTAGAAACTGTCTTATATGTTTATGATATATTATACTATGTATATTTTCAATAGAATTTAATTAAAATTTTAAATATCATATATTTTCTTACAATAGTTTAGTAATATGTGTAATTTTATAAATTATTATTTATTTCAATATAAAATATTAAATTATATAATATATCATTATGTATTATTTTTTAAATTGTATTATACATTTTAACTTATATATTCTACTATGCTTTTTAGTGTAAGCGGATTGCTCACAAGGCATGTGGACAGTGTACCTATTAAGTTGGGGGATTGATAAACACATGAAAGTCAAGGGAGTAAACATGTCTTTTTGCAAGTCAATGGGTGTCAAAGGATTTACAAGTCATTTTACATGGTGTCAGACTTTTGAAGTGACGGCTTGGAGTGTTAGTGTAAGACGGAGCAAACGTCTAGGGTCTAAGTGATAGCTAAAGTGAGAGTGTATCTGTGTGATATTATGGCAGACCTCAGGGGGTGTCATTGTAATTAACCCTAAAATTTTTAATGAACTTTGTTTAGTTTATAATAATGATTTAATATGAATAATGAGTTCTAAATTCAAATTTAAGTTGTTGTCAATAGTAAGGGTTATTATTTTTTACCATCACTATATATGAAAATATATAACATTTATTCAATAAAGCATAGTCAAAAGAAATGGATAAGATATTCTAAATCAATCATCAAAATTACAAGTTCTAAGTAAATCCTGTAAACTAAATTATATATAAATTAAATATTGATAATTTTATAACAAAATTATTAGACATGATGATATGAAATGCTTGTTATTAATTGATAAAATACTAATTACTTACTAGTAACTAACAATTAGTAATTTAATACATTCCTATATACCTAGTGATTTGCTAAATTAGTAATTATTCTTTCTAATTAATAATCTAAATATCTAAAAAACTAGTACCAGTAATCTAGTAGTTTATATACTTTACAGTTTATTTTATATACTAAATAATAATTAGTATTTAGTATTTACTAACAGTAATATGGTATTAGACGTAGTTTTGGGTCAGTCTAGAAGCTCAAATTGTCCAAATGAAAAATAAAGGAAAATAAAGTTGAAAATTTATAAACCTCACTTGTCAAAATTATTATTACGGCACCATAAAACACCAAATTATATGAGTAGTTCTACAAGATCCGATGATTCCTTAAATGTAGGAATCCCACCACTAATAAAACATCATTTTCCAATATTATAAGAAATCATAAAAACTAGAGTTTTAATAGTGGTGAGATTCCTACACCATACGGAATTCCTGTGGTATTTAATAATTTTCCAAATTATATATATACAACACAACAACAACCAAACACTTTTTCCAATTACTTGGGGTCGACTACATGAATGATGAATCCTATGTTTCCATTCCGCTTTATTTATGGTCATAGCCTCAATCTAGGAAGCACAAATACTTCTACAAAAACTCACCGCGTGATTTATTTATTTATTTGGTGCCAGGCAAAAGTAGTAGCAGCACATTATTAGAATAGCAAAATTCCAATAATTCTCTTTTATAATCAACAAATTAATTATATAAGTAACATAATGTAATTAAAAGAGAAGCAAGTATTTTAACAATACAGAGTGTAAATCGGAGCTTACTCCCAAGGGACATCACCCACAAGCATCCAGTCACCATCTTTATCCTCGTAAGTAAGGACATATTCTGATCCATGCAGCAAATCCTTCAGCTTGCTCTCGCTGAGCATCTCCCTGCCCGGAACTCCATGAGATCCACACTGGCCTGACATCAAACCAAAGCACCAGTAATTGGACCCATTCAAATATTTACTAAGATCATTGTACCATTTGAAAATTTCTAAATGGCTCACTTATAGTAAAACAGCTGAACATCTTCTCAAGGGCAGAAGAGAGCTCCTGGTACGCCGAGTAATTTCTCAAGTCCACTTTCCTTAGATAAGGTGCACCATCCATGCTGACCTTAACAAACAGAGCACCAGGCCCAGCTTTTCCATCGACTTCATCATTATTCTTCAAAGTAGTAGCCAATGTATTCTTCCTAAAGGATCTTATAGGTGGCCAACCCACAACCTGTGCCCTGCATCAGATGGAAGATCAGAGACTATTCTCAAGATTAAGCCTGTAACTTTAACATGGAACTCCCATTTACATGTTTTTTGCACTCACTTAGTAGCAGGTGCACTGATATTGTTATTTGAGCAGTTCTCATTGGAAGAATGAGGCATGTCCTTGACAACATTCCGGGACTCTACCTCTTTCATTTTGGCTGGCTGAGTCCCAGGGATTTCTTTCACAGTACCAGGGTTCAATCCAATGTTTGGAGAAGGCCTGGGTGATTGTATCACATTAACCTCTGAGCTGGCAAGAAAATTTCCCTGTACCATAGATTGGGTTGTTACTGAGTTAAATCAATTAGTAGAAAACATCCAATTTTCTTTAGTATTTTAGACAGTGTCTTTCACCTCCGAGAATACATCCATAGCATCAGAGAACCCTCTTTTATTGCCCGAAATGACCATCTTCTGTGACAGCAAGTTGTTATTATCCTTTGAAGGATGCAAAGGGAAGAGAGGTTTCTCATCAAGTTTTGGGGAGCTTAGCCGGCAGATCTCTGGATCTCTTTTGGGAGACTGGGATCCAGGAAGTCCAAGCCTCAGCTCTGTAGCCTTCAAATTTAGACTGCTCTTATCATTTTTCGATGCGGTGGAGATCTTATAATTGTCTACAGAAGAACAATTAGATAACCCCATGTAATTATGCTCCGTTAACGGTGATGCTTTCTGGCATATACTGCTCGTGGAAGCCGACGAAGCCCGCAAAGTTACATTGCTCCGTCCCTCCTCCCCAACACCAAGCAGTGGTGGAGACATCACAATTTTTAATCACACTCCAATTCCTTTTAAACCTGCTTTATTTCAGGCCATTTGGATTAAAATTCTAACTTCTAAGTGAAGATTCCAACATAAGACAACTAGAGAAGAAGAAGAAGAAGAAGAAGAAGAAGGGAAAGAAAAATTCAAAGCGTTGACCAACCCTCCGTTAAAAGGGAAAGATGAATTGTGGGACCATCTTGTTCTGATTAAAACATCTATTTGGTCATAAAACATACCCTCCATTCAAAGCTGCTAATACAAAATCAGTTACAGTAGTATATAAAAGCCCTTAATATTGGAAGATGCTTAGGGATTAAAATCATTAGAAGACAAAGCATAACAGCATGAAGCTCTTGTCTTTATTTTTGCTTCTTTTTTCTGGTGATGAAATTACTTGCTCATCACAAATTAAAAATAATAATAATAATAATAATAAAGTGGGAAAATCAAAGAACAAACAAATAGTCGTTTTAACCATTTAAGAACTGCAAATTTGTGGAGAATTTTATACAAACAAATAAATAAATAAATAAATATATATATATATTCCACGAAATAAGCTAACAAGAAAGTATTAAATATTGATTATGGATCTATATCACAATTTTAGGAGATAATTGTAAAAATGTTACTTATTTAGAGCTCTTGAGTTCAAATCCTATCTAATACCTTACACTATGGTAAATCTTAACTACTTATAGCGATTCGAACAAAATAGATCAAAAAAGTATTCCAACCAAATCAATTGTGCGTGAATATATCTGTATGTAATATGTAAAGTGCGCACACAGTCAATTTAAGCAATTTAAGTCTAAAAAACACGGACAATGACTGAAACTTGAAGTGCAATCACTAACATTATTATATCTTGAAGGCAAAGGATACAAAACACAAACTGAAAATGAAATTTAACGATTATTGCAAAGTAGCTTAAATTCAAACGGCCATAAAATCACATAACAGATCTATCAAATCAAACAAAAAGCAACATAAACAAGTTTTTAAAAAAAAAAAAAAATGCAAAACTTAATAGAAAAAAAAAAAGAAAAAAAAAGGGAAAAAAAAAAAAGTTCAAGCATAGAGTAACAAAGAACACTAACATTTACAGGAAGAGAAAAAATCCAGAGAAAGTTGAATCTACAGACGTAAAATGCGAGTAAAAAAAAACTCGGTTGTGACATTAAATAGAATTGAAAACTCGCATGCGAAGCTCAGAGTTAGAGGCTTGCCTGAATCAAATTGTAGTCTTCTAGATCAGTAGCTGAAGAGAGAGAAGATGATGAAGTGTTTAGAGTTTCAGAGGAGGTTTGCAGAGAGAGAGAGAAAGAGAGCTAAGGACCCTCCATTTTGGCAGAAAGTTACAAAAGTTCATTTGCTGTCCGATGTGAAACTCGATGCCAATAAAATAACACTTCAAATAAAAAGTCTTTTTCTTTTCTCAAGAAAAAGAAAAAGAAAAAGAAACATTCATTTTCTTAACCAAACTTTTATCAGTTAGATAAAGGAAAATATAGGATTAGTTATGAGAAATATAAATAAAAGAAATGCGTTGGTCTCACGACTCTCACGTCGTTTTCGGATATTTAAGGGGGAAATAAATAAATAAATAAAAGTATAAGTAGGAATCTTCATTAACGACACTTACGACAAAACTAAAATATAAATTAAAGTGCAAGAAGCACTCTTTTTATATGTAAGATGTCTGAACACTTTTCTGAAATTTAATTAACCATTGTTTTTTTTAAATTGTACAAATAAATTCATTCCGTCAATTTTTCAATATTGAAATGTCAAAAATTCTTTCTATTACGGATTTTTTAGTTGTGGGAAGAAAGAGAATTTGAGAAAGATAGTGAGAGAGATAGGGAAAAGAAAAAAAAATATGTGAGAGAGGAGAGAAAAAAGTTTGGATATATATATATATATATATATAGAAAGAGAAGAGAAAAAAAGTTGAGGAGAATTGTGGTCATTTAAAAAGCTTATTGAAAGGGGGTTTTGTTGCACATTTTTTTATATAACAAGGGATTTCTTGCACTTTAAAATAATTTATAAATCAAGTGTTTTTCAGATTAAGTGTCTTCGTGCAATTTTCAGTTTTATCACAGATTCCTTATCATTTTCCTTCATTTCCTCCAATTTTATTATACATAAAATCAATTTATTAGTAAAATTTTCAAATTTATGTTGAAAACTCATGGCCAAAAAATGGCGATGTGTGTGTATATCTATAATGTATCCGGTGAGCGTGTGTGTTATATAACATTTATAATTTATAAGAAATGATAAATTATTTTCAAAACTTAACCAAACAATCCAAAATAAGAAGCAAATAGTTTTTCATATATAAAAATCAAATGGCATACACTGATAAACATCATACAATAATATACTAATTTAATCGACCTAATTCTTATTTTTTATTTCATAAATGATATATTGTAAAAACAGAACAAAGATGGTTATTCAAAATTTCAAACTAGTTTGTAAATTCAAGAGCCATGTTATAAAAGTGGGATAAAATCCTAGGACTTGAATGGTTATGGATTGAAATTTCACACATTTTATTTCCAAAATAGAACTCATACTTCTGACTTCAAATACAAACTTTTCACACCTTCCTATACCCTTGATGTATTATGTTCCATGATTTAATATGTAATTATGTATTTAACGTATAAGTAGAGAGTCATCTTTGTATACTTAAATTTTAGGAGTGGAACTTGGGTGGGCCTAACCCAAGCAATTCAAATTTTGCCCCCAAATTTTATGAGGGTGGGAAGGTACTTGAGACCATGGGATTGGGGCTGGATTTAAATTTGAGAGTTCAAATATATTTTGAACTGGGATTTGGTTAAAAGTTTTACTAATTCGATGAACCCGAAATACAAGAAAAGATTATAATTTTCATATATTTAAAGTTATATTGTTTATGTAAAATAAACTTAAACTTAGATGATTTATAATATTATGAGTATTAACCTAACTTTGACACGTTTGCTTTATAGTTTTGTAATACAAATGTAAATTTGTATATATATGAGGTCAATTTAGGATAGTTTTACTCCTATTAGTAAATTTGTAACACATATGTAATGAAGTTGAAAGGTTCTGTCTATTATATACATGAGATCAATTTAAGAGTGTCAGGGGCACAATTGCCATGATAGATCGATAAAGTATTGAATACTCGGGTAAGAGTACCCATAACTATCATCGACCAATGAAAATTCTTCCCTTCACTTGATAATAGAAAATATTAACTCACCATTGGTCGGAGTGATTAGAGCTACAGTACGTCGGTACCCTTGGGGTAGTCTATATTTTTCTGAGGTTGATGAGGTTCATATTGGCAAATTGTCCTACTAGTGCACCATCTAATCAATCAAAATTCGTGACATGTCCAAATCACTACCCTTCATTGTTGCTTTCCTAACTAAGTTAAGATGAGCTCATAAGATGTCCTAAGCTTTTTTGGCAATGCATCAACTATAGTCTATATTTTGATTGCAAGAGTAGGAGTGACAATATTTGACACGATATGCTAATACTCTTGAGTTGACAAGCAGATTAAACGTATTGTGTTTGTGTTTGTCTTGCCAATTCATTTATAATTTGATTAAATCCGTTTAACTAAACATGTCATGTTTGTTACACACATATATAATTAGACGTTTCGAATAAACGTGTCATGTTCATTTAGAAACGACCATAATAGTATAATTTTTTAATTAAACATGTTTTGTCGTGTTGTGTCAAGTTTTGACCTATTTATTAAACAGGTTATACGAATTATGCCATCTTTCAATAATAATCGATATCGTATTTGTGTCTATGTATATAATAATATGATACCTATGTCATGACAAAACAACACGAATTATCATAAAACACTTTTACCATTGTCCATTAATGGGATAAAACATCGCATGCAAAGAAATTGATTTGCAAGAATTGGTAGCTAGGGGCTCGTTCACTAACGAAAACAAATTTTGGTTTTCTATTTCTATCCGCTAAAAAGGCAAAAACAAAAACAAAAAATATGTTTAGTAAAATGTTTCTATTCTTTGTAATGAAAAATGTTTCTCGTTTTTGTGAAAAGAGGAGGAAATAAAAAAAAAAGATATTTTTTTCTCTTCACTGAAGCAGGACACACTTAGTTAAATAATATATAATATTAAACATAACTTTCACTATCCATGATTTTTTGCACAATTGTTTTCTTATTTACATATTATAATCGTTTTCTTGTCTACTTAGCTAAATAATATATAATAAATTAATATAATAATATATAATGTGCATAAATTATCTATATTAAAATAAAAAAATACTTTGAAAATACTATTACTTTCATCTTTTTTTAAAAAAAAAAATCACTTATAAATAATAACCCTTTATGATATACATGTTATGTATATTATTATCATTTAACTTGTATCATTTTTTAATTTAATTTTCACATATATATGATATCAATTTTAATTTAAGTTACTTTTTACATATATATGATATCAATTTTAATTTAATTTTTTACATATATATGATATCAATTTTAATTTAATTTAATTTTCACATATATATGATATCATACTTATGGAAAACTAATTCTGCTGAAAAGTTCTTTTGTATTGTATAATAGTTACGTGTTCAAATATGAAGAAAAAAAATGTGCAGCAAATGTGTACTAAACACTGTTTTTTATTCTAAAAAATGTAAAAACAACAAGTTTAATGAACGTTATTTTTGTTTTTTGTTTTCACTCAGAAAAAATAAGAATATATTTCTATTTTTTTTAGTACAAAAATAAAAAACGTTTTCGTCGGTGAACGCATCCTAAGTTAGCCATTTTCCATATATCGGAGAGCATTACAACACAATAGCCAAACTAATTGTTTAGCCCATTTTAACAAATTCAAAAACTCCACTCACCTCACTTCTCACCTTTCTTTTTCCTTTCCTTTTCTTTCTTTTCCTTTTCCTTTTTTTTCCCTTTCCCTTGTTGTCAAGAGCTTTTCTATTTTCGTCAATGCAATGTATATGCATATAATTATAAAAGCTGTTGGTATAATTATTGCTAAGTGAATAGCAGTTTGACAGGTATATTATTTTCATAATATTGATAAGTTTTTTTAATAATAATATTTATTATTATTATTTTTGAAAGATTCTGTTTTTCCCACCCCATGTTATATGGAAACACAAATCTTAATGTTATAAATGCCCCACTCACGTGCATGACATGGGCCCCACCCAAGCGCACGCTGTCTAATGCTGTAGGCCACAATGGTGGAGCCAATTAGAGCCGTACGATCCTCTAAACTTGATGCTAGTATTATCTCAGAGTTGCACCAAATAATAACTATTCTTAAATAATACTCCGTATTATATTATGTATGAAAAAATATATATATTGCATACAGTTTTCCATAATAAGTATATTGTTTTGATAACAATGTGATTTATTTTCTTTTTATTAATATGGTTGCGAATATTTAAAAATAGATGGATATTAGTTGAGAGAAAAAAGTTATTATGAGCGCTTATATTCTGTGATGTCACACTATGAACCAACATAAAAAATAACAATAATATATATATATATATATACAGGGCCGGTTCTGAGATTACCAAAATCTCGAGGGGCCCTAAGTGAACTTCCAACATGAGGCCCATATACGCGTAATTTTTTTTTATAAAGTGCAAATTTTTAACACTCCTCTTAAGACTTTTAACTTTAAATATAATTCTGCCGAGATATTGAATATGATTTTCTTCAATATTGTTTGGCTGGAGAAGAAAATTGAAAGATGTTGAAAAGAGGGAGGAATAAAGAAAAGAGAAAAAAATTTTAAAAAAAAGAAGAGAGAAGTCAATAGATTCATTGAAGGAGGCAAATAAAGAAATATATATATATATATATATATATATATATAGACTGTTTTTAACTTATACAATATATAACTATTTTTTTTTTTTGGCCCCTTTCTCTATGTCTTTAACTTATACAATATATATTGTACAATTTTTTTTTTTTGGGCCCCTTTCTCACTGTGTTTAACTTATACAATATATTTGAGTCATTTTTTCTTTGTTTTTAACTCATACAATATATATATATATATATATATATATATATCATTTTTTTTGGGCCCCTAGATTTTGGAGGCTTAGGCGACCGCCTAGGTCGCCTATAGTCCCCTAGATTTTGGAGGCCCTAGGCGACCGCCTAAATCGCCTATAGTCAGGGCCGGCCCAGTATATATATATATAAACACTCATATTGGAAATGCATTTAAAAGAAAAACTAAATCATATAAGTATATATTTTATTAAAAAAATGACATCAGGTTATGTTTATATAAATTTAATTGGTTTATTTATTTATATAAAAAAGTTATTTTATTCAAATATTCACTGAAATAGGCAAGTAAATCACAATGGTTTGATGGCATTAAGGTAGAACACTATAATTCAGGGGTCCCATGAAGACATCTTTTTATATATATATAAAATATATACACATGTGTGTATATACTATACGGTTGAGTGGAGAGAGAGAGAGAGAGAAAGAGAGAGTCACGCAACAAGCATTTAGCTGTAGTTGCGTTTATGGAGGGCGACAAAGGGATAACAAGCGGGAAGCAATATGATGCGGTTGGGGAACAATAAAACGGCTTTTGGAATTTGATTGCCAGGTGTAGACCCACAACAAATAACGTCCTTAGCTGCTGCCTTGGCCCAAGCGCAAATATACCGCGCGTGTAAAATACACTGTACAAAATATCGTTACAAGTAGCAAAACTAGACGAACCAAACTTAAAATGTACTGTTTCGTCCCGTTTTAAAATAAAACGGATCGATTTTAGTTTTAAAAATTATAGAATCGAGTTGATTATTAGTCCATTCGGGTTTGAAGTTCAAGAGCATCGAATTGAACCGTATAATTAATAATAAATATATATAGATATATATTATTGTATACTACACTTTGTTCTATTTTTGTTGATAAAAAATATAATTTATCATACAGTGTAATACAAAGAATCATTACACACATATATTTATATTATATTTAAGCATTGTGTTTGAATCTCTCTAAAAGAAATCACGATTTAATGGTTAAAAATGTTTAAAAAATTAATTTTATGATTCAAAATATCTATGTTTATTTACGGTCTAAAATAACTATCTTTATCTATAATCGAACGGTCACGATTCACCCACTACAGTTTTACCTAATTCACATACACATCTACCTACTTTTACACCTAAAATAACATTATCTTTTTTATAATGTTGTAGGCATGATTACGAGCAATACGCTAGCATATATATATTTCAAAACGTGATTTTTCATTTGATTGGTATGTATACACACATAAAAAAGTTCAAAATTGATCCGAAATCGATGACTTCAATTTAGTTTGGTTCAATTTGATTCCAATATTTAAAAAAAATTAGAATACTTAAAAGGGACAAGCAAGTGTAATCACACGCTAAAGTTCTATTCGCTGAGGGAACTAAAACTGAGTTTTTATATTTTCCTTTTCATTTGTGCGCTTTTGGTAGGTTAATCATATACACACGTAACTCGCACCCATTCTTGTCTCACTATTTAGTATTTATTTGTAGAGATGAGAGATATTGTTTGACTGGTTCTTGGTCGTTTTTATCTTTTCTTTTTTTGACAAATTTTTTTTGTTTCATTGAGAAGAAACTCGTACACTCGTTTTGTCTCTCTTTGCAAACGCGAATCCTTTCATTTCACATCCAGATATCGATGAGATATTGTAAATGAGTGAAAAAAATCTCGCATAAAATTAGTAAACCATAAAAAGTTGAAAAAGGCTCGAAGTTTACGTGTCATGTATATATGTTGAATTGATTATAACTCTATAGTGTATACACATAACCATGTATATATGTTGAAATGATTGAACTGTATAATGTCTACACATAATACTAATCCGTTTTTTATTTTTATTTTTAACCATCTTATGAAATAATATTTTAGAGAAAATTATTCATCATTTTGTGTTATAAAAAATAGAAAAAAATGAACGAATGCAAAATTTTTTGGAATGGGAGCAGGGATTGAAGAACTATCAAAAATTAGATTTTCTCGTTACAGGGTAAAACCGAGACTAAGACATGTTTCTTTAAATAGGGTTGGAGTGGAAATAGGGAATTCCGACTCATACGGTCGTATCAACCCTCTTTGAGATCCCTAAGGCCATGTTTAGATGTATCGAATCGGTGCATTGGAATTAGAATTACCTAAAATTTAGTAATACTGATTTGGTATTCCCAAATGCAACATAAAAGTTTTTTCCAAAATACATGTTTCTTTAAACATGGTCGCAGAGCGTGAAGGAAAAGGGTTGTTATACCATATCCTTTGAGATCCTTAGTTAGGTACCTAGGTTCAATAAGACCATCACTAGTGGTACTTGTCACGCTTGTTGGATTATGAGTCTATGTAGATTCCATGTAATTTGTCTTTTCTTGTAATTTTCATTTATAATAAAATTTGTGGAATGACTGTAATAAGTAATTAGGCTTAGGCTAATCTCTTTTATTCCTTAATGTTTTAAAAGCACAAAACACACATTGATAATTTAATTTAGCACTTAATTATGAATTAATTAAGTATTTTATCTAATTAAGTATGTTTGATAGCAAGTATCACTTAAAAAATAAATGCAACTTAAAACGAGGTAAAAAAATATAAGTGTCAATGATTTCATTTATCACTCAAACTTGAACACTTAAAATCCAAAAAAAAACATATAAAAAAAATCCTCAATTTATAATTACTGCCTAAAATTTCTACTCAGCTCTTAAAAATTTTAAGTTTTATCAAATAGAACCTTACCATTTTTTTTTTTTTGTTTTTTTGAGAGAGGTTAGGTAAGTAATTTTGGGCCAGGCCCAGGTTTTTTTATATAGATCAAGATCCAAATTGCTTGGTGCAATTATGATGTGGTTTAAGATTAGCCCAAGTGGATATGGTGTAATTACAGATTAGCCCAAACCTGATTCTGAGATTGTTAAAAGTGATCAAATGGAGTACCAGTTAAGCTGGGTTTAATTTGTAGCTTTATTAATTAAAAAGGTTTTGCAAAGTCGAAATATAAGGCTTTGATAATTGGGCTTGTCCAAGTGGATATAAGCGGGTCTAAAGCATAGTGAGTCAAAATAGGTCCAACTAGCTTATGCAAGAGGAATTCCCGGATATTAACCCGAACGGAAAACGGGTTGGATAAGGTTGGATTTGGATAATATTCGCCACTTTTGCTCATCATTATGGAAAAGCAATGGGGTCCACCTTTATTTATTTATTTATTTCAACTTTAGGTCCACATTTCAAATACTCCTATTGTAAAATAAAAATAAATAAAAGAAAAACACTGCATATAGATTTAAACTCATCTTCATAATAATTTTTAAATACATGCACTTATGGAGGATGACTCATTTTCATATTGTGAATCAATTTTTTGGTTTTTTGAACCAACTTTGGTAACAATAATATAAAGAAAATATGTGTATTTCACGTATCATATATATATATATATACGGCCATTGAATTTTAGAAAAAAAATTGGATGCTCATGAACTTGAGAATGAAGAGAAACAAACTCAAAACTATGCCTTCAAGTTTAATATATGGTTATTTAATTTGAGTGAGTTGGATTAACAAATTAGCCCAAACTCAATCAACGATACTAAATTTTGACCCAAGCAAAATCCGAGTTGAACTCCCAAGTTCCCAACCCTCTTTCAAAACAATAACTCTTACCATTAATTTAAAATTTCAAATAAAAAAAATCCACAATCATATTCTTCTATTAATATTTAAGAAATGTTGCTTTGAGATCTATCTCATAACACTTGTCACGAGTTCTATATCAGTTTGTGGTTTTTACACGTTCTTTATTTTGACTTCGTTTAACTAAATTATACTATCAACTTTAACCGTCTCGTATAATTTCATTTCATGGTATTTTGAATTAATTTTTTTACAGTGATATCACTTTATTATTGGTTATGCGAGTGTAATTTGTGCATTTTCTTTTTGGGTCCAAAATGTGTTATTTAAAAGAGAGCTCGTGACAAGTATAACAAGGAAGACCTCATAATAACATTACTCTTAATATTTATTCCCATGTGTCTAGCAAATATACATGTTTTAGAATGTTTAGGGCTATAATCATGACTTAAGTTCATGGCGATAATCTAGGTAGTCCCCACTTCTAATTAAGAAGATACTTCACTCCACTCACTCCACTCACTTCTTCGCAATAAATGAGAGACAATTGGGGCTAAGGTACACACAGTCCTGTTCAGTCTGATTTTTGTATTTTTTTGAAATCAAATCGTTTGGTCCGATTTTGCTAAAAATGGAACCGATCTGAACCGTTGTAACCAATGAAACCGTGATCGAGTCGGATTGTAAAAAATTAGACCGAACTATCCGGTCCAATTTAATTTTTTGATTTGGATGGATTTTTATGTACTCTTAACAGGGGCTGATTTACTGATCTATAGACTTGTAAAAGTCCCAAATTGAACTCCATTGGACAAGGCTCTAGATAATCCTTCAACACAAAGCAAAAACAAAAATGGAGATAGGGGATCCCCGAGTCTAGTTCCTCTTGAAGGGTTAAGGCATTCAAAAGGTTCACGATTTAGCACAAAAGAGTAACTCACTATTGAAATGTATTGGAGAAGAATAATGGACACTCATTGAGGAGCAAATCCCATTTTAAGCATTACGAATTTAGGATACATCCACTCAATACTGTCATAAGCCTTTCTAATGTGCAATTTAATATTCATAAATCGTTCCTCGTCCTCTTTTGGTTCTCAAATAATGAATTAATTCATGTCGAACAAGAAAATTATTAAAATTAAGTCGAATGTCAACTAGCAATGGCCTTAGAATGACTCTGTTTGGATTAATTTTTGAAAAGTAGCTTTCGACTTTTCAAATTCAAAAATCATATTAAAGAGTATTTGAATCGGTAAGGTTGAAGAGTTTCGAAATTTAAAAACTTCGTTCAAAGAAAGTTGATGAATACTAACTTACTCATTTAGCTTCTGATTTTTTTTTTTGTTTTACTTTTGTGTAAAAACATTATCTTTAGGCCACATTTTAAAATGCAATGATTGACACTTCCAGGTAAGAAACCGAAGTGATGATTCGCAATAATATTTCAAAAAAGGTAGAGTGAAACCATCGACCGGAATTTTGAGTGGCACATATCCATGATGGATTGCCTTTTCAATTTCAACAATTCACTGTTCATAATGGAAGCAACTGTGGTAGGGATGAGATAAATAAATTCTAGAAAATCAAGAGATATTCAGTAACCATAGAAGCCATACCCTACATATCCTCCACCCAAACCCCATTATCATCTTCCAAACCTCTAATTGCAATTCTCTCTCTCCTCTGAATGGTTGTCTGATTAAAAAAACCTTGTATTTTTATCCCAATTTTGTAACCAGAACATAATTGATTTCTGTTGCCAATATTTAATTCAAAGTCTCATTTTTTTCTTTCATAATAAAAATAAAAAATGCAATAAATAAAAATATCCACTTTAGTGACCCACCCATTACTGTATAAATAAATAAATCACAAAATCCCTGTATAATAATATAATATGTGAACAAGGACACGTCAACAACAAGACAACAACAAACATCTGGTCTAAATTTTGATATTATCCTTTTATTTTTTTAATTCCAACTGTTTCACAGAAATTGCTCTCTAGTCCTATCTTCACGTCGCTGCATTATTGCCCCATCTTGGGTCCCACTCCTACCTATTACCCACCTGCTGACCCGCACGTGCCACTCCAACTCTCTCTCTCTCTCTCTCTCTCTACAACTCTCTCTCATGGCGAAACAGTGCAAATTCTGACAGACCCTAACCATCCGAAATCAAATCAATGGAGAACTATTCAAACTCTTCCTACCCAGATTCCGGCAACTCCTCGCCGCAATCGCGGGACTGTGAAAACGCTTCGTGGGACGAGCCTCTTTCAACAAACTACAAGGTCAAGTTCATGTGCAGTTATGGTGGCAAAATTCACCCTAGACCGCACGACAATCAACTCACATACGTCGGCGGCGACACCAAGATATTGGCGGTCGATCGGAGCATCAGATTCTCCGCTTTCATGTCCAAACTCTCATCTCTATGTGCGGACGTGGAGGTGTGTTTCAAGTATCAGTTACCGGGAGAAGATCTGGACGCTCTGATCTCGGTAACCAACGACGAAGATCTTGAGCATATGATGCTTGAGTACGATCGGTTGTACCGTGTGTCGGCCAAACCGGCGAGGCTGAGGCTGTTTATCTTTCCTCTGAACCCTTCGTCCAGTTTTGGCTCGGAGACCAAATCGGAGAAACAGTGGTTCGTTGATGCGTTGAATTCTGCGGTGCAGATCCAGTCTCTGGAAGGTTCTGCGCCGCCGCCTGCGGACGCGAATCCGGACTTTTTGTTCGGTTTGGATAAAGGACTCGCGCCGCCGGATGCGGCGGCGAAGCTGCAGCTGCGAGATCCGCCACCTGCGCCGACGGTTCCGGAAGTGTTTCCGAACGACAATCTGGCCGGATCGGACTGTGGTTCGGAGGACCGGCGCCTCTTCGGCAATCAGGTTGTTTCGCCGGCGGAGATCCAGAGGCAGATGCAAGATTTGCAGAGATTGCAAATCGCTAGCCATGAACAAGCTGTGTTTCAGAAAAAAAGCGATGAAACGAACCCTGGGAATTATACGGGAGCCTATTACGCACAGCAAGCTCCAGAGAAACTTCCACCGTCACAACCGGCGGCGTACATGACAACCGGAGGTTACACGGTGGCGGCGCCACGGCCGCCAGGAACTGAATCGCCTGTTTACCTCATTCAGACACCTGCCGGAGTGTATCAGACTTCGGGGTTACCTCCGATGACCGGCCAAATCGGTCAGCCTTACTACGGAATGCCGAGGGTGATGCCGGAGGTTTACCGGGAGCAGCCGGTGTACAGTTCGGTCCCACAGCAATCAATTCAACAGCCAAAGTTTGGAGCCTACACTGAAGCCCTTGGAATGGTACGTCAACCTGCAGGTGGTGGCGTTGGGGTGGCTGAGCAGCCCATGTATGCGCAGGTTGGCTACGACGGCGCAGGGCGGCAGGTATACTATACTGCACAGCGAGGTGCTGTACCACCGTATCAGGCGGTGACGGCCACAGCTGTGGCGGTTGATAGTAGGCAAGGCGGTGGCGCGTTGAACCCAGAAGGTAAGGTGGTTGCCAAAGTTCCCCAGAGTTCTTCAATGTGATTTTAATATTATTTCTAATAAGAATTCTTTTATATAAAAATAAATTTGCGGTTTATCCTTTTGTGCACTTTGTGAATGTTTTGGTGTGACGTGTCTAGTGTTTTTGGGCAATGTTTGTTTGTGTGTGTATAAATGATGATAATGGAACATTGTTGTGTGGTGTGTGAATTTTATAATTCTCTGAAGGACTTGTTTATTTTAAATCCTTTATGAGCAATCAATGGTAAATAAACCCCAAGTAAACTTTCTTGAAAGTGGCAAAGCCCATATATTTTAGTCAATCCCAATTCCCAAACCAGGAATGTCTTCTTTAATTGTTGATGACTCTTGTGCTCTGAGCCATGGCTCCAATATTGTCTCAAGTGAATGTCCATTTAGCCCATACATGAGACAATGTCGTACGAGTGAGGGCGTGAAAACGGTAAATTATACTCAAGCGGGAGCGGTATTTATTTAAAAAAATTATTTGACTCATGTATGATGTTACGAATTATATTATGACTTTTAGTTTCGGAATATTATAAAATACTCCTTGAATGTAGAGGTAAGACTACGAAACTTTTCTTAAATTTTGTCGGGTGGTGGAAGGCTCGTAGATTGGGATGATCTTTTATGCTAACTCTGCCTTAGTGTATGATCACAAGGTTTTGTTTAAGATGGTTATTGAAGTTATAAAATTGGGCCTGAAATGGCATGCCACAACTTCAAAGTTCTGACAAATATATAAATAACTAAATAAACTCAATTTTTATTAAAAAAAATGTTAGGTTTGTTAAGGGTAGGGGTGGGACTTGGGTGAGACAAACTCAAGTAACTCGAGTTCTGCCCAAAAATTTTATGGGCGTTGGCAAGGTATGTGAGACATGGGACTAGGATTGAGTTTAAATTTTAAAGTTCGAATTTATTTTGGATGAGATTTGAGTAAATACTTTTCAATCCAAGCAATCCGAAATAGAAGAAAAGTATATAATTATTATATATTCAACCTTATATATTGATTAGGTAAAATAAAGTTAAATTAGATTAATATTATGAATATTCACCTTTTGACATGCTTGCTTTAAAACTTCAAACTAAAAAATTTATAGTAATTGAATTTTAATTAAAAAAACAAAATAATAAATAATATAAGATTTTGATTTCTTTCTAAATTTTGAATTTTATAAAGTTGCAAAAGTTTTAAACATCCAAAGTCTCAAAGAAAATCCTACTCGGTGGCCAGCTCTACCACTAGCCTCATTGTTCCCTTTTTTTTTTTTCCCTATTGATAATCAAATGTAGACAAGTTGTTTTTTATTTATTCATTTAGTGCTTTCATTTGAAAACTTTTAGGAACATGTTATCGGTCTTGAAAGATTGAATGATTAATATATATTTTTTACATGTTATAATTTTTTGTTATATGGTGTTGAAAGATTGAATGATTAATATATTTTTTTTACATGTTATAATTTTTTGTTATATGATCATATGACACAGTTTGGTTAATTTTTGTCACATTTGTAATGTTTATTTATTAGTGAAATATTAAAATTTGGGACGATACAAAAAAATTTTAAAAAGTTCGTGAAACATGTACGGATATGAAAACATGTACGGATATGGTGCGGATTAAAATGCGACGGGTTTCACGAAACTTAGATTTGGAGTTTGGGTGAGCTAACCCTTGGCCCCTGGTCTGGTCCACCCCTGATTAAGGGAATCTAAATGATGGATAGCATTTTCACTCAATGTACCAAAGCTGGTGAAGCTCCTACTTAAACCACCATCTTTTTGCACTCTTTTTAAGAAGCCAAAAGGAGGTCTGACAATTCAATAATTTTGAAGATCTTCATGCTTTCTCCTGTACTCATTTTCACTCAATGGACCAAAGCTGGTGAAGCTCCTACTTAAACCACCATTTCTGGAATAGGAATATTTAAGGTCATTATGGGTTGTGTGCCACTAGTATATCATACAGTTGAATATTCATAATGGCCATCATGTGAATACAACACCCAATTTGACAACAATTACTTTATTAAAAAAATAATGTCAAAAATCAAGAATACCCATCAATATTCATAGTTTTGCTTTGTAGGGCTGAGTTGGCTTATACTCATTCATTATTTATAAAGCAATTTTCACTAGTATGGATGGCCTCCCATTTTCCATGACCATCATTCATGGTAAGCCCAGAATTTGTGGGCCACAATTGATCTTTTACAGGCTAGTTTAAAACTTAAAAGCCATCTAGTAAGAGACCAACCCATTAAAAGGGCTCCCAATAATTCATGCAAATGATTTATTGAGGTCACGCCATCGTCATGAAGCTGACTCTTCTTGAGTGCAAATAATTTTTTGAGTCCAAGTTCACGGCATAAATCAAGTTTTATCAATACGTGTGGAGGAGACGCTTTGCATGGGTCTCTGCTGGGGATTACTCGAAGCAAAAGTCCCCAATACTCCGATTCTGAAAAAAGAAAAAAAATTGGTTCTGGAAGAATAGTATGTTGGACTCTTTCCTGGGTTCAACAAATAGTAATGAAAGGACTCAAAGATGTCCCTACAAAATTAGAAAATGCTCATTTCCAATATACATTCATCTTTGATTTTCTAATCAATTTTTTTCGGTTGTCTAGATACTTTACTGTATGTTATTGACTCAGGGAGGGTTCAGAACAGCTTATTTTCAAATTTTACTAGAAACTGAGTTCAACCAGGTGGGCTGGGCCAGACCGTCTGGATGAACTTGGGCCTGCTTGTCCCGGTCAGGCCTGGTTTACAACCCTAATAGCAGGAATATCACATTCTTTGTGAATGAGCTCTTTTTCAACATGTTTTTGCTGCAATATCAGCTAACATATGGTCACTCCAAACAATCATTTTAGCCATCAACCTTTTCACCCAACACTAAGGAAAAGTATGATTATCATGACAAAAAGCAAAAAAAAATAAAAAAATATTGAAATATCTTTTTCTTATTCCACACCACTTTACTAGCTTGAAGGGATCATATTTTAGTAGTGTTCACCTTTTTAACTTGCAATATCACAAGAAAGAAACATTCTGGCTTCAAAAGTAGTAACATTTCCAGATTTCACTTTCTCTCTGATTTCTTGACCACCAAACAACACAAAGAGCTTAATAATGATATGTATTAGTTTCAGACTATGAGGTGGATTAGCACCGAGGATAAAGTGAGCCTATCACCACACATCATTATTTTTTTGTTTTTCTTTTTCCATAGAAGAGTGGTTGCACAATCATGGGCTTTCACACACAATTTCATTCTCTCTCTCTCTCTTTGATAAACCTAATTAAATAATATTACTTTTACAACCATTATTCTTCTTGTTAATGATTTCCATGAGACAATTCTTTATTTGTTATCAATCTATTCTATCTTGTACCATTGTTTTGTATATATATATATTCTAAGATTTCTGACATAATTGTTTGACCATTTAATATGAGTTGGATTAGCATCTATAGTGGAAGCATTACAAGTGGTGAAAGGGACAAGTGAGATTGAAAGTGAACCTATCCCATTTTTTCCCTGTATAAGAGTGGTTGTGGTTGCTCAATTAGTCAATAATAACTTGTAAAATATAGATGCTTTGGGCTATTACTTCACTCACAGGTCATGTTTGACGGAGCTTTTGTATTGACTTTTACATAGAAGAAAAAGAGAAGGAGAAGCTAAATCAGGAAGCTGGTACCCCCAGCTTCCTTTAAACGCTCTTTTTGGAATTTGGTATTCCCCATCTTCCTTTAAACGCTTTTTTTGGACTCCGAAACTCTTCTGTCTTACCAATCCAAACACTCTCCAAAATGACTTTTAAACTTGAAAAGTCGAAGGCCGCTTTTCAAAAACCAATTCAAATAGGGTCATACTATGGTTTCAGAGGAAAATATATGTGTGTGTGTGAGGGGGTAATCAATTATCTTCATATGACCTATTGATTTCATTATCATTCAACATGCCTACCCTGCAGTTGGTTTGCTCTTTGGAGCTCATAAATGTAAATATGAATATGTACAATATAAACATAGTGAAATGTAAATCATAGTCATTTACAAGTTGAGTGAGAAGTGAGAGTTGTCTATTGTTGTGGTGTGAGTTTTATAAAATTCGAACGACAACTCATATTGTAAAATTTTCTGTCTCGAGCGGAGCCGAGCCGAGCCTCGCTCCCTACAATTCAATAATTAACAAAAAGAGATATGAGGACAGTTGAGGATGAAAAATGATTTCAAAAACAAAAAGAACAGAGGATTGAATGGCAGGGACTGAGTGTAAGGGTGGGCCGGTAAAGGGGCGTGGTCCCTCCAAAAGGTCACAATGTTATGGCACTTTCAAGCAATATCAGCACTTTAAACTATCACACTGACCCCAAAATTTTTACATAATACCCTGACTTGTAAATTAGTTTTACTTTTAGCTTGGAAACTGAAAAAACAGCTTTTGCAATTTCATTCCCTACAATTTTCATTTTTTGGGCAACAACAAAATTGCTCAACCAAGAAAAATAAGTTTAATAATAAGAAAATTGGAAGAACTTGATGAATCTGCAATATCTTTTATTTGAAATGAAAAAATATAAAATTTATATATATATATATATATATATATATATATATATTAATACTAATACGGTTGACCGCTTAAAATTTTAAATGTCTCCAAAATGGAATATACTTTAAAGAAAACCTTTGTAAGAAAAAATTTCTGAATAAAGTATTTTGCAAGGAACAAGTATAAATATTCTTCATGTATGTATGTAAAAATATTTGGGTTGGAAGTCAATTGAAGTTCCAATTGACTTGAAACAATTTGGCAGAAGTCTATTTTTTGATAAATTTCCTTTAGGATATTTCTTATTGAGTGAAGATTTTCTTCAACAATGTGTCATTTATGGTTACAAGAACCACCTACTTCCTAGGTGGACAACTAAAAGTCCCCTGTATTTAGATTATATTATGGTGTTTCTTAGGGTGTGTTGGGTAGTTTTTTCAAGATTTTTTTTCTTTCTTTTTCTTTTTGAGAGAAGAAAGACAAAAAACAGTTTGAAAATTTGTTTGGGGTATGTTTTATGAAAACTTAGTTTAAATTTTTTGATTTTGGAGAACAACTTTTTATAATTCTCTAAAGATGATTTTCTAGAAAAGAATTTATAAGAAAACTCAATCAATCATGCCTTTAGTTTTTTCCCGACCTTTTTCTCCTCCTTGGTTCTTGAGTTGAAGGTAAATATGTTTAATGAGATTCTAAGATTATGCAAGATTTGTTATTTAGAAACAAAAAATTGTTTTCAGATAACTATAAAAGACAACTTTCATTAAACAGAAAACATTTTTAATTGAGTTTTTAAAAATTAATTCTCAAAAACTGTCAACCAAACATGTTTTTGTACATTTTTCTTATTTTTAGTTCTCAAAAATTAAAAAAGAAAATAATGTTTACCATGCTCGGTCGTTTACAGATGTATCTTACTCTTCTTCAAACCATCGGAATACAATATTTAATGGTCCACCATATTAAAATTCTCCTTTTAGATTACATTATGTCATTTCCTACTTTTCCTATGTTCCTTTGCTTCTTGGTTATAGTGCCCAAATTATTAATTTGTACTCTATAGCATTTTAACGGATATAATTCACTGACTCATATGGTTTGCCCTAATTATACGTATGTGTTATGTTTGTAAAAATATTACACTAACCTCCCTCTCGCTCAAATATTGACTAAAATGCCTCCAATCTATTGAAATGATAAGGAAGAACCATTTCCTAATAATGGTCATTTCAACTTGTTGAAGGGAGTTGAGTGTAACTATTTTACAAACATTGCGCCCGTGTGTAATTATATCAAACTTGAGAAAAAGTTAGTGTATTTTACCCTATTTTAAATATATATTTGGTTTTACTTTCTTTCTTTTATGAAAAAAAAGGGGAGTAAATTAGGTAAAGCATGAATATACTTTTAAAATAGCCAATATCCAAAAAAAAAGAAAAGAAAAAATTATTCAATAAAAGCAATTTGCAAAAAAATCTGGTAAAAACTTTTTTTTTTCTTTATTCTAGACTTCTCGTTAAAGTATGTAATTTGAAGAGGCTAACTTGAAGTGAATTCGAGCTTTTATAGGTTCTGATTGCATTATTAGTTACAATTCGAGTTGAAAAAACCGAAACAAAATAATTCAAATTGAGCTTAGACTAGTTGTGGAACAATTTGAATCCAACGGAATTGAATAACCCAATTTTAAATCAAAATATAATCTAACTTGAATTATAAATATCATTACACAGTAATAACCTAAAACACTTTGTTTTCTTCCTTACAAGTAAAACCTTTAATTAAATTACCTACCCAAAAAAAAAAATCATTTAATCAAATGCTTTCTTCTTTTCAATCTTCAATTTTAATATATATATTTTTTTATCATAGAAAAGGCTTTTTCTTTTTTCAATTTTCATGAATATTAGACAATTATTCCGAGTTGAATCAAGTACAATCTAAAATAAACACATATTTCAATCAAAACTTAATAGAAGTTATGTTGCATTTCAGAGTATCGAATAAATACTTCAAAATTACAATGGAAGTAAATTTAGTTTAAACTTAGAATTAAATTTCCTTCCATTTTAATTTTAAAACGCTGATTCGATACACTCAAATATTACTTTAAAATATTTGAGGTAGAATTAGAGATATATTGCTTAAGGTAGTGGTCGCATTGAGTATCAATCTAGAAAGCACGGACACTTAGTATAGGGGTGCCGTGTCCGTGTCGGACACTCGGACACTCCTCGGACACTCGGACACTCCTCGGACACGTGTCGGACACTCCGTAGAAGTGTCCTGGAATTTTTTTTTTTAGGACACGGCTGGGACACGGCAAGGACACGCGGGGGACACGGCGATGTACATTTTGTAATTTTTAAAAGTGCAAAAAAACCACTGAACTTTTGCAAAGTTACAAAAAGACCCATTTGAATTATTTTTTTTAGCATTTCAGCCCCTCATCTTCTAAAAATTGACATATTGACCCCTTGAAATAACTATAATGACATATATCATTTAATATGACTATTATGCCCTTTTCTATATAAATATAGTATTTTCTAAAATAAAAAATTTTTAAAATAAAAAATAGTTAGATAAAATTCCTAAATAATAAATTTAGAAACAAAAAAAATAAAAAAGCCAATATAATGAACATCCTTTTTGAAAATACATTAATTACTTGATAATAAATTGAAGTATTTGTGTGATTTATTATTTTTTTATTGTTAAATTTATGATATTGTGGATATTGGTTAACTTGTTCAATATATATTAATATATTATTTCATAGCCGTATCCCGGCCGTGTCGTGTCCTGTTTTTTTGAAATTTGTCGTGTCGCCGTGTCCGTGTCGTGTCGTACCCGTGTTCCGTGTCCGTGTCCATGCTTCTTAGGTATCAATTTAAGCTGGAGTCAAGGATTTTATAGTTTGATCCGAGTTTGGTCCCCTCTTTTTTTATTTATTTTTAATGAAATGTCAAAAGCATGGGCCAAGACTCGTACAAGAGCCAAAGTTTTGTTAGTCAACACTCATTGATCAACATTCACCACTAAATAGGTTCCTTTGTCGACTAGCGTTTGGTACTTCCAAGGGCATTCAGATGATAGTTTTCTCACTTTGTTTCTTTATATTCAACTTCTAATCAATCAGGTCATAATTTTAGTCATACTAGCACATCACAATCCCTAAAATTTAACTTCACGACTTCTACATATTTTTGCAAAATAATTATATTTTAATTTTTTAAAAAATTAAGTCAAAACGAAACATGAGTGATACTCAAATTAAAACTCTCGAAAATTTTTTTTTAACATAAATGATTTCATCAAAAAAATTCAATTTCTAATAAAAGTGGTGTAAGTTTAAGTAAAGAAAACACAAAGAATATATATATATATATATATGCGCACAAAAACGAGAAAGAAAAAATTATTTTTAAATGATTTGCTTGGCTAGATTTATCTGAACAATAGCCTGACCCACAATTTTGACCAAGCAATTGCAATCTAACAGTACTTTTTCTTTTGGTCAGACCCGGGTTTGGCCAAGCCATTGTGGATGACCTAATCCTCCAAACACTTCATACCTAAATAGATCTCCTCTCAATTTATAAGATTCATAATTCTCTCCATGAAAATTGTTGTATTGTCTTTGTTGTGCACTTACAATAGTATACAATACAATTATATCAAAAATTAAAATACGAGCAGTGACGGACTCAAAAATTTTTGTGAGGGAAGACAACCTTTAACACTAATTTTTTTTCTTCAAGTTATCGTAATAATTCTATTGAATAAATTTATCATTATTCATTGATAACATTTACGTTATTATTAAAAATTTTCAAAAAACATATTTACTTTATTATTTTTTTAATTTATCTATTAAAAATTAAATGAATTTATTAAATTAAATTATTTGTATAGATATATAGAGAGAGAGAGGACAAAGACTCAAAGAGAGAGACGGGTAAAAAAGAGAGAAATAGATCAGATAGTAATTTGGTTTATACATATTTTTTATTTTAAATATATTATATTTAATATTCAAATTATGATAACCTTTTTTCTTTTCAACTTCTTTTATTTAAATCTTAATTTATTATATGTTAACACTTCGGATAATTAATTTCCTAAAAATTTGTTTGTAATTTTTTTGAAATTTGCAGTAAGTTCTTAATATTTTGTGTGTTTAGGAGTAATCTAATGTGAAACTTATTAAAAATCACTTTAAATTTTCAACGTGAAGATTGATGATATAGATAATCCGAATTAACTCGACTTTCTAATCCGAAATCTCAACCCGAGTTTAAAAATTTAAGAATGGGTTAGGCTATGGGTCAGATAGTAATTTGGTTTATACATATTTTTTATTTTAAATATATTATTTATAATATTCAAATTATGATAACCTTTTTCTTTTCAACTTCTTTTATTTAAATCTCAATTTATTATATGTTAACACTTCGGATAATTAATTTCCTAAAAATTTATTTGTAATTTTTTAGAATTTTGCATTAAGTTCTTAATATTTTGTGTGTGTAGGAGTAATCTAATGTGAAACTTATTAAAAACCACTTTAAATTTTCAACATGGAGATTAATGATATAGATAACCCGAATTAACTCAACTTTCTAATCCGAAATCTCAACTCGAGTTTAAAAATTTAAGAATGGGTTAGGCTATGGTTGAGTAGTTAGGGTTGGATTATGGTTGACATTTCATATGTAAGGTTGAGCCTGAGTTGCAGCCCTATCAGATAGAGAGAGGGGACAAAGAGAGAAAGAAAGGGAAAAAGAGAGAGAGAAAGAAAGAGAGGGATAGAGAGAAATATCGGGGGGAGAGGTGACGAAAAGAGAAAAAGAGAGGGGAAGATTAAAAAAAAAATTAGGGGCATGGATCCGTCTCTCGACACGAGTACAACAAGATATGGCAATATAAAAAAAATAAATTATATTTTTATACATACAAAAAATTGAGTTATTAACATTTATGTATAAAATATGATTAATAAATAAAATAAACATTAAGAGTCATATTGCATAATTTGAATGGATAAATTTTGTACTAAATCATGATATATATCTCAATACTACTATTTAAATTAATTTTAAAATTTTCTTAATAATTATATTATGATATTATTATTGAAAAATATATATTTTAATGTACAAAACTTGTTAAAAATGTGTTCAAAAATATTTCTTATTGAGTGAAGGTTTTCTTCAACTATGTGTCATTTATGGTTACAAGAACCACCTACTTCCTCGGTGGACAACTATAAAAGTCTCCAGATTATGTTCTTAGATTAGATTATGGTGTTTCTTAGGGTGTTTTTTCTTTTCAAAAGTTTGATTTTGGAGAAGAACTTTTTATAATTCTCTAAATATTATTTTCTAGAAAAGTATTTATAAGAAAACTCAATCAATCATGCCTTTAGTCCCCCCACCCCCGGCGGGTGTCTCGGCCTCTTTCTCCTCCTTGTTTCGTGAGTAGAAGATAAAAATGTTTAATGGAAATCTAAGGACTTGCTTGATTTATTACTCAAAAATTAATTTCATAAAAGATAGTTATTTGAAAACATTTTTAACCGAGAGTTTTCAAAAAATAGTTATTAGAAACTGTCAACCAAACAGGTTTCTCATAAATATAAAAAACTGTTATAAAAAAATTGAACAAAGCAGACCCTAAAATACTTTGATATAAGCAAAGTCGTGCTTTAATTTCCTTTGAGAAGCACTCCCCCCGGTGTTAGTTAAATACTACTTAAGAGTAGTAAGCTAATTGGCTTGATCATAAAGCTCTACTTTACAACGGTCATATAATATGTTTAGCGTGAGATAAATTACAAGCATTATGGAGGAAATCCAAGCAGTAAGTAGAACGTCATTTTGTAGAATTGTAAGAAAAGTCAAACTGATATGGCATTCGATTTCCTCTCCGATTAAACAGAGAGTAATGGACTCTTTTTGCACCCAGTTTTGGGAGAGTGCATGGTGACCATGCTCAGCCATATATGGCTAATTGGTTTGTACACACAAATTTCATGTCCGAGAATCTAAGAATGAAATTTAGTAACAAACAATTAATTTTATTAACTTCAAAAAAAGGGGTACAATTCTCTGTGGTCGATTCTTTTATAACAAAGAATCTTCCTCTAATTCAATCTCCTTGATGTTTGGTATAAGGGCTTCAAAAACTTGTTCTTGAACCGGCGGTGAAGAGCTTTCTTCAAATCTTCAAGATTGAGGAAAGGCTTGACTGAATTTTCGATCGAGTGCCGATAGAGCTTGATCTCGATCGGTGGATTGAAGGTCTTCGAAGAAGAACGACACTTGTGTGACGTGTTTGATGTTCTTCGTCTTCAGATTCTTCGCGGGTTGAAGGTCTTTGAAATAGAACGACACTTATGTGGCGTGCTTGTTATTCTTCGTCTTCAGATTCTTCAAGGATTTAAGGTCTTAGAAGTAGAACGGCACTTGTGTGGCGTGCTTGTTGTTCTTTGTCTTCAGATTCTTCGATGATTGAAGGTCTTAGATGAAGAACGACACTTGTGTGGCGTGCTTGTTATTGTTGTTCTTCAAATTCTTCGAGGATTTAAAGTCTTTGAGGTAGAACGACACTTGTATGGCGGCTTTTGTGTTCTCTTGAACTCTTTGTGTCTGTCCTCCTCTCTGTGTCCCTCCTTCAAATGTGTAGGGTGACCTTGTATTTATAGACAAAAGAGTGGGGGTTTAATTTGGTAACTCCCCATTAATTGTGCCAACTTTCATAAAAAAAAATATTTTGCCTTCTTTTATATGGAAGTAAATTAAATTTAAATTTGAATTATCACACATGTTTTTTTAAAGGCCTGAACCTTTAAGATTTTGACACGTGTCTGTTGCTAGGACCCACAATCGTAGACTTAAGTTGATCAAAAGTGTTTGACTTATTGAACAATCGGACGGTGATTAATCTATCATAAAATTTACGTGTCTACATGGTTATATAAAATGTACAGACACTTCACAAGGGTGTCGTATTTGTGTCGGATACTCAGACACTGTATCGGACACTTGAAAACTCTTCGGACATTTTGTAGAAGTGTCTTGATTTTTTTTAGACACTTCTTGGACACTCCTTGAACACGTATCGAACACTTCGTAGCAGTGATATATATTCAAGTATTTCGAAAGAAAATTATATACAACTAAATTATGATTAAAAATCTAAACTAAATATATGTAGAGGACTAACAAGTCTGGTTCTTTAATTTATTTTAATTTATTTGTCTATTATTGTTTATAAGTTTGTTTGGTAATTAATTGCTTGATTATGAATTGAAGTATTTCTGTAATGTAATCTTTTTTTTTTTGTTGAATAATAAATATATATTAATATATTATATTATTATTGTTAAACACCATCTACTCTAAAAGGTTAAGTTGTTAGAGAGGGTGCAACTTGAATATTTATATCTATAACACGTTCCCTCAAGTGCGACTTGGTTGAGTACTTGCGTGTGCCCAATCTGTGATAATTTTTAATTATCGGGACAGGATGACGACGAGGTTGAAACCCAGGATCTGTTGTTACCTGAGGCTCTGATACCATGTTAAACATTATCTACTCTAAAAGCTTAAGTTTTTAGAAATGGTCAACTTGAATATTTATATCTCTAACAATTATTTTATAACCGTATCTTTGCCATGTTCATATTTTATTTTTAAAATTTTTTTTGTATCATCATGTTCGTGTCGTGTCGTGTCGTGTCGTATTCATGTTCGTGATTCCTTGAAAGTTGTATTTTACTCTTCTTCAAACCCTCGGGAAACAAAAGTGAACACACACTGTTCAGTAGCAATAGAGGCTGCTGTGGCTGCTATGGCAAAGGACTTCATCGGCCATCCTCTTTGGACTTTCCGAAATACAATACCTAAAATTCTCTTTTCAGATTAATTTATGCCATTTCCTACTTTCGTATGTTTCTTTGCTTCTTGGTTATAGTGCCCAAATTATTAATCTGTACTTTATAGTATTTTAAATATATATTTTGTCCTTCTTCCTTTCTTTTATGAAAAAAAAGGAAGAAATTAGGTAAAGCATGAATATATTTTTAAAATAGTCAATGTAAAAAAAGAAAAGAAAAGAAAAAAATCTTTAATAAAAGCAATTTTCAAGAAAATCTGGTAAGTATTTTTTTTTCACCTGTGTCTTAATGAAACAATCTTTTTAAATTTATTTTAGACTTCTCATTAAAGCATGTAATTTGAACAAACTTATTTGAAGTGAAATTTTAGTATTAGTTATAATTCGAGTTGAAAAACGCAAGCAAAATAGTTCAAATTGAACTTAGACTAAACACTTCACTTTTCTTCCTTACAAGTAAAATTTCGTGTAGACATTAAAAAATTACATGATGAACCCAAAATACAATTTGAGTTTATTTTCAGTTTAACTCACTTTGAAATGTGCCCCAATGAGTCAGATAATTTGAAACCCAAACCCACCACAAATAAATGAGTTATGAGTTGGTCTAAATTATTTAAAAAGTCCAAGCTCACTTGAAAATGGGTCTAATTGATAATTATATATATATATATATATATATATTATTGGATAATTATTAAAATTATCATAAATGATAATTATAGGATAATTATCAAAAGAACATAAAGTTACAAATCTACCCATCCAGTGAGCCAATAAATAAAGGTCCAGAGGTAAAGAAAAGGAAGACCAGAAGATTCTCAGAAAAAAGCTGAAACTCTGTAGAAGTATTCACTCAAAATCCAAAACTCCAAAGCACATAAACCCTAAAGGAGAAGAACAACAAGTACATCATCCACGTGTCGTTCTTCACCAAAGTTTCAATCCAACTTAAGATCAAGCTCTTGCAGCTCTTGAAGCCGGATTATCAAAGAGATCAAATTAGAGGACCTTATCTTGTAAAGATTTAATGAGGATTGTACCTTTTTTCTTTAATCAATAAAAATTGTTTTTTGTAACTAATTTTTGTTCCTAAATTTTCGGACAAGAAATTTGTGTGTACACCTCTAATTAAATTACCTAAACCCAAAAAAAAAAAATTCATTTAATCAAATGTTTTTTTCTTTACAATCTTCAATTAAAATTTTTTTTATCATATAAAAAACTTTTTCTTTTTTCAACTTTCATAAATATTAGACAATTTTTCTGAATTGATTCTAGTATAATCTAAAACAAACACATATTTCAATCAAAACTTAATTGAGGTTATGCTGCATTTGAGAGTACTGAATAAATACCTCAAAATTACAATGGGAGTAAATTTAATTTAAACTTAAAATTAAATTTCCTTCCATTTTAATTTTAAAACTCAGATTCAATACACTAAAATTTTACTTTAAAATATTTGAGCTAGAATTAGAGATATATTGCTCAAGGTAGTGGTCATATTGAATTATAGTTTGATTAGAGTTTGGTCTCTTTTTTTTTTTCAATGAAATGTGAAAAGCATGGGCCGAGACTTGTGAACTACTTTTAGTACTTCGAGCGGCTTTTGGTAAAACTCGAACAATTTTTTGAAAACACGCTGTGAAACTTTTGAGGATTCAAAGATGCTATTGTTATTTTCAACGATATGACTCGGTAACAAATCGTTTCTTCTAAAGTAAGTCCCACACGTTTTGCTCGTAACAATCCAATTAATTTTCGGGATGAAAAAATATTAGACATTCCATCTTTTGACATCAACACTTTCAACGTTATTTTCACATCATAATTTTAGTCAAACACATAAGAATGTTATGATCTTTAGAAATTATCTGCACAAGTGAAAAATAATAATATTTTAATTTTTTTTAAATTGAGTTAAAATATAACTTAAGTAATACTTAAATTGAAGTTCTCATAATTCTCTTTTTAACAGATATGATTTTATTAAAAATTCAATTTTTAACATATATATATATATATATATGCACGCAAAGAATGAGAAAGAAAAAAATTAATTTTAAATGATTTTCTTGACTAAAAGGTTGGCTAGATTTAGTCGAACAATGGTCTGACTCACAATTTTAACTAAACCATTCCAATCCAACGAAATTTTTTGCTTGGCGAAACCGACTTGGCCAAGCCACTGTGGATGGCCTAATTCCCCAAACACTCAATAGCTATATAGATCTCCTCTCAGAGCATGAGAATCAGAATTCTCTCCATGAAAATTATTGTATTGACTTTGTTGTGCGCTTACAATAGTACACACTACAATTATATCAAAAATTAAGATACCAGTACAGGATATGGAAATATATAAAAAAATAAATTATATTTTTATACATACAAAAAATTGAATTATTAACATTTATGTATGGAATATTATGATTAATAAATAAAATAAACCTTAAGAGTTATATTGCATAATTTGAATGGATAAATTTTGTATTAAATCATGATATATATCTCAACACTACTATTTTCATAAATTTTAAACTTTTCTTAACAATTATACTATGATATTATTGTTAAAAAAAATGTATTTTAATGTACAAAATTTGTTAAAAATGTGTTTTAAAATATTTAAAAAGTATCGAATAATCTAAAAAAATATTAGATACGTGGTATAAATAAAAAAATGTATTTTTAAGTAATAGATACGTTTAGAAAATATCATACACGTATCGAAGAGTATTCGAAAAATGTTGATATTTAATACGGACATGAAATGATCATTGTTAGTCTTGTAGAAGTATTGTGCTTTTTAGAACTGAAGTCGAGGATTTTATATTTTGATTTTGATTTTTCTTTTTGCAAAATTTTGACACGAAACGAGCATTGTTAGTCTTGTAGAAGTATTGTGCTTTTTAGAACTGGAGTCGAGGATTTTATATTTTGATTTTGATTTTCTTTTTGCAAATTTTTTATTTGAAGTTTGGCCTATTGTATTAAACTTTTTACTTATATACTTTTCCCAAAAAAAAAACTTTTACTTATATTAGTAAGAGAGTAAGAGCCTTTTTTTATTTATTTATTTTTAATTTTTTTAATGAAATGTGAAAACCATGGGCCGAGACTCGTTCAAGAGCCCACAACATGCAAAGGTCAAAAGACAGACAGAGACATAGACATCAGATGTCAAGTCTTATTAGTCTGCACTCATTCATCACCATTCCCCACTACTTTTATTACTTCTAATCCCCAAAACACTCCATACCTAAATAGATCTCCATGAAAATCGTTGTACTGACTTTGTTGTGCAGCCACAATAGTATACAATACAATTATATAATAAGATACAAGAGTGATGCAATATATTTGGGTTGAAGATGGAATAATATTAATACAAGACATTTATATATAATAAGAGATAATAAAAGTTCCTATAAATTTTATTATCTACTAATGTATTATTGACATAAACATTTCAGAGATGAGATACTCTATTTTTATCTGATTAAAAATACTTGTTAGACACTAATTATTGGAGTTGCACAAAAAAGACACTAATTATTGGAGTCGCACAAAAAAATCGATCGAAAATTTTAGCATTACCCCTCATACTATTACATTCTACCTCGATATACCAATGTAACAATTTTATTTTGAAAATATAATATGTTTGCATTCAAGACACAAATGTACTAAAAATATACTTTACAAAATTTTATAATAGAGAAAATCTGATGGAAATATAAAGAACCATGACTACAAAAAAATGATGGCTTAGTGCACTATACTCCTCTCATTGTGGGTTTATAAAGTCCGAGCAATTTTACCGTTATGTCAAAGTCTGCTTCAATGGATGGATTGACTACATGATATTTAATTCAAAATATATAGATATTTATTTTGCACCATATGTCAAGATTTAGTTATGGAAAATGATAATGCATTCCATTATGTTATAAATGCACATTTTTTTTTGTTTTTTGTTTTATAAAATTGAATTAAAAACAATAATATCATTTCACATATAATTAAAGTGCATTTATCCTTTTTTTTTGTTTCTTTTCTAAATTTGAATTAACTACAAGAACAATTCTATCATTTCAGGTATAATTTAAAGTGCATTTATCCTCCTTTTTTGTTTCTTTTCTAAATTTGAATTAACTACAATAATGTCATTTTTTATATGATGTAGTGCATTTATCATTTATTTTTTATTTTTTATAATTGAGTTAAGGACAATAATGTCATTTTATATATAATTAGAGTGCATTTATCGCATCCTTTTAGTTATTTATTGATATAATATGATCGACAGTTGTATTAATTTTTTTTCCAAAATGCTCACCCAATCTTTTATATCAAACCTACACTGTCCCAAAACCATTTCCAACCGTCTTCAAGACCAGTTTTATTTTATTTTCTCTCTCATTTTCCCAGAAATCCGGACGGAGAAAAGAGCAGCACATCTTCGTCTTGCTTTTTCTAGCCTACCAATCAGGCTTCTCTCTCTCTTTTCCTGCTGTTGAGCTGGATTTCAAAATTTTCCTTTCCTTCAATCCCAAGCAGCTGAGTAGTTTAAATATATGCAAAAAAGGCGAAAAGCCAAAAGCTTCTTGGTGACGCACCACTTGCTTTGTTGAATTTTAGTGATTTGAGAGAGAGAGAGGAATGTAAGTGCTGATATTAAGAAATTTAGTCGAAGAGAGAGAGAGAGAGATGGTGGTGAGGAAGGTTGGGAAGTACGAGGTCGGGAGGACGATCGGCGAAGGAACATTCGCGAAGGTGAAGTTCGCGCAGAACACAGAGACTGGTGAGAGTGTGGCCATGAAAGTTCTCGATCGTAGCACAATCATCAAACACAAGATGGCCGACCAGGTTACTTTCTCTCTCTCTCTCTCTCTCTCTCTATATATATATATATATATATCGAAAATTGGTTCTTTAGGCAGTTAATTGAGCGATTGGAATTTGAAATGATCTATATGTTACTCAACAGATCCAAAGCTTCCCCTTTTATTTTCTTTATAAAAGTTCAATACAGTACAATACATTTAAATGAGATCATTTTGAACTGTATACTGAGGCGCAAATTGGGCTAAAACCCTATTAAAAGTCTGCTTTAGCTGGTCTAAGTTCTTCAAAGACGTTATGACATTGATGAATGTAAATACACACACATATGTATAGATTTATGTATATACTCTGCTGCAAGTGTACTCCAACCTGGTGTTGAGGGTTGTCTTCTCAGTTTCTTCAGCAAATGCATTCAACAGCCGCAGGCTGATTGGCATTTGGCGATGAGAAAGCTATTGAATTTGTGGGAATAATTTTTGTTTCTTAAAAATGAATGGATAGTAATTATCGAAAGAATTAGTCAAGAATTTAGGGAACTAAACCTGGATTGGGAATAAACTTTATATTGTTAGTAGCAGTAATTTCTTTTGAATTTAATTAGAGAAGTTGGTTGCAGGTTGCTTGACTGGTAAAATCCACCATGGGCTTTACCACAGACCTGGTTCAAGTCTCCGTAAGAGCTTGATCTTCTTATATTAATACTTACGTCAAACAGGGTGGTAATTTAATTTGTTCAACTAATTGATTGAGGTTTTCATTTATAAAATTGTCACAATAACCTTTCTGACCCGAAGGATGAAAATAAAGATGCTAGCTAGCTTGGCTGCTAAATTTGGGTTGGTGACTAGCTTGACTAATTACATCTTTCTGCTCTGTGTGTGTGTTTTGGTGATAGGGTGAGGGAGGATGCATGCATATCAATTTTCAATTTTCATGATCTCTCTCTCTCTCTTTGTTTAATGCGTAAATTACTAAATTTTATGTTTTCACTGATGCTAAACTTTTAGTGAGTGGTTTCTTTGGTTTACATGATGCAGATTAAGAGGGAGATATCTATAATGAAGCTTGTCAGACATCCATATGTTGTTCGTCTACATGAAGTATGGGTTTAGATTCAAGCCTTCTATTGTGAAAAACTATTATTATTATGATTATGATTATTAATTTAGTCACTTTGGACTCCATGAGTCTGGATAAGTTCTCTCTTTAGTGATTTGTGGTTTCTACTAACTAAATTTTGTTTATATATTAGGTTATAGCAAGTCGTACAAAGATCTACATAATCTTGGAATTCATTACAGGTGGCGAATTGTTTGATAAAATAGTGAGTGTTCTAACTTCATGTTGAACAGCTTAAGATAAACTAGCTGTATGTACTCTATGCATTATTCAACAGCTTTAGTTAGACTAGCTGTATGTACTCGTAAGAATTGTTCTTATCACATTCAATAAGAATCTGGTATTAAGCATCTTTATGCAGGTTCACCGTGGACGACTTAGTGAAGCTGATGCTCGGAGATACTTCCAACAGCTGATTGATGGTGTTGATTATTGTCACAGTAAGGGAGTCTATCATAGAGATTTGAAGGTCTTCCTTGTCTGACACCAAAAGAATCTTTTTTCAATTATCTTTTCATGAAACTCTTACAACTGTTTCTTCTATGTACAGCCTGAAAATCTTTTACTAGATTCCCAAGGAAATCTTAAAATTTCAGATTTTGGACTCAGTGCATTACCTGAACAAGTATGATCTTTTTCAAATTTTTATTAATTTATCTATTTTAACATTGTTGGACATAGAAATCATATTATAACGTTGCCTCCCGGTGATGCTTGTGCATAGGGTGTCAGCCTTCTTCAAACAACCTGTGGAACCCCTAACTATGTTGCTCCGGAGGTAGTTTTTGGGGGTAGCTTCTGACTTTGTGGTTTGATGAGGACATATATGTTTCTAATTTTACTCATCTAAGTATTAGCTATTTCTTCTTTTATTTTTCTGCTCTAGGTCCTTAGTCACAAGGGTTATGATGGTGCCGTGGCAGATGTTTGGTCATGTGGGGTCATCCTTTATGTTCTGATAGCAGGATATCTCCCATTTGATGAGATTGATCTCACTACACTGTACAGTAAGGCATGAACTGTTATCACATTTACATTCTTATGATTCTTGTGTGTACAATTCGCTGTCAGCATTGCATTTATCTGGGTGAAAAAGCTCTGTGAAAGCAACATTTGCCTTTGTTTTGGATGTATGTTATGAAGATGACATAACTTGAATTATTACAACTCAACAATTTACTGCAGGTTGAGAAAGCAGAGTTTTCGTGTCCATCCTGGTTTCCAGTAGGAGCAAAATCTTTGATTTATCGAATTTTAGACCCTAATCCTGAAACAGTAAGTATTGACTGCCTGACAAAATTTACACATTAGATATTATTTCTTTCCTGTTTTGGCTGCATTAATTGATTCTGATGTGTAAGAAGGATGAATAGATGGGTCTAACTTTTAGTGGCTGATCACTGATGCTGATGTGAATTATTTGGAATAATGGTCAGAAAAAAAATGGAATTCAACATATGTTGATCCAACATTTAAGCTCGTGCTAATGAAATCCAACTTTTTTGTTGAGTTACTCATTGCATTCTTTTTCTTGGCTTCGTATTCACCCTTCCAAGCCTTTTGTATAAATCAGATCTGGAACAGACAAAAATGTGCCTAAATAGAATGTTTTGTGCAATCTTGGCTATTGTGTTTAATAACTGGCACTTGAACTTTGATTTGGTAAGGGCCTTCAAACCAGCAAATAATATGAATATTTAGGCTGGTGCATTCCCCAAGGAAATTGTTGATAGCATTATAAACATCTAGGATGAGTCTAAGATTGGACATATATAATTTATGCTGTGGTATTTAATACCTGGCATCTGCACTTTGATTCAGAAAGGGCCTCCAAATTAGAAATAATTTGAATATCTAAGCTCATAAATTCTCAAGGAAATTATCAATAGCAATAGAAACAGCTAGAATGGGTCTAGAAGTTGGACAAAAGTTGCATTATGTTCACAAATGAACTTTTTGGAATTTATAAAATCCTATCCGATAGTTGGAACTTTATCCATCATAAAATATAAATTGACATACATGTTATTAACTTGAACTACAATTTATGAGTTAAAGGTAATTTCTTACATAAAAACGGGTTCAAGCCAATTGAATAAGACATTTAATATGAATTGGAATCAGATAACTCTTTGAAAATATCTCCTTTACAAACTTGGGACTCGTGCTTGACTACAACTAATAGACAATAACACCAGAAGTAACGAAGAGTGGATTATTATAGTATACAAGAAAGCCTTTTTAGGTTTTGTATGTGATGCCATATGTCGAGTGCTGGCATGTCATAATCCGGTGCTCCTTAACCTCTTAACTTGTGTTGGATGGATTGGAAGCTTTGAGAGAAAATTAGCACCATTCAACATCTTATGGCAATTTTTATTGTATGATCTGCTTTTTGAGAATACTTGGATAGTTAGTGTACCATCGCACTATAATATAGTCATACCCACTTTTGATGGCTTGATGGAGCTATCAATTGATGCATCAGTACTTCTGTATCTCACTATTCAATATTTTGCCATTCTATCTTATCTGGAGATGTGTTTCATATGAGCTTGAATTTCCATAGGTAATCTATAGCCTTAACAATTATGAACTCGATCATTTACCATAATTGAAGTTCCTTTAGTTCTGGTAGTCACTGACCTTTCTCTGCATGTGTGTGTGTGTGTGAAGCGTATTCGGATTGAAGAGATAAGGAATGATGAGTGGTTCAAAAGGGGTCATGTTCCTGTCAGACTTCCTGAAAATGAAGATATTAACCTGGATGATGTGAATGCTGTTTTTGATGATCCCGAGGTTGGTAATGCTTTCAAGTGCTATTTATCTTCCATAGCATTTGGTGTCATATGAAATAGTGGTAAAGTCATTAAATTATGCATTCTAATAAGATTGGTGCAGAGTTTGTGAGGCTTTCAATTGATATATTTCGACGATTACAAGGTGTTATATGAATTATTGAGTGTGTTTCTAACATCCCTTTTAATCCACAAATTTGAAGATTGGAGTTACTCTTCTTCATCTTTAGTCAGGTCTACTCAGTTTAAATGTTTAGAATTTTAATAATTGCAAATAGCTGGCTATCTAACTTGGAAGTTTCTGTAAAACTATTAGAATGTTGATATTCAAAATAGAATTTAGGCAAAACTCAACAGCTCCAGTGATCAGCCAGGAAGCACAATCATCCAACTGATTGGCTTCTTGACTTCAACGTGAATGTTCTAGTCATCCGTTCATGAACAGACACATTAAGATATTAAATACTACTAAACATTTAACGTTGATTCACTTATATAATAGAAATGGATTTGACCATTTTAGAACCCTGAGGTACTTTAAGGGACGGTTCTCTAATTGATTCTCTTTATCATCTCACTTCCACTCTACACTGGTTAGTGGTTACTAGGTTAAACACTAGGTTTTTGCTATTTCATTAGGTAAATTACTTGAAGGTAGAACTCTTTTATAGTTGATAAAGAGGACACCCACCATAGAATAAGCCTAATTAAAGAGAAAATTACCTCTTTTACAAGGAACGAGCTTCCATATGAGTTTTAGTTAGAATATTGCAACTGTTTATTTTGGGTCTTTCCCCCCTTAAGATTCCCTGTTCAATGGTATCTTGTAGGAAGAACAAGCTAATGAGCATTGCAGCAATGAAGATCTGGGACCTTTGATTCTTAATGCATTCGACTTAATTATTCTCTCTCAAGGCTTGGACCTTTCAGCTATGTTTAACCGTGGGCAGGTATTTTACAAATCTTTTACTTCTACTTCAGTCATTTGTAATGATGCTTGAACACCTCTTTATCTCAAATTTGTGCAAATTGTAGTTCATTATTTTCCACACAATGTGTTCCATATAGCATTCCTGAATTATTGAAATTTTTTATAATTGCTGCCTCTGGTATTGCTCTAGAAGGACATTGCAAATCTTCTCTTACTGCAGTTATATTTCATATTCTTGAATTGGGTTTGATGTAATATCGTTTATATATTCAACTGATAGTTTAATGTCTTTTCTTCATACTGCCATTAATATATTTGATTTTGTTGTCTTTCTCAACAGGATTCTGTGAATCATCAAACACGCTTTGTTTCACAAAAACCAGCAAAGGTGGTTTTATCCAGCATGGAAGTTGTTGCACAATCAATGGGTTTCAAAACACATATTCGTAATTATAAGGTAGACCAGTTGGAATTTGTTATTAGCAAACATGTTTTATTTATTTTATTACACAATTAATTTTTCCCTCAATATCTCTACAAGTTGATAAAGTAACTGTACAAGTAACATAAAAGAATATCAAGGAAATTCCTGAACTCATTTAAACTGAAATTTTTATTTTTCAGATGAGGGTGGAAGGTCTTTCAGCGAACAAGACTTCACACTTCTCGGTAATTCTGGAAGTAAGTTCTGAGCCCGATTATCCACTCTCATTTCAACCGGTATTTGAACTTTAGTCATGCAATCTACTTTCTTTACAGATATTTGAAGTTGCTCCCACATTTTTCATGGTAGACATTCGGAAAGCAGCTGGAGATGCTAGTGAATATCTCAAGGTCAGTTGTTTAATTTAGAGACGCTCTCTCTTTTACCCATCTGAAATGGAATAGGTCTGCTGCTCAAATTTCACTTTGCCAACATGTATTCTGCTTTCATTGCAATTAAATCTTGCATATTATATTGCCCTTCATTTTGTACTACATATCCTCTCTCTCTCTCTCTCTATATATATATATATATATAAAATTAAATAAGAAAAATGTCTACCTAAATTTCATGGATTCTGATAGTTGAGACTTGCACTTTCTTTGATCAGTTTTACAAGAACTTTTGCAGCAATCTTGAGGATATCATCTGGAAGCCACCAAATGAATCATCCAAATCCAAGACTAAGAATAAAAGGCGTTGAGTTTTAATCTGGAAGCATAATCTACTTGCCTTGTGTGTTTTGTAGAAGATTCACCTATTTCTTTTAGAGATAACTACTCTACAATCATAAGATAGCGATTCTATTGCAGTGTTACCGAGCCCATCCCACCCAAAAGAAGAGGTAGGCCTCTCAAGCTGAGCTGAACAGAAACTCCCCCAATTTTTATAATTATTGTGTAATTTTTATTTTATCTATAAGCTTTATCTCTCTCCTGTCATTGTAATGCCATTAAGCCATTTTGTAGCCAGAGGAGTACAAGTTATCATATATATGTATATTGAAGTTTCTTTTCTACAATGGCAAGTGTTGTCTCTGTTTTTTCTATTTTTTAACAGAAGAAAGAATATTTGAAGCTTCACCGGTTCTACAGGATGGCATGATTTTATGGATTTTATCATAATTTTGATGGTAGTGTGTGTTGTCTTCTACATAGACAGATTTACATGATTAAATTAAACCATATGGTTTTCTTTTCCTGCATTAACTTCATGACTAGTCTATGGAAAGCTTAATTGTATCATCCAACCATTAATAGTGTGTTTGGATAAGTAGGAGAAGGAGTGCAACGGTGATGCCACGTCACATGGCTTGCATGACTGGTTAGGTGCGAGTCTATTAATCTGTTTCGAGGAAAAAGAAAATGATAGTTATCATTCATTTATAGTGTTTGGGAGAAATAAAATTAAGAGAGAGAAAGTAAATGATTTTTGTGTTCAAAAGAAGCAAAATGAGAATTTACTTGTTATGAAAATTATGAGCAAAATGGGTAATTACAAATTATCAACTCTTTTCTCTTCTCACTGGTGGGAGGCTAACAATATTATTTATCTTCTCACTATCTTGAAAGAGAGTACGTCTACAATATACCGAGTGAATCTGGATCGTGTGTGTTGTACACGCAGGGTAGATTCCATCACGTGTATGCAACACACAAAGTTTAAATTTATCCGTAGGGTGGATCCCATCACGTGTATACCACACGCAAATTTTAAATTTATCCGATATATTGTAGATATTTTCATTAGAAGGATGCCAATATTATTTTTTCAGGGCTTAAAAAACCTATATTCCTCTCTGATAAATCATGTTTGATTTAAGCTCTCTTTCATTCATTTTTTTTTTCCTTTCTAATTCCTTCAATACAAAAGCAAAAAATACAGTAAAGAGTTCAGTGTGAAGCTTCTAACCCCACGAGTATGATATGAATTCAAGTATGACTGGAGTCACTTCCAGGCATTTGCATACAAAATCCCCCTCATTCAAATTTGCAATTCTCACTATTTTCAAAAATAACTTTATTGGTCAAACTTAACATTTTTTAGATTTTTTATAATCTGACTATTTGCATATTTATGTTGGTGCTTTATGTAATTATATTAACTCTATACTACACACAACTTGTCCTTAATCATTCATACTAAGAATAAATCTCTATATTCCCAATAATTCTACATACAACTTGCCGTCAAAGTAGACCTCACAAACGTACAAAATCAACAATCAAAACGATCCAAAAATTCTCATTTTTCACAATTTGAAGCGAGTTTGCCTTATTTAAACATTTTGGCACATTCACAAGTTAAAACAACACCCATAAATTTCCACAATATCAGTATTGATGTTAAAAACAACCTCACTCTAGAAAAACCTAAAACTATAAACAACATACGCACACTATTTCATGTGAGTTCAACACACTATTCCATGTGAGGTTCAAATTGCTCACTTTTTCTTTAGAGAGGTGAGTTCATAAGGTCATACCACTTGGACCGTGTTTCCGTTATAATAAGAATGTATGGGCCTGGTTAGAAAACTGTTTTTAGATACTGATTTTTACTTTTATAGTTATCTGAAAACAATTTTTTTTATAACCAAGTTTTCGAAAAAACTGAACCAAGCAAAGTTTTTGTACAATTTTTTGATTTTTCAATTCTCTAAAAACATAAAATTGTTCTTAGAAAACTGAACCAAATTCCGAGTGTATAGTTTCCGATTGCTTGGCCACAAAAAATAGACATCTAAATAATGAATAAAAAATCTAAAAAACAAAATCCAGCCCTAATCTCATTAGGTGCATGTAAGGGCACAGGATGTACTATGTATAATGTACCCAACATGGTTGTGCAAATGCAAAGTGAGCATGCCATAGCAAGCTGCCTATACATTAAATTTGGTGTTGTCAAGCTTCAAATGGAACAATATCAGTTTCTAAAAATTTAAACTCACATATCAAAGTCCAAGGTGGTATCTGCAAAGCAAAGATGCTATTCTTTGACAATTCAATATCAATATTGTTCAACTGTCATCTTAACAGAAAATAGCTTTTTGAAAAATAGAGCTGGGAGCTTTCAACAGGAAAATTCTTGCAATTGGATAGTTAATTAACAAACTCAAGGATATTTGCAAGAATTCAGAATCTTCAGCAACCATACAAGAAGAAAATTATGAAACATCAATTACTGAAACTAGCAGAAACAATATCTAATTTAAAGCAGATCAGAGGAACCAAACAAAAATAGACAGGGGATTCTATAGCTACTTTGTTTATATTTATTTACCTGAGCCAAAGATACAGATAGGTTTTGTCTTAGAGCATTTACTGGAGTTAAATCTCTTTGTACTGACCTCTTTAATTAATTCCATCCCCTTAACTGAACCCTCACATAGTATGCAAATCCAAAAGCCACTGCTGCAATTTGAACTCCACAGCTCATTTCATAATATATTTCAGGCAATTTGACTTCAACCAAAAAACCCATCCTAGTTCTGTTTGTCATTATACCAAAACATCAATTTCACAATACCTATAATCTTACCTTGATTAGATTTTAACAGCTGGAGAAAAGAGAATTACTGGATCGCCAAGCATACAACAAATTTTCATGACAACTTAAAAGGCGAAAGGATTGAAAAATTAAGGGCTAGACTTCTTATCAATTAGAACTTAAATGAATCAAAGAAGACTGGCTAAATCCCCACATGAACAGTGTCCATTAAAGAATTTGTGCAGCCGCTTACTATCCCGAATGATGATTTTCCTTGCCGTCAATAACGAGATGAATTTAATAAAACTATGGCAATCCCTACACATGCTAATACTCTTATTGACCCGTATTGTTGCAGCATTTGGTGTGTTCAGCAACCCGAATGCAACAGCTAACTTTTCACTATGATGAATATTAGAGAAAGTTGTTTGGACATCATCCTCATCTGTTACCCCTAAACCTTCTTGTGACTCATATCCAAGAGTCCTTGCTTTCTCAAGATAATCCCCCAATAATTTGTCCAACTCTCTGCATGTAGTATGCAATTGTTCATCAGGGTTAAATGAATATACCTTATCTTTAATGCTAATCCAGCTCCAATCCTCTAATTTTCCAAGTTTTTCATCTCTCATCATTTTTCTCACCCTTGAAACATCCTCCCATCTCCCAGCGGAGAGATACATATTCAATAACAGGACATAAGTCTCAGAATCATTTGGATTCAGTTTGAGCAACTGTTCAGCAGCATAAATCCCTAACTCTAAATTCCCATGATTTCTACATCCTGCAATCAAGATTAACCATATAGACTCATTGGGCTCAAAATCCATCTTCTCAATAAAATCCAAAGCTTCATCTAACTGACCTAACCTCACAAACAAATCAATCAGACAAGCGAAATGGTCCATCACGGGCTTGATTTTATACTCCTTTTTCATCTTCTCAAAATAAGCCAAAGCCTCTTTGGCCATTCCAGCATGACTACAAGCTGAAAGAACACCCACAAAGGTAATCCTGTTTGGCCTTACCCCTGCCAATCTCATATCTTCAAAGAGCTGCAATGCCTGTTGAGAGCGGCCATGTTGTGCATACCCTGTAATCATAGCAGTCCAAGATATCAAAGTTCTCGTAGACATCTCCACAAAAGCTTTACTTGCTCTCTCAATGCTACCACATTTATTATACATGTTAACCAAGGCAGTTCCAACAACCACATCAGACAAATATCCGGTCTTTATGGTCTGAGCATGAACTTGTTTGCCTTGTTCCAAAGCCACCAAACCACTACATATGGTTAATGTACTTGAAAAGGTGAATAGATCAGGTTTCATACCTGATCGTTTCATTCTCAAAAAAATGTTAAGTGCCTCAATTCCACCATGGTGTGTGGAAAGACAATCATCTGCAAGATCCATCAGCTGGGCATGGCCTGCAATCATAGCATTCCATGTAACCAAGCTGGCAGTCTCCATTCCATCAAACAACTTCTTTGCATCACTAATACACCCACATTTCAGGTACAGATACATAATAGAATTTGTAACGGGTAGGTTCAATTCATATCCAAGCTTAATGCTCAACGAGTGAACTTGCAACCCTACACTCAAAACCTGCAGTATACTACATAAACTGAAGACACTAGTCAACGTGAACTCATTGGGCTTGACACCCTCAGAAAGCATCTCAGTGAACAAAAACAAACCCATTGCAGAATCACTGTTATCACCACAAGAAGATATAACTGTGGTCCAGGAAATAACATTCTTTTCCCTAATCCTCCAAAATGCTTTAACTGCAGCCTTCAAGCTGCCACATTTAGAGTATAAGCTACAAAGGGCGTTCCCAATACTTGTGTCGAATTCAATTTGGTACTTTATAATGTAGGCATGGATTTGCTTCCCCAATTCAATAGCATACAATGAAGAACAAGCATTTACAACAATCCCTAGAGTGATATTTGTCGGATAAGCACCAACTTCCAACATTTCCAGGAAAACATGTAGTGCAAGCTTCTCCCGGGAATTGTGAACATAACCTGTCATCAGAGACGTCCATGTCACGACATTTCTTTTCGGCAACTCATCAAAAACCTTGCGGGCATATTCCATGTTACCACATTTCCCATAAGAATTGACAAGAAAAGTCATAAGAAACAACTCTTCATGCATTCCTGTTTTTATGATGTGGGCATGAATGGATTGAGCTTCTGAAACTGAATTCTTGTCTATACATTCTTGCAAAAGGGGGATATACACGGACGATTCCACTTTCCCACCTTCTCTTATCATTGAATATGCTTCTCGGAAGTCCAAACATATTGGGTCCAAAGGTTTATCCAACTGGGTAGTAGTACTATAATTTCTCTGATGACAAAGAACAATTAAGTAACTGTAAGCCCGCAAAAAGTCTATATATTCTATCAAATACTCTCAACGATTACAACGAAATGAATTGACACAGATTAAGCATGACAGAGCCTACCTTTTCGAGAGGAAGAGAGCTGGTGTTGTGTCTTCTGAAATCTGGTTCGAGCTTGAGAGTGGGACGTCCTAAAACGGAAGGCAAAGAAGCCATGATATGTATATCTATAGGTGATATATATAATATATATCATCCGTTATGTCATGTATATTTGCCCAGTTCGTCTTCAAATGCCAAATGAACACCAGACACATTTATCTTCACCTTCTGCTATCTCTAATATGGATGAATTTGTGGAGGGAAATGATGTACCCTGATTGCCACGTCATCTGGGCCCACTACAGTAATAGAGGAATCAGGCCATTGATTTTGCCACGTCAGATAGGCCCATTACCGTCTGCTACTGACAAGTGTAGAATGATTTAAACCAAAGGTTGGAATGTATCGTGCCATTGGTCCGGCCTTTGCGGCCCAATACTCAAGATTTAGTGAAGGCCCAGTCCAAATACTTTATTTATTTTTTTATTTGCACATAGTCCATTTTGCCCAAATGGAGATACGAAGCCTCAACTTTCAGAAAATAGAAGACACGTCAATGGAAGGCAAAATGTCGCACCTCACCGGGTCTGCTCCGTTTGTTTGAGACAGTTTTGGACCCGCTCTGTTTGAGATTATTTTGGAGAAATCTAAATAGTTTTGGAACAATAATGGGATTGAGTGGAGAAAATTCGTGCGGTTCTGGGTTGGGAACGAGGATGGGCACTCCCACCTCTGTCCTGTCCAATTTTGTTATATTATATATTTATCATGTTATCCTTATATATAATATATTTACAAAATTACTCTTATATATATAACCTCTTACTTGTTCAAATATTATTGGTGATGCACACGTAAATTATTATGAACTTTATCTTAAGAGTGTAAAGACTAAAACAAATATATTTTAATTAAAATTTAAAAGGTACCCTCCTAAACATGTCTCGTCTTGTCCTGTTTAATAAACAATTTTGGACGAGAATAGAGGAGTTTTGCTAAATGGGGACGGAGATGGGGTTGGGGTCTCCTATCCCAAACCTGCCCCTTTGTACCGGACTACACTACTTGGAGGTCGAGGGGCCCTAAGGCATAACTTGGGCCTGGTTTGAACTAAACATTGTTTTGAATAAAAGAAAAGAAAATAGCAAATAAAAAGGAGAGAAAAAATATATATAGAAAGAAAGGGGTAATCTAGGAAGCATGGATATGGATACGGGACACGGTACGACACAATACGACAAGTATCAAAAAAATAGGATACAGGTGCTGGCAAGATACAGTAATATAAAAATAATAAATTATATTTTTATATATGCAAAAAATGAGTTATTAATATTTCTTTATAAAATATTATCATTAACAAACAAAATAAGAGTTAAGAGTAATTGTATAATTGACATGGATAAATTTTGTACTAAATCATGATATGTATCTCAACACTTTTGTTTTAAATGAATTGAAACTTTTGTTGACAATTATAATATGATATTATTGTTGGAAAAACTACATTTTCATGTTGAAAACTTGTTTAGAATGTATTTTGAAGTATCGGATACGTGTTATAAATATATATATATATATATATATATATATATATAAATTATGATTGTTTTTAATATCGGACAAATATCTGAAAGTATATGAAGAGTATTAGTGTCGAATAAGGACACGTTACTTTTATAGAAGTCTCTGTGTTTCCGGGCCCTAATCATTGGAAATCACTTCTTTGAATTGATGATAGTTTTTGTTAGCTAAAAACTCTAGTCATTTCATTAATTTTTATTCTCTTTAGTACGCCAACCAAACTATGGAAAAGGTCCGAGCATTTCGACTAACCAAGAATTGAAAAAAATAAACCCTCTTATTTCACCAATATATATATATATATATATATATATATATATATATATATATATATATATCAATTTTCCAGTGCAATGAGTCCAGATTATTGAACAATGTACGTAATTGACTGAGGGCTCGTTTGGATTGACAGAAACAGAAGTAAAAGAAAGGGAGAAAAATGAAAAGATTGTATAACTGGTGTATGTTTTTTTTTTATAAAAAAAATACTGGAGAGATGAAAGGATTTGGAGGGGTTTAATAAAACAGTTTTGTTAAGGGGTAAATTTATTTATTTGCACATATCCATTTTTACCCAAATGGAGGCAAGAATTCTCAACCTTCCATTTCAATATATATACATTTTGAAAGGGAGAAGGATTTACTAACCGTGATGAAACAAAGAGAAAAGATAATTACTTAGGAATTATCCATTTTGCCTCTTATTTATAAAAAATGAATTACCGTTTTTTTTCTTGCCACTCAAAATAAATCAAATCATTCTTTTTTTTACCTTGCCTCTAAAACTCTAATTACTCAAGCCACAAGTCACTTTGTGGAGTAATGGCTTTGTGCAATGGTAAAAACTTGTACACATTAGCATAGCATAAGATAACATCATAGAATTTCGGTCCTATTATGTGGCCTTGGGGATCGGATTAATAATTAACAGGGCCGGTCCAAAGTAATAAGATAGATTAATAATTAACACGAAATCGAACCAACCTTTTGAAAAATAATGCCAAATTTTAAATTTGTTCAAAAACACCACCTATGTGGTGCCACATTTGTAGTTTCCTCCGGTTCAATTAGCCACCGCAAGTCAAAGTTATCCAGACAGGCTCTCAACATGAAATTCAAAGTAAACAAGCAATGAAAAGCAGCTAGCCTATTTAAACACAGGAAGCCAAAAGGTGAGGAGCAACAGCAAATTCAAGCTTTTAATTTTCTTTTTTATTATTATTATTATTTTTTTCCTTCTGAATGTAGGAGCTATTTCATCTCTATTAAAAGAGATCACTCACATGCTTGACAAATTTATAACACAGTTTAATGTTACACAATACAACCCTCACCAAATGAAGAAAAAAAGGAGATTTTTATCTGCCACCTTTCTTAAAGGTTTATACATTGCAGATCATTAATTTGAAACTAAACATTCACCCATTTAAATGAAGAAATTACCCCAATATTCTTCCGCGTGCTACAGATGAATGCCAATCTCCCAACTCCTCTTTGCCTCTGTAAACGTGAACAGCCTCGAATGCTCTATGAACCTGTTGAGCAACAAAACATTCATGCAGATATTACGGGTAAGAAGGATTCAACGTACAAGTAAACTATACATGAATAAAAGCATCATTACCTAGTTAATTTTTTAATATTTACAAATATAATATGTATGTATATCGCTAGGACCACAAATAAATTGGCATATGCATTCAGTCCCTAAATTCAACAGATGGATTGTGGAAGATCACGACAAAAGTAGTTGAATTAAACGAAGAAAAGCAACAGTGTTTATGTTGAGAACTTGAGATTAAACAATGAATAATCTAAAAAGATTTGTGAGATCGACAAAAGATTGTGAATGTGCATATAGGCTGTAAAGCTATTTCTCACATAGAAGATAGCAAGAGTCAGCTAGGTAATCGAAACAAAGAGCAGAATAAACTAAAATACAATAAATATGTAATTAATAAAATCAATATACACACAAATGGCGAGAAGCCACATAGACAGCATTGTCGATCTACAATAACAGCGAGAGATGTTTTGATGTGTTGCAAGGCATTTTGACATTTGAAACAGTAGTTGAAATATCTTCACTGCTCTCACAAGATATAATGACAGATATACCCAACCCTTGTTAAACATTTTAAAAATTATAACCCCATAGCCTGATGGTGAATTCTCATGCCTTCAATCCTACAGTTAAATAACAAAAAACTGAAATATCTTGTCAAACTGTACACACTTCACGGACATACCAGAAACAGCGAAGATCTTCCTTTAGTTCTTGTACTTCATTGTTTCTTTCTCAAAGCCAATTGTGGGGAACTGTTTTGCATACTCCTCAACCGAATGGCGGAGCTTTGCAATCTCAGATTGAATTTCGGCACCCGACTTCATAGTCGCCACAAAGTCCTTCAACTTTGTTCCTGTGATCGTCATAATCCAACACAAGTGCACTAAGCATATGTGTGTTGTGGCTAAGAAATTTATGATTACATACCATAACATATAAATATATCAATGCATATCTAACAGTAAGACATGACAAAAGATTAAGAAGAACCTTTTGTATCAGCCTTAATCTTCAGAGCCAACTTCACGGCTGAATCAAAAAACTCGGCTACTTTAACAAAATCCTCCTCAATAAATCCCCTAGATGTGAGAGCGGGGGTTCCTGAATCACCAGATAAGGACTTCATCAGAATGAAGTAACAGATTGTAGTTATAAAGTGCAAGATGATGAAATGAGGTCTCTACCCATACGGATGCCACCAGGCACCATGGCGGAAACATCACCAGGAACGGTGTTCTTATTTGCTGCAATGTGAACTAATTCCAAAACCTTTTCAACTCTAGAGCCATCAATACCCTGTACAAAGCAATTTCCTTAAACACAATAATGATTACCTTGCATGCATAAATTTATTCGAAGCCCAAAGTAGAAGTGTATTATAAATTTCTGATGAAGACTTTGTAACTTTCTCAATCATAAACCTAACTATAGAACTGAAGGCAAAAGGGTTGGAAATTTTCTAGTTTTATTTGTTGCGATGCAGCAAATTCCTCTTAAACAGAGTGTCGGATTTCTAGAGAATAAATTAGGAAATTCTATTTTTTGCAAATAAAACTATATTTTAAAGTGATTGGTACTATAAAATTACTATTTCAGATTTTATTTGATTCCTGTTTTCTAGCCTAGAGATTTGCTGATTTTGTGGCCTTCCTGATTGGTGGCCTTCCTCTACTATTTATCTTGTAATCATCTCTCTTGAAATTTAATAAGAATTATTATTATTCTTCTCAAAAAGCCTTCACAGAGCTACAGTTAAAAAGACCATTACTCAATGTGGTCCCCAATTAATCAAGGGTGACGGAAGGGATGGACTGGACACAGATCGAATTTTTGGGCTTTCACATTACATGCACAAAGTGATTGCCTTCTACTTGAGCATGCATTTACCACTTCACCAAGCAATGACCACTAAGAGGATCATAGCAACAAACAATGATTCATGGGTACAACTTTTGGCAAACATGTCCAACTGTATACCATTTTGGTGGAAATTTTCTTAAGAGTGACAGAAAAAAGTTTTTTGTTGAATCTTTTGACCAACATGTTGGAAAAAATATATATCAACGCCTGATTCTTTCCAGTTGATACCATTTCATCATACAAAAATGATATTATGCTCTAACAACTAAAGCAATTGCCATAGAAAGAAGAAAAATGTCCTCTTACCTTGTTTTTTAAATTCACCAAGACCAAGTGGTTATCAGTTCCACCAGACACAATTTCATAGCCCTTCTCTATCAAACTCTGCAAAGTTACCAACTTCAGAAGTGTAAACCACCACAAATAACAAGCAAAATGTTAAAAAATAAATATAAACCCAACTACAATTTGAAATTTGCTAACAAGATGTATCATATATAAGCCAATTCACAACAGTCCACATGATGGAAAAACACCTGCTAAATATATGTACCTGGGCAAATTTTGAGCAATTGCTAAGGACTTGCTCTTGATAGGCCTTGTACTCTGGAGTAGTTGCCTACAATCACATAATAGTTTTTCTTTTTGATAAGTAAATCACATTATAGTTAGATTACGAATCAAGATTGGATATGATGAGTTCCAATCAAATGAATATTTTCACATCTCTGAAAACACCACAAAAAGTAAAGAAATATGACAATGCTACAATTACTTGGACCGAATGGCATGAATCAGTCACAGAAAACAGACCTGTTTCAGTGCAACTGCTAAGCCAGTAATAGTGTGATTGTGGGGACCACCTTGAAGTCCGGGAAAGACGGCTTGATTGATTTTGTCTGCATAATCATACAACACCTGTAAGATGGAACTTAAATTAGAAAACTTTTTCAAACCTCAATGGTCAGCAGGCAAAAAAGCCAGCCATGGCCCGATGGTAAAAAAAATTGCACAGAAAGTAGCAGTAATAAGGGTAAACAATGCCTGCTCCAAGTGTGAAGTGATCTTTTTCCTTTTACTCATTTGTTCCTAAATTACAACTCACTTCTTGCCCTTGTTTGTTGATCTCTTTTACACCTTTCCTGAAGAAGATCATTGCCCCACGTGGCCCACGGAGTGACTTGTGCGTCGTAGTTGTCACTATATCTGCATATTCAAAAGGAGATGGAATGACACCAGCAGCAACCAACCCACTAATGTGTGCCATATCTGCTAACATAACAGCTTTCTGCTTGTCACAAACCTGTCAAACCATCAGAAATTAAATCTCATCACTTCTATACATTATATAGAAAAGTTGAAGTTAACCATGAGATTGCAATAGTATCAGTCAAGCCAAGAAATTTTACCTTGCGGATACGCGCATAATCATAAAGGCGTGCATAAGCACTCGCACCAGCAACTATTAGTTTTGGCCTAAAGAGCGTTGCACTTTTCTCCAACTGCAAGGGTAAAAGTGAATTATTAATGAATAAACAAGCTAGAACCAAAAAAATTAAAGAAAAAATGCTATAATTAAACTGGCTAAACATCCCCCTTTAGCCCCTGGAACGAGAGAGAGAGAGAGAGAATAGTTCAAAAACATAAAAATAGGTATTCAGTTCTCAACCAGTCAACATCCATAACTATTTATTACGCCAAGACCAGTTTTTGGTCTTTGGCTTTTTCTCTCACCCTATTATATAAAAATGAAGGGTTAAAATAGTGAGAAACTTAATCTCTAATTAGCTACATAGTTTAACTGCACTCAATCTTCTTCCACGTCTACTAAAAATTTTCACTCTACTCAAAAACTCTTTCCAATACCATGTGACTCTCTCCAGTAAAAAAAGGAAGAGTTGTTTGCCTAGAAGGTAAGAGACAAAGAGGCAGACCAAAACTTACATGGGACGAAATAATTAAAAACGATTTCAAAAAATTATATCGACCAAAACTTACATGGGACGAAGTAATTAAAAACGATTTCAAAAAATTATATCTAAGAGAAGACAGTGTGTATAACAGGAAAGAATGGAAAACGAGAATTCATTTGGTTGATCCCATCTGTATGGGATAAAGGCAAGGATGATGGTGATGATTGTTTTTTTGTGGTACCAAACTTGCAAAGGCATAATAGAATAGATTGTTTGACCCTTAAAAACTGTAAAACAGTATTACACTACAAGGCCATGAAGATACAAGAGATGATGAAATAAACAGCGAGCACTTTTCAATCTTCGTGTAAATTAAGTTTTAGGAATTAAACAGCAAGCACTTGCCAGTTTTCAGCAAGTTACAACATTATAAATAACTTTAGTTCACTCTATCTCTACATGCAAAAGTAGGATGAGCTTAACAAGACTAAAACTACTGGCAAACAAGCAATTAGTTATAACAAACCGCAATTCTATGCAATAGAATTAGTTTGCCCCAGTTGGAACAAGAACTTCCATAAAGAGAGTTACAAGATACCTGATCGTAGTCAATGTATCCAGTGCTCTCATCCAATCTGTATGGCATTGTCTCAAAAAATATTGAGACGGCAGATATCTTCTTGGTGTCCGTCTGCACATGATGGCATAAGAATGATAGTCTAGTGCATCATAATAAGCTGTTATTATCTTTTGTCTAAAACGAAAATAGTAATAGAAAGAACTCCTGAATAAAATTTCAATGTGCAGTCAAAATCACTTTAAAATATGAGAAGTTCATGTTGAGAGGAGCGGTGTAGAATCCTTGGTTCTTCAGAGACCTCCAATTTTAAATGTTTAGAATATTCCCACCATCTAATGCAATTACCTTGAGAAAAAGAGACTTCTACTTTAATGAAAGGACAGTCATTCAGATTCATGAAATTGATGTGGTTTTGGGTAATCTAGAGGAACTTGGGTAGGTATAAGCTAATAATAGATACCAAGCAGGGTTACACAACTAAACCTAAGTAAATAGGTCTACATAAATATACATGTAACTGTAAAAGTAGTATACGTCTTGTTAGCTCCATTATTTTTAAGACAATAAATTGGATTGCCCTTGTTGACCTTTGAAAAACATGTTCTTGTAGTTCCATATGGAAGGTATGATCCAGCTAAAAGATACATCCGCAAAACTGCTTCAATTCTGACACAAATATTCACTCACAATGTTCATAATTCCTAAGGATTGTGCTCTTTAAAGGGTATCATGTCTATTTCAACAGACTAAGAAACTGAAGACTGCTGAAATTTCAATTAGAAGGGACAATGAGGGTTATCTTGTACTTTGTGAAACACTCTGAGGCACCTAGTGAAAATATTTATAGAATGAAACAAAATACTGACAGTACTGTAACTGAGCACAAGAAAAGAAAACAAAGGGAGTTTTGCCCTGTATAGTTTCTGTGCATATTATGTTCTGGCACTTCAAAACTCAAGGAGTTTGTTATATAAAGATGACTACGTGCCACACCAATGGTTCTACAGGATTGCTGGATTACCAATATGACTAGAAACTTTTGCACCAAAAGACACTAGAAGGTGAGCATCTGTCAATAACTAATTGTACATATGAATTTATGGCAACTCTAAAGGGAAAAAAAGTCATTGCCACTGTATGCAACTACTGAGTACTGACATTTCTACTTTTTAAGCAATAAATAAGTAAACACATAAGCCAGAATGAGCAATATTTCATTTTTTTATTTGCTAATACCAAGGGGTAGGACAGCACTAAATAAATCTAGTTCACAAAACTTAAATTGAGGGAAGTGGTAAGAACCTGATAACCATGTGAAAGATGTCCACCATGAGGAAGATCAAGTGCCATGATTCTCTCATGAGGTTTCAACAGTGCAGTGTAAACTTGAAAGTTAGCAGGGGATCCAGATAGAGACTGCACGTTGACTGCAAGTAAAAAGCATACAGTGCTTTTAAGTTTTAACAAAGATAATGTTCAGAATACAAGTCTTTCAAAGTGAAGGGGAAAAAAGCCACTGGACAAATCACTTAATTGAAAAAAGAAAAATTAAATTGAAGACATAGGTTAACTCAAATAGTTTAACAACTTCAAACCCATGCCTTCCCACTGCCCTTCCAGTGCTTAAAGTTGCCGTTACAGGATAGACATACAGAAACGGAAGATTTTAAGATAAAATATATATATATATATTGTTGTTTAGTTGCATAATATAAATTCAGGCACAAAAAACACAAAAGGTTTTCCAGTACCAATTGGATAACCAGCCCCAACAACCTCAAATGTGAGGACACATTATCATGGATTTGGCTATAGTGCTATACAAGAGCAGGCTCTCCTTTTACCCTTCTCTTCTTCTATCATGTGGCGGCTTTTGTACCAAAATTGTGTAATATATAATGAAAACTATTGAATACAGAAACTATTCCTAAGAAATCTGATGTTTACAGCAGTTCAAAAGAGAACCCAATTACTTTAACTAATTTTAATCTAATTCCAATTCCAGGGCACCGATTCCATACTCCAAAAATAGACCAAGTCTTCCAAACTGTTATATTTCACCATCTCGCTACTTGTAGCCAGATATAAAGCTATGAAACAGATGTACACTTTTTTCTTTAAGGAAGTTTCTTGACAGGATTTCCATTCTTCTTCACTAAACCTCCCTTTTCTAGCCAGTGAACGCATTTTAATTAGACATGCATATGTACTCTAATGGTGTCATAGACAGCCCCATAATTCAACAGTGTATGGTAAACTTCTGGACACAACTCCATAATTCAACTCTGCATGACAAACTTCAAATCAGATTCTCATCATCACCATTATCATCCTTGCCTTGGTCCCAGCCGAATATGATCAGTTGCGTAAACTCTTTTTTCTATTACAAGTTGTCCTATCATACATATCCAATTTCTTAAGATCTTTCCTTATTACTTCATCTCATGTTTGTTTTAATCTACCTCTTTGTCTCTTACCTTCTTATCTAACTAATCTTCCTTTTTCATCAGTTCATTGCTCTATGTCGTATATGTTCATACTATCTTAACTTATTTTCTCTTATTTTATCACTAATAAATGTCATCATGTCATTCCTAATTTCTTCCTAACATGTTATCAAAAAATAAAAAAATAAAAAATCTTTCTAACATGTTGATATATTTCTATGAACTTTATACTCCATAGTCCATCCCTTTTCTTTACGTGCTGTCCCAAAATAATAATATCATTTAAAATGTTAAGACCTCTCTTAACCTAACCTTAGGCTTTGAAAACTTTTCCAACAAGTTGACAACAGGAGTCTTTAAATTTCAAGGGTAAGCTTTGGACACTTGTACTTTTTACTTGAATTTGAATTCACTAAATGCATATCCCCTTAATATAACAATAAATATATTTTTATATTGATGTATACAATATATATATAATATATATATATATATTCAAATGTTATAATATGTAATATTTATATATCGTTAAAAAAAATTATCATTAATTTTTCTTCTTCTCTCTTTATTTTGTCTCTTATCATTGTTTTTCAAATTAATAAAAGTCAAATACCAATTTTCCACTCTTTTTTTTTTCTTGTTTAGATGTTATTTTTCTTCTCTGATTTTTTTTTTTTGTAATTATTTGCTAATCTCATTTGATATTAATTTTTTTAACAAAAAAATATACAACAAATCGGATATGGATTATCTGATCCGGATAGTCCAAATCCAATCCATTTACATGCCTAGGTGCTACCCAAGAGCCACAAAACTTTTAACAAACGCACTTAATTTTTAAAATCACTTAATCTGTTTAATTTTAAGTGCCGAATGAGGCGAGGATATCAAACAGTGCCTTAGATATCCTTTTGGTCAACCCTAGGCAGTCAGCTGGGGAAAAATCTACAAAATACTTGCCGCTAAATGGCTCATTCATCTAACTCTCCCCCCATCTCCCACCCCCAATCCCTCACCCCCCAAAATCATTCTTTAGAATTTATATTTAAAGGATTCAATTAATCCCATAAAAAACACAAAAGTTAAGAACTGATAAATACTTAAGCTATGAGTTATCCTAGTGAGTTATAGCTTTTTTCCCCCTTTCTGCTAGGATAATAGACAACCAAGCTAAAGGACAATACTTTTGTTTCCCATATTTAATAAGTGAGATGGCCACTCTTAAAGAAAGACAACATAAAAAAAATTACATTCTAATTTATTAACTGAATTAGAGTGTAACAAAATTTGCATGAGGCAATATTTTCTGCTAAACAATAACCAGCAAAGGATTTACGATCGAGAAATGCCCACACTCGAAGATGACCCTTTCAGCTGACATATCTGTGTTTTTGCCAAAATATATGTACATGAGAGCTAAACAATATCAAGGAGGTGCTTGCTCTCAATTAAAGGAGGCAGAAGCTAAAACCAATCTCTATTTGCTCAACTTAATTGGAGAGTTGTAGAAAAGTGTGTTCTAATTAGGGTATTGTCTATCTTTCTGCTGCAAGGCTCTCAATTAATAAAATTGGGGGGCACTTAGATCGTGTTATGATTATTACATTTGTTTGTTGTATCAATATGCATCAATGGTTCAGTTATATTTCCAAACAGATAAAATGCACCACTGCTCAATTATTCTGGAAAGCATGAAGAAAAAGATGATATAAATGAAATACATGACTGAATATTTTTCATCCCTCAAGAATAAATCATGTAATAAAGCAACTACCTCCCCATTTTGCAGGATCCAATTGAAAAGCTTCCAACGCTCGCTTCTGACATAAGGACTCTGCCATGTCAATGTACCTTAATGCACATAAATCCAATGTTATTCATAAATCATGAAAACTGTATCAAAATCTAAAAGTATAAATTTTATCAGTTAAATATAGTACAAACCAGAATACAAAAAACTGCCAAAAATAGTTTAAACAAAAAGATAGAATAAAAATGAGTTGTCGTACTCGTTTCCTCCATAGTATCTAGCACCAGGATACCCCTCACTGTATTTGTTGGTCATGACTGACCCAACTGCTTGCATCACTGAGACTGATGTGAAATTCTCCGAAGGTATAAGTTCTAGTCCCTGCACGTAAGATATTGAACTTCCAACTATAAACCAAGCTTCAAATTAAAGTCGAAAGCTACGAAAGATACTAACAGAAAGGTAAGAACCATACTGAAATATAGAGATATGTTCATAACCAACACGTTAATGTACAACATTATATTCATAATTATAAATCAATCAAGCGAAACACATCTTTTCTAAATAAAAAAAAGAGTGACAATTATTCAAATAGTAAAACAAATAAACAGGATCAAGGTATAACAATATATGTACCTTCCATTGCCTGGCTTTTTCGAGTTCAATGATGTCAGCGATTTCCGGATCGATCTCTTCCAATGGAGCATTCAATTGGTTTGTCCACTGTTAATGAAAACTCATCAGAGCATAAATATAAATTGGAGCAACAAAACAATATCCAATGAGTCCATCAATTGAGTTATAGATCTTGCGATTATTCAGCAAACAAATATCAAATTTGACAATTATTGCGAAAATTAAAAAAAAAAATTAACTAAAGCAATTTGAGATCGATTACAGTAACGCGAGCTTTCTCCTTCTCGTCAAGTGCTTCACTCGGCAAAGAAGACTGTATAAGAAAACAAAAGAACACATAAAAGATCATGAAATGAATGGAGAGTAAACACGAAGCTCAGACACGAATCACAAAATTTGTATATATATACATATATATATTTATATATGCATAGACTAGACCATGTGATAGACGGAACCGCCATTAGCGAGAGGCCGAAGAGGCTTATTGACGGAAGAGCATAGTCTGCGAAGCGCCATCGCCATTGCCATGTTTTCTGGTTCTCTCTCTCACTCTTCACTCTCTCTCTCTCTCTCTAACGCCTCCCAACTTTTATTTGGATTTTGGTTGGCTCTGGGCAGTGAGCGAGGGGTGGGTGGGTGGTGATGGGATTGTTGAGCAAATTGAAATGGATATCTTTGTCTAGTAAAATAATATTTTATAGGAGTATATAAATACAGTAAATAGTATATATAGCCTGTGATCTAGTACATATATATGAGTATCTTTCTCAATAGTGTCTGTGTCATAAACCTAACACTAAGGGCCCAGGAGGGTTTTACGAGCCCAGTAGAAGTTGGAGGACCAACAACCAAGCAAAAATGGGCTCAACTTTTGTTTCCTTTTTTTGTGGTCTTGGGCTAGGCTTAATATCAATTTATATTTGGGCCTGGACCTAATTTATTTTTAGTTTTTTTTAAAAAAAATTTATCGAAAAGAAAGCTAATTTTATAACAAAGATTTCGGAGTTTGAGCTGCGCTGAACTCTCAAATTATTTATTTATTATTATGAATTTTTTTTTAAAGATTATGAGTTTTTTTCGGAATTGGACTATTTTTGAATATGTGTTCTGTGATTGTAGTTGTGAAACTCACTCACTTAAATGGCTTTTAAAAAATTCATCAGTATATTACTCTTTTTTGAAAGGTACTCGAAGTTTAATTTAATTCTACTATTTTGTAATGTTTGTGCAATGATATACTATAAAATAGAGTTAAACCTTTCATCACTCAACAGAATCAAATTCTAATCACCACAAGACAATGATGGGCATAATTGTGGTTCTCTAAGACAATAATGAAAACTAATAGATCACTTTCAGTTTTAGAAAAAATTATTCACTATTTCAGAATATGGTATTCCTTTTGGACACATTCAGTCATGCGTGTTGTACACGTGTGGTGTGCGTGAGGCTGGAATGACCCCGAGATATGAACCTCGGGATATTTTAAAATTACTCAAGTTTTAGGTCACTTCTTAGTTAGTCCCAATAAAGCAGAAGCGAGGGACTAACGCAACACAAAGACTTTTTATTCTTATTTATTTTTTCATATTTTTTTGTTTACATTTAGTATTGTACTATAAAGAATCTTATTCTTATTTATTTTTTCTTGTTTTTTTTGTTTACATTTCATATTGTACTATAAAGAATAAAGGGATGTATTGTGCAAATATTCAAACTACTCTGTATTATACATATATATATATATATATATATATATATATATATACTAGTAAAAGAACACGTGCATGCCCATGAATAAAAAATAAACTTATAATTCAAATTAAAGTTCTTTATATAAATAATTAATTAGTAAGTAATATCTAAAGAGTCAGATGTAATCTGTCCTCTCACACATTAATTATTAGCAAGGGACCATAATTCCCATCTAAAATAACCCTACTGAAACAAATATTCATCGGTATACTAAAACCATACTAATCAATTCAATCATTAAAAAAAATACTCAATGGACAAAATATATTTATAAGAAAAGGTTTAAATAGGAAGGATGGAGAGTGTGGGACTGCGCATGTTGGATGTGGATCTGTGGATAGACTATGCTAGGCTGGCTCCTCCCTTCATATATCTATGTATATATATTACTCTTATATATATAATAGTTTGGAAATTTAGAAAATGCCCTTCCAGAATTTCTCATTTGTAAAAGTTCTCTTTAATTCCTCTTTTCCTTTCTCTTTTATCCTTCTTCTTCAATTTTTTTTTTTATTTCCTTTAAAATATTTTGTATTTTTCCTTCTTGAATCAAATCCTTATTTTTTTTCCTTCAAATTTATCCCATTTTCTTTTCTTCTTCTTTTTTTTCCTCTTCTTAAAATTTATTCTTGCACTCATGCATAAAGTATGTACAATAACATTCTTTTATTTTCTTTATATTTATTAGAATAATTTTATGTACTTAATGCCCGTATTTTGTGTTTCGAAATTTCTCTATCTCTATCTCTCTCTCTCTCTCTCTTTTTTTTTTTTGCAAATAATGACATTCTGTTTGAATCCATGGTTTAGATTATAGGAAATCTTATTTTTAAAAGTGTATCAAATAGGAATAAGAGTGATTTTTCCTAAGTAGAAGATTAGACTGATTGACACACTCCAATTGTGAGGTGATTTTAGGAGAGCTTGATCAAGCAACATAATTATAGATTGCCATTTCTAAAATGTATATTAAAAGACAATCAAGAATGTGTAAAAGGTTAGAAATGCAAGAATTCAGGGGTGTAAATTTAAATCAAGTAGAATTTTATAAGAATAAAATGTTAGAAGAAGTAATACAGATTTTAAAGAATTAAATGTATATTAGGAATTAAATGTATTTAAAGGATATTACAGGGAGGTTGATGCAGGAGGCTTGAAAGAAAAGGAGATAGAGGGGAAGAAGAAGAGAGAAAGAGAAGAATAGAAGGAGAAGAGAAATCTCAATAAACGTATTCAATAATAATCATCAAAAAAGTGCCGTCACAATGTATTAGCTATCCCTATTTATAGACAAAACAATAACCCTAAAAGGAAAACAAAAGTCCTAAATAAATAAGGAAAATACATATAAAATAAAATAAATCAAAATCATCCTCTACGTCTACGCCTATAGTAAGTGCGTAGACCATCCGGCTTTGGATCTCCATCAATTCTCCCCGGCTGAGAAGAACTCTCCTCTGGAGAGTAAAGCTCATGATATTGTTCCAAAAGGTCTGGGTCAATACGGCGAAACTCCTCCTCTATGATCCAGGTATCATTTGTATCCGGACGATCTCTCCAACGAACAAGGTATGGTTGACAACCACCCTGACGAGAAGCAATAATCTGATGGTCAAGTACGTCTGCAATCTGATCTGTACTCCGTGGCGGAATCAGTGGAAGAACTGGTAATGGTGCTGATGAAGATGCATCCCCACCTATGGGGGTACCTGTCGAAAATGCAGGAGGCTCAAAGGTGCCTCGGTAAGGAAACAAGTCCTCTATATTGAAAATTGGACTAATACCCATATCAGATGGTAAGTCAAGTAAATAAGCATTAGGTCCCAACTTACGTATGATACGAAGTGGTCCAGAAGCACGAGCATGCAATTTCTTGAAAGAGTATTTTAGGATAACGCTCTAGGCGTACACGAACCATAACATATTAGCAGCAATTTTATAATTTTCATTACTTAAAGCAATTTTTCATTTTATATCGGCATGAACATCACGGATGTGCTGGGCGAAGGAATCAGTAGACTCAAAAGGATGGGATTTAGGTGACAATGGAATAAGGTCAACAGGCTGGCGAGGAGAAAATCCATACACGATCTCAAATGGACTCTTACCAGTAGTCCTATTGACAGAGCTATTATATGTAAACTCAGCTGTTGGTAACAAGCAATCCCATATGCCCGGGCGTTCTCCAACTAGACACCTAAGCAAATCTCCTAGGCTTCTATTAATGACCTTGGTCTGACCATCAGTTTTGGGGTGAAAAGCAGAGGAGAATTTCAGATTAGTCCCTAAAAGTTTCCAAAGTGTCTTTCAAAAATAACTCACAAATTTCACATCCCTATCAGACACAATGGAAGTGGGTAATCCATGAAGCCTAACAATTTCCTTAAAGAACAACTTAGTCACATGCGAGGCATCTGCTGTTTTGCTACAAGGAATAAAATGTGTCATCTTAGAAAACCTATCTACAACCACTAAAACAAAATCATGTCCTCTAACGGTTTTAGGCAATCTTAGGACAAAATCCATGCTAAGATCTTTCCATGGCGTATGTGGGACAGGCAAAGGTGTATAAAGTCCAGTGTTCCTATTCCTAGCTTTAGCTAATTGACATGTACGACACTGGGAAATGATCCTAGCAACATCACCCTTTAAAAACGGTCAATGAAATCTGTCCTCTACTAAGCAAATTGTCTTATCTCTACCAAAATGGCCAGCAATCCCTCCAGCATGTAACTGCCAAACTAAAAAGTCTCTAATCGATGTGCAAGGAATGCATAGTCTAAAGCCTCGGAATAAATAACCGTCTCTAATCACAAAGTCAATATAGTCTCTACAGTTACCATTCTGAACCTCTTGAAATATTACACCAAAATTAGGACAGGTGGAATACTCATCCTTCATCCTTTCAAAGCCTATAACATTGACACTCATAGCTTGAAGAACAACTATAACCCGACTGAGAGCATCGCTGGCTTATTTTCTCACCCCTTTAGGTGATTAAGCATAAAAGTGTACTCTTGCAGAAAAGCAACCTAGTTTGCACGTTTGGCACTCAATTTCCTTTGAGTTTGAAGGTACCTCAAGGCTTGGTGATCGGAGTATAAAACAAACTCTTGAGGCAACAGATAATATCGCCAATAACAGAGTGCTTGTACAACAGCGTAAAGTTCTTTCTCATAGGTAGAGTACTTTTGCTTAGCTTCATTAAGCTTCTCACTGAAGTACGCAATGGGTTGACCCTCTTGATTTAAGACACCCCCTATTCCAACTCTAGATGCATCACAAGCAACCTCAAAAACTTTGGAGAATTCAGGATGTCGCAGAACTGGGGCCTCAGTCATTTTCTGCTTGATTTCACTAAAGGCTCGTGCTGCAGATGCAGTCCATTTAAACTCCCCTTTTTTCAAACAGTCTGTGATAGGAGCCATAATGGAGCTGAATCCCTTGATAAATTGCCTATAAAAAATAGCCAAACCATGAAAACTACGAACTTCTGAAATAGTTTTAGGTTCAGGCCACTCTTTAATTGCTCTTACCTTTTCAGGGTCTACAGCAATGCCTTGCACAGAGACAATAAATCCTAGGAAGATCACCTCAGTCTTCATGAAAGAACATTTCTTAAGATTAACATATAGTTTTTCAACTCGAAGAACCTCAAGAACTTGTCGAAGGTGACTTAGGTGTTCTCCTTTAGATCGGCTATAGATTAAAACATCATCAAAATAAGCCACCAAAAACTTCCCTATGAAAGGACGTAAGACTTGAGTCATGACCCTCATAAATGTACTTGGTGCATTTGACAACCCAAAGGGCATGACTAGCCACTCAAAAAGTCCATCTTGTGTTTTAAAGGCGGTTTTTCATTCATCACCAGGTCTAATTCGGATTTGGTGATAACCACTGCGCAGGTCAATCTTGGAGAACCATTGAAAATCAACCATTTCATCTAACATGTCATCAAGACGAGGTATAGGAAACCTGTACTTGATTGTAATTTTGTTAATAGCACGACTATCAACACCCATCCTCCAAGAACCATCTTTCTTAGGAGTCAAAAAAGCGGGCACATCACACGGACTAAGGCTATCTCTAATAAAGCCTTTCTGCAAAAGTCCATCAACTTGTCATTGCAATTCGACACGCTCTTTAGGGTTCATTCTATAATGAGGTAGATTAGGTAACTAGGACCCTGGGACTAAATCAATTGCATGTTGAATATTCCTCATGGGAGGTATTTCATCAGGCAATTTCTCTGGTGTCACATCTTGGAGCTCTTGCAACAGTTTAGTAACTTCCGTATGAGGGGAATTTACCTCTTTATTAGAAGGTTCCTGAGACACTTCCTTAGAAACAAGTGCTAGTATAATGCCTGATTCTTTTCCTTCTTTTTCAAACTCCTTTCTAGTTAAAAGGTGGAGGTGTTTCTTCTTATTGGATTGAGATGGTGACCTATGTTTGGACTTACTATCTCTCTCAATTGGCCTTGTGGGTGTAAGCATAATAGTTCGGCCTTTATATTTGAACACATAGGTATTATCTCTACCATGATTAGTAACATCCAAATCATAATGCCAGGGGCGACCAAGAAGTATATGGGCTACATCCTACATCCATAGGTAGGACATCGCACCAAATCTTATTCGAGTATTCGCCCATTTAGATAGGAACCAAACACCTCTCTGAAACTGACAAGGAAGCTTTATCTACCCATACTACCCTATAAGGTTGTGGGTGTGGTTCAGGTTGAAGCTTTATCCTAGCAACACCTGATTTTGAGACTACATTCATTGAACTTCCTCCATCAATGACAATCTTGCAAACCTTATCCCCAAATCTTAGATATGTGTGGAAGATATTGGTGCATTTCCAATCCTCTTTTCTCGTAGGAGTAGTTAACATGCACCTCACGACACTGATTCGTGTATCATCCATTTCTAAGTCTTCCTCAACTTTCTCATTTTCTATGGGATTTTTTACAGCTTCAACAATATCAAGATCTTCCTCTCCAATAACTTCATTTGATTCAGTGTTTAAGGTCAAGGTACGATGAGGACAACGTGAAGCATAATGACCTTTACTGTGACAATGGAAACATTCTATAGAGGCTATATTGGGTCGAGAACTAGATGTATTACCCTTAAAAGTATTAGCTCTCTGGTTGGGGTTGTTGCTACCTCTAGAGGTAGGTGTCCCAGATTATATAGTCCCACGAAATCTTTCGAAGGAAACTGATTTAGTTTTTTGGGATACACCGGCTTGAGAGGTCATTCGCCTAGGGTTAGGAAGATAATAATATTTCTTAATCTCTAAAGCCTTTTGATAAGTTTCTTCTAGCGTGTCAGGTGCATGTAAGTTGACTTCTCTCTGAATCTCAGTTTTTAATCCATTGATAAATTTAGCTACTGTGACCCATGACTCTTCCTTTACATCACACCTCATCATAAGTTCCTCAAAACGAGACAAGTATTCAGTCACACTAGAAGACATCTATCTCAAATTCATCAGTTGGTCTAACAATTGTCTCTTATGATAGGTGGGAAGATATTTCTCTTTCAATTTCTGTTTCATTTCAGCCCACAATGTAATAGGTTCATCACCTAAGTGCTCTAGATTTCTTTGAACTCCTTGCCAATACCTCTTGGCAGAGCCCACTAATTTCATCTTGGCAAATCTCACTCTATGACTATCTAACATATCATACCATTCAAAGTAGTCTTCCATGTCATCTAACCAATCAAGAAATGCTTTAGGATCTAACCTACCATCATAACTAGGAGCATCAACTTTAACTTTCTTTGTAATATCTCTCGACCCATCATGATAGTACCTAGCCTCATGGTAATTCTTCTGGGGGAAATGATGATGTTGACGCCTATCTTGGTATCTACCTTGGGGCCTAAAATGTCTCTGATGATCCTCGTGATCATCCCTAGGTTCTAGTTCTAACTCATCTAAGTCCTCAAAGTCTTCTGTGGAAACCTGCGATCTACGACTCGATGGTGAACATGTGGTAGAGGTCCCCTAGTATTTCCTTTGCTGAGGGGTTCGAGTAGTCTCGAGCATAGGGAGAAGACCACGACGAGGATTTAAATGCTCAATTGGATCATCATGGTGACTACCATTAAGATTTGTCCTATGTTTTAGAGAAACTGATGTATCAACCTTAGGTTCATCAATGGGATGCTTACCTATAGAAGTGGTCAGCTTAGCCACCTCTTCACTTAGTCGGGCCATGGAGTCTGTTAAACTAGTTATGTTTTGTTCTATGTTTTGAACTCGCTCCTCTATTGAAGTTTGAAAGTTATATAGGTCTCCAATGGTCATGGTGAACTAATGGAATGGACTCGACAGGTTAAAGGTTGTGGGAGTATGCCGATATTTGACTTTAAATTAGCTAAATGCAAGGGATTTTTATTTTTTTAAAGAATTAATATGATTAATTCTAAAATAGTTCTCTCCTAATTAAAGAGCTCCTACTCTTTTTCAGAGTAACTAGAGATTTTTCAATTAAGTTCTGCCAATAACACAAGCAGGAAAATTTTCAAGAAAGAATGGAGGGGTCACAACGGTCCCACTTAATACCCAATCTCCTTAGACAGAACCTTCCCAAATATGTGAAATTGGAGGATACTCAATGGGGTTACCAGAAGTTAACTCCTTCCAAGAGGATCCTACGAGCTTCATGTACCCTATGGCCAACATCTAATTGGTTTTTAAATTATCTAAACTTGGCTTGGGTTATACAAATGCAAGAAGATGTTTAACCTAGGTGGGCAAGGAATTGGTGATGAAATCCAATCCTTATCTTGTTGGGGTTGTGCCATTACTAAAGCTTAATGCAAAATGTTAAATTAAAATGCACAAACAGAGAATTAAATTAAATAATTCAAATTATTAAATGCTACGATGCTCATCAGGAATTTAAACTCAAAGAAATTAATTATGCAAAAGTTTGTGCACACAGTATAGGTATTTTTGGTGCCAAAGTGTTAATAACAAAGCAACGGTGGATAAGATAATAACAAAATAGATGTGGATTTTGTGCTAGTAAGAGAAAATATGGGTAAGAAATTAAAGGTTCAAGTAAAAATTAAAGGTTCAACCTTCAGCTAGGACCATGCAAATTTCTAGACTTAAATCAAATGAAATAAAGTATTAGAACAATTTTCAAATGAAGAAAACTTACATTAACCGAAGCCCTAAGTAGTTTGCAAGAGAAATATCAAAGGTGACTGGAAACTGAAATAGATATTCTATTTTATTTTTTTTGGTTTACAAAAGAACTGGTTCAGTTCTGGACTGGTTCCAGAACTTGATCAGTATTGAGTCTGTAACCAAACAAGCCAAATCTGGCTTCTTTTATAAAATATGCTTCTTTCGCAAATGAACAGAGGGACTTGAGGCTTCTGCAAGTTTACGCTCTACCACGACAGGAAGCTTTGACAACGGCGACGACCAGTGACTGCCCGAGAAAACTCCGGTGATGGCAACGTAAAACTCTAGTGATACTTTGAAGATGAAGACGACAATGTCTAGAGAGAATTTTGGCGACGATGGATCAAGAATATTCTGACGATGATGTGGTTCTTCTACAGTCTTCTAGCTTGCGATGAAAGTTGTTGCTTGCATTTGTTTTGAGTGCTCGGACTTGTTAGATGTGGTCTTGATTTTATGTAATTGCAAAGGTTGTGATCAGTGGTTTTTGGTTTGGTAAAGAGGGATTAGGGTTTGTTTGGAGATGGTGGTAGTGGCGGCTATAGTTTGATTGGGCGAATACAATGATGGATGTTGGCTGGTTTATGGCAGACGGTGATTAGGGTTTATTTGGTAAAGGATTAGGGTTTGGGTGTGAGGAGGATGATGTGAGGGCGGCTGCTAAGGTTTTTAGATGGATGAACAATAGGTTTAGGGTGCGAGGTTAGGGTTTGTTTAGGGGTTTGAATAGTAGGGTTGGTAATAGTGATGTATGGGTTTGTTTGCTGTGAACAGTTTGATTGCTATTGCTGTGAATAGTAGATGCTAACAGAAATACTATGGATCTTTGCTCTGATACCAAAATTGATGCAGGAGGCTTGAAAGAAAAGGAGATAGAGGGGAAGAAGAAGAGAGAAAGAGAAGAATAGAAGGAGAAGAGAAATCTCAATAAATGTATTCAATAATAATCATCAAAAAAGTGCCATCACAATGTATTAGCTATCCCTATTTATAGGCAAAACAATAACCCTAAAAGGAAAACAAAAGTCCTAAATAAATAAGAAAAATACATATAAAATAAAATAAATCAAAATCATCCTCTACGTCTATGTCTATAGTAAGTGAATAGACCATCCGGCTTAGGATCTCCATCAAAGGTTCTTGGAATATTAAAAGAGAAGTGTAATTATCTGAGGAAACGGAAATGTTGATTGAGAACTCTTTAAGTTGCAGTTAACCCATAAAGGGAGTGCTTTAAAGAAGTCAAAAAAAAAAAAAAAAAGAAAGTGTAGCAATACAAACTAAGTTAAATGCATACATCAATTTTGTTCTAAATTAGGTTTAAAGAATGGGAAAGAATATATACAAAGGAAATTAGATAAAGGTCTTGGTGAGATCAAATTAGATGAAGGTTGACAAGTTACTTTTAGATGAATGATATTTTTTATTTTCTCTCTCTTCCTAATATTTTAAATAATGTTGCATTTTTTTTCTTCATTTATTGTATTAGTTTATAACTAAAACTTTTTGCAAAATTCATGACTAAGAACAATGCTATTACTTTACCTTCCATGATTCGCTTCCTAGAAAGTATGTACACGGACATGGAACAAGGGTACGACACGACACGACACGGACAAGGTAACATTAAAAATTCTAAAAAAAAAAGACACGGACACGGCGATGATAAGGCTATAAAATAATAATATAATATATTAATATATATTCATTATTCAACAACAAAAAAAAGAGTACATTACAGAAATACTTCAATTCATCATCAAACAATTGAAACTCAAACAAACTTATGAACAAAAATAGACAAATAGATTAAAATATATTAAATAACAAGAATTATTCAGCTATGATGGTTCAATTTTTTGTTCTTTTTTTAGTCATCTACATATATTTAGCCCAAATTGTTCATCATAACTCAGTTTCATATAAATTTATTTCAAAATACTTGAATACATCACTGTTACGAAGTATTTGACATGTGTCTGAGAAGTGTCCAAAAAAGAAAATTTTCAAGAAGTGTCTGATACGTGTCCGAGGAGTGTCCGACACGGCAACGACACCCTCGGTGAAGTGTTCATGCTTCCAAGTTTGCTTTTATAGTGTTAGATTATATATTTCCTATTATATTTGCTGTTAGATTATATATCTTTTCTTAAACCACATAAGTTTTTTACACCTTCTCCTAAATTATCTAGAATTAGAATTTCTTGTCTTTTAAGCATACTTAGCTTCCAAGATTACGTGTCTATAAATAGACCTTTATGTATTGTTTACAAGATATTTACAATTCAATACCATTGATTAATATAATTCAATATAAAAAAGTCAATTAAATACAATTTTCTTTCTTTATTTCTATCAATTATTTCTTTATTACTAACATGATATCATATCCTACCAATCTTTAGTAGTCCTCACATTCTGTTGCATCACCACTGGGGATGGCACCATTGGTTTCATCCGGAGCGGACAATCGTCAAAATAGCTTCAGTCTTATATACTTTTTAAGCTCTCTATTCTACCGGCAATTCAGCTCGAGTTCAATTCATCGACTCTCATTAGCATTTGTGTGTTAAAGTCGCTGATTTCAACGAACCCCTTTTCTGATTTTCAAATTAGTTTTCACTCCAACGAGCAGCTTTCGGTCTTACCGTCACTCCAACGAGCTGATTTTGTCTACCGAGCTGCTCTTTTGCAGCTTCTTTGTATGTGTTTGCAGCCATAATTGGTAACATCGCCAGATTATTTTCACGAGTCCTAGCATCTGTGTGTCACTAATTTCAATAAGCTTCTTTTCTGATTTTTAAATCAATTTTCGCTCTAATAAGCCGTTTTTGGTCTTTTCGTCACTCCAATGAGCTACTTTTGTTTACCAAGTCACTCTTTTGCAACTTCTTTGTATGTGTTCGCAGCCACGGCTAGTAACATTACTAGATTGTTTTCATAAGCCGCATTCAAAATTTTGTCTCCAAACTCAAGTTGACTTCATATAACTCACATTAAGTTTGCGGAAGGCTGTTAAATTTTATATTTTCTAGGGTAAATTACACTGACCTCTCTTAAGGTTTCACCTAATTACACCCAGTATCAAACTATTAGATTTTGTTACAATGGCCTCCCTTGTAACAGAAATGCATTAACAGACGTTAATTTTTGGATGAAATGTCTATTATACCCTTAATATTATATTGATATAAAAATTAAAATATTTATATATATAAAATGACACTTTTGCCCATCTAATATAATAATATATTTACTATATTATATATACATATATATATATTGTAAATATTATTATATATATATGTGTGTGTGTGTGTGCCCGCGCGCTCGCGCATAGGAGCCGACGGAGCACTGATCATCTTTTTCAACCACACCACCACCGCCACCACTAACCGGACCACCTATGAGCCCACACCTACAACACCCGAACCACCCCTGTACAGCCAAGCTAAAACCCACCATAGCAACCACCATCGTGCACAACCCCAGCTGTCATGGCCACCACCATGCTCCCACCTTTGGCTTCATCAACCTTACGGCTACTATGCCACAGTCCCACCACTTTGGCCACCTAAACCCAACCGTGAACCACCACTAGTCGATCCACCATGAGTCATCATAACCAGCCATAACCATAGAACAAAATTGCACCACCGACGGAGCATCGGACATCTTCTTCGGCCACACCACCATCGCCGACAATCGTTCAACATCAACCACCAACCAACTGCTCCAATCACCCCCATCGACACCACAATCCCAACTAGAGTCACCAAATCCACTACCACAATCTACAACCACAGTTACCACCACCACAATCCCAACCATAGTCACCAAATCCACCACCACAATCCACAACCACAGTCACAGTCACATGCACCACCATAATCCTAACCACAATCACCACAAACGTCATTGTAACAGCCATTGCCACTTACTTTCAACACTACCACGATCGTACCTTCCGTACTGGCCAGAGCTCGCAATTGCCACAAACGTCATTGCAACTCTAATCAATCTCCTTCAATGCTACCACTGCCAAACTATCTTGTCACCAACACCAACCCCCAAAATCAAAGCCTAGAACCCTGTCATTTCACCACTGAACAGCCACTATTGCTTTAGATTTTTCCTTTGGTGTGAATCTCATAAACCCCAATTTCATACTATGTGTTTGAGTGTGTATGTGTGTGTATATATATACATTTGTGTGTGTATACAGAGAAATTGATGGTGGTGGTGACTGTGGTTGTGGTAGCGCCTCCAGGTGTGGGGTTGGGATGATTGGGGTGGTAGTGGCGTCGCTAGTTTGGATGGTGAATACACACACACACACACATATATATGTGTGTGTGTGTGTGTGTGTATCTATATATATAGTTGTATGTAATGGACATATATATATAAGTTGATTGGCATTTTGGTTCGTTCAACTAAATTTTGTGACAAAACTAACAGAATTTTGGATGGATGGGGTCTTTGTCATAACGGAGCAAACCTCAAGAGAGTATGGTGTAAAAAAATTCATTAGTTTGATGTCAAGTGTAATTAGGTCAAACCTCAAGTGAGGTCAGTGTAATTTACCCTATTTTCTATTATATCTGCTATTAGATAATATATCTTTTCTTAAACCACATATGTTTCTTACACCTTCTCCTAAATCATCTACATGTCTTCTTCCCCAAAGTCCATTGCATCAGTTAGACCATGGGAGTCAACCTCAAACAACCCTCCTCCTGCAGGTTCAACATGGCATTTCTTTGATTGCCTTCTAAGTTGGTCAACTTCTTCCGGTATTTTTGGACATAAAAGTCATGTCTTCCCTTGCATGTACTCTTTATTCCTTTAAAATATTTTCATAAGATATCGTCTAATCATATCAAACATGTAAATAATGAGTTTCTTCCTAACTTTTACAATTCAACTGTTCCATGACTCACACATGTTATTACTATTTAAGTCACATTTAGACGTATGAGAAAAACCACATTTGGACCACAAGTAGTAAGGTATTTTTTTCAAACACTCAAAGGCATCACTGTTAAGTGCCTTGATCCTTTCCACGTGACCCTCAAAATTCTCATATGTGAATGAGCTGGAAACACCCCATAACTCATATTTCAACATCAAACATACCATTTTTTTTTGAAGTTTTCAAATAAATATCTTATGCAGAACCAGTGATCACTCACAATTGAAAGTTGATCTAATGTGTCAACTAAACCTTACAATAAATTAATGCAAAGCTCAGATATACAAATGTATAAATAAAAAATAAACTAAACTAAATGTATAAATGAAGTGCAAGTTATAAATGAAATAGGATTATTACCTTCTATCTGTTAGAAATAAAAGTCATGCCATTTGGGGGGCCAATTACTTCCATCAACTCTTCAACAAACCACATCCAACTATCTTTTGTTTCAGATTCAACAACTGTAAGTGCAACTGAAAAGAAGCTATTATTTCCATATCTCCCCATAGCACATAGCAATTGACCATTGTAATGGTGTTTAAGAAAACACCCATCCAGCCCCACAAAAGGTCTACACCTTTCCTTAAAACCTCTCCACATTGCTAATAAACTTACAAACATCCTCTTGAACCTCTTGTTCCCTTCATTGTCTGGTTCTAATTTGACTTTTACAACAGCATTAGGATCTGTTCTCAATATTAATTCACCATACTCACTAACTTTGCTAAACTGATCCTCATAACTACCTTCAATTAGTTTTTGTGCTTTCTTCTTTGCTCTAATGACTTGATATTTGGAACTTTTAACTTAAAGTCATCCTTAATACAACCTTGTACCCTAGCAAACTTCCATGTTGGGTTAACTCTGAACTTGTTGATATATTTGTTAGAATAACAATAGAGGTTAGCAGCCTACTTGAATCCATTGGGGAACAATCATGGTGTGATTTAAACCTCTTTATCTCAAAGCTTTTGTCAATGGTATTAAGGAAAACATGGATCCTCCACCCATATCTAACATTTACCTTAACACAAACTGCAGTAACCCTAATCTTTTCATTTTTTTTGTACTTAAAGTCATACAAAATTTCGATTAAATGTTCCCTTAGAGTTGTCCTAAAGTCAGAAGCACATGCGAATTTCATACCTACAACCAAAGGTTTCTTCTCCAAGTCCTTTTGAAGGATAAATTCTTCAGTCATTTTGATTTGTACTTCATACTCTGAATATGAGCTATTTAAACCGCACAGTTCATCACTTGGTGCATAAACAGAATCATCATCTAACTCCTCCAACTAATCATCATTTGTATCTTCATCTGAATCATCATCATCATTTTCAAGAACTTCAATTGCAGGTTCAACTGCTTCATGTTAATCACCATTTATAGCAGGTTCAACTGCTTCATATTTATCACCATTCATTGCCACCTCAACTGTTTCATCCTCATCACCATTCATTACCCCATATATTCATCCTCATCACCATTCATTACCCCATATATTGTTTCATCCTCATCATCATTCATTGGAGGTTCAACTATTTCATTGTCATTACCATTTATAGTAGGTTCAACTGCTTCATATTCATCACCATTCATTGACACCTCAACTGTTTCATCCTCATCACCATTCATTACCCCATATATTGTTTCATCCTCATCACCATTCATTGGAGGTTCAACTATTTCATTGTCATCAACATCAATTGAAGGTTTAACAACATAAAGCTTAACAACTGAAAACCTTACATAAGCTTCAAACATATCCATCACATCTCTATCAGTTTAAGTTGTATTAGTGTTCCAACAATATCATTGGGATGTCTATAAAAAATCTCACTCCTCAAATCTAGTGCTAACCTTTCCAACATGTCTTTAACATCTAAGTACGACATCTTATCGGGGTCTACATTGTCATAGAACTCGGTTGTGCCTCTCACATAATTGTATGCATTATCAAAATATCCAGAGTGATGCACTTCCATTCTATAATATTTGTCCATCTTTTGTACAAAAAAATTGTTTACATAAACATTATTTTATGGCAGGGACCACTACCGACATAAAGTGAAAGAAGAAGACGACACCTGTTAGAAAAAAGTGAAAAAGTCCAAAAATGAAAGAAGAATACAACACAAGTTGGAAAAACAAAATCCTAATTTTATGACACTTCCAAAACTATAAAAGCATGTAAATCTAATTTTAAGAAAAATTGACAAAAAGTGGGTATATATTTTAACATGTATGTTAAAAGCCCTAACATTCTAGATAAAATCACTTTATGAAATGATTCATTGCACATGAATCAAACAAATTAACAAAAAAAAAAATCCATAACTTTATGATAGGGACCACTACCGACATGAAGGGACCACAAATTTAAGATTAAAGTAATACAAATAATCCTAATTTCAAGAATCCATCACTGAAAACTGACACACTATAAACAAAATAAATCCTAAATTTAATATTAATTCCAACATGTTCTAACAAAAATATGAAAAGCCCTAATAATATGCTTAACGAATCTCATATATGAAGAATGTGAAATGTAGAGAGAGAGAGATAGTTATGAATGGTTGAAAAAAATATAAACTTGCTTACATGTCTTCGATTGAAGCTTGTATGTATTCGATTGAAGCTTATGAACCCTTAGATCTAACAATCTTGAGCAATGCGATTGAAATAGAGTGTTACAAAGAAGAGCGCGCCACAGTTAGGGTTTCCTTAAATTTATATCTGAAGTGTGTTTGAGTGAAATGAAGCTTGTAGTGAGAGGTTATTTTGAGCCAAAAGACATAGCGTCGTATAGGTCGTGTCATTTCCCATCATTTCACTAAAAACCTTTATTTATTTATTTATTTATTTATTGACGGATGGGTATTTCGGTAAATTCATCATTCCGTTAATGGTGCAGTGACAGAATGGACTTATTCGCACAAAAATTAAACTTTGGGGGTGTTTTAAGAATGGGAGGGGGGCAATACGCACAATATGTGTACCATAGGAGTGTTTTCTGAATTTTACCCAATAATATACCTACTGCACTCCCGGAAAGCCCATTTAAAAGATCTTCATGCTCAATCAAACATTTCAAGATGAGATATCCATCTCTAAACACCAAACACATCTCTTTTTTCAGTGGAGGTTGTGGTCTACCAAAGTCCAATTTGTGTCTAAGGTAAGTCTTTCATTTCTAGTTATATACTTCTAGTCTTCTATGCATCATCTGTTTCACTTTCACCTCAAAATTGGAAGCCTCTTGTTGTATCATGGCCCATAGGCAAAATTTATTTTTCTGGTAATTGTAATTTTTTATAACAAGTTTTTAACACTTACAATTATTGTCTACTATTATTCTGTTTATTCATAAGTTATAAAAAATAAAAAATAAAAAAGATGAAATTATATTGTTTAGACACAAGAGATTGAAAAATTAGAAACGAAATCAGTATGTCAGATTATTTGACATTTATTTATTTTATCAAGTTTAAAGAAAAAAAATTAATTACTTTATGTAAGTTTATATCTTAATGTAGTAATTGATAGTATAATTCTTGTAATGCAAGAATACATGTGATTGCACTTGTTCTTTGCAGTGTTTTTTTGTCATCAGAAATGTTCTCTGTCATATAAAAAAATGAACTATTTTGCTTATCTTATTATGCTATTAGCTGTTTAATATTTCTTTATAATTTTTTGATGTAAACTAGATCTCGCTATTTATAAAGCACCAAGACCGGTTTTTTTTTTTTTTTTTGTGTTTTCAACATAAATATATTTTATGTGTATATCGTCTCATTTTAATAAAAATTTCGTGCTATTATAAAAATTTATACGCGCGTGAAACTTTATGTATAAGAGGCCTTGTATTTGAAAGTTGGCCTATAATCTCCTAAAATTTTGTGAATCTCATAGTCGGCTCTTACTCGACTTTGTTTATTTGCATCCGAAAAAGCTTGAAATGATGTCATAAGAACACCTCATAAGTCATACAACAACGTTGGTTTATATAAGCTTCATCTGATTTTAGTGAAGAAAAATGGGTCTATGGCCTATATCGAGGTGGACTGTTGACTTGGGTCTTCTTTAAAAGAAGAAGACTGTAGAAATAGAATAGGTGATTTGAATTTGACAGGTTTTTATATTTGATAGAATTTTTGAATTGAGAGGATCGTTATGAGTAGGGTACACAAAAAATCGGTAGAACCGAAATCAGAACTGAAATTGTAAAAAATCGTAACTGAATCGAATCAAACCGTTCACTACAGTTCCAGTTCCGATTCCAAATTTTGAGAATCGATCATTACGGTTCCGGTTTATATATATATATATACCTTCTAAATTCTAATATTTTATTTATATATAAAGTATAAATATATATAATATATAAATAAATACATTTAACTTCTAAGTTCTAATGCTTTATTTATTTATATAATATAAGATATATAAATAAATACTAATAGCTTCTAATCTATTGTTATAACTAGGGATGCACACGTATAAGTGTATATCTTAACAATGTTTAAAAAAAAAATGACAAAGAACCGTTTGAGAACTGGAACCAAAACAGCAAAGAACAGTTCCGGTTCCAAAATTAAAGAATCATTGACAACGGTTCTGGTTCCACTAAGAACTGTAAGAAATTATACCATGTGCACCTCTAGTTACGAGTACAGGGGGAATGACACCCCCTACAATTTTAAAAATTTCCATTTAGTGGGCCCATTTAGGGATATTTTTTCAACCCTTAAAGTATCTCAAAATTTGATATTCGGCCCCAAAACTACATGATAAATTTGTAACAGCCCCTCCAAACCCACATGACATTTAGTCCTCCAAATACTCATGGTATATAAAACCTCCATCTAAATAACCAAGTCATACTTGATTGAATACATAAGATATAAGACAGGCTTAAACTTTTTTTTTTCTTTTTTGGTACATTTTGTACATGTCCAAATAGAAATTGACTAGATAAATTTTTTAATGCACCTAATAGATTGCAATATTGTTGATTTATAAAGCAATCTTTTCTTCAACTTTCTTTTACATTCAAAGTAACACTTACGATTTCTATTGTGAAATATATATTTATTTATATGTATATTTATTTATTTTAATTTTTAAAGTAAATTACACCGTTTTCCTTGACAAGTGGAGCATTTGACTCTTATTACTCTGACTTTCTCTGTAAATGTTAAATTTCTAACAAAATTTGATTAACAGGTATAACGAAAAGAAAACGTCAGAAATGTCATTGAACACATGTCAAACCTTAAAAAAGGTAAAAGTAATAAAACTCAAATTCTCTATCCGTGTCTAATTTGCCTAAACATTAGGAAAAAAAATTGTAATTTAGCTTAATTTTTAATTTTTTAAAACTTTATATTCATTATTCACACATTTTGGGGCTGTTCGCCCAAACGAAACTTCCTTGATCCACCCGAGTCAAGGTGGTGGCCCTGGTTACATAGATGGAACAAATTTGTTCTTTAGAGAGAGAGACAATGAAAAAAGAGATGGAGGAGAAAGAGAAATTTTAGAGAGTGAAAGTGAAGGATATAAAATGAAAAACATGAAGGTAAACTAGTCTTTTTTATTTGTTGAATGATTGCTTTCATTGATTGATCGATCGATAGCTACGTCAGATTCGGATTGGTTCCAGCTCGCAAGAGTTTCGATTGTTCTTTTATTAATATATTATTTATTTTTACAATCCTATTTCTTAGACACACATTTTAAATTAAAATAATATAATAAACCTTCAAGTAGTCAATGACGATGTTCCAATAAGTTCAATTTTAAGTCCACTTCATTGTTATGCACATGCAAGGAGTATCTAATACGGCAATTGGTTTGATATATATATATATATATATATACTTCCCGCAGGAAAAAATATTGATAAGACTATATAACAATTTATTGATGCTTAAGTTATAAAGTGTGTGGTGCACAAAAATTTCGTAAATACGTGAATCTAATTCAATTATGTGATTCGGAGATCAGATTATCGATTGGAGCCGATTTATGACTCCGATCCGTGACAATCCGTTAAAATTTATAATCTTTAAATATTATATATAAATAACAATATTTTGTAATTTTTAATAATAATATTACAACATCTCATATCTTTTAAGTCTAAAAAATTGATATTGGATCTAGTTAAAAAATAATTATATTAAATTATTTAGATTAAGTTTATTCCCTCAATTTGGTTCGATCTAATTCGTTATTTCACGAATCAGATTGAACATTTTCAACGGATAAATCAGATTACATATTCATCAAATTACAATTAATGCCTAATTTAATTCGAAGTCACCCCTGGTATATATATATATATTCTCTCTCTATATATATATATATAGAGAGAGAGAGAGAGAGAGAGTAGGCAGCAGGCGGAGGCCTGAGTATGACAGAACCATGACAGAACCGTGACATGGTCCCAAAATAGACGTAAAAGAGGCCAGTGGGCAAAGACAGCGTGAGAGCGATGGCAAGCCCGAGAGTAAAACCTAAAGTGTCAACACGTATTACATAGCAAGGAAATACTAAAAAAATGCAAGGTGCCATTAATGGGACGTGTGACTGTGAATGCAATCAAAAGGGTCCAGCTGGTGCCAAGTACTTAATTCCACAACCTTGGGAGATTCTCAATCCTTACCCATCACCAACAAGAATCCACCTTCATTCTAAATTAGAGTGCGTGAGAAACACTCTCTAATTCTTAATTACCTTAAGTTATTAGTATAATTACAATTCTACAACTAAAAATAAATAAATTGGATTCATAAATTTAATAAGAAATCTGAATATATATTTTAATTGGATTGGACCCGACCATCTAATAATTTCACTCCAATTACATCTCACAAGTATATTGTGGACCCAATGGTGGGAGGAGCTTAGAAGAGCTTGTGAAGTCTAATGTCGTAAAGGAATCGAATTTGAAAATCGAATCCAACAAAAATTATATTTGATCTGATCCGATAACATGATGATTTTTTTTATAATTGAATTCATATTTGATTGGTTTTTTTTTTTTTTTTTTGTTTTCAACATAAATATATTATGTGTTTATCGTCTCATTTTAATAAAAATTTCATACTATTATAAAATTTATGTGCGCATGAAACTTTATGTATAAGAGGTTTCGTATTTGAAAGTTCGCCTAAGAACTTTCAAAATTTTGTGAATCTCAGGATCGGCCCTGACTCTACTTGGTTTATTTGCATCCAAAAAGACTTAAAATGATGTCATAAGAACACCTCATAAGTCATACAACAACGTGAGTCTATATAAGCTTCATCTGATTTTTGTGAAGAAAAATGGGTCTACGGTCTATATCAAGGTGGATTGTTGACTTGGGTCTTCCTCAAAAGAAGAAGACTATAGAAATAGAATAGGTGATTTCAATTTGACAGGTTTTGATATTTGATAGAAATTTTTGAATTGAGATGATGGTTATGATTAGGAGTGCACAAAGAACCGATAGAACCGAAATCGTAAGGAATCGTAGCTAAATCGAACTGAATCGTTCATTATAGTTCCAGTTCCAAATTTTGGAAACCATTCATTACTATTCCAGTTCCAAGTCAATGAACCGAAACCGGAACCATTATAATAAATATATATATATATATATATATATTTATTATAACGTAATATATAAATGAATAATAATAGTTTCTAAATCCTAGTGTTCTACATATATATATATAAAGTAAAAAATATATAATATATAAACAAATACTAATACCTTTTAAATTATAGTGTTTTATTTATATATAAAGTATAAATATATATAATATATAGATAAATATATTTAACTTTTAAATTCTAATGTTCTATATATTTATATAATATATAAAATATATAAATAAATACTAATAACTTCTAATCTATTGTTATAATTAATGATGCACATGTATGAGTGTGTATCTTGACAATTTTTTTTAAAAAAAGTTGACAAATAATCGTTGGAGAACCGGAATCGGAACTGAATTCAATGGTTCCGGTTCCACCAAGAATTGTAAGAAATTGTACCGTGTGCACCCCTAGTTATGAGTACAAGGGACATAACACTCCCTAAAATTTTAAAAATTTCCATTTAGTGGGCCCATTTAGGGATTTTTTTTCAACCCTTAAAGTATCTCAAAATTTGAGATTCGGCCCCAAAACTACATGATAAATTTGTAACAGCCCCTCCAAACCCACGTGACATTTAGTCCTCCAAATACTCATGGTATATAAAACCTCCATCTAAGTAACCAAGTCATACTTGATTAAATACATAAGATATAAGATAGGCTTAAACTTTTTTTTTTTTCTTTTTTGGAACATTTTGTACATGTCCATATAGAAATTGACTAGATAAATTGTTTAATGCAGCTAATAGATTGCAATATTGTTGATTTATAAAGCAATCATTTCTTCAACTTTCTTTTACATTCAAAGTATCTCTTAGAATTTCTATTGTGATATATATATATATATATATATATATATTATAATTTTTAGGATAAATTACACCATTCTCCTTGAGAGGTGGAGCGTTTGGCTCTTATTACTCTGATTTCCTCTATGGATGTTAAACTTCTAATGAACATTAAGATATAGTGCAAAATGTCATTTTTATCTTTAATATTTTATTATATTTTAATATAAAATATCATTGAAAAGAAGACGGGACAAAATGATTATTTTTAAAAATTTGACTAACAGTTCTAACGGAAAGAAACGCCAGAGATGTCGTTGAACACACGTGTCAAACTTTAGAAAAAGTAAAAGTAATAAATCTCAAATTCTCTATGGGTGAGTTTGGTTAGCAGGAAGTAGCAGGAAAAGAAAGGAAGCGGAAAATTTTTAAACTTTTTAAGAGTTTGGATAGCGTGAAACAAAAAATTGTTAGAAAATTAGGATTCTCGTAACTATCTATTTTTCCTCAAAACGTTTTCCATATAAAACACAAGAAAATTTTGGTGAAAGTTGTTCTTTTATATTTTATTTTCTTATTATACTCTTATTAATTTAATTGTTTCCTCATTTGTTAGCCTGCTAAACATGTAACAAATTTTTTTCCTAAGAATCAATTTATTCAGTCTAAACACGGAGTAAAAATTATTTCTCCAGTGTGGTTATTGATGTTAGATTATAGGATATCTATGAAAACCAGTTTCTTGATAAGATTAGAAGTCCAATATAGAAGAATCCACCTTCATTCTAAATTAGAGTGCGTGAGAAACACTCTCTAATTCTCAATTACCTTAAATTATTAGTATAATTACAGTTCTATAACTAAAAATAAATAAATTGGATTCATAAATTTAATAAGAAATCTGAATATATATTTTAATTTTAATTAGATTGGACCCGACATCTAATAATTTCACTCCAATTACATCTCACAAGTATATATATTGGGGACTCAGGTGGGAGGAGCTTAGAAGAGCATGTGAAGTCTAGTGCCGTGAAGGGATTAAATTCGAAACCGAATCCGACAAAAATTATATTTGATCTGATGTGATAACATTATGATTTTTCTTATAATTGAATTCATATTTGATTGACTATTAATCAGATATTCAATTCAATAACCTGATTCGAAAATGATATAATTTTTTAAAAAAGAATTAATGTCAAAAGAGATTAACAAATCACGATTTAGAAACAAAAATAGAAAATTCAGAGAAGAAAATTAAAATATAAAGAAAAATAGTAGGTATTTGAGTTTTTATTTAAGGAAAAAAAATAATAAAGAGAAATAAAATAAGAAAAAGAAGAAAAATGAAGTAATATAATAAAAAAATATTTTAAAAATATGTAATTATTATATATTATATTATATCAGATCAGATCGAATAGACCATAATTAATATAATTTTGTTTGGCTAGAGAATTATTTAATTTGAATAACTAACAAATTTTTGAATTAAATGTTTCAAACTCTATCTTAATTATCGACACTTGTAACAAAAATATGATTCATTGACGCGTCCCAGTGAGATGATATTTTTTTTTACTGCATATAGCTACTGTTTGGTGGGTTGAAGTCAAAATCACCGATTGAACCACCGTAATAACCCAAGTGATTGTGACTTATACTATTTGTCAACCATGTTTCCTGCTTTGCCTTAAGATTAAAGCAAAATTTTTATTTTTATTTTTTATTTATCTGGACAAATAGCAAACACATCCACTTTTGTCTTTACAAGTACTCTCAACAATTTGCGTTAAAATTACAACAATACGACGTAGCTCTAACGTTTCATAAGCTCCCGTCACAATTACAGATTCTTCTTATTTTTTATTTTAGCTTATTTGTAAACATCATAAAAGTAGGGGTGCACAAAAAAATCTTTAGTCCGTGAAATCGATCCGAATCAGATCAGATTGCACGAGAAACAAATTAGTTGCAGATTTAAAAAATAAGAATTCTTAGGCCACGAATCGGATTACAGATTCGAAAGTTAGAAATTCGATTCAATTCGTAACAATCTGTTAGAATTTATAATATTTATTATATATATATATCTTATAACTTTTAATAAAAATATTATAATATCTTATATCTTTCGGGCTAAAAAATTATTATTGGGCCCTAGTTAAAAAATAATTATATTGGTTTGTTTAGATTAAACTTAATCTGTCAATCTGATCTGATCCGATTCAATCTGTTATTTCATGGATATGATCGATTTGACTCTTTTTTACGGATCGGATCTAATTACATATTCACCAATCTGTAGACCGTAGATCGGATTAGGATTATACCTAATCCGATCCGATCCATGGTCACCCCTACATAAAAGTGCACTAGACTCTTGTCATTGGAGAGTCAAATATACAGACAAGATCCTTTCCAACCAAATTTCTCTCTTGAATTCTGCAGAACTTAATCTTACATATCAAATTCATTAACCTCTTTATCTTGTTCAATTTTAGTACCTGCCAATCAGTTGTAATAGAAATTTCAAATTAAAATTTAACAAGATGGTAATATGACTGAATCTGAATCACATAATTGAGGTTTATGAAATTCAGAAGATAGATTTGACTGAAGAGGATCCTTATCTTATATATACACAGTCTTATTTTCACAAGCAGATAAGTGTTTTTCGTATTTTGAACCCGGAATATGAATAGTAACTAAGGGCCCTTTTTGCATTCATTTTGTTTCTGCTATTTTGTTTCGGCCTAAAATCGAACAAGTATTTTGTTACGAGTGTATTTTAAATAAAATCAAAAACACGTTTGGCAAGAAAATTTTGTTTCAAGTGTTTTTTTGTTTTTATTTTTCTTGCTACTGAAACACAATAAAAACACAAAAATGATGTTTCTAATTTCGGTCCAAAATTTTGAAACGTTTTGATACTATTCAAACACAATAAGCGATACTAGACAAGTTTTGCTTTTACAATGCTAAAATAAAATAAAAAAACAAAAATAGAAACAAAAACAAAAACGAAAACAAAATCAAAATGCAGGACAAACACGCCTAAAGTGATATGGCTTTAAATCTTATTAATACTAAAGAAAATAATGAGAAAATTGATGAATCTCAAACTGTAACACAAGTCCCATCCATTCAGAGTAAAAGCTGTTGATATGGGTTTGAATTGAATCTTGTTAATGGGGGAAATATAATTTTAAATTACTCCGTAGAATTAAGGTTGATGACCAATAATTCAATTATTATTCCAATCATTCCCCACTATGTTAATGGCGGAAAGTGCTATTACACAAGTCAACTTAATTTTCTCTAACTTCTCGCCTGGCTTATAATCGAGCTGCCTACAGGCTACAGCTTAAATTATTATATGCCCCTTCGAAAATAACAATTAATAATGATATTAAAAAGCCCATTTATTTCAGTATTCCAAAATTGCCCCCAAAAACCCTCATCAAAGAAATTGTTGTAATAGCATATAAATTGTTTGTTCAATGCATTTGGATTAGTAGGAGAGCTGCAAGAAAAATAACATTTTTGTTTGAAGAAAAAAGGAAAAAAAAATTGACATTAATACATAATTACCCATTCATTTTGAGGCTGCGTACATCTGACTCTTCCTAGACCCCCACAATAATAAAAGACTTGTGTATCAAATTTGGCTTTTTTATTCATTCATCTTATTTTAAAAATATGTATTAGTAAAAACTGCAAATAGAACCCTTCCCAAACCCGCAATGACATAAGCCTCGGGTATCGAATTTGTCCTTTTTACCTATTCATCTTATTTAAAAAATATACATTAGTGAAAAATCTGAAAATAGAAAATTATTATATCAAGGAAGAACTCTTTTCTTTCCATTTACATACCTTAGTCAACAAAATTATTATATATATATATATAGATATATATTTTTGTTTTTGTCGAAGATAGTATTGCATTGTCCGACATCTTAAACCATGCAAATCATATCCAACATCCACTCATCCAGTCTCTTCATTTCACATGTACCATACAATTACAAATATATATATATATATATATATATATATATACACACACAAAATTAAAAAAACAAAACTGAAAAAAAAGTTGGCCTAAAGGGCATTCTAGTAATTGTACTTAAAAAAGGTAACATAAACAAATCATCACCCTCCCTCCCTCCTCCTCATATACAGTGTGTATATCTACAGACAATAGAGCAACCGTCTCCAACAGTCCAGCTCTCTCTTTCTCTCTCTAACAGTCCAGCTCTCTCTCCCTCTCACCATGGGAACCGTGGAAATAGAGACCCCAATGCGCAAGCAAATATCAGAAGATGATATCAACGAAGATGAACAATCCCCAATCGAGCAAGTCCGCCTGACCGTGCCCACATCCGACGACTCGTCACTCCCGGTATGGACCTTTCGAATGTGGGTCCTGGGTATATTCTCCGTTGTACTCCTCTCATTCCTCAACCAGTTCTTTGCCTACCGAAGGTCGCCCCTCATCATAACCATGATCACCGTCCAGGTGGCCTCCCTTCCGATCGGACGGTTCATGGCCGCCGTCCTCCCCACCACCCAGTTCCACATCCCCGGGTGCGGGTCCCGAAAGTTCTCCCTCAACCCGGGTCCGTTTAACATGAAGGAGCATGTACTCATATCCATATTCGCCAACGCTGGAAGTGCTTTTGGGAATGGATCAGCCTACGCTGTTGGTATTGTTAACATTATAAAGGCCTTCTATGGGAGGAAAATATCATTCTTGGCTGGTTGGCTTCTTATCATAACTACTCAGGTTTCCACTTCGATCTAGCCACTCTTTTCTTTTTCTTTTTTTACTATGAGCTGTTGTTTGCTTGCTGAGAAAATGGACGAGAAAAATCGATTTCTTATACTCAAGTTTGAAATGCTTGATTTATGTTGTTTTCGGTGAATTAAACTGCTTATGCCCAGGTGAGTGGTGAACTGGTGATCAGTATTTGTCTTCTTATATTTTTCCTATATTTTCTCGGCAGCCAAGCAGAGGATTCTTCTTCACCGTTAAATTCTTATGTTTTGTGATTTTGTTTAGTAATTTTCAAGTTTTGGGTTTATATTTTAGAAAGAAAATGTTAATTATTAGAATTTATATAGTAAGAGAAGTTATTCTATATATATATATATTGTTTGTGCAATTGGGACTGTAATTAATGTCTTTGTGGGAAATAAAAGGTATATACATACATATGGTCTCAGCCAAATCAATCTTTCTTTAACTCTGATATATATATATATTGTTTGTGCAAGTGGGACTGTAATTAATGTCTTTGTGGGAAATAAAAGGTATATACATACATATGGTCTCAGCCAAATCAATCTTTCTTTAACTCTGATTGGACTTATCTTCGTTAAATTTTATCCAATCTAAGGTCCATGCTAACGTGCGCACTATGCGAATCAGGTTTTGGGTTACGGTTGGGCGGGGCTATTAAGGAAGTATGTGGTGGAGCCAGCTCATATGTGGTGGCCCAGTACTCTGGTCCAAATATCACTATTCCGGTAAGTTTTTTTATTATTATTATTATTATTATTTTAATTTTGTGCTTAGTTTATATACAGAAATGTCTTATTAATGAGTTCAAGACTTTCAGGTTATTTGAGGGGCCTCCAAGTGGGCCCATCAAATGGCTGGGAGGTCTTGAACTCACGTGAGGATATATTTCTCCATTGATTTTTTTGTGCCACTTCAATTGGTGCTTTCATCAAATGTCTTGTGATATACATCTAGGAAGCATGGACACGAACACGGGATACGGGTACGACACGATACGAATACGGTGATATGAAAAATTTTAAAAAAATAGGACACGGACACGGCGAGGATACGGCTATAAAATAATAATATAATATATTAATATCTATTAATTATTCAATAAAAAAATACTACATTACATAAATACTTCAATTCATCATCAACAATTAAAAACCAAACAAAAATAGACAAATAGATTAAAATAAATTAAAGAACCAGACTTGTTTAGTCTTTTATATATATTTAGCTTAGATTTTAATCATAACTTAGTATCATATAATTTTCATTCGAAATATTAGAATATATATCACTGCTATGAAGTGTCTGATACGTCTTTGAGAAGTGTCCAAGAAGTGTCCGAGAAGTGTCCAAGGAGTGTCCGAAAAGTGTCTTAAAAAGAAAAATATCAGGACACGGGTACGAAGTGTCCGACACGTGTCCGCGGAGTGTCCGAGTGTCCGAGTGTTCGACATGGATACGGCACCCTCGGTGAAGTGTCCGTACTTTCTAGTCTGTCAGCAACAAGAATGGATCGAGACTTCTATTATTTTTTAAATAAAATAAAATAACACATCAACCACAAGTCCATTTAAACTGGGGGAGTGACCAAGTCCCTCATAGAAGCCGCTGGCCGGTCGTTTCAGTGCTGATACTAATAGCAATGTCATTTATTAAAATCAAGTGGCAGATTTGACTAGCGGAAATGACTAATTAGACCTCAAGTCCACTTGCCCTATCAGAGGCTAATTAGTTTGAAAAACCATTTTCTTGGACCTATCTGTCAATTCGATAACGCTGCCAAATTATTACTCCCTCGGTTTCATAATTTTAGTCCACTATTTTATTTTGAGATGTCTCAAAATACATGTCTATTTTCTAAAATGAATGTAGTACTATCTTTTATATGATTCTTAAACTACCCTTTTCAAACTCCATTATCCTAAAAGTTATAATAATAACACTAACTTTTAAATAAGAACTAAATTGTAAATTCATTCATTACTATTAGAAAAAGTAGGCCCTACCATAAAAAGTTGGACTCTCAAAGATGCTTATGAATTTTTGGACAGAGTGAGTGTATATACTATATATATATATATATATATTTTTTTTTTTGACCTTTTCCAATTTAAATACTTTAGCCAATTGTGAATTGGCTACAACGACAGACCGTCTTGTAACATTTAAGAAAAGTTCATTATTCAGTATTGATCCAACGGTGATGAGGGCACGAGCTCACTTAAAGCGCCCTCATCACAGACTGCTCTTTTAATTCCATTATCATCCTTAATTGATCAGCCCAATTTTATTTGAGAAGACATTATATTATGGTTATCAATGTCTTTAGTAAACTGTTTTGTTTACTTGTCAGTTGTTTAATGTGTCATCATTCACTTAACTAGCTTTTCAACATACCAACTCTATCAAATAAATTGTAGCAGCTGTACTGAGCTGGTTTTCTAAGCAAATACCATTTCTAGCAATTCTTGCCACCCCCTTGCTCTATCTTTGGTGACGTTTTCCCCTGAAATTCAAACTTAATCATCTCTCATAGGAAAGTCATTCTAATGACAACTTCAGCTTTTGTAGAGGGTTAGATTATTCCATGGGCTTGGGAAGTTGATGCAGTGAAAGTTGGAGTGGGATGGATATTATATATCTACATACACATCCACATGGTTGTATGTATGTATCTATCAATCTATAAGATTGTATGTGCATTTGAACTGAACAATGAATTTTTTCTTTTGGTAAAATGATCAATAAATTTTGTAATGCACATGTATGCAGTTTTAGAAAAACATATGAATGTAGCATACATACTCTAATTGAGAGCATGCAGCTGTTGCAAATATATATATATATATATGTAATGGTGGAGGATTTGCTAGGAGCTAGCCAATGCACAATAGTTAATAATAATATAAAAGGAGGACCAGAAAGACGCTCAGAATTATTGTTTAGAATCATTGACAAATGGGTGAGCCAACCATTTAAAGTGACGAGAGAGTCCAAGTTTTTATGTATTAAAGAAAGAGTGAACAATGAACTACTTTCTTTTGAATTGAATTTCACAGGACATTGCATGAAAGAGAAGATGCTGCCAAAGGAATAGAGGATGGCAAGGACACAAAGCAGCGTATGTCGCGATCAAGATTTTTCGTGATTGCACTCATCTGTAGTTACTGCTGGTACTTGTTTCCGGGTTACTTCTTCATGACCTTACAAAGCGTCTCATGGGTGTGCTGGGCATTTCCCAAATCAGTCACTGCCCAGCAGCTCGGCTCAGGTTTTAATGGTCTAGGACTTGGAGCCTTCACATTAGACTGGTCGGTGGTAGCTTCCTTCTTGTTCAGCCCTCTCATCTGTCCATTTTTCGCCATTGCCAATGTCTTCGTAGGCTATACCTTGATAATCTACGTAGTAATGCCCATAGCCTACTGGGGACTAAATGTGTACAATGCCAAAAACTTCCCCATATATTCAGCAGACTTGTTCACTGCACAAGGACAGGAGTATAACATATCAGCAATTGTTAATAAAAAATTCGAGATAGATCTGGAGCAGTACAGGCAACAAGGAAAAATCCACATAAGTACATTCTTTGCTCTCGGCTATGGATTTGGATTCGCCACCATTGCATCTACACTTACTCATGTGGCCTTGTTTTATGGAAGGTAATGCCTCTGTTTATATCTTCATATATGCTTGATACTTTCAGTGGCACATGATGTGGTAATATCTGGAGTTAACTCTGTAGGGCCTAATTTTTAATCAGTTGAATTGCTGACTTCTCTGCCAAGTTTGTAAACAGTCTACTGAATTTTCATTTTATCAGCCTGCTATTCCTGCAGACACGTTGTGATTATCCTTGAATATACTCAATTTTATAAGAAAAAATGGACCTTTTCTTTTCAACTGCCCCAATTTTTTCCAGCCAAATATACATTCAGTTCACTTAGGTATGCAAAAAAACTTATATATAAGTGGTTTTCATATGAATATTATGCCTGAAAATCAGGGGGCATTTGATGTTAAATAGAGTGACTTCTATGGTAACTGGATTTGTTTCCAAGAGCCTATTAAAGGAGTTTTGTAGTGAGTGAAAAAACAGAATGTCAAAATAATGTACTATTAAGTTCCTATCGCTAGGAGATGACACACTAAATCATGCCCTAACATCTCAAGCCAACCATTTATCACCTACAAGATCAGAGAAGTTTGAAGGAAATTTTTTCCAAATAGGCATTGGAAAATCTTTTAATCCTGGAAGTTATTGTGCTCAAACATGCAAATTTTAGTGCCTGCAATCAGTTCTATTTCTAGTTCTAAAGTGGATATCTCTAGATTTTCCCAGAAAGCATTGAGAATCCGCTTCTTTCATACACATCTTGCTTTGTAATTAGTTGCTAATATTATGTACAACTGTAATGTCAAAGGGAGATTTATAATCGCACCCGAGCTTCTTCCAAGGAGAAGGAGGATGTGCACACAAGATTGATGAAGAAATACAAGGACATACCTTCGTGGTGGTTTTACTTGCTTCTCGCAGTGACAATTGTGGTTTCTCTTTTACTCTGCATCTTTTTAAACAAGGAGGTTCAGATGCCTTGGTGGGGACTTCTATTTGCAGCTGCGCTTGCCTTCATGTTTACCCTCCCCATCAGCATCATTACTGCCACCACAAATCAGGTAATTCAAACTCATAGTTGACCTAATTTCTTACCTTTCTTCTATAGTTTTGTAAGATCATGAATTCCTTGTGTTGGTTACTGAATAAGTTATATTTCATTTTTGAGAATTGGTTATATGATTCATCAATGTGTTTGTTAATAATGCTTCCTGAACAGACACCAGGGCTGAATATCATCACAGAGTACATTATGGGAGTAATATTACCTGGAAGACCTATAGCCAATGTCTGCTTTAAGACCTATGGATATATGAGCATGACGCAGGCAATCTCCTTTCTCAGTGATTTCAAGCTAGGCCATTACATGAAGATCCCTCCAAGATCAATGTTTTTAGTTCAGGTATCTTCCTACTTCTCTCAAATAACATACAATTTATTCATATTTTCTTTAAAGTATATGCTTAAAGCCTTAAACTTATGCATTGCATTTAATTGCATCACTGTCCACCAACTCCAAAAATATGATTTAGCCAGCTATAATGCAATTAAGAATCTCCGATCAGAATAAATTGGAGTTTAATTAATAGTTGGAAATACAGAACTTCATTCTTCCCAAGACTAAATAAATCAAGACATTTTTATGTAGAAGAGTTTCCAGAGTTCCATAGATGAAAGCAGATTATTGTCACTTTCTGTTCAATTTTCTCTTCATATCTCCTTATCTGATTACTCTTTCATCTGTATTTCAGTTCCTTGGAACCATCATAGCAGGAACTGTCAATATGAGTGTTGCGTGGTGGCTTTTGAACACGGTTGAAAATATATGCAAAAAGGATGTTCTTCCAGCAAATAGTCCTTGGACATGCCCCAATGACCGTGTCTTCTTTGATGCATCTGTTATCTGGGGTTTGGCAGGACCCAGGCGAATTTTCGGCCCTCTAGGCAACTACGCAGCTCTTAACTGGTTCTTCCTTGGAGGAGTGTTAGGACCAGTTGTAGTATGGCTCTTACACAAGGCTTTCCCCAAGCAATCTTGGATTCCCCTCATTAACCTTCCAGTACTCCTCGGAGCAACTGCTTATATGCCACCAGCAACAGCATTGAACTACAATTCTTGGATATTGGTGGGGACAATCTTCAACTTTTTCGTCTTCAGGTATAGGAAGATATGGTGGCAGAGGTATAACTATATTCTTTCAGCAGCTTTGGATGCTGGGGTGGCTTTCATGGCAGTTACGCTTTACTTCACCACGGGCTTGGAGAACAAAAGCGTAAACTGGTGGGGTAGCAACAAGAATGACGTTGAGCATTGTGATCTGGCAATATGCCCTACAGCCAGGGGTATATCAGTTGACGGTTGCCCTACGTTTTAATATGTTCATATTTGTCTAAACCTTGTCTGGAATTTGGTAGTTTAAGGTTGCTGAAGGTTCACAGTCTAAAATAGAATCAATACATCACTGTTGAAAGTTGTTTGTGATGAATGCACCATTCTGTTCTGAACTTGAATACTGCTTGTGTTTTTCAATGTCTGCTTGCTTGATGATGCCTGTGCCAGCCAGAGATATTGGTTATTCATTCAATTCTCTTTATCTGAAGGTTTGGTGGCTCAAGTCTCAAGATACCCACAGACCACAGTTGGTGCCATTCATGTTGGTTTACAGTTTTCTTTCTTTCTAGGCCTAGCCTTGTGCTTGTAGAGTTGGTGTATCTTGGTTTTTTGCCTTTTCTTCTTGCTGGTTTCTGGATTTCTTTGTATTGTCTTGGTTTTGTTTAAAAAATCTTACTTGATTACAATTACTGAAGGTTTCCTAAATTTATGTCTCTAACTTGTGAATAATATTTTGCTTTGATGTCTGGCTTATCATTTAGAACTGAACTTTATTTGATGTAGATTACAGGATGACTGCAAATAACTATCTTAATTTTATTCAATTCTAATCACCTAGGATGAAGACTAAAGCATAATTTTAAGACCTGCTTCTGCCATGCAAACAATTACTTTTGTTTAATCGAATCCAAATAGGATTTATACTGTACAAGTCAATTATGCTAGAGAATTTTAGTGGCATTCAATTATGCATAGACTGATATCCATGATTGATTAGAAACAAACTGCACTTCCAATTTCAATCCTTTCTTTTATTTTTAGGGAACCGGGGTGTCCGGAGCTTTGCTCCGACTAATTCCCAGGACACCCTGCAAAGCGCCCCTCCACATGGGTTGGGTAAGGCTCGGCTTGCACCGCAAGTGTGGCTCTTAAAGAATTGTTTGCACTCTAAGTTAGTTGAATCTTAGACATGATGTTTTATGCAGGGCCAAGTGACTTTACCAACAGAGCCAACCCCTTTGGGTTAGTTTCAATCCTTTCTACCTTCCTTGGCAACCATTATTCTCATTGCTTGGTGTACATCTGAATCTTTTTTTTTTTTTCCTGGTAGATGGTAAATTTGGCTCCATTTAAACCAACTATCACGTGATTCTGGTCAAGTTTAAACAATAATGTCCAAAAGTTCTGGAATGGTTGACCATTTCGTGTTTCTCTAAACTTCAGTGTACCACATCTTATCTTTTTTGTTTGGACTTGGATCCTCTCTGACACTAAAGAGGGCCTTGTACTTTATCAAGGATGAAGATTGCTTGATCAGGTGATGAGAGTGAACCATCATAGGTGGGTCTCACCTGATGGGACAATTTCTACCCATAGTGAAGTACAAAATCCTCTCAAGAGAGGATCCTTACTTAACTCTTTGTGTTCATGGACTCCAAAATTTAGATTGTTGGAACTCAACATAGAGTACATTTAGAGGGAACCCAGTTGGGTAGAAAGGAGTTCCTTCAAGACCATTTGGGATGTCATGTTTCTGGCTTCTCAAGACATAAAGGTGTTGTCCCAAAGCTTGCTTGTGGATCAAGGACCTTTAGAGATGGTTTTCAGCTAGCTTTCAATGTCAAAATTCCACTCTCTTAAAAGAAATGTGCAGTTTCAAGTATGAAATGACAAGGGAATCACTACATGGAAGGATAAATAATGAATGCCTAACTTGGACCTTCAAGTTGGTAAGGTTACTGCATTGTGACATGAAGGTCACAGATTCGAATCAGAAAACAGTCTCTTCCGTAGAGATAAGGATCCATACATTTGACCCTCCTCAAACCCCGAAGCCTCATGGATTAAAGAAAAAGAAAAGAAATATAGTGTGAAGAGTGGTTATCAAGTCTCAAAGCCTAATCAAAGTAACTTCCTACACTCCCCCTTCAGACCGTTGGGAGTTGTGGCAGGTGAAAATAGTTCCTAGGCTCAAAATATTCATGCCCAAAACTTGTCTCAATTCTACTGCAACTATAGAAAAACTCTGCAAGAAAAAAGTCTGTGGAAATCAGGTTGGAAGATAATGGAGCATTTATTAATTTTGTGCCCCTGAACACATGGATTGGGAGTCCATTGCAGATAACATTTTCAGTTCACAGTGTGTCTCTGTGTCTGTTAAGCCTTCAGCAACTCCATCGATGACTCTTGCCTCTCAATCGAATCATCCCGGTGAAGGGTGGATAAAAATCAACACCGATACAGCTTTTTCTTGTTTGTTATTGAATCAGATTCATAAATTCTCATCAAGGTCTCGGGCTATTTTCTATGCGAGATAGCTGATTTCTCATTAGACTAGGGACCCCCTCAACATTTTAGTCTATGATATGTACTACCTCATTTCAATTGCAAAATCTATTGCAAATTTGGTAATAACCCTCAGCTTCTTTGAACTTCTTAGATATATATATATATATATATATTGCATTGATCATGAACATGAACATGTTCTTGTATAACACATATCACTTGAGAGATCATGAATATTTCACATTTCAATAGCATTATTGTTCCAGACATGCAATTTCTTTAGTTATAACATCTTCACAAGCTTGAAGCCATGAGAGAGAGAGAGAGAGAGAGAGCATCAGGATTCAGAATTCGAGACTATAGTTACTGTTTGGTTCTCAGAAACAGCGAAAGAAAACAAAAAGGAAGGAAATGGAAAGAGAGGAATCTGTTTCCCTCATATTTTCTTCTCTTTCCCTTTTCAAGAATATTTAGAGTAATTGCTATCCAGATACTATCAGTGGCAGATAATGGTATCAATAATCTTATTTTCTATAATCAAGTACTGTATTTTTTAACTTGACATTGTAGTGCTACATGAATATATATATATATATATATATATATATATATATATATATATATAATGAGCATCTCTTCACTTTCACAAAATATAAAAATGTTCTAAGTACAACACGTATGTATATAGCTCAATTGGTATATATGTTCCACCAACCCTCCAAAAAATATCAACTTTTTTCTTCACTTCAACATTAGTTTGTGATCAACTTTGGAGTGATTTGGATGATGGGGCTGCAAACCTAGATGAGAATCCCCTCAAGAAAGAGTCCTCATCACCATCGTCCCGACAACCTTCATCAAAGTTTTGAGCATAGCTCAAGGGGTCATACCTGAAACTGCAAACTTCTGAAGCTTTTGGTCCTCCTTTGGATTTGAGAATGTTTGTTATGTTGCAACCAACACTTCTTTGCCTTGTAGTATTACTTCTTTTTCTTAGTCCAAACTTTAGCTTCAGACAACCCCAGCATGAAATCAGCCTCTCTTTATAAGATGAGTTTCTCTCCATGGACTCAACTTCTTCAAGACAAAACTTTCTAGCTTGGAAATGAGGAAACAACTATATAGTTCACAAGAGTACTTGTGGGCTCTCTCTCTCTCTCTCTCTCTCTCTCTCTCTCTCTCTCTCTCTCACACACACACACACACACACACACTTGGGGCTGTGGTAGAGAAAAATAGAAGATATGTAGCAAAAAATCATATGGACATCTTGTTTTCATGAAAAAATGTAGAAATAAAACAAAGAGAAGGGATTGGGTATGAGTGAATTATTAGAGGTTGATCTGTCTGTTTTTGACTGATTTTGACATGCCAAGGAATATATCCTTGGTTGCATTATGGAATGGGGTAGAGAATGTTCAGCACACAATTTGTTTTGGTGTGATGTTAAGTTACCACAAGATCATAGAACCACCTAAAATTGATATTTTAAAGGAAACAACTATATATATATATATATATATATATATATAGAAATCTCATCACCTTGAGTGAGGTCCTCATATTCAGTAAACATTATCTACAAACCTTAGTTGCCAACTCCAACATCATTTGAATATACCACTAGTTTGTTGCATAATTAGTGAATGTGATAAGCTGAATTTTTTAAAATTAAAAACCCACAAAATTAGAAGTTTGTATACTTAAGAGTGAACCTAGCAAAATCCAAAGTTAATAGTTTCTTTTTAATAAGTTTTTGAGAGTTGGTACAATTTCAAATATGACTTCTTTTATTTCAAGAAGCTCCAAAAATATGAATGATTAAGAATTAGGGGAAATTATTATTATTATTTAAAAAAAAAAAAGGTTTAATCATGCAGCACCTACTTACAATTTTGATTCTATATCCTTTTGTAACATTCACATTTTTGTCAAATTACTCCCTTTTGAATTGAATGTTAGAGATATCAAAACGATGTGGGACCACCAGCATAATCTTAAATTATGTTCCAAACATACTTCATAACCCAAACCCAATCCACTAGTCATGCAATTAACCTAAACCAAACCATGTGAAGTTGGTTTTGGTTATAGTTGTTTGGTTGCAGACGAATTTTCTACTTTCTTAATTAGGAAATTTTTTATCATAGCAACGCTTTTATGTGAGCTCATACTCTCATCTGTTGGATTAGGAAGTGTGAGAACGTTCACATTCTCAATTTTCAATCCAACGACTGAAGACATAAATGACGTCAAAAAAATAGAAGAGAAAATAGAAGAAATTCCGCAAGTAATGCAAGCCTTCATAATTTATTTTTATTATTTCTTTCTTTTTTATGATACATATTGCAAGTTTGGTGCCAATCTTATCATTGCACGTGAATTATGTGGATGGAAAGAGAACACTAGGTACCACTGAATTTTATCTAATTTTTATTAGGGTAAATTATTATGTGGATTGAAAGAGAATGCTATAAAATAGGTCCCACTAAATTTTATCTAATTTTTATTATAGTAAATTACTTTGATCTCTCCTGATATTTGACTTAATTATCTTCAAATTAAAGTTTTTGTAAAATTATTTTGACACTTTTATCAAACTAACGAACTGGTAAATAAAATCGCATTTAATATACAATTACAAAAATACTCTCAAATTATAATGCTTTTGTGCAAATATAATCTCAATTTCTAATCATTTGACTGAGATTAACATGTTTTATATACATATTTTCTCCATCAATGTAACACGTGCACTACCGTCATCGAGGTTAGTTTTGACATTTTGATTTTTTTTTATACTAATTGACTTTATTAACCACCATATTTTAAAAACTTTAATCCGAAGATAATTAGATAAAAATATCAGAAGATATCAGAGTAGTTTATCTTTTTTTTATTATTAAACCCTTTTATAAATAAGCTTCAATTATATTATTAAACATTCGGAATATAAAAAATTAGTTGGTCCCCATTCTGATAGGCCTCTTTCCTATCCATTTATTTCCTGTGATGAGAACATTCTAGGTAAAGGCTAAGATCATGGATTTTTTTTTTTTTTTTTTCCTTCAACGAAGAGTATCATTTTTCATCCACTAATTAAATATCAAATTTAATTTTTTCCATTTTTCATATTGCAAAATAAATTACTTGACTTAAGTGGCATGTCATTCACTCCTGCAATTACTTATTTGTTGAGAAAAATAATATATGGAAAGAGCTGATTTGAGGATCAGAAATTAGCGTACCGATTCACTTCTGTCATTCCCATTCTTAGTCCAGGGGAAATTCTTTTTTAGGTAATGTTGCAACAAACGAAGTAATTCACAATTTTTAAATTGAATTTATTGTATTTTTGAGTTTATTTAGAAATAGAAAAATATAAAACAAAAATAAAATATAAATAAATAAAAGGTGCGAAAGATCAAAAAGAACAGTTCAAGGACACTGTTCGATTTTATAGATAGGGAGAGGTTGAGGGTCAAGCCTAAATGAGAGCATGTGTGTGCAACTATTTACATAGATAAAAAATAAATAAATAAATTTACTTGTCCATCCTTGAGAACATGTTGGGTGTAATGTATAGATTTTAGATAGATGAAGAGGAAGGATACACCGGTGCTGTATCAAACCTATCTTGATATTAAGGGGAAAATATATAAATATAAAACTTATCGGGATCCTCTTTAATTTGAGAGAGATGGACGGTGTATATAGAAAGAATAAAAATCCTCTTCGGTACACTTTTTCTCACCGTACTCTCCGGTGCAACTTCACCACATTTATTTTGAAATTTCACTTACATGGTGAATTTCAGCGCCATGAACTTCACCATTTTGAATGGTGAATTCCACCGCTCTTCGGTACACTTTTTCTCACCGTACTCTCCGGTGCAACTTCACCACATTTATTTTGAAATTTCACTTCCATGGTGAATTTCACCACCATGAACTTCACCATTTTGAATGGTGAATTCCACCACTTTTATCGGTGAAGTTCACCATTTACACTGGTTAAATTTCAAAGTAAAATAGATGAACCATCCTTCTTGCTTTACAAATTTTTATCCATCCAAATATGGACGAAAGACCAAAAGAAAAAAAAAACAAGATTGTTATGAAAGTTTTAAATTACAATACTACCCTTCATAATTATTAAATAAACTCAATATTAGCAACCTCTCTTCTCTTCTCTTCTCTTCTCTCCTAACAAATAAAGAAGGTGTTAACTCAGTTCCTTCTTCCATCCAATCAAACAAAAAATTGGAAAGACACTATCTCTTTCCTAAGGATGTCTCATTCTCTCCCTTCTGTTCAATTTTCTTCCTTCCAACCAAAGGGAGCATTAAGGATGAAAACACATCTATGATTGATTCACAGAACAAAATCTACCTTTGTGATCAAATTTGAATAATGCTTCCAAGGGTAGGAGGACCTATCATTATGACCATACCTTGAGGAATTTATCACTTATATGACCAAATTACCTACTGCAGGTGTCTAACTCAGTTTTGCATCAAGAGATATAACACGTAGGGTGATGGAGGTTCTAGGAGATTAATCTAAGGTGAAAGTAGAGGTACCCTTAGATGAGCAAGGGTCCCTCTGCTTGAGCAATACACACAAAACAAATAACTGCTACATGAGCCAGAGTGATGCGACTATGAGATCATTTATGCAATCATGCATTATATGTGATGATGCAAAGATGAACACACATAATCGAGGTGGAATTGACAAGTGCAACATGTGGCAAATAAATGTCCCAAAAAATTCATGAGTCGTCTCTCTTGCTAAGACCAACACAAATGTAGATCACAACAGAAAATACACTTAGCATAAAGCATAATCTCAGTTTCATACATGGAACCCTAATATCCTAGAGAAAATCCCGATGCAACCCAAAGGCCACACCACACGGTGCATAGAGGTGAATGAGCTGACTGGATTGTACTCCTAACCTAAGCAATTCGTCAGTTGAAGGAAGTCGAGGTGGTAAAGATCAAGATGGCAGAGTTCAAGGTAGAGATATGCACAACAGTGTGGCCAGCCCTCCAATGGAACACCATGGGAGAATGAACGGTTATGAATCTAGCTTCAGCCCAAAGTGAGCTCCATGTATAAGGAATCTCACTCTTTCACCAACAATTTGAGATCAGTAAGCCATTCCACTCTACCATCAAAAAAGGAATCAACATAGCACAAATTGAACTGTTGAACTCTAGTGGAAATAATCCATGCATCACGATCCAATTGGACAATATGTTAGAAGAAGATGAATGAACAAGGAGCTTACAAGTTGAAGGATACCATATCACGGAATGGTAACACGTGACAATCATATAATCGCACATGGCAACTGGCAAGGTGAGGCGCACTGCCCACCAACTAGTGGTGAATATGTGACTATATATATATATATATATATAGTGACTAAAGCTAGTCCAAAGCATGTCCACTGGGTCATTAGCCCCGATGGCATGATCTCTCTTTCCCAAAAGGAGAGGTTGAGAGTTTGAGTCCCGTTATGAGCAATATTGTGGGTGTGTGCTTGAACTTTTGCCCGGGGGGAAGACAGAGGAAAAGGCCCAGTTCTCAACTTCCATGGCAATGATCCTAGTTGAACAAGCATGGCTAAAGACCTTCTAATTTCATTCAATATAAATTTACTCCAAATCAGGCAATAAATTTCTTTGATTCCAGAACTTGGTTCACACTAATTTCTTTCATAAGGAACCTGGTTCACACTTTCAAGTTTTAACAACCTGTATGAATGTGTAACAAACTAACAATAGTAGTTGAGCGAGGCCTTGTCTTCGGTAACAATCTCACCTTTTTACACGGACATGACAAAAATATTAAGTATAATAATCTATTACCTTCCTAAATTAAAAATAACAGATTCTAATAAGAAGCCATGAAATGTCTCAGCAAACATCATTTTAACAGTGACAATTAATCATTATATTGTAAATTGCAACACAAGAACAATTATCACAGCAATGGCGACTAGTAAGCACATATGAACAAGTATATATTCTTCAGATAACAAAGGCACCCAAGTATATATAAATGCTTCTAAAAGTTACAAAGTAGTTTTAGTAACATCTAGCGAGAATGACACATCATGACTAGCTAACAAAATTGCTTTGGATTTTGCTTGTCATAACGAGGAACTAAGATCGATACAAAAAGAAGAAGAAGAAGAAGAAGAAGAAGAAGAAATAAGACTCCCTAGATATCATTCAAAATGAAAATCAGAGCAAAAGAAATCCAAGGACATATGTTACCAGTGACCTGTCATCCCAAAGCAAATGATGGCTTGCATCCAACTACATCTTGATTACCACCTGTTCTGCAGAACTTTTCTTCACAAGACCCTTGGAGCACAATTCGTTCAATAACTCCAAAGCCTCCTTTGCCAAGCCCTCGTAAGCTATGCCTTCAATAAGAATGGTGTAGGTAGCTTCAGTAGGTTTACATCCCTTGGATACCATAAAAGCCAATAAGTCAATGGCACGATCAGTCTGGCGAGCCTTACAAAGCCCCAACATGACAGAATTGTAGGTGATTGCATTTGGCTTGACACCAAGTCCTTCCAAATCATGAAAAAACTTAATGGCCTCATCAATCTTTCCTTCTCTACTAAGCCCTGCCACTAGCGAAGAATAAGTAATTATATCAGGTTGAAGACCCTTACTCCGCATCTCATCCAACAGCTTTATAGCACATTCTGTTTTCCCCACCTTTGAAAGCCCATCAATCACTGTGTTGTAAGTGATCAAAACAGGAGAGCAACCTTTGCTACTTAGTTGATTAAGAATCTCAACTGCAATGTCAACCTTCCCATCTTTGCATAAAGCCGTGAGCAAAGTGTTATAGGTCACAATATCAGGATAGCACCCCCTAGACACCATTATTTCCAAATACTCAATTGCTCTCTCCATCTTCTTTTCTTTGCAAAACCCATGAAGCAATGGATTGTAACTCATGGAATTTGGTGTACATCCATGCTTGGGCATCTTTTCAAGAATATCAATTGCTCGACCCAATAATCCCTTTCGGCATAAGAAATTAATCAAGATGTTGAAGGTAACAACACTGGGAGAACAGCCTTTCCGAAGCATCTCAGCTAAGAGTTTCTCAGCATCCATCCACCTCCCAGTACTACACATGCTACGCAAAATAATATTATGGGTAATTACGTTTGGTTGGCAACCATATGATGCCATATTATTTAAGAATTTGATTGCTTCATCCAACCTCCCTTCCCTGCAAATCCCATTGATAAGGACATTGTAAGTAACCACATCAGGTTTACAACCTTTAGTCCTCATCTCATCCAAAAGCTTCATAGCCTGCCCAACCCCACTTTCCTTACAAGTTGCCTCAATCAGAATAGTATACGTGATAACATCAGGATAACACTCCTTCTGCAATTGCCGATCAAGAACCTCCATTGCCTGTTTTAGCTTCCCACTGTCACATAACGAACGCAATATTGTATTATATGTGACAACATCCGGAGCAACACTCATTCGGTCCAAGACCTTCAGGGCGTTATTGATCTCCCCTGACTTGCAGTACCCACTAATCAAAACATTATAAGTTATAACATCAGGGACAGCCCCAGAATCTTCAAGAATCTCCATTACTCTAGTAGCTTTCTTAGTCTTCCCCACTCGACAAAACCCACGAATCAAACTCGTGCAAGGAATTATATCAGGAATATCACCATGATAAACCATGCTCTCGAGATATTTAAACCCTTCCTCTAATTCCCCATTCCTAACCAGTCGACGGAGATGATTATTGCTCTCAAATTCTTCAAAATTATGCGATGATTGCACTGGACTCCAAGAGGGACTATTACAACTCAATTGCCCAGGTGGGGTTTTCTCAATATTCAACAACCTACTAAGCGTTTCGGCCTTCGAAACTGCAAAAACCTTGTTTTGCCTCTGCTTTCGGAACCCCTTTTGCTTTCTCAATTCACCACTATCAACAGATAGAATAAGCAAGCAATCTCTGTGCCCCATGAAGACTCTCATGGAACTGATGTTTGAACGAACCCTAGCCCCCAAACTACGGTTCCTTGTACCCTCCCTATGACCACATTGAAATGAGCAAAACCCTTCATGGGTTTGCTTTGTAGGCATTACTAAATCCATTTTTAACGTTACTCGTACTCAACCAAGGTAACAATCACAAAAATCAAGCAAAAACAAACATGTTCTGCGAGAGCCGATGAAAAGAACAATATTTTGCAAAATGTTTGAACAAAGAGTGAGTGAGGATAGTAACAGAACAAGAGGTTCTTAAATAAGCTTTCTACGAAAGAGCTGAATATGTATGTGTGTGTGTGTGTGTATATATATAGAGAGAGAGAGAGGCCGGAAAAGCTTACTACGCGAGCGTTTGATGACTGAGACGCTGTGAGGCGAAGAGGGACTTAGTGTGCCGCCTTGTTTCTTATCCAAATTTTTTTCTTCTGAGAAGAGTGAAAGCGAGAAGCCATTCATGTTTGGGAGGTGGCAGGCTTCGAAGGCCGGCCTATTCGTGAGGTACCCCAAATTGGAGAGATGGAGGTGGACCATTTCAAGGCCCATTGACATGGTCCAACTTGGAGGATTTCATAGTCGTACTCGTGAGGTAGCTTTGTTAGGCTCCTTTAATAAATAAATAAAACCAACTTCAATATCAAATTTGTATTTGGACTCGATTTGAGCTAATGTTTAATATTACTTTAACTCGTTCGTTAACTTATACAAGTTTACAATAATCTATGTTCAATAACTTTTTTCATAAACACATAAAGTCTACGATTATGAATTTGTTCATACAAGGTTATACGAGATTAGTGTTCATCAACCTACACAAATCGAATCTAACAATATTTTATATTAACTCAGATATTAAATGAACTCAAAAATCGAGCTTGTGCTCAACTCATTTACTTAATAGACAACTTCAAGCAGTGCATTAAAAGAGTGAAAAGTCAATCCTAAACTATTCATAAGCAACTCGATATATTTGCAACTCCATTAGTTGATATTCAAATTCCCTCCACTATATAAAGAAATATAAAACATTAATTAGAAAGAAAAAAAAAACAAAACAAAAGAATTAATTGCAAAAACTCCTTGAAATATCAGCCATTTGCAAATAAACCCCTTAAACAACAACAAACTCTCCCTGGACTAAGATAAATTTGCATATAAGGCCACACCAAAACAAAGCCTTTAACTGAAAAAAGAAAGAAGATGGTTTTGCCCTAAGATTATTTCTTTGTTCCATGTCGAAAATGCAAGTCTTTTAGGAATTAAAGGGCTTCTTGAGCAGCCATTTAATTCTTCTTTTGGTTTTGGGAATTAATCATCATGCTTATGGACTAAAAAAAATAAAGAAATTAAATTAAAGGAAGTGAAATAAAAATAAAACAAACAAAATTGGAGTTTTAAGATGAGCAAAACATTTAGTCGATCCACTAACTTGAATTGGTGCAGAGGATCGGATCAAAATCAAAATGGGTTTCTGTTACTTTTTCAGATGGGATGAATCTAAAATAAGCCTATGCAGTTTTTCACTCTCATATTTTGATAAATAAAAAAAACTAAAAATTAACCTAATTCTAATGATTATTTTCAGAGAAAATCAAATAGAAAACCAACGCTCCATTCTAAAATGAAAGGGAAGCAGAGATAAGACCGACAAGATATTACCAATTCATTGGCAAAAAGAAAATTTGAATCAAATCTTTGTTTGCATCGCGCACACACTATTGACAAATAAAATAAATAAAGAAAAACACACAAACAACATGAGTTTTTACGTAGCTCAGCAAATTGCGTACGTCTACTGATGAAAAATGACTTTCTTTACTTCAATACTTAGGTTACACATTTTTTCTCTCTCTACTCACCTTTCTTTCTATGCAATTATCTCTCTCTTTTCTCTACCACTTCTCTTTTCAACTTCACCTCTATTTATAGAGTCTTCAAACCTAATTTCGTATTAGACAAGGATTACAATTACTTCAAGACCAAGTCTAACAATAAATTACTAAATAGATTACAACTATAAAATAGAAACATAATTACAATATAAATTTGAAACATAATTCCTAACAATCTCCACATTGGATCAAATTTGATCTTCACATGCTCCTCCATAGCTCCACATTATCTCTCCACCTTGAACAAAACACCTTCTTCTTCGCCATTCCATTGTATTCACCTATTGCGAGTAAACTCCAAGTTCAAATAGTCAAACTTAGAATCTACTCTAACAGCACCAAATTGAATTCTTCTTGCTTCTGGAATAAAGGTTGATGTTCTTGCAATTGTCAAGACTTATTTCTTCTATTGCTGCTCTTGATTGGACACTTTAGTAGATCTCAAAACAAGCTTCCATTCTGTCTTTGCAATTGCTCCACCTAGCATAATATTTTTCAACAAAACATAGAGGTTATTAACCTTCCTTTCTAGAAGCATAACATGTGACCCCCTTTTAATCTTCATTAATCCATTTTTCACTTCACACCAACAACCCTTAGAATCCAATGCTCTCATATAAATCACATTCCTTCTGATATTTGGAATATGACGTACATTTGTTATGATTCTTACCAAAACATTAGTTGTCTTGATTTTGATTGTTTAAATTCTCATAACATCACAAGAAACATTATTTCCCATAAATGCTTTACCACCTATAGGTTTGTAGGTAGCAAACTACTATTTATGAGGACACATATGAAAGGAACAAGCGGAATCAAGTATCCATTCCTTTGTTATTAATAATTGATAATATTTCATCGTCATCACTCTCTTCTTTCGTAGCCTTAGACACAACAGCAATAGTAGATGCACTCTCCTTCTTTTCTAGATAATACCACTAAAGATGCCCCTTTCTTCCACACTTATAGCATATTTTCTCTGACAATAGTATAAAGCTTCTTGAAGCTCTAAACCTTTTCTTTTCTTGAGCAATAAGAGCGTGAGCCTGATCATTGTGACTCTTTTCATTATTCAACTTTTCATTAGAGAACAAAGCACTCTTAACTTGCTCTACTGAGATGGTATCTCTTATATAGAGCAAATTATTGAATAAATGTTTATGGGTAACAAAATAATTGTTTTATCCTCATCACTTAACTTGACATTAACATTAGATAAATCACAAATAATCTTATTGAACTCACCAAGATGTTCTTGCAAGCTTATCCCTTTTTTTCTCTAGAAAGAATACAACTCTTATTTAAAGACTAACCGATTGGTGAGATTCTTTCTCATATATAGATTATCCAATTTCTTCCACATATCCGTTGTTGAAGCTTTTTCTATCACATCATACACAATATCATCCACCAACGTCAATCGAATAACACTCATTGCCTTTGAGTTGATCTTCCCCCACTGTCCATCTTCCATTTTTTCAGTTTAAAACCCAAAGCCTCTTCGAGACCATATTGAATCAGTAAATCCTGCATTCGAACTTGTCAAAGACTAAAGTTCTTTCTTCTATCAAACTTTACAACCACATACTTTCCATATGTAATAGTTGCCGCCAAAGCTCTAATACTAATTGTGAGGATCGCACACACACTATTGACAAATAAAACAGATAAAAAAAATTCACACAAATGACACGAGATTTATGTTGTTCGAAAAATTGCCTACGTCCACAGGTGAAGAACGACTTTCTTTATTTCAATACTTTGGTTACACACTTTTTCTCTCTCTACTCACATTTCTCTCTCTGCAATTCTCTCTCTCTTTTCTCTACCACTTCTCTTCTTAACCTCACCTTTATTTATAGAGTCATCAAACTTAATTCCTTGTTGGATAAAGATTACAATTACTCCAAGACCAAGTCTAATGAGAAATTACTAAATAAATTACAACTCTAAAATAGAAACCTAATTACAATAGAAATTTGAGACACAATTCCTAACAATCTCTTTGTCGATTTATTTATCTGTGTGGATGTTACACGAATTGATTTGTTTATTTTTTAATTACTAATGTTGATTTTTGGTTGACTTCAAATTTTGTAGTTTTTTTTTTCATTACTTGTAGACATAATAGAAGTTTTTTTTTTAACCTCACTCATCGTATTTAATGAATATTTGTCACACACTAAACTACTTTATTAGTTATACACAAACGTAAGAATCTAATTTAATGTACATTAATTTTTTTAAATTAAATAATTGAATTTAATATTTCTTAATTTTGATTGAAATGAAACTTTGAAATTTTAAATTTTTGAAAAGGCAAATTGACTACGTTGAAAATAGAATTGGAGTCATTAAAATGACGAAATATATTGTTTATATAGGAAGTAAATAGGTTGGTTTAAATAAAATGACTTCTTTTTTTAATTTGAAAGCTTAAATAAATTAAAAGTGAAAAAAAAAACCCTACTATACAGAAATTGTGTACGAAACACCCCTTCAGTTAAGTATGTGCATATAACTCCATATAATTTGAAAATTTTGGGCAAATTGCCCCTTCCGTCGTCTAACCGTAAATAAATCATCATTATTTGTCAATTTTAACTTGAAATAATATTAAAAACTCTAAAATGCCTTCAAGACATTATATATATACACACACAGTTACATACACATGTGCACACATATGGAGTTATATGCACATACTTCAACCATTTTTTTTGTCTCTCTCTCTTATTTCGGTCTCTCTCTGTTGAGCATGCTCTTGATCCAGCACTTGCGGAGGCTACTGGAGTAAATCTTCAGGAATTGTTCTGTGTTTTTTTTACTCTGATGTAATAGAAATGAAAATACATATATAGGGGTTTGTACTTGAAACACCCCTATGGCTTACATTTTGTGTGAAGAACACCCTCTAGATTCATTTTGTATATATAAAACCTTATAAGATCACAAAATGTTGCAACTAAATCCCAAAATTCAAAATTTCTTTAGAATATGACCTAATAGTGATCATGTGTCGAGAACAAGACTACTTTAAGCCTTGTAAACCCCATTTTACCCTTTATCATCTCCAACATGACCCTTCCCCCATTATCTATATAAACATATATATATTGCACCCACCATCATCACTCTCTCTCTTGGCTCTCTTTACATCCAATATTTTAACCTTGTTAATAGATAGTGCCCATCTAAGAGAGGTTACTGACCAATACTATGAAGAATGACGAGATCAAGCATGTTTCATACTAAAAACTACAATAAATTAGTGTAAAAAAACTATGAAATTCTAACTCTTTAAGTGGGAGGATTCAAACTTAGTCCTTAATTCATTAGGACCATATGGTTACTGTTTCCAAGTTTTCTTCTTGCTTTTCAATAACCAAATGAGAAAGTGCTACGAGCTAATAAGTCCAAAAGAATGCATCACCATTAACAAAATATGATTTCCTATAAGCAATGCACCGCATAAACCAAGCACATACATTTGCATAATAGTTGTTCCAAAACAGTACTTATTCATTATAAATAAACCAACAATACTTGTTCATAACACCAAAACAATACTTGTTCATTACAAATAAACGAACGCAAATTGTTCATCACAAAAAAGGCAACAACAACCAAGCCTTTTTTCATAATTTCCTAGCTAACATGACCAGGGCAAAAACTAGTTTTTCTATCACGGGATGTCTCTCCTCAGTAGGGATGGCAATGGGGAGGGGCGGGTTTTCGCTTCCCCTTCCCTGCCCCCGCCCCGATTTAGTTTTTGCAACCCCGAACTCACCCAAAATCGATTAGCAATTTCTCTCTCCTACCCCGTCCCTGCCCCATTTAATTTTCCCCCTCCCCGCCCCCACCCGCCCCACACCGTTGAAATTCCCATTTAAACATTAAAATTTAAAAGGTGAATATAAATTAATAAACAAAATACAACTTTTGTACATAACTGTAGGCAAAAGCCCTCTACAATACAACTTTTAAAACAGAGCAAGACATCTTGAAATTACAGACTAACTAAGCACCAAACAGAGCAAGGACACGTCCAACACCTCCCACCAAAGCTTCATCTCCAAAATAGATATATTGCAATAGAAAATAGTCTTTTAGCAACTCTATCTTGAACCAACGTACCAAATCCTAAAACCAAGAAGACACATTATACCTAACCATTGTATTAGAAAATAATTAATAAAACAAATTAATTTTTTCTACCCACAGATCAGAATCTATCACTTCATTTCACCAAAAATACAAATCAGAAAATAATTATTGAATAAAAAAAATAAGAAGAGGAGGAAGAGGAAAAAGAATGAGAGGAGAAAGAACACTGACCGGAGCTGACCGACAGTGATGGTTGAGGTCGGCGGCTTAAGATCTGCTAAATACAAACAATTTTATAAAGTTTAGGAAGAAGAAGAAAATAAAGGAGAGAGAGAGAGCGCTTACCAGAGCTTGATGATGGTCGGCGAAGAGCTTGATGATGGCAGATAACGGTGAGGTCGTGAGGGTGAAGAGTTTAGGAGTTTTGAGTGTGAATGGTGCATTTGTGAATGGTTCACGGTTTGGAGCTTATTGAAACCCTAGCTAGCACTCAAGTTGTGAGGATTAGTACATGACTGGATGTGAGCTATGAGAGAGAAGAGAAAGATAGAGGCCTAGGATTTAGGCTAGGGTTTCATTATAATACTTATAATATATATATATATATATATATATATATATAAGTAAAGGTATGTTAGTAAATTTAAGGCTAGGAACCTAAACGGGGCATGTACCCATTGGGGTAGGAGCTTACCCCGCCCCCACCTTGAACCTGCGTGGGTTATTTTTCCTAAACCCCATTCTAGCCCAATTTTCTTAAATGATTCCGTAAACGAGTTTTAAATAGAACGGTCCAGTATGAATACCCGGTGGGGCAACACAAATTGTTATCTCTACTCTTCAGCCCCTTGAAGTACCTTTCTGACATAATATACGGGCCTCTGACTCCTTCGTCTTCTTATACTAGCGTGAAACTGACCGCTGCTAGGGAAATGACCAAGTATAGGTATAACTTTTCCCCCCAGTATGCACGAAACAAGAGTGGGGGTGAACTAAAAAACTATTTCAGATCGACTAGGGCTTATTCACACTCCGGGGTCCAATCAAATGCTTTTTTGAGGACCTAAAAGAATAAGAGATATTTGTTTGTAGCGCGGGAGATCTGTCTGTTTAATGTCGCTACCTTACTTGTCAGTAGTTAGACCTCTTTGGTCGTTTTGGGCGATTTTGGGTCAAGGATTGCCTTAACCTTCTCTGGGTTGGCTTCTATTCCCCTCTTACTGACCAAGTGATCGTGTGTTATGAGTGAATCAATTAAAATTACCACACTTCGCAATAGAATGAATTCCTTGCAAAATAGGGCTATCGAAAGGGGTATCAAACCTTAGGGATTATGGTCTGAATGAGTTGGTATATGGAATTAATTCTAATTAAATTTTAAAAAAAAGAATTCTAATTTTTATATTTAAACTAAGTAAAGAAACAAATAAAATAAAATAAAAGCAAATAGAGAGTGTAGAAAATATGGAATAAATCTAGGGTATTTGACTTCACCACTAACGTCACAATCAATGGTCAATTGAATTAACTATGGGAAACTATATCATGCATAAGTGGTGTCAGTGGCTACAAGTTCACCTTCATCCATCAAGAAGATAACATATGATTAAGGCTAAACCATGGACTATCTTCGATTGACATAGGCCATTTGCCTAACTACTCTACTCTAGGGTACAGTATGGTCCATCTTCTCTAGGCATACTCCATCAAATCATTTAATGATATATTCAGTGATTACCATTGTGTAATAATCGCTCTCATGATCACAGAAAATAAGAAAGATTGAGTTCAATAACAATAACTAAATATCAAAGACAAGATAAGAAATAATTGAAACTGAATTTGTAAGACTTTTATAGCTCAATTCTATAATAAGAATCTTCTAAATTACACAATCTATGCATGTATATAAAGGTCCCCAATAATTAAAACAATCAAACCATTGATGCTTAGTTAGGACTACATCAAAACCCTAGTGAATAAACTAGCCGCTCATGGTAGAAGAAGAAGCTTCAACGGTTGAGGAAGAAGGCATCATCTTCATTAATTACGTGCAAGACTTCGTTCTCTAATGATTCTCCATTTCAAAGCTCTGCAAAGTATGTCTTCAATTCTGTCTAAAAGCTCTCTAAGCTCTCCAAAAATAGCCTTCAATTTACCACTTTATACACCAAGAGAATACACCAAAGTCCTAATCCAATTAGGAATTAATTCGGTTTTCCTGCAACACTAAATAGGTGGGTTTTTCTGCTGACGTTTGGCCCAACTTTTGACCCACTAGAAGCCCGATCCACGAAATTTTTGTGAAATATAAAACTGTCCAGAATCAAATTTCGTTTATTTTTAATTAAAATTAAGTCAATTTGAGGCTCGAAAGTAACACTTCTGGTCCATTTTCCAAAATGGGATTAAAATTATATTGAGCGCAGAATTAGGCTTTAGGCCCGTAATCTTCTTAAGCAGCTGTAATTCTTGTGGACCTCTTCCTTGGGCTAATTTGAATTAAAATATGGAGTTGAATGGATCCCTTTGATGTAGGCTTCATCTAACCCTCTTGGATGTCATCATTAAAAGTCCAAAATCATAGTTTTAACTGAAATAATCATTAAGGCCTTGAAAATACAGAAAACACTAAAATGAAGTAAAATCACAAAATAATCTATCACTAAGAGAATAAAATACGCAATTTAAGAGGCTAGAATGCGCAACATTCAACGCCGTTGATGCATATGAGCCAATCTAGATATTTCACTTGGTGTAGCAATAACACTTTGATGTATATGAGATCGGCTTATGATCCAGTCATGTGTGATATAGTGAATATCTCGTAAAAAAACAAGCTCATCCTCATCGACTGCATATCCCTGTGCAACGAGTAACTGGTGAATAATAGTAGGGAATCAAAACTCCCAGTCACTCATACTATCTGGTGCTTTGGCCATGACCTTTGAATAAAACTTCTCAATTTGGCCCCAGACGACCTATGGGAATGATAGCCAATGCCCAAAGTGTATGGCATATAAAGTTCGAAGGAACTCTTGACGCCTCTCAGTTTTGTGCCCAATGGGACACATATTCTTGTATAAAAGACATCAAGGAACCATAGATGACTTGGCATAGAGGACTTTGAAGCTACATTATACTTTGGCTTGGAGAATTGGTTAGGACACAACTGTGCAACCACATTACCTACCGATAAATCATCATGTAAAGGAGTGTAGATATTGGTCAAATCATCCAGGCATTCATGAGGACAGCCCATGGCAATAGCAATGGATGACATATCTACCTGAACTTGTGTTCCATCCACCGAAGAAATAAGTGTGCCCGCTCATCAGGTTTTGGCATTAAATTCTGATAAAAGACTTTGACGAGCCTCGGGTATATAGTAGTAGATGATAGAACAAAAATTGAAGCAGCCCGACGACGATGGATGTCAGAAATCCCCCAACGTGTCTCGAAAAACATAGCATAAAGCTTGGCAATATCAAACGTCGCTTCAAAATTTAAGGCTATTGGGTGCCACCGCTCATGTTTGCTAACCAGTCTGGGTAGTGCAATTCCTGTACAAATTTGGCCTTCAATAACTTATCCACCTCCTCATAGATTACCAAATTTATTTATGGAGCAAAAGTTCATCTCTTCTGTCTGACGGGCTTGGCGGTAGGGTCAATATTTAACTGATGCATAACAACTACTGGGTCAAACCTGGGCATATCCTTGTGGGACCAAACGAATACATCCCTATTTCTTTTGAGAAATTAAACAAGTTCGTCATCAACAATGGGTGAGAGTGATGACCCCACACTCACCTTCTTCCTGACATCTGGCTCATACAAGTTGATTTTAATTAGTTCTTTCATTGATTCTACATGACAGACCTCCTCTTTATTTTTAACCTCTAGGCCTTTGATGTTCAACATCTCTGGTACCTTCTTCTCTTTCAGGGAAGTGGCGTAGCACACTCGGGCAATAGCTTGATCTCCCCTTAGATCCCTAATGCCATAATCAGTAGGGAATCATACGAGGAGATGGTAAGTGGAGGTCACTATCTCCATGTCATTTAACGTAACTCTTCCCACAATAACATTGTAAGTAGACAGGCAATCTACCATAAAGAAGGTCATCATCTGACTTGCCTTGGACTTGCATCAGCGGTGAATGGAAGGGCAATGTGACCAAGAAGAAAGAGTTTCTCCCCAGAGAATTCAATAAGCGGGGATTTAGTAGGCTTAAGTTTTTCCCTACCACTGCTCATCTAGTCAAAAGCCTCTACAAATAGGATGTCAACAGAACTGCCATTGTCGATCAGTACTCGCCTAATTGTAAAATTGGCGATAGTTAGTGAAACCACTAAAGCATCATCATGTGGTTTTTGAATCCCCCTCGCATCAGTCTCTAAGAAAGTTATGATCTAATCATCTATTCGAGGATGTTTGGCCTGAGGGGGCGACTCGTTCACTTTGTCGACTTTGTAAATTTTTTTGACTTTTCTCACATGCATTTTACGAGCTGCCTTGGATTCTCTGTCACCTGCAAATCCACCGAAAATAACTCTGATTTTTCCTAATTTAAGGTTTTTTCAAGTGTTTTTGTCTTTGTCATCCCGTGGCGGTTCTGTGCCCCCTTTTCATCTCCAACCACAAACCTACGTAGCTGGCCCCTATGAATTAGACTTTCAATTTGCCTTTTTAAGTTGATTCATTCGTATGTGTCATGTCTATGATCACGGTGAAATCTGCAATACTTGTCGCGAGATTTCTTAGTGGGATCAGTTCTTAGTTTTGGGGGCCATGTTACTGCCGGATCATCTTAAATATAGAGGAGAATTTGGCTTATCGATGTGTTTAAAGGGGTGAAACTAAATCCCTTATCTTGGAGCGATGACCTATCACTCTGCTCTCGCATTGTCTTGCTATATTTGGGGTCCATTTCTTTCTTGATTGAATGTCCTCCCCTTTTTCTGTCCGTCTTTCTGTCGCCATCTCCTTTTTTCCTCTGTGCATCTAGAGCATCCTCAACATTCATGTACTTTTGGGCTTTTATGAGTAACTCTGACATGTTTTCTAATGGATGTTTAGAGATTGAGTGCAAAAACTTTGAAAGCTGCAGGCTTCCCATGAACACGGTAACTGCTAGGGGTGCACAAAGAACTGGTGGAACCGAAACCGTAGCTAAATTGAATCGAACCGTTCATTACGGTTTTGGTTTCAGTTTCAAATTTTAGGAATCGTTCATTACAATTCCGGTTCCGATTCCAAGTCAAGGAACTAGAACCGTTAGAAATATATATATAATATATAATTAAATGAATAATAATAGCTTCTAAGTTCTAGTATTATATATATATATATATATATATATATATATATATATATATATAAAGTATAAAATGTATAATATATAAATAAATACTAATACCTTCTAAATTCTAGTGTTCTATATATATATAAAGTATAAAATATATAACATATAGATAAATACATTTAGCTTCTAAGTTTTAATGTTTTATATATTTATATAATATAAGATATATAAATAAATACTAATAGCTTCTAATCTATTGTTATAACTAGGGGTGCACAAGTATGAGTGTGTATTTTATCAATATCTAAAAAAATGATAAATAACCGTTGAAAAACTGGAACCGAACTGAACTCAACGGTTCCAGTTCCAAAATTAAAGAACCATTGGGAATGGTTCCGGTTCTACCAAGCTAGAATCGTAAGGAACCATATCGTGTGCACCCCTAATAACTGCTACCTTATTATCCAAAATATCGACCTACAACATCTCCTTATTGAATCAGTTGATGTAGTCTCGTAATGATTCTCCCTTAGTCTGCCTTACGTTCAAAAGATAAGTTGCAGGCTTCCTGTGTCTTTGGGTTGTAATGAAATTGCTCACAAACAATCAGCTTAGCTCCTTGAAGAAATGTATTGATGCATGTTTCAAGTTATTAGACCATGCTTGGGCAGAACCTTTCAATGTAGTGGGAAAGGCTCTGCACATGAACTTGTTAGGTAAAGGACAATTCATTACTCCAGTGGTAAAAGGGAGGTTGGCTTGTTGGACCAAATCCTCCACTGTAGCAGGGACTTTCCCCTTTAATGCATGGGCCATACTTTCTACCCTAGCTCTGAGGTCTTGCATCTCCATATCATAATAAGCAGTTTCCCTCACTTGTCCTGAATCTCCACGAGTACAAACTCTATACCCTGAATCTCTATGAGTACAAGCTCTTTTAGACGGAACTAGATGAACGAGATAAGCCCCATCTTGTTCACTTCTCATGTGGCTTTAGGCCGTGTCATTCGTCAAAATCTCACTTTCCTGGATAGACTGACCTGAGGTGGCTCCGTGACGGCACTGGTGCCACGGGAGGAATGCGCTGCAGGATTATCACATTTTGTTGGAGTATCTGGATTAGACTCTGATTTAAGTTATGAACCTGGTATTCCAACTCTTTGACATGCTCCTGGTCGTTTGGGGCTCTGGGAAGTACCCCAGGCAAGTCTCCCTGACCAGGGGGATGCATGTCTCTTTCTCCAGCTACAGAAGATTGTGGTATGTAGGATCTGGGACGGCGGGAGGATTGTGACCTGCAGGTGGATCCTGACCGACTAGTGGATTATGTCCGACAGGAGGATCCTGACTAACTAGATTGTGACCGACATAGGGATCCTGGCCGGCTGGGGGATTGTGACTGGCAGGAGGATCCTGGCCGGCTGGAGATTGTGTACTGCAGGAGGGTCCTAGCCGGCTGGATGGTGATCGGTTGCGGTCTCTAGCCTATATCGTAGGTGCATAATGTTTTGTGTAGAACAATCAAGTTCATGATAGTCCCCACAGACGGCACCAATTGATGAAGCACAAATCAACTTGCGATCCAGGTCAAATGCTAACCTGAAAAGGACAAACAAAGGGTAAACAAAGAGACACCGACGTGGTGCCGGCTGATTACACTTCGATGCTTAAGTCAGATATCAAAAAAAAAATTAGAAGCTGTAAGGCACTCAGAGGGTATTAATTGCGTACCTGGAATATGGATCATCCCTGTATTTATAACAGTCAGATGGGAACGTATCCTAGTAAGAGACTGACCTTTCAGTTCTCACCTAACTTATAATTAGAGTCAAATACCTCATCAATCGTGTTAGAGACCCTCAACACTAACCCAACCCGTTTATTAAACGAGTTGCACGTGTCGACCCGTGTAAGTTGTTTAATAAAGATGTCCTATAACGACACGACTCATTTAATAACCTTTTTAATCTGTTTATCTTATATGATATGTGTTTCTCCACCCTCTAGAAAATTCTCTGAAGATCATATAAAAATAAAGTACATATCTATATATAAATCCTAAAATAAACTACATTATAAATTTTGTATCTATATATAAATCCCAAAAATATACTAAGGTGATTTAATAACTGAAAAATACCATAGCAATCTCATCCTTACATTTTATGCCTACATTAGTCCTGTAAACAAACAAATAGATTACAAACAATTGTAATATTTATAACTATGTATATATAAGTTTGAACAAAACTAGAATATATGAATAACTCATGTCGTAATCGTGTCGTGGGTTAGACAGCTTAGACCCAAACCCAACACAATTTTTATGTGTCATGTTTATGTCAACCGGTTTATTAAACGTGTCGATTTACCTCAAACCTAAACACGCTTAACTCGTGTTCGTGTCGTGTCCAATTTTGCCACCCCTAGCTGTAGGTGGCAACCTCAAAGAAGGTGGGCTGCAGATGGTGTTGACCTCTAGTGATGGCGACTTAGGGTTATAGTTGTGCTTCCACTAACCGTAGGTTGCAGACAGCGAGTCTGGAGGGATTCTGTGCAATAATGGGATAGAAAGTGAACCAACAGTGAAGTTTACCGAGAGCGAGAGAGATAGGATCGTAGGTGTAAGGAGAGATGATAGAAAGTGAACCACCAGTGAAGTATTTGCCTTCAATTAGGGTATTTTCGGCAAGGCAATATGGTGTCGTATTACCTTGTACATTTTGATCTTTTGACATTTCAACATTTCAATATACTTTTTTTTAATGGGTATTTTAGTCTATTCCCAGCTCTGGTGACGAACAAATGAAAAAAAGGTACCAATTTGCACATATTTTGACGGAAAGGGGTGCAATCCAAACATTAGGGGCTTATACACAGTGTATGCATAATGCATGTCATAGGGGGTTAAACACACTCGACCCTACGCACATATATATAGTGTACTTGGCCTGAAACTTTTTACTTAAGATTCCTTGAGGAAATTGGAAAAGAAAAACAAAAATCCTATAATAACCAACCTAGGGGGCAAACCATCATCAACAGAGGGAGAAAGAAAGATAATGTTGAGAGAGATTCTGCTGGCAAAGAGAACATGTATAATGATGTGGTGACATTATATATATAGTTTTGTTATATATTGTCACTCAATTACAGATCTCTTTATTTAATATGGGATTATTGAAGTTGTAAAATCTTGCAGACTTGGGACTCTTTCTTTCTCCTCCGTTACCGTCTCTCTAAAATTTTCTCTTTCTGTAGTGAAATTTCTCTTTGTAGATGCAGAAAAAAAGCCACTCGATCTCTACACACACACACACACACACATATATATGTGTGTGTGTGTACATATCTATGTATATAACACGCTGTTATATATATATATATATATATAACGCATGACTTTCCAAAATTGAAAGAAAAATGAAGGGAGAGAGAGAGAAGTTGAAGAGAGAGTATTTAAATTGTTGTGTTTGAGAAATTTTCAGAAAAAATTGGTGTTTTGAGACAAAAAGAAAATATAAAAATGACATCATTTGAGAACTATGGACATTTGGCTTCTTTGGTATTTTTTTATTTTGTGATAAGGGTATTTTAGACATTTTACTCTTCTGTTAACGGGCCAAATTGACAAATGTCCTTATTTGCACAATTTCAAAAATGTAAGGGGGGGGGGGGTAGTTTGCACTTTACCCTAAATTAAATATGTTGAGAAAAAATGAAATATGATTGAATGTCAAATATATTCCGAATTAAGTGTATTACAAACTTGAAGTAATTGCATTGAAAACGTAATTGACTTGTTTATTTTTTTAATTATTATTGGTGTTGGTTTTTGGTTGACTTCAAATTTTGCAAGTTTTCTACATTACTTGTAATTAGTTGAGATTACACCTTTTTAATTCCATTGTACATCAATTGTATTTGGAATTTACAACAAAATTTCATCAATTTTCACTTATTATATTTTGAGGCTATGAACAATTCTATTTAAAAGTACACAGTTTTTAATTCTATTATAATTAACCTCAAATTTGCACCATTTTCCCCTTAAAACAAGGTATCATTCTGCATGAAACAATCCAGGCAAGCACCTAAGCAATGCTCGATTAGTAGAATGATTTCATTACCTCCCTAGGATTGTGTCATTAGGTAGAGTTGTGTGCGGGTGTGCATGTGTGTGTATGTGTATATATATATATATATATATATTTCATTAGCATAATCATTTCATTACCTCCCTAATAGTGTGTATGGTTCCCAATCCATTATCAGATGAAGTTGTGTGCATATCATTATCAGTCTTGTCCTTCCCACATGAATTCTCCTTTTTCACTGTTCTTTTATCATAAATTCTATTTTCTAAATAAGCAAATTTAATTTTGGGTAAATTATTTTGACCTTCTACGACGTTTTGCCTAATTTTTTTAAATTAAAATTTTTTAAATATGATAGTTAACATTTTCTGAAATTTGATTGACTTTATTTCGTGTATCTCTTCAATTAATTGACAATCATCTCTGTGAAAGTCAATTAACATAAAAAAATTAAAATGCCAAAACTACATTCGCAGTGATGGTAGTGGCAGTGCTAGTGTCACATTGATAAAAAAAATACGTATATAAAATATGTTAATCTCAGTCAAAAGATTAAAAATTGAAGTTATTTTTGCACAAAAACATTATAACTTGAGAGTAGTTTTGTAGTTGTATATTAGATGTAATTTTATTTAACAGATGTTTCTCTAACAGGAATATCAAAGTAATTTTACAAAAAATTTAATATAAGGATAATTAAGTCAAATCTCAAATATGAATATTTATCCTTTAATTTTTTATCATTTCATTTCATAATAATTTTCATTACTTCTTTTTCTCTGCATTATACAACTCGTGTATGTATATATATAGCATTTCAGGGATTGGTCTAATTCAACCTCTGTTCGTTGCATTTGAAGAAATGAAGCATTTCAAATAATCCATCTTTCTTTTGGTCGTTGAACCACTGAATAACAACTTACATTGCCTTGAAAAAAAAAACTTATATATATATATATTTTACACATATCATATGTATCTCCCATATAAATAGATGTGTCTAGACTCTAGACAATAGAAATCTTACTTTTAAATGTCACACTCCAAGAAAACATCTTCATTACAAGTGGTACTGGTTTTTCAAATATCTTTGTACGGTTTCAATATTTTAAGTGAGAATTATTGATGGAGTAATGATAATAGCATCCTAAAACGACACGTGTCTGTGACAGGTTGGTAAAGTATCTTTATTATTGCCTTTATATTCTGCACCTTCTAGTATTCTGGATTTTCTTAATGTGATGCCTCGAGGACAGATAGTACTCACGTTTAGTGAGTGTAGTACAGAACAGAACTTGAGGGGATATATATATATATATATATATAGTCGACGTGTTTGATTTGTATTTCTTTCAGAAACCACAATTAAATAACTTAAATCACATGAGGTTGTAAGCAAGTAAGCGTGGCCTGTCTTGAAGTCGGCACGTGTCTCTTTTTTTTTTTTTTTTGTGGGGGAAGTAGTACTGGTTTTGCCTAAGCTTTAGCACGGCTCTGTATTAGCTCGGCTGAGTTTAAGCGGCTTGGCTTCACATCTCTGTGTCCATATTTGTGCATATACACTTGAAATATAATTATAACTATAACATTATATTTTTTAAATGGAATACAAAAATCTAGGACATTGTGTAGATATTGCAAAATTGGAGAGACCTATTTTTTTTTATTTAATAAATACAATAAATTATGTGAATTTTCTTGAACTAATGTACCAAATTAAGGTTTGTTTAGTTGAGTTGTCTATAAATAATTTTGAATTTAGAAAATAAATATCCAAGTTTTATAACTCAAGTTTATTTTTTTTCTTTTGACTCAATTTTCAAAAATCTAGAACTATTTTTTGTTTCTTTGAAAATTATTATAAGAAAATTTAACCAAATAAGCATGTTAATGCTTCGTTTTTGTTTTCCTCTTCATTTGGTAAATATTCAAAATTCCTTCAAATTAGATCTAACAATATGAACTTCTACAACAAGTGTGAATGCGAGTGTGTAATATAAGATATATAATATTCAAATTGTAAAATCAATTGTGAAATGTAGAAAAATATCATTCGCAAATTCATTATTATTATTTTTTAACACTTTTGACTCATATATTCAATATGAATTCACACTATCATTAACTAATGTAAACAACATTATGACACTTTTAAAAAAATTAAAGTTATTTTTGTGTTTTCAAAAATAATATTGGCCTCTCCTATCCACATGTTTTTGTAACACTGACTTCTTTTATTATTATGTAAAAATTCTAAGAATTTTTTTAAAATTTTCAAATAAATTTTTGTAACACTCTCCAAAACGTTTTTTGAGTTTAAAAAGTCGAAAGCTGTTTTTCAAAAGACATTCCAAACAGACCGTCATTGAGCCTATGCCTATTTACATGAAAGAGTATGTAATTGCTAATTAGTTACATGTGTGTCTATATATGTGTGTGTATATATATATATATATATATATTTATTGTAATTTAGAACATCATATGTTTTCATTTCAGTAATGAGGGCTCACCCAAGTCGACTTAGCGACTAGAGCCAGATCATTAATTAATTTAATTCTCTGCTCGCTACGGTGAAACAGCAGCAGTCCCTAGAAAATCTTTGAAAGTAGTTTTGGAAGGAACCCAAGCCCTAGAATCCAATTCAAAAGAACACAAAAAACAATTAAACAAATCCATATTGATTACGTGCTAATCTTGTGAAGGTCTTCCTCCAATTATATATAATCACTTGTCTAATTCACATATTTCCATCTCTCTCTCTCTCTACCCTTTGCCTTCTACAGGGATACAATTTTCATGTATATAATATATATATATATATCCCTCTACGAAACATGCATCGATTGTTTTCTCTCTCTCCTATTTCCGATTTTTCACTGATGTTCGGTTTTGTATCATCCGTTCAAGACTGCGATTCCTGTAAATCACGTTTTACCAATGCATTTTGATTTTGTAATGCCTATGTTCATGCTTTATCTTTAACATGTCGGTTTTAGAAAATTTCACCTTGGATTTGTCTCTGTTTGTTTCCCGAGAAAATAAGGGAAATGAAAAAGGATGTGCTCGAAGCTGGATTCATTGTTTTCCCGAAACAGTTGGCGAAGAAGAGGTTTTGATACGTAACGCGTCGTTTCAGTTTGTGTCGTAAAATAAAATGCAAGTTGCTTATATCGTTATTGTCGTAGTTCACTTTTTGACATTTTGTTCTTTGTTTTTGGAATATTTGTAGATCAATATTGAAGGAAGAATGGATCTTGAGGTGACGCAGATATGCCTTCGATTCTCAGGTTCGGATTGTGATCTTCATTATATATATATATTGTTATGGATACCTAAGAGTATGATACAGCTCGCCTATAACTTTCCTAGTTTCCTGTGATGACTTTCACTTTTTTAAACTTTATCTTATTGAATCACACTTACCTTTGATCACTGTGACATGTAGTGTCAATCATGGAGTTGATTTTATTACTGTAGCTTTTAATTTGAATTCAACTGGCATTTCATAAGATCTGCAGTTTTATACCGTAGTAATCTTTTATATGGTTGGGGAATTAGTGGGCAATAATGACTCGAGTCTTTAAGGTTAATCCAAGCTTGCTTCTTCCTAGAAGGTTAATCAATGGTTGCTTCTTCCTTGGACTATCACGGAAAAAATATGTATGGACAACAACGGATTTCTCAATATTTTTTATTGCATGTGCTGGTCATTACTCACAAACACCTACACAAATATATGTACTGATATATGCATTTATATATTTATTCATGTAATATGCATGGTCATACATACTAAAGCATTTCCTTTTTTTCCCCCCCTAAATTACTAAAGCATCTCTCTATATGTAAAATAATTTAAATTTGATTTCACGTAGAGGAATGCTTTTTATGCTTAAAAATTAGTGGCAGCAAACTCCTCACTATCTTTAAACAATTTTTTTGGGCTTTTCTTTTTCCCCTTGATTCCTTTATTTTTTTTACACTTAATATTCATTGTTTTCATTTTTAGTTTTTATGATGTATTTCATATCCTTGATGGCATATATTTGTCCTTTTCTCATGCCCTAAATTACATGTTGGGATGCATTTGTTGCCTAAATCATGAATATTATATATTTCTTATTTTAATTTCATTTCTATCTTTTGGTTCTATAACTATTAGAAGAAATATAGGAAAAATATGTAAATGCTTGAATGAGAATTGTCACCCAGCTCTGGTATTTATATATTAACACGGCACATGCTAAATATTACTTCAAAGAAAACCAAATAAAATTACTACAAATTCTATGCCTAAATAAAATCAAATCCCTTGATTCTAGGCTACCATATCCCGGCTAATATGATAAGTCAAATCCTATTATTCTAGGCTAACATCTCTCGGCTAACACACTCCATCAAGTTGGTGCATGGATATCTAAGACGTCAAACTTGGACAGTGCATCCTCAAACACGGTCACACGGTTTTGCTGACGCCCTTTGTAAGGATGTCTGCAAGTTGCTGAGAGGAAGTGACAAACGAAGTGCAAATCATCCCGGAGATGATCTTCTCTCGAATGAAGTGCTGATTAACCTCTATATGCTTAGTCCTATCATGCTGAATGGGATTTATTGCAATGCTAATGGCGTACTTGTTGTCACAGTAAATTAAGAATGGAAGTGACATTGGAATGCATAAGTCTGTGATTAATGTTTTTAGGCATAGCAACTCACACTCCAAGAGCCATTGCCCTATACTATGCCTCTGCACTCGATCGAGAGACAACATCCTGCGTTTTTCTGTGACAAGTAACCAAGTTGCCACCAATAGTAGTGCAGTAACCAGAAGTTGACCTCTTATTTGAAATTAATCCTGCATAATCAATATTTGTCTAGGCCTCAACTCGTAAGTGACCATGATTGGTAAACAAAATACCGCGGCTCGGACACCCCTTTAGGAAACGAATGTGAGGGGTGTGTGAGGAGAGTGCATGAATTGATTCACGACAAAAGCAATGTCAAATCGAGTCATGGATAAGTAGACGAGCCTCCCAACAAGCCGTTGATATTGACCAACATCCGATAATAACTCTCTTTCAGAATCAACTAATTGATAATTTTGCTCAATCAGAGTATCGATAGGACGAGCGCCAAGCTGGCCAGAAGCACAAAGCAAGTCAAGAATGTATTTGTGCCGAGAGATGAAACTGCCAACCTTAGACCGAGCCACCTCAATGCCCTCAAATTGGCAACTAAGATAGCTTTTAACCTCAGCAATCCTAGCAGTGCCATCTACAGCAAGAACAATATCATCCACATACACATTGAGAGTAGCTGTCTTACCACCTAAATGGCGTAAGAACAAGGTATAATCAGCTGCACTCTGATGGAAACCAAACTGGAGCATGATAGAGCCAAAGCGATCAAACCAAGCTCGAGGTTATTGCTTGATGCCATACAGGGAGTGGCAAAGATGATAGATCATCCCGGAATGAGTAAGAGAGCAAAAATTTGCAGAGGGAACCATATACACCTCCTGCAAGTCACCATTAAGAAAGACATTCGTGACATCTAACTGAAACAAAGGTCAAGAGTGAATCAAAACAATGGAAAATAATATGTGGATGGTGTGCATCTTGGCAATAATAATCTGTTAGGAATTGTGTCTCAAATTTTCATTGTAATTGAGTTTCTATTTTAGAGTTGTATTTTAATAGGTAATTATTGGAGGACAAGTTGTCTATGGCTCTAAGGAATTGTAATACTTGTGTAACAAGGAGTGGGTTTGGAGACTCTATAAATAGAGACGGGGTTGAGTGAGAAGGTACAAAGAGAGAAGAAAGATGTAAGGGGTTGGTGAGTGCTGTGAGGACAGGAAAGAGTATATGTAATTCCAGAGGAAAGATGCCAAGAAAGATTAAAAGAGTGTGTGGTAGGCATGCTTTTCATGTGTTGTATATTCTTTTCTCAATATAGTGAAATCTCTTTCTCCATGAATGAAACCCTAGATTTGGGTGAATCATGTAAAATATTGTGTTGTGCGTGAATGTGATTGATTGTTATCTTCATATATGCTTATATGATTATTAATGTGATGATATGCTTCCCTTGCGCCGAACGAAAGGGGGATTAATTGCCAACAAGTGGTATCAGAACCAATGGTGGGTCAGAGCCTATGGTTGGTCTTGAAAATTAGAGCTGAAGATTGGTGGTGTGTTAGAGCAGAAGGTTGATCGTGAAGAGTTATAATCAAAGCTGATGATGACACGAAGATGATAGTGTGAAGCCCATGAGGAACAAGTCTCGAGACAAGTCGGAGGATGCTCGTTTTCAAGATGGGGCAAGATGAAGGTATGAAGAAGATTGGTTGATTGATTGATTGGTGGGTTGCCATGTGTGAGCAGTTGAACACCAATGGGGATTATGTGATGGAGTTTCGTTCAAGGTGGAGCTATAGATGAGCGCATCAATGGCATTTGAGTCAAGGTGGAGATTGTTGGAATTGTGTCTCAAATTTTCATTGTAATTTAGTTTCTATTTTAGAGTTGTATTTTAATATGTAATTCTTGGAGGACAAGTTGTTTACGGCTTTAAGGAATTGTAATCCTTGTGCAACAAGGAGTGGATTTAGAGACTTTATAAATAGAGATGGGGTTGAGTGAGAAGGTAGAGAGAGAGAGGAAAGATGTAAGGGGTTGGTGAGTGTTGTGAGGAGAGGAGAGAGTATATGTAATTCTAGGAGAAATATGCCAAGAAAGAGTGAAAGAGGGTATGTGGTAGGCATGCTTTCTGTCTGTTGTATATTCTTTTCTCAATATAGTGAAATCTCTCTCTCCATGGACGTAACCCTAGAGTTGGGTGAACCATGTAAAATAGTGTTGTGCGTGGATGTGTTTGATTGTTATCTTCATATATGCTTATATGATTGTTGATGTAATGATATGTTTCTGCTGCATCGAATAAAAGGAGGATTAATTCCCAACATAATCTATGCCATGGGTCTGAGCGTAACCCTTGGCAACCAATTGGGCCTTATAGTGAGTAACTAACCCATCTGGAATATGCTTAACTGCGAACATCCAACGACACTCCATAGCCTTTCGTCCAATAGGAAGCGGAATCATGTCCCAAATCTAATTTTTCTCAAGTGACTACAGTTCTTCAGTTATAACGTCACGCCATTGAGTTTGTGCTAGTGCATTTGCACACTAGAAGGAAGAGGAACCGAGGCAACATAAACAAGAAAACTCTGATAGGAGCGTGAAAGAGCACAATCAGAAACGAAATTGGAAATAGGGCAAGTACAAGAACGTTTACCCTTTCGAAGAACAACACAACAATCATTAAGTGGAGCAACAACTTGATAAGGCGACGATGGTGCTGAAGGGATAGGGCAGTTGGTTGTGGGAGTAGAAGCTTGAGACTGTTGTCTATGACTATAGACTTGTGAAAAAGAAACAATTCCCCCTGCTGAAGTGGTATCACGAGGAGGAATAATTGAAGAGGAAACAGGAAGAGGTAGAGGTAAATAAGTTGAAGACAGAAGGAGGTGATCATTAACCATGTTCAATGGGAACCACTTCGTTTGAGAACCAAATGAACCATTATAGTATGGTGCATCCTTAAAGAAAGAGACATCTATGGATATAAATGTCGACATTGGGAGGTTGGTAACACTTGTAATTGTTCTGAAATTGTGAATAGGCCAAAAACATAATTCAATGCCTTGCTTCAAGCTTTGTATGAGATTGTCCCAAAGCACACACCAGAAGATTCGTGGGAGAACAAAGTAGGGCTGCAAAGTTAAGGACCCTGGAATAAGTCCTATTAATGATGTAGACACCTGTCAGAAATGCATCTCTCTAAAACAACTGGGGAACATTTATGCCAATGTAGATGACTCTGGCTAAGTGAAGGACGTGGCGATTCTCTCTCTTAGAACGACCATTCTGTTGAGGGGTTTGAACATTAGACATCTGATGCTCAATCTCAAATAATGTACATAATCGTTGTACCTTCCAATAATTATACTCTGTACCATGATTAAGTATGAATTTTTTAATGGTATGACCATACTGAGTTTGAACCATTATCACAAAATTCTTAAAAGTAATGTACACCTCATTCTTGGTCTTTATGAGATAGACCCATTTAGTAGGGCTATGATCATTATTAAACAACACAAAATATCAAAATCCAAGACTAGAAGTAATTGGGGAAGGCCCCACACATCTGAATGAACAAGATCAAAAGGTGCTAAAATAGTTTTATTACTACTAGTAGGATAATTGGAACAAACATGTTTAGCTAGGTGACACGTCTCACAGAATAAATCTGAGACTGCCACATTACTAAATAAAGAAGGAAACAAATGTTTTAAATAACCAAAAGAAATATGTCCTAAATGCAAGTGCTAGCGCATAAGATGTGCTTTATTAGATAAAACAGAGCTAGGAAAGGAAATTGAATGTGATTGTGGTGGCAAAGGAGCATCCAACAAGTATAGGTCGTCCACTTCGCGCTTACTGGCAATTGTCCGCTTCAACGCTAGCTCTTGAAAGACATAGTGAGATGAAAAGAATGTTACACTACAAGTTAATGGTTTAGTAACACTACTAACAAAAGTAAGATTAGCAGTAAGCTGTGGAGGAGGAACCTTAATCAATGATCAATGGTGTCGAAAATGTAATACGCTGTGTGTAGATGCAATAGTACATGAGTGGGCATAAGTGGAGGTTGGTTGGGATGATGCATCCATCTGATTGAAGAACTATTTGAACTTGTCCAAATCAATCCGAGTCAAGATAACTGCGACAAAGGATGAAGAGGCAGAATTGTCAGGAGTTGACAAAGAATCTGGCTGTGTAATATAATGCACAGAGGATCGATGTTGTTGTTTCTGCTGCGGTGAGCATCCATGTAGTGCATAACAACGAGATTTGATGTAAGCAAGCTTCACGCAATGGTCACACCGCCAATGTTGTCGTCTAGGAGGAGCGCTGGTTTTAAAACTCTGAAGTGACTGGAATGGTGTAGTTCCTGAAGCAACACCTAATGGATGACTCCGACGACTCTCATCGGACAACGCATAGGAGTATGCATCCTGCAGAGTAGGGAATGAAGACAAGGCCAACAATGAACACGAGGATACTGAAACTCATCGTTTAACCCAGCAAGAAACTGAAACACACGATTCTTCTCCACAATTCCCGCATATAAAATTGCATTTTTTTGGATCTTTCCAAGAGTGGAAGGAATCGTAATATGACATCTCTTCCCAAATAGCACAAAGCTTGGTGATGTAACTAGAAACTGTCGAGCCCGAGCCACCCTGAGTAATCTTGGTGATATCTTGTCCTAACTGGAAAAATATTGCATTATATTGCCTCTGAGAATAAGTACATTGTACCGACTCCCAAATCTGCTTAGCGGTCTTCATGAATATATAGCCAACGGCTATGTTAGGCTGCATTGAATTGACTAGCCAAGACATCGTCATGACGTTATCTGCAAACTATTATGGATATGTCTTATCTAAAACAGCTAGCTCTTTCTCAGACCCAGAAATGTAGCCAATCTTGCCTTTACCACTAATGAGTATCTTGGCAGGCTATGCAAAAATCAAATCGTTTGAACCATCCAACTTCACTGTGGTGATCTGAAGCCTTGGATTCTTATATGAGTTGGAGGAAAAAATAGCACCACCACCTATAGAACTCAAGTCATGAGAATTAACCGTCAAGGACCTTGAAGTTGCCATACTCTGTCACACGACAGTAAACAACTCCAAAACACCACAAATCCTGTCAACTAATCAAAGTGTCTCATGATAACATAAACAACCAACAATGTCTCCTCAAAACTATTCCCTAAAAGTCCAAATACGAACTTTTTTTTAGGAGTGCTACCCGCTTACATACAGCCGGACAACTTCCTTCTCAATATTTGGAACCTCTCTCTAGACTTACAATAATTTACCCAAGCCCTTTTAGGTAATGGAGACTAACTATACCAACTTACCCAACCCTAGAATCTTTAAAACGAAAAACTCGTAAAACTTAGAAATACCTGCTTTCAATCACAAAATAACTCATAGGATCATGTGCAGGCAACATCACAGTGTATCACAAAACAACTAAGGGTGGCTGTCACACAAGCCGCAAGGGCCCTTACGCAGACCACGAGACCTGGGTGGCCTTGTGCTAGTCGCAAAAAGGACTTGGGTGTCCCTTGTGTAAGCAACAAGGTTGTTGGAGGTTGTGGCAAGGTGTTAGCTCTGATACCAAGAAGAAATACGGGAGAAATATGTAAAGGCTTGAAAGAGAATTATTTCCCATTCATAGCTCACATGTTAAATATTACAAGAAAGGAAACCAAATAAAATTACTGCAGGTTCTATGTCTAAATATATGCATAAATAAAGTCAAATCCTATGATTCTAGGCTAACATATCTTGATTAATATGCTAAGTCAAATCCCATGATTCTCGACTAACACTATCAATAATAAAAAGGAGATAACTTTCCAACCATTTGATTCTATAATTATCATTAACAAAAAGGATACAACTCGATGTTTAATAATTCTAATACTTTCTTGTGTTAGTATGATGCTTTTGTGAGTACTAAAAGTTGTCATATTGTCAAGGGTGGATCTGTTAAGGACTAAGGGGGGCATGCCTTTTTAAAAACCCTAAAAATAGCCTTTCTATAATAGTGTGCTTGAAAACATAAAATAAAAAATAAACACGTGGTCCCCTAAAATTTTGCTAATGCCATAAGGTGTTGGGTTAAGTCCTAGAATGAGCGCAATCCTCGTGTTTAGTTACCATCTTTAAGTTTGGAACATGAACAGATTGTTGGCAGTAAGCCGAAGGAAGGTGAGAATGGCTTCAAGTCATCTTGGGAATTGTTTGATATTCTTTTTTTTTTTTTTTTTAAATAAGTGTTGTTTGATCCTCTTTCTATGAGGAAGAGGCAAAACATAATCAACTTGAATTCAAGACCATTTTGTAGAAACCTAATATTATGCCCTTCCTATAAATAGCGAGCTTGAAAACATTCAAAAAAATTAACACTTGTCCTTTCTAGAATAACCTAAATTTTGCACTCTTTTTAGCTTTAATTTTGAATACCCACAAGGGAAAGGTCTAGGAAAGCCGAAATATTACTCATCCTTTTCTTCTCATTTTACATATTTAATAAGTTATGAAATAATTTTTAATTTAGGGCTAGTTTGGATTGATGGAATTGGAAGGAAAAGAAAAGAAAAGAAAAGAAAAGAAAAGAAAGGGAGGGATAGTGTCTTTTATGTTTGGTTTGTTAAAAATGAAAAAAAATAAATGATTAGGAGTGATTTGGAGGGATAGCTTATCCCTCCAAATCTTTCATATGCTATCCTCCCAAAAATGGGAAGATTTGGAGAGAAATAATAAGGTTTCAGTAAAATTTTCTTAATACCAAAACTAACCCTATCATTTTTAAAGACAAAGGGGCATGATAATAAATAAAAAGGGATATGATAGTAAATTGGTTAAAATGTTTTCTTTTCTTTTCTCTCCTTTAGCTTTTCTAAACAAGAATGCTATCCTTTCCTTTTTTTTCTTTCATAATTTATCCAAACATGAACATAAGTTATTGCTATCTTTTCTTCTCTCTCATACTAATGTTATCATTTCTTTTCTTTTCTCTCCTGATTATCCAAACAAAGCCTTAATGATAATCTTCTTTTATATTAAAAATATACACCTATTGTAAAGATTTTATTTATTTTTGCCTTTTTTATCATATATATATATTTTTAACATAAATAGTTTAACCCCTCCAAATTAAAATTCATGGGTGCACCCCTCCTACATATTATAAGGTTAAAGATATAGAGGCCCGCCATTTGAGGGGTTGTACTCTATTAACAAATGTTCACTTTGTTTAGTTGGAGGACTTTTATTTATGTGGTCACACACTTATTATTATTATTATGCTCAAAGAAAAAAAAATTTCACCATTCAAATATCTGATTAGAGCTAATTGTTACAATAATCAAGGAAATTCATCACTTTTTGGGATTTTTTTTTGAAATTCTCACAGCCATTTTGATGACAACTATGATGTTGTGGTAAAAATTTTGTTTTGGCCCGAGACGCAAATGCGGCCTGGTTTTGACCCAAAAAATGGGGGTTTGACCTTGTTTAGGACTCTCTTGAACCTAGTATATAAGGGAATCTAGGGTTTAGAGTGGGAGAAAGAGAAAACACTGAAAATCATAGGAAGGAGGGTGAGAGTGAAAATATGTAGGAGGGTGCACCCCTCCTACATATTGTAAGGTTAAAGATATAGAGGCCCGCCATTTGAGGGGTTGTACTCTATTAACAAATGTTCACTTTGTTTAGTTGGAGGACCTTTATTTATGTGGTCACACACTTATTATTATTATTATGCTCAAAGAAAAAAAAATTTCACCGTTCAAATATCTGATTAGAGCTAATTGTTACAATAATCAAGGAAATTCATCACTTTTTGGGATTTTTTTTTTTGAAATTCTCACAGCCATTTTGATGACAACTGTGATGTTGTGGTAAAAATTTTGTTTTGGCCCGAGATGCAAATGCGGCCCGGTTTTGACCCAAAAAATGGGGGTTTGACCCTGTTTAGGACTCTCTTGAACCCAGTATATAAGGGTATCTAGGGTTTAGAGTGGGAGAAAGAGAAAACACTGAAAATCATAGGAAAGAGGGTGAGAGTGAGAGCTAGGGTTTGATCTCCTCACTAGTAACGTCCGTTCAAACTTGTTTTTTACGAACCACATGGTTGATGCTCAATTTAATAGTAGCAATTCTGCTCCTTACTTTGATTCTCTCAAGTCTCAATCACATATAGTGTGGTAATATGTGGAGAAGTCTAGATTGACTCTCAAAGCTTTCTCTCTCTAAAAATATATAAATTTCTCAATAATATGTAAAGAGTTCAAAGCACCTGTAGGGGGGATATCCTAGACTGACTATAACCCCATCTTTATAGCCAATGAAGGAGTTCTATATCTATATGTAAAATAGGATAGGAAATCCTTTTGAAATTCTGATTTGGGAGAGTTTTCAAAAGATACCTGCTTGGTTCAATAGATCGAGCCTCCAATTGAGCGACTCTGGCTATCCATCAATCAATCGAGCTATTAGTTGACACTTACTGTCCAGTGTTTGATCAATTGAACTTTCAATTGAGCCATTCTGGACTTTAGTCTGATTTTTCTGGAACATGTCAATCGGTAAAGGTACCGATCAAGCCATTCTGATTTTATAAAAAAATCCTATTTAAAACTCATTTGAAATCATTGAGAAAACTTAGGATAAAAACCTTAATTTTGAAAAACAAGTTTAGAACATAATTCAGATCCAATTAAAGGTCACATATAGTCTCTAAGGCCTCATTTACCTTTAACCTAGATATGTGATTTGAGTCTTGAGAGCTTTCACGATATTTTCTTTGCTGATCTCCATCTCCATAATCTTTACGTGTTGTAGATGAATGGCTCATGACCTTGAAACACATAAAAACCAACATTTTAAGAATAATATCTGTTAGCACATGATTAAATATCCTAACAGAAGGTAAACAACAGATTTTACTTGATGGTCATATTTATCAAATATTTGCTTTTTTTTGAATTTTTTATGGGTTTGCATTTTTTTTTGTCAATTTGAGGAATTTTTTTTCTATTTTTAACTCACTTTGTTATTTACCTTTTTATGGAAAACATATTAATGTAGATTAATATATGCATAATAGAAAGTATAATGCATAAGTATTTTTAGTTTAACAATATACTTATATTGATAATATTTTTTAAATAATTAAAACAAAAAATTCAAATAATTAGGTTAAAAAATCTGAAAAGTAAAAAATTAACACAATTTAGAAAATTAAAAGTTTTAATAAATATGATTCACATGTTTTAGGAATGTAAATCACTTATAAAAAATAAGAAAATATTTGAAAAATAGATAGATCGGGAGATCCATAGCAAGATCTACGAACACATATGTTAGATCTAACAACAGCAGGAAAACAAACAAAAAGATTACATTTGTACCAATTATTTGCAAGATCGGAAAGTTCATATTGAAGATTTACGGTCAAATCTTATGTTTTTTCCTTTCTAAATTTGTAAATTTAAGTTGTTGATGTTTTTTTTTTGTGGTTGTTTAGTGATTGAGAAACTTGTTTAAAAGAGAGAAATGCAAAAAAATTGAAATTAAGAAGGTTTATATAGCTGGGTGGCAAAATAGTACTGTTGCAGCTGAGTTGTGTCGAGATGGCTGTGAAATTCTGTCTCACCGAGATCTCGGCTTGACTCTGTCTCGACTCTCAACCTTGGCATATTTTGGGTCGATTCTGGCCGAGTTGACGGAGTTTTAAAACCTTGGTAATGGTCTATGGTACATGGACTCTCTGTGTCGAACACACAAAACCTAGGTGTGGAAAAGGGATGTGTTTGACATGTCTGGGTGGGCATAAACCTTTCATGCGTATCCAATATTTCAAGCGCTATGTAGTTGTACATATAACTTTTTTATTATGCCTTTTGTGTTACTTATTTGTTGGCAAAATGATTGAAGTGCCCATGTTGAACACCGGGATTACAGAAACACAGTTTTACCATAGAAAGTAGAAGTGTATTAAAAATTTGAATGTAGCCGTGTCCTTTTTCTTAGGTTCTGAGGATATGATAAATCCGATGCCTAAGAATATTTAGAGGTTAAGGCCTTCATGTATTGGGAAGATTAATTACATTTTAGAGAATTATTAAAATTGCAGGTTTTCTTTCTCTTTACAATCTCCTTCTCTCTATTTATAGTCTGTTTTTTTATCCTCTTTACTTCTATCCCTCTCTTTCTTTCTTCTATAATACCCCTCCCAAATTGGTTTTGAAGTATTTTGAGATTGTTTGATGCGAACCCTAACTCTAGATGTGATGTGATATCCAAGAGATTCTTGGAGTGGTTCCTAAATTCTTCCTTTTCTTATGCTTCTTTCTTCTTTAGTATTCTACACTTCTAATCTATACAACCAATGGGCCTTGATACAACTTTTTTAACCACAAAGCTGTACTTTTATAAGACCTGATCACTCCATCCATTACTATTTAACTCTAAAGGTACTACATCAGTTAGGTACTAGAGAAGGTAGGAAAGTTTTTCTCTACCCAGTATTAGAGCTTGTAGGAAAGTTTTTTTCTACAGTTGTCCTTCATCAACTATATTGTGCGCCCTTTAAAAAAAAAAATGTTCGCAATGTTAATGTATTATGTACTTGATGACACATGCTTATCTAATTCGTCTCTGCATTAAAATGTATTGAAGTTTGTTTGCAGAATTTATATATTTTATTTGTTTTCTTTGATTCAAATTCTGTTCTCAAACAGTGAGTGAGTATTTTTTAGGTTGAAAATCTCTTTGGATTTTCTAATATTACCTTACAAATCAGTCAGTTTTGGCTCAAACTTTATACTCGCCTTGTGGCTTAGAGAAATTCATTAGTAACTGCAACTGGGCATAGTACATTGGGGAAGCTCTTTTGATTCAGGAATCTTTGTCTGTTTGTTATGTGATGTCTGATATCTCTAGAATGATCCTCGGTCAGGAGGTTAAAGAAAGACAAAATTCTGATTTCTAAGAATTTGTTTGAGTCTTTTGATGTCACTTCGAAGATCCAATGAACTGCTTCCTTCCACAAAATTCATCATGCAACAAAATAGCATATGATCCCTGCTAATTGCTCTGAGAGACCAACAATAAATCATACTGTTGCAGTAGGAATATTAGGGAGATGCTGAAAGCAGTAAAATTAAATTTTGTAATGATTTTGATAGCGAAAATGTGTATTAGTGTTAATACAAGTAGTAGGAAGGTAACTAGTTTGATATATAACCATGTTTCTGTTTTCCACTTGCCCATCCTCCTTTGTGAGAGGGTCATCACTTTCTTCTTACAGCTAAAATTCTAGATAAGGAAAATCACTGAGAGATGTGGAACTTGTTGAACAACAATTGGTTAGAAAGTGCTACGAAGTTTCTCATCGAGTTCTGTAAATGACCATTTCTGCCTCTCCTTTTTATTTATCTATGTATTTTGTATATATATCCCCATTGGGGTTTTTTATTTGCTCAGAACTTCAAAATCTCCTAAATATTTAGATTCCTTTGTAAATCAGGTCTCACTTTGGAATACCATAGATAGAACATTTTCTCCTGCACTTTAATGGACATGATAAAGGAAACAATGACCTTTTGCAAATGATTTTTTTTTCATCATAAAATATTAGCGTATGACCTTCCTGTATCTACTCTGTGGCTGGATGAATTTTCCAGTTATTATGTTTTGCCAATTCTTTTAAACCTCTTACTGCCATTGCTTATTGTAAAATAGCTCCATTTACTTTATTAAAAATTGTAAAAGAGCTTGATTCTGTTCAAATGGTTTGTTGGTTTACCAATGCAATCCTGTGGTATTTGCTAAAGCATCAACTCAAATGCCTGTCTCCTTTTTTCTTAGCTCCATGCAATCTGTCTTACCCAAAACATAGTATACTTTTATTCTAGAATACTAAATTTAGTGATCTAATTTTTTTCTTCATTTTTGATTCCTCTATTTTTTTCTTTGCAAGGCAATATCTTCTTAATAAATGAAATCTTAAGAATAAGAATTTTGAGGCAACAATAACTTGGGATATGGGGAAAACGATACACTTCAAGATAACAAGGCCAGTAATGCTCCTGCACTGTGAACAGGCTTTTAAAATGAACAAAAATATTCTTTGACAAAATGATAACAGTTAGAAGTGAACTAGTCTTGCATTTGAGACTAGCTTCTTACATTCTAACCTTCAATCATTGAATTTGAAGATGCCTACTCCTATGGTAACTTGTTCTGGAGTACCTGTGACATCCACTTAGCCTTTCCTGCCTCCATCAGAGCAGAAGATGTCTCAGGTAATATTGGTAGGCTTCTTCACACATATTTGTGGGATTCCTGCAATTTGTGAATGAAAATCACTGAGAACCTTCTAGTCTTTTTATAACTGATTTTGCATCTTTTAGCAGTGAGAAAATTTGTTGGGGACCTGATAGGATATCTTCATGATTGGATTTATTTTAATCTTGAAAATACTCTTTTTAGTCCTGACTCTGTGGCTCTTTTACCTATGGTACAAGTAGTCTTAATATATTATTTTGAGTTTAAATTATTGAAATTAGTTTATCAAAAGATTTGTACTGAAGTTATCTTGTCAACAACCTGTTTTGGCCTACTATTATTTTCTTATTTTTCCTTTAATCAAGTTTTACCTAAATTCTACCAATATTTGATTTCTTCCTAAATTTCCAGTCAAATTTCAGAATCATATTAAATAATTTTGATGCAACACACTGGCACCTTAGCTATAAGAATGAAAAGTTGTCCCAACCATGATTTTTATTCATTTATTTTTTGAGAATTTTCCAAGTTCTTGAAATTTTTTCCTAAAGGCCAAAGCTGGTGTAGCACTGTGGTGAACTGCTGGCATTGCATTTAAGGTCAGAGGTTCAATTCTTACTATTGATCAATTTTTTTTCATTGTCATTGCTTCCCAACTTCTGCACAACACTAGGCTGTTTGCATTCAAACTATATGCTTCTGTTTCCTAACATGTCCTATTGCTTCCCTTTCAAAGTTGCCCCTTAATTTTGGGAATCTTTCTCAAAATTTATCATAAAATTTGTTGATGTTTTAATCTTGAATCTCAAGACCAGATTCAAAGCTTGACTTCTTAAAAATTCTCTACTGTGACTTCACTCGTGAAACTTTTCTTAATCATAAGATAGACCCCTGAACTTGGACGTTTTGATTGGTTTTTCTGATTTGAATCTGAAACTGACTTTTTTCTTTGAAATAATTTATATTGTTAAGCTTTTTGCTAAAATCAGATGGTAGAGAATTGCAGTCACCCTGAGTTTAGTTGAATTTATTTTCTATGGCTTATATCTATTGATGTGAATTCTCACAATAAAAGCTTTGCTATTTAAGTGCACTAACAAAGACTACCAATGTGCCACTTGTTGGAGAATTTCTGCCTGCACAGGTTTCTTTTCTAAACCTTAATTGAGGGAGTTCTATTGCAATCTCAGGGCCATTAATTGTCTAGAGATTTTTGTATTCTTTGGATTGCACCAGCATCATATTTGTGTGAGGCAAGATATAGATTTTCTCAATGCAGTGATGTGTTGTACACCTGTAATGATTTTTTGCATAATTCATTTTTTTTAGAACAATACTTGCCTCCTCACGGATGAGGAGGAACCTCCTCCTTACCACTGACGTGGCATATTGCTAGAATGACACATGTCCATTTTGAATTTAAAAAAATAAAATACAAAGAAAAATCTTAATTTTCCCCCTCTTATATTTTAAATTATACACGTGTCATTCTATCATTGTGCCACATCGGTGGTGAGACGAAGGTTCCTCCTCACCGATGAGGAGGCAAGCATTGCCCTCTTTTTATTTATTTATTTATTATTATTATTATTGTTCATCTTGTTACAACATATCTTAGTAAATTGAACTGGCCCAATCTCATTGATCTATTGCTAGCTGGCTGTTTAGAAGATTTTCTGTGTGTTTGTTGTTTCAGTCATACTTCGTGACTGCATTCTTTTTATAAATTGAAGATGAAACATGTTAGAACGCACTTCAGATTAAGAAGGCTCTATGTGCAAGATGATCTCTCTCTCTCCCCCTATCTATCTATATATCTTTTTGTTGTTATCTTTGGTCCCTAGCTATCTATCTATTTGTCTTTGGTTTGCATTACAATTTCCTTTTTGCCTATTTATATTAGCTGTATGTCCACCATTGGTAACACTATCAGTTTATGCGTGTCCAGGTATAAATTATTGCAGAACACATGGAGAACAGTTTTTGAATGTGTGCAATAGAATATTGAGTCTAAACGTTGTAACATCATTGAAAAAGGTGCGTTGCTCTTTTTCTAACTTGAAAGTACAAAAAGAACATTTGCTACTAATTTCATTTTCTATTAATGCAGTGCAGATAAATGCTAATTTGAAAATTTCTTTATTTATTCATATTACTTTAGTCATAGAACATATATTCCTGCCTCTTCTTTCAAATGCGATTTAGTTTCTCAAGTACCTTATTATCTAGTTTGAGATGTTTCATTTGTAAATTATATGTTTATATTTGGTCATTTCTCCTGATTTTCTTGCATGCTGTTGGTGGTTTTGTGTTCAGCTGAATATTTTATTTAGATGTATGTCTTTTTGACGATATTTACCAAAGCAAAGGCATGTACTACATTTATAGCCATCTATCCATCTAAAAGCCAAGTGTAATGGATGATATCAGAATAGATAAAATCACATGACATATGAAGTGGTTATAACCTTTTTCTTCTTAACTTTACATAAATAGCTGGTTTCTTTCATCACCTCACACACGCTAAAGTTGAATTCATTGGTAATGCCGAATCGGAAACTTTGTGCAAATGGTATGTGGTTCATACACCATTTCTTGCTAATAGAAGCACATCTTTGCAACTACTGGTCCTTCCATTAATAAGGAATCACTTAACTTCCGTCCACAATTGTTTTATCTTCTTCTCTAATGCAGCTGTAGTCTGCCGCATTTTCACAGAAACAAGTATGGGATCATAATTTGGCAAAGTATTTTGTATTTTTAATTGAAATACTTAAATGTCTGGATGAAGAATTACCCCAATTTTGTGGCTCTTGTTGGTGTTTCATAGTTTTCCTGCTGTGGCTGGCAAAGCTGGAGATGGACAGGTCCATCCAAATCCTCTCCAATACTTAAACTGTTTGAAAGAAGGGAATTTTTATTTGCTCCATTTACATCCCTTGTTCCATAGACCTGGGATGCAAAATGTTTGTGCTGAGTATGGAACAGCATACACATTGACACAGATTTAATGATTGCTGGAGGCTATTTTTGTTTTTGTAGCATAACTGAAGCTTGTGTTAGTTAGTTGTCTACACTAATTCCTTCTTACATAGTCATAATTTTTGATGAATTAGGTTTACCTTCTTATACAGCTCCACATTTTCTTGATGAATGAGCTTTCCCTGCAACAAAGCCAATGAAATGAGGCAGTTGATTCTCAAGGAGAAAAAAATGAAAATAAGAGGCCACAGTTATACGTGTTGACCTTTTGGCTTAGCTCTTGTATTTCATCAATTAAAATTTGGTCCTACAACATGAGAAAAATTTATGTTAAGAATCATTCATGTGTTGGAGTGGAATATATAGAAGATCATGATGAGCATTGCTAGGGGATGGGAGTTTCAAACCTTTTTCATGCGTACCCCTCGAAGACTAATTTCCAGTTGGTTCTCCAAATCCTGTAACTCTTTGACACTCAGACCAGAAAGCTCTTCACCCATCATTTGCCTGTAATTCTCGAACGTAGATACAAGATGAATTTATATAAGCATTTAGATTAGTATCACTGGTGTCCCATTATCCATGAAAATGATTAAGGCCATATCTAGAGAACAGAGATAATTTCTCTCTTATTACCCCCCTCCTTGAGGACATCATGGTGTTGATTAATTCTATGCTTTAATGTCAGCCAGAAATTTACTTCTACCTTCAGATCAAATTCATTTTTTACAAGCTTTATACCTGGTCAACTTAACATTTTTTACAAGCTTTATACCTTGAGCTGCATTTGGAGGCACTTCTGATATGGTTGGTCTCTTTTCTTTCCTTTTTTAGGTTTTCACATTGAGTTTGCCTTTAGGAAGTCTCATTGACAGCTACTTCAAGGAGAACTCTTAGATGTCAAATGCACTGTGAATTTGAATTCTTAAAATTGAACTACCTGATTCATTTTTTTCAAGTGTCATTAAAAGCGTTCAAATGGGAATGCATCCTGTAAAAGCTACATAAGGACCAAATAGGCCCCTAAACTCTCAATATATCAAAAAAAATCACCATCATCCCCATAGATTTACAATGTCTCCCAAGAACCCAACAAAAAAGAGAACAAATAATGGAGACCTTAAGTGCCCCGATTGAAGATTCCTCGCCATCAAAAGATCTTCTATTCCGCTCCCTCCAAAGGCTCCACCAAACACATAAGGGCGTCACCCTCCAAAACTTCTGGCGTGGGAACCCATTATACAACCTCTCCAAGTCTCTATCGTGTCTCTCAAAAACCGAGGCATGACCCAATGGACTCTAGACAAGCTCAAAAGCAAGTCCTAGCTATCCCGGGCCACTGGACAATGCAAAAGAAGTTGATCAATTGACTGCTCATCTTTGTTGCACATGTAACACCAGTTAACCATAACCTGTCTCCTCCTCCGGTTGTCCAATGTAAGAATCCTTCCCCAAATTGCTGTCCAAACAAAAAGGTGGCCTTCGTGTGCCAGATCACCCTCCAAGGGAACATCCAAAAGACTCATAAAAGGAGCGCACATCAAACCTTCCCTGAGAAGAAATCAACCAAACCCAGGTGTTAGGTCCTACCCCGTCCACCACAGGGCAGTACAGCAGAGCCAAGAAGTCAAAGACATCCTCGAGTTCCCAATCCTAGAAATGCCTCTCAAAGCACACATCACAAGATATCCTCCCACTATCAAGTTAATAGTAGTCGACGACTAAGACATCTCTCTCCATAACAATTTGGAAGAGTCTAGGAAAAGTGTGCGCTAATGGACTACCACTTCACTATGCATCCTCTCAAAAGTGAACGGTTGTGCCTCACCAAACCTTGAATTGAATGTGTTTAGAACACTCATCCCACCATTTCCTAATGAATTTCTAAACACCCACCACTCCTAGGGTCCTCACCTCCATCGATCTCCAACCACCCCAAACTTGGAGGAAATTACCATCCTCCAAAGACTATGCCTTCTACGTCGAACCTCCACAACCACTTGCCAAGCAGCGCCTTTTTGAAAGGCGCCAGTCTCTTAATCGTCAGACCTCCCACCTGAATCAGTCGGCAAACTTGCTCCCAACTCATAAGATAGTACTTGAACTAATACCCCGTACCACCCCAAAGGAACCTTTGCTAAAGCCTTTTAATCCTCCTAACCACCAAGTGGGGATTCTGGAAAAGAGAGGAAATAGGTAGGAAGACTCAATAAAGTGCTCTTCATCAAAGTAAGCCACCCTCCCTTTGACAGATATTACTTTTTCTAACCCGTAAGCTGCCTTTCAAACCTCTCGACCATTGGGTCCCGAACACCCACTCTCCTCGATGGTGACCCCAGAGGTAAGCCCTAATACAAGATAGGGAAAGATCTAACTCCGCACCCAAGAATGTCGGCCAAGTCGGAGATCCCTGCTACCTCCCCTACAGGGACCAACATACTCTTTCCCACATTAACTTACAGACCAGAGATTGCCTTAAAGCACACCAGAACATCGCAAATACCTTAACTAAGACTCCTCTACATCACAGAACATTAAAGTATCTTCTGTAAATAGCAAATGATAGATCTCCAGCTGATTGGATGGGTCCCTACCCACCCTAAACCCTCTTATGAACCTCAACTCCACGACTCTTCTTATTAACCTACTAAGTGCCTCCATCATAATGATGAACAAAAAGGAGAGAGCGGGTTCCCCTGCCTTAATCCTCGCGAACTACTGAAGAAGCTTGTTGGAACCCCGTTCACTAGAACCGAGAACCTCAGTGACGAGATACAAAACTCAATCCATCTCCTCCGCCTTCCCCATTCTCTCAAGCATATAAATCAAGAAGCTCTAGCTCACATGATTAGAGGTCTTCTCAATGTCAAGCTTGCATAGAACCCCTTGAACCTCACTGCACAACATGGTATCCACACACTCATTGGTAATAAGGACTGAATCCAACATCTGATGCTCACCCACAAAGGCGTTTTGGGATTTTGAGATAACTCCATCTATGACTCCCTTAAATCTAAAAGCAAGGACCTTAGCTATAAGTTTGTAGATGCATCCCACAAAACTAATAAGTCTAAAGTCCCTAATATCAGACGCTCCCTTTTCTTGGGGATGAGGGCAATGAAAGACGCATTCAAGCATTTCTTGAATCGACCATGAGAATGAAATACATGAAAAGTGCCCATCAACTCAACCCTAACCACCTCCCAGTTCTGAAGGAGGGATTTTATAGTAAACCCGTCAGGCCTCGGAGTTTTGTCACCATTGCAACTCTTCAAAGTCGATAGCACTTCCTCTTCGCTAAAATGCCTCTCCAATTTGCACCTTATCTACCTCTGAAATTGAGTCAAAAGCCAATCCCCCAATCAAGGGTCTCCTGCTAGAACGCTCTGTATACATCCTCTGGTAGAAGGAAGCCACACACTTACACACCTCCCTGCACAACACCTCCCCATCAACCTTGACCCCCCGTTATGGTTGCCTCTCCGATGGGCATCGACAAGTCTGTTAAAGAACTTAGTGCTTTTGTCTCCCTCCTTAAGCCACACAACCCTAGACTTTTGGCACGATGGCCTTTGAAGTCTTCGCCTGGCACGCCTCCCTCCTGCTCCTCTCCGAGGCCTCAAGACCTCCCATTCCCTCCTTTCGATCTAGCTCTGCAATCTCTGCCAGAACATTTCTTTATTCCATAGTTTGATATCTTCATTCATGAGTCAGAGCTTGTTCTCAAGGAAAAAGCTCAGAGTGAGTCTCACCATATACCCCTCCCACCAATGCCTCATCTTCTCCTTAAAATCTTTCGCTTGAAGCCACATGGTCTCAAATCTGAAAGGAGAACTCCTTTTCCTCAAACCACCACAATCCCAAACCAACGGAATATGATTCGAAGTAGGCCTAGCCAGTGCCGCCTGTACCACATCCGGATACTTCTCTCATTCGCCAGAAAGGATGAATCTATCCAACCTGGAAAATGTAGGAGACTGCCTGCCACTAGACTATATGAGAAGAGCTCCCTCCCTCCGATGACAGATGAATCAACTGATGATCATCAATGAACTCCGAGAACTACTCCATGACTGGGGTCCACCTCCCCTCTGCAGATCTCTCCAGCGAGTATCTTATCATATTGAAGTCCCCACCCACACACCAAGGAAAAGACCATCTCCTTCAGATTCACCCAAGCTCCTCCCACGTCAAAGGCCTCTCCCCATCCTCTACTCGACATTAACTTCAAAAAAGACCCAATAGAATTCATCCTCTTCCATGGAAAAGCCACAAGACACAGAAAATTTATCACTACTCACGTTCACCTTGGACACCCACCTTGTGTCCCACATCACAAGAATTCCCTTAAGGAGGTGTCCGAAGCATCCAACCCCTCCCACTCAACAAATCTCCCACCCCAAAGGCTCTTGACCACCTAATGTCTTCCCATTGCACCAAGGGCTCCTTTTCTGTTCATTAGTAATATAGTGAAATTGACAAATTATAATACTTGTAGGCCTGGGTTCTTTTGCTTCCAGAGAATGTGGATTTGGCATGTAGATTTTCACAATTTTTTGTTTGATCTTAACCATACTCAGGCAATCCTTTTCAAGTCTTCTCCAAGAAGATTGACTTGATAATCAAACACTTAATTGGTGAACTATTTTAGAATATAGAAATGCCCTTACTAAGAAAAAAACATATACAACAAGGAGGTTAGAGTAGAGGAGCATCCCGGGTAGCAAGCTAGTTAAGAGAGAAGTCACCTTTGGATTCTTAAGTACGGGGGTAGGGAGGAAAGCAAGATAGGAGGCATGTCTCGGGCCTAGGTGATAGCGGAGAACTTTAGAGGTAGGCTAGAAAGGCTAGGAGCGATATAGGCTAAAAACGGAAGTCAATTCGTCTTTTGTTCGTTTTATAACCAAGCATTTATAGTCATGTTCATGGAAGTATTGATTGCTTTAGCGCTCATACCAATATGGCAGAGCATTTGAACATTTTCTTAAATATTGAAAAAAACTCTTGATTTTTTCAGTTTTAAGGAAGGCTTTGCCTTCTTAGAGAGATATAACCACCATAGACTAGCTCGTCTGTAGTGCTATGACAAGGTCGGGATTTGCCATGCAGTCTAGAGATCTAGTTAACGCTCGAAAAGAGTACACTGATATCCTCTAGAGAGAGAGATAGAATGTGGCCATCCCGACCTAAAGCAGGGAAGGAGTTTTTGGACTTCTTGCAACAGTTGAGTAGGCCAGAAGCCAGAAAGATAGATGAGGATGATTCTTCCTTGGTTGATATATGGTTTTTCTCTATGTGAAGTAAAGCAAAATTAAAAGGAAAAAAAACCACTTGGCCAACTCAAATATCTTCCTTTTTTTTTTTTTGTTGTGGGACAGGGGGAGCAAATTTCTATACTTGTGTTCGAATATATGTGATGACTATTATGAACCATTGCATCTTAAATTTTTCTTTTGTTTCATAGATATAACTTTTTATTTCCGTACAAAGATTCTTATATAGTTTGACTTTTTCTTAAATGTTAGTGTTTTGATTTTCCTTAATCTATCAATCGACATATTTTGATATTCCTAGAGGCTAGTAGATTAGAAACTTTATATCATAGTAGTAATTTATCTACAAATAGCATAGTTTTAGTTCTAATTCTTGAATATTGGATGTCAAGGTCTCTATACTAATATAGCTTACGCAATATAAGACTCCAAATAATATCTTCCTATCTAATCCTTTGACGATGCATTTAGGCAAGAAGCTAATATTCGTTCAATTTAAACAATGATATCTCTATCTGGTGGTGGCTTGTAATCTTAGTGAATTTATAATTTGTACAAAAAAAATTAGATTTTTAGGGTTAATGTATGATCCTTATAAAGAGGATTCAATGGTTGATTCAAAACACCTAGCTTAGAAATGGCAGGAGCCTAAGATTCTCACACTTCTTTCTCACCCCTTGGAGTGTGAGAAACTTGCGACGGGTAGAGAAATTGAGGTATGTCACTGAATTTACGTTGGATTGCATTCACAGGTGGTGGTGAAAGATTGCTAAATGAACATGTTATGTTTTGACTCAAAACATTTTATGACCCGTTTTTTCGCTTACGGGTCTTGGACCCGGATTAGGACTCTCTTGTAACCCGATATATAAGGGCATCTAAGGGTTTGGAGTGAACGAGAGAAAACATTGAAAACGCAGAAAGAGAGAGAGAGCGAGAACTAGGGTTTGGGGTTGGAACTTGTAATCTCCTGATTTTCGCATAGTGAAACCTTTTGCTAGATCTTCACCGTGGACGTAGGCACATTGCCGAACCATGTAAGTTTCTGTGTTCTGTGTGTTGTGCTTGTTTCGCATGGTGTAGTATTTCATGATTGTACTTGGTTTGTGACAGTTTTTTCACAATAGAACTTATCTTGGAAACTAAGTTCCTAGTTAATGTTTAACTTGTAAAAAGGTTAAGCCAGGGTGGACGTATTGCTCTTGTGAATGTGATGGAGTTAGGAGTCAATTTGCAGAGTGATTGTGGTGACCTCATGGGCGAGTGTGTTGTGAGTGGGTGCGAGAGACATTGGCATGCTACCACATTGGCGAGCTACAGGTTGCGTGATCCCACATCACCTGGGGAAGGTAAAGGTGAAGTGCTTATATGTGCAGTTTTATTTCCAAATGGTATAAGGCCTTTTGGAAAAAGACCTAAGAACAAAACTGTGCGGGCTCAGGCCCAAAGTGGACAATATCATACCTTATGAAGCGGGTCGCGACAAATGGTATTAGAGTTGGAGCTTAGCCGGAAGTGTGGCCAACTAGGACGTTGGGCCCCTTGGGGGGTGATTGTGGTGACCTTATGGGTGGGTTTGTTGTGGGCAGGTGCGAGAGACTGCAGGCTATCACACTGGCGAGCTACAGGTTGCGCGATCCTACATCACCTGGGGAAGGTAAAGATGAAGTGCTTATATTTGCAGTTTTATCTCCAAATGGTATGAGGCCTTTTGGGGTAAAATTCAAGAACAAAATCGTCAATATCAGACCTCGTGGAGCGGGTCGTGACAGATATGTACTTCTTTCATTTCTGGAAACTACTCTTTATGTTTTTTATATCACTACTCACCAACATGATCTAATTAAGGAAGATATCTTGTTGGGAAAATTATCAACAAGAAAAGTAGAAAAAAGGTCTTTATTGCAGTTATTATAGATATCTGTAAGTGAAAATTCTTGTTTTGAGTCTCAATTGAAGTAGGGGTCAAGAAGATTGTTAGGTTGGCTCAAATTCCTATTGTGATTAGGTTTCTATTATAGAGTTGTATCTTTTTAGGTAATTTATTAGTAGGCAAGTTTTGGTCTCAAGGAAGGAAAGTACTTGTTAGGCAAGTCTTGGGCTCTAAGGAATTGTAATCCTTGTCCGCCAAGGAATTGGGTTTTGGGCTCTATAAATGGTTACCTATGCTATAGGTTGAGACGAGTGAGAAGAAAAGAAGCAACACTCTCATTATATTTGAGAGATCGATCTCATTGTTTTTGAGAGGACAATTCTTGTGTAGAGGTATTACTCTTATTGTTATTGAGAGGACACTTAGAGAAAGAATTCTTGTTTAGAATTTGTGATTTCCTTTTGAGTGAGATTGGGTGTATAAGGGTTAAGAGTTAGAGAGTTGAACGTATTCTTGATACAATCTTTTAACTTGTACTGTTACAATCTATATAGTAAAATCGGGCTCTCAGTGGACGTAGGCTTGTTTAGCCGAATCACGTATAATTCTTGGTGTGTTCTTGCAAATTTCTTCGTACTTGTTTACTTATCATCACATCGTAATATTTAGTGGTTCGTGATTGGGGGCTTGTTTCTCAACAAATTGGTATCAGAACTTTAAGGTACACACAAGGTGTTTGATAAAAGTCTTGTCTAGATTTTTCTTCATAATATGGGTGTTGTTCGTCTTGGGCACTTATAACAATCATGGTCGGTAATATTGCCACACAGTACAAGGTGGAGAGATTTGATGGTAAGGATAGCTTCATCCTATGGCAAGGGGGGGTGAAGGACATCCTAGTTCAACCAGGCTTAGCGCAGGCGTTGAAAGGGAAGGATGAAAAATCGAAAAAATGTCAGTTGATGATTGGCGAGATATAGAGTCAAGGTGTGTCAACATTATTCGACTCTGTATTGGGGATGTTCTCACAATTTACAAAGGTGACACTCTTACTCAACACGAGTGGTTTTTAGATTCACCCAAGTTACGGTATAATCTAATTTTATTGAGCCGGTTGGACTCCATGGGCTGCAAGTGCTCCATTACAAGGGGAGTCATGAAGATCACCAAGGGTTGCATGGTATTAATGCGAGGAGATTATAGTGGAGGTTTGTATTGTCTGGTGGGGAGTGCCAATATCACTCAGACTGCCCATAGTAACAAGATCTTGAGACGTGTTTTATTTGATTTATCGAAGACATGGGTTGCACGTTTCCAGACTGACGTGGGTGAAATGAAAGTTCTTGTTTGGAGAAGAGTTGCATCGAAGCCCCCTTCCAAAGTCACCTGATAGTGTTGACTTGATACAGCTGCATGATTACATTGGTCGTGCAGATCAAGTGGGAGTATTGTTTCATACTTGATTCAGGTTATGTAGCAAGAGTTTGAAAGGCTGATGGATTGTTTGTGGATTTGCAGATGGGAGTCTCGTGTATTGAAGACTCGTCAAAATTTTTGCCAAGGGAGAGATTTATTAGGTTGACTCAAACTCCTATTATGTTTAGGTTTCTATTATAGAGTTGTATCTTATTAGGTAATTTCTTAGTAGGCAAGTCACGGTCCCAAGGAAGGAAAGTACTTATTAGGCAAGTCTTGGTCTCTAAGAAATTGTAATCCTTGTCCACCAAGGAATTGGGTTTTGGGCTCTTCAAATAGTTACCTATGTTATAGGTTCAGATGAGTGAGAAGAAAAGAGGCAATACTCTCATTATATTTGAGAGGGAAACTCTTGCGTAGAGGTAATACTCTCATTGTTCTTGAGAGGACACTTAGAGAGAGAATTCTTGTTTAGAATATGTGATTTCTTTTTGAGTGAGATTAGGTGTGTAAGGGTTGAGAGTTGAGCGTACTCTTGATACATTCTTTTAACTTGTACTGTTACAATCTATATAGTGAAATCGGACTCTCCTTGGATGTAGACTTGTTTAGCCGAACCACGTATAATTCTTGGTGTGTTTGTGATTGGGGGGCCTTGTTTCTCAACAAAGATTTTTTTGGAGGGAAGTCTAATGCTAAGGACAATGATTTTTGTTGGCAGGTAGCATCCTAGTAATAGATGTTTCATCTTTCTAAGGAATAAGAAAAGAATCAATGCCTGGAGATGTTCTTGGTATAGCATAATTATGGGCTATTTTGGTCGACAATTTGTAGGGGTGCACACGATTTGGTCCAGTCTGGTTTTGGATGAACTAGGACCAAACCGGTCCCAACGGTTCCAAAATCATTGGACCGAACCGAACCAACTGTTGGAACTAGTGGAATCGAGCAGAACGAATCCTAGTTGATCAGTTTTGGTTCTACGATTTTGAGTTTTCTTATATATTTATATATGCATATATATACCAATCAAATGAAAAACCAAAATTTGAAATATATATACATTGATCCTATGTATTGTAGTGTATGATAAGTTATATTCCATGCAAATCAAAATTGAATAAGTTTACTATAATATATATATATATATAAAACTAACGGTGCGGTTCTTTTGGACCCTAAACTGGGACCGAGCCATTTCAACATAGAACCAGATCAAACTTTTGTCTAGTTTACAGGTTCTAACGGTTTTTTGTGCACCCGTCTTAGGGGGTATAAAAGGTTGAATTCGTGTGTGAGGTCACCTAAAGATGATGCAAAATGATGGTTTAAGATATTTGCTTATTTGTAGAAGGCCAAAATAATTTCTCAAGGTTGTTTTCAAAAGGTTGATTTTGGAGTCTTCATCACTAGTATAGGTCTTAGCTTGGTGATGTTTAGGGTGTGCATTGGTATTAGACTGCATAATGTAGCCGACTATGACAGTTAGCATTTCTTCGTGGTATTATGGCATGATCAATGGCATCAAAGGTTATGCATGGATGAAAGTTACATGATATTACTTTGGGAGAAGGGGTGTAATTCAACCGATTGTTGGCCATGGCATGTATAGATTATGCAGGGCAGTGTGGAATAGCTCGTTTGGAGAAGCAGTCAGCAAACTAAGGCATGCAGGTTCCTCAGGTATTTGGCAATGTGTCTAGTTTCAATGAGTTAGATTCCCTTAGATATCCTGATGGAGAATAGTCCGAGAGCTTGAAGTGCAAGTGTTTTGCCTCTACGTTTGGAGATGGGGCATGGATGGATAATTGGAGTTGATTTTCATTTACTATTATTATTATTTTAGTAATGCTTTAATTTTAGTATAGTAATTTAGTATTTTAGGGTTTTATTTTTAATAGTAAAATTTTATTAGGATTCTATTTTGATGCTTATATATATGTGGGTTGATACATTGAGAAGACACCTTTTGATGATTATTTATTAATTACAGAATTTACAGAGATTATTATTCATAGATTTCTTCCCCCTCTATTTCTTCCTCTCTCTCATTCTCTCACCCGTCCTGCATCATATCCATAGCTTCAATTTGCTTCATGGATAGTGCCACGAAGACAGTGGGCTGCAGCGGCTGCCTGCTTTACATTGTGCTTCCTTGCTTGAGGTCAAACATGGATTTGGTCATAAAGAGGCCCTGTGTGTAGTTTGTTGTTTTTCTTCACTGAGTGACTCTTTGGGAGATTCGTGTTGAAATTTGCCAACTTTTGTGGTGGTTTAGAGCAACAGGAGGGTTTCTGACGTCTGTTAATTTGTTGTCTTTTAGCAGTATTTCGAGAGAACACACTGTAGGACAATGTCCTTTTGTTTTTCTAGTCTTATGGCAACAAATGTGATGTATTTAATTAAGGTGTTTCTGTAGCTTGGGGGATCCTTAGTTAAGTGCTACTTGTGCAACCTTGCTGCAGGCATGAAGGCAATGGCAGTGCTTTTTAATTATGTTAGCTGCAAGTAGCTAAACTTGTAATGAATCCTGTCAGTAAAAAGGGTCCTATGGAAAGTCCATCTATTCCTATTCTCCAGTGGAAATCAGAAAAAATCCATTATAATCCTCCACTAGTTGGATTAATGGATCATCTGAATGCATAGGTTGTTAGGGGTTCTAATAACATATTTACTTTATGGGTTATCTTCCATGAGATTGACGAGTCACATCCAAAGTATCCCCTTTTATTTCCTTATTGGTTTATGATTTCTAGAGTGTGTGTGTATATATATATATATATATATTTTGCCATTATTTGGCTTTTCTAAGAATATGGTTAATTCCACCTTCTTTTTCTTCATCTTTTGTATTCATAACTTTCAGTTGAATTTGGATGAATTTCATCTCCAATTGGTGTTGCAGGTCACTGATGCAAGTTTCAATTCTGTCTTTGTTCTCTGACATAGGGATACTGATTTCAGGTTTTGTGGACATTTCTGCACTGATGAATATAAATGTTTTTCCACCCATTTAATGCATGTGAATCTACTTAATTTGTTTGGGCATGTTTCATTGTCCCAGACTCCCATTGCTTTGAACAAAAAGTACTGAATTCAAGACTTAGAAGTTACACCAATCAAAATATAAAGAACAAAACATGGGTTCAGCATCATAAATCATGCAAAAAGAATAAAGTAATGGAACATACTAGGCTATGCAATTGAAAGTGTAAAATACACATGTTTTCCTGTACATTTGGTAATTATGGACTGCTTTTTGAGTTTTTAAATTACTTTCTGGTTTTATGTTGGCAAGCTTCTGACATGCCAATTTATAAAAGTGAAGAACATTTTGTGAAAAAATTTAGACTGCTTTCTTATACCATGATATTTTCAATTGTATCACTTCGCTTGAATAATATCTGATATAATAAGTTCATGTGAGCAGGAAAGAGATTTTACCTATGATTTTCTTGTAAGTTCTGCAGTTGTTGCCTCAGTATTGCTGCCTCCCTTTGCCAGAACTATTTAAGTACGATAGCATGATTAAGTAATGTATTCAGATACTTCTGATTAGAATGAACTAATTGGAAAAATAAGTTAAGGGAGATGAAAAGAAGAGATTTTAATTTTATTAAAAAGTGAACAAAGGGTGAGGATCTTATAGTCTTGCTAAAAAATGATGAAATCAAACAAGGTTGAAAAGTTACTTTGAGAAATTGTCTAATGAAAATCATATAGAAAAGTAGGAATATTGGAGCAGAAAGGATATTTAAGAAAACAATTTTTTCGTAGGATTGGAGTGTACAGGTTGAAAAATGCATAAGATAGATGAAAACAGGAAGGCTTTATATTATTTGATAAGTGAGAACAGGAAGTGATTTATTTATTTATTTATTTTTGCCTTTTTTATAAGTGAAAAATGAAAATAATAATTTATGTTTGCCTTTTATATACATCAACAGAATACTAACAACAGAGAAACATTTTCTTAGTTGCCATTGAAGGTGGATTTTAATAAAACCGTGGATTGTATATGAATATTAAATCTAAAATTTACTTTGACATGTCAGAAATATTACATTTGATAGTAATTGAATAGATATGTTGTGTTCATGCAATTATATATAATGATGGAAGAAAAAGAAAGCTTAAATTTGATAGCAAAGAAAGTTTTCTTACTTCTACAATAGATGAAATCCCTCCTTTTTACATTTTTTATTTATTAAAAAACTGCAGTAGAGTACATTACCATATTGTAAAACATATTATGTATTTAATGTCCAGGATGTATCCAACTACTCATACCCAACTTTTGGACACGTTTCAAGCCAAGTTTCCAAATCCTAAGATTTGGGATTGAGGAAGGTCCGACACTTACCTCCAGCTGATTCATATTGTGTCATCTCTGGATCTTGAACGCAGCCACTTTGGTTTTTGACTAGTGTCATAAATACCCTTTCACTCATACTTTTCTGTGTTTTTTGGAGCATCCATAATATGCCCGTTCCACTTCTTCATTCAATGTTTTGGCCCTTTTATATGCAATGCTAAATCAGGTCATAGATGTTAGCTTGCTTAATTTTTTTATTTTTTCTGATGCAGATGGCTTAGCGTATCATTTTAAAGTATCTGTCCATTTCTTATCGTACCAATTTGCTTATGTCTTTTGGTATTCTCAACTCAACTTGATAAAGCCTTTTTCCAACTATTTGGACTCAACTATATGGATCCTGCTTTGGCTTGGGGTTGATGCTCATATTGTCCTAACAAAAGTTGTGTTGCTCCTGTTGGATGTTAAGCTACCTAACGCAACTTTCCTCTTTCAAGACTTACAGCCTAATGTAAAAATAAGGCTCTAAACACAACACAACCATTACATACAAGATACAACCACAAACGCACAAAAGGTTTGTTTCTCTCTACCAGCTATGTCATTGTATAGACATGTTTCATGTTTTGGATAATTATAGTATAGGTTAGTAAATACATGCGTATCAGTTTACATAAAATGTTTGAAAAAATTTCAGCACTGGCATAGTCTAATCTTTTAGCCACCAACAGCAAGTCAATTGAAATGTAGCTTCGTGTGTGCACTACTGATTTGTGAAGAAACCACTCAACCTTGATTTCTCAATTAGACAACAATTAGCCACGGATGGGTCATTATCTAAGTGGCGTGATAATCAATTAAGTTGTGCCAACTTCGACAAGGACCATACCATTTCTGTAGATACTTCATGTACGAAACTAGGCTTTCTAGAGATCCAGCATGCTTCAAAGACTATAAATTTGTGTATTCTACCACTATTAAGGAAAATTTTCTACTTTATGCATATGTTAAAAGAAAGGTAAATGTAATGAAGCGAAAATATTTATCAAATATATATATTTTCGGAAGGTAACCTTACAGAAGAACTTGGAGAACTTCGTATTAAAGATTACCTTGACCTCAGAACTTGGGTTTGCCAATTGGTTATGTTCCTCTTTTGATTTATTGTACCGTTCGATAATTGACTTCATGCTGTAAAAAGTAGCATCAAACTGTGTCAGATATATTTCAACAATATTCGTGAAGGCTTCATACTGAATTCTTTGTAACATAATGCATGTATCAGTTGAAGAAGAATAAATACTCAACTAAGCCTTGAAGAACAAAATGTTGAAAGAAAATGAAAATATTAAAATAGCTTCATAAAGGATTTCTTTTGATTACTCATGAATATTACCAGATGTGTGTTAAACTGTGTGGATCATGAACTCATTTTTAACATGATTTCTAGCAATGATTTGACAACTTTATCTCCTAAAGATATGAGATCTGCAAATATGCATATAACTTGAAGCACAAATATAAACATGGTTTTCTGTCTCTTTTATTTTTTACTTCTTTTGCCACAGTGAAGCTTGTCTACTGATTTCAACTTTAGCTGAAAATTAGATGTGTTGCATTTTGTTGAAATCAAATTTGAACTGAAAATACTATATTTATTGAATGATGCACTTTATTATGTTATCCTCCTATTTCCCCACTACTATGTTTTGGTGAGGATTCCTCCACAACTACCCTCCCAAAGAAAAAAAAAGTTATAAAGAAGAATCCCAGCCTATTTTTGTTAACTATTGATCAAGTCATCTTACACTGGTTTCTGATACTCAAGAAACACTAATGTGAGTAGTTGGTAGTTGACTGACATTTTGAAACCGAGTTATTACTTCTTATAGTTCTTTCAGATTTGTCTATTGAGGAAAACTGATTCTACAAGGTTGTTATTTTTAAAGCTGGACTTATTGTTCATTATCATTTTCCTCGCAATGTCACCTATGTCATGCTATTCTAGCCAAATTTACAATAACACTTTCCAATTCACTCTTATATTAATCAGCTGGTTTGACTTTGTACTTTTCTTTATTGCTTTTTTTTTTCTTCTTTCCTGAATGTGTTATATTATAAGCCATATGTTCATTAATGATTTCTTTTTAATTAAAGATATCGTCATGATATTGCATTTATAGATAGTTAAGGTGGTTTATGATGTTTATGCTATTCTGGATTCATCTTTCAAACCATTCAAATACTTTTAAGTTGTGAGGCCAAGCATGTTTCTCATGATACTTTTTATGTCCCTATTGGTACAGGACTACAGGTATTAGGTAGAAATTGTTTATATATATAACGAGGGTTGTAACCTAATGATACTTTGTCATCTTACAAAATAGAAGGTTGAGGGTTCAAGTCTCCATAGGAAAAATATGGGTGTGAGTTTCAACTAGGGCAAAAAAATCTAGATAAATATATATTTGTTGTCTATGGGGATGCAATTTGGGCATACATAGGGCTTAGCATTGTGAGGTTATTGATACTCAGGTTGATTTATTATTATTATTGTGGCCCAAACAAGAACCGTAGAGAGACTTTTAGCAAACTACGGAACTTTTTCGGTGCTAACCAAAAATCAGCTTGTTAGAGCTTTGGGATAGCACATAGGTTGGCTAACATATTCTATCAATAAGATAGAACACCCTTAAATGGTTGAACACACTTTATGTGAAAGATAAAAATCAGTTTACATAAGTGACAAAAATCTCTAGGATGATCAAAAGAGGGCAAGTGATCTAGAGAAAGCATCTAAGTAACAAATAAGTTTGCGTGCTTGGTGAATGATAAGATTTTTCTAATAAAAAATCTAATCATTTAGTGAGCAACAAATTTGTTTGTTGAAAGCTTAGAATTCTATTGGATTCAACTAGTGGAAATGATAATATGCATTCTCTAAAGCCTATAAAGGTAGATAATGTTGGTTATGAATTTTATCAAACACTTGGTGTTCAATAGGAAATGACAAGTCAAGAGGCTGATTTCCAAAGAAAAAAACTTCAAGCCACAATCAAATCAGTTTAGCTATACAACCAACATACTTCAACATGCATCCTGTCCTCCTTATGAATGTAGAAAAATAAACATCAATAATTGTAAGGCACTTAGAATGTAAATAAAAAATAAACATAAGTAACAATAAATCTAAAGCATTTAAAGTGCAAATAAAAATAAAAAATGCTTGGAAAGTAAGGAGAGTTAAGGGTTAGAGAAGTGCAAACCAACAACACGACACATAAATTTTTACATGGCTCGGCACCACCCTCGGTTACCTACTCAATGTCTTGAGAAAACATTCCAAGGATTCTGCATTACACATCAATGCTATAAATTAAGCCTTCCTTTTTACGAGTTCAAGGACAACTCTCTCCTTTTATAGGTACAAGAGCACAACCGTCCTTTTTACGAATTAAAGGATAACTCACTCCTTTCGGGCACAAGAGTACAACCCTTCTTTCACATCAAGGCTGAAAGCAAGCTTTTACAATTGTTTTACACATGAAGGCGGTAAAGCAAGTCTTCACAAGAGGTGATGAAGTAACAACATAAATGTTGGTGTTTGTGTCTCTCATAGATTGAATACACCACTGCTGCTCGCTGTTGAGTAATATAATGGGTTTTGGTGATTGTGCCCTCTTGGAGCTGAACACACTAACACAGTTGGAGTCTCCCAACCTAAAGTAATAGATGAGGCTTTGAGAACCAAAGTTCAACTAAACTAGACTGTTGCAAAGACAAGTGAGTGTGATGGTAATTAGGTGGGTTTATGAATCTCTTAACCTAAAATAATACATGAGGCACTTGAAAGCCAAGGCTCAACCAAAACTGGACTGTTGAAGAGATCGGTGAGCTGAGAGCTGAATCATGATGGTGCATAAAGGGTGTGGTTTGTGCAAGAGATGATCTGCAAGAAGAATAGCACATCATGCTCAGGTTGAAGGATATGTTCATCCATTGATCTTTTTAGCATCAAGGTGGAGAGGCATAGGTTAGGATGGAGGAGTATTCTTTCTCTCTACTCTCTCAAACCCTCAACACTCACTCAAGATGGGTATGCATGGCCCCTCAAGGTGAAGAGGCATAGGTTAGGTAGAACTTTGTTTATATAGATAATCAAGGGTTGTAGCCTAGCCTAATGGTACTTCTTCACCTTACAAGGTAGAAGGCCGAGAGTTCATGTCTTGATAGGAAAAAAGTGGGGGCGTGTGAGTTTCAATTAGAAAAAAAATAAAAAATCTCCATCTATATATAGATATATTTGTTGCCTATGGGGATGCAGTTTGGGCATATATAGGGCTTAGCATAGTTAGGTTATTGATACTTAGGTTGATTTATTATTATTGTTATTATTATTATTATTTTTTGAAATTTAGTTTGTTAACAAGAGTTAGAAGTTACTTTTGATATGAAGGTTTCAATTAAGCTAATTCAAGATGTCAGAAAACATATCACCTTTCAAGTATTAGACTCATCGATTAGGGTTTTGATCAAAGCTTTTGGAATATGTTTCCTATTTGGTTTTTAACTCTAATATCCTAATTCTTTTATAGGTAAATTACATTGATCTCTCCTGAGATTTGGTTTCGTCAATATATACGGACCTCTCCTATCAGATCTGTCGGATGCATTTCATTAACGATTCTTTTATATTACATTTTAATTCTTATAATATATATTGTATTTTATTGCAATAAACATGGTGTCAGTCTTTAACCATTAACTGAAGGGAACACAGTGTTACAAAAATTTAAATCTCAAATGAAGGGTTGTGTAATTTGGCAAACAAGGGAGCGTTGGAGGCTAGTGTATATTGACGAAACCTCAAGGAAGGTATAATTTACTCTTCTTTCATACCAAAAGTCTATATAAACATTCTTAGGTTTCAACACATCACATGAATTGAGATTATTGTTTACTTTCTTTTCAATATCAAGCATCCTTGCCAAGGCGGATTCAATATAATTTGAGGTCTTAGGTTGAATATAAAAGTGGTCTTTTAATGTTTACTATATTAATAATATAAAATAATAGTTATAATTTTTATTTTAAAATCTTTATTCTTGCATTTTGAAATGTTAAATTATATTTAGTTCAGATGGAGACTATAATAAGGAGAAAAAAATGTCTGTAATGGGACGAGGAAAAAAAAGGTGAAAGATAAGGATAAAAAAATTATGAGTTTAATAGAAAATGTAGGAAATTAGAGAAAAACTACTAGTAGATTTTTTTACTTTTCAATACCAATTATTCATTAGATAGGAATGAATATAAGATGAATTAAATTGTGATGATGTACTAATGCTATTGGTTGGGGCCTAGGAATATAAGATGAATAAACTTTAGGCATCCAATATTAATGCATCCTATTGGTTGCGGTAATGAGCAGAGGAAAAAAGAAAACGCGAGAATTGATTAAAATATAAAAGAAAAAAAAGTATAAAAATTAGGAGTTTAATAGAAAAGGTAAAGGAAGTGGAGAAAAAAACTTAGGGCAGATAAAAAGCTTTATCACTTTTCAATACCAATTAGGGAATTTAATTATAGGGGCCTACTTTTTTAGCTTTATCACTTTTCAATACCAATTATCCGTAAGATGAATTTAATTATAGGGGCCTACTATTAATAGTGCCTGGGAATATAAGGCGAATAAAAAATTTTAGGAGTTCAATATTAATACATCATATTGGTTGGGGTCTTAGGCAATCTTTTTTTTTTCATTAGGTGCCTTAAGATTTTATTATCTTATATTCCAGGCCCCAACCAATAGTATGTATTAATAGTGGACACCTATAATTTAATTCATTCTATATAATGAATAATTGATATTAGAAAGTGATAAATCTCTACTCTTAGTTGTTCTCTACTTTCTTACATGTTCTATTAAATTCCTAATTTTTATCCTTTTCTCTCTCATGTTTTTTTCTTCCCTCTCCTTGTAGATCTAGTAGCATTAGCTCTTAATTTTTTTTAATTGTCTTATATTCCAACTTCAACCAATAACATAAGTAGGCTCTTAAAATTTAATTCATCTTACTCTCTTCATTCCATTTTAAATGTTTATTTTGAAAAACGTGTGTAGTTTTTCAATGTGGACATTTAAAGTGGGACGGAGGGAGTATATTCATTTCTATCTAATGGATAATTGGTATTGAAAAATAGAACTTTTCATCTACTCTTTAGTTTTTTTCCACTTTTCTACCTCTTCTATTAAATTTCTAATTTTATATTTTTTTAATCCTTATTACTTAGTTTTTTCTCCTCTCCTCGTCACAGACGCTTTTTTTTCTCACATCCAAAAGTGGACGAAAGAAAGGAAGGAAGAGAAGCAAAACTATTATAAAATTATGGTTTGACATTATAATCAAACTCTATTACTACCCTTCAAAGGAGAACAATATGTGCCCATGGTCATAATGGCAAAATGAAATTAAAACTCATTCCTTTCTATCATTCTTTTTTTAGGGATGTTTCATCAATTCATTTCTCTCCATTTCATACATTTTTTCTTCTTTTCTACCAAAATGCATTAGTCTCCCTCCCGCAATGAAATAAGTGTTTCTTCAAACACTCAGTATAATATAATAAGAAATTGTTTAGTTTTCTGAGAACAGGTTTTTATTTTTCGAAAATTGAAAATCAAGTGTTATAAAATTTGCTTTGTTGACAAAACTCAATTAAAAAATATTTGTTTTTAGAAAAATATAAATTTTTTTTTATATTTTTCAGTTCTTGAGAACTGTGTTAGATGGTCGTCTATTTCTCATGTGTTCATTAGGGTCGTCTTGATACATATTGTGGTCGAAGTAAAGAATTTTAAAAGACTTAATGATATTTACTAGAGTAATGATAGGCATAGTGAAAGTTATTATCGAATTGAGAAAGTGAATCACTCTCATCCTTAGATAATGTAAGTAGGATCCACACTTTCACAATTCAATGGATGGACACCCTTTTCACTACACATTCGGTGAGAACTTTTCACTCTACAAATTATTATCCTATTTACTATAACTAATATCAATTAACTCAATATTATTAAAATCATTTACCCCAAAGAACCAATAAAAGAGAGTTAACAAAAAGAAATTGTAATAACAAGTAAAAAAAAAACTTTAGAAGAATAAGAAAAGATGCAGGAAAGAGAAGGAATTAAAGTAGAAGTCCATCGAACATTATGCAATTCAATATAAGAATGGGTTTAGTTCAGAAAACACCCCTATGGTATGCATATTGTGCATATTGCCCCCCTCCCGTTCTTAAAACACCCCAAAAGTTTAATTTTTATGCGAATAAGTCCATTCCGTCACTGCACCGTTAACGAAATGATGAATTTACCAAAATGCCCATCCGTAAAAATAAAATAAAATAAAATAAAAAATAAAGATTTTAGTGAAATGACGGAAAAGGACACACAATAGTAGTTCAGAAACACCCCTATTATATAGGTTTTGTGCATTTGTCACCCCTCTAGTTCCAATTGTGCAGATTACTCCCATAGGTTTGAAAAAAGTGTTAGCTAGCCGTTTGTTTTTGTCCGTTAAGTTGCTCACGTGTTGGGCACGTGAGTCTTTTAAATTTAAAAGGTCAGAAATACCCTTTTATTTATTGTGCCTTGTTAACCCACCTTGTATATATGTATACACGCGCACAGTCTCTCTGTAACCCCCACTCTCTCTCTCTCTAACCACACTCTCTCTCACCATTCTCTCTCTCTAATTGCACTATTTCTCTCATCCGTCCTCTCTCTAACCACACACTCTCTCACTATTCTCTCTCTCTAAACTCCACTCTCTCTCTCTCTCACTGCACTCTCTGTAAGCACGTCAATGGTGATGGTAAACGCCAAGATTTTCGCAATATACTTATCATTGTTTATGTATATGTGTGTATATATAATTGATGATTTAACGGTGTATGTATATACAAAATCTAGGGCCATGATTTGAGGGAGAGGGAGACATGTGGGGCCTACCGATGCCAGTTTTTTTGTTTTAAGTCAATATTATATATATACTATTGTGTCATTTTTCGTCATTTCACTAAAATCTTTATTTTTTATTTTATTTTATTTTATTTTATGGATGGGCATTTTGGTAAATTCATCATTCCGTTAACGGTGCAGTGACGGAATGGACTTATTTGCACGAAAATTAAACTTTGGAGGTGTTTTAAGAATGGGAGGGGGACAATACGCACAATATGCATACCACAGGGGTGTTTTCTGAACTTTACCCTAACAAGGCACAGTAAATAAAAAAAAATTAATCTTGGAGTGTGAGTTTCTTTGTAGGATCAACAAAAAAAAAAAAAAAAAAAAGTCAATCTATTTTGATAGGCCAATATCAAGGAATTGGAGGACTTGTATCTTTATCATCCTCCTCACCTCATATGAATGCTAAAAAAAACAAAAATCTCATTTGATTGGTGTATGAATTCTCTTTTTCCATTCTATTGTATTACAAGCTAGGAAACATGATACTTCTACAAGAGTAACATATCCGTATCAGATACTTATTGAATATTGATACTCTTTGGATATTAGTGGATATGTGTTCGATACTTTCGAAACGTATCCGTAAAATATATTTTTTATTTCTAACATGTATTTGATACTTTTCAAATACTTCGATTATGTATTCGATACTTTTCAGATATTTCACAACACATTTCTAACAAGTTTTAAACATTAAATGTAGTTTTTCCAACAATAATATTATAGTATAATTGTTAAGAAAATGTTAAATTTATTTAAAATAGAAGTGTTGAGATATATATCATAGTTTAGTACAAAATTTATCTTTGCAAATTATGCAATATGATTCTTAACTCTTATTTTGTTTGTTAATTATAAATTTTTATAAAGAAATGTTAATAACTCTATTTTTTGTATATATAAAAATGTAATTTGTTATTTTTATATTGTTGTATCTGTATTATTTTTTTTTTTAGATTTGTCGTATCGTCGTACCCGTATTATATCGTATACGTGTCTCATATCCGTATCTATGCTTCCTAGATTACAAGTCATTTGTCTTATTTTATATATATATATATATATTAAATGACTGTGTTAGTTATCGTTTATCTTTATTCTTAATTTTTTTCCTCACTCTACCTTATCTTTTTTAGTTACTCTTACATTTATCTTAACATTCCTATTTTATTTGCATAAATATGTAGACTGTCTAATAACTATCTCATAGAGTTTTCTTTTTAACTTATTTGGTATTATTTTATTTTGTAAATCACCATTAGTTTGTCTTCATTTTGTTTGATTGGTGGTAAACCTAGAGTGAGAGAGATTTAGACTTGGTTAACTGGTTTTTATTGGGTTTGATTCATTTTTAATATTTTTTTAATTTTATACAATTTTGGGAGAGATGTAAGCTTTTGATTGTCTCTCCTTTAGGTTAGCTAAAGGAGGAAGAATTTTTTGATAGCGTGAGGCAAGCATTGTCCGGTGTACATACACAAAAAAAAATTATATTATTTTCGAGTGACGACTTCACCGGTTACTCACATGGCTTTTGTGGGCCCACCAATTACGGTAGGCCCCACAAAAATCATTTGATTAGTCAAACACAAGTCAAGCCTGAACACCCACTAATTTTGAGAAGTTCACCTAAAACATTCCAAAATTCAACTTGACTTGGTTTATTCAGTATTTGTCAAATTGGCATGTTACTAGAATTATCTTCCCTCTAGTTGAGTGAAGTTACAGCTTATGTCATGTTAATATGTTAAAAAAAAAATCCTTCTAAGCTCATTAATTTGCTAAGATATTATAATTAATGTTGCATCGGAGAGAAATTATTTAATATAAATTTTCGTTTATTGAAAAGACATAAAAGCTATAAAATATTTTTGGACATAATTTAATTTGATTACTCTCTTATTAATGAAAAAGAACTAGCATACGCTAAACCTATTAACTAAACTTTATTTTTTGTAAATAAAAAAAAAAGATGGAAATAGAGGGAAGATAATTCTAGTAACATGCAAATATGGCAAAAGATAGAATGGTTTTTTGAAAAAGTATATTAATTACTTATTATGTTTTCAATTAATCAATGGTGTTGTAATGAATATTATCACGAATCTTGTACAAAGATGGAAATAAGTAAATGGAAATTAATTAAAACTTGCACAAAGATAGAAATAGGCAAATAATAGTAAATAAAAAATGGATAAACAATTATTGAAATCTTCTTTTTTAGACTAAATATTAATTAAAAACTTTCCATTGGGCACTAAAAATGATACATTTTTTATTTTAAAAATGGTACATTATGTATAGGGATGGTAATTTGCCCCATCCCATCCAGTTTAAACCGATTTCAAGGGACTCTAAATGGTTTTGAGACGGTTATAAGAGTGAGAGGAAAAAATTGTATGGTTGCTGGGCGGGGATGGGGATAGGCACCACTGTCCCACCCCGTTTAGATTTTATATTAACTATATTATCCTTATATATATTATACACAAACAAAATTAGTCTTGTATAGTTATATATATAACCTTACTTGTTCAAATCTTATTGATTGTGAACAATATAAATTACAAGACCTTACCACATAAGAGTGTAAAGACTAAAAAAAAGTACAATTACAAAAGTACTCTCCTAAAAAATAAAGGTTAAAAAGAAAAAGAAAAATCGCCCCCGCTCTCGCCCTGTGTAATAAATGGTTGCTAAACGGGGACGGGGATGGGGTTGGAGTCCCCCTCCCAAACCCGCCTCGTTGTCATCCCTAATTATGTATGAACTTGGTATATCGCAGGGGAATGAATGTACCCTTCCCTTTTTCTCTTTCTCCCTCTCTCACTGTCCTGACAAATCTCCTATAGTAGTGGCACACAATGACAGAGTGAGAAATTCACTTAGAGGGGATGATGTTGAAGAATAATAAGATAAAAAAAAAATTAAACAAAATATAAATATAAGAACATAATTTTGATGTTAATATATATTTTTTATTATATTTACAATTGTCCTCGAAGAATTCTAATATTAAGCAAGATTTTCATACAAATTAAAGAGAAAAACAATATATATTTAAGTAATACAATTATACAAAACAAAACAAATTCAAATGTGTGTGCGTTTTAGTGTATCCCTCATCACTAGGCCTGTTAGTGGATCCAATTTTGATTGGAGTATGATTCAAAAGTGATCCGATAAGTCGAATATGAATTTGAATATTTAATCTGATAATTGATTTGAATTTTATAATTCGTTAAATTAAAAAAAATCGAATATAAATTATAATCAATCTAAACCAATAATGATCTGATCCGACTAAATATATTATATAATATGTTATTATAATATACATATATTATTTAAGGTTAGGTTGTGTTTGATGAAAAAAATTAATTGAAAATGTTACATACATAATAAAATGAAGGTCTCTCGTATATAATGCCAAAACTCATATTTAAATCCCTTAATCCATCGAATTATCAATTAATCCAATGAATTATCGAATTAGATAATTAATCCAATGAATTATCGAACTAGATCACATTGCAAATATTCTTAACAGATCGGATCAGGTATAGTCCAACCTAATTCATATCCTTAGCGTTGACAGGTTTAATGCACATTGTCTATAAAAGGTATTAGATGAGGAAACACACCCAAAAACTGGCATTCACATAGTGAAAAGTTCTTGGTGTTATTTGATAAAACTAAAAATTAATCACATAGAATTTTAAGAACTAAATAATAAGTGCCTATTATAAATTAATAATTTTGTTGATACTTTATTTTATTTTTTTGGGTTTAATTTTAAGTGTTGTTAAGTCTTTCTCAGTTTTTTTTTTCCATAACAAGGAACTGTTTAACTAGGCACCCTTAATTTGGAATCGTGGCTACAATGTAAAACCCGGTTATTTGCAATCACCTGCAAATCATAGATGTCACTTAAACTAAAATTTCATCTTAGACCTCAAGGTAATAACCCTAAGATTTTGCCATCTAAGTAAATCTTGATGGATACGTGTCTGACACTGCCACAACACTCTAGGAGAAATGTTTGTGTTTCCTAATATATATCTTTTGACCTTTGATTTTCATTATTTACCATTTATATCTCTAAATTAGCGGGAGTTACATTCTATATGTAATACTTCACTTAGAACATTTACATTCGTGTTTTAGCATTTACTTATACATTGCTTCAGTACACAAGTGATATTATGTCACCAGTATCATCAACCAATTTTATCTCGTCACATAAGTAAAAATGCAGTTACTTTAATAGGTTCTATCACTATGTGTCAAAATTGGTGATACCATGACATCGATATTTTAGGTACACTAAAATATTTTTCGAGATTATCATGCTTGCTCAGTACTTGCTTTATTCAAAAAGCGACGGTAGCTAACTATATTTGTTTGGTACAGTGGAAAAAGGTGGGGTAGTTAAATGTTACTGTATACACTAATTCAAACACGAGAACAATCACTTTAAAATAAGTTGGGTCTATCTACCACTGGGCCATTAGCCCAACTATATTGTAGAGACCATGTCCAATTTTAACCGATTTTTTTTATTCATCATTTTTTGTCATAAATACATTTTAAATAATGTTATGTATGTTTTAAATTTGAGAAACATGTTTGGGAGCTTGTTTAAAGGTTCGAGAAAGTTTTAGGATCATTTGGTAAAATTTGAGATTTTCGGGTCAGCAGGGTCCGGGACGCGGGTTAGGTGGGTCTGGGAATTCGAAAAACTTTTGAAAAAATATTTTTTTGGTTTTAGACCAAATGAAATGTTTAAAGAGTTAAGGAAGTTTTGGAGCCGTAGCTGCTTTCGAAATAAAAAATGGAGATCGGGATGGTCCGTTAAGTGGCTTGGGGCATTTTTGTCATTTCGTATTCCAAGATATTATAAATATCTGTATGAATGATATTACAGCCATTTGAGAAGCTAGAAAGGACCGGCCATCTCTTTCTCACTCTCCATATTCATCTCTTTTCTTTCTCTCTTCATTTCAGAGGTGTTAGGCTTGGATTTGAAAGTTCTCTAAGAAGGGCAACTTGTTCTACAGGTCAAGGACTATGTATTGAACCAAACAAAGTTCATTTTAGGTGAAGTTGAAAAAGCTAGGATTCTATAATTTAGCTTCAAAGGCTTGGAATTTGAGGTAGGGGTGTGAATTCCTTCTTAGCCTTGATTTTATAGGTCCTTACTTATGATACGAGATTTTATGAGTTCTTTATGTAAAAATTGATGTATATTGTGAATTTAATGTTGTCTAGCATGTCCTAAATTGAGATTATGTTTTATGCATGTGTTGAATGCTAATTATGAGTTCATTATGAGTTACTATGTTCATTAGAACTGCATATAAAATTTGACTCTATGTGTGGAAGGAAATGCATGAAAGAAATTTCTTGAAAATGCATTATATTTAATTTTCATGAGTTGATTAGAAATTGTATTGTAATATACTTGAGTTTGATGATATATGCAATAGCTATTGATGTAATGCATTGAGAGTGAGTTTTGTGATAATCTTAGTTTTGTGCACTTATGTGGTGATTGATGATTTTTGGGGCAAGTGTGAGAATTAAGAAAGGTCAGAACCCTAAGGTGAAAGTCTCAAAACTTAGTCAAGCGGATGTCACTACCGTCGGATTAACAACCCATAAAGCGTAAGCAAAATGGTCTTTAATGACACTTACTATGGATGTGATAATCAGAAGTTCTCAGTTGGTTTGATTTCAAAGTATATGTGGTGTTAAGTTTAATGGTGAACGTATTTCATATGAAGTTTCTAATGTGTAATTGAGATATACGATATGATCCAATGTTGTTTATATTTTAAATTTTTAAATGTTGAAGCATGTTATGTAGTTGTATAGAGATTTCATTTTGCATTTATGTATAGCTGTCTGGATCAATGTTGAGTTGGGTGGATCATCTCTACTGAGCTAGTTGTATGCTCACCCCCTCCCCCAAACCTTTTTCAGATAAAGCATCGGTAGAGGAAAAAGCATAGATTTGCTCAAGTGAGAACTTTTGGTGTTCCTTTGGATTTATGTGTATAGATGTCCATGCTGGGTTATGGCATGTTGACTATTTCAGAAACGTTGTACTTATGTTTGAATAGTCTTTATGCATTTGAGCTTTATATGTATTCGCTATGTGTGGCATGTTCACAACTTTTGGAGAATGAATGAAGAATAGTTTCGGAATGTCAATGTGTATGTATTCATGGACATGATCCACTTGGAAATGCAAATTTTATGTTTGGATCATATTATACATGTTATGGATCATTTTAGATGTTTTCACTTCATATAGAATGTATTTATGTTGAGGATTGAGAATTGGACATGAATGGTATAGGATTGTTGATCACTTAGGAATTCTGCATGAATTGCAGTCGAGTAATTACGATGTATCGTAATTGTAATAGGGATTACGATGCATCGTAATCCCATTTGCGATATATCGTAAAAATGTAGAGAAAAATGAATAAAAAATAACACATTTTGCATGATATTACAAGACATATACGATGTATCTTAGATTACGATGCATCATAATCTCCATTACGATGTATCGTAGTCCACAGCTAGACTAAGAATAGGAGTAATGTTTGGATGTGCATGTGTGGCCACGTGTGGGGCCTATAATGATGGATTGATGTTGAATTATACGTATATAATCGTATATATGTGATTAAGCTTCCGTGTTGATTAAATGTTGAGATAATCCATTAGTATTTAATGGACGGATTCAACCTCAAGATTCGGGCTCAGAGACGGAGTCTCCAGTGACTTGGAAATTATGGCGTGACAACTTGGTATCAGGCATGATATTATAGCATAATTGTGATTAGGAGTGTGGATGTTTAACTTAATCACTCTTATTTCCCATGCTCTTTCGGGTGTTGAAAATCGGGGTGTGACATGTATAACCTTTCCTCCTTTAAAGGAGAGGCGAGAGGCTCGAGCTCAATAGGGAGTGTGGGTGTGAGTAATTATCTAACAAAAAATAAAAAAGAGCTGATAATGGTGACGTTCCACCAATATTTTCTGACATTTTACTCCTATCATTTTTTAAAGTAAAATTCCAAAGTAGTCATATGTTATACCATCTTTGATTCTTATATTTTTAGTACTCTAATGCCCTTCTAAATCATGACTCAATTCTAATTCTATTTTATCTTTCTTAAAAAAATAAAATTCAACTGTATCCTTGTTATCCCAAGTAATTTGTGATTGATTTTATTTTTGCTTTAGGTTTACAATAAAAAAATCCATTTATTTACACAAATGTTAGTTTGGAAAATTTTCAATTAAAACTTGTTGCTCGTGTCCCTACCCTATATAACTAAAAGAATCCAAAATTGAAAATATTGTCTTTTACTCACCAAATGTGTAATTTATTTCCGTGTGTCTTATTTATAAAACAACATAAATTAAAAATTAGAAACATAAGCATCAATTTGTGAACAAATAAAACAGAAAGAAAAGGGGGGGAAATAAAAAGCAAAGGAAGAAAAATATCATATTAATTTTTTTTTTTTGAAATTTTGGTGCAAAGGCTCCTTAGCTAAATTAAGACAATTACAATTAAAAAAGGATTTCATAGTCACGTTTTTCTCTTTTCATCTCTTAAGTTCTAAAAGTTCCCTTTCAAAATAAAAAATATTTCCTTAGTTTCCTTAAAGAACTATATATCATAATTTTTATTTAAGTAAAATTAAACTTTCCTTTGATTTTAAATACAATTATTTTTTTTTTCACATAAGTTTTATTCATTGATATAATGTTTGTTTCCAACTCAAATACTTTTTGAATATTTCTCTAGGTAATCTATTATTAACAACTTTTTCCCAACTTATCTAATCAGGTAACTTTTATTATCTTAATCACATACATTTGATCGATATTCTCTAAATCATTATATTGAATCCTAAATTTTTTTACTTCTAAAATAAATATTGATAACTTGATTTAACAAGAAGAAACAATATTTTTAAAACCAACTCAAACAATATATTTAAAGAATAAAGTAGAACAAAAAAAAATCACATTATTATAAAAATTAGGATTGAGTGATTCATAGATTTCTAAAATCTCTTCAATACTGCTTGTCTTAATAATTTCAATGACTTCTTCTAACTAAGACTTTGAGAGAAGAGGAACGTGAGAGAGAAGAAGTATTTTCATGCTAAAAAAGGAGAGAAAACATGCTTGAGAGAGAAATTACAATTTGGAGCCAAGAATTCTCACTTTATCAAATAAGGGCAATAGGGGTATTAAAAATATAAGAATCAAAGATTATATAATAGAGGGACAAGCTTTGTAATTTTATTTTTAAAAAAGAAAGGAGTGGAGTATCAGAAAATATTGGTAGAGCGCCAATATCAATTAAAAAAAATGGTCTATATAATGTTTCTCTTAGCATCCCCATAGACAAAAGAAAAAGATAATTTCCTTGTTTTATTTTATTTTTGGTAATGAAGAATCACTCACTTATTAGTCACTTTGAATTCTTCGGTGATTTGCAAACTCCAAATACATGATCTAAAAACTACATGCATCACAAGTCCGGACTTCACTTTTGATGTGTCTCGAATTGGAGATCTATGGAGAATACTTCAAAGGTCTTACCAGTTGAGCAAGCCTCTGATTCACAAGTCCTACACTGTGATCCCTCCTCATCTTTCAAAGGCACTCTATTCATTGCTCACTGTAACTCCGCGACAATAAAGCCCACGTGTGTGTGTGTATATATATATATATGTATATATAATACTATTGTATAGGTACGGGAGAGATGCTTGACATGTGTTTTAAGTATTCTTCTTCCCTTTTAAATGAACAGAATGGAACTGATATTTTAAAAATGCCTCCATGAGCTTTTTATTTATTTATTGGTACATCCATCACCATGTTGTGGTGATGGCATACACAATCAATCCATACTCATTTTTTTTAGTTAATTATTCCAATGAGAATCTTGTGGCAGCTTGCTAATTTAATATACTACAATCTAAATACGTATAGGGTCCTGATCCTCCATCCAAATTATTGGAACATATGAAAGTTATCTACTTTGGGAATATAAAATATAAAGTTACCATACACTAATTTAGATAATCATTTAGATTCAGATAGGATCAAGAAACCAACTCACCCTTGATAAGGGTGACCATTATTTTAAATAAATCTACGCCGTCTCTCAAACAGGATTATTAACTCCATAATTAAAAATAGGGAAGTAAATCTCAACTGCCCAACTAAAAATGAAAAATAAACAGGGTAAAGTGAAATAAAGAAAAAATAAAAATAGAACTCTCCACATAATATAGCATAATAAGAAGGGATTTTCCACTATTTTTATCTTTTTTCATTTGAAATTGTAAGAAAAATATGATAGTTTGACTTACCTAAAGTATGGATGTAGATATAAGTATAAAACAGTTTGACGAAATAGTATTCTTATAATCTATTACAAATTGTAATTGACACAATTTATGCCCATTAAATTTTTCCTTGATGAGACCTAGCGTCCTCTTTGGCCTAATCCTCGTGTACTTGCGCATGTCCTCCATAAATATTCTGGCTTTAAATTGACTCATATACCATCTATCACCACCCCGTGCTATCAGCATCTCATCTCACACTGTGCAGTCACTTTTGCACCCTTTTGGTGCTTGTGGTTTTCAAAACATGTCTACAATAAAAAGGAGACATCCTCATTGTAAGTGCCAATAACTTCTCCTCCACCCCTCCTATTGAAGGGATTTTCTTTGTTCCACATTCGATTTGAATGGGAAAGAGAATGGGTATAAATGGACGGATAGGCAACACGACCTAATAGCTTAAGTTTTCAGGTCATTGATAAGCGTCCGATCCGTTACAGTTGGTATAAAGTTAGACCCAGTTGTTGATCTGGTGCCATGCCTAGTATCTACTTGGGTGGAGTTCGAGTCTAGATCATTACTGGTCCCCATTAAGGGGGACGGGTAGGCAGGGTGGTTCGACCTCAACAAGGGCGTTGCAAGTTCGAGTTAGACAACACTACTCAATAACTTAAGCTTTTGAGGCTTTTGAGTTATTGGCTACTCAATAGCTTAGGCATTCTCTCCACCCATAGCTAATTTGACAAAATATCTTTCAGCACTTCGAACACATCATACAGACCATGTCCTAGGATGACATTGTAGTGATTGTAGGAACTGAAAACTAGAATACTACTCCCATGTATATGACTGTAGTGTTCTTGTTCAACTAAAAGCATAGATGTTTTTTTTGGGTAATTAAATTAAAAGCAACAATGTTGTCAACATCATGACCAATTTTCTGATTTCACTTGTATATATTGAACTATATATATGTAATCTATGAGTATTGACTAAAGATAGCAAAAAACATTAAGCACTAAATTTATGGCAATTATCAAAATTCTCAGTTCTTAAACCTTGGTTTAAAGTCTTTGTAATGTCTTGAGCAAACCTATAATAAACTGATCCCATTACTTCTCAGTGCTCTAGACAACATTTATCATCAAAGACTCTTAAGTGTTAAGGTTTGACCCTTTTTTTTAGTTCCATTAAAGCATAAAATAGTATAAATTACACATACATATACATACATACATACATATATATGTATGTATACTATTTCTACTTCATGATGCTTTCTTAAATCAAGAATGTTGCATTACTGTTATGCTAATGCTAAAATGCGCAGGCTGAGCCAAGTGATTACAAACTCATATCTCACTCCACTTCTCTTTCCACAGAGACTATATCAACACAAAGTGCTTAACATCACAAGCCCCTAATTGTGCTCCTAATTAAGCGATTCTCATCTAAATTTAATGTATACATTTTACAAGCATAACAAAACCCTAGAACAATCTTAATTAAACAGATCAATAGCTCTACAACAATTCATGGACAGAAATCTACAAAAACACAGTGATTTATGATCAAAAATCATATTTTCACTAAATTTAACACTTGATTTACCTTAATCCCATGCACTGAAACTTGTCTATCTCACAAATAAATAAAATTCACATAATTTATGCTCAAAAATGTCACATTTTTAGGTAAAGCAAAGGCATATGGAGCTAAATAGAAAAGTACTAATATATATATACACAATCTCATAAATCTACATATACAAACATATGGCATTATCGGTGAAACAAATATGCAAGTTATGGAGTGTGTGTATTTATATATATAGAGAGAGAGAGAGAGAGATTATATATAGAACAAAAAGAGATCGATGAGAAGGACCTGGTGCTGGAGAAATCGTAGAGCTTGCTGGTGCTAGAGAAGATCATGACGCCTACTTCCGCGTCGCACAGGATCGCTAGCTCCTTCGCTTTCTTCAACAATCCGTTCCTTCGCTTAGAGAAGGTGACTTGTCTACTCGTCGAGTTGTCGATTCTCCTGATCACGATCTTCCCTCTCCCCATCCCTTCCACTTGATCGATCTGTGTGTATATATATATTTATATATATACACATATATAGAGAGAGAAATTAGAGAGAAGGATTAGTGAGAGAAATTAAGAATATCAAGTACGAGTGGATAAATATTTGATGAAATTAAGACATTGAAGATCGAAGTCAGAGAGAACGAAGAAAATGAGAGAAAATAAAGGAAAATAAGGAGTGTTGTTTGGAGAGAGAGAGAGTATAGAGAGAGAAATCAGAGAGAAGGAATAGTGAGAGAAAATAATTAAAATTAGGAATATCAAGTATAAATGGAGAAAAGTTCGTTATATTGCGAAGAAAATAAAGGAAAATAAGGAGAATTGTTTGGGGAGAGAGAAAATCGAAGAATTTTCCGAGAAAAAAACACTTACTCTGGCGGAGCTTTTTGACGGAGACAAAAGGACTGCGGTATCGACGTTTTTTCGGTCCGTTCTGAACTCAAACTGCCATATAAGGAAAGTATGTGAATATATTTACAATATATAAATGAAGAACTAAAAACCGCTAATCATCCGGTGGACAAAACCACTAGTGGTTTTGTCCTGTACATAGCTCGATGGTTAGTTAGAGCAGTATTTAAATTAATAATTGGCTAGTGTTTTGTTATAGTGGACCTACCGTATGGATCGTCGACGCGTGGTTTTGAAATTCGAGTACTCCACCTTTGTTTAAGAATTTCGCAGTTTTAGATGGAGGGACGATTTTACCCTTCTATCTATTCAAAATGTGTCCCCAAGGCTATGGCTATAATGCTCTATAAAAATGAATAATGTTATCAAGAGTTCATTCTAACGAGAAGGGTCATAAGATTTTCTTATTGACTATTGGATTGAAAGCCTTATTAAAAGATTTATTTGATTTTTTATTAATATTTTAAAAATTGTCACAATCCATTAGTTAATAAATAGAGAGTTTGTGACTCTTGTCATAAAAGAGTTCTCTGTGTAACATTACTTTATAAGAAATTGGAGTGATTATAATATTCGCATAGAATTCGTAATGGACTCACTTAAGGGCTTGTTTATTAACCAAATGTTAAGGTTGTAACTAATAATATTTCTTCTATTCTGTAAATTAAAAGTCGAGAGTTCAAGAATTCATAAGAATAAAAGTGAATGTGTGAGTCATTTGTCAAGAAAGAAAAAATAAATGTCTGTTGCCAAACGACTTAAGACATATCTCAAAAATAGATTCCTGGTGCTATTATTCCATACATTAAAGCTTGTCTGTTTGTGCTTTCATGTTCTGCGAACAATATTATATTTTGAAAACCATGATCGTGTTTCGCTTTTGCCAACACTTATTAGTATTACAAATTAACACCTTGAACCACTGATTCTTCGAGCCAAAGTGCGAGGAGGAGAGATTGAATAACTTCTTTTGCTTCTTTTTTACTATATAAGACCAAAGCCTCTCATATGTTGCCTAGGATCCAGTGAGCGTCGTTTTTCCCCTTCATTTCTTTTTGGGATTGATTTGTATATTCTTTCAACAGTTATTGAAATCAAATCCATTTCATAACACAAAATGTCTAATGTGGTTTACTCTTCATAAAGTTTAAGATTAATTATATGAATGTATATTCCTTCTATTTCTCTCAATTACTTTTTTAGTATAGAGCCTATTGACATATCTTTCCAACATATATATTAGTTTCTTTTTGGAAGAAAGTAAAGTTTTCCTTCCTATTATTGTTTATGTTTTGAGAAGATTGGAAGAAGAGCTCTAGGCAACTAAAGTTTGAGCAACTTAAGTTTAAGCCAAGGGACATACATGTATGGAGAAAAGAAAAGGGTAATTTAGTCATTAGATCCCAGGACTTCGTAATACTTAAAGTTGGTCAGCGAGTATCAAAACGATGTAGTGGGACTCTGCCACGTGTCAGTAGAGAACGTGGGGCATCGAAAGTAAAGAGATGGTCTGATCGATAAAAAGCCTTTCCTTTTTTGTTTTAGTTTTAAGGTTTCCTAATTGGGAAATAAGAAAGCTGCCCTGCAAACCCAAATTTTCTTGTCACAAAATTTTTTGTTTGTTTGGTCTCTCTCTCTTTATAACAAGTTGGTACTTGGTTGCAAGTACCAGATTAGCACCTGAGTGCAACTACCAAGTTGGCACTGTTATCCATCAGCGCATCCAATCCAACAAAATAATTAGATATATGAATATATATATATATACATATATATATATCTTGTGTATAAGAGGATTGTTGAGGAACTATACGTTTCATATGAGTTTGCATGTTCAAAGATTTTTATGCTGATAAAAGGACTCATTATCAAAATAAGCTTAGTATATATCTAATTTTCTTGTTAATAATTTTGGCATAAATGAAACAAGAATTAGTCCGGATATAGGATTGTAAAATTGTGACGGGGAGGAGCACATATCGAGAAATAAAAATCGAGTGAAAGAAAAAATCAAGTTGATGACGTCAGAGCATGATAGAGTTCGCTGAACGGCAAAAAACGACAAATTGTCGGTAAACATTTTATCGACATAAACAATCATATTGAAAACAGAATTAATATTAAATAATCATATTAATTTTTGTTGATAATTTTTTCCACTATTTTTTTAATTTATGGAAGGACTAGAGATATTGGGAGAAGGGCCATGAGGAATTTTTAGAAATGATGACTCAAATATCAAAATAAGACCATAACTAAAAAATATGGACTTGGAAAAAAAATAATTATTATTAATTAGTTTATACTTTTCATAAAGCATGCATGGTTGTCCTAATAGATTGCATTATCCTTTCTAGATATCCAACAATGTCTTCCACTAGTTAATTAATAAATGGTTTTATATAAAACCATCCCTAATCATAATACTTAAATTCCTTTTTATCCCAAATTAGGTCCACCACTTATATATCTCAATCAATCCATGTTCTTTCTAGCAATTCAAGTAATCATATCATTAAACTAATGTTAATCTTTATTGATGAATGTTCAGATATGTGATCTAATGAGAATTATGACACTTACCACAATTGGTCATTGAGCCAGTGCCCTATACACGCCGTGAAAGACGGTAGGTGTCATGTTGTGTATATATATATATATATACTAAAACTCTACTTAGCACTACTACTTTAATTCCTTTTCTATATACATCCAACTTTCTTAGTTTCTATTTTTTCTTTTTTTTTTCTCTATTTAAAAACTTAATAAATGATTTACTAAAATCCCATATTAGTAAATCATTTATTAAGTTTTTAAATAGAGAAAAAAAATGAAAAAATAGAAACTAAGAAAGTTGGATGTATATAGAAAAGGAATTAAAGTAGTAGTGCTAAGTAGAGTTTTAGTTTCAATGACTGTCAAGCACTTATAATTAGGGATGTCAACGGGATTGGGACTGATTGGGGACGGGTACAACTTTTTTCAAATGCAACTCACAAGTAAATTTTTTTTTTTTTAAAACCTGCTTCGTCATGTCTCGCATTGAAGTTAGGGAGAATTTGGAGTGCCCCGATGTATAAATATATATATAAGAAAATTAATTCAAACTTGAACAAATTTAAAATAAAATTTGTAATTTTTTTTTTGTATAGTTAAATATTTAAAAATAGAGACCGCAAAGTGATGTGTCACAAATTCGAAACTTGAAAATGACATTTTCAAAAATGGGAGTAAGGTTTGCCAACATCTACCGTACACGGGTTTTAAACTCTCTTTCAAAATCTGCCCATAACCCTATTAGGATGATCTCAAATTTGTTATAACAAAGGGCGGGATGGACCTAACGGATAGGGATAGCAACGAGGCGAGGGTATCATTTTTCATCCCAGTCCTCGTTTAGAAAAGTTATCTTCATCCCCGCCCCACCCCATTTAATAAACGGGGCAGGGCGAGGGGGAGATGTAAACAGAGCGGGGCGGTTTTTTTTTTTAAGAACTTTTTTTTAAGGGATTACTTTTGTAATTGTACTATTTTTAATATTTACACTCTATTGTAATAAAATCCTTGATAATTTACATGTGCATCGCCAATTATATTTGAATTAGTAAATTTTATATATATAACTATATAAGAGTAATTTTGTATATCTATTATATATAAGGGTAATATAATAAATATAAAATATAAATAGGGCGGGGGTGTCTATCCCCATCCCCGTCCCACAACTTCTCGGATTTTTTTCTCTAACACCCATAATTGTTCCAAAACCATTTAGGTTCTGTTTGACAGAACTTTTGCTTCAACTTTTACATATAAAAAAAAAAGTAAAAGCTAAATGACAAATCTGCCTTACCAATCCAGATACTCTTCAAAATAACTTTTGAGCTTTAAAAGCTGAAAGCCGCTTTTCAAAAGTACATTCAAATAGGATCTTAGTCTCCTTCATGACCGGTTTAAACGGGGTGGAACGTATAGTTTTCCGCCGAGGCAGGTTAAATTGTCATTTCTACTATCATGACAAGTTAAATTGACATTTCTATTTATAATGCATTGTCTTATTTGAAAATTACAAAATTTCTCATTTAAAGTATACTGTTAGTTGGGGTAAGTGGTCAAAATTTAAGATAGGTTGAAAAGTATATAATTTTTTTAAATAATTTTTTAATAGGGACAACCAAAAATAAAAAGACAGACAAGAATTATGGAATATAAGAACTATCGGGACAACCAAAAATAGAAAGACAAACAAGAATTATGGAATAGAAGAACTATCTAGGATTATTGCTCTTTGCCTCAACCTGTTATGTCCTGCTTGGTTCAGCTGTAGCATTTTTATAACACTGTAAAAAGATGTGTTCGAAGATCAATACGACAAACAAATTAAAATATATTTACATCCCCAATATGCAATTGTAGTAGTTAAGACCGATATAACTGATCGTTTCCAATTACATTTATTTACTTGATATAAGTGATCATGTACAAAGCATTATTAAGCACTTCTTCTAAATATAAATTTCATTACTGGCTACTATTTTCTGCTCTAATATATATATATATATAATAATTTGGTAAAGAATCAAATTAGTTCAATTTTATTTTTATGCTAGTTAGGTGGTGGGTCTCACCACATGATCTTATAGTAATATTATGTAAGGGAACTCATTGTTCCACTCGCATAAAATTATTTTAGTCTAGAGCTATGTCTTTACTCATATATATATATATATATATGTGTATGTATATATATATATATGTATATGTATGAATGTTTGTATGTATGGATGGTGTATATGTACAAGAATAATGCAAGGAGCAATTATTTGTCTCCAAACGCATGGGAAATGAATACACGTGTCAAGATATGAGAGACAGACATGCACGTGAAGGGGACAAATTGCCGTACCAATGGAGTATTACCTCTGCACGCCTTCATCGAGGTTAACCAATGGCAAACAGCTTCAGTCCATGGACAACCTCCACGTGAATCTCAACTCTAACCCAATGACTCACTTGGGAACCACAAAAATGACGATAATATGACATGGGTGGGTAGTACATGGCACAGGCAAAAGAGTCCACAACTTTGTTATTTAAAAAAAATGCAATAAATCCTTTTATATTATATTTTAAATCATATCATACTTTTATTTGTATATATTTTTCTTTTTTTATAATTATTTTACTATTTTTATTATTATATAAAAAAAATAGAGAGAAGAGAAGTTTTTTTATATTAAGTTTTTCGAAAATTGTTTTTTCAAAATTTTTTTATTAGAAAGAGAGGAATTTTTTTATATTAAGTTTTTCTTTACCTTAATAATAAAAAAAAGAGTTTTAATCCGGTAAAAAAAAAATTTCAGAAATAATTTTTTGAGAAAAAAACTAAATATGCACAATAACAAAAAAAATGAATTTTTTTTTTTATTTTCATCAATTCTCTCTCTTTCTAATGGAAAAAGTTCAAAACAATTTCTGGAAAACAAAAAACAATCAAAAAATTTAATTAAGTAATTGTGCATATTTAGTTTTTTTTCCCTAAAAATTATTTCTAAACTCCTCTTTTTTTTTATTAAGATAATAAAAAAAAAAACCCTCTCTTTCTAATGGAAATTTTTCTGGAAAACAAAAAAAAAATCAAAAATTTTTATTATGTAATTGTGCATTTTAAGTTTTGTTGGAAAAAAAAAACTCCTCTTTTTTTTTATTACGGTAAAAAAAAACTTAGTATAAAAAAACATCTCTTCTCTCTATTGTTCCTTATTTTTTATAATAATAGAAAGGATAAAATGATCATAGAAAAGGAAAATATATGCAAAATGGGATAGTTTGCTCATTTTTTCAAATGTGAGGGTGTGATATAATTCAAAATATAGCATAGGGAGGTTTATTGTACCGTTTTAAAATCACAGGGGGGTTTTGGTCCCTTTTGCTTATATTAGAGGATTTAAAAGAAAATCGCATAAGGCTCTGCCGTTGCAGAATTTGAAAAAGTCTGTTTAGCAATTTTACCATAAAATTATTATTTTAAAGAACCAATGAGAGGGCTAATTTGGTATGCAGGAATGGAGGTGGAATGGAATGACCATTCCATATCGGATTTCCTTTCTCTCGTTTGTTGTGTTACACTAGAAATGGAATGGTCATTTTAAGTCATTCCCTTGGAATGCTCATTCCAACAAAACCATTCCTCTTCTTGAGTTATGAAATGATCATTCCATTTCCACTCATTATTAAAATCATCATCTCTCTCTTCATTAATTTCTCCCACTCTCTCCTTTATAACTCACTCCAGAATATATATATATATATGTAATAGGTAATTAGCACTAATTTTTCTCACTGTGTATATAATATGTATGTTATATACTTACCACACACCTATATACGTATACCTGTCACATGCCCATATATATAATTTGCTATATTTTAAGTTGTGAACTAAAGGAAGGTTCTTGTTTTATCACTTTCAATTTTTAATAAAGTATTAATTTTTTTCCATATAAAAGATTATATTAATCTTGACCAGAAGAAAAAAACGGATTATATCTTGATTTATAAACTTTTAATTGAATGGGTAATTTTTTTTTTCTTGTTGGTAATTAAATTAAAGTTGGGCAAATGTCCAGTTTTTAAAACTGATTCTGTTTTATATGAAAAAGTATAACATGTTGGAAGGTAGTACCATTTCATTCCTACATCATTCTCTATCTGCAGCCAAATATTGGAATGAGAATGGTCATTCCATTCTATTCTCATCTTCATTCCATTCCCATTCCATTTCATTCTTGCATACCAAACTAGCCCTAAGTGTAATTAGGAAGTTAAGGGACTTTTACAAGCTTAATTAAGTTGTTGTATGAAAGTTTCAATTCAAGTCCAATTTAACTACATTTAACCTAACTTGCCTAAAATCGAAAAAAAGAAAAAACCTAACTTGCCTAACTCGAGTCTAACTCACATTCAAAAATTTGATTTCGAGTCAAGTCTGGGTTAGTAAAAATGGGCTAAAAATCATGTTGGTATCAGTTTACTTTCGAGTTGAACTACTCCTATGCATAAAAAAAATAAAAAATTTAAAACTGAATCTAATTCAAATTATAAAAAAATATTCAAGATATTAATTCTCCAATAGTTAATATACAATAAATTAAGAGTTAAAGAAAACAAATTTGAAAAGAAAAAGGTTGATCATGATTTTGAAATATATATATATATAGATATATATATATATATATGCATATAAAATATTTAAAACTATAAATATATAAAAAGCAGACATAGAATTCGGATTTTGGTGATAGTCAACCTAAACATAACCCTAATTAAGTTCAGGTTTAGAATTTACAACCCAAGCCCCTAACCCTATTTGAAAATAATTGTTCAAATTTGTGAAATATTTGGCTGGATTTGAGTTGAGTTCAAGTTGACTTGTCCAAAGTTATACCCTACCAAGGATCCTGAAAAGTTTAACAATCTAAAGAAATGAGAGAAAAAGAAAGAAAAATGATATATATCACAAATTCTATTCATGATATACATCATGAATGTCGTGGCTACCAACGTGGTTTTGAATTTTTGTTTTGTTTTGTTTTTACATATTTTGAAATAATGAAGAAGATGGGGTTTAGCATTCATAGAAAGGTAGAGGCAAGGTAATTAATTTTCTAAAGAAAAATCTTTGATTTCATTCATATAAAAATTTTGACATCAAATCATGAAAAAGAAGAATTCGATTATGAAATCAAGACGGAAAACGTAAAATGCACCCCTCTTCCCTCATAGATTAGAAAGTGTGTTTTATACCATGTAAGTGGTTTGTTACTAAAGGATTTCTAGCCCAATAGTATAACCTTCCCACCCTTAAAGAGTAGGAAAGGGGTTTGAGCTTCGGCATGGGCAAAGAGTGTGAGTCCACCAACTAGGGAAAAAAAATGTAAGTGGTTTGTTGAAATTCAAATCAAATTGGGTGTAGGATGCATCATCTGACACTCCCCAAATCCCACACTGAGTTTTCCATTTGTCCTTGTAATTCGCTCATTTCTTTCTTATATGAACACTATTGATATTTACCCTAACTAGCAAAGAAATTCACACATCTATCTAGTTCATAAATAGATACTCAAATCAATGTGTTAAAGTGATCATCAAAAAGTATTAAGAGATTATAATATGAAGGGAGTGATCAAGAGGATGAGTATCAAGCTTGTAATAAACATCTTGGTTGAACAAAATCAAAATATGGGTATCAATGTATTACCAAGGGCTTTGACTATGTCACCATGAGTTTATCAGTATTCCGCTACAATCTAAAAGATGGCCCTAATTTTTGGTTGAGGAATGAGTTTTAAGTTGTATACCCAGAAACTACACCATATCCAGAGAATAAAAAAAGGTCAAATGACATCATGTGTACCTCACATGAACATATTCAATGACTCTCTTTTAGTCACTTTGTATATTTATTTAATTATATTGAATATATATCATTAATTACTTTATAAATAATTAAGTTACAACATCTCTAATAGCTTTAATTTTTAGAGTAGACATTTCTTAATCCGAGTCAAAATATCTCACGTTCAACTTTTCATGTTAGACGAAAATTTAGCCAAATATGAGGGTATTTCTTTTTCTTAATAGAAGATACTAGTTAATAATATTTTCCAGTATCCCATTTTCAACAAATGCAATTCAATTTCATTTTTCGTTATGATATATGTCAAAAGTTTCCCTAAGCTGAACACTTCTTGATCGTTTTATTTATGAAGTTAGGGATAACAATATCGATCATTTCTTTTAAAAATGAAATTAATACATTTGTTGAAAAATGAAGTGTGGATGCCGCCTTCTTATAATATATATGTAGAGAGAGAATTTTAATGAGGCCCTTAACAATTTATCCTAACAAGAAGCTACACATTCTTAGTTAATTATTGTCTATGATATGTGTGTGTGTGTGTGTACATGTATATGTGCACATGTTAACCCCAAAAGTGTGCAGGCCACGTGACAGGCGGCTATTGCGCCATGAGGATGTATGTTGGTGGGAAACGCTAAGGTGTTGTTTGATAACTCAATTTAACACTTAAAATTCAGCTCTTAAAATCCTAAGTACTTAATTTTCAGTTTGATCAAATAACACCTAAGTCACCAAGGCAACTAGACTGACATATGATCCAAAAGAATGAATTGTCTCAGTTGGGTATTCTAACCAAAGACTTAACTTGCACTAAAAGGAGATGCGCACCTGAATTAACTATTTGGACCAGAATCTAAGAAGGAAAAGGTCAGTGGTGCCAACGATGGATTGTCTTTTCTTTGGGCAAGTCAAAAAGTCCAAAGCCAAAATTGTCTAAACAAAAGCCAAACAATCGTTTTCAGAAGTATGGTACATCTTGTCACCAACAACATTCCAACTTGAGGGAGTTCTAATTGGGACACGTGGATTGATAAGAAGCCTAGAATTGCACTAAAATGGAAAATAATGTTGAGCATGTTGGAAATGAATACAAGGTCTTGCACCAAAAAAGAATGTCGATCTCTTGGCCCAACTCCAAAGGCATACTAACACAAGTACAATATGCCTATTTGATTTCAAACACAAGAGCCAAGCATTTCCTTTTTTGCTTCTCCAAAATCTTCTATAAATACAGGTGCAACTGCTGAAGAAGAAGGCAACAATACCTTGGATCTGCTTTAAACTAATGTAATTCTTAAATAGCTTAGCCTAGCCTAGCCTAGTTAATCCTAGCTATTAACTTGTCACCAACTCCCATTGATTCTTCTTCATTGAAGTCTCAATGTCTTGTTCCTTGTAATCATTTGGACATCACTTGTGTTTAGATATATACTGTTATTGTACTTTTGTTATCAACGCTATTTGAAATCCATTTACTAAATGAAATCTTGATTGCATAAGAAGGTATCACTCATCTTCCATTTGTTGCACTTGAATGAATTAAAGTTTTTGAATTATCGAAGCATTAAAGAACCTAGCGAAAGGAGGTCATTCCCAACCTTTTCACAATTGCCTGAACTTAATAGGCTCTACGACCATATTGGGATATCATTCGGCACCATATGAATACACACACTTACCCATACACACTTAAATCTCTTGAGATTTTGGCACACCTACCAATTATAAAGGTCTTGGCCAAAGGGCTCTACCATTGGCCAGCCTTATTACCACACCAAGAGTCAAAGAATCTGGCTCACCCTGTGTAGGTGACAAAACAACCAAAAAAACTTGGCTAGACTCTTCTTGCCATGCCAAAAGTTGAAGAATATGACTCGACTGGCCTAGATGACAGAATAGCTGAATAAAGTTGGCTAAAACTCCCTAACCACACTTAGAGTCGAAGATGCTATCACGTTCTGTGTTAGTTAGCTGAGAAGAGCCGAACAATATAAATGTATATATATTGATAAAAAGAGAGCCCTCAACCTTTGATTTGAGATACTTATTACTGCATCATTTCAAGTATGTGTTTGCAAGTATGAGTGGCGGACGAATTATAACCTCCACCTTCTTAAAGAGGAGGTTAAGGATTTATGTTCTAAATGAAACAAAAATGTATGTATGATACACACACACAGATGATGGAGCCAGAATTTTACTTCAGTGGGGACAACCTTTAATAATAGAGTTTTGTTATTTGGACCGATTCAGCTCAAGCCGAATACATAAATGTTGGGTTGAAATTTTCCTTAATAAAAATATAATACAAAATTTTAGTCCAAAACAATAAATGCAAAAAATAAGTATAGATTGATCGTAGCAGAAGAAAAATTACTAGTCTCTTTTCACTTTAGAGTTAACAAGAGTTTCTTTTAGGCTATGTTCGGCTGCCAGAATATTATTGGGTTTCTTTTGAGAATCTTATAAGTTTTGAGTGAGGGAGTTTTATATTATTTTTAAAAATTATATTCTCCTATTTTGAAAACTGTTTTCAAACGCTTTCAATTTCGCAAATTCACGTGATGTGGACTAACTCGATTCGATCTTACAAAAAAAAAATTATAAACTAAAACGAGACTGAAAATCAGGGCATAGACTAAAAGTAATCTTCCATACCTTAAATTATAAAGCATGGACGAGTGTGAATAATTGGCAAAATGATATAATTAAGTACATAGAATTATGGACCACGAAAAAAAAAAAAAGTGATCTTTAATTATAACTTCCATTACTTTAGAGTCCCAACAATGGAAAACAGTTGTTTGTATAGTTCGTGATCTATAATAATACTAACTTTTAACTTTTTTTAAAGAGGAGATTTGCTCTCTTTTTTCTGCGTGTCACTTTTTTGATATGGCTCTTTTTTACCCCCACAACTTTTTTCGGTGGTGGCTCACCGCACATAGTATTGTGTGAACAAGCTAGGCCTCATGTGAAATGATGTTCTTTTCAGATTTAATGCTTTCATGGTACAAACAAACTAGGTTTTTGTTCAAGCCTTGTCATGTCCCTTACCTATCTGTATATAGTTATTTTACTGTTTGAGACCTTTTTGGGGTTCATCGATATGATCCAAACTAAACTTTGCATCATTAATTTCTCTCATGCTTCTCTTAATAACTGAGCTCTGTTTGGTTGCTGAGAAAATTGGATGAAGAAAATACTTATCAGAGGTCTCTCATATGAATAGTTGAAGTGTTTATGTTTTTTTTAATTAAGCATAGTTCAGGTATTAAACACTATGCATGCATGTGCCACATTAGCATATTAGATAACAACGTTCAGTCCTAGCTAGTGGTATTAAATGAACTGGAAAATTAATTGGATTAAATTCCCTGGGGAGTTTAATTAAGAAATGATATACATATATATATAGATGCACATTATAGTTGAATTAAGACATGAATTAGAACTCTAGGCGTTCAACTAAATAACCAATAGGCAGTAACCTTTAGGAATTCTTATTTAATTCAAAGTGGTGACAATATTTCTAATTTAAAAATAAAAATAAAAACATGATTATAGTGTGATTAGATTGTACTTCTATCTCATTATTACCAAAGGAAGATAAGAATAACAAATTGAATTGGGTTTCTCTCTCTATTATTTTTTATTATATATATATATATATATATATATATATATACACTCTTTGGCATACTCTCTCTCTCTCTCTCTTTCTCTCTCTCTCTGGAACTCTATCTTTAATGGGTCTTTCTTTAATAACACACTTCTCTCTCTAAAATTCAAACCAAAATATCAAATGAAAGTACAATTAAGAAACTTTAAGTAAATTACGTGTTTATCTAATTATTCATACATTTACATCACATGTAAGGGTTCTTATTCACGAGAAAGTGGCTGTGAAAAGGATATTTCAAATGAAAATATTAGATTGAATTCAAGTTATTGAATTATGTTGGGATTTGTATAATTCAAGTTATTGAATTATGTTGGGATTTGAATTCTATATTGATAATAAGTTTTGCTATTTTTTCTCTCTGTCTTACTTTATATTTTATAAAAAATAAAAATTACTTTTTACAATAAACAACTTGCCATATCAACACTTACAGAAACAAAAGTTGTCATATCATCGGTCACTTAATTCGTGATACTCTATCGTGAAAATAATTTGTGATGTTTAGCATTTTCCTATATATATATTATAAACGGAGAATCAAAGTTAATATTAAACACGTTATCATTTAAACCCTCACACATATAATTTAAACTCGAACGTTTTTGTTTCTGTCACTTGTGAATTACACACATCATATAAATTTTGAGTATTTTTACGTTCAGAATGCCCGAATTTACGACCCTTTCATAAAAATAAAAAAAAAATTGATGTTTGATTACATTATAACACAAGATTCTATATGAATTGTATAGAATGCTTGAGTACGATGAGACACCCAATTAGAGTCATGTTTGGTTGCTGTGTCGGTTCGGGTTATCCCTCTCATTAAATAATTGAAGGTAGAGTTATATATAACAAGACTCCTTATTTTTGAAGTATAATACTTTAAATAAGACATTGGCTCTTTTAAACATGTTATAAAGCCAAGCCAAGCCAATATGATTGACCAAATGTTTATAAAATTTTATCTAAATTAATAAACAAACTTAATCACACTATATGTGTTTTTCATAAACAAGTATGTATATATACATTCACTCTAGAGAGTAATTTTCAAATTAAATAAAATTGATTTCTTCAAAACTTGCAACAACACAGAAAAATTCAGTCCCAAAGGTAATCAACATCAATTTGAAATTAAGATGGTCAAAGGAAAAATCAGTATAATACTTTGTTATATACATTAATATTTAATTGATTGTCCTTAAAGCGAAAAGAAAAAGAAAAAGAAAAGACCAAAGAATAAGGTTTGTTCAAAAAGCCATATTTGATTTTTTTTTATATTTATATAAATCAATATATATAACGACAAACATAAGAACTGGTGGGCAAAAGATGTTGCCAATCTTGTGACATCTTTTCAAGATTGTATGCATGTGAAAGGCAGTGGATGAGTTGAATCAAACATTTTTAAACTATATATATATATATATATATATATATATATATATATATTATTTGAATATAGAAAGTTGAGTTAGGTTCATCACATGACTTTAGAGAGTTGTATATTATATAATCCACGTTTAGGTATTTGGATTGAATTTTGAAACACGAATTTCGACTTTTTAAATTCAAAAGTCGTTTTGGAATATCTCTTAACCATTAGTCACGTTAAAATTCAATTACATACAAAAAAAAAAAAGAATTGAAATGCCAAAACTTTCCTTTCTTATAGTAAAATGACAAACTAAACCTTAATATCTTGACCTTTTTATCCTCATTTTTTGACACTACCATGTTGTGGCTTCTTTACATCAACATTTCATTTATATTGTTGCATAAAAATTGAAGGTACTTTGATAAATTCATACTTAAAGTTAACACTTCTAATGTTGTTAACTCTAACAAGGGTGTCAAAATAATTTTTTAAAAACTTTAATCAATGAATAATAGAGGTAAACTTGAAAGGAGGTTATAGTAATTTATCTTTATTTTAAAAAGGTGTCACTCTCGGCGCTCCGTACATACTCTCGCTCTCACATTACACGCACATTCTCGCTCCGTTACTTTCTCTGTATAATATAAAATTTACCGCTTTTACTCTCTCACTCGCTTTCGCTCCCGCTCTGACTTAGATATATACTAGACCTTATTATATATGAAAGTAAGAGTAATTTATCCTTATTTTAAATGGGTGTCACTCTCAACGCTCCATGCGTACTATCACTCTCACATTACACGCACACTCTTGCTCCGCTACTTTCTCTGTATGATATAAAATTTATCGCTTCTACTCTCTCACTCGCTTTTGCTCTCGTTCTGACTTAGATATATACTAGACCTTATTATAAACGAAGGTTAGAGTAATTTACTTTTATTTTAAATGGGTGTCGCTCTTGACATTCCGTGCGTACTCTTGCTCTCACATTACACACAAACTTTTGTTCCGTTATTTTCTTTATATGATATAAAATTTATCGCTTATGTTCTCTCACTCACTTTCGCTTTCGCTCCCGCTTAGACTTATATATTAGATCTTATTATAAATGGACGTTGCATTAAGAAAGTAGAAAAAACTAACCTATCAAACAATAGGGAATTGTTGGGCATTAAGAGATACCACCGGGCTGGGTAGAAGAAGATTCTTCACAATTAGTACAATTAGTACTACAAGTAAGAGATACCACCGGGCTGGATAGATAAAGATTCTTCAAAATTGTCAGATCTCATGCATATATTTTATAAGCACTCCCATGGAGTTTCTTCACCATAAACATGATCCAAGGGAAAAGAATAGGTAAACTAGAGACATACATAAATTTCATACTAAAAAATTTGTTAAACTAAAAGTTGATCCCATTTATTAATAGTTTTGACACATGTTTACATTCCAAAATTTGTTTTCATGTGGCCATATATGTAATGCAAGGTTTAAGGGTATCGAAGTTCTCTTTACAGCCCACACAAACATATGATTAGCTGATCATATAGCCTTTAATCAAGATACTTGTTAAGAAGGTTCTTCTTCCACGTGGGTTTCTGACGCAAAGGTCTTGGATATATAAGAGCGGATATACAACGTGATTTAGCAATTTAAAATTTTGAATCGATGACGAGCGCTCATTTCGTTACAGATGGTTTCAGAGCAAGCCCAATTCTTGATCCTGCAAATTCATGTAAATTTTGTTCCATGGACATGATTTTCTTTTTATCTTCTAGAATTATAAGTTGAATAAGTTTAATAGAAGTTATGATTTAAAATCCAATTTTTTGTAGAATGAAAATTTTTCACAAAATCCCAAGTAACTCTTAGCTTTCGAAATAAAATGACAATTTGGATGTGAAATTTTCTGTCTAATAAAAAAAATAGAAATATAAAAACACATTCAAAAATAAATAAAAATAAGAAAAACTACACTTAAATAAAGTTAGGTGGCCTAAATTACAAAGTGGTCTATTTTAAAAGTTTATTTTTCACTTTTGTTAAATTAAACAAAATAATCACATATGCATTGAAAATTATTATTCAAGTCCAAAATACCCTTCAATCTCTTATTCTAACTGACACTATGCTCCGTTTGGTTCCTGTGCGACTGAAGGAGTATTGTGCATACGTGACTAAAGAAAATCCAACAGATTATTGTCTTTTTGTCTCACTGGAAGAAAATTGAATTCATTGCAAAGCACCATTACCTCGATAAATTATTGGTCATTCATCATCTCTCATTACAAAAATATGGTCTCTTATTTTACTTTAGTGGCATGCTTTTTTTATTTTTCAAAAAAAAAATTAGTAAACTAATTTTTGAATTATATGGCAAAGTCATGTGCCAATAGTTCTTAATTTTGAGTTTTTTTAAATGTGATAAACGGTTTCACTAGTCATTTTTTTAAGTTGTCATTATCAACTATCTAATTCATATTTGCTTGTTTAAATATGTTCTTAATTTGATTTAGTGAACAAACATATTCTATGTAGAATGACTCATAACTCATTTGCTGATAAAGCTCAAATTTTGTTTGCATTTACAGGCATACTTGAAATTTATAGGAGTTTACTTGTGAAATTTGAAATTTTCTTATCTTTGTGCCTTATGTTTTGATGTAATATTTATTCATGATGCTCATATTTTTTTAGGCATACAAAATTGAAAAGTTACCCAAGCACATCTGGAAATTCTAATTCATTCTCATCCAAATATAGTTGATGTGTTGTGATACCACAAGTGTATCTATTTGCATTAATCTATGAGGGAAATAAGTTGGCTGCCATTTAGAGCCATATCAGGCAGTTTAATTTTGACTATTTTACGACATAATAGCATGCTCACAAGTGATTGTATAAGGTATATTTTGCTTTACTTTATAGGTTTGTTCATTTTTATTGGATTACTTTTATATTCCTACAATTTTTCAGAAACCAAACGATATTCCAAATATTTTCTTATTTTTTTGAGTGAAGGAATTATTTGATTTAAGAAGGATAATTTGATATTTTGGAATAAGAGATTGAATGTCATTTTGAACCTGAATAATAATTTTCATTGCATATGTAATTATTTTGTTTAATTCAACTAAAGTAAAAAAATAAACTTTTAAAATAGACCATTTTGTAATTTATGCCTCCTAACTTTATTTAAGTGCAATTTTTCCATAAAAATACATATATTAGCAAGTCACTAAAATCAAGACCAGATATTCCATCTCCTTGCAGAAAATGTAAAATTTTGGTTTCCTCATTAGATAACATCAACATTTTTCATATTTGACTTTGCACATATTTCATTTGATGTTACCAAATTGTTTTCACATATGTGTGACATGTATATACCAAATAGATATAAACATGTACAAAAATAGAAAAATACATTGTGACGATCCGATAGCGGATTATACCCAACAATATAGTGATATATATATATAAGTATTTAGCTTTAGTAACAATTGTGAATATATTATAGTACAATTCATTTATACAAGTATTTAGTCTTACAACACAAAAATCACAAAAGAGGATAAACGTTTGTCCCTCGAAAAAAAAGAAAAAAGAAGCAATGTGTCATTTAAGGTCATTTAAGATCAAGATAATGAAATGACGTGTGTTTAGGAATTATAAATTATTAATAACCACAACTTAGTTTAAAAGGTATAAATATAAATTGGAGTTAAAAGTTTAAGGAGAGATTTTCTGTTTCTTTAATTAGAAGGGAGACTTAAAGTTCCTACAATAAAGAGGACTAAGCTTTTATATATTTGTATGTATTTATAAAATTGGAGTTTAAAAAATGTATATAAAAAATAAAAAATACTTCTACAAGATAGAAAAAAATTTGATTGATCCCATTGTACCATGCATCGGGATTATTAAAATATATTAGTATAATATATTAATATATTTTAACATTTTAACAGGAATAATCACAGTTTTAGGTGTACCGGTGAGTCTTGATGTAACGGGAGCAATCAATTTTTTCTCGGAAAGTCCTATTTACTATTAGGTCAAGATATATATCATGGGTCCCTATTTACTATTAGGTCAAGATATATATCATTTATGATTTTTCACATGAATCATCTTATAAATTCAATATGTTCTCTCTCTCCACTATTTGGCAATTTCCATAAAGATACATGAGTTCAATTATGTTATATCAAAAAAGGGAAAATAAAAAAAAAGAAAAAAGAAAAGAAATAGATGATAGCACCAATGGTTAGTGAGATACATGAATTCTCAATAATTATATTTACATAAAAAAAGGTAAAAAAAAGAAAGACAGAGAGAATCCCAGGCCGGTGCAAGAATGAGATTGGGCCCAAAGATAGAGACCAACCCACCAATTCATAACCCCAAGTCCCCAACTGGAATCAAGTGACAGTGCGTGTTTCACACGCCTTTATAGGAGCGTTGAGTCGACGACGGCGAAACAAATGATATACTCCAACACCGGACACAACATCAATGTGTATTGGTAATCGGGGTCCAAAAGTTTCAATCCGAAGGGCCCTCAGCGAAAAAGGGTTCGATCGATCTCAAACACTCTCGAAAATCCAAGGTTGAATATCATATCTATTTGTTAACCTAATTCGATTTTTGTTAAGAAACTTTTGTTTTTTTGGTTTTTTTTTAAAACCTAAATCTAATTTTTGTTCATTTTTTGTTGTTTATTATCTTTAATTTTGATGGTTTGTTTTGATTCTTGTAGAGAATTTTGACTAAAGAAGCAACGTTTGGTTGAGTTTTTTGAGTGCGGAAATGGCGGTAGTTTCTGATCAAGACACAAGCGTCTGCAGCCACTGGTAATAGGGGCTTCCTTCTTATAACTTGGAATTTGATTGGCTTTATATATAATTATATATTGATATATAATTGTTATCTTGATTAGACTTCTAAATTTATGTTTTGGGCTAATTTTTCTGTTTTTATTGGTCTCATTTTCGTTTCCTTTTCTGTTATATATATGAATACAATTGTGATTTGTTTTGTTTGCCTTTTTGAGGGTATAAGTTATGACATAACATGAAATTCAGAATTCATGTAAATTTGAGAAGGGGAGATGGCTGACTTACCTCTACTTAGAATAATGTAAAATTGATCTAATTTTCTTTAATTAAAGTATTGCTGTTCTAGTTATACCTTGAAAATTTGGAAGGCACAGTTTAGCAAGGCTCGTATTTAAGTGGACAACTGCTTCATTTTCTAGAACTTATGGAGGAAAAAACCTTTATGGGAAACCGGAAACAACCTCTTGATTAAGGCTGCGTACATTTGACCCTCCCCAAACCTCGCAATGGCGGGACCCTCGTGCATTGGGCTAGCCCTTTTTATTTTCCATCATTGGTAACTTTTAAGAAATGTAAAATTTCCGATGAAATTAATTTCAAAAATTCATTGAAAAAGGGATGTTCCATTGCTACCAGCCTACCATAGCATTTACATAGAAACTCTACAAGCTTCTTCTTCTTTTCTCCTCTTACGTGTTAGTAATGCCTTTTTATGTTCCGAGTCTTGTGACATACAGTATCATTATGTTTGTGGTCAAGTTTTCACTTTTTTCCTTTATATTATTTCCATGTGTCATGTTTCCCTTTTTCTTTTTGATTCAAAGTAACTTCCTGCTACCTATCTGTCCATTCAATTCATCTGTCATTCCATTACCATAGTTTATGGCTAAATGTTCAGAGTTTGAATGAGGTTTTCACAGAATGTGCTATTGGAAACTGTCATATTACCTATTTGTTCTGCGAAGTTGTAAATGCACATAATATGACGCATGGAAGGTGACACGAGAAGAGTCCTTATTATGATTGGCTGTCGGAATTCTTCCATGAATTATTGCTCTTTGCTTATCCATCTATAAGAAAAATAATAAAAGTTGTTAAAGGCGCGCCTAGGCGTGCGTCTAGGCTACAGGCACACACAGGCGCAGGGATTGCGCCTGTTGTCAACCTAGGCTCAGCTATGTTCATTAGGCACGCGCCTGGGTTGCGCCTTATACAAGTCAGTCGGGCGCTCCTAGGCACGCCTGATTGATATTTCCTTTTTTCTTTTTCCTAATTCAAAAGGAAGACTTTTGTCTTGTTCGAAAGAAAAGAAGAGAGAAGTCCATTATGATCACAAGACATGAACAACGCCAAAACCTCTAGTCACGATGCCAAAAGCCCTACGTCACGATGCCGATAACCTTCGTTTGAGAGAGTTGCAGAGACCATCAGATACACATACTCTTCTTCTTCGTCTCTCTTCATCTAATTCCTCTCTCTCTCTCTTTTTCTCTCTCTAAATCCTATCCTGTTGTACTAAATTATTTCCTACTTTTTTTTTTAATAGTTTTTCTTTTTCTTTCTTGTTCTTATTCTTCTCTCTCTCTCTCTCTCTCATTGTATTCGTCTTCTCTCTCTCTCTTTTTTTGTTTTTCTTTTCCTCTGGATTTTGTCCTAAATTACTTCTTTTTTTATTATAAAAAAAACAGTTTTTCTTTTTCTTTTTTTAGTTGTCCGTCTCTCTCTCTGCGTCTTCCTTCTATTTCCTGGTATTTTTTTTGTACTTTGTTTCATTTTATAGTTCTTGAATGACATGGTTGATTGATTTATTTTTTCATATTTGATATGAATTTTTAAAAATATTGATTATGAGATATGAATTCTTTTATAGTAATTTAACTTTTCAATTGTGCGCCTCACTTCACTCAGGCTCGCGCCTCACCTTGCGCCTAGGCTCCGAAGGACCTTTAGCGCCTTAGTGCACCTAGAGCCTTTGATAACATTGATATCAGCTTGTGTATGGTTGTAAGATTTGCCAAGTTGATTGGGAAAATTAAACTGCTATATAGACTCTATTTCATCTCTTCTGGCAACATTTGATATCACTAGTGTTTCCACTTTGTAAGGCATTGAAATTTATTTGTGTTAATACAGTCCATTTTTATGGCAGTTTGGTCATAAAATGATGGTTTATAAAAGCAGTATATGCTGATAGCGACCAATGATATCCTGAATGACAAATTCAATTATAATTGCTAATATCGTGTTTTTCAATATCCAGAATATTACTCTAGTTTAAAATAAATTAAATTTGTCATTCCCAACTGTTTAGAATCAACTGTTTTATTCATTGTTAAGTAATTGATGGCCTGTTACATTTTATTAAGTTATGACTACATGTTTGTTGTAGGCTTTATTTTAGATTTCTTACCTAAAAGATCCATTGATGATCATAGAAATGTTATATTTCCAGTGACAGAGCTATTCCTTCTTCAAATATCGATTTGCATTACGCTCACTGCTCCCGGAATCTGGAAAGATGTAAAGTCTGTGGAGATATGGTTCCAAAAAAATATGCAGAGGAACATTTCTTAAGCATCCATGCTCCGGTACGCAAATTTATCTTAGAAAATGTTTACCTAGTGATATTGTATAGTATGTGCATCAAGGGGTTCTCTCCTAATTCTTTTTAGAGGATTTTTATTTTAATGCTGTGAAGGGGTGTTTTGCAATCACGTCGGGAAGCTTTTTGCCAGAATTATATTGTCTAAAGTTAGATGCTCAACATTAATAATAGCCCTTTTTTCTGTTGATTCAATCTACATTATTTGGATGAAAATTTTGACCTATATTTACTTTGTCCTCCCTCTCTCTATCTGTCTCTCTGTGTTACATGTATGTCGGTGCACATCTATATGTATAATCTGTTAGTATATTTTGTGGGGACAAAGCCCTTGTTCTACTTGTATATTTCTATGAATCTGTAGGTATATTTTGTGGGGATAAAGCTCTAGTTCTAGAACAAAAGATAGAAATTTAGGGGGGAGAGAGAGAGAGAGGTGGAATTTCTTATTTGTATAATTGTACAAGGAGTGACGCACTGAGCCAGGAGGCATCATGTGGTTGATTTGGCACATGAAAAAGCATGCAATAAGCAAAATGGCCACCACCACTGTCACTTGTTGGTATAGAGTTAGCAAGATAGTAGGGGTGATTAGACTTAACATGGCTTGTGTGTTTTGTTTGTTCCGTAGTTGGTTGTTTTATCCCTGTTTAACTTTACATTTAATGTATTTGAAAGGGGAGGGGGCTTAAGCTCTTTTTCCAATTTTATTTAGATCCCGGATAATATATTAACCTTAAAGCACATTTTGCTGACATCACAGTAGATATAATACATAAAGGAAGATTGTTCAGTGTATGTTATATGACCAGATGTTGGTGGGCTATGTTACGTTGGCTCGGGTACATGAGTCGGATGCGAGTATGTATCCAAGTGTTACGTGTCAAATCCACTAGCAAAAAGACACATGGACACTACTAAATATTCATATTTTTACTTTTTTTTTTCTAGAGTAAAATAATTTCTTCATGTAACATTGTTTTCAATATTGACATTTCACTCATTTTGAAATACAACACAACCAAGCCTTTTTCCCAACTACTTGGGGTCGGCTACATGAATCCTATATTTCCTCATACAATTCATGTTCGTATTGGTCATGACAGAGTTTTACGCTGGCTGTCAAGCTACCTATTGCAAACCCCCTTCTTTATCCTGGCTTGGGACCGATTGTGTAAAGGAACACAGGCAGAGTTATTCATTTCTGAGTAATAATATAATGAAATTGAATTATTGAACATGTTTTTTAAGTGCTTGTCCAAACAAAAGTGTCTTACACATCCCATACCCATGTTTGTGCAAAGTGTCGGACACAGGCAGTCAGGCACTTCACCTACTTTTAAAGAGTCCGTATAACATAGCTAGTAGATAGGTTATTTTCTGCAGCAACATGCTTCATTTGGTCCCATGTCTAATTAAATTTCCGTTTTGTTCTCCTTTCGTTTTGCCATTTACAAAACACACAAGATAGGTACCTCCAAATCAAGGATGTGGTGGTGACTGAGCATTTGGGTCAAGGTTCGCTTAGCGCATCAAATCACGTAGCATTCTTCTCATCTCTCTCTGATCCTGATGAGTCTCTCTGTATTGATTCGCCATCTCTACCCGTAAAGCTCCAAACTAGGCGGATGCCTCTGTCTGTAAGGCGCCAAACTGGGTAGTCAACCCAACAATTTGCACCTCTAGATGACTATAATCATGTCCGCCAGCTTGTGCATGAACATCTCCTTCCTCAGCTTCCACCTCCTCAGGCTCCTCCACCGGTGGTGGTGCTACTATAGCTTCTCCTCCTTGGGCCAATCTGGAACTTCACGTGGCGTAGCTATGACTCTCTAGTGCATATGTGAACGACTCATGTTGTAGTCATGTGTGCCATAGTGAACATTCCTTGGAAAAGCAAGCTCATCTTCATCGACTTCGTACCCCTGTGCAGTGAACAACTAGTGAATAAAAGTAGGGAATGGGAATTCCCAGTCACTCGCACTGCCTGGTGCCTTTGTCATGACCTTCGAATAAAATTTCTCAATCTGGTCCCAAACGATCTGTGGAAACGACAACCAATGCCCAAAATGTATAGCATATAAGGCTCAAAGGAACTTTTGACGTCGCTCTGTCTTGTGCCCAATGGAACATACATTTTTGTATAGTACTGCGTCAAGGAACCACAAATGACTTGGCATAAAGGATTTAGAAGCAGCATTATGCTTTGGCCCAGAAAATTGGTTGGCACACAACCCTGCAACCAAATTACCCACCGAAAGATCATCGGGTAGAGGAGTGTAGATTTCTGTTAAATCAGCTGGGCATTCATGTAGACAGCCCAAGGCAATGGCAATGGCAATGGTCGACATATCAATGCGAACTTGTGTCCCATCCACCGAAGAAATAAAAACTCCCCGCTCATCTGGTTTCGACATCAAGTTCTGGTAAAAGACCTTGACGAGCCTCGGGTATATGGTGGTGGATGATGGAGCAAAAATTGCAACAGCCCAACGACGACGGATGTCAGAAATACCCCACCGTGTCTCGGTGAACATAGCATAAATTTCTGCAATATCAAACGTTGCCTTAAAATTTAAAGCTCTTGGGTGCCATCTCTCATGTATTCCTTTTCGGCGAGGCCTAGAGGTAACCGGTGTCAGATCATGTCGTGCTCTTCGCGGAGTACGCGAGCTTGACGCGCCTTGGGTGTTTGCTCTCTTTGGTGCCATACAAATTCAAAAAGTGTGATTGAGGAATTAAAACAAACACTTGGTGTGCACTAATAAAGTACCACCTTCAACCTCTTATTTCGGAACCTTTTCACCCCAAATTAAATAATTCAATCCACCAATGACTTCCCCCAAACTTGATCTTCAAAAGCTCTCAAAGAGATTCACTCAATTTTGAGAAATTAAAACTCCACTTACTTGATGAAGAACTTTGAAAAAGTAAGAATTTTCTTGAGAACTTGAGATGATCATTTGATGTTGTTGATGACAATGATCAATGATAATTGCTTGTAATAGAATCACCAATGTGAGAATTTAGAATTCCGGTTGATGTAGGAGTCGATGGAGAGCACCAAGTCTTCAAATATTCAAGTGTATGCATGTAAGCTTGAGAGAGGGCCCTTATATACCTCAAAAATTCGGCCAACCCACTATATACAGAGGGGCGATTGATCAATTGATTTCGATAGCCTCTAAAATATGCAAAATATGAGGGATTACGAATCAATTTTTGTATTTCTTCAACATTAGAAATCTGTATTTTTTTAATAATGTCTCATTTTTTTTATTGGTAGATGGATTCTCAAGTTCAATTGACAACAAATATGAATGTTGAAGAAAATGAGGTGACGGAGGTTGGGGTGGATGGTGTAAAAATATGGGATGATGATAAAGAAGTGACATTCATCCTATTGATGGAGGATGAAACAAAGAAAGGAAATAGGAATAAGACTACATTTACCATAACTGGTTGGAATAACCTAAAGGCGGGAATGAAACTTTTCACCAATAGGCCTTATGACAAAAATCAACTCGGACAAGTTTCACCTATTGAGGTATCACCAAAAAATATTCAAAAGATTGTTGCAAGAGACAGAAGTTGGATATTACCCAACCACTGGGAGTGGGACAATGTTAATAGAAGATGATAGGTGGGATAAATTGTTTAAGGTGTGTGTATTAGAATATATTTTCAATTTGATTTTTCACTTTCTTTGTTGTTTAGTTTATATTTTAACCCTAAGGATTGCACATTGTAGGTTATTAAGAATTGCAAGGGGTTCAAGAAAAAATTATGTAAGCACTATGATAAGTTGTGTTTCATCTTTGATGGAACAATTGCAACTGGCGGCACATCCCTCCACCATAAGCCCCTCAGATAATGATGAGAATGATAATTCTACGCCCAACAAGGAAGGTAAGAGGGAGCGTAGTCAAACCCTAAAGAGTTGTTGTAGGGCAAAGAAAGAGAGTTTTGCAAACACCATGGATAGAGTTATGGATAGATTCAGTGAGCATTCAAGGAGGATATGGTCTGAGGCAATAAAGAATTTAGGCCTACCACCCTCTTCCTCAAATGCTTTCTCTACTGGTCATTAGAGCTTGCACGATCCTGATTGTGCATCTGAGTCTGGGTCTCCAAGAATGCATTTGGTTGATGAGTGTGTTAGGGCTTTAGAGGCTATTGAGGGCCTTGAGGATGCACAAATTACAAAAGCTCTTTTAAAGATCTATGGGGATGTAGCCTAAAGGGTGTTCTTTCTTCGAGTTCCAAAAGGAATGAGGATGGGATGATTAATGAACATGTGAGGAGGGTCTTCTTGTTTAGTTGTAGTTGTTTGCTTGCAGTGACTCTTTACTTCTAATTTTTAGTGGTCTGTAAACTTTAAGGGGTGGAAACTTTTAGAACTCTATTTGCTTTGTCTTTGTGGTAGCTATGTAGCAAGTGACTTTTTAGATTGCATTTGGTAATGTAAGGTACTTGGGTTGCTTGAATGCTTGCAGTGACCTATTGCATTATTTGTCATGTATTAATGCTTTGCCTTCGTTTGAATGTAAGGTATTTTGGGTGGTTTTGTTATATTTGATGTAATCTTTTTCATTATTTATCATGTATTAATAGATGGACATAAGGACATATCTTGCTTATTATGATTCTGAAGAGGAAGAGGAAACGACTATAATATTTTATGTGCATGGCAGAGGAGTATAAAAGAAGGTTTATATGTAAAAGGCCATGTAGGAATAGTGCATTACAAGGTCATGAGTATGTTCTTGAAATAATTAGTGGTCATCCAACTAGATGCTTTGAAATGTTTAGTATGGAGAAACATGTATTCTTGAATTTATGAAGTGTTGAAAAATGAGAAGCATAAACTCTAGGTATATCTCAATTCAAGAATAGGATTTCTTTTTATTTTAGCTCACAATGAGAGTGCGTGTTGTGTCTGAGATGGAGAGTTGGATTCTGTGTTTGCAAACTTACTAGCTACATGACTCAGGGATACTCATTTTTTGTGGTGGTTGTGGGTATGCTATTATGAGTATTTTCTTTGTTTTGATCATTGTAATATTCTTTGTTCTTATAATTGTTATTGCAAAATGAACTAGGTAGTCTAGAATGATGATCTTATTTTGGTACCTACTAGAACATGTTCATGTTTTGTATAAGATCTAACTTGTAATATTAGCATTATCCTATTTTGTATATGGGTTCTTGTCTTTTTTCAATTTTTACAACCTTTTAAATTTAGTCAATGATCCTACTATTTTTTTTTATTTTTTTTTGGTTTACCAAACATGTTTCTTATTCCTGCCTTCAAAATTTCAACACCAGATGTACGTTACCAAATGTGTTTTGCTTTTGACAGAAATGACTACCCAACAGAATCACTGCTTCGGTTTATCTCAAATTTGAAAGAAAAATAAAACAACAATGGTTACCAGGGCCTTAATTAGTTAGTTTAAATGATGTTTTGAGTCTAAGAACTTTTTTTTTCTTTTTTGTTAAAATTTAATTAATATAGAGGTCATTGTATGGTGCAATAGTAAAAGCTCAGTTGTCAAGCCTCAGAACGAAGATTTGAGTTTGAAGGGAACCATTTACTTGCAAACATTGTTATAGGTTAGGTTTGTACTAGGTCTGTCCCTCCTGGCACCCTGCATTGGCAGTATCCCTGTACTAATTTTAAGTAATGGTAATTATCTTAAACAATTAAAGAGGCTGTAACTTAATTATTTATGTAATCAAAACGTTCCCTCATGTGTTATTAAGTAGACGGCTAAAAATTAAGTATTTATTTACTGACAAATTATATAATAAATATGTATAAAGCTTCAATAGTAACTTTAATATTTTCGCTTAGCCATAATCTTTGTAAAAAAGCATAATTTTTTGAAACTATCTGACTTCTCAGTTAGCGCAACCCTCATCTTCCTAACTTACCCCAAATCACCAATATACTCTATTTCTCTACTTTATCCTGTGGTCCATTATTGTTATCTCTCTCTCCAATTAGGGTTGCAAATGAAAAAGCTTTCATAGCCACTGAAGTTCTGCTTGTCTTTTACTAAGCAAGCCAAGTTGATAGCATCTTTCATATTGTTTATAGAATGAGTGGAGCCTCAACAACCCCCTGGCTCAGTTCATTAGCCTCATGAACCTACTCATGTATGGAAGTTTCTGAACAAGAGTTCATGAGTGGGCTTGTTAGGACTTGTGAGCAGAATTCATTTATTGAGGCTCGTTATGGCTTGTACTATTTTTAATCAAACTTAAATCAAGCTCAAGCTCATGAAGGAGCTTGGCTTCAAGGTTGCATTTGGCTTAATATTCCAAACCGATTGAGCTCAAACTTCATCAAGCTTAGCTAAACCAAGCTTGATCGTTAACTTCTCGACTTGGCTCAACTCAAGCTTGAGTAGCAAATAGGCACCAATTTTCACCGATGAAGCTCAAGCAGTCAAGTATTAGGCTCAGCTTGCTTCTATAGCAGCCCTATGCTCCTATCTTGAAGACTCTATAGTTTTTTTTTTAGTATTAACAAAAAAAATTATCATCTCTGTTTTTTGCAAAAGACTCGCAATTTCTTAACTGCCTAAGATCCATTAACCGAAATGGCATAACCTTCCCATCCATTAGTCATCTTCTTTTTGTGGACTCTTTCGTCCTGTTGGTCTGCTCGGTACCTGATCTCGACATCGTTGAACGAGAAAGCGCAGCAAGAAAGTCTCTTTGAAAGCATCTTCGTAGTCCAAGAGTTCCCCACTCAAGGCAAGATTAATAGGAACGAATCCTCCAAAACTGGAATGAGTTCGCCATCAATGGGAACGTCAAATTGATCATACTGTGTTTCTAAGTGAAATCAAGCCAATGATCAGACCTCAACAGCAAGGAACCCTTGCCATGGTCCCAAACAAACATTATATAAACTATAAAAGGAAAAGTTAAGTGAGTCTATCCTATTAATGGAAATAGAGTGAGTTAACCCTATTAATGGAATAATGGAAGTCAAGTGAGTCTTTCCTATTAATTAATGGTCAGAAAAGTGAGTCCACTCTAGTTTTTGGCCTACTTTGAGTCTTCAGTTTAGATTCGAACATCACTCGGGTAGCAAGGCTTCAAGTCCTTTTCGTATCTGTTTCTTATATGATTTTGTACTTCTTTCTTGTATGTTCATCAAAATTTCCGTTATTAAAAATATTTCTTTCACAATAGTAACTGAATTTTACCATTAATAATGGGTCCCAACATCTTTCATGGTCCATATGTGGCATGGTTGTCCTGCAACCTTCATTCAATCGAACTCTACGTGCTATGTGGTTGTAAGCATTCAGAAAAAGTCATATACCAGGATAGGAGAGAATTTTAAGTTTTTGATAGGAAAGAGAAAATCTGTGTTAGAACCTTAACTATTTATTTATTTTTTGGAGGATGGGGGATATTGGATTATGTAGGTTGTATTACAAATTCAACTTCTTTCATATTACACTCTACCCAGCCACACCCTGTATGGTACATTATTGACCATTATGTTACGTATCAATATGTGTGCGTGTGTGTAGCGTCGTGTCTTTGATTGGCTTTCAAACTTACTTTCATTTTTAGATGACTTATTGCTCCGATAGCAACTTCATTTAAATTATTAGATTCATTTACCTGCTAATGTAGATCATCACAATCTCTTCTCAAACTCAAAGCAATCAATTTATTTATTAATTCCAAAATACCCCAAAGATATTAAAGATGTGAACAAAAATAGGTTACTGAACTCGATAACTGATCTAGAAACAAATACAGAAACTACAATGTAATTTTTTTATTACCTAAATCAATAAATATTACTACCAAATTTTTTTTTTAAAAAAAACAATTACTTAGTAATTCGGCTAGATGCCTATTACAATTAAATGGTATGTGGTATGTACACAGCATCCTAATGCTATTCTTAAATAATGGTCCCATGTATTCTCAGCTTTAACATGTCAAAAATTAGGAAGGGAAATAGAGATCGTAGTCCTAGGGTTCCTCTTTAGCTTGACAAAAATTTGATGCTTCCATTGATTGAGAAGTTTGCCGGATGCTTCAATAAGAATGAGAGTAAGCGATTATAAGGGAAATTTCTTTATTTGTAAAGGCCAATTATAGTAAGTTATTGTAAAGGAAATTTCTTTATTTGTAAAGACCAGCTAGTCAATTGGTGTAAAGATGTTTAAGATCAAGGTTTTTACATTTATGGTATTCAACCATTTGCTTTTATGGAATTCTTGGAGTATTTAATGGAGGTTCTTTAGAGTGGTAAATCTTACAGCTTCTAAAATACTCACTGTCCTATCAGTAGGATGAGTTTTTCTTGCTTAATTTCTATACTGATTTTGTGTATAATTGTTGCATTGGTGACTATTGTTTCGGAGCAGGTAGCCTGTTCGCTATGCAGTGAGACAATGGAACGTGAAATTTTAGCTGTCCATAAGGGTGAAAACTGCCCCCAAAGGATTGTGACTTGCGAGTACTGCGAGTTTCCGTTGCCCGCAATTGATCTATTTGAGCATCAGGTAGTAACTGTCAGTGCTTTTCATTGAAGTTGAAGGAATAAATCTACTTTGGGAGTGTATAACTTTTGTCACTTGTAATTTCAGGAGGTATGTGGTAATCGGACAGAGTATTGTAATCTGTGTGGCAGATATATTAGATTGCGTGAAATAAATGACCATGAAAGCAGATGCAATGGTGTCCCAGATAATACTGCAGAATCTTCCAGGTAAAGAGAAGTATTTTTCTTTATTTTGCTTTTAATGAAGAAAAACATTATATTCTCTTTATAATAGTTTTTTATGTAATCTATTTGCAATTAGAACCAATAAGCAAATTGTCCTGCTATTGCGTAGTGAACTTTCAATTGATCAAAGGCCCCTTATATAGCGACCATGAGGAGTTACATCTATGGTTGCGGGATCATTTAAAGCTTTATAGAAACGTCCTTTCAATTTCTCATCACCATGTTTTAGGTAGCCACTGGTTTCTTCAATGGCCAATATTGTGATGGATTTTTAATGCTCTTCAGTTTCCATGGGCACTTTGAGACATCAAAAAGCACTCTTTTTATATGAATGAATCATCATAGTTCTATGTTGCTATTCTACTTTGATCATTCTTGACAAAACTTGAAAATGTATCTGCTGCTTGATTTTAGTCTTCTTCTACACCCTTTTTTTCTGGTTTATTTAAATAAAGTTAATTTATGCTTTATTAAAAGAAGTGAGAGTCCGAGTCCTTTTCTTAACGGAGATTATTTTAGTAAAGTGTTCATTGATATAGGAGCATTGATTCTTTTAAGAGTATTTTGTTGATAATGCTTATTGCTCCTCAATGTACCTTTCAGATGCAAAATTCTGAAGTAACTTGGAAACACTGTTATTTTGATTATAAATAGTGACCAGGTCAGCAACATTAGGATCGTTAGGAAACTATTGTTGAGTTTTAGAGTCTTATTTATTTTTATTTTTTCTGCAAGTAAATAGATAGAAAAAAATAAATTATTTAAACATTTAATGAAGGCTATGTGGAAGGACATGGAAGGGAAGTAATTCATATAAGCAAATATTCCTTGTCTTGTGGCTTCTGCCTTTTTTAGGACTGCCAATTCTTTCAGGTCTCAATGAAATATATTTATTAAAGCTTTTCCTTGAAAAGTTTGAGTAGAAGGATTCTACAATTGGGATCATACAATCTGGGTTGCATTATCATTAAATATCTTTAAAACACAGTTAACCCATATTATCTCATACAAAAAACTATGTGAGTTCTCTACATTGTAGAATATTGCCATTTGCCACAATTAATTTGTACTTCTAGCACCTGGGATAGGAAGGATTGTATCTCAACTCAACAAATTACATGTACTAGAACTCCTCTAGTATGTCCTGCTCTGTTGAAACACTGTTATTGTCCTAGAATCCTACCTTATCCTGTTCACTGAAGTGTCACCTGCTTATTTATTAAGCACTATTGAACTTTCTGGAGTTTTTTTTTTTTTTAAGTGCTGTACTTTTACTTGTTTTTTCATGGGTGGTGTTCATTTGGAATTTCTGTAGGGATGCGAGGGCTGCTGAAAGAGAGCATGGTGCTCAAAGAAGGCCACGACATGAGTTTTCACGCAGACGCCTTCTATTTACCATCGCAATAACAGGCATTGCTGTTCTATTAGGTTCGCTTTTTTTCCAAAGAAAAACCGAGAACAATCAAGTGCACTAGCAGTGAAGTGGAACACATTGGCACTCTTGTTCTTTATCCCTGCATACTCTATCCAACCGCATTGATGATGAGATCATACTGCTATTACCGCTGAACTCTTTTGTATCGTGTTAGTACTTTGACAAGTTATGCATACTAATTTTCTGTATGAGACGAGTTTCACCATTTGGTTGCAGTAAATATGTTTCTGTAAAATTGCATATACATGCTCACCAAAAAAAAAAAAAATCTTTGTCAATTTTTACTAGAAATGTTTGTATTCTTGTCGAGGATGGTTCTGGTGTGCCCCTGATTTTTCAGTATCTTATGCCTCACAGGCGGCCAGATTTCAGATTTATGGATTGCCCTTGGATCCTGGTTCAAGTTTGTACTAATGGGGTTGGAATGGTGTTTTCTCAGGTCTCCAGAATTATGTACTTTAAATGGGTGATCTTCTCTATTAGAGAGCCCCCACACAAGCACACATGAAGGTTTCTAAGCCAACTCCTTTGGTTCACATATTTTATTGTTGGTTATTGATATTGTGTTTTGCATGTAGTCATTAGTGATGGAGCTCAGCTTGAGTTGGCAGGACTTGGATCCTCTCCAATTTTTTTTTCTCTGCAGGTTTCTCCAAGAGAACCTCTAATGGTTCCACACATGCCACGTACTCTTTTTTGTGAAGATTAAGTTGTATATGAGACCATATATGATGGGTACCTAGAACACGTGATAAGATGACACATTTGTAACCGTTAGGTATTTAGATGTGCCTTGGAAGAAAAAATCTTGGAGAGGATCTGTTTCCGAGTAGGCTAAGTTGAAGCAAAAGCACAAACACCAACAATATAATATATTGCTTTGCTTCTAATAAGCTCGGAACACTCAACCTCTCCTTTGGAAGATGTTACCATTTTCATTGGTCTACAACTATCAATTTGCATATGGAGTATTGGCACCTTTTTTTTCTCCTTCTCTTTTTCATGTTTAGTGATATCCTCACCTGATATTTCTTACAGGCCTCGTTGGCTGTCTCTAGTCATCTTTTGAAACTACTCCATTTTAGTATTTTGGTTAATCAGTCAATAAAATTCTCTCTCATTGCAAATGACAGATCGAAATTTCAAGATGATTCAGCCTTCTAAGAAAATGCTGACCAGATCGAAATTTCATGAGTATCCTGTTATATTTTCCAAAAGGAGTTCTTGTTAAATGATTATTGTACTTTACATTTCTATTCTTGTACTTTACATGTGCGTAGCTGGGTCTTAAAAATAAGAATAATGATACATCATTCGAAAGTCAAGATAAACAAATAGTTCAGAAGTGTTAGAATTTAGACTCTTCTATGGAGCACGCCCACACCAGTGAGTAATTTATGAGAGTTTGAATTAATTTCCATCAACACTTCATAGTTATGTCAAAAAGTAATTTTATACTTTCGAGAAGTAATAGCGCTCTTTTTTTATTAAAAAATAGTAGAGAACTTTTATTTTACTTCATTTTTGGTAAAGTAATTTCTTTACCCTTTTTTTATTTTTTTTTATGTCTTATCATTCATTTCTGTACCTTATATTTTTGGGTAAATTATTTTGATTTCTCTCGAGGTTTGGCTTAATTACCCTCAGTTAAAGTTTTTACAAAATTATTTTGACATTCCTGTGAGACTAACGACCTGTTTAAACAAAATCACATATAATGTACAATTACAAAAGTACCATAAAGTTATAATACTTTTGTACAAACATAACTTCAATTTCTAATCATTTGACTGAGATTAACATGTTTTATATATGTATTTTTTCCATCAATGTCACACCAGCACTACCGCCACCGAAAATAATTTTGACATTTTGATTCTTTTATGTTAATTGATTTTATCGGAGTTGATTGTCAATTAACGAAAGAGATACCCAACGTAAAATCAACCAAATCTTAAAGGAGGCTCACTATCATATTTTAAAAACATTAATACGAGGGTAATTAGGCAAAATCTCATAGTGTCATAATAATTTATCTTATATTTTTTTGGGGCTTTGGCCTGATTAGCTTAAATCGGATTTTTTTTCTTTTTGAACCAAAAGGCAAGCTTAATGAGAAAATTTGACAATCAAGAAATGTATAAATTAAGATAATGTTTTGTAGGAAGACAATATTTCCACCCTACTTTATATATATATATATGTAAAAGTACCCTAATTGTCTCTAACTTTACAATTAAGAGAATAAGTACAAGAAAAAATTACACTTTTTTCAATAAAAGACAAATAAGTTTTATAAATTTTTCTCAACTTTTTACTTAAACCCTTATCAAATTAGATTTAAAATTTTACATTTATAAATTCTATCAAAAAATTGATATGTAAGTCATTTTTTTCTATTTGACTATTTAAACATGTCTAAAAGTTTTTTATTAGTAATTGGATTTTTTTCATTTTTTTCAAAATAATTAGTCTAGTTTTCAAAAGAATAAAATTTTATTCAAATTGTTTCAATAAAAAGAAATTATAATATTGTATGAACTTTTTTTAATAGAATTTTCAATTTTTGTATATTAAAAACTATTTTCGTAAAATCTACCAAAGATTTTTGGAATTGAACTTTATTAAATTATAATATATTATTCATTAATTGACTAAAACATACAAGAACATAGAAACAAAATAAAAAAAATATTAGGTATCAATTTAATGATAGAAACTATAATTGCAAAGCTTTGCTTTTATTTGGCAAGCTACAAGTGTAAATTTTAGTGATTTAGAACTTAAATATACAAAAAAATATTCAAAAGTAGAATTTATCGGTTCTGTACAAAATTTAATGGTAAAATTTTCTAAGCATAATTAGCTTAAAGATACCTTTATCATTTATTTTGAAGGAAAAAAAAACAGTGTAGTGTAATTGTTTTCTTAAAAGAAAATAAATAAGTAAACTTGTGAATCGATTTTTGTTGCTAATTGATGTGATAATTATTGAAAAAAATATTCTATCTAATGTTGGACACATTCTACTGAAATCACACAAAAAAAAAAAAAATCCGATGGGTATTGTAACATTAATCAAGATTTTTAATAAAAATCAATTATGTATAATTATTAAATAATTTATGGATCAAATCACGTCCATCAGTACCAGGTTTACTTCTACTTATTTGATGAAAGCTAAATGTGAAAGTGAAACTCCAAATATATAAAATATATATATATAACAAGTTGATTTTATTGATCCAACTAGCGGTGCTCTTTAACAATATTACACGATTGTTACTTTACCAAAAACAAAAATAATATTACAGATCATTATATATAGCTTAGAACGTTTTTTTCCAAAAAAGAGGATGAATAAATCGAAAAAAAGAAATCCCAGAGAGCAAGTAAAGCTATTTTTATGTAGAAGTTAATTAGATTGTGATTTCACTGAATAGTTGCTCTTTTCAATGCCTACCGTGATGAGATTCAAATTAAAGGTGTAGATTTATTATGGGCCTATTCAATTGGAGATGAGTACCAAAGTTCCCAACTGTTAAACCTACCCACTCTCTCTCTCTCTCTCTCTCTCTCTCTCTCTATATATATATATATATATATATATCAGATTCAACATTTATCAGTTGATAACCGCTTCTTCAAAATACAATTTGAGGTAGATGAGAGGAGAATTGTAGAGAGAGAAAGATATATATATAGAGAGAGAGAGATGAGAGGAGAATTGTAGAGAGAGAAAGATATATATAGAGAGAGTGGCGGCGGCGGCAAGTGGTGGTGATGGCGGTGGAGTGGGCAGCAAGTGACGGCAATAGTGTTTGTGGTCATGATTATATTACTCGTATGTATTATTATTATATATAGTATGTCATGTGGAGGTCGTGACCAGTGACGTGTACGCATGGGAGGAGGGTGTGATTTCAGAGTCATAATCAAAAGGTTGTGCACTTGTGGAAAATTCGCACAAGGTAAGGGTAACTATCTATCTATATCTATCTATATTTATTTAAGTGTTTTTAATATGGTACAAGTATTTCAACTTTCAATTAACCAAAATAAGTGTTTTTAATATGGTACAAGTATTTCAACTTTCAATTTACCAAAATTCTCGCTTTGACTTTTAATCTCACACTCATATATTGTCTTCTTTCCCAATTTGTTTGAACACAAACCCCATTAGTAACTTTTTCTCTCTTTAGGGAGAAGTTGAGTTTGATTGGGTTGGTAATAAATATTATGGCTGTGTGTACGTTTGCTCGATGTTTTGGACTTATTTGACTCAAATGATTTTAATACACTTTATCTATCAGAGTATAAGTTAGACCTAAAATCAGGATGGTAATACATTTTTTAAGTAACAGATTTATGTGAATTCATGAATTTGTTTAGACTTTTATTAAAGAATTTCATTGATTTGTATAGACTTTTACAAGAGATTTTGATGAATTTTTATGTATTGATTTCTTCAACATATTTTATTTATTTGTATCCTTGAATTCTATTTTTGCATACAAGTAAACCGATGGCTCATGGAGTAGATACAATGCAAAATGGATAATCTATCGTCTGTTTAAAAATTATTGTGTTTCTGGGAAAGAGCAAGATAATAAAGTAACTCACTTGATGAACACAAATTGCATATCAACCCTTTCTAAAATTTTAATCGCACATTATAAAAAAGAGAAAAAAAAGTACATACTTTACTTTTATGGTCTAGGTTAAATCATTATATAGATAATTGAAGAATCTTGAACATAGTTTATATTGGATTATTAATTGGACTTCATAATCAATCCCTGTGGCTTAAGGATTGATCCGTAATAAACAATGCAGAGGAATTAATCTTCCTATAGTGCGAGAAATTGATCAACTTGTTTGAAAACTCGAGTTTTACAAGCTTTCCTAATCCAATAGAAAAAGAGAGAATATGAGAAAAGAGAGAAAAAATTAATTTTTTGTTTAATATATAGTAGTGCTATTGAAATTTGAGAACATGTAGTTAGAATAATTTAAAATAAAAGTTGCATTAGTCGGATTCGAGCATTAATTTGACAGTATAAAAAAGGTTCGTACACAGTGCACAAGGCTCCCGCTTGAGCGGAGTCTGGGAGAGGTGGATGTCGGCAAGCCTTACTCCCATTTTTTTGAAGAAGTCGCTCCTAAGTCTCGAATCCGCGACACATTAATTTTGGACACCAAGGTCCGACCTCTATTGTCAATATAAAAAAGTTAAATTCGAATTAAAGGTATGAAATCTCTGTAATTAGAATTTTCCTCTATTTTCAAACTGGTATTGATTATTGTCGCAAGTACTTCTTGCATTGGTAAGAAGAAAAAGAAGAAAAAAAATGATAAAGGGTTTGAAAAAGTGAGTCATTAAATGATTCTTGACAAGCACAAATTAGCAAGATCTACTTAGATTATTGTAAAAGTGTGTAATTAATCTTGGAATTATGATAGGGAAATCTTGTTCCTTTAACATATTGCATAAAACAGTGTTTGGATTACCTTAAAACTTAGATTCTTGAAAAGATATATAATTTAATGAAGCACATATATCTATCAAGCACCATTGCCATGATTTCATGAATTGTGCTTTTGGCTTTCCCTACATAGCGACTCTTGCAAGCTATATTTAATTCACCAAACTGTGTTGGCGCATAAGTAAAGAGATTACAAAAGAAAAAGTCAAAAAAAAACAACGCTTTATCTCTAGTTCAAGGAAAGCCCAGCCCCCTGCAGAACCTATAAATACCCCCATCATACTTCCATTTCCTCTTCAGATCGCATAGTGGTAAGATATATATATATATATATATATATATATATATATGTATATGAACATAATGTTCTTATCAAATTTATCATGGGTTTTGAGAAAATTTAGCTGCTAATTAATAATTTTTGTAGTATTTCATATTCAGAAATCACTGATTTCATTGTGCAGAAGTAACTGAAGATAACAAAGGATCAATGCCGCATCTAGGGGTGCAATTACATATTCAAGATGGCCATGTAAAAAAATTGCTTATATTCTATAAATTCTTTTACTCTGTTTCCATTGTAGCATAGATATTGCTTTTGAATTACTATATTGGTGAGCTTGACATGTTGTATATGATATGCTGGATAAATCCTAAAAATCAGTGGAAAATGACACCCATTTAGTAATTAAGATACAAGCTTTTAGACTAAGTTTTCGTTTTGATGTTCCAGTTCGAAAACTTCATTCTATCTTGTGTTTAGAGTTGATTATGAATACCTTAATTATCAGTAATCACGAACGTGCTTAATTTTCTGTTCCATTTATTATCATGCTCTGTATCATATGATAAGATCATGTAGTTCTGAAGAGGTCAAGTAATGAATCCTACTTTGGTTCTATCATTACTTTGTGTTTTATGATCATATCAATACGATATTGTATTTTTAGGTGATGATGGACAATGGCATACTTCAAGTCACTATATCAAAGCCAGAGGGAATTGTCACTGGAATACGATACAATGGCATCGACAATTTGCTCGAGGTTGTCAATGATGAAACTAATAGAGGGTAATTTGGCATTAGAATCGCTTCCAATCTATTTTTCTTTTTAAATTTTCTACTGTTGAACTGTAATATAACAAGAAAATCCAAAATCTGCTATTACAAGGACTATATTCTTAACATTTTGACTCAGTTTTCCAATTTAATATTTAGATACTGGGACATTGTTTGGAATTCACTGGATGGTGGGAAAAATGGAATTTTTGAAGTGTATGTCCTCTCTCTCTCTCTCACACACACACATACACACATGCACACGCACTTGTATCTGTAATATGTAATATCAAATTATCCCCTTTTTCACATACCAAAAGACTGTATACGCAGCCCTCCATTCACATATGTGGATCCTCATATGTGATATGTGAGATGAAAGATTGTAGTTATAGCCAAAGATGTTGTATAAATAGCATTTCCCTTTTTGTATTGATTCTAATATTCAAACCTATAACTATAACTATTACTCTGCAGGATTAAAGCAACAAATTTTGAGGCTGTAGTGGAAACCGAGGAACAGGTGGAGGTTTCGTTCTCAAGGCCATGGGATCCCTCTCTACAGGGCAAGCTGGCTCCGATGAATATAGACAAAAGGTTCTTTTCTAAATCATACTATAATTATATCAGGGAAGTTTTAATTAATAATATTATTATTTTCATTAACAAAAACGATGATTTAATTTCTAGGTTTATATTGCTTCGTGGTTGCTCGGGCTTCTACTCCTATGCCATTTATGAACACTTAGGTTCATCAGAATGGCCTGGTTTTAGCCTTGGTGAAACAAGGATCGCTTTCAAGCTCAGAAAAGAGAAGTAAACAAATTTCTTCCTTGATCTTCTATAATTGTTGCATATTAATTATAGTCAATTGAAGTTGTTTATAATTTATCTATAACCATGAGTTTTTTCTTCTTATAATCTTATATATATATATATATATATATATATATATATATATATATATATATATATTTATTTTTGAGGGTGGGGGAGGGTTTGTTAACTGTGGTTCATGAATCATGGTGATTCTTTTAGGATCTAGTAACACGCACACGCACACGCACACGCACACGCACACGCACATATATTGTGTCAGTGATAAACAATATTGATGGCCTTGGATTGGGCTGTGCCATCTCATCTGAAAACCAATTGGTTTACAGTGAGGGAAACACATGTCTGTCCCCCAACAAATAGCATTAATCAATGCTCACTAACATGTCTTGCTCAGTAAGCATAATAAACTCTACATTAGCATATGAAGTAACACACATATATTTGGTAAATAAAACCAAATTAGTTATCCTGAAGATTCATTTTTTTTTATCAAGTAGCTAGTCATGGACACGGTACTTAAATAAATAAAGAAAATTGAAAAATGAAAATTGACAATGTGAATGGTATGTGGAATTGGATAGGTTCCATTACATGGCCGTGGCAGATAATAGGAGAAGATTTATGCCTTTGCCAGATGACCGGTTACCAGGAAGAGGCCAACCTCTTGCCTACCCAGAAGCAGTCCTACTATTCAATCCAGTGGAGCCCGATCTAAAAGGAGAGGTAACTTAATTCTGCCACTACTCGTTCTGTTTGGCTTACAAAAAGGAAAATATTACATACATATTTTTCATTCACAATAATATAGTATCACGATTTTATTGAATTTTTTTAAAAAAAATTGATGGTCATTTTGTTTTGAAGAAGTATTAATCAAATGAGTCATATGATTTTATGTTCGAGTTGTGAATGAAAAATTTCTTTATATAAAGACAAATTTCTTCAATACAACACTTTCTTAGGATGTTGTCCGGATTCATGGCTAGTGTAAAGCCCATGTGAGACTAACAAAATGATGGAATCAAAACAGTAGTTGTATAATAAAATGGTACCCATTAATTAATGAATATGAGTTGCTTTATGCTAACGCTTGAAAAATGATTAGACGAGAAAATAAGGGGAGCTATATGATTTCAGGTGCATATAGATCTGTTGTGATCATCAGATTTATTGTGTTTTGAATGATCCTGTGTTGCACAGGTGGATGACAAGTACCAGTACTCGTGCGAGAACAAAGATCTGAGGGTTCATGGGTGGATATGTATGGATCCACCCGTGGGGTTCTGGCAAATCACACCCAGCGATGAGTTTCGATCAGGTGGGCCCGTGAAGCAGAACCTCTCCTCCCATGTGGGCCCCACTACCCTAGCTGTAAGTGACTTGTACCATCTAAGTAAATATATAAACTGTGTTCTTAGACCTTTTTTGTCATAGAAAATAATCAACAATGTTGCTCACATGAAAAAAATGCACAATATAGTGTACAACAATATAAATAGTTTGGACTCTGGTGATGCATCTAATTATTTTGTGGATGACTGGCATATCAGATGTTTCTCAGTGCTCACTATGCTGGGGACGATCTGGTGCCAAAAATTGGACAGGGAGAGCCATGGAAGAAAGTTTTTGGCCCGGTTTTCATTTATCTTAATTCTGTGATGGATGGGGACCCCGATCCACAGCTTACACTATGGGAGGATGCCAAAAGACAGGTTTAATGCATAACAATATATATTTGTATATGTGTGTGTGTGTGTGTGTATATATATACATGTCATTTATAAAGGATGAGAAGATGGATATTTTGATGGTAAAGCATTGATAAATTGATTTTCAGATGATGGTTGAAGTCGAAAGCTGGCCCTACAATTTTCCAGCATCCGAAGATTTCCCATCATCAGATAAACGGGGCAATGTTAGTGGCAGATTACTAGTCCGAGACAGGTGATAAATCTACTTCTTACTTTCTTCTCACCTTCACTTGGTTCCATGTTAAAATTTTAAATGGATCTTCTATAGTCTAAAATTACTCCCATGTAGGTATATTAGTGATGACTATATATCAGCTAATGGTGCTTATGTGGGGCTAGCCCCACCAGGAGATGTTGGATCATGGCAAAGAGAATGCAAGGTGATTTTGTTTACTGCTCTTTTAGATTTCTTCAAATATAAATTTTAATTGAATTTTCTTAGCTTGATCATGTGATCCTTGAGTGTTGAACTTGATTCAGAAAACGGTCGAATTGTCCCCTAAAATTTAAATTATATCTGCTTCGTTGAGAATAGACTAGCATGAAATTGCTCGTATTCATTGCTTGACTAAATTAAACTGCATGACACTCTCAAAAGTTGAAAGTTTTGTCTTCTTTGAAGTCGCATCCAAAGGTATACTTCAGTAATTTCACATATTTTTTCATCAGGACTACCAATTTTGGAGCAGAGCAAATGAGCAGGGCTATTTCTCCATCAACAATATACGTACAGGCGACTACAATCTTTACGCATGGGTCCCTGGATATATTGGAGATTACAGATATGATGTCGCCGTTACCATAACCTCAGGTCTTTTTTTCACAATTTTACATTATTTTCTTCCTTTGTCTAAATTAACATTCCATGATAATAAACATTATATGGTTTGAACAACGGCAAAGCAGGTTGTGAAATCGATATGGGTGATCTTGTGTATGAGCCTCCAAGAAATGGGCCAACTCTGTGGGAAATTGGCATCCCTGATCGTTCTGCTGCGGAATTCTATGTACCTGATCCTAATCCAATGTATATCAACAAACTTTTTGTCAATCATCCTGACAGGTTAGTTCTCCTAAGTGCAATCCTAAGGCTCCGTTTGGTTAGATGGAAATTAATTGTAGAAAGTGAAAGTAAAAGTGAAGTGAAGTGAAGTGAGTGAAAGAAAAATGAATTTTCCATCGTGGATTTTCCTCGTTGACATTTTCTATTATTTTCTTCTAATTGCAGGTTTAGGCAGTATGGATTATGGGAGCGATATGCAGAGTTATATCCAAATGGAGACTTGGTCTACACGGTTGGCGAGAGTGATTATAGTAAAGATTGGTTCTTCGCTCAGGTTACCAGGTGTGCAATTCTAATGAAATTAGTTTCCTCCAATGTAAATCTCATTTTCTTTAATCGAATTTTCGTTAAGGTGGGTTATTAGCATATGTTTATATTCTTTTCAATCTCTAGAAACAAGATCATGAAAGATGTCTCACTTTTGAAGAACACACTAGTAAAAATCTATACATACATTTGGACATATATAGACTGAATTGTTCGAACCAAGGACTAACTGGTGTAGTTCTATTGCTTTTAGATTATGGTAGTTCCAATCAACAGATTAAGATCTGTTTGTGTGTGTGTGTGTGTGTGTGTGTGTGTGTATATATATATATATATATATATTTCTCAAGCAATTAACAAGCTTGCTTGCATTGCAGGAAAAAAGATGACAATACATATCAAGGAACCACATGGCAGATCAAGTTCAAACTAGACAATGTCAACGAGGGTGAAACCTACAATTTGCGAGTGGCAATAGCATCTGCAGCTCTTGCAGAAATGCAGGTATATATACTACACTTCATGTTTGATCATTACGCGATCAAGTTCATTTTCCACATCCAATTCCATATACTGACTGAAAAATTGTATCATAGGTTCGGATTAACGATCCAAACACACGACGTCCTCTATTTTCTAGCGGACTAATTGGGAGGGACAACTCAATTGCGAGGCATGGCATTCATGGGCTGTATTGGCTGTACAATATGGACGTGCCAAGCGCTCTGCTCCGTCAAGGAGACAATACCATATATTTGACACAACCAAGGAGCGCCAGTCCTTTCCAGGGACTCTTGTATGACTATATTCGTTTAGAAGGTCCCCCATCTTCTGATTCCATAAGGACACTTTGAATTCGTTTTTTTTGTGAAAACTTACAGACAGAAATTACTATATATACATATATACGTATGCGATATAGTAAAATATTTCCTCATGCATTTGAAAGCTTGTTCTAGCATTTTCATTAGTATATATGTCAATTTAGCAATGACATTATGGTGCATATCCTCTCCATGCCGGACTTGTGCATTTTTAATGGCATATATATATATATATATATATATACACACACACACACTAGTGTATTGCTCGTGCCTATGACACTATAAAAAAAATTGTTAAACTGAATCATTTTAGAAGTGTGAGGGTAGGTGGATGTATGTGAATGTAGGTATGAATGTTGTGGGTGAATCGTGACCGTTAGATAGACGATCGAGATAATTATTTTAGACCGTAAACAACATATATATTTTGAATTCTAAGATTGATTTTTTAAACATTTTTGATCATTATATTATTATTTTTTTTTTTTTTTTTTTGAGAGAAATTCAAATGCAGTGCTTAAATGTAATATAAGAGTATATATATATTATCAAGTACTCAGATACACTTTGCTCAAGTCGGAGCTTGTACCATCCCCTTTGGGGCAAAGAGAGCAAAAGAGGAGGGTGGACAGAGTTTTCAAGGAAAGGGAAAAAACTTCTTATCTAATACTAAAATTAATAAAATATTATCAACTCTTTTGAAATTCATACAACATAAAATATATTTTGGCAAGTTAAATGATCTTTTTACCCATCTCCTCTTTCAGAAGCAATTTACATTTACGGAGTTAAATTCGAGAGATTAAATTTCCAAAAAAACAATATGAGTGTGTAATTTTTTTGTCACGATATATATATATATATATAAGAAAATAAATTTTGATCGAGTCGATTCCTTTTATAATTTGCAAGAGAATTTCTTCATATAATTTGCAAAATATGTGTCCATTTGAGTTGCTGACACGTTTTCATTGAAGCCGTTCAATGCATCCTTGGACCTCTATGATTTTTAAAAGGCTAAATTGGCTTCAATCAAACACTGTACTACATTGAAATATCCAATATATATATATATATATATAGCCAATTAATAATTTAACAAACAAAGAAAATAAAACTTCAGCCGTTGTATAACCCAACCATTTTGACAAGGATAATGATTTATACCGTAAAAGTTATCATTGAATATGTAATAAAAAGGTTATTCATTCATTGAATTGTAAAAGTGTAATAAATATTTGGATCACACTTATACTATATAAGGAAGGAGAGTGATTCAGTTCCAAATTTGGTGATAACTTCTGCCGTAACTATCATTACTCTTTTGACAATGGTTGGTCAAACACAAATCTCAATAATAAATTACCAAAAGTTTGTTCTATCCTATTTTGTGATTTTGGGGTGACCTGGAAATACTTTAATTTTTTTTTCAAAATGGAAATTTATTATTTTTAACCCAAAAAAAGGAAAAAGATGCATTCAATCAATGTATGGCTAAAAGATTAAATTAAAAATCTATCTACACATTGTTCATGATCTCATATTTTTTTGCTTTTGGATCTTTTAATGTCTACTATTGCAAATTGTATTTAATTCACCAAAATAAAGCATGTAGAAATTTATGAGTGAGATTACAATAGATAAAGGAAAAAGAAAAAATACTATTATATCTAGTTCAACTGTCAAGACAAATGTGTATACACACACACACGCGCGAACAATAACTTTCTTCACAAAATTATGGTGTGTCTAAGAGAAATCTAATCTATACCTGTACTACTATTAAAAGTAGAAAGGGGTTTTTGAATTTCAGTACAATATTTACTTTTTTTTTATTTCAGTACAATATTTATTTATTTTTTAATTAAAAAAAATAGAGACATAACCTAAATAAACAATTAAGAAAATAGACACAACCTAAATCAACTACAAAACCTTATAAAACATAAACACCTTATAGATTTGACTAACCATATGTATAATCATGTGTATATTATGTCAATCATTAAATATATGCCGAAAACAATTTTTTGAGTTTCAGTATAATATTTATTTATTTTTTATAAAAAAATAGAATATAACCTAAATAAATTACATAACCTTATAAAATACAAAGACATTGACACCAAACACCGCTCTCTTCTATAGCTCTATTCACTTCAACATTAATTTTCATGCATTTAATTTATGAGTTTTTTGGGTTTCTTTTGTTCAATATCATTGCTTGTTAAGGTTTGAAAATTTTTAATTAGCGTTTTCAAATTGAAATTAGGATTTTTCAATTAGGGTATCAAAATTAGAATTAGGGTTTTCAAATTGGATTTGGGATTTTTCAATTTGTTACTATGGTTGTGAAGGATATCTGTTTGTAATAGGTTCTATTAAAACTGAAGTCAAACTTTCCACGATGATGGTCACCAGAGAGTGGGTCCCGGTGGGAGTCCAAGCTGTCACAAAGGAGCCCACTGTTCTAGATGGATTGTAAGAAGAGGGGAGGAATTCGGTAGGAAAAAGGAGAATATCTGGGGTGTACTGGATACTGTTTTAAAAAGGTTCTTTTTATCCTGTCATTTTTGTCTCGATCCCGTTTCTTTATTTTTCTCTCACTAGTTATAGGCAAAAATGTCTTTTCTCATCAATGGTCGAGGTTTTGCAGCGGTAAGTATCTGTGGAGTAAGGGCTGAGATTGTATTTTTCAGAAAAGGGGATTCACTCACCTCACCCGGTTATCTTCTTTCCTCTATGACAGGCCAATCCATGATGCAAGGTCCTCATCCTAACTAGAAATGAGGCCCGTCATGGATTTAGCGTACCTTGAACTCCAGCCTCCGAACCCAAGCCCTTGGTTCCCCTAAGGCAGTGATCCGAGCTCTTACCCCCCATAGGAGTGCGGAGTGCCATGAGGTTTATCCGTAGGGAGGAACTTTTCGTAAAAAAGAGGTTTATCCGTAGAGAGGAACTCCTCGTAAAAATAGAGGTTGATCCGTAGAGCGGACCTCTGTGAGGTTTTATCCATAGAGAGGAGTGCCTCCTCGCTTTTGAAAAATTGATCCGTAGAGAGGATTTCTCATGATGTTTATCCGTAAAGAGGAACTCATCATCATTCGAGACTTATCTAAATGAAAGGAAAGAGACTCGTTTGAGGTTTATCCGTAGGGAGGAACTCCTCGGAAGGTTTTATCCGTAGAGAGGAATGCCTCATTGCCAAATGAAGGTTGATCCGTAGAGAGGACCTCCGCGAAGCTTCACTAGTAAAGAATGACTTGCCAAAGAAAGGCAATCACACCCTGAGGCGTGCCCTACATAATAAGGGAAAGAGCTTAATAGTAAACTTCTCTCACTAAAGGAGCTCGATTGAAATCCTCTATCCGAGGAGGGGCTCGATGGAGACTCTCTCTTCTCGGAGGAGCTCGATTGGAAGGAGAAGTCGTAGTAGGCCCATTGCCACGTGAAATTGCCGAGGGAGCTCGAAATGGAGGAAAAGTCATAATGGGCCCTGCCATGTGAACATACGTGGCAGACCCTAGATGGCCTGAATGGCCCATACCAACAATATCTTGTAAATTAAATATATAGTCCTCCATTAGCATAAGAAAATTTAGATTAATTTTTTAACTATTTTCCCCTTCGATAACTTCATACCATTTTTCGCCATCGGAATTTTGTTTATTTTTATTTTTATTTTTAATTTTACCTTTATTTATTTTTTATGCGGGTTAGGACTCTTATAAAGCCATTGATCGAAGAATTTTCTTTCCAATAAAGTAAAAGAAAATTTTGATAAAAGTCAACATAAGGTAACTCTAAAACCCAAGTGGCCAATTGTTAGAGGGGTATTCTTTGTCTCACATCAAATCTAAATGAAAAAGCGAATGGGTATAAATGGGTGGGTAGGTAACACTACCCAATAGCTTAGGCTTTTGGGTCGTTGGTAAGCGTCCAACTCGTTATAGTTGGTGTCAGAGTCAAACTTAGTTCTTAATCCGGTGACACGCCTAGCGCCCATCGGGTGGAGTCTGGGTTCGGGTTGTTACTGGGTCCTCTCATTGTGAGAGGGAATGGGTAGGCAGGGTGGTCCGACCACAATAAGGGCGTTGCGAGTTTGGGGGGGGGTTGTTACTGGCTCCTCCCGTTGTGAGACGAGTAGGAAGGGTGGTCAGACAGCAATGCCGGGGGGTTGTTATTGGTCCTCTCATTGTGAGGGGAAGATGGGTAGGCAGGGTGGTCCGACTGTAACGAGAGCTTTGAGAGGTAGGAAGGGTGGTTCAATCGCAACGCCAGGGGGTGTTACTTGATCTTCCTATTGTGAGGGAGGACAGAAAGTAGGGTGGTCCAACCGTAACGAGAGCGTTGCGAGTTCAGGTGAAAGAGAATATTAGAGGGGTTTTCTTTATCCCACATCGAATTCGAATGAAAAAGAGAATGAGTATAAATAGGGGTAGGCAATACTATCCAATAATTTAGACTTTTGAACCACTGGTAAGCGCCCGACCCCTTTGTATGATATGTTTACTATATTATCCTTATATATTATTCACAATGCATACATAAATTATCATGTATTGCACAAGAGTACAAGACTAAAAAAAAAAAAAAAAAAAGTACTATTACAAAAAATAATAATAATCTCCTATACATTGGGTTTGCTTTTTTTTAGAAAAAAAAAACACTAGGTCCAGACATAATTGTCTTCCATCATTGCCCCCATGCGAGTTAGCATTGGCTCAAAACTCTACCCAATAATTTAAGAAGATGTATAGGGCATTTCTGTCCATTCATCTTTTCCTTATTCTAATGAACGCCTATATAAGGCCAGAGCTACAAAAGTTAGGGTATAAAAGCCCCAAAATCTCTCCCTCGCTCCCTCTTTGCGCTCTCGAATTTCCGAACACTGGTCACTGCTTTCTCTCCTCTTCACATCAATTGTACTTTCGACTTGAATTACTCTGTCTCCATACATATATATATTTATATACATATATGCAGAAGATATTCATTATAAATGCGTACAATTTCTTGAGAATTAATAGTTGTTATTCAACATTTTATTGCAATATATCTTGCATTCTGCTTTGTGCATATATATATTTAGGTATTAAATTTATTCACTGTCCAGAAAATCATGGTAGTTTTGGTTTGATATAATTTGTCCGTTTAAAGTTCTGATACGTTTGAGTTTGTCAGATCTTGACAAGGAAGAAGAATGGCAACGTTCGAGCTGTACCGTAGGTCGACGATTGGGATGTGCCTTACCGAAACGTTGGACGAGATGGTTTCAAATGGAGTTCTCAGTCCTGAGCTCGCCATCCAAGTTCTTGTTCAGTTTGACAAGGTACACCTAAAGCTCCTTAAACATTGTAGTAAACTCTCTCTCTCTCTCTATATATATATATACATACAGTTTTTTTGTCATATGATTTATTTATTTTTTTATTGTTTACATTGTTGTATGGATTTCAGTCGATGACTGAAGCTCTGGAAACCCAAGTTAAAAGCAAGGTGACGATTAAGGTAATGGTTCATTCAGTAAGTTTTGCCTATTTTTATTATCACTTGGGAACAGAATCACTAGTCACATATTGGTGCAAGTTTAATTGATGGTGTTGAGATTTATGACGTGGTTTTTCTTTTTTTGATAAGTAATATATCATTGAAAGACGCTCAAAAGGGAAATGCAGCCCAAAGACAGAGAGACCAGCTATACAAACAGAGAATCTACAAAAGACATAATATCTCCCACAGATTTACAATTTCATCCATGTACCCAACAAAATAATGCATGTAGAATAGAGAATTTAAGCACCCAAGTCATAACCTCGACTCCATCAAAAGTTTATCTGTTCCGATCACACAATAACCCCCACCATAAGCAAAGGGGCACCAGTGCACCACCCTCCAAGCATCTCGGACTTGCCTCCTCACTGTACAACCTCTCCAAGCCTCAAGCATGCTCTTTGGGGATTTCGGCATGACCAAATGGACGCCAAAGAGAGCAAAAAATAAAACCCAACAGTCACGAGCCACCGGACAGTGGAAGAGAAGATGACTAACAGACTTTTCATCTTTCTTACACATGCAACTCCAATTAACAGTAGTCTAACCTCTCCTTCTCAGATAATCAATAGTCGATATCCTCCCTAAAGCTGCCGTCCACCCGAAAAAGGCCACCTTGAGAGGAGCCTTGGTGCACCAAATGGCTTTCCATGGGAAAGAAGACCCGTGATCATCCAATAAGCTCCTATAAAAGGAATGCACCTCAAAAGAACCATGTCTGGACTCCATCCAAAACCATTTGTCAGCCTCATCTCCTCCCACCTCCCGGTGACAAAACGGCCAAGAGGTCTTTAATATCTCCCAGCTCCCAATCCTGGACCTGCCTTACAAATTGAATGTCCCAAACCAACCTCCCATTATCAGAACAAAAGCAATCAGCCACCACCCATCCACAGTTATCTGAAATAGACACGGATAGATGGACTTGAAGGATCAGTCCCCACACCATACATCCTTCCAAAAGCGAACCCATCCTTATGAAGTGATTTTTCTTGAAAAAAATAAAAATAAAATTGCTCGCGGTAGTTAGCTACTTGCATTAGTTATAGATGAGCGAACAAAACACATTCGAAATGAGATTTCATGGTGAATTTCATGCTAATGATATTGTTTTAATTGATGAAACTAGATAATGAGTCAATGTCAAATTGGAGGATTGGAGGAAAACTCTAGAATTAAAAAGTTTAAGATAAGTAGAAATAAAGTTGAATATATGGAGTGTAATTTTAGTAAATCTAGAAATACAAATAAGGATATTGTAGATTAAGGATCAAGAGGTACAAAAAAGGTGAACATTTTTGTTATTTAGGCTCAATTATCCGTAATGAGGATGGACTTTGGCGCAACGGTAATGTTGTTCCATTGTGACTTGGAGGTTATTGGTTCGAAATCGAAAATAGCCTATCCATGCGGAGGTAAGGTTGTATATATCTGACCCTACACAGACCCCACAATGGCGGGAGCCTCATGCACTAGGCTAGCCCTTTTAGGCTCAATTATCCATAATGAAGGAGAATTTGGAGATGATGTTAATCTTAGAATCAAGGCACAGTGTATCCCGTTAAGATTGAAAGGAAAGTTCTATAGAATAACTATTAAACCAACTATTATTTATGGGACAAAATGTTGGGCAGATAGGAAACAACGCAAGCATAAAGTGTGTAGCAAAATTGCGGATGTGCGGTAAGACAAGAAATGATAGAATTAGAAATGAATACATTCGTGAGATGGTTAGAGTAGCACCAATTCGAGATACAATTAGAGGAAATCGGTTAAGGTGGTTTGGACATGTGAAAAGAAGACCTTTAAGCGTGTCAGTTAGGAAGATTGACGTGGTCCGCATTGAGGGTGATGCTTGAGGAAGGGGAAAACCGAAGTGGGTAGAGTTAGTAAGGAAGAATATGGTAGCATGTGGTTTGACTGAGACTATGACCTTACATAGAGCGGAATGGAAAAATCGGATTCATGTAGCCGACCCCAAGTAGTTGGGAAAAGGCTTTGTTTGTTGTATTTACAAAAAGTAAGTTTGACAAATAACGAGTGTTTATGCCTTTTAGCTATGCAACTCATGTAGTACTACTTTCTCTATTATTTTTCTTTTTGTTTCTTGTATGCAAACACTATCTAAAGTAGGTGCCGCCTTTGTGACCTAAAGGTAGTCCCCTGTTCAAACCGTACAGTACCTCACTTATAAAGTAGTGGTGGGATTTGGGTTCCATATTGTAAAAATTAAATAACTAATTTCAAATGTTTAGTAGGTTTTGTAGGCAAACATAAGTACCTATAAGTTGTACTAATAGAAAACATCATTTTTTTGGGCGTTGATGCAGATACATTTACATTTCTTTAATGTCTTTTTTTAATACATGTTCTGTTATTTTTATATCAATATATTTTGTATCTTCATTCTTATCTATGTTATTTAAAGGGATGGCAGGGGTCCGATTTGGGATGGGTATCTATTTCCTAAGTTTGTCTAGGAGATTGAGTCTTTTTCAAAATCCATCTTAGCCTTTGACTGGTTGGGTCGAGGTATAACAAAATTTTAGCAGGGCAGGTTCTTTAAATCCCGAATCTGCCCCAAACCTGAATCGGGTTCAGCACCTACTTCCAAACATACTATTCTATTTAATTGCTCCCAAATTCGTCCCATTAGGGTATGGACCAGGGGCGCGGTTGCCCTCCAGGTTAAATTATCATTCATAAATTATTCATCTTTGGATTAACATTGTTTCTATTTTGATTAGAGAATTGAATAGGACTCAAATAGTTGGGGTTATAAGGCTTTGTTAGCTGCTTTACAAGCTAAACATCGACTGATTGTGTATATCTCTGCTACATCTCAGCCTTTAAAAGAAACTAGTTGATTTTCCTATATAACACTTTAGTCTAATGGTTCTCGGGTTATGTTTCTTGCTTTAGGGTACAAGTTCAAGTTTTCTAACTTCCATCTTATAAAGTTTCCATATAAATCAAGAAAAGAAGGTTAATACATCTGACTCTCTTTTTCTTTGAGTTTATGCCTCTTTTATCTAATAGATCTCAGGGCTTGCTAGTACAACTTTTCTCAGAGTTTATGCCATTTTGTTATGTTTTTCTTTTCCTTTGCTATTTCAGACTCATGAAAGTTATATAGGCATGGGGCTGCCATTTTAGTACTAAATTCCACCCAAAATGTGCAGCATAGCCATGGTTTTCAAAGTCAGGCATGACTGTTATATAACGTGTCAAGACTGTTACCAAACCCTTTATGGATTGCGATTAATAGGATCGCGATTACGACACCTGTTACACCAACATCCAAGGTCTGTGAAACGTTCCATCTTTTCAATAGGGTAGCAGAAAACAGCAGATAAATTTCATTCAACATATTGGTAGTGCCAAAATTCTCTTAAGATAATATTAGGAACGGCTAATTCAAAACATTCTACCCTCCAGTTTCCCCCAAACAAAAAAGAAAAAACTAAAGGAAAAGAAAAGTTGTGATCATTTAAAAGAGAGATGATGAAACGAGAGAGTAAACAGTCAAAAGTCGTTTTAATGATATATTGTTCTACCACATGATGCTTGATGTTATGAATAAATCATGGTTTCCAATATACTAGTTATTGTTCATAATGATTAGCTACTCGCGCCATGTTATATTACTTTAGATTGTAGGTTGGTTTACAACATCCATCTTCACGTTGACTTCTCACAGAAAAATGCAGCTGGTCCTCCTTGACTAAGAATTACGCTTGTTATTATATGCAATGCATCCTAACTCATCATAAAAAGCTTCTCAATTATCTGGTAAGGTGAGAACTGATGCTCCTGTCATTACTTTTTAATCTGTTCAGAAGCCCTTTGTGCTGAAGTCAACCATTCAGAAGTATCTTCCTTCCAGCTTCCTTTGATGTGGATTCTGGTGTTGGCCATTCCATAAGAACTCAATACTTTCTTGAGATCAGGCTGAAGTCCATTTATTGAGAACAACAAAGTTAATTAAAAATCTTTTTGCCCAAGAAAACACTTCTTCATGTTCATAATAGAGTTTTTCCTTGCAAATAACCTTCATTACTTGAGGCAAGTGCACCAAATCCAGTTCTCTTGTCGGGCTGTATATCAATATATTCATCAAAATAAACTAGTACAACTAATTCCAAGAAAGGTTTGAGTATCAAGCTCATAACTTTCATGAAAGTGCTTGACATTTTATGAAGTCCTAATGGCATCAACAACCACTCATACAATATGTCTAGTTTGGTAAAGGTTATAAAACATAAATAAAAAAATGAATATAAATTGCTAAAAGTTTTCAGCAATGGATCAAATCAAAAACAATTGCACAGTATGCTATTAGCAAATTTAATTTAACGTATCAAAGAAGACATTCAAGCAAACATTTACATATTTTTTGAATGAACTATGTCAATCTTTATATGAAACTCTACGACTTTTAAGAGGTGTTAAACCTTTTTTGATTGTTTTGAGATAAGTTTGGGTAGCATCCACCTTAGACTAATAGCTTTAATGTCTCTATTCTTTTTCTTTTTTTACCTGACTACCCTTCTTTTTCATTTATTATTTTCCAGTTCTTCATCAGCTTTTAATACTTCAATTTGATCACCATGTATTGTTCTTGGGGAGTATACATGTCCTCTAGAAAGTTGTATATCCTTTCCTACCTTGTTTCTATTCTCTTTGTTTAACTTTAGTCCTCAAAGTGCGATCAGTGGCATTTGAATGCGTAGGTGGGTTTAAAGTTAATATCTCAACACTTCTTTTGAATACGTGTTACTCTAAGGCCATGTGGCCCATATCTTTATCATATGCCACAGTCTCCCTAAAGAAATACAAGCATGCTTTATAGCTATGACATCAAGACAAAACCTCATCATATTAATTATCACCCATAGGAAATTTGAGTAAACATTAGGAAGTCATTGTTGCCTCATTTCCTTTTCGAGACCGTGCCACTTTGTATAGATTAGGATGCCTCTCGATTGGCAATTTCAAGTTATCTATAGCCTTTATAGGAATAATTCACTGCTACCACCATCAAGGATGGCGTTGCTTACCTTTCCACCATGATATACTCGGTTTTGGAAATATAGAGGCACCTCCAAGCCTCTTCTTTACCTTGAGCTTACCTTTCCACCATAATATACTCGGTTTTGGACAATTTGAGGCACCTCCAAGCCTCTTCCCCTATCTTGTGTGTTGTCATGACTTATCACACTATTGGAGACTTCCCTTGTACTGACAAGACATCCACATCTTCTTCTTAATAGTTAGACTCATAAATTGGTTTCAATATTTCCTCCTCTTCATCTTCAAATTCAACCACTCTCTCCCTATGATGTGGGCATGCACAGGATGCTGGATGCATGTCCCCTTCCGCATAAGTTAAAGATTGGCAATTTTTCTTTTGAAGCTTCCGCCAGTGTTGTTTTGAGCTTTGAATCTCAAGATTTTGTTGCACTTTTCCTTACTGTCAATACCATCATTGTTTCTTACACTTGTCCAGCTATCTGAGGCAGCCCCTTGGTCAGTTCTTCGGTCTATTTACTCAATTCAAGCACCTTGGACAACAGTGTAGTTTTTTGAGTTGCACCACCACTGCATCCAGTTATAGGTTTTCCCACACTGAATGCCACTCACTCTATTTTGCCATTCCGGTATACAGTCGACTCTTCTAGGTTGAATAATTAATTATTCGCATCTCATCTCTAATGTTCTGATTCAAACCTAAGAGAATTTGAATCAACCTAAATAGATGGAATGTTAAACTCAAGTGTATTCTTGCATGACATATTCCTTTGCTATAAGTGGAATTTTTTCATATAAACGTGTTACACTGGAAAATAATTTCTTTTTTAGCTTTGTTTTTATAGTTCCCAATTGTTAATCTTTTGCTTGCTCATCAAGGACGATGCTCTTCAACTCTGTACCAACTTCGAATTTCAATGCCTTTCTACTTAATTTTCATGAATATCACTTCCCTCTTAGCTATGGTTCTCCACAAAAAATAAATTTCTAAATTTGCTTCCCCATGCAAATAGTTTCTGCTTGCAGTTTGTCAAAAATCAATTATTGATTCCTCCCTGGTTTAAATTGAGTGCTCTCTCCCCTCTCTCCTTAAATCCACCACCACGTTTAGGTTCAGTCACGCCCCGAAATCTGGACCACCGGGACTCCCCCGATTTGAGCCTGAACTCCGAGGAAATGAGGTGTCATGATCGCCCGATCGCCACTCCACGACCCGAACAACCATGACAAATACTACCAATATTACCCTTGGTTCCTATTTGGATCACCGAACTCATTACATACAACAGAAGTCTTTACATTTGTCAAATACATCAATCCCTCACCAGATATACCACAATGATCAACAATCTAAGTTGTGATCTCAAGTCTAGCGGAAGCCTTTCTCATACCCTTATTACAATGTGTACATGCATACATATGCGGTTCGAGTCTATTATACGTGTCCTTTATTAAAAACAAGCATGCATAAGCCTTTTTAAAACACTAAGTGGGAACCCATTTCGCATGATTGAAATGCATCTTTCGATTGTGTGAAGTGCATTTCGATCAATCGAAATGATGGTTTCGCATGATCAAAAATCTTGCATGATCGAAGTACTTGCGAAGTGTTATCAAGATTCCACTAGAATTTGACCGAACTTCCATCAAAAATTTCGCAACCAAGTTCGCATAATTAAAGGCATTTTGATTGAGCGAAATAGAGGTTTCGCACAATCGAAATCCTCAAACACTGATACTCTGCAGAATTTTTCTATGTGTCATTCTCACACTTTGGTTCCCATTTTAGCATACATACCCTCCATTGTACCGATACGTCAACGCAACCATTCTCACAAGTTTATACATGTAAAAATAAACATAAATGAAAAATTATCATTTAAATTGTTTAGCATCTACCATGCTTACAATATAATGAAATCATAAGGCATAAACAATACATATTCTCGAAATATAAATAGTCCTTACATGTTCACCACATGCATATAGTCTACAATTCAGACATGCATTCAAATAAAACGTTTTAAGTCTTTAAATGAAATCAATATTACTCCACGCCAACTTTATCGTTGGGGAGACTCCATCACCTCCTTTCTGTTTTCTGAAAAGAGTTAATACTTGTGGGATGAGTTACAACGCGTTCAGTAGGAATGTCTAAAACACAATTCCGCAAGTTCCGTTAATACCATATAAACATACATTTGCATTTAGTCATGTTAAGCAAATGTCTATACATCACAACCATATTATAAGCAATTTACAATGTAACATGATATGCATAACTCCCTAATACTCTCCACACATTTATTGGGTTCAGTTTTACGGGCCTCCCAATCCCACCTAACCGAGTCTCCTTTACCGGATCACCCCATCGTAGGACTCCGTTTTAGGGAGTATCCTCATCCATCTAATTGGAGCTTCTTTATCGGATCACTCCACAAGGGTTACCTTTACTAGAATACCTCGCCTTTAAGTGGACTTTACCACTCCAAATGAACTCACCACCCTCACTGTGTTTCCCAATGAATTAAGATGGATTCAAAATGCTCATATTAAACTTACACATGCAATTCAAGTTAATGTAACATTTGATTGTCATGCTTGCACATTTTCCAAATAAACATCACATATTCTCACATTGAACATGTTTCACATATTGCACATTTCATATCACTTAGATAGACAATTAAACATGTTTCACATTTAAACATGCTTTCAAGACATTTTATCAAGCACATAAGTGTCACCTTCACAATTATACATGATTACACATACTGGCTCACAATTCAACCTCAACATGCTTATATAATTATCTAAGGCAATTATAAACATGTAATTACATCATTAAACATTGATAAATCACTAAGTAGTATAATCTAGCATGCTTTAACCTTGAAAGACATCTAATTATACCCACATAACCAATTGGTTGCCATAAACAACCAACATACTCACAAAAACCCCGGATTTCATTGGTTAGGCATCCCTACCTCAATTTGGAAGAGCTTCCAAATGTTTTTCCAATTTCTCACAAGAAAATCAACTTTCTCCGAATTCGATTCCGAACGGATCAAACTCGAGTCCTCAATACATAGACCTTCTTCTTCTTATTCGGCGCCTTCTAATAATCGCTTCAAACCTCTCAAAATCAATGGAGAAGTGAAGAAGAAGATATTATTCTATATAGATATATATTGCTCTCTCTATGCGGCTGATGAGAATGAGAATGAATTCAAAAATTCTCTACTTTGTTATTTATAGCCCTAGGTCACCTATTTACGAAATGTCACTAGTCTTTCACTAAACCTTCCCAGACTTCGTTTTCGATTTCCATAACTCCTACGGACACGAAATTAATTTCATAGTGTATCAAATGTTTTATTTAAGCTACTCTCCAAATTTGGTGTCATTCCGACACTTTTGGATTTTCTGGGCCGGCGGGGTTCGCATCCCGGGTCCACTTGACCTGAAAAAGTCAACTTTTGTCAAACGCTCCTAAAACTTTCCCGAATACTTATAAAGGTCTTTAAATATGTATTTTACATTTAAAACACATTAATAGTCATTTATATGCATTTAAATGAAATAAAAAGAAAACCGGCTAAAAATGATCACGGTTCTTACAAGTTCCTTCTCAAGTCCTTGTCATTGAAGAAATTAGTGTTTTTCGAGATCAGAATCTTTGGTCTCATGGCCAACTTTCAGTATACCCAAGAGGTCATGATTGCTCTCCTTTACCACGATTGGGGCCACTATATGTTCCTTAGATGTAGAATTTGAACAGTTAACAAAAAAATCCACAAAAATGCTTCTTAACTCTCTCACCTTGGTGGTTTGGACTTGCTGTCTCTTGCTCTGCGTCCTGCCATAAAGAACCATCTACATGTATTGAATTTTGATCTGATATTAGATTTGGTGTGAAAAATATAGAAAATCAATGGTAATTCAAGAAAAAATAATCAAGAATGCAATAGTCTAAAGGCAATGAGACCCGGGGAAGTTTTGTTTACTAATTCTTAAGGAGTATAACAAGGAGCTATATACATTCTGTAAATTGTATTTATAGTGCATAGGCAACCTATTTGCCACAATAAAATAAGAGACGTATTCATACCCTCAAGAGACCGAAGCAGGATACGCTCTTGATCCTTTGTTCCTTTCCCCACCAGTTTGGGAATGCAACGAAGAGCCAGGGGTTGACATTCCGCTGGCAGCTGCTGGAATAGCAAGGGCGGAGGATAATAATTTCAGCTCTTCAGTGGCAGTGGTTCAGGGAGATAGAACTATGAGAAGTGCGAAGGAAATGGGAGAGCTGATGGGTCTAACGTTTGTTAGAGAGGATGGGCTTGACCTTGAAACTTTTCATTCTCTAGTGCAAGAATGGGATCAAACCAATTGCAAAAAGAGCTCGTCTAGGAAGGGAGAGAGAGAACTCAGAAATCTGATATCATATGTGAATTATGATGGGAGAAACGGTGGGAGGAGCGAGAGGAGTAGTGGAGGTAGGAGGGGAGAGGGGAGGGGAAAAGAATTGGTGTGTTATGAAGCTTAGAATAGTGTCGTGGAATGTCCGGGGGCTAAATGATCCGGATAAAAGAAGAGTGGTAAAGTCCTTAATCCGTAAGTGGGAGGCACACATTGTTTGCTTGCAAGAATCCAAGATTGTTGATATGACGGTTGGTCTGATAAGGAGTCTTTGGGGAGGTAGATTCATTGATTGGGAGGCCCTTGAAGCGGTAGGGTCGTCGGGGGGAATCGTGATTCTTTGGGATAAGAGGTGGGTTTCAAAAGTTGATTCGTGGAAAGGGAGGTCTTCTTTATCCCTGAAGCTTTCTTTGGAGGAGGATGGATCCCGATTAATTTTCTCCGGGGTGTATGGACCAGTGGGGGGCGTGGAGAGGAGAGGGTTGTGGGAGGAATTGGAGTCTGTTAGATTGAGGTGGACAGGCCCGTGGTGTGTGGGAGGTGATTTCAATGAGATAAGAGATCCTAGCAAGAGATCTTCAGGGGGGAGAAGAACGCCAGCGATGTGGGAGTTTTCTGAATTCATCAATGATCATCAGCTTATTGACCTTCCTATGGAAGGAGCTCGATTCACTTGGTCGAGTGGGAGAGAGCATCCTACCCTCTCTCGTCTCGATAGATTCCTTATTTCGAATGAGTTGGAGGAGAAGTTTCCGGATGTAGCTCAAGTAGCCTTGGCTAGAGCGGTGTCGGATCACATTCCCATTATTCTGGATTGTGGTGGGTTGAGCAGAGGGCGATCTCCTTTCCGGTTCGAAAACATGTGGTTGAAAGCGGAGGGTTTCAAGGATAAAGTCTAAAATTGGTGGACAAGCTATGATTGCAGGGGCAACGCAAGCTACAGATTGGCATATAAACTAAAGCGGTTGAAAGAAGATATCAAAAAGTGGAACAAAGAAGTCTTTGGAAATCTCAATTGGCATAAGAACAGAGCCATATCAGAAATTTTAGAGTTGGATCGAAAGGAGGGGGAAGAGGGCCTTAGTGATTTGGAGATTTGTAGAAGGGAGGAGTGCAAGGCCGAGTTCGGGGCAATTGCAATGATGGAGGAAATTTCCTGGAGACAGAAGTCTAGAGCATTGTGGTTGAAAGAAGGAGATCGGAACACTAAATTCTTTCACAGAATTGCGAATGCTCGTCGAAGGGGAAATCATATAGGCAGGATCATTGTTGATGGGAATCTGTTATCCAGAGCAGAGGACATTCAGAGAGAGATTGTGACTTTCTATCAACAGCTTTACACGGAAAACTCTAGGCACAGGCCTTTGTTGGGAGGTCTTGAGTTTGCAGTTATTTCAGAGGAGGATAGGGTTTGGGTGGAGAGACCCTTTGAGGAAGAGGAAGCGGTGGAGGCTTTGAGAAACTGTGCCGGGGATAAAGCTCCTGGGCCCGATGGCTTCACGATGGCTTTCTTGCATCAGAATTGGGAGGTGGTTAAGGCGGAAGTGATGGAGTCCCTTTCTGAGTTCCACTCAACAGGGTACTTTGAGAAAAGCCTCAATGCATCCTTCATCGCCCTTATCCCAAAGAAGGGCGGAGCTGTAGATGCTAAGGATTTCAGGCCAATTAGTTTGGTGGGGGTTATCTACAAGGTGTTCGCCAAAATTCTCGCTAATTGGTTAAAGAGAGTCTTGGACATGGTGATTTCAGATTCACAGAACTCCTTTGTGGTAGGTAGGCAGATTTTGGATTCTGTGCTGATTGCAAGTGAGTGTGTGGAGGCAAGGGTCAGAAGTGGCCTTCCTGGAATTGTGTGCAAGTTGGACATTGAAAAGGCTTACGACCATGTAAGTTGGGATTTTCTTCTGTATTTATTAGAGAGGATGGACTTCGGGTCTAGATGGAGAAGATGGATACATCAATGTATTTCAACTGTTAGGTTCTCTATTTTGGTGAATGGATCCCCAGCTGGTTTCTTTCCTAGCTCTCGGGGACTGAGGCAGGGAGATCCGTTATCTTCTTTTCTGTTTATCATCGTGATGGAAGCCTTCAGCAAAATGATGAAAAAGGTTGAGGAGCTAGGGGTTATCCGAGGTTTTCCAATAGGGAGAGAGCCCAACCATTTAGTGGTGTCTCATTTGCTTTATGTAGACGATACTATTGTTTTTTGTGATGCAAGGGAGGATCAGCTGAGACATTTGAAATTCATTTTGATATGCTTTCAGGCAGTTTATGGCCTGAAAATTAACATCTGAAAGAGCGAGTTGGTCCCTGTTGGGGAAGTGGCCGGAATTCACGAGTTTGCTACTATCTTGGGATGCGGAGTTGGCTCTTTTCCGACTTCTTACTTGGGAATGCCGTTGGGAGCGTCGTCGAGAACAGTCTCCACATGGGACCCTGTCATAGAGAGATTTGAAAAGAGGCTTGCAGGTTGGAAAAAACAGTACCTATCGAAAGGAGGGCGGCTTACTTTAATGAAGAGCACTCTTTCGAATCTTCCAACTTATTTTCTGTCCTTATATCCGATGCCGATGGCAGTTGTGAGGCGGCTCGAGAGGATTCAAAGCAAGTTTCTCTGGGGCGGATTAGGGGATGAGTTCAAATACCACCTAGTGAGTTGGGGGAAGGTGTGCACTCCGATTCAAAAAGGGGGCCTGGGAATAAGGAGGTTAGAAAAATTTAACAAGGCTCTTCTGGGCAAATGGCTTTGGCGCTTCGGAGTTGAGAGGACCAGGCTGTGGAGGAGGGTTGTGGCATGTAGAGGTGGAGAAGAAGCTGGCGGGTGGAGGTCATCGGAGTTGAACCTTCCGGTGGGAGTGGGGGTTTGGAAAGGCATTCGGAAAGGATGGGATGAGTTTTCCAAACACATTCGCTTTAGAGTAAGAAATGGGAGACATATCAGTTTTTGGGAGGACATCTGGTGCGGGGATCTACCTTTGGCCTGTAATTTCCCTAGACTCTTCAGGATTGCATCGAATAGACAAGCCTTAGTAGCCGACTGTTATGAGCTTGATAGCGGACGACTGTCTTGGGTTGTGAGCTTTCGTAGGGCTTTTCAAGACTGGGAGCTTGTAGAGGTAGCGGAGCTGCTAACCACTTTGTATAGTCACGTGCTGGAGGGAGAGGGGATGGATGAGATGGTGTGGATGGGATCCAAGAGGGGAACATTTGAGGTTCGTTCCTACTATAGACTCCTTTCGGATCTCACGAGTCCCAACTTTCCTTGGAAGGCTATTTGGAGAACAAAGGCCCCTTTGAAGGTGGCCTTCTTCACTTGGACAGCTATCGTGGAAAAGATTCTTACCATTGACAACCTTAGGAGAAGAGGCCGTTTTATGATAAATTGGTGTTGTATGTGCAAGAGGTCAGAGGAAACTGTGAATCATCTTCTTCTTCACTGCACAGTGGCGAGGGACGTTTGGTCCATGTTCTTGGTTGCGTTTGGTATGGACTGGGTGTTTCCTAGATCCACGAAGGAGATGATAGAGGCTTGGAGAGGGTGCACAGTGGATAGCCGAGCCAGGGATGCTTGGAGGGTCACTCCCCTTTGTTTATGGTGGGGTTTGTGGCAAGAGAGGAATAGGAGGCGCTTTGAGGACGTGGAGTCTTCTATTTGGTCTCTCAAATACAATATTTTATCTCTTTTATTTTTTTGGGTATACGGGAAAAATTGTACATCGGATGGTCAAGTAGTGGACTTTCTAGATAGCTTAAATCTATAGTTGGCTGTTTTTGTTGTTCTTCGGGTTCGCTCCCCTTTGAGCGTCTTTTAATGAATTTATACTTATCAAAAAAAAAAGTTAAAAGCAGATAGAACCCATTTTTTGATGGGCATGCTTAGCCCGGCTAGGCCTCTTGGTTGCTCCTACACTAACCTTTTGACAGCTTATTGTTTTACTGATTTTCAATTAGGAATATAAGAAGATCTAACGCACTAAATAAATCTAAGATAAAGTATATTTTGTATTCATGGTAGTATTATCAGTAATCTGCTATTATACCAGGGGAAAACCCTTTGTTTTGGTGTTTGGTGTGTCCTTCCTTGAGTTTGGCGGGCCCTATCTCGAGTACTGCCATTTAGCAGTATGAAAAGTTTTTACTTTTGATGGGTTAAAAGAACTGAAAAGAGATAATGGGACATAACTGAATGCAGTAAGAAATATGACGAGGAACGGCACTATGCATGTAAAGTGCCCCCCGCACCCCACCACCACCACCACCACCCCACCAAAAGAATTAAAAAAAACACACACCACTGGGTTATGCCAAATACCACAGTGAGCATGCTTGAGGCTTGGAGAGGTTCTATAGTGGGGCTCAAGCTACAAGCCCGAGATGTTTGGAGGGTGACTCCCCTGTATTTATGGTGGGGCTTGTCCCTGTGTTTATGGTTGGGCTTGTGGAGGAAAAGGAATAGGAGGTCCTTTGATAGAAAGGAAACTCCTATTCTTAAGTTCTCTATTATTGGTTCTTTATTTTTTTGAGTTTTTGGGAGATATTGTAAATCTATGGTGGAAATAGTGGATTTTGCGGATATGTTAAGAGCTTAAGTCACTTTGGTCCCTGTGCAGTTGTTCTTGGGATGGTCCCCTTTTGAGGGTGTTTAATGATATTTTACACATTAAAAAAAATGTAGTTATTGGATCTATTCGACTGACATCTGAGATGAGGTATCTGACTTTATTTAAAGGTCTTATGGTTTACTTTGTCCAATGCTCAGGCCTTGCTGCATCATATAGTAGGAATTTTCCAACCATTTAGGTTCAATTGATGGAGCCAACAACTTATTGGCTGCAAGGACCCCAAATACCATTTTAATGTGACACACATAGCATGAAAATATTTACCTCTGTGTTGCAACAATATTTATCTGCTTCAACATATAAAAATAAAATCATGTTTGATAGTACAAGCCTAGTTAGTAAATTCGCGAATGATACGCGTACGTACGTTTTTTTAAAAAATACTTCTGTTTGCCATTCACTCCTAAAAGATATGGTAAAATATGCGTATTTTAAGTTGAAAACGTATAAAAATCTTTAATTTGTCTCTCGTACTAGCAACGGTTGTTTAATTCGCCTTATATCCCAACTATTTCTAAGTTTAAACCGCATTTCCAAGTTTAAACCGTATAAAACTCTTTGATTAGTCTATTCCAACTATTTCCCAAGTTAAAATTGTCTACCATAGAAGAAGTGACCGTTTAATTAACCTTATTTCCCAATCCCTTTCATTTCATTTCATTTTACAATCATAATTGGTAAGTCTTATATCTCAACATTTTTCCATTTTCTTTAACAAATCCTAATTTCTAAGCCCATTGTCTATTGAAGATCAACAGTGTTTAATTTAAGTAATGAAATTTTATGAATTTATGTCTTAATGACATACAATTGTATAGCAATATATATGTACACAAACTTTCTAATTATGGATTATTTGGAAATTTGGAGAATGAAATTAGATTGTTAGAGATTTTATATATATATATATATATATATATATATATATATATTTTGTGGTTATGGATTGTTTGGAACATTGTTAATTTTTTTTTTAAGTTTATGGATTTTATGATAATTGTGACAATGTCAATTTGCATGAAATAAAAATTTATTTTTATTATTTGTTACATTTTATTTTATTGCTTTTACTTTTATGAAGATATGATATATAAAAAAATAAATAACATGTTTATAGCCGAATTTTTTGTTCCGAATTTTTAACACATACAACGTATTACACGCATATGTATTCGTATTACGTTTCCGTTTTTTATAGCCGAATTTTTGTAATGTATTTTTTTTTTTAAATCGAATTATACTCGTACGTTTCTGAATCCATCTTTTTCTCATACCGTATTTTACTAACTATGAGTACAAGGACCAAAACTTCAGTTTTGATAGAGAATTAACAAAAGGTCCATGATCTAGACCTAGAGAGGGGGGGGATGAATAGGTCATGTTTGCTGCATTAACTAACTTTGACTACTTTTCAATTTTTAACTAAATCACCAATAATTTAACATAAATCAGAACAAATAAACTGAAAATCTATCAATCTATCCCATGAACATATCACATCAATGATATAGAAAGTTATTGTTACGACTAGCCCACACCATGTAGATATTGTCCGCTTTGTACACTCTCCTCTCAGTGCTCACAATTTTTTTCAAAACGTGTTTACACAGTTAAGAAATGTCCACACATATAAGTGTCATCAAATCTCTTCTCTTGGGCAACGTAGGACGTCACAATCACCCCCTCTTGGGACCCAATGCCCTCGTTGACCGGTCTCTCATGAGCTTGTGCACGCTCCCCCTATTTTCGGCTAAGGATTGGCTTTGATACCATTTAGTGGTCGATACACTCTACCCTCCTAAAAAAAATTTGTCCTCGAAATTTGTGTACCTTATTTCAAGTTGACTTTGGAGTAGTATCCTCCAGTCTAGGTGGTACAAATACAAAGACTCTAGCTCCACCTTATTGCTTCTTTGTGCTCTGAGTCCCCTATTGTCCACTTAGTTGACGTTTAGGGCAAAATCCAGTTGTGTGTTCTCTTTCCTTACAGTAATGGCAATTACCCCGAATAGTATAAGGCCCTGTTGTCTTTGCATCTCCCACAGGCACAACAACTTTGGACACTAGTTACTCTTTGTCATTTTCCTGGCTGTTGTTGACCTTGTCTATTTATAGGACCCTTACCCCTCTGATCTTGTTTCTGTTCCCTCTATCTTCGGTAAGACTCATTATCCCTCTCTATCACCAAAGCTTTGTCGACTACTTTTGCACAAGTGTCGACTCGATGCCCCACTACTGACTTTCAAATTGAAGGATGCAATCCTTTTTCAAACTTTCGTACTCTACGCAACTCATCAGTCAACATCTGTGATGCAAAGCGGGACAAATTTCGCCTCATATTGGCTAACAATCAGAGTAGTTCCCTGTGCTAATGTTAGGAACTCTATTTCCTTTTGCTCTATAATTGTTATAGGGATATATTTCTTAGTGAATTTTGCCTTAAAAGTCTCCCAAGTCATCACCTCCACATCCTCCATCCGAGTCACTGACTCCCAACAATGGTAAGCACCTCTAGATAGTAAAAATGCTACCAATTTCTGCTTCTGAACCTCTATACATGTCATTAGTCTGAGAGTCATCTCTACATCAAGGATCCACTTGTCAGCCTCTAGCGGATCCACTGTCTCATTGAAGGATGTAGCACCAAGTCTCCGAAGCTCCCTAACCATAACAGACAAGGTCACAGCTCCAGTCGGTTGCACAGGAGCCATTACTCCAGCTACTACTTGTGGTGGTGGAACCTCCTCTAGCTCTCGTCTGCTGATTATTACGCTCCAACATCTCTAAATGATCGGTCAGTGCTCTAAACATCTCCATTATCTCAGCAGTACTAGGGTTACCAGTCGGTGCTGAAGAAGTACCGGTTGTTGTGCCACGGTTTACGGTGCCAAAGCCTGTGCCCTTACTACTGCTTCCACCTCCTCCAGCCATTTCCTTCAATAGGAAATCAAATTGATTAGTCCTATATATTACAACTAACGATAACAACTTGAATCAAGACCCCAAATACTCCTAATTCAGATAATTGTTGAGAAAATAAGCCTCCAATCACGTACCACCAAATATTACGATGTGACGATAAGTAAACAATCACGAAGCAATTTGAAAGAACACACCAAGAATTATATGTGGTTTGGCTAAACAAGCCTATGTCCACGGAGAGCCTGATTTCACTATATAGATTGTAACATTACAAATTGAAGAATTGTACCAGCACACTCAACTCTCAACCATTAACCCTTGTACATCCAATTTCACTCAAAAGGAACTCACAAATTCTAAACAAGAATTCTCTCTCTAAGTGCCCTCTCAAAACAATGAAAGTGACCTCTTAATTTAAAAGAGAGTATTGCCTCTTTTTTTCTTATAAATCTCAACCTATAACATAGGTAACTATTTATAGAGCCGAATTCCTTGGTGGAAAATGATTACAATTCCTTAATGCCCAAGACTTGCCTAACAAGAACTTTCTTTCCTTGAGACCAAGACTTATCTGCTAAGAAATTACATAATAAGATACAACTCTCTAATGGAAACCTAATCACAATAGGAATTTGAACCAACCCAACAAAAACAACGGTTATGAACAATAGGTTTCACTTAAACCTAAGCTTTGTTAGAGTTCGATATCCTGAAAAGATCTTATACCTAAGCTTTGATATTATTTGTCACGACCCGCCCACACTGTGGGAATGGCTAGAGGAGGTGGAAGTAGTGGGGCACAGTCTGTGGCACAACGGCCGGTACTTCTTAAACACTTGTTGGTATAGTGGTAACCCCGGTACAGCTGAGATAATGGAAATATTTAGAGCACTGACTGATCGTTTAGTGATGTTGGAGCGTGCTAATCAACAGACGGAAGTTAGGGGAGGTGACCCAACACAACCAGAGTGAGTTGGGATAGAGGCACTAGCTCAATAGGAGAGAGTTAGAGAAGAGGTTCCACCACCATAGGTAGTAGCTAGAGTGGCGGCTCCTATGCAGTCAATTGGAGATCTATCTTTGTCTGCCATGGTTAGGGAGCTTCGAAGATTTGGTGCTACATCTTTCAGTAGGACAGTGGATTTATTAGAGGCTGACAAGTGGATCAGTGATGTAGAGAAGGCTCTTAAACTAATGACATGTTTAGAGGTTCGGAGGTAGAAATTTGCGGCATTTTTATTGTCAGGAGATGCTTACCACTAGTGGGAGTCAGTGACTCGGACGGAAGATGTGGAGGTATGACTTAGGAGACTTTTAGGATGAAATTCACTAAGAAGTATATCCCTAGGACAGTTAGAGAGCAAAAGGCAATGGAGTTCCTATCATTAGAGCAAGGAACTACTACGACTGTTAGCCAGTATGAGGCTAAATTTGCTGAGTTATCCCGCTTTGCACCTCAGATGATGAGCTGACTAGAGTACGGAAGTTTGAGCGTGGATTGCATCCTTCTATTAGGAAGTCAGTAATGGGGCATCGAGTCGACACTTATGCTCAAGTAGTGGACAAAGCCTTGGTGATAAAGAGTACCGACGATAGAGGGAACAAAAACAGGATCAAAGGAGTAAGGGTCTTATACAGGGTCAGCAACAGTATGGGAAATGACAAAAGGTAACTAGTGGGGACCAGTTCGGAGCTGTTGTGTTTGTAGGAGAGGCGTAGAGAGCGGAGCCTTGTACTTTTTGGAGTAATTGTCATCTTTGTAAGGAAAGAGGACACACAACTACATTTTGTCCTAAACGTCAACTAGGTGGTCAACAGAGAGCTCAGAGCACAGAACAGCAACAAGGTGGAGCTAGAGTCTTTGCACTTGTACCACCTAGACTGAAGGATGCTACTCCAGAGTTAACTTGAAATAAGGTACATAAATTTTGGGAATGAAAATTTTTTTGAGTGTAGAATGTAACGACCACTAAAATTATAATATAAAATAATGATTGTTTAAAGGGGTAAAATTGTGAAATAATAATTAAGTATTTAAAATAATAATAATAATAATATAAATATAATCCTAATCTGAATAGGAGAGTCATCTGATTAGGGAGACTATATATACATATATAGGGTTGTCTGCAAACCCTAGGGTTATACAATACAAACCGGTCTACCGTCTTGAAGAGAGAGAATTAAAGGAGATTAGAAGAACTTGCAAAACTACCAGGTAAGTGATATTCTACTGATTTACAAGAATTTTCATGTCTTAGTAATGTATAGAATTTAAATTAATTAGTTGATAGATAAGAAAATACTCTTTATGTATATATATATATATATATACTGGTGAATATAAATATGTTGGAACAATCAACAAGTGCTATATATGTGTGTGTGTTTGTGTGTGTGTGAGTGCTTGTGTTTATATGCGGCAGGAACCATGTAATATAGATGTGTGGATATATTTCCAGTAAGTGGAGGATTGTGACTTCTGCATGGCCGAACAAGGATTTGGGCAAGATTTACGTTACATCCTAGTGGAACACTTTGAACCTATGCATGTGGGTTGTGTATGGATTAGAACACAACCTGGATTTGCACTTATAATTATTTTCGAAGATTTAAAATTTAGTACACCCATGATCTTGAGATTATTTTAATGTCTATTAGGATTATATGGTTGTGTGCAATTCCAATCGAGCTCGTGTAGGCTCACCTAGCCAATTTGTTGGAGGCAGGCCCGGGTGGTACATTACCCACCACCTCTGGTTCAGTGGTCGGTGAGTTTGACAGAGCACTCAGGACTCTCGCAAGAGTGGTTGCTGGCTTCTCAGATCATCGGCTAAAAAAAGCATTATGAATGTTTGCCTGCCTTTGCTTGGAAGGGTTGGATAAGGAGCCTCTCCTCGAACTGGTCTTGCATAGTATGACATTTATACAATTCTTCATAAATGAATAAGGCTACGAGATAGAAACATAATATAATCTAAAATCAACAAACCTTGTCCACATGGCTCAACTAGCACACTAAAGTATAAATTTATACAACTCGTCATAAATGAATAAGGCTACGAGATAGATCATTATATAATCTAAAATCAACAAACCTTGCCTGCCTCTGCTTGGAAGGGTTGGATTAGGAACCTCTCCTCGAACTGGTCTTGCATAGTATGACATTTATACAACTCATCATAAATGAACGAGGCTATGAGATAGAAACATTATATAATCTCATCATAAATGAATGAAGCTACGAGATAGAAACATTATATAATCTCGTCATAAATGAATGAGGCTATGAGATAGAAACCTTGTATAATCTAAAATCAACAAACCTTGTCCACGTGTCTCAACTAGCACTAAAGTATAATCAATCATGAGCCAATTCCTTCTCATCTAAAAATAACAATGGGCATTTTCAACACCTTCAAATTATAGAAACATCTAACATTTCTAGGTATTAGCCAATTCGATCACTCTCAAATCACAAGTGCATCCAATTCGCCTAGTGGGAAAATCAATTTCAATTACCTCCCAATCATGACCACATTTTTTTTTTCATCTGGTTGACTAGGATGGTACAAGGCTACTGCCTGATCAACCACAAGGCTTTTAAGTGGTCTTCCAGATGATCCATGTGATGTGGGATGTCACAAAAAATTTCATGTGAAAACCCCAAAAGAGAAAAATCACGGTTCAGTCGGATCAAATTCACTATATGAAATAGATATTAAACTAGGTTACCCCAGTTTTCTCTTGACACAGACTGATACACCAAACTCACTCAGAGTCTCCAGGCACACAGTCCACTCCATCCACAAATTCGGCAATCTACTTCTTCAATAGCTCTTTAATCTCCACATTAGTCGTCCAAACCAATCTCAAATGAGTAGGTTGATCGTGTTGAACTCTAATTCAGCTCAGCAGTAGTGGATCAACACATGCATAAAGACCCACTAATCTATATGCAAAATGGTTGATGAATGAAAAACAAAATTATATGCACTCAAAAATAACCTCACACAATAAATTGTTTTCTGTTGTATGTATCTACCATATCCTCCGTGTCTCTGGTTTTCTGAAGTATTTATAGACAAAATAAGTAGTAAAGATTAGGATTCTAGTGTTTTAATCACAATAGGAAACTGCTTTTCCAAATGATTCGATTGATCGAGTTCCGATGTCGATCGATCCACATAATTATAATTGCATGAACCGTAATTTGGTGAGTGCATGTATGTGTGTCAAATTACCTTTATACCATTGGCTTTAATGATTAACGTTCTACCCTTGATTGTAACTTCATTTCCAATTTTGTCCTTGGACAAGAGGTAACTATCTTGACACTAACTTTCAATAAACTAACTGAAACTAAAAATAGAATTACTGATCTTGTTTTTATCACAAAATATGTCATTCTAAGCTCTATTGACCTAACAATCTCCCCTTTGACAAATTCGTGACAACCATTAAAAAAACTTCATAATACAATACAACTGAAATCAAACATTGATATAGGCTGCAAAATAAACAGAGGCTATAGCCAATTCATTAAATCAATGTGTGAGAAACCTATAAACCAATCATAAAAATAAATGTAAGACAATAAGAATTGAACAAAATAAAATAAAATGCCCTTAACATATGCATAACAGACCAAACATAATCAATCAAGGTAAACATGTTAAGATAAGCATAATTACTCAATCAAAACATCCATTCTATTCCTTTTTGTCACAAAATTGACAAATTAAGCAATATTTAAGAGAGAGACATATAAACAAACTTACTATTTCATTACTTAAAGAAGAAATACACCAATCCAAAAGTGTATTAAAGCTCTAACCAAGTCTTGTTGACTTGTACAAAATTTGGAGCATGTAGACTAAAAATTAAAACATAGATCATAATCATAATATAACCATAAAGTGCTAGATATATAGAGAAAAAGAGAACCACTAAGGATTGTTACTACCACTACTGCCACTTGATCCGGCACCTCCATAACTTCTAATCATGTCTTCAATTCGACCCATGTCGTGATGAATGTTTTGCAAGTATTGGAGGAGCTCTTGAGGAGAAACAACATCTAGCTGTTTGTTGAGCATCCATGAGCCAAAAGTTGGTCATTGATTGCTCGAGTCTACAATTGTCATCAGTAGTGGCATAAGAAAATAGTTGAGTCAGGGAATGAGGTGGTGCTGCTGCTGCTTCTTGTTAGGGGAAGTAACCTTCTTTTTCTTCTCCTTCAGAATCACTTGAGGCGATGTTGACATGATCATATCGAAGATTAGAAGGAAGATGGGAAGTGCTTTGAGTGACCGAAATACGATTGAGAATGCTCTTAGATTTAGTCATCTTTTCTTGTGGATCAAACTGAACATCACAACTAATCTCAATGATTCATGAGATGAGTTCAAGGAAGGGTAGAGCTTTCCATTTGTTGTTATCTGTCCCAAAACACATCATCTTCACAGTTGTCGGGAGAATGATGGCTTCACCCGTTCTAATGTAATACAAAAATTCCAACCTTTGTGTGGAGAGTTCTTGATGATCTTTCAAATCAATGTTGTGCTCCATTATTTTGTTGAGAATTTGATATTGAGACTTAGGTTGGAAGCCTAGAAACTAGCCAAATTTTGCACTTGTCAGGCACAAAGCATGGAGTTGATGTTTTTTTATGTGATGGTGACATTATCACCATGGGCTAAGACCGATCCATTCTCAGGTTGTGCAATACCCATCACATAGCTGATCAATTTGGGATTAACTACCAATTCTATGCCATCATAAGAAGTTTTAAAGGTCAATTTATCCTAATTGATTTTGTGCATGTTGGAGAAGACTTTCACCGGGGTGTAGTAAGGAATACCATAGTGCATGCAACCCATTGCTATCCTCAAGAGTTGATCATCCCATCAATCTTACAGGAACTAAACTCGCCAAGTGTGACTCTCCTCTCCACCACAAGCAAGCGATTAGCATATACCTCATTTGTAGCGTTTCCTTGTGTTTTTTATAATGAGGTGATCATATAGGTCGGTGGAAGTGTATCATGGCTGCTCCAAGGGTGCATGAGGTTGTGATGATGTACCTTCTCCGTCCTTCTGAGCTCTCTTGGGATTTAAATGAGTTTCGTTACCGGCCATGAGCACAACCAAGGCAAGTATCCAAAGAGCAAAAGCCATTTGAGAAAACTATAGGGCACAAGAAAGTAGAAAAAGGGTTTAAGAGGGTTCTAGATAAAGAGTACTTAGAGAGAAGATACAAAGTTGGTATGAAAAAGAGTTAGCAGGGCTTGGTAATTATAGAGGATTTGATAGCCTTGTCCTTTTCTAAGGAGTGGAAGATATGTATTTATGGGAGGTAGAAAGTTGGTAGGAAAGGGGTCCTCATAGTTGTGCGTTTTAAATTAGGAAATAATTTCAATCCCTTTGATCCATTGACGAGTCAGTCAAGCTTACTATTTCCTGTCGATCAATCAAGGTATCGATCTAGGCCTACTAAATTTAATACCCTGTGTCTTTCCAACTTTTGATTGATTGAAATCTTTTTGGAATCCATTTCAATCGATGGAGACATCGATCAAGGTTGTCTTGATCTCAGCTCTCATTTTTTGCTATTTAGTCGATGATCGACGCACACTGTTTCGAGGATAGTACAAGGATTGAAACTCTAGGCTCTGATAGAGAGTTGGCACAAGGTATGTGATCTAGACCTAAAGGGGGAACAGGATTTGTAGGCTGTTTTAACTAACTACTTTTCAAATTTTTAACTAAATTACCAATAACTTAAACTTAAATGAAAACAATAAACTGAAAATTTGTAAATCCATCATGCCATGAACATATCACATCAATCATATATAAAGTAAAGCAATAAGAAGCATGCACAATGGATACCAAGATTTTTACGTGGAAACCCTGAAGGGAAAAACCACAGATCCATTTCCATTCAGATCAAATACACTATATGAAAAAGATATTACACTAGGTTAATTGTTCAAAACCCCAGAATTCCTAGTTACCTCTTGACATGGACTGATCTACCAAACTCACACTCAAAGTTTCCAGGCACACAGTCTGCTCCGTCAACAGATTTCACAATTTGCTTCTTCAAGAGCTCCTCTTTGATCTTCAGAATAGTCGTCCAAACCAATTTCAGATGAATAGGTAGATCAGCGTTGAACTCTAATTCAGCTCAACAGTAATAGATTCTCAACACATGCATAAAACTCCCCAATCTATATGCAGAACTGTTGATGATGAAAAACAGAATTATATGCATTCAAAAATAACCTCACACAATATATTGCTCTTTATTTTATGTCTATTTATTGTATTCTTTATGTGTGGATTTTCTGAAGTAACGAGGTATTTATAGATAAAATAAAGAAGTTGAGAGGCTAGGGTTTTAGTATTTCAATCACAAAAGGAAACTGTTTTTTTTAATGGTTTGATCGATCAATTGACGTGTGTCCTGTAGCATTGTTGAGAAAATTTCAAATAAAGTTGTTCCAAAAACTTGTAATGCATATCAAAAAGTATTTTTCCTAATCAAAACATGAATTAGGTGACCCTAATTGATGAATGTATGAATCCAAATTTGGTGAGTGCATATATGTGTATCAATTACCTTTGTATCCTTGGCTTTGAAGATTACCATTCTGCCCTTGGATAAAACTTTCTTTCCAACTCTACCTTGGACATGACACTGATATTCAAAAAATAACTAAAACCAAAAATAAAAATTATGGACTTTTGTTTTGATCACGAAATTTGTGAACCCAAGTCCTATTGACCTAATGCTATATTACCTCATTGGAACTTACAATGTCATGTTTGCCTCAACTGATGTTTGCTTCAATAAATGGTATAGTAAGATCTAAAATTAACAATATGCCACTGCATATATATTTGTGGAATTTGTAACGTTGAATTTCTCATCTCAGTTTTTGCAATGGGATTATAATGCCTTTTACCACCACAATCCTCATCTGTGTCGGTTCCTCAACTGATGGTTGCCTCAGTAAATCTGGTAGACTTCAATTACCATCGTGCCTTGCCATGTATCTTTGCAGGATTTTTAACTTGGAGTTTCTCATCTCAGTTATTGCATTAAGACTGTAAAGTCTCAATGGTTGGCAAATTCATTGATGTGATTGAATTACTTGAGCTTGAGACATTATGACTACTGTGTATGCCTTGAAAATTGCTCTTAGTGATAGGATTCTCAGTTGTTCTTTGTTTGGAGTTATTCTTGCATGCAATCATCGACTACCTGTCATTTTTTGGGTTCTTCTATTGCCTGATTTCTTGTACATCGCTCGCCTGCTTTTGTATTCCTTAATATTTGGGATTATGTTGGATCTTAGAGTGAGTTTTATTTTTTCCCTTTTCATGTCTCCTATAGGGACATCTGCACACATACAGATTCTGTGACAACGTTTGGACCTTCATCTTACAAGATGCTCTATTTAAGAATGAGGACGCCTCGGAGAACGTTGGTCGGGTGAAGATAGTGGCATGTGACTCGAAGCTGCTCATACAATGAGATGCCACATATAAACGATAATGTTCAATAAACGGTTTTATTTCAGTCCGGTGGTAGTAGAGGGGATGTTGTAAGAGAAGAAAGGAGGTACTTATCCAGTCAGTTGTAGTCGCAGGCAAGAGATGAAAGATCGAACACTTGTAAAAAACATCAAACTGCGCACGATTATAATTGCCGGATGTCATTTAACCACAATGCGTGTGCTTTCATCTGGAGTCTCTTATTTTATATAAGTTAGATGCCTTATAGCTTGAACATTTTGAATATGGCTTAATTGTGTTGCAATGATGGAATAGGATCTTCCTTCAAGTGACTTGGGCTTGTGCCTTTGTTTTCATTGTATGAATGGATTGGTTAATTTGGAACTCTGTTCATGAAAATATTGGATCAGTAATGTAGTACTTATCCACAAAACTAACCTTCAAGTGTTTTAGTTTAGTAGTACTTTTCATCTTTCAAAATAAAAGGTTCGAGTTCAAGTTCTCTCATGGTGGGTATGGTTAGTGTGTGAGTTTAAGGTTTAGAACTTCTTTTTTCTCCTCTTTTTTCTTTTTCTTTTTTTTTGAGTAAATTACACAATTCCTGTGGATAGGGTAAGTTATAGAAACTTCACCTTAGTTTTGAAAAATTACACTCACCTATTGTTAGATGGGCCTTTTTTGTTCCACGCCAAATCTGAATGGAAAAGAGAATAGGTATAAATGGGCGGATATGCAAAATTACCCAATAGCAGAGACTTTTGGATCATTGATAAGCGCTTGACCTGTTACACCTCTTCTATAAAAGTGTGATAGGTGTTAATGTCCATTAATGAAGAATGCTTATTTATCACATTCATTTTGTTAATAAATTAGTTTTAAATTCAAATTATAATGTATATATACACATTAGATATATAAGAGTGTGTATTTTACTGTGTCCAAAAATTACTAAAACCTAAGGAATCGAAACAAACACAAACCTGTTGTATTCATGTAGTTTGGTTCAGCTCATACAACAGAGGCATCAAACTGCATATTTGGTTATATTATTGGACAAAGTACAATAAAACACGCTCGATGTAGTCATATAGTGCATATAATACTAATGTGTTATGTTTTGTGTATACAAATTCTAAAGTATTTTCTACAAAAGCGCATTCATCCAAATTAAACCATACCATCAAAAAAAGGGTCTTTCTCTTAGTTCGCATATATATATAATCCAAAACATATTAAAAGAAAAACAGAGAACATCACATGCGCGGGCGCATATATATATATATATATATATATATATATAGTTGTCAGACGAGAGAGAGCTTGTAGTTGGCATTGTCCCTGTCCAATTCGCCATTTGATCCAGCTTCTCGCACGATATGAACCCACAAGAATTCTCCATTGCTTCAATTCGATTATGTAAATTTTCCAATGCAACATTTAAAGCCTTGTAACTGAAAAATGCTATCACAAGAAAAATCTTGTTCAGAACTTGTTGCATCTTTAATCATTAAATCAAGGATGCACATATCTCTAATGGTTTAAAATACTTGTTTCCTCAAAAGAGGAAGATTTAAAAATATAAGGACCCATCAAATAATAGAATTGAAGCAATGGAGAATTTTTCTTAAAATGGTATCAGAGACACACAATAGGAGTACACACGGTTCAGTTCGGTTCGTTTCGTTTCGTTTAGGTTCCTAGGGGAACCGGAATTGTTTTCAACGGTTCCTTAAATTTGGAACCAGAACCGTTGATTTCGATTATGTTTCAGTTCTTTAGGATTCTAATGTCGATTCTAACAGTTCTTTGTCAATTTTCATTTATTTATTTTTTAACAATGACAAAAAATACACTCATATTTGTGCACCCTTAATTATAACAATAAATTATAAGCTATTAGTATTTATTTATACATTATATATTTTATACTTTATAGAAAAATAGAACACTAGAATTTAGAAGCTATTAATATATATATATATATATATATATATGCTAACGGTTCCTGGACAAGGAATCGAAATCTGAACCGTATTAAACGGTTCCTAAAATTTAGAACTAGAACTGAAACCGTAGTGAAGGGAACCAAAATAAAAACTGTAGTAAATGGTTTGATTCGATTCAATTATGGTTTCGCTCCATCGGTTCTTTGTGCAATCTTACACACACATATATATAAATATTAAGGGCTTTTTGTATTGTTCATATAACACACAATTTAATTTAATATACAATTTTTATTTTTAATATTTCTTAACTGTTGATATAAATTCTTACATTTCACGAGAATAGTATTAAATATTTTGGAAACTATCATACCTTTGAAAACAGAGAATTTTCATTTGATTGGAGTACGTTTTCATTAATGAGATATAAAATTTCGCCCCACCATTGACCTGATGTTGTGTATTTTCGGAGAGACTTGATTTAACAGGGAATAGGAGTTTGAAATTTCTATATACGTACAAAGCGTGTAGAATGGGATATTCTATGGAGGTTTATAGGCGTGTGCGTGTGCGTGTGATTCATCCTAAAAGATATACTACTAATTTGGTATCAAGGAATATCCTGGCGTTTCCTTTTCGTGTAGCTTTCTCGTGAAATTAATAAACTAAAATAAATAAATAACAAAACTATGTTATATATCTGTGAATCAATTTTACTCTCGTATATATCACTCAACCTTGAGCCTGTAATCATAATATATATATATATATATATATATATATATGGATATCTATACATGGGATTAAATCATGAAAGAAAAATGGTTCGAGTCTTCTCATAAGGGGGAGAAACTCACACGAATATTATGACATGACTTGTGAGATGTTTAGGTGTGTCTAGAGAAATTAGTCTCACTTGAAAGGTGTGAATACCTCATATTTATAAAAAATAAAAAATTAACAAAATTGATCAAATAATTGTTTTCGTTATCCAGTTGATATAAAATTTGTGAATTGGCTAATTGTCCTCCCCATTTTTGAGACATTTTGATCATATAAATCTAAAAAAATCTTGCACATGTCACAGGTGCATAAGTTTCATATATATATATATATATATATATATATATATATATATATATATATAAGTACTCATTATGAATCCCGTTAGGCAAGTGGGCTGAAAGAGTAAAACTAGATACAAACATAACAAAAAAATTCCCCCTTAGAAATACAAACATAACATTTATTTACCCAAAAAAAGAAAATACAAACATAACATTTGTCAAACTTAAATTGCAATGCTGGTTAATAACTTAATATAAGCTTTTAAAGATAACCTAGTAATGATTTCTAATCAGCTAAGACCAGACCTTTATCTTGGATTTTATTATTACACGTGTTTCCTTTAAAAATGATGATGAGACTTGAAAGTATAACTTTTATATATATATACGAAAATGATCGGTGAACAAAAAGTTCATCCATATCAATTATAATATGATAAAGGGAGTTACTAAAAATATATAACAATCATATCCAATAATTATTGTGATAGGTGTGAATGAAGTTTTTTCTCATCTGTGAGCAAGAGGTCACTCTCTCTCTCTCTCTCTCTCTATATATATATATAAGCTTGGTCAAAAATATTTTTGTTTATCTACAATTAAAATCATTCTATCTAACCATCTAATGATTACGATTTTGAGTGCATTATAGTGTCGTAAGTACAGACATACACTAGTAAATATATTATATATATATATATATATATATATACACACACACATTTAAGCTTGGTCAAAAATGTCTTTGTTTATCTACAATTAAAATCATTCTATCTAACCATCTAATGATTACGATTTTGAGTACATTATAGTGTCATAAGTACAGACATACACTAGTAAATATATATTATATCTTTTTATGTATGAAATAACATAAAATGGATCTCATTTGATTGAAATGCATTTTGTTGAATTTATTTTAAATCCAAACAAGAATGTGTTCTATTTTGTAATATAAAAACAAGAGAATATGATAGTAAATTAGTTAAAATATATTTTTTCCTTTATCTCCTTAATAATTTTCAAACAAGAATATTATCATTTTCTTTCTTTTCCTTCATAATTTATCCATGAATACATGTTATATATTGTTAAATTTTCTTTTCTTCATAACTAATATTATCTTTTCTTTTCTTCTCCTTCATGTTTAGATTAAGCTAAAACCTCACATATGATGTTCTTTAGAAAATGGAATTGAACCAGTTTAAAATCGAATATGAGTTAGATCCATAAGATTCGATAGAATTTGAATACACCATAACATTAAAGCATGAATTTAAAATGAGATTTTCACTCCAGACTTTTTTTTTCTTGGTAAATATTTCACTCCAGATTCAATTTACTCATTAGTATCAATGGAAATAGGTGTGAATGTATTTGTTGATCCCAAGGTTTTAACCTAAGGGTAATCTCGTAATTTTAATGATAGCAAACCATTAATGATGTTAGATACTAACATCTATTTGAGTGATTGACTAGAATGATTATGTATTATCAAATGAGCTTTTATCTTATGTGAATATCAATAAAGAAGGAATTAGCACCTCAAACTTGAAGAATCATGTGAAACAAAGAAGTATTGTGGTAGATAGGAAATGATAAGAGCTTAAGTATATTTTGTAAAGCTATTCTTGAATTACCTATTTGAAACTCGTTGTCTAAAATTGAATCTAAGACCACATGCATCTTATTTTACTATCCATGATTGCCTCTTAGCACTTTAGAATATGACTTGATCTTAATGAAGTTCCTTTTCATCAGTCCTTAAGGTTATAGGTCCATTCATGCTTTAACGGAGTTACCTTTCAAATGAGTCTTAAAAACAGTCGACTTATTCAACCTGAATAGTCAACTATTTCAAACAGCATGTTTTTGGCATTTATGGAGCACTAAAGTAGAAGACTATTCTATTTTATATAGTCAACTATCTTTCTATTTTTGTTAATAAAATTTTGTGAAATAGTCGACTATCTTTCTATTTTCAGAATAAAATTTTGTAAAATAGTCAACCTATTGTTTTGAGAAAGTCGACTCTTTCTGGCAGCATGAATCTAATATTTTGAAGGATCAAATATAGTCGATTGCTTTAAGCAAAAATTCGATTCTTTTTTCCCATATTCAAATTTAAACGGCTAGTTGGCGCATTTAATGATCTCACCAACCTTCCAACAACCATTTTCGTGAGAGAGACTATATATCCAGCCTATGAAGCACGGATACTTCCATGGAGGCGTCGTGGCCGTATCAGATACGTATCTGATACGGATACGGCCAGGATACGGCAGGACATGTATCGGATACTTCCGGGAAGTATCCGTTTTTTTTAAATAATTTTTTTATTTTCAGATACGGCAAGGATACGGTAAAGATTCTTGGGGATACGACTAGGATACTTCTCGGATACGTTTGATTTTTATTTTTTTTTGTTAATTTTTTTTTAAAGATGGTAGCCATATTGTAACATTAAAATTTAAAAAGCTTAGTTAAAATGTGGGGCTTAATTTGTAATAAATCAAAAGATCTTTAATGTTGAAAAAAAAAGATCATTTAAGTTAAAACTTAAAACTTAATTTGTGTTTTATTAATTTTTTTGTATAATATATATATATATTTTCTGTATCCCGCCGTACCCGTATCTTATTTTTTTGAGATTTGTCGTATCACCGTATCCGTATCCCGTATCTGTGTCCGTGCTTCATAGTATACAGCCCTTGGTTTACATTTACAAAAAAGCCAACCAAATATACAAGCATTGAACATACTTTCACTCTTCTCACTCTCATTCAACTAAGATTTGAGCTTCAAACTTGAGATTCATTTATAACTATAGTTGTAAGCTTGCACTTGAGTATTTATCTTTAAGAGATACTATATTTATACTACAAATCTTCTTCTCATTTATTGTAAAGGGTTGGTTGAACCCTAAAAGACTAAGTGGAGGACTTCACTTAGCAAGAAAAATGAGGAGCTTGTGAGCTTCATTGTAAAGGTTTGATCTTCACCAGAAAAGGAGAAACCTCAGTAGATTTGAAAAATCTCAAGAGGGATCTTGAGTCGTGAAGTAGAATATTTCGAACCACGCTACATCTTGAATCACTTACATTTGATTTTCTCTATCTTTATCTCTTATGTATTGTGCACTTTATCTATTGTCTTTATTTTATCTTTGCGTAAATTTAGTTTACTTATTGCAATTTAAATTGTGGAGATAATTTCATAGTTTGCCATTGAACCTATTCACCCCTCAACCCCCCCCCCTCCTATAGGGTCAATTATTGGGTAATGATATTAATTATAGGAAACCCTAATTTAATATTTAATACAACAGAGATTCAATAATAGTAATTCTCTCTCAGAAGAGAAAGTTTAGAGGAACCGAACAACGCTTTTTCTTAAAGACCAAGATTCCCTTCTATATGAAGGAAATCATGTCCCTAATGTTGTGCGTGAAACAACGCCATTTATCTGAATGCATGGAGGGAAAGTATTTTTCGGTACTCCCTCTTCGAGGAGAGTGTCACTACACTTATTTTAAAGGGTAAACTATTATCAGACTATCTCAGATTTGCAATTTTCACCCTTGGATTAAACTATGGTAAAAAAAAATCACTATGATTTTTCAACAAATTAACAAGTGTAATCCATTACTTGATTGTTAACTCTGTCAAAATAATTTTTTGCAATACCAAAATTACTCTTCAAATGGATGAAATTATATTTTTACCCTTAATTAATATATGATACGACAAAACTAACCCCAAATATATAACCGAAATGCCCTTATGTTTTTTCTACATAAAGTTTGTCTTCTCTATCTCTTTCCTAATTTGAGGACATTTCGGTCATATATTTGGAGTTAGTTTTGTTGCACCACATATTGATTAAAAGTAAAAAAATAATTTCATTATGTGCACACAAATTTTGTGTCCGAAAATCTAAGAACGAAAATTGGTAACAAATAATTTTTTTTATTAATTTAAGAAAGATGGGTACAATTCTCCGTAGATCTTTACAAAAGAAAGATAAAGATAAAGTCCTCTGATTCGATCTCCTTGGTAATCCAACTTCAAGGGTTGCTAAAGCTTTATCTTGAATTGGATTGAAACTTTGGTGAAGAACGGCACGTGGATAATGTATTTGTTGTTGTTCTTCTTCAAGGTTTAGGTGCTTTGGAACTTTGGATTTTAAATGAAGACTTGTACAGAGTTTTAGCTTTTTTTTAAGAATCTTCTGGTCTTCCTTTCTCTCACCCCTAGACCTTTATTTATAGGCTCACCGGAGGGGTAAATTTGTAACTTTCTTTTCTTCTAATAATTATCTTTTGTGATAATTGTGATAATTATTCAATATATACATAATAATTATCTTTGTTGAGATATATATATATATATATATCCATTAGACCCATTTTTAAGTGAGCTTGGACTTTTCAGACAATTTATATCAGTACATTACCCATTTATTTGTGGTGGGTCTATGTTTTAAATTATCTGATTCAGTGGGCCACATTTCAAAGTAGGTTAAACTGAAGATAAACCTAAATTATATTTTGGGTTCATTTTGTAATTTTTTAATGTCTACAAATTGCCCCCACTTCAAGTCTCGCGCTATATCGAGTTTGTCACGTATCTAAAGCAGGACTTGAACTATTTAATTTTCGGAAAGGTTTTTATTTTTTTTGCGAAAATCCAATTGTAAAGAGAATGTCTTCTTTGTCGAGTTGAATTAGAGTCTGAAAACCTTACTGCAAATAAGACTTTTTCTTGGTCCAAGCAGAATGGAAGACTTGAGGATCATATTGTAAACAGGATTTTTGAATTGAAGTCTTAAGGATTCTATTGCAAATAGGATTTTTTTTTCCTTATCCAAGTGAAATTGGAGACTTGAGAATCTTATTGCAAATAGAATTTTTTCTTGTCAAAGTGAAATTGAAGACTTGAGGATCCTATTGCAAATAGAATTTTTTTTTCCTTGTCCAATATGAATTGGAGTCTTGAAGATCCTATTGCCAATAGGATTTTTTTCCACTGTTATATATACGTAACTCAAGCCTCAGACCCTTCACATCAGAGAATAACTGCGAGAAATTTCACGAACTGTTACTGAAACTCCCATTCATCAACAAAAAGGTAAAGATTTTTTTTTTTTTTTTTTTTTTTGGTAGTGCACTCTTTTTTTTTTCTTTTCTTCTCTCTATTACGCGCCATGACTGTACACGAAGAACATACACATATAATAAATTCCCAAGCTGATGGCTCATGTTAGTAAAACCCAAAGGCAAGGTGCACTTTAGCATCTCCCATATACACTCTAGGCATAATTTAGATCATATACATGAATAAATTTTCTTTTGCCTATTTTTTTTTAATATAACGACTTACTTTTGTTGTCTGCTAGTTTCAAACCTGAGATCTCAATAATAACTATTAAAATAGCACACCATCTCTCCTATCCAACTCCATATGTTATAATTCCTTGAACCAAAATATATATGTGGCTGAACATTTAAATTTATTTATTTATTTATTTTTTCAAATCAACTTCTACTTGTGGGCTCTGCTCAAGTTTTGTATTGCCTAACGTACAGATCCATTGAACTCATTGAAGAAGACAACTTTACGTGAGTCACTCAACAATTTTTTTAGCAAGTTTCAAAAAAAAAATTTTGTTCAATTCTTGCAAGTCAAATCGCCTTTCTCAAAATATGGAGTTGCAGACAACATTCATTAGTCCCTTCGGGGTTCCTTAGTGCATTTTGGTGTCACTTTATCGTCCCTTCGGGGTCACTTTTATTGTCCTTTCGGGGTCCCTTAGTGCACTTCGGTGTCATTTTATCGTCCCTTCGAGGTCCTTTAGTGCACTTCGGCGTCACTTTTTCATCCCTTCGGGATCTCTTAATCCCCTTCAGGGTTACTTTTATTGTCCCTTCGGGGTCCCTTAGTGTAATTCGGTGTTACTTTTATTATCCATTCGGGGTTCCTTAGTACATTTCGGTGTCATTTTATCGTCCCTTCGGGGTCCCTTAATGCACTTCGGTGTCCCTTTATCGTCCATTCAGGATCCCTTAATGCACTTCGGTGTCACATTATCATCCATTTGGGGTCCTTTAGTGCCCTTTGGGGTCACTTTCCTTTCGACCAAGTCACCACGGTGCGATAGATATCGTCAACATCTCGGCTGCAGGTCAAGTCACCACAGTGTGACAAACATCGTCAACATCTGAATTGATGGTATGCCAAAAATTACTTATTTATTTATTTACTTTTTTTTGGATTGACAGCACTCGGAACAATCTTCCAAGATGCCTACGTACCCTGAACAGGGATCAAGTCATCACGTAATTCAATTTTTTTTATTTTTTTTGCAAAGATAGTTTATACTCATATCAATGAGTGATTTTTTTTTCCATATAGATAGTTATACTCGTATCAAGGAGTGTTTTTTTTTTTTTACTTGGTTAACAGTTTATACTCGTGTCAAGGAGTGTCATTTTTATTTTGTAGACAGTTTTTACTCATGTCAAGGAGTGTTTTTTTTTTGGTAGACAATTTATACTCGTGTCAAGGAGTGTCATTTTTTTTTTGTAGACAGTTTATACTTGTGTCAAAGAGTGTCATCTCTTATTTTTTGTAAACAATTTATACTCGTGTCAAGGAGTGTTTATTTTTTTTTTACTTGGTTGACAGTTTATACTCGTGTCAAGGAGTATCATTTTTCTTTTTGTTGACAGTTTATACTTGTGTCAATGAGTGTTTTTTTTTTATAGACAGTTTATACTCGTGTCAAGGAGTGTCATCTCTTTTTTTTTTGGTAGACAGTATATACTCATGTCAAGGAGTGTCATTGACAATTTAAGCTCGTATCGGGGAGCACTTTTAGCTTTAATTAGTCTTCAGCTTTGCAAGACTCAGGAAACAGTTCAAGCTTGTGTTGAAAGGTGTGAATCATGTTAGCGTTAATTTGGAGAATTTCTTCTTATTTTGTTTCTTTATTATACTCTTCTCGTACTTGAGAAGAAACATCTTCTTTGAATTCATCTCCCCACCCAGAATGAAAAAGGTATTTCATTCGTCGTGATCCATGTAGGAGGATTGAACCTCATCCAATATACTTTGATTCCGCTGCAAGATTCGATCTAGACAACATCTTCGGGTTTTGGTTCACACACTTTTCCTTCCTCTAGTCTTTTAATTTTTTGAGCCTCTCGTTCCATCTGGGATTGTTGACGATTTTGTTCTTGTTCTTCGCTTTCTTTTTTGAGACATTCGTTTCGCTGATTGTTAGAGACAGTTCGAGAAAGTGACTCTTGAGACATCACTCAGGTGTTTCTGGGTAATGATTCTTGCAAGATCCTTGCAAGACTATTCCCATCTTGAACTTTCTTTTTTGACCTCTATGTAAACACAATTTTTCGATCATTTCTATTTGAAGTTATTTGAGGAGAGCTTGAATGAGCTTTGTATGGAGGGCTTGCCCCCTATTTGTTCAGTCTTCTACCAATATTTTCTTGACTTAATGTCTTATGTAACTGAGAACTTTCAGATAAAGTTACTGAATCAACATGATGTATTTCTTGATATAGATCTTTAGAGACGACGCTTGTATCATAAGATGTACTTATTTCATCGTCCGAGTTAGGAAGTATTTCGTCTTCTTCTTCGGACTCAACCCCCTCATCTTTAAGACAATTATCAGACATATTGGAAAAGGCAAGAGTCTTTGCACCATGACTCGTTATGCTAAGCTCCATATAATGGGCATGAGTAACCAGCTCTTCAAATGTATGAGGTCTGATTCCTTCTAGAATGTAGAGAAGCTCCCAGTGCATGCGTTGCATACACATTTCGACTGCTGAGACTTCAGAAAGGCGATCTTTGCAATCAAGACTTATAGCTCGCTAGCGGTTGATATAGTCGACCACAAGCTCATCCTTTATTTGTTTAGTGTTAGTGAGTTATAGCATGCTTACTATTCTATGAGTACTGTAGAAGCGGTTGATAAAAATCTCATTCCATCTGCTCCCAACAGTCAATACTCCGAGCTTTGAGGTTCATGTACCAATCAAATGCATTCCCTTTGAAGGAACGAATAAATTGCTTGACTAAGAGATCTCTTTCGGTGCCAGCGTTATTGTAGGTCTTCACAAAATGTGCAACATGTTGTTTGGGATTGCCTCTTCCATCAAATTGTTGGAACTTTGGCGGTTGATATCCCACTAGCATTTTTACGCTGTCAATTCTTTCGGTGTAAGGTTTTGATTATATGAGAGTGCTTTGAGGTGCGCGCGTCATACTGTGCTCGGATTGTGTTCATTATTATATCCTGCAATTGTTGGACAGATAGTAAATCGACTAGCGAAGCAGGGTTAGTTTCGTCAACCATGTGTCCTGACACAAATGTGTGACGACGATCTTTTGATTGGGCACCTTGAAGAAATGAATTTGAAGTATTCGTAAGCAGATGTGTTGACTTGTCAGGATTTTGAATTTCAAGCTTATTCATTAGCGCGACGATCTGCAAATCCTTCTCTTCAATAGTCTTTGTGAGGTTTTTGATTGCGTGCGCCATGACTGCTAGTTGGTCTTCCACCGAGGTTGTTCCAATCATCATAGATGCGACAACATTCGAATAGGAAAGTACTTGAAGGCCAACATTCTTTGAAGGGACCGATTTCTTTGAAATCTTAAGTAACTACTCTGAGAGCGAACCGACGCTAGAGTTAGCGTCAAAGATGGAGTGGGGTGAATGTGGTGGTGCTGACTTTTCTGAAACTACGTCAGAGTTCTTTGCCCCCTGAAGATCAATGGTGTTAGCATGTTTAGTTTTCACATCCACTGGTTTAGCAAGATTGGTTTTCACCAAATCTTGCTGATTCTTGAGCGAAGCAATTGCTTTGGTCTTGCTACGCATCATAGGACCTGCTGAGGTGCTGCGGGCACTTGACAGGTTCATAGTGTTCTTGTCACTACTTGCGACAACTTTGGTGTTAGCCATTGCAACAGCGGTTTCTTTTGAGTTTTTCTTATTTGTCGTCTTAACCTTGGAAGGAGACATAGATTTTGATGAACAGAGTTTTGGAGGTATGATGTAGGAGACAGAGATGATCCCACCAGGCGTGCCAAAAATTTGTACACATAAATTTTGTATCCGAAAATCTAAGAACAAAAATTGGTAACAAATAAACAATTTTATTAATTTAAGAAAGATGGGTACAATTTTCCGTAGATCTTTACAAAAGAAAGATAAAGATAAAGTTCTCTGATTCGATCTCTTTGGTAATCTGGCTTCAAGGGCTTCTAGAGCTTGTTCTTAAATTGGATTGAAACTTTGGTGAAGAACGACACGTGAATAATGTGTTTGTTGTTGTTCTTCTTCAGGATTTAGGTGCTTTGGAGTTTTGGATTTTGAGTGAAAACTTCTGCAGAGTTTCAGCTTTTTTCTGAGAATCTTTTGGTTCTCTCTTCTCTCACCCTTGGACCTTTATTTATAGGCTCACCAGAGGGGTAGATTTGTAACTTTATTTTTTTCTGATAATTATCCTATAATTATCTTTTGTGATAATTATCTAATATATACATAATAATTATCTTTGTTGATAATTACATATATATATTTATTTAATTATCAATAGACCTATTTTTAAGTGGGCTTGGACTTTTCAGACAATTTATATCAGCACATTACCCATTTATTTGTGGTGGATCTGTGTTTCAAATTATCTAACTTATTGGACAACATTTCAAAGTGAGCTAAACTGAAGATAAATTCAAATTATATTTTGGGTTCATTTTGTAATTTTTTAATGTCTACACATTTATTTGAAAAGTAATTTTGATGTCGCAAAAAAATGTTTTGATCGAGTTTACAGTTAACCAACGAACTCGACTTATTTCTTACTTTATTGAAATCTCATAAAATATCATAGTGATTTTTTTTTACAATGCTTTAATTTTGTGTGAAAGTTACAAATCTTGAAAATTTCGAAGATAATTTACCCTATTTAAAATGCCTTAGACATGAAGCGAACAACATGTACAGTTGATTAGGGTCCCCCCATAAGAAGCAAGATGGTGGGGGTGAAGGACAACCTGCACATGCTGGTCGTCAAGCTCCTTAACTTTCATTACTTTTTGAATCTTCGGGCCGAAGAATCAAAAAGTTAAATACAGTATTATGTTTTGACTTGACTTTTTTTATGAAAACGAGCCTATAACAATTTGTTTCCCTTGAAAATGGGACTAGTGTGGTCACTTAATAGTAATTTTATATAAAATATTTCCTAAGGAAAGTTTTAGAATTTGTCAAAGAATAAAAGACATCCCTATCATTTTGAAAAAAAAACTTTTTAAAATAAAATCATAATTTTGGGTTTCATAATACACTCTTTCATAAAAAAAATAATTCTTTTCAAACCAATGAATCTAACAGAAAACTTAAATCGATAAGTTTGAATGCGTTGAATGCATTGAAATGAGACCCAACAGACATAAACAGACCTATATACTTTTATACCCCCATTGATATTTTTTTATTCGTATTATATACTTTTAAATTATGTAAAATCTTGAAAGTAACCTCACTGAAATTATGAAAAAAAAGTTCCAATATATAAATAGGCCTCCACTGATATTTTTGGGTATGATCTATTCTGTCCTTGTCTCTCTTTTCATATTTGTTTTCTTTATATATGGATTTTTATAATTTTTAAAGCTTACCCCTTTAAATTTTTTATATATATTTTTTGTATAAATAGAATTTTATAAATTCTAAAATTGTCTTATACTTCTAATTTTTAGTTTCAAATTTAATCTTTCTCTAATATTTGGACACTTCATATCTCCATCTTTAATGCTCAGTTTTTCTATGATATAAGGGTCTATTTTAATTTTTTATTTATTTTTTTAAATGAAAGGTCACAATCTCAAACAAGGTACGAAAAATAAAAATTTGTTTACTTTATTTTTAGACATATGAAAATTATGAACATACACCCATTATAAAAATGTGAAAACTTATTGTAAAGCGAACATTTATTATTTATTTTATTTAATCTAATTATAAATTAATTTTTGATTCCGCGAACTTAACAGAAAATAGTTCAAGTTTCAATTCAAAAACAAGTTTCATATTCATTCATTCTTAAACTGTTGCAAACAAGGACTTTTCTGGATTTGTTGAGCCTTTAACTAATTTGACTTATTAGAAAATTATTAATAGTATGCACTATAAGAGAGAATGAAATATACTCTTTAATACAAGTTTATATTTGAATTTATTTTAGTTTGTATAATCGTGTTACTTAAATATACATAGTTTTTCTCTTCCATTTTGTATAAAAAAATTATTTAATATAAAAATTCATCAAGAAGAATTGTAAATGTTACAAATGAAAATATTATCAATCAAAATATATATTTTTATATTTTTTATTTTTTTTATTTTATTATTATTTAATGGTGTTCCTCTCTCAATAAAATTTATGAATTCGTCACGGTTAGTGGCTCTTATCTCAATACATAGAATAGATGCAAGTTGATCGATTGAAGTGTTGGGTTAGATTCATTTGGATTGTTTATGTTAGTCAGCTTGGATATTGGAAACATTTTTATATATCTGTATTCATACTACTGTTAAAACTACAAGAGTTTTCAATTATTTTTTATTTTATATAAGTCATTTTTTATTTTTATTATTGTAATAAATATATAGAAACATAATTTTCACTGCACTCTTAAACAATTCTCAAATTTCATACCTAACACAAACTCTTTTATCACTGAAAAAAAATATAATAATAATAGTTTCCGTCTCCTCCACTCTTCTCCTCTCATACTAATAGCCTCCTAATTACTCACTCAATTAACCACTCTTAAGAATTCAATATAAACTAAATAACTAATTCATAAACTTAATAACAACGGTTTTTGTTATGAGTGTTTTGAAGAGTAATCGAAAACAAATTTTGTAACGAAAAATGTGTTTTAAGTTTTATTATTATTATTATTTCTGTAGCCGAAACACAATAAAAACACAAAAATAGTGTTTTTTATTTCGATCCAAATTTTTGAAAAGTTTTAACACTACTCACAACACAACAGACGGTCTCAAACATATTTTGTTTTAATTTTTTTGGTACAATGCCGAAACAAAATGGAAAAAACAAAAACAAAATGCATGCCAAATAGCCTCTTTATTTCTAAGAATTGTATATGAATTAAATAATTAATTAACAAAGCTTAATAACAACATAAACTCTATTTTCATCCTTACTTTTACACTTCATGTCTAATAATTATTAATTTGTATAATAATCTCAATTACAATCACTTCTAATTCACATGTATGGCACATGCTTTTTACTAGTGTGTATATATATATATATATATAGAGAGAGAGAGAGAGAGAGAGAGAGAGAAGCCTAATTTGACAATAACCAAACTTTTTTCATCTTGTAAAATTATGACCAAATTTTTATTTGGAAACATAACCACGGTCTAAAAGCAACTAAAAATTTAAACAACCAAACAATAATAATGATATATCTACTAATATTTTAGAGAGATAATATTCACACTTTATTTTTCTACAACTATACTCCACATTTTTCTTTTAAAAAAAATGACAAAAAATCCATAAACTCATTAATGCATTATCCCTTATTTTATAATACCATAACTATCATTTATAATATAAAATTCAACTCCTTTTAGTACCTTTCTTACTTCCTTTAATATATGTATATATATTTGTTCTTGTCAAAAGAAAACTTTTTTCTTCTGTTATTATTGTTTTGGGTACTTTTTTTTTATCCTATCAAAAGAGATACTTTTTTTTTTCTGTCTAAAGAGATAATTTAATCAACATAAATAACTTTTTTGGGATATTGTAAAAAATATATATTACTTTATTAAACAGAGATAATTTTTTCTAATACCTTTTTGTTTGGTCCTCTCAAAAGAGAGAGAGTAATTTTTTTAACAAAGATAACTTTTTTTTGGGTTCTTTTTTTTTTTTTTTTTGTATCATACTTTTTTTTTCGATCCTGTCAAAGGAGATATTTTATTCAACAGAGATAATTTTTTTTTTGAAGGGTCTTCTCAAAAGAGATAATTTATTCAATAGAGATAATATTTTTTTGGGGTTTTTTTTGTTTGCGTAGTAGAATTTTTTTTTTTTGTCCTGTCAAAAGAGATAATTTATTTAATAGAGATAACTTATTTATTTATCTTTTTTTTCCTGTTCCTGTCAAAAGATATAATTTATTCAACATAAATAACTTTTTTTTAAGTCTTGTAAAAAAAGATAGCTTTTTTTGGGTTCTTTTTTTAGGTTTTTTTTTATCTATCAAAATAAACTAAAAATATTAAAGATCAAAGATAGAGAGAAGGATATATGAAATGATAGTTGTGTAATTTGAAAAAATATAATCATTTCACTTGTAAAATTAAGGCTAAAAGTGTCATTTCTTTTAATATAAGAGTGCAAATGTAGAGAACCTCACACATTTTAACTCTTAACATTAATGCTAATGAAAATAATCTTTACACTCCACTTTTATAATTCTCTACTGAGATTTGTTTTTTCAAAAAGATTATTCTTCAAATGAACTCTCACACATTTGAAAAATTAAGTAGCATTTGTAATATTTGACAATTAAAAGGTAGGCAATTCGACTCTTTTTCAAGTACGTCGTAAGAGTTATTCTTATCCATATATATATATATATATATATATATATATATATATATATGTATCTATTACACCAAGGACAAGGCAATTCAATTAATTTACCTTTACTAGAGAAGAAAAGTCAATATAGTGTTCTTTTTTAAAATGGTATAAGAAAAGGACTGACAAGTAACAACTCATATTTATATATAAAAAATAGAACCTAAAAATAAAAATAATAAGTTTTTACAGGAGAAGTTGAAAAGAGATGACAGAAGAGAGAGGACTGGAATCACATATTAATTCTTTTTCTCTTTTTACACACACACGTGTGTGTGTGTGTATATATATATATATATATATATATATTGGAAATGTATGCAAGTTTTGATAGGGGGTTTGGGACCTTCTGCTCAGATAAGATATACAAAATATTTGAACCATTAGATTTCATGCAAATGAGTAGTAGGTAAGAGGTTAATTATTCCGCTTTCAAACTCTTGAGCAAGATCTAAAAATAGGATTGGGCATAATAGATATGAGACTCAATGGGCAGTGCTAAATGCCATTTTCAAAGGAACTAAAGCCACCTCTGTTTTTATTTCCATTCAAGAGTTCTTATTTCCATTCAAGAGTAAGAATGTGAGTTTTCACTGCTTTTAGAGACCTCTAAAATGAACAAATTTCCTTTATTGTTCTTGTATGTCCTCGTTTGAAGAGTAATAATAGTAACAACAATGATTTGGTAGCCGAAAGTCGAACAAGTCCAATTAATTTTTTTGAGTGGAATATGACATCGGCATGATGTCAGTGTTATGTTGACATCGGATGTCACACTCCACTCATAAAAAAATTAATCGGACTAGTTCGATTTCGGCCCTAGGTATCACTGCTCTAATAATAGTAAGTCCCATTTGAAGAGAACGGTATACAAAACATCCTTAATTAATACAAATGGATCTTTCAAAATGAATGGTAGAGAGTTCGAGTCTTCCAAGAATATTTGAAAACTCTTTGCTAGGACAAAAAAAGAAATAAAATAGACCTTTTGTCAAAAATAAAAAAAAGGGAATTGAACATAAATAAAAAATAAAAAAAAATCATGAATAGGCTTCTAGTTTGATGTTTCCATTCATGGGACTTGATTATTGGCAATTTCGAATTAATTTATTAAATCCATGGTTTTGGCTCATAATAAATTAAATGTTGATAGTAGACCTAAATGGGGTGAATAGACTTGGAATTAAAACCAAATTATCATAATTTTAAATTCAATTCATAGAAAAAAAAAAAGTAGAAATCATTCAATCCTTAACAACAATAAATAAAGCAGTGAGGTAATGGACACAATGATTTTAAGATGGAAACTCCAAGAGAAAAAACTACAAATCAAATTCACTATGAGAAATACAATTTACAGCCCAAGTTAAAAAGTTCCCAAAACCACAGAAACTCCTAGTTAGCTCTTTGACACAAATGACACCTAACTTTTTCCTAAAAGTCTTCATATCGTCCTTTCGCTTGTCAACAAACTTCGAACAAGAATATGCTTCTCCACCAATAAATTGGTTCCAGTCACTAGGTTCAATCTGTGATCAATGGATTAAAAAGTTGTGCCAAACTCTCTTATTTTAGTAAGCGACAATAGCTGTCTGGCAACACATAGAATCACACCCACCAATTCCAAGAATGATGAATGCAAATACAAAAATATTGAAGCACTCAAAAGCTCACAATTAAGGGTATTCATGAATCCAATGAGATCCAATCCAGTCCGTGTGGATTGTATTGATTTTTTAGTCCACCGGATCGGCGAAGGATTCATAAATAATTAGTGCATGGAGGAGCTTCCTCGAGGATTGAAACAGACTTCCAAGTTTAAGAAATCTTTACAAAAAAAATTTAGTGTTTGGTGAAATAAAGAAAATGACTTCTAATAAAAGTCGAAGTATTAAAAAGTCTCAAATAAGCTGAAAAAATTTGCTTTTGTAAGGAAGCCAGAATTATTTTCAGTAACCAATTTTATAAACAATTTTGTCCCTTTTTATTTCATGAAACTTGCACCTTTTATTAAGAGTAATTAGGATAAAATTTTCAAGTTAAAACTATGCTAATTGGGAAGGAATTTCTATCAAACAATCTTTTATTAAAAAAAAATTCTTTTATTGAAGTCATTTCTTCAAAGACTTTTAAATTAAAAGAATTTAGAATCAGGATGCTCCTCCAAACACGGTAATAAGTAGGAATGATTTGGATTTCAAAAAGTGAATTCGAATTGATCTGTTATATATATATATATATATAATACTCTTTTTAGAGTGCTGCTATTTAGCACGACCAAAAAAAATTGATATATAGCCGACTATAAACATGGATGGCCACGTTTGTAAGGGCTTTCACTTAACAAAATTCGGACGCTTCTCAATTGAAAAAAATATCTTGATTGCAAAATCACCATGGTCGTTTCATTAATTCTTACAACATGTCTATTCATCCAACAAGCTTGGCTTATGAACAAGCTCTACCACTACTCAAAACCATGTTCATAGAATCCCAAACACAACAGATTCAATTATCATATGTTTGTGTGTGTATATATATATATATATCGTTTTCTCTCTTTTTAAGGTTTAACCATAAACCTAACCCTAACCAATCTCTCCCGATGGTTTGGTGTTTTCATTCATAGATAAAACTTTGGTCAAATCTTCAGTCAACCTCCCTTTAGGTTTTGAGAAAATCACACATTTCTCTTGCTGTTAAATCACCGTTAAAAAAAAGTTAAACTGAAGTGCCAATATTGCCCTTGCATATACTAAAATTACAAAAGTAGCCTTCTAATTGTTTATAATGACTTATATACCTAAATGACCAAAATACCCTCATTCATTCTTTTCCCTCTTTTTGGCAGCTAGGCCCCCATTTCTCCGCCATTAGTAGTAGCCCCTTTCTCTCTTCATCCTCAATTTCATTTTCTCCACCCCCGTGCACACCAATCTCATTTTGATTTGTCAAAAATTACTCCACAATTTACATATACATACATACATATAAATATATGGGATAGTGCTGAAACATTTTCTTTCCTAAACCATAGCACAATCGGATAATGCTAGGGAGTAGAGTTTTGGTTCAGTCATGGTGGTGGGAAAAGGCTATTGATGTGGGGAGGGAGAGAGGGAGCGATTCTGGTGGAGAGATCGAGAAAGAGAGAAAGAGAGAGAGAAAGATTGGCTTGTAAGTCTTATATGTATGTATAGAAATATAATAACCCAATTATATATTTAATTAATAAATATATAAATTTATGTTAGTCACACACACACATAATTTTGGTTAGTTTGATAAATTTGTAATAATTTAACAAAGGGAAAAGTGCAAGAAACCCCAATTATCTAAAAAAGTGCAGGAAATCCCCTTCCTATATACTCAATATGAGCATATAAACTTTAAACATTTGAAAAATATGTGCAAATTGGCACTTGTCGTTAGAAAGTATCCATTGACTATCGTGTCTGACCAAAAAGTTATATGAAAATTTCAAAATACATTTTTTAAATGACCACAATGCCCCCCACGTAATTATATATATATATATATATATATATATATTTATATATAAATATATTATATTAGAGTATAAGTGCAAAAAACTCTTGTTATATACAAAATGTGCGAAAACTCACCTTAGGATTAATTAACCCTTACATTTTTAAAATTGTGCAAATAAGTTCACTCCATCAATTTGTCGTTAACAGAAGACTGATATGACTAAAATATCCTTATGGTAAAATGAAAATAAAAATAAAACACAGAAGATGCGAAATGTCCAAAAAGGACATGATGCTAAAAGACGTCGTATGGGTATGACACTCGTTTTACGAGATAGAGTGAGATCCCAGATAGTATACCTATATGTAGAAGCTTGATGAATGTTAGGTAGCATAAGAATTGAGTAGCTAACAACGTTGTTTAATAACATCATAAAACAAAACATTATGCCAAATAAGTGGGGAGAAAGTACAATAGTGTCAATTAACAAAAATAAAGAGGATACACATAATTGTGGTAATTCTAGAGGAATGAAATTAATGAGTCATACAATAAAAATATTAAAAAGGGTAATAGAACAAATAATAAGAAAGGAACCCATGGTATCCAATAACCAATTCGGATTCATGTTGAGGAGATCAACAATGGAGACTATATACCCACTTAGACAATTAGTTTCTATAAACGTAAGATTTTTATCAAGGAACGGTGCTAAGCCCATATATATTTGCAATAATCTTAGATGAAATAACAAAATAATTCTAAAACGAGATTCCATGGTGTATGATATTTGTCAATGATATCGTGCTCTTGGATATCTCGAAAAGCACTTAATAATAAAATTAGAAATATGGAGAAATACTTTAGAATCGAAATGTTTGATAATTAATTGAACTAAAATCGAGTATGTGGAGTGTAAATTTAATAAAGATCCAGGCATCAAGAATGACTAATTATAATAGAAGGTAAGAGATATAGAGGGTGATCAAAAATAACATGAGACGAGACTATTAAAAATTATTTTAAAAAATTAAATGTAATAGGTGAAATGACAGGTAATAAAAGGATTGGAGGAAAAAAATTCATGTTCAAGCGTTTGTTGGGATACAAAACGGGTTTATAACAAATAACCTGGCGAGTCCTATTTCCATTGATATATTGGTGGGAATTAAATCTGCCAGTCAAATCAGTCGATTCCATTAGCAAATCGATCTCTTGAATTGGACCGATTTGCAATCAGTTAGAAAATGTTTTCTTAAAAGATTAAAAATTGCAAGGAAGAGAAATTGAACTTGGGTCCATATGAACAATTAAATAGAGAATTAGCTACCATGCCCTTCGATCCTTTTATTATATGCACAATTATTTTATTTATTTTAGGGTAAAATGCAAAAAACCTATACTTTATCCATGTTTGCAAAAATCCCTCCTAATTTTTTTTTTGGTGCAAATAACCATTTAACTATCACATTTTGTGCACAAGACACCCCTCTCCATCAATGAAAAAATAAAATTTCAAAAATACCCTTTGCCCCTAAGATTTGATTAAAATTGTATATGTTTTTTATATTTTATATACATTTTAACACCTTTATAAATTAAAAAAATAAATTACTAATATTCTCTAAACTATATGACTGTTAACAAATAATTACATTTATACTGAAACACGTCTTCTACCAAATTTCTCTTATACTTCATAATAAATTAACGGTTAACATTGACATTTAATTACATATTTTTTTATTTTTAAATACAACTAAATGAATCTATACTATATATATTATAATCCTAAATTTTTACATCTAAATCTTGAACTAATATATTTTCATTGCTTTATTTTTCAACAATAGATTTTTATTCTTTTTATATACATTTTTTTGTGAAATCTTAATTTAATTATAAATTAAATATATTAAAAGATTCACCAAAATAAAATCTAAAATATGTTTAGTGAAGTTTAAAAAATTACATTTAACTCCAAAAGTTACGTTTAAAATTCGTTGTCTATAAAATTATTAGAATAAAATGAAAAAAGAAATTTGGCAATTTTTATCAATGGGTAGTTTTGTAATTTTTTATTTTTGATTGCATTTTTTGCTCATTTTATAAAGTTTAGGGGGGGTTTTTGAACTTCAGCGATTGTTTTGCAAAATGGGTAAAATATAGGTTTATTTATTTACTTTTTTGCATTTTACTCTTTATTTTATCTTATGAACCGTTCGCATCTCTATTCCCACATATGTAACCTTGTAATGATTAGAAGTTCACTAAATAAATTATTCATATTCAACAAATAAACGCTTTAGAGACGCTCTCACCTTTTTCAAAAAAATATTTATTTTTTTAAAATTTTCACATATAAATTGTTAGGGGTGACACGGTTCGGATTTGGATCTGATTAAACATTAAACCTAATTTGAACCGTGGTCTACGAATTGATAAAAATAAAAACCAATTCAAATAATGGAAAAGTTTAATCTGAATCAATCCATGAAACCATGGATTGGATGGTTTGATTCTATAGTTTGGGTTTGTTTTAAATAGCCTATTATTATTATTTTTTAACCATGACACAATATCAACTTAATAAAGTACTAAAGTGACTAGGTTTATACTTTATTGTGTTTATTGGGTTAGACTTTAGGTTTAAAATATATATAATATATATTTGTATATAAAATCTAATAGATTGCCAGTTTGGTTGGATTATTTGAGGACTAAATCCGTTAACTGGATCATGGTCAACGAATTTATAATTTTTAAATCCGTAATCGAACCGTGGGAATAAAAAACTGAACCAATTCTTATGGATCGGATTGAATCAATTCGAATTAACGGTATGATGAATAAAATAAACATGACAATAAATGGTAACTTTTCTGTTATATAAATGTTATATATATGTCGTGATTCATAATTTTTTTTAGTACTTTTAACTTGAATGTTATCTTATATTTTAATTTTTAGATTTGTTTTTTACCTTATGTTTTCTAATTCCCACACATTATATATGCTATGAAGTTTCATTTATATCATACTTAAATTTATTTGTATCCATTAGTTTAATAAAAAGTATACTAACTCATCCCCTTTAGTAGAGATATGGATTTAGAATTCACAACTAAGTCATTACATATGTTAAATAGTGTTCAAAAATTTAATAAAATTAGTATAATTCATTGAAATATATTCTTATTGAATTATATAATAAAAATTAGTGTATTTGGATATTTTGACGAATTAAAAAATTCTCGACTGCAATATATTACGGAATATACCGATATGAATCGGAGTTCGTTAAATTGTATAACTTTTTTTTTTCAATAATAAATAAAATAAATACACTAAAAAACAAGGGTCCAAAGTGCAAAACCGCATTTCTCCGTGTCAGCTCTTCTATATAAAAAGTCCCCTAACTCCGTTTCAAGGGTTAAACAAAATACACACACAAAAGAGACCCTCTTCACCCTTCATCTCTCTCTCTCTCTCTGCCCTCTTTGCTTTGGGGCTTCGCTTCTCTTCTCTCTCTCTATACAGCTCTATCTCTATATATATATACATCTCGCGTTGCCTCTGTATATTAGACCCTTCGAATGTTTATGCATCAATTACCTCCCTCTTTATCAACAGCCAGGTCACTCCCTTTCTCTCTCGCTCTCTCTATGTGTGTGTGTGTATATGATCTCTTTATTCTTCTTTTTTTATCAATCGAAACCCTGATACATTTTTCTGGGGTTTGTACTTATGTGTCTGTTTCTTTAATCTTTTCAATCCAAGATTTGATTCTGATTTTCTGTTGTTTATATGCTGAAGTACATATAAGTAGAAGTAGAGGCCACATGGCAACCCTAAGATCGAGCTTTCCGTCAAGATTGCGGCAGCTTTTATCTGGCGAAGGAGCTATTGGTCCCTCTCTCAAACTCGACTCTGAGCCTGTGAGTGCTTCCATCATCTCTCTCTCCCTCTCTCTCTCTCTCTCTCTCTCTATATATATATATATATATATATATGAATATGTCTATCTTCGTAATCTGCATGAGTTATATATATGTACATATACATTTAAAGGAGTACTGCCTGTTTTTTTTGGGTTGTATTAGAATTGATGATTAATTGTTTAATCATTAGGGTTATAATTGTTTTTACACTATCAGATTTGATAAAAGGGTCTTTGTTGTAGATGGTATTATGATTATTAGTAAAGTAAACATTACTGTGTATATTGTGGCAATAGTTTTAAAGCAGTGTTAGCTTTAGGGACATTTGGCATTATTGGTTGGTGGTGGTGGAGAGGGTAGATTCTATTGAGAAAATAGTTTATCCATCTTCTATAGAGTTGTAACTGTGATTTTTTGAAATTATTAGTCTGGATGGTTGAGATTTGATCAAGAAGAATACCTTATTTAATCTTCAAATGTTATGGCATAATCTGCGAACAATTTTACATATTGTTCATACTGAAAGGACTTGATTCTTAAGAGAGAAATTTATAGATTTGGAAATTACTGCTGTTTGTGTTGAATGTAGGGGTTGTCTTAAATGTTAACTTTTATAGTTTTATGGCTTCATCTTTTATTGTTTACGAGGAAATGGGACTGTTGAAAACCAATTTTTTCTAGCATGAATTTGATGCAAGTTAATTTAGTTCAATGCAGAACGTGTTCAAGGTGAGGAATGGTGCAATAGAAACACTTAGGTCATTTTTTGTTTTTGTTTAAATGTATCAAATGTTGTATTACTTTTTATGAAACCTGTTTAAGTAGAGTATATACATAAATCAACATGAAACAAAATTTTGGAAAGATAAATTAGAACACAATTTTCCTATAGAAATCCCTGTTCCTATAATCATAATTTACTTAGGATTTTATGTTCACTTCTATATTTTCATGTATGGATATCCATTTATTTTTCCTTATGTAGAGGAAAATATGCTAGCCCAGTTTGCTGAAATCTGTAAATTTTTCACTGCTGCCTGATGGATTGCCTATGTTTTGGCATTAAGTAATGTGCAAGAGACGAGACACACTGTGTTTTCAGTTGTGCAACCTTGCCACAGTTTCTGAAAATGCTTCCCACAATGTCCCCAAAGCTTAGTGGATAAGATGTCTTGGATGATACTAGAGACAGTTTATGCCTTCCTTGGAGATTGGGCACCTTCTTCAATCTATAAGCGTTACCCAACTGGAAAATGTGCACTACCCCTCCCCCCAAACTATTAGTGCACTACCCCTTCTTGTTTGTAACAACAATTACTGCACTACCCCTTTCCCCAACCAATGCAAACCATCACCCTTCTTCTTTTGTGCATTAATTTTAACGGTGTATATTTTACTTGCAGCCTCCTAAAATAAAAGCTTTCATCGACAAAGTGATTCAAAGTCCATTACAAGATATAGCAATACCTCTATCTGGATTTCGTTGGGAATATGGCAAGGTGATAACATTTTACTTCTGCCATGTCTATCAAGTTCTTTAATTCTTCACTCTTTCTTATTTGTTGCTTTGACTTCAGGGAAATTTTCATCACTGGAGGCCCCTGTTTCTCCATTTTGATACATATTTCAAGACGTACTCGTCATGTAGGAGTGACCTCCTCTTGACAGATGATATTTCAGAAGATGATAGTCCTTTTCCTAAGCAAGCAGTTCTACAGATTTTAAGAGTGATGCAAATAATTTTAGAGAATTGCCATAACAAGAGCTCATTTAATGGCTTAGAGGTATGCTGGAGATGGTTTCTGAATCACATATTATTTGTTGTATCAACAGGAGTTCAATGTAGAGCAAAACTGGTTTTTTATATCTTAGTGCAATAATTTGTGAGCTTTCTTGTGCTATGTTACCTCTGAGGCATCTATATCTGTTTTCTGTCTGATACTATTTTTATTGTTGTTTATCTTCAGCATTTCAAGCTCCTACTTTCATCAACGGATCCTGACATTCTTATAGCTACCTTAGAGACACTTTCTGCATTAGTGAAGATAAATCCCTCCAAACTACATGCAAGTGGAAAGTTGGTTGGATGTGGTTCTATAAACAGTTGTCTCCTGTCTCTAGCACAAGGATGGGGAAGCAAGGAAGAGGGCTTGGGTTTGTATTCATGTGTAATGGCAAATGAAAGAACCCAGGAAGAAGGGCTGTGCTTGTTTCCATCCGATGTACACGAGGATTGTGACAAGTCCCAGTACCGGTTGGGGTCTACACTTTATTTTGAATTTCATGGTACCAATTCACAAAGCAGTGGTGAAGATAGCGATGTGGCTAACTCTTCTAGTCTGAGTGTCATTCACATCCCGGATCTTCATTTACAGAAGGAAGACGATCTCTCACTTATGAAACAGTGCGTTGTACAGTACAGTGTTCCTCCAGAGCACAGGTTCTCCTTGCTGACGAGAATCAGATATGCTCGTGCATTCTGTTCTCCTAGAATATGCAGGCTGTACAGTAGGATTTGCCTTCTTGCGTTTACTGTGCTTGTTCAGTCTAGTGATGCTCATGATGAACTTGTGTCCTTCTTCGCTAATGAGCCAGAATATACAAACGAGTTGATTAGGATTGTGCGATCTGAAGAAACTATTCCAGGAAGTATTAGAACACTTGCAATGCATGCCTTGGGAGCTCAGTTAGCTTCATATTCCTCATCTCATGAGCGGGCACGGGTTTTGAGTGGATCAAGCATCAGTTTTGCAGGGGGGAACCGTATGATTCTCCTGAATGTGCTCCAGAAGGCCATTTTGTCACTGAATAACTCCAATGATCCATCTTCTATTGCCTTTGTTGAAGCACTTCTGCAGTTTTATCTGCTTCATGTTATATCTTCTTCAAGTTCTGGGAGTGTTATTAGGGGTTCAGGAATGGTTCCAACATTCTTGCCTCTTTTAGAGGATTCTGATCCTATGCATATTCATCTTGTCTGTTTGGCTGTGAAGACTCTACAGAAACTCATGGATTACAGTAATACAGCAGTCACCCTTTTTAAAGACTTGGGAGGAGTTGAGCTTTTGGCACAGAGACTACAGATAGAAGTGCAAAGAGTTGTTGATTTTGCTGGAGCTAATGATAATTCAGTGACCATAGGTGAATGCTCAAAAAACCACGACGATCAGTTGTACTTTCAGAAGAGGCTTATCCGGCTTTTATTGAAAGCTCTTGGGTCTGCTACTTATGCTCCAGGAAACTCTACGAGATCTCAGAGCTTGCATGATGTTTCCCTACCTGTCACACTGTCACTGATATTTCAAAATGTGGATAAATTTGGAGGTGACATTTATTCCTCAGCTGTGACTGTTATGAGTGAAACTATTCATAAAGACCCTACTTGTTTTCCTGTGTTGAATGAATTGGGTCTTCCTGAGGCTTTTTTAGCTTCAGTTGTAGCTGGAATAGTTCCCTCGTCAAAGGCTCTTACATGCGTTCCAAATGGTCTTGGTGCCATTTGTCTTAATGCCAAAGGCTTGGAGGCAGTAAAAGAGACTTCAGCATTACGGTTCCTTGTTGACATCTTCACCACAAAGAAGTATGTAGCAGCAATGAATGACGGTATTGTTCCTTTGGCAAATGCCGTGGAAGAGCTTTTGCGTCATGTATCTTCATTGAGAAGCACCGGTGTTGATCTAATTATTGAAATTGTTAATAGAATTGCTTCCATTGGGGACAGTAACTGTGCAGGGTCATCGGGAAAAGTCAATGGTAGTACTGCGATGGAGATGGATTCTGAAGACAAAGAAAATGAAGGTCCTTGCTGTCTGGTTAGTGCAACAGATTCAACTACAGAAGGCATCAATAATGAGCAGTTTATCCAATTATGTGTTTTTCATGTGATGGTTCTGGTTCACAGGACAATGGAAAATGCTGAAACATGTCGGTTATTTGTGGAGAAGTCAGGGATTGAAGCTTTACTGAAACTTCTGTTACGTCCAAGTATTGCACAGTCGCCCGAAGGGATGTCTGTTGCTTTACATAGCACCATGGTTTTTAAGGGTTTTACTCAACATCATTCTGCTCCTTTAGCACGGGCCTTTTGTTCCTCTCTTAGGGATCACCTGAAAAAAGCTTTGACTGGATTCAGTGTGGTTTCAGGATCCCTTTTGCTGGACCCTAGGATGACTCCAGATGGTGGAATCTTTTCTTCACTTTTTCTGGTTGAATTCCTTTTATTTCTTGCTGCCTCAAAAGACAACCGTTGGGTAACTGCACTGCTTACCGAGTTTGGAAATGGTAGCAAGGATGTTTTGGAAGATATTGGACGTGTCCATCGTGAAGTTTTATGGCTGATTGCTGTACTTGAAGATGCTAAACTTGAGATGGAGGATGATGGTGCTGGTTCTGCTGCTGAGTCACAACAAGCAGAATTGAATACAAATGAAAGTGAGGAGCAAAGATTCAATTCATTTAGGCAGTTTCTTGATCCATTGCTGAGAAGAAGGATGTCAGGATGGAGTTTTGAGTCGCAGTTTTTCGACCTTATAAACCTATACCGTGATCTTAGTCGTGCTTCTGGTCTTCAACAAAGACAGGGCATTGATGGTCCTTCAGACCTTCGTCTTGGAGCCAGTCACCAATCACAACAGTCTGGTATTTCTGATGGCAATGTGGCTAGCGGTAGAAAGGAAGATGACAAGCAGAGATCCTACTATTCTTCTTGTTGCGACATGGTGAAGTCACTTTCTTTTCATATTACCCATTTATTTCAGGAGTTGGGAAAAGTAATGCTGCTTCCATCTCGTCGCCGTGATGATACACTGACTGTATCCCCTTCTTCAAAATCAGTGGCTTCTATCTTTGCATCCATCTCACTGGACCATATGAATTTTGGGGGTCATGTGAGTCCCTCTGGATCAGAGGCATCTGTATCTACGAAGTGTCGCTACTTCGGTAAGGTTATTGATTTTATTGATGGCATTCTACTGGACAGGCCAGATTCATGTAATGCTGTTCTGGTAAATTGCTTGTATGGGCGTGGGGTTGTTCAATCAGTTTTGACCACATTTGAGGCCACCAGTCAGTTGCTATTTGCAGTTAACAGGGCTCCTACTTCTCCTATGGAGACTGATGATGGGAATTTAAAGCAAGAAGAAAAAGAAGGAACAGATAATTTGTGGATCTATGGTCCTTTAGCCAGTTATGGTAAACTAATGGATCACCTGGTGACTTCTTCTTTTATTCTCTCTCCTTTTACAAAACACTTGCTTACGCAGCCTCTGATAAGTGGAGATATTCCGTTTCCACGTGATGCTGAGACTTTTGTGAAGGTCTTACAGTCCATGGTGCTGAAGGCAGTACTTCCTGTTTGGACTCATCCACAGTTTACTGATTGCAGCTATGATTTCATTGTAACGGTTGTTTCTATTATTCGTCACATTTATTCTGGTGTTGAAGTGAAAAATGTAAGCAGCACTGGGGCTCGGGCAGCTGGTCCTCCTCCAAGTGAATCAACTATTACAACAATTGTAGAGATGGGATTTTCCAGGTCCCGAGCAGAAGAAGCTTTGAGGCAGGTTGGATCAAATAGTGTGGAGTTGGCAATGGAGTGGTTGTTCTCACATCCAGAGGAAACCCAGGAGGATGATGAACTTGCACGTGCTCTTGCCATGTCCCTTGGGAACTCTGGACCAGACACGAAGGAAGATGTTGCAAATGAAAACAGTCAATGTATCGAAGAAGAAACGGTTCACCTCCCTCCTGTGGATGACTTGTTATTGACGTGTACAAAACTTTTGCAAATGAAGGAATCTCTAGCTTTTCCAGTTCGGGACCTTCTTGTAATGATATGCTCCCAAAATGATGGTCAATACAGGTCCAATGTTATTTCCTTTCTCATAGAGCAGGTGAAGCTTTGTAGTTTGATTTTTGACAGTGGAAACAGTAACATGTTATCTGCCGTATTTCATGTTCTTGCTTTAATTTTTCATGATGATACGGTGGCTCGAGAAGTTGCCTCTAAGAGTGGTCTGGTAAAGGTTGCTTCAGATTTACTTTCACATTGGGCTTCCAGTTCATATGACAGGGAGAAATCTCAAGTTCCGAAATGGGTGACAGCAGCTTTTCTTGCCATTGATGGGCTCTTACAAGTGGATCAAAAATTAAATGCTAATATTGCCGAGCTGTTGAAGAAGGATGTTGGTGGTAGCCAGCAGACATCTATAATTATTGATGAGGATAAGCAAAACAAGTTGCAGTCACCTTTGGGATCAGCTCCAAAGCATGCAGATATGCAGGAGCAGAAGATGCTCATTGAAATTGCTTGTGGTTGTATTAGGAAGCAGCTTCCTTCTGAAACAATGCATGCTGTTCTGCAGCTATGTTCTACTCTCACGAGAACCCACTCTGTTGCTGTTAGTTTTTTTGATGCTGGGGGTTTGCCTTTGCTGCTTTCCTTGCCTACCAGTAGCCTGTTTCTTGGGTTTGACAATATTGCTGCTACTATAATCCGCCACATTCTTGAAGATCCTCATACTCTTCAGCAAGCTATGGAATCTGAGATAAGGCACAGTGTTGTGACTGCTGCTAATCGACAGTCCAATGGAAGGCTTACACCACGCAATTTTCTTTTAAATTTAACTAATGTCATTTCACGGGATCCAGTGATTTTTATGCAAGCTGCTCAGTCCGTTTGCCAAGTTGAGATGGTGAGTGATAGGCCATACATTGTCTTGCTGAAAGAACGCGACAAGGATAAATTCAAAGAGAGAGAAAAAGAGAAAGATAAAACAGTGGACAAAGACAAATCCCAGAGTACTGATGGGAAGGCAGCTTTGAGTCCTGGGAATGGACATGGCAAACTTCCTGATACAAATTCCAAGAATGCCAAAGCTCATCGAAAACCTCCTCAGAGTTTTATTAATGTGATCGAGCTTCTTTTAGATTCAGTTATAACTTTCATACCTCCCTCGAGAGATGACTCTGAGACAAGGGATACTTCCTCTTTAACAGACATGGACATTGATGTTACTGGAAATAAGGGGAAGGGAAAAGCCATTGCCTCCGTATCTGAAGAGAATGAGGCCAATAACCAGGAAGTTTCTGCGTCTTTGGCGAAGATTGTATTCATCTTGAAGCTCTTGACGGAGATTCTCTTGATGTATGCTTCATCTCTCCATGTTCTGCTCCGTAGGGATGCTGAAGTTAGTAGTTGCAGGAGCTCTCCATGGGGTCCTACTGGAGGAATATTCCATCATATTCTCCACAAGTTTCTTCCACATTCTAAAAATTCCAAGAAGGAAAAGAAAACAGATACTGACTGGAGGCATAAACTAGCAAGCAGGGCTAGTCAATTTTTGGTGGCATCTTGTGTTCGCTCCACAGAGGCAAGGAGGAGAGTTTTTATGGAGATCAATAATGTTTATAACAATTTTGTTGATTCTTCTAAAGGTTTTAGGGCACCAGGAAGTGATATCCAGGCTTTAGTTGATCTCCTCAATGATGTAGTGGCTGCTCGTTCACCTACAGGTTCATACATCTCGGCAGAAGCTTCTGCTACTTTTGTAGATGTTGGTTTGGTTAGATCACTGACTCGAACTCTCGAAGTGTTGGACCTTGATCATGCTGATTCACCCAAAGTTGTTACAGGCCTTGTCAAGGTCCTTGAGTCAGTGACGAAGGAACACATACATGCTGCTGATTCTGGTACTGGGAAGGCTGACCATGCAACAAAACCTCCAGATCACAGTCAACCTGGAGGAACTGATAATATTGCTGATATATCCCAGTCCATGGAAACTACTTCGCAACATAATCTGAATCCGGCGGCAGCTGACCATATTGAATCTTTTAATACTGTCCAGAATTATGGTGGATCTGAGGCCGTTACAGATGATATGGAACATGACCAAGATCTTGATGGAGGCTTTGCCCCAGCATCTGAAGACGACTACATGCATGAAACTTCCGAGGACACAAGGGGTCTTGAAAATGGCCTAGATACTGTGGAGATAAGATTTGAAATCCAACCCCGTGTGCAGGAGAACCTTGATGAAGATGATGATGAGGAGATGTCAGGGGATGATGCAGATGAAGTTGATGAAGACGAGGATGATGATGATGAGGAACATAATGATTTGGAAGAAGATGAAGTCCATCACCTGCCTCATCATGACACAGATCAAGAGGACCATGAAATTGATGAAGATGAGTTTGATGAGGAGGTGATGGAGGAAGAGGATGAAGACGATGAAGATGAAGAGGATGGAGTTATACTTAGGCTGGGGGAGGGAATCAATGGGATTAATGTTTTTGACCACATTGAGGTTTTTGGTAGAGATCATAGTTTCCCCAATGAAACTCTCCACGTGATGCCAGTTGAAGTTTTTGGCTCTAGACGCCAAGGGCGTACTACATCGATTTACAATCTTTTGGGGAGAACTGGTGATAGTTCTGCCCCCACCCGGCATCCACTTTTGGTGGAACCTTCTTCCTCAAACACTGCTTCTCTCAGACAATCAGGTAAGTCTGCCGGTGGATGGTTATTTCCCTTATATTTTGCTATTTGAAGTTTTCATCTTGTCCTTTCTGATGATTTGCCTGACTCTTTGGTTTTATCGGTTTTATGTGAAATTTTGTTAGTTCTTACTTATTGCATCGGTTCTGATTTTTGATCCTTTTTTCTTCAGAGAATGCCCATGATATCTATTCTGGTAGGAACTTGGAGAACACCTCATCAAGATTGGATGCTATATTCCGATCACTGAGGAATGGACGTCATGGACACCGGCTCAACTTGTGGGCAGACGATAACCAGCATAGTGGTGGATCAAATGCATCTGCCCTTCCCCAAGGGCTTGAAGATTTACTTGTTTCTCATTTGAGGCGGCCGACCACTGAGAAGCCCTCTGATCAGAAAACGACAACAGTGGAACCTCAAAGTAACAGTGAGACTGGTCAGTTACAGGAATCTGCAGGAATGATGCCTGAAACTCCTGCTGAAGACAATACTAACAGCGAAAGTAGTTACGTGCCTCTACCCTCTTCTGAAGTAATGGATAGATCAAGTAATGCTGCTAGAAGACCTGCAGGGAATGAATCTCTACAGGGAATAGATGCTTCAAGTATACATTCTCAATCTGTTGAAATGCAGTTTGAACAAAATGACACTAATGTACGGGATGTTGAAGCAGTGAGCCAAGAAAGTGGTGGAAGTGGTGCAACTTTGGGGGAGAGCCTTCGAAGTCTGGATGTTGAAATTGGAAGTGCTGATGGCCATGATGAGGGCGGAGAAAGGCAAGGTGCTGCTGATGCTCGAACAAGAAGAACAAATGTGTCATTTGGGAATTCTATACCTGTGAGTGGGAGAGATGCACCTCTCCATAGTGTAACAGAAGTTCCGGAAAACCCTATCCAGGAAGCTGATCAGGGTGGTCCTACAGAGGAGCAGCAAATTAATGGTGACGCTGATTCTGGATCAATTGACCCTGCTTTCCTAGATGCACTTCCTGAGGAGTTGCGTGCCGAAGTTCTTTCTGTTCGACAAGGTCAAGTGGCACAGCCTTCAAATGCTGAACCACAAAACAATGGAGACATCGATCCAGAATTTCTTGCGGCCCTACCCCCGGACATCCGAGAGGAAGTCCTAGCGCAACAACAGGCACAAAGGCTACATCAATCACAGGAGCTGGAAGGACAACCAGTTGAAATGGACACCGTGTCAATAATTGCTACATTTCCTTCAGATTTACGAGAAGAGGTACATTTTTATGGTTTTTATAGTGTTGAAATGCCTTGTCTTATCGCTTCTGCTTGATTTTTTTTATCCATTTATTTCAGGTTCTCTTAACATCCTCTGATGCAATTCTTGCCAATCTTACACCTGCACTTGTTGCGGAAGCAAACATGTTGCGTGAAAGGTTTGCAAATCGTTATAATCGAACACTCTTTGGTATGTATCCTAGAAGTCGTAGGGGTGAGTCTTCTAGACGAGGTGAAGGTATTGGATCTAGCCTGGACAGAGCTGGTGGAGTCATTACTCGTAGGTCTATGGGAAGCAAGCCAGTTGAAGCTGATGGAGCTCCTTTGGTTGACACAGAAGCTCTGAAAGCCATGATTCGGCTGCTTCGTGTAGTTCAGGTATTCAATTGTATGATTAATTCATTATTCTTATTGTTCCATTTTGCGATTTATGTATTGATAGATATTATTTTGCAGCCACTTTATAAAGGTATGCTGCAGAGGCTTCTCTTGCATTTATGTGCTCATAGTGAAACCAGAACTTCTCTGGTTAAAATCTTGATGGACTTGTTGATGCTTGACATAAGAAAGCCTGTCAATCATTTGAATGCTTCTGAGCCATCATATAGGCTTTATGCTTGCCAGAGTCATGTGATGTATTCTCGTCCTCAATTTTTTGATGGTAATACTTCTATTCTAATTTCTCATTATTTGTTGGGCAAGTCATTTGTTCTTTTGTTTAGTGAATTTAAAAGTGAGGTCAAGTTAACATGGTTATTTTGTTCAGGTGATGATATGTATTGAACCCAAAGTTGTTTTGGACTTGTCACTAGGAAGATCATAAAATGCTTTTGATTTTCATTTGATTCAATATATAAGCTGATGCAGCCCAAGGAATGGGCTACAATTAAGTCTATGACTGCAAATGAACCCAGCAGAGCTGAGCTTGAGAATGTTTGGGTTTGGCTTGTTCGTTCATGTGGCATTTGAATTGTTCATGAGTAGGCTTGGTTTGTTTCATGAGCTCGTGAAACATATTACCTTTGTAATTCTATTACATTTTCTTTGTGTTTTTATTAATAAAATAGGTAGGAAAGCTGTCAAAGGAAAAAAGGCTATTAGACACGTGTTAACGAGACAAGCCTATGCGAGTCACACGTTCACTAGTCTATACGAACCGATATGAGCCTTGTGTTTCACGAGCCTATGCAAACGCCTTGCTATTTGGACTTGGGTCATTTGGTAAACAGACCCCAAAAATGAGCTTGAGTTTAGCTCATTTGCTTAATGAACAAACTTGAACTGTGTTTTAAACAAGCGGAGACAATGTTTTCAAGCACTGGGGGCGCAGCATTATAGGATGAACTCTGCTTTGGAAAATTTTGATGCAAAAAGTTATCAAATTGGAGGTTTTGGATTGATATGTATCAAATTGGACGTTTTTTTTTTTGATAAATAATAATTTATTAAAAGGCACTCAAGAGGGGAGCGCTCCCTAGAAGATACAGGAAGCCGAGCACGGCCATCTATAAGCTTAAGCTATTAATGAAGTCTACTACTTCATCACCCGATATACAATTTCTCCCGTTAACCCAAAAAAATAAAGAACTCAAAATATTGTATTTGAGAAACCAAATAGGAGATTCCACGTCCTCGAAGTGCCTCCTATTCCTCTCGTGCCACAGACCCGTATCAAATTGGACGTTTTGGATTGATTTGTCCAATTCTCAAGCTATTTCACCATCAAATTCACTTCTAAAAACAATGAAACATATTCTTCACTAAGTATTTCAAATATATGTATATCTGATGTGGTCCCATTCACTTTTGGCTGACTGCGTGTATTCAGCAGTTAAAGTTTCTACTGGTGTTTTGAGTTCATTGCTCGTGGAGGGGATTGTGGTCTCAAAAACCAAATATGTTATAGGATAGGGGCTGATCTACCTTATATACTATAACCATGAAAGTTGATTGTTGGCAAGATATGTCCAGATCATACAATGGATTTAATTTCTGAGGCTTTTTAAAGTTAGATTACAATCTACTTTTACTAAGAAGAAATAAAGGATAATTAAGCACAATAAAATTATGTACAATTTGGAAAAAGTGAAATTTTCTTAACCTATGTATATCTTTTTCTATTCTTTTCTTTTGAAGTTTGGAGAGAACTTCTGATGAATGCTTGGTTGTAAATTCTATTACTAACTTGTTACTATTGTTGTTGAGTTACTTACCAGCTTTAGTTACTCTTCTTTTGCTTCATAGGTGTACCTCCCTTGGTATCTCGACGTGTTCTTGAAACTCTGACCTTCCTAGCTAGAAATCATCAGTATGTGGCAAAGATTTTGCTTCAGTTTAGGCTGCCACAAGAGTCGGACAATTCTGATCAGGAACGTGGCAAAGCTATAATGGTTGTTGAAGAGGATGAAAAAGTAAGCAAGCAGCGTCAAGAAGGATATTTATCCATTGCATTGCTTTTGAGCCTCTTGAATCAACCTCTTTATTTGAGGAGTATAGCCCATCTTGAACAGGTAATGGTTTTGCATAAACTTGTTTTTTGTTTTTTTTTGTTTTCTCTATTGTTGATAAACTTTCTTGCATACTTCTGCGGTTTCTTAGAAATTTTTTCCATGTCTGATTTTTGTTTCAGCTGCTAAATTTATTAGAGGTCATCATTGACCATGCTGAAAGCAAATCTAGTCCATCAACTGAATCTGGCGCGCCTGCTACTGAACAATCTTCTGGTCCTCAGCTTTCCACATCAGATGCTGAGATAAATCTGGGCTCCAGTGGCATATCGTCTGGCTCTGATGCTACATCATCTAAGGCTGATGACTCTGCCAAACCCTCTGCTTCTGGTGCAAATGTTGAATGTGATACCCAAACTGTACTTCTTAATCTACCACAAGCAGAACTTCGGCTTCTATGCTCACTGCTTGCACGAGAAGGGTATATTGGACTCCACAGCCTATTCACCTATACATTTTTGTCTATTGTCTTTTTTTTTGGGGGGTTATGTAAATGCTCACACCCACAAATGCCCACTATGGGGCTTGAACCCCTCACCTCCCCTTTGAGGGAGGAGAGGCTATTCACACATTTTGTCTATTTTTTTTTTTTTTGGTTAGGTAAATACTCACACACCCACAAATGGCCACTATGGGGCTTGAACCCCTCACCTCCCCTTTGAGGGAGGAGACGTTATACTTGCTGGGCTAATTGCCCAGTGGTCATTTTGTCTATTGTGGTGTATAATTTATTTAAAATTTTTATTGCATGGTATCTTTTCCTAGCGGTGTTTGGAAATTTCTGTTGTTCTGATTATATATATATATAGCTCTGTTGCTTCTCTGTTGCTACTTCTTTTTGTTTGCATAATTATTATTACTATAATTTTGTTTCTCATTCATTTAACTGCAAGATTGATTTTTTTCTGTTAGCCGATTGTGCTTTATACTGTGACCTGGAGGTTTGAAATAATGTAGATGAAGATTCTGACATCATATAAGCTATACTGGTTTGCTGAACATGTTGATGGGTAATGGTAAATTGATGTTGCAGGCATTATGTTCAATTTTAAATTAGTAAGAATTATCTATTATGTGTATTATGCTGTCTGTATCATTAACTGAGAATTTGTGTGTGTGTGTGTTTTCGGAATTTTAAAATTTAAAGACAACTTTTGTGTGCTTCTTTTGTTTGTATATATTATATATTTATTTTTGGGGTGAGGTAGGGGTTGCTTTGGTTGAGGATGAGGATTCAGTAGTCTTGAGTTCTTTTTTTTATGTTCCCTGCACATTATTCTTGTTTACATTTTCCTTCATTTCTGGTCTTCATGCATGGTTTCTGCCAAAGTCTCATCAAAAGTGAAAATGAAAATCAGCTGTTCGGTATGTTGTTACATTTCCTGATCATTGGGTTAAAATTTTCACTTTTTTTAGGTGAATGCATTTGATGATTCTCCTTAATCAATGGATTTATGTTGAATGCATCTTTACCAAGTCTTGATAATGAATTGGATTCCACAACTGATTTCATCTTATTTGAAATATTGATTTATAATTGTGAAAGACGAACAACTATGACCTTGAGATAGTAGCAGGGGACAGATAGAGGCTTTAAAGAGCCTGAATGAGTCTTCACAGTATATAACCTTATTTCATGGTATAGTCTTTATCTAAATTTGTTACTTCTCTCTGGAATAGTTTGTTGGTTCACCAGTGCAACTTGGTGAAGTACCATGGTACCTAAAATGTTATTGCAACCTACTTTCTTGGAATATATTTGGTTACTACTTTTTATAAGTCAACTTGGTTTTATATGTATATATATATACATCCATATATATTTTGCCTCCTGGTAGTACCAAACAATTGTATTGCACTATTTTTTTGCATACCTTATCCTTGTCCATATCATCCCAAAACACCTTGTTTAAATGTTAGGTCCTGCTATCCATTCTAAAGTCGGTGCCAATAATAACTTCACTCAAAGTGTTCATAGTGGACACTTCATATTTTGATTGGACACTAACTGCTGTTTCTGTTCCTTGCATACTTTTGGCAAGACTTCAGCTTCTCATCATTTAGAATTTAATATTTTTCTGAGCTGAATTTGATTCCTATTTTCTTGTGATAATGCTTCACTGTCTTTATTTTTCCTCTTTCTTGGGGCTGTTTTTTTGTTTTTGTTTTAAACCTCCTGCCCTGATTATAGACATAAATGTTTACCTATTTATAAATAGATTTTTACATATATAATGGCAATATATAGCTGTGTTTCATTAGACTAATGTGTCCCCTCTCACACTTCCCGTGTTACCAATATTACTTGCCAGGATATATGATTTACTAATGGTTGATTGACTTGATTCTACATGTGTATTTGTTAGTGTGATTTTTGAGTTTTAATTCTTCTTTCACTGTTATTCTTTGTTTAATATATCTCATTTCCTCGCAGTCTGTCAGATAATGCATATGCACTTGTTGCGGAGGTATTGAAGAAGTTGGTGGCTATTGCTCCGACTCATTCTCATCTGTTTGTCACTGAGCTAGCAGAATCTGTGAAAAATTTGACTAAATCTGCGATGAATGAGTTGCACATATTTGGAGAAGTAGAGAAAGCTCTCCTCACTACTACATCATCTGATGGAGCAGCAATTTTGAGGGTCTTGCAGGCATTGAGCTCTCTTGTTGCCTCACTTAACGAGAAAGAGACGGATCATCCAAATCATTCTGAAAAGGAGCATGCAGCTGCTCTTTCTCTGGTGTGTGACATCAATGCAGCTTTAGAGCCTTTGTGGCTGGAGCTGAGCTCTTGTATAAGCAAAATAGAGAGCTATTCGGATACCACGCCTGATTTGTCAAATAAATCTATTGTTTCCACGTATAAACCATCTGGTGTAATGCCTCCACTTCCTGCTGGTACTCAAAACATCTTGCCATACATAGAATCCTTCTTTGTCATGTGTGAAAAGTTGCACCCTTGGCAATCAGGTGCTGGTCATGACTTTGGTATTGCTGCAGTATCTGATCTTGAAGAAGCCACCACTTCTGCTAGCCAGCAGAGAAGTTCAGCACCAGTTCCAAAAGTCGATGAAAAACATATTGCTTTTGTGAAGTTCTCAGAGAAGCATAGGAAGCTCCTAAACGCTTTCATCCGGCAAAACCCTGGGTTGCTTGAGAAGTCTTTCTCTCTTATGATTAAGGTTCCCCGCTTTATTGATTTTGACAATAAACGTGCTCACTTTAGATCTAAGATAAAGCACCAACATGATCATCATCACAGTCCTTTAAGAATCTCTGTTAGAAGAGCTTACATTCTTGAAGATTCATATAATCAACTGCGTATGAGATCAACACAAGATTTGAAGGGGAGGTTAACTGTTCATTTCCAAGGGGAGGAGGGTATTGATGCTGGTGGGCTTACTAGGGAATGGTATCAGATGTTGTCCAAGGTTATTTTCGACAAGGGAGCACTGCTGTTTACAACAGTGGGCAATGAGTCAACATTTCAGCCAAATCCCAACTCTGTTTACCAAACAGAACATCTCTCATACTTTAAGTTTGTTGGGCGAGTTGTGAGTATCTTTTCATTTGTGCTTATTTGATTGAGCTAATAACTATGTGCTTCTTGCTTATTCTTCTTTATGTATTCCAGGTAGGGAAAGCACTTTTTGATGGGCAACTTCTTGATGCTCATTTCACTCGTTCTTTCTACAAGCATATCCTTGGGGTTAAAGTGACTTACCTTGACATTGAAGCTATTGATCCTGATTATTTCAAAAACCTGAAGTGGATGCTCGAGGTGTGTTGCATGGCAAAGTTTACTCCCCCTTTCCCCACCTGTGTGTGTGTGCGCGCGCGTGCGTGCGTGTTTTTATGTGTCTCATACCTGATGCATCCATTACTAACTTTGCCAAGGACCACAAAAATTTAATACTTGGTTCCTTGCTTACTTTTGCAGAACGACAGTGAAGTTCTAGATCTTACTTTTAGCATGGATGCTGATGAAGAGAAGCTGATATTGTATGAAAGGACGGAGGTAATGAATTCCCTCCATTACTCCAGGAAATGGTTAATTCTATAACTTCTATTTGTCTTTTTTTTACTTGAAATACCTGATGCAGGTGACTGATTATGAACTGATCCCTGGTGGACGTAATATTCGAGTTACCGAGGAAAACAAGCACAAATATGTTGATCTAGTTGCTGAGCATCGATTAACTACTGCTATTCGTCCTCAAATAAATGCATTTTTGGAAGGATTCAATGAGTTGATACATCGGGATTTGATATCTATTTTTAACGACAAGGAACTGGAGTTGTTAATAAGCGGCCTTCCAGACATTGATCGTAAGTTTTCTTCACTTCCACATCTTATTTTCTGAAAGCCCATGAAAATGAGTAGTGTTTAACGAGAGTGTATATGAATGTCTTTCAGTGGATGACATGAGAGCAAATACCGAGTATTCTGGGTACAGTGCTGCATCTCCTGTCATCCAGTGGTTTTGGGAGGTTGTTCAAGGGTTCAGCAAGGAAGACAAGGCTCGTCTTCTGCAGTTTGTTACCGGCACTTCCAAGGTATCTTTCCTCTGCATTTTCTTATTCAAACTCCGCCTGTTTTCATGCATATGAAACTTGAGTAGATTTTAATGAAGTTAATTGTTAGTATAGATACTCTAAACTAAAAAAAACAGTAGCTACGGTTTATTAGTTCTTGTTTTGTTTCATACTATTGACAAACATTTTTGAATGTTCTAGTCATTCTTTGACTTCGTCTTCTAATATGCACAGGAAGTATGTCATTCACTCTGAACTTCAACAAACAATTAGAAACTACAGTCAAACCTAACTTGAATCTTTTGGCTACCTAGAAGATTTCTAAAGACAAACATATGTACTAATCAAGAACCATGTATACATAATAGGCAATTTTCATTAATACATACTATTGTGCTGTGGGGTGAAACTTTATGGAAACAGTTGATTTGTGGTGAAGTAGTCCAGTTGCAATTCTAAAGGTATATCATTGTTTAAATATATACAAGCTACCCTGTCTATATGGACTAGGGATGGCAATTCACCCTGTCCTATCCCATTCCCCTTCCCCCTTTTTTCATGGGACAGGTTTGGGGGAAAATAAAGTACACCAGCTTGGGGTTGTGGAAGAGGTCATCTTCACTGCCTTATGCATCAGATTTACAGAAATAATTTTTTACTTTTAATTTAATTTTTAAAAATTACAAACGATATATATTGTGATAAAAGAATATCAAATAAGTCAAATGGCTAATACTATAGGACAGTTATTAGGCCAATTATATTATACGGAAAAGAATATTGGGCATTGAATTTGTCAAAAAAAAAAATGTTGGGCATTGAAAAAGAAACAAGAACAATGTTTTTATGTAGTTGCAATGAGAGTGTTAAGATGGATGGTAGGAGTTATTAGAATAGATAGGGTTATTAATCGAAGTGATGAGAAAATTAGGAGTGACGTCTATTAGTGATACAATAAGAGATGGCAAACTTAGGTGGTGTGGTCATATACAATGAAGACGTATAGATGTGGTAGTAAGAAGATGAAGATTAGTTCGCATAGAAGGCAAGAGACAGAGAGGTCGACCAAAATTCAAATAGGGTGCACTTATAGAAATGATTCTAAAAAATTAAATATAATAAGAGAAATGGTTTGTAATAGAATAGAATGGATAAAGATAATTCATGTGGTTGGCCCTTTTCATTTGGGATTAAGGAAAGGATTATAATTATGATGATGAGGATATAAATGTCTGTAAAACCAATCAACTTTGTTATATTATATATCGTCATTGAATGGAATTATGAAAAAAATGAAAATGAGCCTATTATAACTATGATAATAATATATTGTCATCAAATGGAATTATGAAAAAAATGAAAAATCAATTTATAACTAAAAATTGGCATGGGTGCTGCTGGGGAAGGTAGACGGGTGGGGCAGCGCCCCTATCCCATACCCAACCGTTGCCATTCAATGCAGTTATTGGCCATTGTTGCAAATGGCCAAATCATCTTTATCGATTTTCTTTCTTTTTCTTTTTCCCAATTTGTGCTACTTCAATCATCTCTTCAATTCGTTTATTTTTTATTTTAACATGTACATTTACATATTATTTTTGTATATATTTGCATGTTTTGATTACTCCTTTGTCCTCTCACTCTCATGTTAAAATTTGTTTATTTTTATTTTAACATGTACATTTATATATTATTTATGTATATATTCACATGTTTTGATTACTCCTTTGTCCTCTCACTCTCCTGTTGAAATTTATACTCCACCTATACTCAGATTCACCCTCGTAGATTTTTTTAAACCTTCTGTTTTTAATAGTCTTTTTTATAAATAATAATTTAAATCTTTAATTCACTTTTCCTTGTGATTATTCCCCTTTTCCAAGCTAAATGAAGTCATATCTAATGTAACAAGGTTCGTTAGTAACATGTTGGTCATTTTCCAAAAAGTGTTGCAATGTGTCCGGAATTATATGCATGTCCAAAAATTGTTAGACGTGTATGCAAGTGATTAAGAGATTTCCAACACGTCCAACATGACATGGCTCTCCTTAGAAATGTCGGTGCTGCTAATGGCACACTGTAGAAAACTCACTAGGATCACATTGTGACCGTTCTGGATTCCAATTGATTGTAGTTGGTTGTTTTATTTTGTAGACCTCACAATTATGAATGATCCTTTTTAGAGATTCTTTCCTTTCTCTAGAATTGTTTGGTTATTGAGTGGAGAGAGAGAGAGAGAGAGAGAGAGCTATTGATGCTAGAGTTGTGGGGGGAAAAAACCTATTGTTCATGACTTTCCCTTGTTTACGTGTCTTTGCTGGACATTTTTAGAGAGTTCAGAAAGCATCGTGCAGCTGCTGCTTACTTGAGAACCATTGTGAATTAACGTTACACTATTGAAGTCCCAAAAATAAGCAGACTGCACCACATTTATTTAGAATAGTCACTCTATTGTCCTGCGGTTCAAGCTAACTAAATTGGCCTTTTTGGAGTAAATTCTTTATTGCTTTCAAATTGAAATCATATGCTGGTGAAAACAAACATATTTTGGTCTCCAAGACACATTCCATGGCATGTGTTGGTTTGTAGTATTTGTTATACAATAAATATTTTGGTAGGTCATTGAGACACTTTGGATTTCTTCTGAGCAATGTTCCCAATTGTTCTTGCAGGTGCCTTTGGAAGGATTCAGTGCGCTTCAAGGAATTTCAGGCTCACAGAAGTTCCAGATTCACAAGGCCTATGGTAGCGCTGATCACTTGCCTTCGGCTCATACTTGGTAACCTTTCTATTCTGATGAATATATTTATATAGTTCATCTTCATCGGCCATTAGGAAGTGATTTGCCTTGGCCTTCACCACCTCTTTTCATTTATATATGCGTGAAGTGTAGTTGCGGATCTGATCTAACCAGATGATCTTGTGTTGTTTGGATGCAGTTTCAACCAGTTGGATCTACCGGAGTATCCGTCTAAACAACATCTGGAGGAGAGATTGCTTCTTGCCATTCATGAAGCCAATGAAGGGTTTGGTTTTGGTTGAGAAATGCAATTGGAGGGGTGGGGGGGACATGAATTAGTCATGTGTATAATATTTATGTCAAAAATATCATGCAAAGTAAAGGTGGCATTTGAAGAATCAAGTTGATAAGATGTTAATATACTGTACAGTATGGCAAAATGCTTCTGGCAGTTTTTGTTTAAGCCAATTTGCTCTCATTTGCTTTTTTTCCTTCCCCTTCCCTTCATCTTTTGTTGATACCATTACCAGTATGCTCATGTTCTCTTACCGTGTTATAGTTATAGTCATCAGAGCTCTTTTTTAAGTACAGGTTTTTTGTTTTTGGGGGGGGGGGGGGACATTAGAAATTTCAGCTCAAAGAGAGAGAAATGGTTCACCGGAGCAATAATGGTACTTTGCGTTGTACTTCTCTGCAGAAACATGTAATTAGATAGGGAGATGCAAATCGAAGCCCAGCCAGGAAGGCAAAACAATGATTCCCATTCCCCTGCATATAAGTTCTTTTGCCTCAGATGTGCACGCTAATGCAAATCTACAAGATATATATATATATATAGTTGCGGGTGAGAATATTAGATTCTTTTGATTGGCTGACCTTCAAAGGAAAAGCTTAAAGATGTTAAACTCTTATCATAAAATATGATTGGTTGCATTAAGCTATTCAAGTATATTAACTTTATAATTATATTAAAGTATTAAGTGATATATAACCAAAAGTTTTGTCGTCAAATAAAGTGGACCTGGGACGTACCATTTATCCGGTGTAAATATTGTATATATTGTAGATGTACTCCTAAAACTAGGTGCTTTTCGCTCATGTATGCTATTGAACAAGGCTAAGTCTCTTCGTCCCCAAGCAGTTCTAACTGCATTTGCCAAAACTCTCTTTTAAATAAAAAAAAATCGTCCCCAAGCAGTTCTAACTGCATTTGCCGAAACTCTTTTTTAAATAAAAATAAATAAATAAATCATTTTGATCCGATCCATGTCTGATCCGATACCCATAATTGTACAATACTCTATTTAATCTTAAACCTAACCCCACCTCTTTTTTACTCTTGTTCTTCACATTCTTTAATATTTTATAACTACATCTTATTTTATTTGTTTTTTAAGAGATGCTGATATATTATGTTACAGTGGAAACTGTGCTCCTGAATTTCAATTAATCTAGATTATCGAAACTAAAGGATGAACAATGATAAAGACTCTTTATCACGTAGTTATAATAGATTATTTCATTTCAATCTCATATTGGACTAAAAAAATTAAAAAAACTATTGGACTATTTATAAAAGCTCAATTTCTAAAATTAATCCGATCTAATATGAGTTGGGTCGGATCGGTTTAAGGCTCCTATCGAATTGTATTGGTTTCCAATTTTATGAACCTGTTGAGATCATATTGATTTTGCTTTTATGTCAAATTTGAACTAATTCGATCCGTATGCACCTCTCGCGTCATACGACTCCGTTCCGGAATCAGGACCTTCCCTTTCTTTTGACCAAAGGGTCCTCAAATCAACTTGTCCTCAAACTTGTCCCTTCGCATGCTTTTAAGGCTTGAACTCTTAACCAAGTACGAGAGCTCTAAAGCAATATATCCTCGCACTTATCCCCTTTGCATGTTTCTAAGGCTTGAACTTGAGCTATTCTCGTTGTTGTGCTTTCACGGGAGAGAACATGGGTTTAACTCCTAAATTGTGACCAAAATTTTTATAACAAGTGGTTGAGACTATCAAGATCTAGATACCATTCTATGGTCATGACTATGAACTCATCATCAAAATAGAAATAAGTTCTTAATCTGGGTGGTCGAAGATTGATTTGGGTCTTTAGCCGAAAAACGACTGAGAATGAACATCTTGGATCATCATAACCAAGACAAGGGTCGAGCTTACGACCAACTTATGGTCATGATTCTCAATCATATTGGTTGAAAACAATGTGGTTAAGGATACGGAGAATTTCTGGTTATGGAAAGGAGTCTCGATCAAAACCATGGCCTAAGAGAGTCTCAACCAACCATGACCTAACAGAGTGGCCTAAGGAATCTCAACCAACTATAGCCTAAGAGAGTCAAGACCTAAGAGTCTCAACCATGGCCTAAAAGAGTCGCCTAAGAGAGTTTTGACCAACCATGATCAAGAGTCTGGCCCAAGATAGATTTAACATCTTCTTAGGTCATGGGCCATCAACGAAGATTTGGTTCGGGTCAAATTAAAATCAACTGCGAATTTCGAAGTCCCGAGAACCCAAGAGTCTGGTTTGAAGACTAAAAAATCTTAAAATGGAAAAGAACACCTCGTCATTTTGAAGGTTTAAAGACCCGATACTACAGATGTAAGAATCTCACCTACTTTTGATGGAGAAAATCAGAATGGTCAGTAATCAGAAGGTTCCAGCCTAAGCACATGTTAGAGTCAGATTTGGTAGTTGAGAAAAGCTAGAAATGGCGAGGCAACCCGAATCAGTAAACTTGTAATAACCCACAGGCCAAAGCCAAATATGTTATGTCTAATATGCATATGTGTTAGTCCATGGAGAAGTGTGCAAATTTGCCAAAATGATTAGCTCAGCAAGGTGGTTAAAAAATGTCACTTTTAACTTGTACCAATTATTTTCTAAAAGAATAGATTAAGAAGGACAACACCAGATCAAAGCTTCTATAAGTACTCATGCAAGTCTCACAAAAAAAAGGTCCAACACCATTTGAAGACTAAGTCATATTCACTTATAGCACTTAGCATTTACTTCCTTCAGCTCTCTCAGCTTTCACTCTTTGCTTAGCATTTACTTTGTTCCTTAGCATTTAACTCTTTAGTTTCCCTTCTAGATCAGTATCTTTGATTCTCAACTGTAGTTTCCATTACTATTGTACCCTTAGTTTTATCACTAGCATTTATAATTTCCTTTAAATCAAAAGTTTGTAATTTGTTCGTCATTGTAATCATTCCAAAGATCAATGAAGAAAATGTTGTAGACTCGGGTATAATTATTGTTCGTTTAATTTGGTTGCAAATCATTATATTTAAACTTTTAAAGTCCTTTTTCAAACGCAATAGCAACCTTGAGGAGATGGTCATTCTTACTCTCCAACTTTCACCTAAACCAACTTAGGTCGACGACTTGACTTGATAGGAATGATTTGGTAAGAAATCTTTGAGTCTATTAGAATTTCAACACACATGCATTTCATGTCAACTATTTATTGGTTAACGACCTTAGACCATTTGTCAGCCAAACAACAGAAATGTACCAATTTCCTCTTCTGGAGTACAACAATGGAGGACTATGATTAAAACACACAATAGTATGTATTTGTTGTGTATGTTGCAATCACAGTAGTGCACCTACAACAGTCAATCCCTAGTAAACGAATAGATATTCAGTGCGTTCAGTACACATGCACCGGACGCATTCGTACCGTCCGTATAAATGTACACAGGACGAGTGTAGTACAAGGACAAGAACAAACACAAATACCTTCCCCTAATAAACATAAATGTCTCTTTTTCTCTATTCCCTCCTTACTAATCCTCCAACTCTTGACCTAACGATTTGGCAAACGAAAATGTCTTTTGTTGCCCAGTGTTGTGAAAGCTTTGGTGATTTGATTTTAATGTTTTTCTCATGTCACGTGAGAAGGAGATTTTTGTTTTAGATACGTATCGACTAAAGTAATATACTTAATGTGTAAGGCATGTTCACATTGTAAAGCATTCTTAAAATAATGCTAAAACCCAATATTGGCCAAGTGGGAAATAATTTTATTTGTGTTCCTGAAAAAGGGTAAATTTAAAAATAAAAATAGTAAGGTGAGTGTTACAATGGATAATAATTTATAATCCAAGTCTAAATATCCATTTTATAAACAAAAATCAATATCAAAGATAACCATATAGAATTGTCAAAAGAGAGATATTTTATCTCCAAGTTAGTCGACGTGGAAAGAAATAACCCATCCTTTTTTTATGCGTGTCCGTCACAAAAGTACTTGGTCTTGTAATAAACAGTAGTTGCTTTTAGTTCCCACTTCCCAACTGCCATTAGCAGAGAAAAGGGTCTGTCTTCCCAATCACTACTACTGCATAGCTTTCTCATATATATATATATACACACACACACACACTTCTGCTTTTGGCTCTCTTCAATACAATCCCTGGTACTTTCTATCAAACACCTTGTGTGCAGAGAAAACATATATACACACACGAGCTAGAAATGAAGAAAATTATGATCAAGAAGAAGAGGAAGAAGATGCTTCACTTCCGCAACATTTCTCTCTCTAAAATCGGTACATTTCTTTCTTCTCTCTCCTCTTTGTATATATGACAATGTATATATATATATATATATATCACCAAAACATGTATAGAACGAAGTTTTTTTACACTTGGAAGCTAGACGCCCCAAATTAACTGATCTATTGACGGGTTATTTTCATAGATGTCTATTGTACATGTATACATCAAGCGTATTGTCTTTGGCTGTGGCGCTATAATTTTTTTTTTTTAGATATGTGAACGTAAATCTAAGTGCGAATGCGATTTTAAAAGTTTAAGAATAAGTGAATATATATATATGTATATGAATTTAAGTATAAATATACGGAGTGAATTGTAATCATTTGATTATAGTATAAATATACGGAGTGAATTGTAATCATTTGATTATAAATAAAAAATTTAGATCCTATTTATTAAAAAAAAAAATAGAGAATTTAGATTGCATATAAATATATTCAACCTTAAAATATTTTGTAATCCTTATTTGAATGCTTTCAATTTTGAGCTTCAATGCCGCTGCATTAGGAGTTTGGACTAAACTTTGTAGAGAGAGAGAGAGAGAGAGAGAGAGAGGGCCAAACGATCTTGTCCACTGGGTAAAGAACGGTGGAGATGAAATGACTTTTTTGACATTTGTCAACAGGATTAGATGAGATGGGGACTGTAGATGAAATCATCGTCCCCACGAAACGATGTTTCTGGTGCGTGGCAGTATCAAGTCACTGTTTTCACAGTTCAGACACAATCTTTCATGTCCACACTATTGGACTAGGCTGCAGTGATTTACACGCTCTACAAGGGTGCGCGTTGTAACCACACTCTCTCTCTCTTCTCTCTCTCTAAAATGAACCCCTATGTAGTGCGAGATGGTTTTGAAAATGTCTAATGATATTCTTGTATTTTTAAAAAATTTATTACTAATTGAGTTTTTATCGAATATAGTTTTTTTTTTTTAATTATTGGTGGGCCTGAGAGATGTATGTTAAACGTGTCCTTTCTAGCAATAAAGGTTCAATCATTGGTCAAAAAAAACAAAAAAATGAACAGAGGATATTGACAATTTTGAACTTCGTTCGATCTTTTTTAATAAATAAAATAATAGAATTACTTTTTTCAAAAATAAATTATTATACTTAAATAGAGAATAGTCTAATAGCAAGTTCTCGCACACATCACATCTTATAAATTGAGAGTTCGTACCTTGGGGCCACTTCTAGTAACTCTCCCACTAATTACCTGGTTCGTGTGTGACAGAAGGATTTTATGTGACCGGTGATACATTATGAATTGTTTTGAGAGACTAGACAGTAGACACCATCTTTGTTATATATAAAATAAAAGTATTATGAGTGTCTCCTGGAGGACAAATATGTCATTTCTTTTAAAAAACGAGTAGAGTTCAAGTGGATGAAAGTGAATTGTTTATCATTTCCTTTTCTTGAAAGCAATATAGGATGAGCAGAAGATTTACAATATATTTGCTATAATGTGTATCAGGTGTATCGATCTCAGTTATGTGTGTATAATACGTACAATGAAACTCACAGCACATGTACAACACGCACAGTTCAAATTTATCCGGTATATTTACAGTAGGTGTATTGCAGATCATCTCATAGGATGACAACTAGAATTGTCCAATGAAAAAGAAAAAAAAACACTAGAACAATTGGATAAAGGTAGGTCAATGTTGATCAAGTACGGAAATATGATATCATGGGATGAAAAATATTTAAATTTCAATATTTTTCTCATTTTACAAGAAATACTTATTAAACAAATATTATATTATCCAGAGGTATTTTAATAATATCACACACCAACCCTTAACCTTGTTAAAGAAACTCAATAGTAAGGGTGACCAGTGTAATTTTTGAAATTATAAGGGGGACTGTAATTTTGTCAAATCTTAGAAAAAATGAATGTAATTTATCCAAAACAATATAATAACAATCGTTTCAAATGTTAATCTAAAATTAAGGTAGTTGAAATCTTTTTAGGCGCAATTGAAAAAATTAAATGACAGCATTATTTTTAGAATTCAACTAAGCCGGATTTTATAATTATTTGTTTGAAAACTTCATCTAAATTTCTCTCAATTTGTATATATCATTATAAATTTTGCAGAAATTCACCCTAGGCCCCTTTGTTAACAGGTGATTAAATTATATATATAATCGTGCAATCCAAGAGTCACGAGTTACAATCAACCCATTAATCCTATGTTTCCTTCCGCCAACCAGACAACTTGTTATTTGTATCTTAAAATTGTCAACTATTAAATTAAAAGTCATTTTAGTAATATTTATAAAAGGAAATATATATATATATATATATATATATATATATATATATATATATATATATATAAACATTTTCCAACATATTCTTCTTGCACGTGTCAAAATAATAATTTAATAATTCTTCTTGAGAGAGAAACCAGTCATTTTTGTTGTGGAAATAATAATTTGTTTATTGTCATCAATTAAAATAAGTTAATTAAGATAAAGAATTTACACATTTCAGCTGACAACGAGTAAGGATCGATAGTCGACTTCAACGCCTTTCTTTTAAGTGTCATGCTCTGATACTTTGGTGTAATGACTTTGCCAAAGTAATTAAAAAACAAGGGGGTCTCTAAGCATTAGATTTAAATTATTAAATCATTATTATTATCATATTGATTTATAGACCTTTGTTTTGCTTACAGGACCTGTGGATTGCTAGAGCAGTGGCAGGCCAAAGAATGAGAGATTGAAATAATCAAATGGGGCTCCTATGCCGGAAAAGATCTACGATGCTCCCGGAAAATCTGGTTCGTGCATGTATAACACGTGCGATATGATCCATACTACCGCACGTATAATCCATGCACGGCTAAAATTCACCATATGCACCGGGGTGCATTGTAGACGTAGTCATATTAGTGACGGAGAAAGTCGAAAGTCATTCTTTCCATCTTTTGTAGTCTGATATTGGCATGAAGAGGCTCAATCGCAACGATGTCATAATTTTTCTAATGTCTTAGTAATTTGTCACATTTGAATCATCATCCCAACTATGTAACATGGTTATCTCAAACATGAATCCTGATTATAATAAGAATAATACTTTTTAGATCTATTTTTTAAGCTGAAGGGATTTAGTAGACTAGACCTCGTGTTGATTGCCTAAAAGTCCTTCGGTTATACAACACTGCTTAAAAATCAGTTAGAATATAATTATTGGTCAAATAATAGGTTTCCAATTCCCATGAGAAGTGACTCTATTCTTTAACTACTTTTAAAAGATCAAATTTTACAATATCATAATGTGTATGTAGCTTCAAGTAATTTTCTATCTTCATTTTTTTTCTGCTATTTTTTTCATTGTATGGATATTGATGATGATAAATTCATGAACTTCATTTTCTTCTTCTCCTTTCATTTTATCTTTCTTATTTCTTTCTTCTAGGGTTTCCATTGTACCCATTTTTTCAATAAATTTATGAACTTCTTGTAAAGAGGTAAAATCAGATAGGGTTCAATGAAGGGAGGGGCCTGAATGTCCATGGCACTTAGTTACGAAGAAGTACCACTAAGAAGAAGTACCGCTAAGCTACCGTCCCTAGTTTTCTAATTTAACTTGTTCCCTATATTTAAGAATTCTTTATTTATAAAAATAAATTTTTTTCCCCTCATTTTGTGGGAACTTATGATCCTCTATCCGATCCTACAAATATTTTTTTTTCTTAGTTGGGAAATGCACACACATTTTTTAACTCACACTGAAGCTCGAACCCCCGGTGTTCTTTGAAGATAGAGAGGTTATACTTGTACCATTGGGCTCGATCCCACAATTCAATCCTATGGATCCCCTATTAATTCAACCATTTTGATGCACAGATCTTTGAAGGATAGAGATGAAGTGTGAAGGTCAGCTATTTGAGCAGAATTGGAGTCTCGAAAGTGATAATGCAAAAGAGTTAGATTTACTTATGTTTACCTAAACTCATCAGCTTTCTCAATCAAAAGAATCAATTTGTTAAAATATACACCATGAGATGAGCGAGTTGGTAACCTCCAACAAACTCATTCAATAAAGGAAAATCAAGCTACTTGTATGGGTATTTGATTTCGTGTATAAAAAAAAATGGGAGTTGCCATCAGAATAAATGTAGAACCACGAAAAATTCTTTGAAATAATGTACACTAAATCAAAAAGCAAGTTACTTAATGTAATAATTAGGATCATAAGAACTGATTTAACCACTAACATGGAGCATGCATTTTATAGTTCTGGTATCATGTAAGACCATGAAAAAGGTCTTCAAAACAATGACTTAAAAGACATTGTTAGAAGAAGTTTTTTAGTTCCTCTTAGCTGGGTGGTGAAGAATCGGATATCATCATAGACACTTAGTAGTGGGTACGTCGTATCACCATGAAAGAGCTGTATTAAGGTAGTCAATGTGATAAAAAATATATATAAGACAGACTTGATCAACCCAGAGCTTCTACAAGTGACAAACTATTAGTGTTGATCAACCCAGAGTTTCTACAAGTGACAAACTATTAGTGTTGATCAACCCAGAGCTTCTACAAGTGACAAACTATAGTGTTGATCAACCCAGAGTTTCTACAAGTGACAAACTATTAGTGTTGATCAACCCAGAGCTTCTACAAGTGACAAACTATTAGTGTTGATCAACCCAGAGCTTCTACAAGTGACAAACTATTAGTGTTGATCAACCCAGAGCTTCTACAAGTGACAAACGATTAGTGTTGATCTACCCAGAGCTTCTACAAGTGACAAACTATTAGTGTTGATCAACCCAGAGCCTTTACAAGTGACAACTTCCATATGTACCTAAAACCCCTTGTAATTGCATGTGGGATTCCCAAAATGGAGACATAATCTAGGCCAACAACAGCAATACTTCCCATCTCCTTAACCTCTCTGAACCACAACCACATGGATTCAATTCCCAAATTTTCTGCCTTCCACTTCAACTGAGCAACAAAAGTTAACTTTTGATCAAATTTTGATTTCCTAACAGTGTTTCATAAATTTAACCTCTACGGTACCTTTTTCCTTCAGCATCTTCCTTGATAATATTGTTAAGTCTAGCAGGAAAATCAGTAGGCCATAGAACAACATCACTTCCCAAAAGATACATTTTTGAAAGGTGATCAGCAGCTCTGTTAGTTTCACGCCACGAGTGAGAGACTCGGTACTTCTCAAACTTCTTTAGAAGTTCCCAAATATGCTTCAAACAACTACTAGCCTTTGGACTATATGGCTGCTTTCTATTGATGGATTTCACCACACTCATTGAATCAGACTCCACCCATATTACTTTAATCTCCAGGCTCAAGGCAAGAACAAGGCCTCTCCATATAGCCCATAGTTCAACCAGGAAAATATCATCTCGTGGAGGAGCTTTAGAGACATAAGCACATAGAGGGTCACCCTTGTAATCACGAAGCAAACCACCAAAACGTGCATTTGCTCGATCTATAGATCCATCTGTATTTAATTTTGTCCATCTGAACTCTGGCTTTTTCCATGTGCACCATGTAATTGATCTGGCAACTGGGGTAAAGAGGCTGCTCCATTTTTCAATGTTTGTCATTAAAGAAGACTTAACTGGATTGTTTGTTACCAGTTCATTTCTTCTTAGTTCCTCTTCCATGGCCCTGTGCTTCTTCCCTCGAAGGTGTTTCTTTAAACACTTCTGACTGGTAGTGTTTACCTGACAGACAGCACAACTCCATTCCTTCTGAACTTTCTTCGGATCGTCCAGGTTAATCAAATGACTTTCCCCATTGTCATGAGCAAGGCTATTTTCACCCTGACAGACATACACATGATAAAGATTATAATCAAACACTTATTATGACGTAATACAATATGGTTGCATTGACCATAATTACAATAATCCCTAACCAAATTGGTAGACAGCTAGCTCTTTTCACTGATATGGCATTATGCTTGTTTCATATGGGTAAGGCCTCAAAAGTTTCTTAATTGAATTCAGACGCCAACAAGCTACTTAAAAATTGCAATGGAGGATGACAGAAAAGATCGGGAGAACCAAATGCCAGCTTACAGATTTACCTTGCAAAAGACGTCTTTCTCTGATATTTCCAATCCATCCTCAACGTATCTCTCTCCAAGAGAGTTGCAAAAGACGTCTTTCTCTGATATTTCCAATCCATCCTCGGCGTATCTCTCTCCAAGAGAATTGCAAAAGACGTCTTTCTCTGATATTTCCAATCCATCCTCAATGTATCTCTCTCCAAGAGAGTCATTATGCTCACTGAACGTTGTGGTGATGGTCGGTATGTCATGCACTTGTGAGCTCACAGAGATGTAGGGCCTGATGAAGTGCACATAGACAAAAAAAGCTCCACCAAAGTGAGGAATCACCAGCAAGAGTGTGGCTAATCCCTTTGCATGAGGCCAAAAGGGGAGCCTGAAAGCAAAGAATTTTCAGCAGTGAGACTCAATGAATTCCTGGCAAAAGCATAAACCAAAATAGCCCACTAGGATATTAAGCAATAAAACATGACGTACATGACCAAAATTTCCAATATACAACATAAGAGAACGGGACAGTTGATGTGTCATGCTATTACGCTACAATAGTCTTTTTGATGTCTAAGTAAGCATTCCTTTGTCCTTCACAACCCAAAAATGGAGCCATCAAGAACAATGAGTATAACTACCATCACAAGCAAAGCATCAATTTTAGAGTTCCATTAAATGGCAATGTATCAAGTTCTTGTATCAAGCAAAGCATAACTTCGGGCTATGCTAGCTATTGTTTCAAATAGTGGCTAATTACTTGATATGATTTCTTTCGTGCGAATTATTATCTAAACCACCAATGGAGCAGCTCATTTTCAGTGGGACATACAAACATGGCACTGAAAGCTATTACTTAAACATGAAGGTTCCTACTGTTCAACAAAGCTGTTTATAAGTATTCAATTTAAATTGACATATTCCATCATTCACACAAAATAAGCCAACATGATGAAGCACCTTCCTATAATTATCATATTATGACACCTAAAAATTACCACGCGAGAAGCTTGGCAAGCATTGACTCCATGATTTTGGTGATAGAAAACAAAACCCAATAAGTGAGACATTGCTGATAATTGAAGGGCTTATCACCCTCTACTGCCCGAATCGAAGCATACCTGTTTCAACACATTAACAGGAATCAGAAACCTAAATCTAAGTTCTGGGGATTTCAGAATAGAAATAAAAAAATACAAAATTGAAGAATTTTATCTATTTAAAAAATAAAATAAAATAAAAACACACACACACACACAAACACAATTAAAGGACACCCATTTTTGAAGTATTGTAAGAGAAACGAGATTAAATGAGAGGGTTAGATGGAAAATTACAGGGGGACAAAAAAATAATTGATTAAATGAGAGGGTTAGAGATAGCTACTTACAGGGGACACACCAGAGTAATTGAAGGCCTGCAAATCATATACCCAAAAGAAAATCAAAAATGGAAATGACATATGTAAGTGGATTTCTTATCATTGCGAGCAATGATTAGGTTTTAAACAAAATTCAAACTTTTCCACTGATCAAACATAAAATGATAACAGTTAAGGATTGTGCACCAGATTGACTAAAACAAAACTTTAAAGATTAAATGGCATAGAAAATAGGTAAAAATTAATTGAAAACATACCAAGCAAGAACGTTGATGAACTTGGAAACTATCTCGAGAAAACTGCCCCAAACCATCCCGTGCATTTCTGTTTTTGGTCTTTCCAGCTATAATTTCATAATCTTTGAAAAATTCTCAACGCCTATCTCAGTTTTCAGTTATTCTTATATATATGTATGTATGTATGCATATATATATATATATATATAGACCTGTAGACATATGCATTGGTCCGTAGCAGTTGGAAAAGCATAGGAGAGAACAGTGATATGGAAAAGGAAAAGACTAGGTAGGAGACTTGGGTAAGCTAACAGACAAAGGAGAAGTAAATGGTTACGAGAAAAACAAGACAGGAGATCTCTTCGTTTTCTCGTCTCAACAATCCATTATTTCTTTTCTCCAAGTTATAATTTTTAAAATAATTAATCTTTTATTTTTGTCAATAAATAAATTACACACACATTTATCTCATTAGAAACTCAAACTTAGATGAGAATGGAAGAGTGAAAGTGAAAGAAAGTAAAGTGTTGGAAAGAAAAATCATTTTGTTTAGTATTCATTTGGTTAATATGAAAATTATTCAGAAAATTTGTGATAAAATAAATTTATATTGAATAAATATTTTTTTATTTTTTAAAAATAAAAGCAATATGAGGACCTAAATTAAAAAAAAAAAATTGTAGGACATCTAAATATAGATAGACTATTATACTATTTTTATCAAAAGTTATGAATAAATGTATTTTATTTTAGAAAGTTAAAAGGTGTGTATAATTGTAATTTCGTTAACTTTCTCGAGAAAACAAAAAAAAAAATATGAAAAGTTAGATAGTTATAAAAAGTTACTTTCCTAAAAAATAATAAAATATTTTTTTTCTATCCATGTTCAAAAAATTTATATTTCTTTTTCTTTTATGCTATTTTCATTTAACCTTGCATTAGAAGGAAAAGAAATACAATTTGAAATATGAAGGCTATTTCTTTTACTAACCCAACAAATAAAGATACTATAATATTCTCTTATTTTTCCCTGTATTTTGTATTGTTGCACTTGACTTTATTTTTTTAATAAAAAAATTATTCATAGAGCATAAATTTTATTTTTTGATATTATTTTTTTCTGGTAATTTAATTTTTGATATTACAGTCAATCAAGAGTTGGGAAGCACCGACACTACCAGTGTTCTACCGACGTGAACACGCGTGTCCGAATCTGAGACACGTGTCCGACACCTCCGTGTGTTGTTTGTTTTTTTTATTTTTTCAATAGATCGAATGCGAGTGTCCGCGTCTGCGACACGCGGAGGAGGAAGATGAAGAGAGCCAAATCATATATATTCAAAACGATTTTATGTGTGTATATACACATATATATCCAAATCACAGTATATATCCATTTAAAGGGAGGAAGATGAAGAGAGCCAAATCATATATATTCAAAACGATTTTGTGTGCGTGTGTGTATATATATATATATATCCAAATCATAGTATATATCCATTTAAAGGGAGGAAGATGAGGCGATGAGATGAGCCGGAAAGAGCAATAAGGGTTGATTCCTTCTGTGAATAGATGAACAATCGGAAAAGAGGGATTCAAAAAGATCTGAACGAGAGACGGGGGGCTGTTTAAAGATTACCTTATCTTCTTTTATAACTTGTTTGGGTCCAAGAATTGTGTCATATATATATATATATATATATATATATATATATATATATATATAATTGTATTTTATTGGATTTGGGGCCTATGAAGCTTCATGTTTTTCAAAAGAAATATAGGCTAGGTAAATGGAGTATGTCTATGAATATATACGAGAAAGTGAGAAAAAAGTTAATTTATATATATATAACAAAATTTTATATTATTATTGCGTTCTTGTTTTTTTTTTTTAAATTTATCGTATTATTACAATTTCTTTTACTAACAAAAATTCTAAAGAGAAAAATTATAACCATCAAGCTTTATTTTATCTATAGTTTTTTTTATTATTATTTTTTACTTTTATATTTCTAACAATAGTATTGTGGAGCATTCTCTAATAGTAACTTCAAGGAGATTCGAAAGAGTTTTGTCATTAGACTATTTTCTTAAAATTTTAAAATGTGAGGTGAGAGTTTCGCATTAAACTATTCTCTTAGAATTAATTGGGATTAATTATTATTGTGACATTCCTTCCCTTTCTACCAACCCAAACTAGCTCTAAGAAATTTATATAATATTTAGATATTTCTATTATTTCATGGAAACCATTTTTTTTTTCAAAATTTAAAAAATTAGTAGTAATTGATGTAGAACCTGTTTTTGATGTCCTTTAAATTTGAATGCCACGTTACAATTTAATATAGGATTTTAACGTAGCTGTAGCACGTCTTAAATGGAATCATTTCAAAAAATAGAAAATTTCACCATATTTCTTCTTATTTATATTTCCACACAATTTGATATTTTAAATCCCTTTTTGAGTTTTCTTACAGTGTTCCATTTAAATTGATAAACTTATACATTGAAATGTGATATAGAAAATATATGGTCAATGTTAGATTGCATGAATTGGTGGTGTTTTAAAATTGGAATTAAACTAAATTTTTTCAAATTCCACTAGTTCTAATTTCAGGACATCAATTCCATGCAATTGAACATAGTCTCAAAATAAACTTCTCACCCAAATCGGGAAAATAATCCACTGTTGATTCATTTTCATGATAATCTGGACCACAATCCACTGTTGATTATTTTTTTTTTTTCAAATTCTAAAAGGATCATAAGCAACTACATATCTCCATCAAAAGACTACTACTACTAGTAGTAGGATAAGTTTCAAGACAAATCATGAACAACATCATCAAGCATTCAGGCCAACAGTGTAGTTTTTGCGGCACTCTGACAGCATATCCATGTAGAACTGGCACTTGCTGATTTCACTTCCAGAGAGGTTCAAACACTGCAAGGAGTAACATAAAATTAATTTTGTTTCACTAAGAGACATAACAAAGTCAATTTAATTGCTGTTTTAATTGAACCCATTTTGTTGTATACCAACCAAAAACAGTAATCCATTAACCCTCGTAAAGTTAAAGTTAGAAGAGTTACATGGGCAGCATTTAAGTTTAGTTCCCACCCAAAGTCATGTTCTACGCAAATATTTTTAAAATTGGACAATATCCAGGTTCACGACCAGTTCAAGGCAGTAGTAATAAAGTCTACATACAAGCAACCAATAGAAATGCAGTGAATTTAAGAAACATACATCTTGAAAGGCCTTTGATTGAACACCGCATGCATCGGAGAATCCAGTGGCCGGTGCCTGAACAGAAGAAGGGGCTGGCGCCGCCGCCACCACCTCCGAATGGATGACACGAGGACCCATCACAGCATCCACAGCCCTGTGAGCTATTGCACTACCACCACCAAAGGCCATGCCTGTGCATCAACAAATGAACATAAATATTGTACAGTGTACAGAGTTACATTGGATATGGAGTGCCACTACAATATACATGCAAACGGACAACTAACCTTCAGCAACAACAGAACCAAGTCCTCCCATAATGGATCCCTGTCGTGCAGGTGCTGGGGGAGGAGCAGGAGTGACTGCAACAACCAATCATTTCATGTATCAAATCTTAGCCAAAAAAATTCAATAAAAAGAAGTGATAACATGGCAACAAATCATAAATAACATCCAACCAGATGTTATTATGACCAAACAAGGATGTGTAATCTAGCAAAGGTACAATAGAACACATGTAGCACCAAAAAACTATTGCATAGATTACATGCCCTCCATAGAGTATATGTTTTCCATTTTAAATTTGTATAAAAGAACATCATATTACCTGGCTGTGGAGGGTTACGCACTGGAGTGGAACGGGCAGCAGCACGAGGAGCCGACCTTGACCTTGACCTTGACATTCCTGGAAAAGATAAGGCCTGTCATTTTTGCATCCACAGGTTAAGAAGTTGGTTATTATTGCAAACATAAAATAAAAAATAAAAGAAGAAGTTATTTAATGTGTGACACACAAGCAAGGCCACATATGAATTCTGTTAAAGAGTTTTAATGCGATCCCCTGCAATACTCATTTTGCAGACACAGCAAATGTCCGGTAAATCACAATATGTCCTCGAGGCATACAACCTTGAACCCAAAGGAGATTACAAACTAATAACAAAACATCTGCTCCCCAGTATAACACAATACACTGAACTTTTCCCAGCTACTTACTCTGCCTGTTGACAAATATCAACCCCACTTCACTTCATCCTTCAAATAATCCGATTGGCAAAAGATTCCAAATGACCAACTACCAAATTCATTAAATTTACAAAGATAAATGGACGGAAGCAATGATGCCTTAGGTGGGAAGAGCATATTAAGAAAATTAGATTATACTGTTCATCAGCAGTGGGAAAAGCAGATTAAGACATTTGAACTTCACGATTATTTTGCAATATGTGCGCACACACACAATATGCCAGATTAGCTGGAAAAAAGTTATACCAGATTAGCATAGTTTAATTTTGTTTTCCATGGTCAGTTCTATCACAAACATTTTTTTCCACCTATCACAAACTATTTGACCAAGTATTTTTTAAAGTTGAATCCAGCAACATTTGGTTCCTCTGTCATCCCTTTTCCTTTGTCTCTAATAGATCATTGTTACTGGAAATTTATGTCCAGTTGCCATTTTGCATTCCTATTAAAGTTGGAGACTCCTAGCTCAGCATAGAAAGTAGAAACAGACTGACTTTTCTCACAGATCAAGGTTAAACAACAAAATTAAAAATAGAAAAATGCTAGATCTCCAAATGAACTACTATCGAGCTAAAATGAGAGCAACATCATATGCTATGAAGCATTTATATGGAAACATGATTTTTTTTTTTTTTTTGTAACCTGCAAGGAAGTTAGTAGTTAGTGGGTGAGGAGTCGAACACGGGTTCTCCCACTTAGGGGAGAAGTGCCCTATCCACCTGGGCGACCCGCTATCCTCGGAAACATGAAATTAATACGACACAATGTGAACATTACTCTAATTGGGTTAATTACACTGACCTCTCCCGAGGTTTGGGCAAATTATACTCGAAGAGACCGTTCAATCTTTATTACGCTGACCTCCCCTAAATTCATTTTTGTTTTGCCCTTTATCATAATAACATATTATATTTCAAATATGTGATAAAGTGAAAAGTCTTTTACGGCCTTAATTATATACACTCTCTCTCTCTGACCCAAGGGACTCTCTCACTAATGTAGCCTTCCCAAAATCAATCCAAGCAACTATCACGATGACCAAAGGATTCTCTAACAAAGGTGAGATCATGATGACCGGAGGATGATCTGACAAAGGCGACAGCTAGGGCAAACTCCGGCAGCGGCTAAGTCACGTCAAGAAATTTTCCGACGGAGACGAGGCATGTGAATCCGACTATTCTGTGTTGACGGAGGCTCTGAACCAACGATGAAGTCATAGTATATATATGTATAGATTGTATACTACCTTTTACAGTAGAGATCTACAAGACAATTGACCCAAAGTGGGTCTTCTTTCCCACTTTGATTTCACGCCTAGAACACTAACTTGAGCCTTAGATTATGGTTCCAATATCTTCCACTACAAAATCCAACCTTAATCATTCACAAATCACTATGAAAATCTTGGAATTCCAATGCATCTATAGATTCCTTATCTAAGCTAATCCATGGCAACAATAAGTTGTGTTCCAGCCATACGCAACCTCTACGCCCAAACCCATTGGTTACTGTTCATACTAAAAGCATGGATTATAATTCTTGAGTTTTTTAAATGCTCCATTTATCTATTCAAAGTGATATCTCCAATCAATGAAATACACCATACCAAATTCATGTTTTTAGAAATCCTCAACAGTTTTAAACCCCTCTCTCTCTATATATATAAATTACGCACACACACACATATATATATCTATATAAATCTACGATGTGTTCCTGAATGAACCAAAATTAGTTTAAATTTTAGAGTCCATATACCCATGTACATGCGCACATCTGTATATCATTTTTTGTTTATTTTAACATATTTACATTCACCAATATGTGTATGTATATGTTTGTGTGTGTATATATATGCCCTGAACCCATCAGCATGAAACCCTCGTCTTCTCTTATATCCACCAAAAACACCATTACTATTGAAGGCATACCCACCCTTCGAAACCCTTCAGATATAGAGATAGATTTGAAGATGAAATCTAATGATTTGTTTACATAATGCTCCCTCGTGTACGTATATATAGAGAAACTGGGAAAGGTCAGGGTGCATGATTCAAGGGCATTTTGGTCATGTGATTTTGATTTTTTTTTGTAATTTCATTGAATACATAAGGTTATAATTGTCTTTTCATATAAGAGAAGGGCAAAATGGTCATTCGGTTAACTACTCTGCCGAAAAAAAAAAATCAAGGGGTGTCGTTGAGCACACACACCAAAACTCAAGGGAGGTCAAAGTAATAAAGGCTGAAGAGTCTATTTGAGTGTAATTTGTCCAAAGCTCATGGGAGTTAAGTGTATTTAACACTAATAATATATATGCATGCAAATGTCGAATATACCTATGTACAAAACTAAAAATGTATGTGCCTCTATATAAATTTAAAATAATAATGTTTGTCATTCACTATATACATATTATGACAAAAATTCCCTTGTACCAAAAGAACCATATGTAAAAGCTGAGAGTAAAGCTGTATGAACATGGAGTTTAGATTGAAGAACACATGATATGTTCTCATTATATCTCAATTATTCTTCTCTAAAAGAGTAGAAGCATTTGAACTATGCTTTTCCTAACAATTATACTATGATTTTATATTTATAATGCTACATTTTAATGTTCAAAACATGTCAAATGTGTATAAATACCTGAGAACCGGAACAAAACAAGACATAATATTCAAATTATGAATACATTTAGGGAGTATGAAACGCGTTATAAATATCCCAAAAGTATTGACATCCATAGGTTATGATGGAGATATGACTCTCATATGAAACAGAGATGATTGTTGTTATAGCCCGTACAATTCAATTTACTGATAACACCCATCATATCAGATAAAAACTGTCTATTTATATCAGATTGACAACTTTTAACCACTGTAATTAAAATTTAAAAAAAAAAAAATTGAAACTGAAAGGGCAACAAAAAATTGTAGCTTCTCCTCTTTTTGTAAGCTATACACATAAGTTTACTCATATAAAATTAGATAAAACTTAGGCTCCATTTGGATTGAAGGATTTCAGATGAATGGCTTCATATAAAATTACTAAAACATGTAGTTTAGATTTAAATTAAGTAAATGACAAGCAGCACGAATTGATTTGAGAGGATTATATCTGTAAATTTCGAATAAAGGTACAAGGAAGTATATAAACCTCATGCCAGTTATGTCTCTCAGAATCTAACATCACGTCAAGTCTTCTGAATCCAGCTTAGTTATCTCTCATTTAAGCTCAAATTCACTCATTTATCCAAATGAACCATTAGTTTTTGCTTCTAAATCAAAGTCAAAATCTCAATTTCTTTTCAATTCACTATTTGTCTGCGACCAAACATCGCCTGAAAATAAGACAGTAGATTTCAAAACGATACTCGCAGATCTGAACATCAGAACATACGTAGCATTCAAGCACAAATTCAACTAAAATTAAGATTACATAAAAATTACAAACAACAACACAATCAGACCATCCCGCAATATATGCACTTTTTTCCGTAAATCAATATTCATAATACACCGCAAAAATTAGTCCGTACAACAAAAAAACCCTAGGAATATCAAATTTTCTAAAATCATAATCTCATACAACATAAAAGGCACAAACATTTAAATCGATACATGCAGATACACATTATACATACAAACTATATATATATATATATCGGAAACATTAGTCCATACAACAAAAACCCTGGAGTATCAAAACTTTCTTAAAATCATAATCTCATACAACATAAAAGGCATAAACATTTAAATCGATACATACACATACTCGTACATATTATACATACAAACTATATATAGAGAGAGAGAAAGAGGGGGAGAGAGAAGACGGACCTCCGGAGCTTCGGCGAGCCATGATTTCTTGTAAGCGGTGAGAGAACGCGAATTGATCAAACAGAGAAGACGTGAGAGGAAATGCAACTTCACAAATCGTCGTTGAGACTTGAGAGAGGGGTAAGGGTATGTATTTATAAGCGGTTGTGGTGGGCTCCGTCTAGCCTGGGCTACGACCGTGTCGCTCACCAATTCTTCCCCACGCGATCTTCACTTTCTTCTCGAATATTCCATTATCCAAATATTAATTTTATTTTGTATTTGACTTTTAGCAAAATCTGCTATTTGTTGTTAACTCTGATTTGACTGACTGTTTTGTAGGAAGAGATTGATTTTACGATTATTATTATTTATTTCTTTTAAGTAACAAATCCACATACTAAATAGACAAAGGGTTTATCTTATTTTATATTCCCTTCATTCTTGGGATTCCAATTTTTTATGGTGGAACTCACTTTTTAGTATAATAATGCATGAATTTACATATTAGTCCTTGTTTAAAAGTTAGTATTATTATTATATGGTGGCCCCACTTTTAGGATAGTAGAGTTTGGAAGGGGTAGTTTAGGAATCATATAATCCTTATTTTGGGTTAGCAGTTCTGTTTCCTTTCTTTTGTCCTCCATGGTCATACAAATAAGAGAAAAATTATCAATATTTATCCATTAGCTTTATTGACTCTTATGGCTAAGAACTTAATATTTTTACACACATCTCATAGAATTATTTACATCCAAAAAGATTTCAACCTTAAATTTAATACTTCCTATTAAATCAAAGTGGCTCTAAAAAATTCTAATAATATTTAGATCCTTCTATAGAAATTTATTGTCATACATACTATTTTTTTTTTCAAAATTTTAAAAACTATTAGGAGTTACTGTAGAACCTGTTTTTGATGTCCTTTAAATTTTGAATGACACATTTACAATATACATGGCATCTGAATGTAGTGGAATCATTTGGAGAAGTAGAAAATTTCACCATATTTATTCTTATGTGAACAAATTATATTTCCTCAAAATGACAATTTAAAATTTTAGCATTTGATAGATATCAATTAAAATAAACTCCAACATCAATAGTTAGAGAACTTGATCAATTTTATTGATTAAATCAAATCTCAAATATACAATTTGAATATTCACGTAAAAATGAACATTAAATAATCATCTAAACAAAAATGAAATAAACAATTTTTTTTTTTTTTGGATAAGTAAGTGTATTAGATTAACTTAGAAAAACATGTACAAAGGATATGTGGGAGAAAGTGTACAATACACCCCTTCTGAAGTGTATTTCATGAGCTAATTTTAAAGTAGCATAACAAAAAGGCAATATTAAAACAAACCTGAAAATTATTACACGGGTCTGGGACCATGTGTAGTCCCGGCCAATCATAAACTGTTACTATACACACAAATTTCGTGTTCGAAAATTTAGGAACGAAAATTGGTAATAAATAAACGATTTTATTAATTTTGGAAAAATGGGTACAATTCTCTATGAATCTTTACAAAAGAAAGATAAATTCCTCTGATTCGATCTCCTTGGTGATTCGGCTTCAAGGGCTGCAAGATCTTGATCTTGAATTGGATTGAAACTTTGGTGAAGAACGGCACGTGAATGATGTGCTTGTTGTGCTTCTCCTTCAGGGTTTAGGTGCTTTGGAGCTTTGGATTTTGAGTGAAGACTTCCGCAGAGTTTCAGCTTTTTTCTGAGAATCTTCTTGTCCTCCTTTCCCTTACCCCTGAACCTTTATTTATAGGCTCACCGGAGGGGTAGATTTGTAACTTTCTTTTTTTTCTGATAATTATCCTATAATTATCTTTTGTGATAATTGTGATAATTATCCAATATATACATAATAATTATCTTTGTTGATAATTACATATATATATATATATATATATCCAATTATCCATTAGACCCATTTTTAAGTGGACTTGGACTTTTCAAACAATTTAGGTCAGCCCATTACCCATTTATTTGTGGTGGATCTGTGCTTCAAATTTTCTGGCTCATTGGGCCACATTCTAAAGTGGACTAAACCGAAGATAAACCCAAATTATATTTTGAGTTCATTTTGTAATTTTTTAATGTCTACAAATTGCCCCCACTTCAAGTCTCGCGCTATATCGAGTTTGTCACGTATCTAAAGCGGGACTTGATGTATTTAATTTTCGCAAAGTTTTTTTTTTGTTGCTAAAATTCAATTGCAGAGAGGATGTCTTCTTTGTGAAGTTGAATTGGAGTCTGAAAACCTTACTGCAAATAAGATTTTTTCCTGGTCCAAGCGGAATTGAAGACTTGAGGATCCTATTGTAAACAGGAATTTTGAATTGAAGTCTTAAGGATTCTATTGCAAATAGGATTTTTTTTCCTTGCCCAATCTGAATTGGAGTCTTGAAGATCCTATTGCCAATAGGATTTTTTCCACTGATATATATACGAAACTCACGCCTCAAACCCTTCACATCAAAGAATAATTGCGAGAAATTCCACTCGTCAACAAAAAAGGTAAAGATTTTTTTTTTACGTAGAACATACACATAATAAATTTCTAAGTTGATGGTTCATGTTAGTAAAACCCAAAGGCAAGATGCACTTTAGCATCTCCCATATACACTCTAGGCATAATTTAGATCATATACATGAATAAACTTTCAAGTTGATGGCCCATGTTAGCAAAACTCATATGTATGGTGCACTTTAGCATCTCCCATGTATAACATTTTTTTCTTTTGCCTTTTTTTTTTGTCCATACTTGAACCCTTTTTCTTCTTTTTTTTTTTTCTCTTTTCTTCCTTCTTTTTCTCTCTTCCCTTCTACTGACGCCACTGTTGCCCCCTCTTTCCCCCCCTTTTTTTTTCTTCTTTCTTTCTTTTTCTTTTTCTTCTTCTTCTTTTTTTTCTTCTTCTCTTCCAGGCTCTGGTTTTTTTGCCACTTTTTTTTTTCCTTTTTTTTTTCTCTTTTTTTTTCTTTCTTCTTTTTCATGACTGGATATGTAGAAACATTAAAAAAAATAAAGATTTTCATGCTGCTTGCTAGTTTTGAACATGAGACCTCAAGGAGCTTTATTATAACCTCAATTTATCTCTTCTAAACCACTGTTGTGTATTGTAAACTCTTGAAACAAAATATACATGTGGTTAAACTTCGAAAAGAACTATTTTTTTTTTCAGATCGATTTTTATTTGTAGACTCTGCTCGAGCTTTGTGTTGCCTTTGAAAATATACAGATCTATTGAACTCATTGAGGAAGATAAATTTACGTAAGTCACTCAACTTTTCTCTTGAAAGCTTCAAAAATTTTTTTTGGTCAATTCTTGCAGGTCAAATCGCTTCTCTGAGAATATGGAGTTCCATACGCCATTTATTAGTCCTTTCGGGATCCCTTAGTGCACTTCGGTGTCACTTTTATTGTCCCTTCGGGATCCCTTAGTGCACTTCAGTGTCACTTTTTCGTCCCTTTAGGGTCCCTTAGTGCCCTTCGGGGTCACTTTTATTGTCCCTTCGGGTCTCTTAGTGCAATTCGGTGTTACTTTTATTGTCCATTCGGGGTCCCTTAATGCACTTCGGTGTCACTTTTTCGTTCCTTCGGGGTCCCTTAGTGCCCTTCGGGATCACTTTTATTGTCCCTTCGGGATCCCTTAGTGCACTTCAGTGTCACTTTATTGTCCCTTCGGGGTCCCTTAGTGCATTTCGGTGTCACTTTATGGTCCATTCGAGGTCCCTTAATGCACTTCGGTGTCACTTTATCGTCCATTCGGCGGCAGGCCAAGTCACCACGATACAGTAGACATTGTCAATATCTCGGCGGCAGACCAAGTCATCACGGTGCAGTAGACATCGTCAATATCTCGGCAGCAGGCCAGGTCACCCAACTCTTCTCTTTCAAGCTTCAATTTTTTTTTTTTTTTGTAAAGATAATTTATACTCATATCAAGGAGTGATTTTTTTTTTCGATAGATAGTTTATACTCATGTCAAGGAGTGTCATCTTTTTTTTTTGGTAGACAGTTTATGCTCGTGTCAATGAGTATCATTTTTTTTTGTGTTAAACAGTTTATACTCGTGTCAAAGAGTGTCATTTTTTTTTTGTAGACAGTTTATACTCGTGTCAAGGAGTGCCATATATATTTTTTTGGTAGACAGTTTATGCTCGTGTCAAGGAGTGACATCTTTTTTTTTTTGTAGACAGTTTATACTCGTGTCAAGGAGTGTCATTTTTTTTTTTGGTAGACAGTTTATACTCGTGTCAAAGAGTGCCATCTTTTTTTTTGGTAGACAGTTTATACTCGTGTTAAGGAGTGTCATCTTTTTTTGGTAGACAGTTTATACTCATGTCAAAAAGTGTCATCTTTTTTTGGTAGACAGTTTATACTCGTGTCAAGGAGTTTCATCGATAGTTTAGGAACGTATCAGGGAGCACTTTTAGCTTTAATTAGTCTTCAGCTTTGCAAGACTCAGGAGACAGTCCAAGCTTGTGTTGATAGGTGTGATCAGCTTGGCGTCAATTTGTAGATTTTCTTTTTGCTTTGTTTCCTCATTATACTCTTCTCGTACTTGAGAAGAAACATCTTCTTCGAACTCGTCTCCCCACTCAGAAGGAAGAGGTATTTCATTCGTCGTGGTCCATGTAGAAGGCTTGAACCTCACCCAATATGCTTTGATTTCGCTACGAGATTCGATCCATGCAGCATCTTCGGGCTTTGGTCCCCACACTTTTTCTTCCTCTAGTCTTTTGATTTTTTGAGCCTCTCGTTCCATCTAGGATTGTAGACGATTTTATTCTTGTTCCTCACTTTCTTTTTTGAGACCTTCGTTTCACTGAATGTTAGAGACAGTTCGAGAAAGTGACTCTTGAGACATCACTCATGTGTTTCTGGGCAATGATTCTTGCGAGATCCTTGCAAGACTATTCCCATCTTAAACTTTCTTTTTGGCCTCCATATGAACATAATTTTTCGATCATTTCTATTTGAAGTTGTTTGATGAGAGCTTGAATGAGCTTTGTATGGAGGGCTTGCCCCTGTCTGTCCAGTCTTCTACCAATGTTTTCTTGACTCAATGTTTTATGTAACTGAGAACTTTCAGATGAAGTTACTAAAGCAACATGATGTATTTCTTGATGTAAGTCTTTAGAGACGACGCTTGTAACATAAGATGTACCTATTTCATCATCTGAGTTAGGAAGTATTTCATCTTTTTCTTCGGACTCAACCCCCTCATCTTTAAGACAATTGTCAGACATATTGGGAAAGGCAAAAACCTTTACACCACGACTTGTTATACTGAGCTCCATATCATGGGCACGAGTAACCAATTCTTCAAATGTACGAGGCTTGATTCCTTGTAGAATGTAAAGAAGCTCCTAGTGCATGCCTTGCATACACATTTCGACTGCTGAGACTTCAGAAAGGCGATATTTGCAATCAAGACTTATAGCTCGCCAGCGGTTGATATAGTCGACCACAAGCTCGTCCTTTATTTGTTTAGTGTTAGTGAGTTCTAGCATGCTTACTATTCTGCAAGTATTGTAGAAGCGGTTGAGAAACTCTCGTTCCATCTGCTCCCAACAGTCAATACTTTGAGCTTTGAGGTCCGTGTACCAATCAAATGCATTCCCTTTGAAGGAATGAACAAATTGCTTAACTAAAAGGTCCCCTTCGGTGCCAGCGTTATTGCAGGTCTCCATAAAGTGTGCAACATATTGTTTGGGATTGCCTCTTCCATCAAATTGTTGAAACTTTGGCTATTGATATCCCACTGGTGTTTTTAAGCTGTCAATTCTTTCGGTGTAGGATTTTGAGTATATGAGAGTGCTTTGAGAGACGCTGCCAAACTCTGCTCGGATTGTGTTCGTTATTATATCCGGTAATTGTTGGACATACAGCAAAGTGACTGGCGAAGAAGGGTTAGTTTCTTCAGCTATGTGTCCTAACGCCAGTATGTTACGACGATCTTTTAATTGGGCCCCTTGAAGAGATGAATTTGAAGTATTCGCCGACAGATGTGTTAACTTATCAGGATTTTAGATTTCAAGCTTACTCATTAGCACGACGATCTGTAAGTCCTTCTCTTCAACAGTCTTTGTGAGGTTTTTGATTGCACGCGCCATGGCTGCCAGTTGGTCTTCTACCGAGGTTGTTCCAGTCATCATAGATGCGACAACATTCGAAAAGGAAAGTCCTTGAGGGCTAACATTTTTTGAAGTGACCGATTATTTTGAAATCTCTATTAACGACTTCGAGAGTGAACCAACGCTAAAGTTGGCATCAGAGACGGAGTAGGGTGAATGTGGTGACACTGACCTTTCTGAAACAACATCAGAATTCTTTGCCCCCTGAGGATCAATGGTGTTAACATGTTTAGTTTTCACATCTATTATTTTAGCCGGATTGGTTTTTACCAAATCTTGCTAATTCTTGGGCGAAGTAATCGCTTTGGTCTTGCTACGCATCATAGGACCTGGCGAGGTGCTGCTAGTACTTGACAGGTTCCTAGTGTTCTTGTCACTGCTTGCGGCAACTTTGGTGTTAGTCATTGCAGCAGCAATTTCTGATGAACAGAGTTTTGGATGTATGATGTAAGAGACAGAGATGAGAGGCAGAGATTGTCCCACCGGGCGTGCCAGAAATTGTACACACAAATTTCGTGTCCGAAAATCTAGGAATGAAAATTGGTAACAAATAAACGATTTTATTAATTTTGGAAAAATGGGTACTATTCTCTGTGAATCTTTACAAAAGAAAGATAAATTCTTCTGATTCGATTTCCTTGGTGATCCGGCTTCAAGGGCTGCAAGAGCTTGATCCTGAATTGGATTGAAACTTTGGTGAAGAACGACACTGCTTGTTGTGCTTCTCCTTCAGGGTTTAGGTGTTTTGGAGCTTTGGATTTTGAGTGAAGACTTCTGCAGAGTTTCAGCCTTTTTCTGAGAATTTTCTTGTCCTCGGCTCACCGGAAGGGTATATTTGTAACTTTCTTTTCTTTTGATAATTATCCTATAATTATCTTTTGTGATAATTGTCCAATATATATATAATAATTATCTTTGTTAATAATTACATATATATATATATATATATATATATATATATATATTTATTCAATTATCCATTAGACCCATTTTTAAGTGGGCTTGAACTTTTCAGACAATTTAGATAAACCCATTACCCAGTTATTTGTGGTGGGTCTGTGACTCATTGGGCCACATTCTAAAGTGGACTAAACCGAAGATAAACCTAAATTATATTTTGAGTTCATTTTGTAATTTTTTAATGTCTACAGATACATAAACAAAAAACACATTGCTTGTGTGGCAGTTTGTGATTGGCCAAGACCACGTGTTTCCGAACCACTGGAAGAAAGTAACCTAATATAAAGGACCCCTTAATGGAATTGAAAGAGGCCAAATGAAGTAGAAAGAATGGCTTGACAAAGTCCACCCAGAACTAGCCACTACGAGGGATTGAAAAAATGGCATAGAGGTGAACCAATACAAATATTCATCATTGTGTTTTTTTTTTTGTTTTTTTTTTTTAAATTCTCTTTAAAAAGAGAGTTTGCCATTCGCGGTGTTTGTGAAGCAAGTGTCATGGCCCTTCTCTAGAATGGCATCTCGTTGAAGAAGAAAAGGCCTTGATTTTCCTAAGGACTTGGCAAATATATTAATCTTCCCATACCATGCTCCAGCTTTGCTGGTTACAACCATTAGGTGTATGAAGTTGTACATCTATACAAATATATATTAATTATACCAAGTGGAAAGTCCATACGACAGACTCAGCCAAAGAAATCAGAGGTCGCAAACAACAGAATAAACCTTCCAATCAACTCTTTGCTTCAAATTTCATACCTCAAGCATTCAATGACTTGCTCAATTTATAAAACTAGAGCACATCAATTATTCTCTCCCCTCCATAACCACAGAGCCATCATATACTCACATGCAGGGGCAAAGGGCAAAGACTAGAGCCATCATATACTCACATGTAGGGGCAAAGGGCAAAGACTAGAGCAACAAATATATATATATATAGAGAGAGAGAGAGAGAGAGAGAGAGAGAGAGAGAGAGAGAGAGAGAGTTCATCATAATCTGGACCACAATCCTGCTGATTCATTTTTTTCAATTACATATCTATCAAAAGACTAAAGCATGTCATGCAGAAACAGAGATTTGGTAGAAGATGATAAGAGAATGTTATGAAACAAAGTCACCAAAAGCCACTACTACTAGGATAAGTTTCAGACTGAAAATCATGAACAACAACATCAAGCATTCAGGCTAACACTAGAGTTCTTTCGGCACTCTGACAACATATCCATGTAGAACTGGCACTTGCTGATTTCACTTCCAGAGAGGTTCAGACACTGCAAAGAGTTGACATAAAATAAATTTAGTTTCGGAAAGAGACAAACAAAGTCAATTTCATTGCTTGCTGTTTTAATTGAACCCATTTTCTATACCAACCAAAACAAAGAATCTTTTCATGTTTTCTTTTCCTTCCTAATACAAAAATTATCCTTAAGTTAGTAGAAAAGTCATCTTCCCACCATACAGGTCTCTCCCAAATTACCAGGCATACACCAGCCCAAAGTCATGTTCCACGCAAGTATTTTTTAAATTGGACAACATCCAGGTTCACGACCAGTTCAAGGCAGTAGTAATAAAGACTACATACAAGCAACCAATAGAAATGCAGTGAATTTAAGAAACATACATCTTGAAAGGCCTTTGATTGAACACCGCATGCATCAGAGAATCCAGTGGCCGGTGCCTGAGCAGAAGAAGGGGCTGGCGCCGCCGCCACCACCTCCGAATGGATGACACGAGGACCCATCACAGCATCCACAGCCCTGTGAGCTATTGCACTACCACCACCAAAGGCCATCCCTGTGCATCAACAAATGAACATAAATATTGTACAGTGTACGGAGTTACATTGGATGTGGAGTGCCACTACAATATACATGCAAACGGACAACTAACCTTCAGCAACAACAGAACCAAGTCCTCCCATAACGGATCCCTGTCGTGCAGGTGCTGGGGGAGGAGCAGGAGTGACTGCAACAACCAATCATTTCACGTATCAAATCTTAGCCAAAAAAATTCAATAAAAAGACATGATAACATGTCAACAAATCATAAATAACATCCAACCAGATGTTATTATGACCAAACCAGGATGTGTAATCTAGCAAAGGTACAATAGAACACATGTAGCACCAAAAAACTATTGCATAGATTACATGCCCTCCATAGAGTATATGTTTTCCATTTTAAATTTGTATAAAAGAACATCATAGTACCTGGCTGTGGAGGGTTACGCACTGGAGTAGAACGGGCAGCAGCACGAGGAGCCGACCTTGACCTTGACATTCCTGCAAAAGATAAGGCCTGTCATTCTTGCATCTACAGGTTAACAAGTTGGTTATTATTGCAAACATAAAATAAAAAATAAAAGAAGAAGTTGTTTAATGTGTTACACACAAGCAAGGCCACATATGAATTCTGTTAAAGAGTTTTAATGCGATCCCCTGCAATACTTATTTTGCAGACACAGCAAATTTCCGCTAAATCACTGTATGTCCTTGAGGCATACAACCTTGAACCCAGAGGAGATTACATGATCCAAACAAATATCGCTGCATGTAATCATTTCCCTTCAGTCACAAACTAATAACATAACATCTGCTCCCCTGTATAACCCAATATACTGAACTTTTTCCCAGCTACTCCTGTTGACAAATGTCAACCCCGCTTCACTTCATCCTTCAAAAAATACAATTGGGAAAAGATGCCAAACAACCAACTACCAAATTCATTAAATTTACAAAGATAAATCGAATGAAGCAATGATGCCTTACGTGGGAAAAACATATTAAGAAAATTAGATTATACTGTTCATCAGCAGTGGGAAAAGCAGATTAAGACATTTGAACTTCACAATTATATTTTGCATTCCTATTCAAGTTGGAGACTTCTAGCTCAGCATAGAAACAGACTGATCTTTCTCATAGATCAAGGTTAAACAACAAAATTAAAAATAGAAAAATGCTAAGATCTCCATACAAACTACCATAGAGCTAAAATGAGACCAACATGGCATCATATGCTATAAAGCATTGATATGGAAACATGATATTAATACAACACAATGTGAACATTACTACAAATGCATAAAAAACGCAAGACAAATATGCTGATGACATAATAATATATATGCATGCATATGTCAAATATATATATGTATAAAATTAAAAATGTCTGTGCCTCTATATAAATTTAAAATAATAATTGTTTGTCATTCACTATATACATATTATGACAAAAATTCCCCTGTACTAAAAGAACCATATGGAAAAGCTGAGAGTAAAGTTGTATGAACATGGAGTCTAGATTGAATAACACATGAATCTCAATTATTCTTTTATAAAAGAGTACAAGCATTTGAACTATGCTTTTCCTATGCTCCATTTTAATGTTCAAAACATGTCAATTACTGCTACCACCTGCTATATCAGAAAAAAAAACTGTCTATTTATATCAGATTGACAACTTTTAACCATTGTAATTAATGAAAGGCAACAAAAACTTGTAGCTTCTCCTCTTTTTGTAAGCCATAGACACACAAGTTTACAGATATATAAAATTAGATAAAACTTAGGCTCCATTTGGATTGAAGGATTTCAGATGAATGGCTTCATATAAAAATACTAAAACATGTAGTTCAGATTTAAATTTAGTGAATGACAACAAGCATGAATTGATTTGAGAGGATTATATGTGTAAATTTCAAATAAAGGTTATATAAAACTCATGACAGTTATGTCTCTCATAATCTAACAACACCTTAAGACTTCTGAATCAAACTTAGTTATCTCTCATTTAAGCTCAAATTCATTCATTTATCCAAATGAACCATTAGTTTTTGCTTCTAAATCAGAATCAAAAACTCAATTTCTTTTCAATTCACTATTTGTCTGAGACCAAACAGCGCCTGAAAATAAGACAGTAGATTTCAAAACGATACTCGCAGATCTGAACATCAGAACATACATAGCATTCAAGCCCAAATTCAACTAAAAGATCCTAGAAGGTAATACATAAAAATTACAAACAACAACACAATCAGACCATCCCGCAATATATGCACTTTTTCCGTAAATCAATATTCACAATACACCGAAAACATTAGTCCGTACAACAAAAAAACCCTAGGAATACCAAAATTTCTAAAATCAAAATCTCATACAACATAAAAGGCACAAACATTTAAATCGATACATGCACATACACATTATACATACAAACTATATATATATATATATATATATATATATATATATATATATACCAGAAACATTAGTCCGTACAACAAAAACCCTAGGAGTATCAAAAATTTCTTAAAATCATAATCTCATACAACATAAAAGGCATAAACACTTAAATCGATACATACACAAACTCGTACATATTATACATACAAACTACATATAGAGAGAGAGAAAGAGGGGGGAGAGAGAAGACGGACCTCCGGAGCTTCGGCGACCCATGATTTCTTGTTAGCGGAGAGAGAACGCGGATTGATCAAACAGAGAAGACGTGAGAGGAAATGTAACTTCACAAATCGTCGTTGAGACTTGAGAGAGGGGTAAGGGTACGTATTTAACTATTTATAGGTGGTTGTGGTGGGCTCGGTCTAGCCTGGGCTACGAGACCGTGTCGCGTACCAATTCTTCCCCACGCGATCTTCACTCTCTTCTCGAATATTAATTTTATTTTGTATTTGACTTTTAGCAAAATCTGCTATTTGTTGTTAAATCCGATTTGACTACCTGTTTTGTAGGAAGAGATTGGTTTTACAATTTTTTTATATTTTTTTACCAACCACGATGTGTATCTCGAATTATGGAGTCTGTTAATTTTATCAATAAATTAACTGTTGGTTCGGTTAGTTTCCTCCCTACAAGAATTTTGGTTAGATGGAAATTAGTAGAGAAAAGTGTAAGTGAAAAAAAGTGAAAGAAAAAAAATCCATTTTCTATAATGACCCATCGGTTTGGAGGAATTAACACTATTTGTAGTATATTTTAAATATTTTTATTTGTAGAAAAATTATTACATCAATTACAGGCTAAGTGAATGTGTCAATTTACTCTTACTTTGTGATTGAGTGGGTTCAAATATTTTGTTTTCTTATATTATTAGAGTTTTTTTTTCTTATATTATTAGACTTCAACCAAGAGTAAAGATATAGGCCTAAGAAATTTAATTGATTCTAAAACTACTATTTTCTATCTTTATCTCATCACCTCCCTTATTTTTTTTGTCCCTCCTCCTTAGTCATTACACCTTTTTTTCTTCTCTCATTAATTACAACCTTTATTATTATTATTATTATTTATTCAATTTTCTTTTTTGTAAAATGCTCTAATCCCTTATATTTAACCACTTTGTAATTAACTTGGTGACCTCATTACTGACTCACATCCCTCCTATACTAAGTGTCCTATATGCCCTTGAAATAATCTATCTCTTTTCGTGAATTTGAACGCCGATGTCGCCATTACCAAACAATGGACAAAGCAAGAAACTATAATATATATAGGTATATATGTACGTGTATGTATATATACAAATAGATTAGGGTTTAAAAGTCTCTACATGAGTATTCAAACTTTTGAACCCTTGACGATGCCACACCCAGTGGTGGTAGATCGCAGCGAAAGTGAAAACGACGATGATAGAACGGTGGCGAGGTGAAAACGATGACGACGACGACTCTCTCTCTCTCCTTTCTTTATTATAAAACAGTAGCACAAACAATAAATATGGTATTCAACACAACTGTGAGGGACCCAGAGAAGAGTATCTGGATAAAGGGGGAGCAATTAGAGCTAGGTAATGGAAGCTATAGTGAAGGTAGAAATGTTTTCCTTATGAACGAGTCCAAAGAGAAAGAGAAAGACAGAGTTCAGACCTCCCCTTGCATTTACTAAGGGTTCTATATTTATAGGAGGTAGGCCATTCCGGATCATCCCCGACGGTTTTGGACCGGGTCAGCTTATGCCTAAGATTCGTGGTACTTAGGCTATGATTGTCCCAGGCACCTAAGGAGTCAAATATTTCATGTCAACATGCCTTTTGTCCAGTCTAACATCTTAGCTCTTTTTATGCATTAAATGTCTGCCACCATACCACAACGATAGTGGTTAGATGTATTAATTGATTCTTGTCAAAGCATTTATGGTGACGGTAAGGGTGGTCTCTGTCGTGGCAAATCATGTTCACTGTTCCACTAACTAGGCCTTTTGATTTTGTTAGGCTTCCTCTATTGTTCATCCTCCAATTCAAATCCCTTCTAAGTATTTCATTGGAAGCCTCGTCACATCGTTACAAAGCGAGGGGGCCAACCAGTCCTTCCTTGTCGCGCAATGAGGCTTGCCAATGCTCGAGAACGTGCTTCTAAGTATTTTTTTTCCAGGCTCACACATCTTGAGATCGTGTGGGGTTTGCGGTGGTGCTTAATGGGTTATTCTCGAGGCTTTACATGGCCTGACAGTGTTAGGGCTTGAAATGGTGCTTGACTAATGAGTCTCGAGACTTTTGTGGCCTGACATTGTGTTAGGACTTGAGGTGGTGCTCAAGAGACACATCTCGAGGCTTGTGTGGTCTGACATCGTGTCAGGGCTTAAGGTGGCGCTCGACTAATGAGTCTTGAGGCTATTGTGGCTTGACATTGTGCTAGGGCTTAAGGTGATTCTTAAGAGACACGTCTCGAGGCTTGTGTTGCCTGACACCTTGTTAGGGCTTGAAATGGTAATTCTTTCAAATTATACATACTTGTAATTCTTTCAAGGTTTATGAATCTTAATGTGATGATGATAACTTGAAAAAATTACAAGTTTGTATAATTTCTAATTTATATTTAAATTTATTTTTTTAATAAAATGCGTAATATAACATATATTAAAAATATATTTAATAAAATTTGTAATATATTTCTAGTGTTGCAAAAATATATGTGTGTGTGTGTGTGGCTTAAGATTAAATGGGAAGTAATGAAAGAAAAGTTGGGGCAATGTAGTCTTTTAAATGTGAAAAATGAGTTCAAAAATGTATTTGAAATCAATGGAGGGGTATAACAAATAATACATATAGTGTTGGAGTTGAGTGTAATCATGCATCAAATCTAAAGGGGTGTGAGTGTAGGTTTTGTCAAATTATAAATATGAGTGTAGATAGAACAAACCTCATAAGGTATGAGTGTATTTTGCCATTATATTTTTTGCCTAAAGTCTCAATTATATATTCAACCGCTCTTGTTGGCATCATGTAAGCTCCATGCCCAAGTTTATAAGCGCAAACAAGTACTAGTGGAGTCAGCTTAAGGCTTAAGCATATGTAGGCATAACTAATGAAGAATATGAAGATTCTCAAGGAAGAATAGGATTGAAAAAGAAAGAGAATCAAAGAATGGAACTCCAAGTTCTACGAACTATTCAATTCTCTGTGAAAGACTTTCATTGATTGATTCTCTTTCCTTTTCAATTCTAATCTTCCTTGTGAATCTTACTGTTCCTTAAAGACAATAATTATGGACGGTCTAACGAGTAAATTGAGCATAATCATTACATTATGAAGGCTTTGATGTGTCACTAGTTTCGAAGCATACACAGACACGATACGACACAAATATGTTGACACGTCAAACTCTAAAAAAAAGTAAGACACGGATATAACGTGAACACGACTAATATAAATATAAATTTTCATTTATGAACATTAATTAGTTGGTCATGTATCAAGATATGTTGAAGTGTTAGGATGTGTCGGACAAGTATTGAAGATGTATCGGTCAAGTGTTCGAAACAATAAAAATTATTTTTAAATTATAAACACGATCACAAAATATCAAAGACGTGTCTAAAAATATTTCTGAAATACCGATGTTCGACAGAGTGTCAGACATGAATACCGCCCTTCATAAAAGTGAATGTGCTGTTTAGGTCACTAGGCATGTGAAAATGTTGAAGAATGTGTTCAACTCTCTTTTCATACTTTCTTGCACTCTGCAACTTTAAATTTATTCAACCAATTGTTCCAGAAGTTTAAACCATTAAAGATCCAATATTGTATGTCAAGTTCTCATACCCTCCGCCAAATGTATGTTATACACTGCAGTGCATGGAAATATACAAACAAATTGAACTAGAAAGAAATAAACAGTGCAAACAGACAAAATGGTCCAACGATATTATATATCAAAATCTCATAATCTCCTCATATGCACCCCTATCTTATATTGAATAGGCAGTTAGGCAGATCAGATAACGAAGTACATATACATTGTTAGCCCTTTTTCAATAGCTTAATTTTTTTATGGCATTTTGTTGCTCAACTCTCTCTGTATACAAGTACTCACCTGGTTCTTGTATTGAAAGCGGATTCAGAAGTTTTGCTCTGAGTAATGATAAAAATGCCCCACGTCCATCCCTCTTGGGCAAGGGGGGACAATGTTCGAAATGCAATCAGAATAATCTACTGCCTTAACGAAATCAGTATAAGAGTCAGAAGAGAGCTTAAGACAATGACGTAGGCAAGAACCAACCTCTTCCCGGGGAGGTTCAGATGGATCGCAGAGCAGCTTCTAAGGGAGATGATCTCAGCTTGTCCATCAAAATTGGCTGATCACTCCCCCGCTATGTTGTAAGTGGGAGGTTCAGATGGATTGCAGAATCCGAAAAGCAGCTTCTAAGTGAGATGATCTCGTCTTGTCCATCAAAATTGTGATCATTCCCCCCTATGTTGCAAGTGTAAGCAATGGACAATTTTCGAAAGTCATTCATGTGAGTAGGGTGATGGACACCCACCATATGACATCATCACTGGACCCCACCAAGTGATGTTTTCCAACCCCTCACAAAACACACTCGGAAAAATCACTATCCTTTCTCTGTACTATAGAATAAAAGAAAAGTAAAAGCAAGTCCAAAATGTGATGATAGGGGAACAAATAGGGAAACATTATTCAGACATTCCAATAGTAATAATTCGCAAAATGAAACAAACATAATATTTAGGCAGACATAAAATCTTCAACGTGGAAATCACAATCTGTGATCAGAAATTCATCACATTAAAAATTGTGTTGAATCTACATGTAAAAATCATAGAGGGCAAAGATTCACATCTAAGAAGTCTTAATTCCATCGTCAACCTGTATTCAGTTCCAATGGAGAAAAGCAGTCACAAAACCTGCCTAATATATAAGAGCTAGGTGAGTCAAAAAGTCTATAAGCCTGCAATTACAACATCTATCCGACAACTCAAAACACGATTGCCAGCCATTGCTCTATGCATCCAAAGATTGAGCTTGTTCTCCCTCAATGCTTCCTCTGCAAATTGGCATAGATTGTCAGTTTATTCCCACCAAGGACATCTAATTGTCTTTGCACAATAGATATAAACATAAATACAAGCACATAGACATGTAAACTGGAAATCAATAATCAATACTATAAACACAACAATTCAGGGTATAAGATAGAAACCAAATTATACACATGTGAACCAAACTGAAATCCTTGAGATCCTCAGAGGCAGATCAAGTTAATCATTATGTCACTATATTTCAAAGTTTGACGTGGTTTCAATTTGAAAAACAATAGGGTTAGCTAATAATTAAGAGAAACAGGTATTTATTTCAGTATAAAGTAGATTAAAAAATAGAAATACGGACAAAATCGTTGTACATTTGTACTAGTCGTCGGCTATACACTTCTCTGAATTCTCTCTCCCTTGTACATTTGTACTAGTCGTTGATCGTGCCTTTCACCAGTCGGAAATCGGAAAAGTATGTTCACATTTCTCACTCCTTTCATTTCAGTCTATGAATTTCTTCGAAGGTTCATATGTTTTTGATTAAAATGTATCATTATTTAGAGAGAAATGGTTGACATTTTGTGTATTGATGATTGTTTTACTTCATTGAAGTAAAATGATATTGGCATTTCATCAGAAGTCTTAGTCATATATATGGATTAAAGTAGTGGAGTGCTCATGCTTTTCTTCAACACCAAATCATCTCCCTTTCTTAAATATATATATGTGTGTGTGTGTGTGCGTGCGCGTGTGTCCGTGTGTGTGTATGCCCTTATGTCTGTATAAATATTATTTTTAATTTTAAAAAACAGAAATATTATGTTCTTTTTACTGGACTTTCTTATTTCTTTATCATTTTTCTCTTCTGTCTTTATATCTTTGGTTGATAATGTTTTGCAAGGGCAGACCAATATGATCGGATTGTTGATTGTGTGATAATTATATTATGTGCTTTTTAATGGACCTTCTTATTTCTTAATCATTTTAATTTTTTTTGTCTTTTCTTTTCGGTTGACAATGTTTTGTGAGTGAGGACCGACATGATTTAGTGGCGGAGCCAAAAATCCATTTCAGTGGGGGCAAACAAGAACAAGATAAAAATTTTGCAAAATAATAAATGATAAGAATTTAGATATTGATTATAATATTTTCAATCAATACATTTATAATTGTCCTCTAACGGGTTTTAAAAGAGTTGTATGGTAAACATTATTAATGCTATTAAATGTTTTTTTCTCAAACAATCTATTGATGTTAACAAAGTTCTGCCCTTTTTTTATTAGAAAAATCTTATTTTGCAAAAAGAACAATATCAGCTTTTAAAAAAAAAGGGACTCCAGTATTTGTATACAGACTTAAAGGTTTTTGAGTATCTACTGAAAAAAAGAAGATTTTTATAATTTTTCAACTTTTGTGCTTTTGGTTTTACAATGAGATTGGGAGTAAAAGAGATAAAGTGATGGCTGAAATAATAAATATAGGAGATTGGTGTGTGTTGTGAAAATGAAAGGCATAGAGAATTTGAGATAGAAAAGAGAAAAAATTGGGGGAAGAAAGTATTGAGACCCTCAAACTAAACATTTTTTGAACAATTTTGAGTGGGGGCAAGTTTTTTTTTTTCCTTAAGTTGGGGCAAGTTCACAATTAAAAAATAAAATATACATCAGAAAAATAAGAATAACAAAAATTCAGTGGGGGCAATTGCCCCCAGTGGCATGTATGTGGCTCCGCCACTGATTGGATTGCTGATTGTGTGATCAGTAATTTCATTATTTTGGGCGAGAGTTGTGATACGATTTTGTCCGTATTTCTATTTTTTGATCTACTTTATACTGAAATGAATACATGTTTCTCTTAATTATTAGCTAACCCTCTTGTGTTTCAAATTGAAACACATCAAACTTTGAAATATAGTGACATAATGATTAACTTGATCTGCCTCTGAGGGTCTCAAGGATTTCAGTTTGGTTCACATATGTGTATAATGTGGTTTCTATCTTATACACTGAATTGTGGTGTTTAAAGTATTAATTATTGATTTCCAGTTTACATGTCTATGTGCTTGTTTTTAGGTATATGAATTTATATTCTGATCCATATTATATGTCTATATCTATTGTGCAAAGACAATTAAATGTTGGAGTGTCCAACACGTGTCCAAGGAGTGTCCGAGTGTCCGACACGGGTACGGCACCCTCGGTGAAGTGTCTGTGCTTTCTAGATTGTAGTTCAACATAGATATAACATTTCAAAAACAAGACAACTTAAAAATAGATGAAACAGACACCATATATCAGTAATCAGCCCTTCGGTCACCTAAATTCAATTACCTTGCGTTTCTTGAGTTCTCTCTCTCCGCTGCCACCGTCGTTGAAGCCTGTTGTTGCCTCATCACCAACATTGTCCTCTAAAGGTAAAGTTTTAATTTCATCATAGAAACTGTCTGTCAAACCAAGCAACCTGGTACAACCATTAAAGATGAGTTGGGCCAAATTAAATATGCACCACAAATATCATGATTTTTTAGATTAACTGACTTTAGAACGAATAGAAGAAGGGTTAATGAGACAACCAAAACCAATATTAAAATTCAATTTTGCATACCCGTTTCTTGACTTCTTCAAATGTTTCATTTTCTTTTTCTCCAATTTGGTAAGAGGAGCACGGGTAAAAAGCTCCTCTTCTCGCCTTGAACGGTCTTCCATTTTCGCCTTATATTGAGTCAATTCTCTACTTTCAGTTCCAACAGTTTCTCTTACCTGTATTTCCCATAACCAATTATAAATTAGCATAACATATAAATGAAATCATTCAAATTTAGAATTACCAAAAAGCAAAGACCAAAACTTACCTCTTCAGGTCTTCCCTCAAGATCATCCATCAGTTCTCTCACATATGCACTTTGCCGAGATTGTCGTAGAGTCTCTTTCTCCTTTCTCAAAGCATTTCTTTCCTGTTTTGAAATCTTCTCTTCTCCCATAGAAGTAGGGGCAAATTTTGGGGGTCGATAAACACCAACACCATCCTAAAATTCATGTACATGGACACAAAACACATAACCTTAAAAAATTGATTTTAAATTAAGTAATAATAAATATTATTTACAAAAATAGCATGAGATGAAAACAGAAGTAAATAAGTAATAAGTTTTGATATTTTAATGCCTTAACTCACCTCAGTAGTTGCATTTGTTTTGCTAACAAGCATGTCTGGGTTTGGACGATACTTCAACGGATCTTCTGTCTTCTGAGTTGAATCTACTTCTTTCTTAGTCAAACTTGCATTCTCCACTGCATTTCCTGAAACCCTCGTGAGCTTCTGAATTTGGTATTGTAATTTTTTGTCAATTGGGCGTATCTGATCAAAACAGATTGATGAGAAACTATCACAAATCAGGCCCAAATGTGAATAAAGTGAAAAGGAAGAACAACCAAACCTTCTCCAAAAACAATCTTATCTCTACAAGGCTCCGAACTACAGGATGTCCCTCAATCGAGAAGCCTTTTGCCTTACGGAGCAAATAATAGACAAGTGATTGACAATAGTTTAGAAGCAGTAAATGTTTGGCCTCAAGATAGCTTATCCCATCTGCTGTTGGAAAATGATCCGCTTTTACCTAACATAAATTAGACACAGAGAAAGTATTAAAAGAACAACACAATTAAAGAGAAAAATATTACTGCAAGTACTTCCAATAGGCATGAAAAACACCTTCATTTGCTTTAGCATTCTACTGTTGAATATTAAAGCAGAAAGCAAAAGAACAACCAATGAACTACCATACTATAAGAATTTGTCCAGCAGCAGCATCGACTGTAGTGATCGGGGATGGTCAATAGTTATATTGAAAACAGAGACAAACCTACTAAATGGGTCACACGTGGTAGTCGGATCGTTTTGTGTCAAGGTGAGGTTACTCTATTAAATGGGTCAACTTGAACAAACCTATTCATTGCCCATATCAATACATTCAAACAGTGAACCTAACATAACCTGCTTATTAAATATGTGAGTTGTGACTTGTCCCATGAACCTATTCTTATACCATTGATTTAAACCACTTATCTTATATTTACAATATTGTAATGATTGATTTAATTTTTTTAATTAAAGGAAGAAACACATAAACTAAAGTAATCCAGTTGTCATTTTCTTAACCGCATGTCCTTTATTGGAACACGACAATGTTCATCAATTGATGTGAATGTTCTATTGATGCAATGTTAAACAAGTTCAATTGATCATGTTGTATTGATATTGACACAGTACAAATGTTAAAAGGGCCCTTAAATGGGTTCACAACCTATATATTTAATTGGTAAAACTTGTCAATCCGTGTATGACTCATACATATATTTAAGATCAACCCAGACCCTCTAACTTTGTGTCAAATTCGAGTCTGATTTGCGAGTCATGTAATAATTGCCACTTCCACTGGTGGTGGCAACAATATGGTGTTAATGGTTTAGGAGTGTTTGACCTTTTGGTGGTCACTGTAGTGGAATTATTAAGGAAGAAAACAAACTCTTATTATTTCAATGACAACAAACTTGAGAGTCCTAGCAACCCTTTTAGTCTTTGTGCTTCCCTTGATTCCCAATAGTTTCTCTTTCTTCAAGGACAATGATTGAAAATGTCAGAGGGGAAATGTGTCACAAAGCGTGATTCTTACCTTCGCAGTTAAATCTTGCACTTTACTCCTCACTGCATCTAACCCATCCGTCATATCTTTTAACAATGCAACCAATTGAGGAGCTTCTCTGAAATGAAACAATTCAAAACCAAAATCAACAAAATAAAAAATATATCACAACTTCAGTAAACATCACAAGCTTGAGTGTCGAGCATTGTCACACACACATCAAACAGAGTATTGACAAAGTATCGAACTTTGCCACGAGTATAAACATCAAACATGTAAACATGCACAAATATGTATTACCAGCAACTATTTTTTCTTGGTAGGTAATATTATCAGCAAACTTACTTGTTTATTCTTTCATTGTGACCCGACAAGTTATTTGTCGCCTCCATACTTCTACCAACTAACACAATCGGCAAAACTGCAATTGCTTCTGCTTCCTATATAGATTTTAAAACCTACAACAAAAACAAATAATTTGTTTCCACGGGAAAAGTTCTTTAAAATCTATTTTTCATCAAAATAAATGGACTCTCTGAATAAAAATACGAACGTACATATGTGTGTATATATATCATCAACACGAATAGCTTAACCCGAGTTCAACCCGAGTCGGGTTGATCGGGTTGGTGATTGATGAGAATTTTCGAGTGCTTTTTATTACATTCAATTTGCTATCAGCACAAAACAATATAGAAGAGGGAGAAAGAGAGAACGATGAAGTTCATATATCAGAATGAGATCGTACTCGAGGCAAATACGGTAGGCGGCGAGATGTGGTAGCAAACGGCAAGCTTCCGAACACTGGTGGCTAGGGTTTCCGACTCAAGTTTGATGACGGACAGTGAGATTCGATTCGATGATGGTGACAATAGGTTTCAAACTCTCGTTCGACGGCGACAAAGAGGGCTCTCTTTGTAGAAGCAGTGATGGCGAGTAATCCACTCTCTCCGGGGAGGCTTTGAGTGACGATGGCTGCTTCGGTTTTCTTTCAATCATCCAAATTTCAGTCTCTAGGGTTTATTTTCTTTGAACGCATTGGAAAAGGAGAACAATTTTTTAGGGGCTGTTCGGTAATTTCATTATAATAATTATATCTAAATAAAAAGAATTTCCCAAGAAATTCATAAAACAATTTTAGTCATCGAACAAAGTTACAAATTCTTTCGTACATATTCCTTTCTTTAGAGAATAAAAGAAGAAAAATGTAATGGGAAAAAACAATCAATACTAGCTGTCTTGTATAAATTTTGAAAAATCAGCTTAAATGATTTTAAATTGGCCTAATAATCATGGACAAGAATATTGGAAAAGAAAATAGATTTCTAAATTTTATTTTTTTATATTTTATATAATTATTTTAAATATATTTATTATATAGTTAAGAATAAAATTTAATATTTTATATATAATATTATATTTTTATTTATTTATTTGATATATTCTTATCGTATTTATATTTTATTTTTTTTAAAACTTTTTGTATTGCTATATTTATATAATATCATATTCATATTTTATATCGTATCCATATTTATTTGATCGTACATAATATTATGCACGTTCTTCGAAAAGAACCAACCAAAACACACGTAACATATATTTCCGTACACCCAGCCGCACCGGATCGAAAAGACACCCCCATTGATCAAAAAGAGTCGTTTTTGCTGCGCGCTCTCTCTCTCTCTCTCTTGATCTCCGAGCATATACCGGATCGGGTACTATCTACCCCCACACTCTCTCCTATAACCACTCCCTTCGATATATGCGCCTCGAAGACCATTTCATTTTTCGCAATTCGAAAACACAGAACAACCGATCTTCAAGAACATAACATTGAGAATCGAACGAGGAATTCTAGGGCTTTCCTTGACATGAAGTTATGTGCAGCGAATGCATTTCACTTGAATTTCCGCTCTTGAACAACGGTTTTATTGCAGAACACGAATTCAAAGAAATTCGAAGCAATCTCAGGCGGAAATGGCGGCTTCCCCTGCCAAGTTCTTGTTTGGGTTCCTCCTCGTTTCGATTATACTTTGGCTAATATTCATGTAAGTGGCCAAGTCAACTTTCTCGTAATTGAATTCATGTAATTTAGACAGAATATGCATATATATATGTATATAGATGAATAATTGCTCTTGTATTAATTGGTTCATTGGAGTGCTGACCTTGATATGTGTATACAACTGTGTTTGGAGATGTCTATTTGCTTGATTATGTAAATTTTTTTGGTAGTTTACGTGTTAAAGGGTCACATTGAGCTCACTTGTTGAAAAAAATGCCATCTTATTTCTTATCGGTTTGTAACTGGTTTGACTGGTGTGGGATGCTTTTGATGTTTGAATCTAGAAAGGGGCATCATGGAACAGCTATGTACGTAACAAAAATACATTAAATTGGGACTATTCATGCTAGTGCTTGGAAAAAAATTGAATGCGAGATAGAACACAATGAGGCTTATGGGAAGACAATTTTTAACTGTGTTGTGGCCTCGTAGGAAAATGTGGGATTAAATATTTGATGGCTCTTAACAAGAGTGCACATGTAGTGAATGCTTCAACCTTCAGGTTAGCATCATAACGTGAAGAGTCTTATACTGATTGCTAAGTGCATTAAACATGAAGTGACATCAAGGAACCCTCTCACTACATCTCCCTCTCTCCGTCTAATGCACCCTGATGGCTAGTACCTTAAGCCGTAAGGTTTAATTGGGTGTACCTCTAAGGGCTTGTTTGACATGGGACTCACAGAAAAACATGATTGTAGCGGATATATGATCAAGTCTATCATGAGGGCGCTCATCGTGAGCTAGCATCCTTTGCCATTAGATTGAGGGGATGAATTTGTCATCCTCTTTCACATGGTATAAATTTTGAAAGTTGAGAACTACAAGTTGAAGCATCAGTGTAAATGCTCTTTCAGTCTTTCTAAATTCCTTTAATGATTTATTTAGATGCTCTTTCCAAAATTCTCTAATGATTGGCTCGGGAGTGTTTGTAAGCAGACTTGGTTCATAACTCGTGAGAAATAATATTTTAATATTTTGTTATAATTTATTTTATTCACAAATAAATGGGCACGAACCTTTTAAAATTTATGGAGAAAATAATATAAGGCATGACATAATTCTTAATACAATCCCGTATTTTTTATCTTCTTGGAGATCCTCAGAATAATTTTTTGGTTACACAAGCCAAATCTACCATTGTTCAAGCTCCATTCTTTTAATGTACAAGCTTATAGTTCACGCTCAAACTAAGCTCGCTTCCTTAATGAACAAACAAGAGCTAAGCCTTTAAAGTGTTGAACCAAAACCATTCATGAACAGCTGAGTTTATTTGCAGCCATATCCATAGGCTTACGTTCTCCAACACATATCTGCACAACCAACTCCCGGCTCCTCCTGCCATGCTCCTCCGTAAGCTTACTCCAAAGCATATCTACACAATCAGTTTCCAGTATACCATCATTAAACACTCAATTTTTTTATATGCAAACCCCCACTATTCATATTTTACTAAAAAAACAAACATAATTATAGAAAAAATAACCTTTACCCATAAAAAACCATAGACAACCCACGTAAATAAATAAAGCACCACAATCCCACAAGGTGGGACAGTGCAGAGAGGTGAAGATTTAAGATTGCAATCATTGCATCAACCTATAACCACTTTGAAATCACTTTCGATTACAAGATGATGGGCTCCCATGGATAAAGCATCTAGGAGGCTAGAAGTAAAGCTAGGATCTCTACTTTTATAGCAAGTCAATTCTTGTCTACTTAGGAAAAGAAAGGATTGTATTGTAATAATGGTCTATACTAAGAAGCACATATATGGATACGACACGACACGGATACAACAACACGACAAATCGTAAAAAATTAGGATACGGACACGACGGGGACATGACGACTAATAAATATATCTTTTTATATATAAGATCCTATATTTTAATCATATATTATTTTTCATCAACCTAACAATGAAAATTTTACAAATCATAATAATTAATGAGCTATAAAAATAATTAGTTTATAGTTTAAAGAACTACACAATTGAATCTACTCCACAACAATAATAATAATGGTTTTTTATAACAAAAATACTTAAAATATTATATGTTATGACAGCCATATTTTATTAAAAAATTTCAAAGAAATCATATTTACACTTTAACCTATCCTTCCTTTTAAAACTTTATTAAAACTCCCTAACGATACGATACACGTGTCCGACATATGTCCATGGCATGTTTACGGCGTATCCGCAGTGCGTCCAAAAATTAAAAAAATCCGAACACGTATTTTGGCGTGTCCAACACATGTCAGGACGTGATTTATCAAAAACAAAAAAAAACGTGTTAGGACATGTCCGACGCGTGTCGGTGTCCAAAATAGACTTTTCAACCTTTTAGGCTTGTCCATGCTTCCTAGGGTCTATAATAATGTACCTATCCCTAATTGACTTTAGCTTATCAAAGCACAATGATAAAAATTAAGCTTAACTTTTCCTTTCGGTGGCTCAAACAATGCTTGTCAAGCTCACACTAGGCTCATTCGTTTAGCAACTTTTGAGCCTAAACTCGAGTTCATTTTCGAACTTGAATTTCAGCTTGAGATCAAAATTGATAAGAAAGTTTTTTGGTTATAAATCCAAACAAGAATTGGTTATAAATCCAAACAAGCTCTAAAAACGAGCCATGTTCACAAACCTTTACTGAGCTTGTTCACAAACATGAAATGTTTGCAAACCTATAACTCTACTCGTTTATTTAATGAGATCTAAGATTGAATAATTATAAGCTCCTAAAACTATTTTTATGCTATTGATCATTCATTTAGGCACTCAGAGCCAAGGAATCTCTTGCACTAGATGAACGACTTAGTTTTTGTCAAGTGAACTCGTGTACAATTTAAAGTTGAGAGACACATGTGGAACACCATTATTGATCCCATTTGCTTCAATGATAGCTCGTCAAATGATGATGGGTGACTCTTCTAAATAAGGTAATGAACTATAAGCTAGGGCTCAAGTTTTTAAGTCTGTCAAGGATTTAGCCGAGCCCAAGTTCAGCCTACAAATGAGTGGTTTGAGTTCAAACAATCTCAAGCTCCGCTGGGTTAGTTTATTTGCAGCCCTGGCTGTGGAGGAGGGTGGTAGAGGCAAATTGGGGAGTGCATGACTAGTGGGCTTCAAGGGAGGTGGGAATATCACATGGATTGGATTTCTTTTCCTGCGCACTTAGTTTTTGTAGTTATGCTATAACATATATCGTATGAAACTGGTTCCCCTCTTTTACATGTGAGCGTTCCTATTTTTCAAGCCTCTAATATACATCTATTATCTTAACAGGTTTTTATATTCATGCTCGTTTTGAATAGTGAGGAATTCTTGCTTACTTTTCACCACACATGGCCTCTTGCTATTTTCTAGAAGCACCCCGGAAATATATGTAACACGACACTTGTGAGAACATCCTAGGATATGTAAGTAGGTGACATTACTATGATATTTTATTAGAGTTGACTTTCATAATTTGTTTGATATAAAGTAAATTAGCATACACTTTTCACCATATATGGCCTCTTGCCTATTTTCTAGAAGCACCCGTAACTTGATCTAACATGCTGCTTATGGAGATCCTAGGATGTGTAAGTAGAAGATATTACTACAATATTTTATTATTATGCGACATAAATAAACCAGGTTACTAGTTATGAGCCATCAAGAAGTATTCTTTTTTTTCCCCAAGGGCGTAGGTTGGTCATGAATTTGTCCTATTCAACTTCACAAAAAAGTAGATTAGACAATACTTTTTATCCCTTAAAAATAGAGAAAACATTCTATGGTTGCTATTTTTCCAAGTTATTCACTTACTAAATTTTTTTTCCCCCAACTTTTTTTTAAGGATTGTTTCAATATTGCGTGATTAATTGATTGTATGTCTTATAATCACGCTTCTTTGATATATTGATGTGGATTCTCTCAAAAAGATGCAGTTAATTGATCTAATATTGATTGGCTATCATTTTCAATTTTTCTTATCAGCCTTTTGATTGTACCATCATTTATGCATGATTGATGATTATTAGTTATTGATTTACCATTAAGAGGTTTGACTTGATTTTCGACCATTTGCCATTCCGGATTGCTTATTATAAGTCTTATTCCAGATTTGCATCCAGGTTGTTGGCTTGGATTCTAAGCCGGATTTTGGGAGCATCCGTTTCATTTCGGGTTGGTGGATGGAAATGCTTAAGGGATGTTGTTGTCAAGTTCAAAAAGGTTTTGCTTTTACTTAATTGCTATATTTAATTATCATTATTAATTATTTTTTATATTGTTCTAAGTAGGATTAAGCATTGGTCCATGTATGCTTTTGTGTTTCTTTAAATAATAACTCCTCATGATGGACCACATAATATTTGTGTTGATTCATTTTTGTGAAGTTATTTAGTGTGTCCTTGTCCAAAAATTATTTGTGTTATATATGGTCATACTTTTTAAGTTTGATATTTTTGGAGCTTTTCAGTTTCACATTACTTTATGCAAATTTAAGTTTTAACACTAAAAATTATTATTATTATTATTATTCTTTCTTTTCTTAAGGTTCCTCCAGAGTTGTGATTTTAATATTCCGACTATTGTAATCTGGTTCATATGTGACACTGCTATGCACCCTTTTCCTTCTATTTATCTAGAATGAACAGCCATATGCAAATTTTGATTCATTCAATGTAGTCCTGCCAGCCGCCCAAAGTTCATTTCAATTGATTTGGTAGAAACCACTATTTTCGTTCCTCTCAAATTAAGAAAAGGCTTATCTCTAGTATTTTCATATTATGGGGTCCTTACAGATATAATATGGTGATTAGAAATGAAATGAATAATAAATAAATATATTGACATGATAAAGGAAAAGTACAATGGAGCTGTGACACTGTAAGAATTACAGTAGAAACAAGTGAATTCCCAATTAATGCATGCTTACATCATGAATCCATGTGAATCCCTTATCCTTTTGCCTCTGTTATATATGAATTGATGTAAAACATACAGTGATGAGGCTCCGTGTTGTATCTATTTGCTAGGATTCAAGGATTATGTAATATAGTGGAAAGGTGCTAGGATTCAGTATTTGTTTCACCCATCCATTATGACTGTTTTCTACTAATACTAAGAAAGGTCAATAACTTTCCATGGCCATCCACTGAAAACAAATTCCATACATTTTAAAAAAAATATTTTTACTGAATTTATCAATTTGGCACATAAGTTGCTAATACAATGGGAAGAAAAGAAGGGATAGGCGAGACCTTTGTTAGTTTGGAGTTTGGTTTCAGGAGAATCTGTGTGGCATATGTATTATTTGCAAAAGGATTAAGGACCATTGGTTTTTCCACTCCTGATGTATATATGGACTAACATCAACCTAGGGTGGGCTTTTCGACATTTTATCCAATGCATTGTAGTTGGGGCTTGGATTTTTTTTTGGATAAGTAAAATATTATAAACAACCCTCAAGAGGGGAGCGCATCCCAAAAGAAATACAACTGCCAAATGGGGCCCCTAGACACTCAAAGTAGCTAAGGATTCCACTATCTCCCCTATAGATTTGCAATTTCTCCCCCAAATCCAAAAAAATAAAGTATGAAGAATAGAGAACTTAAGCGCACTAATAGGAGTTTCCACTCCCTCAAAAGATCTCCTATTCCTTTCCTTCCACAAAGACCATTATAAACAAAGAGGCACAACTCTCCAAACAACCTGCGTCTGAGTACCCATTAGACAAACCTCTCCAAGCCTCAAAAGCACTCCTCATAGAGGGTGGCATAGCCCATTGAACCCTGAATAGGTCGAGAAACATATTCCAACAATCTCGAGCCACTTGACAATGAAGAAGGAGATGATCCACTAACTCCTCATCCTTTTGCACATAGGATACCGATTGGCTAGGATGTGCCCCCTCTTCCTCAGGTTATCCATCGTAAGAATTTGGCCCAACACTGCAGTCCAAATGAAAAAGCCACCTTCAGGGTTGCCTTCGTGCCACACTGCCTTCCGAGGAAAAGAAGGCACTTGAGCACTCACTAACTTCGAATAGAAGGAACGCACCCCAAAACTTCCCTAAGAAGGAGCCCAAATCCATTCATGTATCCCGATGCTTCAATCTTTTGACGATAAAGCATAGCTAACAACTCAAAGATGTCCTCCACCTCCCAATCCTGAAAATACCTCGTGAACTGCAAATCCCATGTCATTCCTTCGCTATCGAGACAATAGCAATTAACAATCATGGCAGATCTATTGTTCACAATCCTGAATAACCTCAGATAAGTACAGGCAAGAGTGCGGTCCCCGCACCATAGATCCTCCCACAACCTTACCAACCTACATCTCTCACCTTAAATTGAATGTGCTTTGAAAACTCATTCCAACCCTTCCGAATGAATTTCGAAACCCTAACACCAGCCGGACTTCTCACCTCCAAAGAACACCACCTACTCCTTCCTCTCCATACTTCCAACAAATGACCTTCCTCCAGAGCCTATCCCTCTCCACTCCAAATCTCCACAACTACTTTCCCAAAAGAGCTTTATTAAAAGAATCAAATCCCCTTCCCTCCCCACAAAAAAGTTCCGTTGAAGCTTCTCAATCCTCTCTCTCACTGAAGTTGGAATTTGGAACAAAGACAAAAAGTAAGTAGGCATACTTGACAACGTTCTCTTCATCAGAGTCAAACGACCTCCCTTTGACAAATATTGCTTCTTCCGCCCTGCAAGCCTCCTCTCAAACCTCTCAATAACCGGATCCCACACTGCAACTCTCCTCAAAGATGCCCCTAAAGGCAATCTCAAGTAAGGTATTGGTAACTCCCCTACTCCACAACCCATAATATCCATAAGAGAGGAAATATGAGTAATCTCCCCCATCGGAAGAATCTCGCTCTTCCCAAGATTCACTTTTAAGCTCGAGATTGTGTGAAAGCAAATCGTTGTTGGCAAGAGGATATTGTTTCAGGTAGTTGAGAGAGGCATATGGAAGCGGAAGGAGATGCTGAAGCATGGGCATCGAAGGCATGAAGGTCATGTGGTGTTGGTGTCACTCCATTGTCAGATTCCTTGTTACTGTTTTGACTTCCATCTCACTAGGAGGCTAATAGGGTTTTGACAGATGGGAAAAGGAGTTGGGGGGAAGCAAAGTTGTGTTTAGATGTATGGTCGTTCTGAGTGGGTTGCTCTGGTTTATTGAGGAATAGGAAGGAGCTGTGAGTCTTGCTGTATGGATTGCCACTGCATTTATGGTGTCACTCGTTATTTGAAGCTATCAATGACGGGTGTGGTGGCTTAAGAAGGTGGAGATTAGTGAGAGATTGGACGCCAAAAAAATTGTTCTCACGGTGAACAATGGCAGCTCTGTTCTGGAATATATACTGGTGGGGGACGATTGATTATGCTACCAAGTGGCTTTGGCGGAGAAAAAGCTTATGGAGCTAGTTCCAACGATGGTGTTCCTAATCGGAAGAGATGAGAGCTCTTTGATATTGGAAGATGAGTGGTGGCGAATGAGGGGGAATCAAAGAAAAGATAATGTAGTGAGTGTCGAAGCTGAGAAGGGGAATTTGTGATTTGAGTTGCAGAAATCATGGGTGAAGGGAGGTAGGAGACGGGGTGGAACACACACACTTGGAGCGCATGGAAGTGTGAAGGGTTGGGCGGGGAAACATGGTGCAATGGTTAAGCAAAATCGTGCAGGGTGGAGGATAACTGGGGGGTGACGTGGTAGAAATGAGATATTTTCAAATTTTGGGGGATCACGTGACAAGGAGGTGGGTGTTTTAAAAGGAAGTGCGTTAAGCTAAAGAAACAATAATTTCTAAAGAAAGAAGGAATAGGCTGGATCTAGTTAGCTCAAATAATAAGCCAGGAGGGAAGGGATGTTTAATATGGGTTAACAATTTTAAGCCCAAGCAAGATTGGCCGAATTGAGACTAAAATCATCAGTGATCCAATCAGTGTAGAAGGTGGACATGAGCTGAAAAGGGCAAGTGAACCATGGAGATGGACTCTATATTACCTTCCAAAGGAGGGCCCGATCCTGAGAGACAAAATGCACAAGTTGGTGAGGCCAACTTCAATTCTAAGCCCAGTACAGAGGTTAGTATACCTTTTCGGAGCCCAATCACTCTCAATTCTTCTCTTTTATTTTGGGGTCTCTTGGGGGAAACTAAGAGTCTAAGAGAGACACAGATAAATGTAGGCATTCTCAAAGGCAGGGGAAGATGAACCTAATGCAAGAACAGGGCTGTACAAGATTAGAATTGATGTTAATGTGGTGGTTGGGAAGGAGAGCAACCTGCAATAAGAGGGGAAGTGTAGGACAAATTGTTGTGCCAAAAAGTCGAAAGTAGGACAATTCAATCATTTTGTGTAGGGAATGGCATTCAACTAGGATTGAAGAAGAATTTGCTATGACATAATTGGCGGAATTGAAATTACATGGTGAAATGGGGGAGTTGAGGAAGTCGAGAGGAGTTGTGACAATGAACAAGGATTCTACTTCCGATGATGGGTACAATATTCTTCCAAATGGCGGGTGGATAATTTTTTTTTATGAGTAAGATTGTATTAGAAAGTGCTCGGAAGGGGAACGCAACCCAAAAACTACACAAGGACCATATAGGGCCCCTAACCACTTAATATATCCAAAAAATAAAAATTTACAATTTCTCCCAAGCATCCAACAAAAAAAAAGAACTAATAATAGAAAATTTTAACGCCCTAATAGGAGACTTCTCACCATTGAAAGATCTCCTATTCCGTTTCTTCCACAAACACCACCAAACACACAACTACAGAAGGGCACCATCCTCCACAAGTCACTGGCTTGGGACCCACTATACAACGTCTCCAAGCCTCCAACCTGCCTCTAGAGGAACTAGGCATAACCCATTGAACTCCAAACAATTCAAAAGGAAGCTGCAACAATCCCGGGCCACTGAATAGTGGAGTAAAAGATGGTCAACCGACTTCTCGTCTGTCTTGCACATATAACACCAATTAACAATGACCTTGTGCCTTTTCCTCAAATTGTCCAACATCAGAATCTTTCTGAGAACAACCGTCCACCCAAAAAAAGGCCACCCTAGGGGGAGCCTTTGTTCGCCACATAGCCTTCCACTAAAAAGTCGGTCCCGCAGCCTCGGAGAAGCTTCTATAGAAGGAGTGAACATCAAACCTCCCTTGAGACGAAGCCACCCACACCAAAGAGTCGGCCCTAACATCATCCACCACTTCAAGATAAATCATCTCCAAAAAGCGAATGAGATCTCCAACTCCCAATCTTGGAAATGCTTCGAGAAGCTAACATCCCAAATCATCGTACCACTATCAAGATGATAGCAGTCGGTCACAAAAGCACGTCTGTTGCTAGAGCAATCCAATAGAGAAGGGGAAAAGAGCGAGCCAATGAGTGGTTGTTGTGTATGACTTTTAATGCTTCACTTGGATCTACTTATTGAACTTGCGATTAGACTTTCTTCAAGTCTTGGCCCTAGCACCATCTACCACCTAAAGATAAATCATTTCCAAAAAGCGAATGACGTCTTCCAACTCCCAATCCTGGAAATGCATCGAGAAGCTAACATCTCAAATCATCCTACTATTATCAAGATGATAACTGTTGGTTATAATAGCATGTCTGTCTTGAGCAATCCGATAGAGAAGGGGAAAAGAGCGAGTCAACGAGCGGTGACTGCACGACCAATCCTCCCAAAAAACGAATATCTTTGACATTCCTAATCATGAATCTGATGTGTTTAGAAAACTTATCCCACCCCCTCTGAATGAATTTCCAAGTACCAACTCCACGAGGGATCCTCACCTCCGACGAACACCAACCTCCCTTCTCCTCTCCAAACCTACCAGAGATAACCCTCCTCCAAAGTCGCTGTCTCTCTCTCCCAAACCTCCACAACCACTAACCAAGGAGAACCTTATTGAAAGGCTCCAACCTCCTAATCCCCAAACCACCCATATGAATTGGCACCTGATCCCAACGGACAAGATGGTATTTGAACCCATCCCCCATACCACAAAAAATTTTGCTGGAGCCTCTCTATCCTCTCAGCCATTGAAGTAGGAATTAGAAAGAGGTCGAAAGCAAGGAAATAGAAGCGCAGCGGAAAGTGCCAGGTGGGGTGAAGGTCTTAACCTTGCCGGATGATCTCCTGTTGTTTAGATTTCCATCGAAAAAGGAAGTGCAACGAGTGTGGAAAGAAGGCAGGAGAACGTGGGGAGAAGCAATGTTATTTATGGATCCTTGGTATTTTAGAGTTGGTTGCTCGGGGCTACTCAAGAAGAGAAAAGAGAGGAGGATCCTCCTGTATGGGTTTCCCCTTCATCTATGGTGTTAGAAGCTCTTTGAGGCCATCAGAGAGCTGTGTGGAGGGTTTCGGAAAGTAAATGCCAACAAAATGATCGATTTTGAGAAGATTGTGTTGAGGGTTGTTGATGGCGGAGTGGTGCCAGAGTTTGTCATCATTGAAGACGAGTGGGTTGCATATAAGGTTGCCCTAATGGAAGAAATCGCACCTTCTCTGGTGCCGAAACTTGATTCTTTAATCTTGGAGGAATGGTGGAGTCATTATGACGAGGTCAACGGAAGAGACAAAAGGAGAATGAACCATTGGTTGAAGTTGCAGAGGAGGTGGGTTTCAAAAGGTCAGGGATGCTTGATTCCTCACGCGCGTGAGGAGCGTCACAAGAGCAGAAGCTACCCAGTTACATGTGTTGCTCACAAGGCTGCCTCCCGTTCGGGGTGGGAGACAACTAGTTGTGTGCGTGGCAAGCAATTGATATGGGTCAATGGGCGGAATTGTAGCTCTGTTGATCAATTGATGGATTTTGTGGATAGTTTAAAAGTATAGTTGGCTTCGTGCGGCCTCTTGTGTATTCTCTTGGGTGCGCTCTCCTCTTGAGGGCCTTTAACGAAACTTTACTTATCAAAAAAAGGAAAAGAAAGTGGGATAGGAAATAAGTAGGAAGACTAGACAGAGTGCTTTTCATTAAGGTGACCTTTTCACCTTTTGAAAGATACTGCTTCTTTCATTCTGCAAGCCTCCTCTCAAACCTCTCAACCTCAGGATCCCATTCACTCACTCTATTTGAAGGAGCTCCCAGCGGCAGGCCCAAATATGAAATAGGGAAAGATCCAACTCCACAATCAAGGATATCGACCAAAATAGAGATCTCTAAAACTTCCCCCACCGGCATTAACACACTTTTGCCAACATTGATTTTTAGCCCGGAGACTGCTTGTAACAAATCAGTGTACACCTCGAATATCTCATCTGGAACTCATCAACATCACAGAAAAGAAGAGTATCATCGACAAACAACAAATGGGAGATCTCCAACTAACTGGAAGCATCCTACCCACCTTGAATCCTCTGATGAAACCTAGGCAACCGCTCTCCTCATCAATTTACTGAGGGTCTCCATCACAATAAGAAACAAAAAGGGAGAGAGCGGGTTCCCCTGCCTAATTTCCCAAGAGTTACTGAAAAAGCCGGTTGGAGACTTGTTCACAAGAATCGAGAACTGCACTAAAATTCTATATGTAGAGGAAAAAACTCTAACTCACATGGTTGTAAGCCTTCTCGATGTCAAGCTTACAAAAGACTATTGCTCTGCCTAGAATTCACACACTCGCAATAAGAGCTGAGTACAAAATATTATGCCCTCCAACAAAAGCATTTTCGGAGTCCTAAATGATACCATCGATGACATCCCTTAACCTCGTGGCTAGGACTTTAGCTATAAGTTTGAAGATGCATCCCACCAAACTAGTAGGTCAAAAGTCCCTAACATCTGTTGCACCTCCCTTCTTAGGAATAAGGGCAATGAAGGAAGCATTCAAACGTTTCTGGAATTGGCCATGAGAGTAGAAAGCATGAAAAGTACCCATCACCTCATCTCTAACCACCTCCCAATTTTCCAAAAGGATTCTCGAAGTGAAGCCATTTGGGCCGGGAGCTTTATCCCCATTACAGATCTTCAGCGCCGTCAGCACTTCCTCTTCGCTAAAAGGCTTCTCCATCCTATCTCTATCCTCATTTGAGATTGGATCAAAATGCATCCTCCCATTAAGGGGTCTCCATCTAAACTCCTCAGTGTATAGTCTTTGAAAAAAGGAAGACACCCCCTTACCCACCTCTTTCTCCCTACAAAGCGCCTCGCCATCAACTCTAATCTTCCCGATATAGTTGCCCCTCCGATGAGCATTGTCAAGCCTATGAAAGAATCTTGCATTCCTATCGCCCTCCTTGAGCCAAAGAGCCCGATATTTATGATGCCACAAAATTTCCTCTGAAATGGAAATCTCTACAATCTTAGCCTGGTACTCCTCCCTCCTCTTCCCCAATACCTCCTGGCCCTTCCAAGCGATCAAGCTCAGAAATCTCCGACAACGCCCTAATTTTCCTCCATTCTAGATTCCAAAACACTTTCTTATTCCACATTTTGATATTTTTCTTCAAAGAACGAAGCTTATTAGGCAGAATGAAACTCGGATTACCATTCACCCTACAACCCTCCCACCAACCTCACACTCTCTTCTTGAAGTCCTCCACCCGAAGCCACATATTCTCGAACCTGAAAGGAGTCCTTCTCTTCCGCAGGCCACCACAATCAAGGACTAACGAGATATAATCTGAAGTAGGTCTAGCCAAGGACGCTTGAGCAACATCTGGGTATTTCTTTTCCTAGTTTCTGGAAAGAAGAAATCTGTCCAGCCGAGAGAGTAGGAGACTCCCTCCCGCTCGACCTAGTAAAAGAAGCTCCCTCCAACGACAAATCAACCAACTGAAACCATCAATGAAATCCAAAAATTGCTACATAGCCGGCGTCCACCTACCCCCCTAAAATATCTCAGCCGGATTCCTCACCAGAGAGACCAACAATAGTGGGGAGGGACTGGCAATAGTTCCTTTTGAAGAAAATATATTGGTAGTGGGCAGGGAAGAATTTGATAGTGTTGAGGCGGCTCTTGTCCAACCGCTGGCAGTAATGGGGCATGGAGACACATGGAGAAAGCTTGATGGTGTAGCGCGTAGTGGATAGAACTGAGGATTCAAAGATGAAGAGTATTGGGGAGGCAAGTAAAAACTTGGGGCTGATTTGTGAAGGCAGCGAAGACACCCAAGATATACTCTAATCTATTGAAAATGAGTGGAAAATGTCGAGTTATAGTAGAGGCTCGAGAGGGAAAAAGAGCACAACATGGAGAGGCAAGAGAGAGGTTTGAAATTCGATTTCGTATGTGAACTATGAAAGTGGGAGTAGGACAGAAAGGGAGAGGGGTAGAGTATGAAGGAAGGGGGAGGGGAGTGTCATTGTGCGTATATGAAGCTCTGAATTGTGTCGTGGAATGTTCTGGGTTTAAATGACCCGGACAAGAGGAAGGTGGTGAAGTTGTCCTTGCTAAAGTAGGGTGGCTAGGTGGTGTGCTTGTAAGAAATCATTTTGTCTTCTTCCTCAGATGGGGTTGCTATGGGGCAGTCACTTTATGGAGTGGGTGGCCCTTGATGTTGAGGGTCTGCAAGTGGTACTTTGATATCGTGGGACAAGTGACAGGTATCTAAGGTAGATGTAAATAAGGGGAAATTTATAGTCATTTGACTTTTTTCATTGGAGGAGGATGGTTCATATTGGGTATTCTTTGAGTTTATGGCCCTGTTGAACATATAGAGAGGGGATTCTTTTGGGAGGAGCTTGCTTATGTTTGTAGAAAGTGGACTTTCCCATAGTGTGTGAGAGGGGCCTTTAATGTGGTAAGGTTCCCTAACGAGAGATCCACGGGAAGTAGGTGGACTGCAGCTATGAAGGAGTTTTTTGAGTTCATTGATGCTTAGTAGCTAATTGATTTACTTCTATAAGGTGCTACCTTTACATGGTCTAGTGGTAGACATGACCTACTCTTTTGTGACTGGATGGATTCTTGGTGTCTGGGGATTGGGGAGAGAGATTTCCGAATGTTAGGCAAGTGGGTATGGCTAAACCAATGTCAGATCACATTCCGGTGTTGTTGGATTGTGGAGGGTTAAGGGAAGGAAAACCTCTATTCAGATTTTAGAATATGTGGCTATAAGCTAATGATTTTAAGGACCGGGTGAAGCATTGACGAGACTATGATGTGAGGAGAAATTCCACTTTTATTTTAGCTAACAAGCTTCGTATGTTAAAAGTGGATATCAAGAAGTGGAATTAGGAGGTGTTTGGTAATCTGGAATGGAGGGAGAACATAATAATGACAAAGATCTTAGAGTTAAACTGCAAAGAAGGGGTGGTGGCATCGCTGGATGATGTAGAGAGGTGTAGGATGGAGGAATGCAAAATAGAGATTGTAGTGATGGAAGAAGTGGATGGAGAGGCTGTTTGTCGATGACAAAGTGGAAATGTCTTTGAAGAGCTTTAATGGGGATAAGGCTTTGGGTTTGGATGGCTTCATCATGGCCTTCCTTTAACAGAATTGGGAGGTGGTCAAGAAAGAAGTGTTGAATACTGTGTTTTTTCATGAGCATGACCAGTTTGAGAAGAGCGTTAATGCATCATTCATTGCTTTAATTCCAAAACGGCAGGGCTATAGAAGTCAAGGACTCCAGACCTATTAGTTTGGTGGGGAGCATTTAAATGATAAAAGCCAGAGTCCTTACTTTGAGATTGAGAAGGGCGTGGGCATCGAAAATTGGGACGATGCCACACGTCCACGTCACGTGAATGCTGATGTAACAAGTATGTTGGGTTCCACATTGCTGACAGGGGGTACGTAGTTTGGCAGAGGACACACTTGACATGGAAAGCATCTCCAGCTATGGACCACCATGAAGTCTCGTCAGCCATTCGAGGAGTTCCTCTTTACGGATAAACCTCTAGGTAAGGAGTTCCTCTATGCAGATAAACACCTCACGAGGAATTCCTCTTTACGGATAAACCTCTAGGTGAGGAGTTCCTCTCTGAGGATAAATCTCACAAGGAGTTCCCTCTCTATAGATAAACCTCTAGGTGAGGAGTCCCTATCTGTGGATAAACCTCACGAGGAGTTCCTCTCTACAGACAAACCTTTGGGTGAGGAGTTCCTCTTTGCAGATAAACCTCACGAGGAGTTCCTCTATATGGATAAACCTCTGGGTGAGGAGTTTCTCTCTGCGGATAAGTCTCACGAAGAGTTTCTTTTTATGGATAAACCTCTGCGCACTCTACAGTCCGACGTGGGTTGGATCTCGGACCAATGCTCTTGATCATGGGAACCTAGAGGATGTTGGCTTGGTGGCTGGCTAGGCCTAACCACTCCTCGGTGTGGCAAGGTCTCAGTTGGCCTGTAACTAAGGAAGGAAGAGTTATCTCTTAAGGCAGGATGAGCTTCCCTACCCTCGCATTTAATGCGAACTCCCTTATTGTCAGAAGCACATTAAATGCTTTGTCTTTTCTTGTCCTGCATTTAACCATTCAGAAGGACAAGTGTCCTTTCAAGAGTTGTAAGAGGTCACATCCTAACCGGACAAAGGCCTTTGGATATTACGTTGAACCATTGGTCTTTACTTGCCTTAAAATTAGTATAAATAGGTAGTTAAAGTTCATTTAAAACGGAGGGACAACCACAAGTAATTCATTTTATGATCTTTAGCTACATTCTTACCTAAAATACCCCCACACTCTTCATGGTACTCTAATTGGGTCCCTTTGTGACAACTCGAACTTCCACCTTGATCGATACTCTTTGGTGACCTCTATTGTGGCAAAAGTGACCTCATCTTCTAGAACCTCACATAAACAAAGGGTTATTGATGGTGTGTTCTTGAATTGTAAAATGTTTTTGTAGGAGGGTGCCAGATTTTGAATGCGGTGTTGATTGTTAGCAAATGTGTGGATTCCAGAATCGGAAGTGGGATGTCAGGGGTTGTGTGTAAGTTGGATATAGAGAAAGCGTATGGTCTTGTGAATTAGAAGTCCTTGGTTTATATTTTGGAGAAGATAGGTTTTAGTGAAAATGGGAAGATATGAAATCTCTTCTGCATATTCACGGTAAAATTTTCAGTTCTGGTGAATGGATCTCTGATAGGATTCTTTAGTAGTTCTCAAGGGTTGAGGCAGGGTGACCCTTGTCTCCATTCAGGCTTTTAGTTAGTTGATGAGGAGGGCTGAGGCTATGGGGGTACATTAGAGGGTTCAAGGTGGGAAGAAGCACATCTATGCCAATGGCACCATTGTTTTTTGTGATGCGTTGGAGGATCAGTTGAGGCATTTAAGGTGTGTGCTGGTGTGTTTGCAAGCTGTATCTGGGGCAAAGATTAATATCTGAAAGAGCGAGCCAATGTTTGTTAGGGAGGTAGGCGATAGTACCACTTTGGCCAGTATTTTGGTATGTGATATTGGGGCCTTTTTGGTGATTTTTCTAGGTTTGCCTTTGGGAGCTCCATCAAGGATTATAACTCTATGGGATCTAGTAGTGGAGAGGTTTTAGAAGAGACTTGCAAGCTGGAAGAAGCAATATCTTTTGAAAGGAGATCACATAACTTTAATTAAGAATTCTCTTTCTAACCTCCCAACTTACTTCCTTTTGTTGTTTCATATTCGTTATTCTGTAGTGAAGAGGATTGAGAAGTTGCAAAGGAATTTTCTATGGGGTGGGACGGGAGATGAATTTAAATTTCACTTACTGAATTGGGAGAAGGTGTGTAGACCTCTCTAGCTGGGAGGTTTGGGTATGAGGAAGCTTGGCTTGTTTAATAAGGCCTTGATGGGAAAACGGGTTTGGCAGTTTGGGGCAAAGAGAAATAGATTGTGGAGGAACACTACAGAGAGCAAAATTGGAGAGCATAGAGGGAGGGTGGAGCACTAAGGAAGTGAATTCCTAGGTAGGGGTGGGTTTAAGGAAAATCATCCAAAAATGCCGGATGAGTTTTTAGAGCATATTTGGTTCAAGTTGAGGAGTGGGAGATGTTTCTGAGGCTATTTAGGATTGCGGTCAACAAGCAGATTATGGTAGTTACTGTTATCGCCTTGATAATGGGAGGTTGACTTGGGATGTATAGTTTGAGCAAGATTGGGAGATGGAGAATATAGTCGCTTTCTTTGATTTGTTGTATCAACAAAATGTGGATAGGAAGGGACTTTATGAGTGGAGTTGGGTGGGAACCTGGCATGGGGTTTTGGAGGTGTGATCTTTTTACCAGCGACTTCAGAGTGGCTAGGAGGCAACCTTTCTACAGATGCAGTTTGGAGAATAAGAGCCCCCTTTAAGGTGGCCTTTTTTGATGGACAACGGCCTTCACAAAAGATATTAACACATGACAATTTGAGGAAGAGGCATCAGATTGTGATAAATTGGTGTTATATGTGCAAGAGGGATGAGGAGTTGACGAGACATCTCCTTTTGCATTGTCTAGTTGTTAAAGGTCTAACACTAGGGATGTTGAGGTTATGCTCTTTGCTATTTTTGTTGTGCATTGGGCTGTGCCAGCTTCCACAACGGGCATTCTCGAGTTTCAGAGGATGTACACTGGGAAGACATGCTCTTGATGCTTGGAGGGTAGCTCCTCTTTGCATGTATTGGGGTTTGTGCTGTGAGAGGAACATGAGGTCCTTCGATGGTGTGGAATTTCCAATTTGGGAAATAAAGTATTATATTTTGAGATCTTTTTTATGGGTTAAAGGTCGGACTTGTAAATCGAGGATTTTGTAGATTTTGTGGATAGCTTGTGAGTATAGAGTTGGTTTGTTGTGCAGTTGTTCTTTGGGTGTGCTTCCCTTTGAGCACTTTTTGATGAAATTTTATACATCAAAAAAACAAAAAAGGTGTGGGTTGAGGATAGCCCCCTGTTACATTGCCCATTGCTGATGTTGGACCAAAGCAATATTTGCATAACTAATGTAAAAGATATATTTTGGTAAATTTAATGTTTAAAAAGGAAAATAAATTCATTGATCAGGCATGGTTATTACCATTATATTGATTGCAACTGTAGGCATCTCAATGTAAAACCATCATAAGCGAAAAGAACTGTGCCTGTATCGTGCCTAGTGTCTTAGATTTACATAGCTAGTCCCAGATCCGCAAAAAGGATGAGGGTTATGTTAGGTAGCTGGTGGCCGTGTAAAACATTTCAGTGCATTTGGATTAGGAGGAAGAGGAAAGGAAAAGGTAGCATCTTCCTTTCTTTCCTTTCAACCTTCATTCTAAACACAGAAATGGTCATATCCTCTATGATCATGAGCTTGATAATTTTCTAGTAAGCGGTATGGCAAAACATTTCATGTAGCCGGCCCCAAACAGAACGGGAAAGACTGTGGAGAACCATGTTTGTAGCCCTATAAAAAATTTCCGATTCTCGACTTTAACTGTTTTCACAAGAATTCTTTTTACACCATTGAGCATTTTATGAAAGCCGTATTCTCTGGCTTATAGCCATCATGTCTCTTTAATAAATTTCCTTTGGTGGGATTAAAAAATGTTGTTGCAATGAGTGGGGGAATATAACCCATAGGTTTTGTACATTCTGGTAGCAGCGAGCTACATTCTGAACGTGGGTGTCTTCCCCTTCTATTTCTTATGTTGTTTTTGGCCTTTATTAATTACCTTTTCCAATTATGTGAATTAGTTTGAGATATATCTGTTCTCTCTCTCTCTCTCTTTCTCTCTGAGTACCATTGTCATCCTTAGTCTTTTATAAGGAAAGTAGATTACTGCCTCTACAGAATCATGCTTTTATGTTCTTGTTGATAATTTACAGAATCATGCTTCTGTGTTCTTGTTGATAATTTACAGGGTGCCATTGAATCTGTATCTGTTGGTGAAATCAGACTAAGCCTACGGCAGTCCTTGGTTAAACTTGGGGTTGGTTTTATTTCTAGGGACCCAAAATTGCAGGTGTTAATATGTGACTTAGAAGTTGTAATGAGGCCGTCCAATAAAAGCACAAAAAAGAGTAGATCTCGGAGATCCCGCACTTCTAGCAGAGGAAAGTGGATGGTCGTGGCTAACATGGCAAGATTTTTGTCTGTGTCTGTGACAGAGTTGATTGTGAAGGTATTTTGTCTGACCAAGTGACTTCTTTGAAAATAGTATCTCTTATGATTTTATTTCCTTTTATTCTTCTTTTTATTGCTTCCTTTGCTATGATATAGTTTACTCCATCACTTATTCAGTGCTTTGCATGGAAAAGGGTTAGAAAGATTTCTCATGGTTGTTAATTGTGTCTTGGCTAGTGGTAACTTGGGTCACTATGGAGCGGACACCATATCCAAACGTCATACTGCCTATAAATGTTGGAACCAACATTTTGGATACGGCAATCAAAATTGCTGGACCTTTTTAATCTTATTCCAGATTCATTTACTTTAATAGACAGGGAAGCTTGAAGATTAGCTGTATATATTTGGTATAGCATATGTGTAATTTATTTTCTAGGTACTGTTTTCCTTTGTAATGTTGTTTTTGATTAACAATTCAATCAGAAAGGAAGAGTGTTATGCTAAAATAGTGAACCTCAAATAAATGCATGTTGCTTTCAACAACAACTAACTCGCTAAGTGACTGTTGTTTAAATTCTGGGAAAAAATTCCATGTATGAAACAGTCTTTTTCTGATGTTTAACACACTCGTTGGGTTCTCTTTATGCCATAAGATTTTTTGTATGATGTAATTGTCTTACGAAATGTTGCAGACACCCAAAGCTACTGTTGAGGTTAAAGATCTGGGAGTGTATATATCTAAGGATGGTGGATCCAAGCCGGCTCTGTTCGTTAAGCTACACCTTTTGCCTATTGTTGTTCACTTGGGTGATCCACGGGTTAGTTGTGATCAATCATCCAACTTTAACCATGTTGGATATATTTCTGCTAGCCAGGCATCCTTTGGCATGACAGAAAAAGCATCTGCCCCTTTCGTCTGTGAAGAATTCTCTTTTTCGTGTGAATTTGGTCATAACAGGTGGGTTTCTCTTCGTTTTCTTTCCTCTTCAAATTTCATTTCATTTCTTTTCCTTTCTTTTTAAAAGCTGGATCTCAATATTCTTTATCTTTTACTTGCTTTATAGATTTCAATCTAGGTGTTTTTCCGCCTAGGTTGTGTAGCTGGATGATATTGAACACTCTGTATTCTGTTTTTCTTTATTTGCTGGAATCTTAAAATATCGACTTCTGGCTGAGTTCCTTTTTTTTTCTTTTTTTTATAAGATTTCATGAAAGAGCGCTCAAAAGGGTAGCGCATCCCAAAAACAAAGCAAGACCAAGAACGTCTACTATACAATCAGAGAATCCACAAAAGAAACTATATTTCCCACAGACCTACAATTCCAACCCAACCCAACCCAACCCAACCCAAAAGAATAAAGTATAGAGAATGGAGAACTTAAGCACTCAAGCCGGAACCTCATCATCATCAAAGGTTCATGTCTGTATTTTTTAATGTTTGTCAAATTAGTCTGTACAAGGGGGTGAGAAAACTTACCGATAGAAAACTGCGTCTGAGCACAATTAGATCTTCCCATGGAATTAGGAATATTATCTATTAATTCTATGAGTTGGAGTTGCCAAGTCAGTTTCAACCAAGAAGAATGCTGATAAAGTTGAAAATATACTTGCCAAGTGGGCCAAGCTCAAAAGTTCAAAAAAAAGAAAAAAAATGAAAGATTCTCACGGTGAGGGACCTGATACGTCAGAGTACGAGCTATTAATTAATCTTATAGATATTAATTTGCAACTAACTTACTTTTTAAGTTACCATTAACCCTTGTTGGCTCGTTTAAAATTTAGTTAGTAGTTTGATTCGCGTCTCAATTGCAATCATATAAACATATAAAGAAATAAACAAATAATTTTTTTATGTGGAAAACCCTAGAAAGGAAAAATTCACGGGACCTAGTCCAGCCAAACCGAATTCACAATGAGAGAGAGATTACAACTAGGTAACAGTTCAGTTACCCTCGAACCCCTAGTTACCTCTAGATACAGATTCAGATTGTCCGTTTTCTCGTTTACAACATCTGCTCCTCAGGAACCTGCTTGGTTCCTTCTCAATCCAGTGATTTAGTCTCGGGCACTAGTCGTCCAATCAACTTGAACGAGCAACCTCGGTCGATGCTCTAGTAGATATCATCAGTTAAGTTACTTTGATTATCTCATCATCAGTTAAGTTACTTTGATTATCTCAATCACATATAAGATGGTGATCTATGAAGAACCCTAGATTGATTCTCAAAGCTCTCTTTCTAAAAGTATAAATTCTCTCAATAACATGTAAGGAATTGAAAACTCCTCTGAAAGATACCCTAGACTGACTATAACCCCATATTTATAGCCAATACAGGAGACTCATGTAATATGGTATGTGAAATCCTTTAGAATTATGAATTGAGAGAGTTTCACAAAAAGTGTCTGCATGGTTCAATTGACTGACACTCATGGAACAAGCTTTGATCGATCAACCAATTGATCGAGCCTTTCTGATTTCAGAAATATATTTCCTGCTAAAAGTCGATCGATTGACTATTCGATCAAGGTTTACTGTTTTGTAAAAATTCATGTTTTGAAAATCATTGTATCAAAAACCCCAATTTTGATAAAAAGGATTAAAACAATTTTTTATGCCAAATAAAAATCTAAGCTATGTTAAGTATGGTCTCTAGATCTCATATACCTTAACCTAGATATGTGATTGAGTCTTGAGAGATTCCCGACATGTTCTTCGGTGAGCTCCATCTCCATCTTCTTCCATGGTTGTAAACGAATAACTCATAACACTTTGACATACACTACAACCCAAGTTTTGAGTAGGCACTATGGAAGAAGAAATCCCCACCAAGGTGGCTGTCATAGAAGACTGAATTCTAGGCAGAGATTTCTTGATACCTTGATCAGCTATGAGAATGTGAGTTTCTTGGCGAAATCTATGGCTTCAACCTCAGAGAGTTTGAAGGTCACTTCTAGCCTATTCGAGGGATTACATAATCGAGTTTTAGGGGTTGTAGGTGAGTTTTGATGTTACTTTTTTTTTTGATAAGTAAATTTTTATTAGAAAGTGTCAAACGGGGCATGCGGCCACAAAAACTACACAGGGACCAAACAGGGCCCCTAAACTCTCAATATGTCCAAGAAATCAACTAACTCTCCCATGGATTTACAATGCCTCCCAAGAAGCCAACAAAAAAGAGAACTAATAATAGAGAATTTCAGCGCCCCCAATACGAGTCTCCTCACCATCAAAGGATCTCCTATTTCGTTCTCTCCATAAGCACTACCAAACGCACAAGAGCGCCACCCTCCAACAATCACGGGCTTGGGAACTCACTATACAACCTCTCCAAGCCTTAATCATGCCTTTAGAAGAACGGGGCTTAACCCACTGGACCCCAAACAACCCCAAAATCAGTCCCTAGCTATCCCGGGCCATAGGGCAATGCAACAGAAGATGATCAACTGACTCTTCATCTTTATTGCACATGTAACACCAGTTGACAATAACTTGTCTCCCCTTCTCAAGTGCCAAGATCCTCTCTAGACTTTAGCACAGCTGTCAGGCCACATTAAGAGAGGCCTTAGTGTGCCACACTGCCTTCTACGGAAAGCAGGCCCCATAACATCCGAGAGGCACCTATAGAAGGAGCGAACGCCAAATTTCCTGTGAGAAGAGGGCACCCACACTAGGGAATCAGACCCAGCACCAACCTCTTGGCGATAAAGCAGCTCCAAGAAGCCGATGGTATCCTCCAACTCCCAATCCTGAAAGTGCCTCAAAAAGCGCACATCCCAATCTAGTCTAATTGCTATCAAAGTGGACCCTATGGAGTTGGAGGAATTCACTCTATCTTGCTGACACTCTCTCTTCTATAGTTCTATCCCTATCTAATCTGTGCTGCTTCTCTTTAGACCTGTGCTTGTGGCATTAGGTTTTGGGAGCTTCAAAATGGTAGGAATTTTTTAGTTCCGTTATGTTGATTATATAAGGTCTATAGCAGTATGGAAGAGGGGCTGGGCCTCAAAAACATTGAAGAACTTATCTCTCGTTAGGTACCAGTGTTAGGGGGTTCGGGGAAATAACTAAATTTATGAGTAATTTTATTGATTGATGAATTTGAGGAAGGTTTACATGTGAAGTTCTCAGGGTTAGAAAAAGAATGAACAGACAAGTCTTCATTTCAAAGAGGAAGCCATGTTACATGGGCTTTCTCAAGTAAAGTACCCATGTTGGATGCACGACACTTTGATATGGGTATGTGATGAGCCTGACTTGTCTGGTTGACATACACCTAGCAAACATATCTTGTAATCCAACTCTATTAAATAATTGTATTTAAAATTCTCTTATTATATTCAGTTTGTCTCATTATTGTTTCAAAATGAGTGAAATAGCCATGCTGAACCATCTATTTTTCATAACAGTACCATTTTACCTTAATAAATAAAGGAAAAATTATAAAAATATGAACATTTGGACGTATTCTTTCTTGATGCTTCATTAGGCTTGTGGATTTGATAAATCCAATACTTACCATAAACGTAGCTGAGCCCATGTAACATAGATATAAAGTGAACTGGAGACACAGGTTTACTCTTTAACAAAGGAGATCCTAATTCTAAATTGTTAGAAATAATGGCCTATGGGAGGAACGGCTAGTATATTATGACATCTTTAGACAGAGTTGTGAGATTTATTGATGGTCTTCCATCTAGTTTTTCTTCCTTTTTTTTTTTGGTAATCGAGTTGTCTGCCCCAGGGCTTTGCCCCGAGTAATCCCCGGGATACCGTGCAAAGTGCCCCCTTCACACGGGTTGGGTAAAACTCGGCTTGCGTCGCGGGCGTGGCCCCTAAGGAATTGTTTGCACTCTAGGGGAGTTGAACCTTCACCTGATCTAGTTTTTCTTCTTGTAGGAGCCTTCAGGGATCTTTTTCCAGAGGTAGTGAGTGGAGTCCTATTTCTGATGGGATAGCTTTGCGGCTTGAGAGGCCCTTTGAGGAAGATGAGATGGAGGCTATGTTTGAATTGAGTTGGATAAATATCAAATCCATATAATTTCTCCATGGTGCTTTTTTGCAAAATGGGCCTTTTGAGTAAGATAATATTTTAAATAGGATTGTAATCATTTTTGGAAGATTGAGAAGAACTGAAGAAACTATAATAGATTTTGACACCTTTAGAAGCGACTACAAGATGATCATAACTATTAGTATAGGTGTTTTGAACTTTGACCTGTGAATTTGTCTAATATTTGGAGTTTAACAGCAGGGTTCATCACTCTTATGAGTGATTGAAAGTTGGGTGTTTATTTGACTATTGTTTTTAATGAGTCCGTTATATATTGTATTAAGTAAAATAAATTCAAGCTCCAACTACTCAAATCTTTTAAAAATATACAAAAAATGCAAAGACTTAGAGGCTTCCCTGACATCTACAGTTGCAGAGATGCCAGCATCAATCTATTGAGCCCATGCACTAAGATCCCAGTATCCATAAAAGTACGACATTCCTGTCTTTACAAATGCACCACATAATACATAAACACACTACCTTCTGAACCTGCTTCTTTCTGACACTAACACAACCCCATTTCTGGCTGCTAAGTTGCTACATCACTGAGCATGGCTTGACCAGCAACTTCAAAAAGAGAGAAGAATCATACTCTATGATTCCAAGCAACTGCAAGGGAGATCCAGATGGTTTATAGTTTCTTCCGTTGCCTTGCACATTCAACATCATTCGGGAAGCACGATCCTTCTATCACCTGGTTTATCAATGTTAAATCTACCTCTAAAGCTGCAAACCAAACAAAGACAGATATTTTAGAAGGCACTTTAACATGCCAAATGATCTTCCAAGGGAACAATTGGAATTTTACCAGTTACCACTTGACACCTTATAGAATAATCTCGTGCTAAACTTGCTGCTTCTATGACCTATCCACCACAAAGCATCCACTTTACCCACTCCCAGTGAAGCTATAAAAAGAGTCACAGTCTTCATGAGATTCCAGGCGCCACCCCCCCCCCCCCCCCCCCCCCAAAGTCTTTCAGGGCTTTAATGGAGTTTGGCTTCCATACTATGCTTTACTCTGCAAACATTACTCGGAATGTATGCCTCTTTGTTTGAAGTAATACTAAAGAGATGCGGAAACACCCTTACGTGGGACACCCACTCCACTAATTGAGGCAAAAAAATAAAAATGTTCCCATCACCCAGCTGACAAATTTGGAGAATTCCTCCCATAATTTCTGAAAACCCTTCACTCCCTAAGTGAGCTTCTAATGTCTCTCAAGGTCCAGCTTCTCCTCTCACTCCAAATTTCCCTTCCACCATCCTCCTCCACAAGCTACCTCTTCTACGACATTCATCTGCAGAACTTTTCACTCAGCAAGATTGGTCTGAATCCCTTGAACTTCATATTATCTAGACCTCTTCTCTTTGGGGCAGACAAACAAAGTTACATGCTACTAAATGATAATTGGATTCCTCCCTTGGACCACCCCCCGAGAAATCTCTTTGAAGTTTTTCTCTAATCTCCTTGCCACCAAGATGAGATAGTAAAATTTAGACGCAAGTATTTGGAGCTAATGTGCATTTGATGAGATTTTTACTCCTCTTGGACGGTTATTCGACAGCAATACCACGACAGATATACTTACCGACAAGAGAGAGCAAGACTGACCTACCCAAGAGAGAGAATGCAAGAGTGACTCCCCCCAAGGTCTTTTCCACCCTGCGAACCTCCTCAAACCCCTACACCATAGAGTCCCAAGTAGCCTTAACTTTAAAAAGGAAGCCAAAGGGAGCTCTACATATAATGCCAAGAAAAGCACTTGCCTTACGAACAAGGTTTTTTGCTAGACTTCCCACATCATGTATCTCTCCCAGAGCAATTTCTCTTTATTAAGTTCACATCTTTACCTCTCTTAAATTTGGCTATTTGCTTCTTTCCAAGTTCAATCTTGTACTTCTCCCAGAGGCAACTTGCTTTCTGAGTTCACCTTCAATCTAAACTACCTCAAAACATGGGACACATTGAACTATCTCAACTACTTGTCCTTAATACCCATGAAAGTGATGGTGTGGTTTACCAAAAAAAAAGAGGCAAGAGACATCAATAAGAACCCCTCACGCAGCTCCCTTCCAAAAACCCCTCAACATAACCCCATCCACTGCCCTATGTGACATTTTTCAAAGGGTCACAATAATTATGAGAAATAGCAAAGGGGAGAGAGGTTCTTCTGTCTCAAGTGCCTCGAATTCTCAAATAAACGGATATGGATTCCATTAATCTGAATGGAAAATCCAACTATTTAGATATAAACAGATATCCATTCCATCCATCTCTCTGTGAAATCAATGTAAACCATTAAATGGAGCAAAAACTCCTAATTGACATGGTAATAGGCCTTCTTAATATCGAATTTACAAGTCACACCTCATCCCTCATTTCTAATTATTGAATGCAAACACTCATTTGCCATTAGTGGCACATTTGTCTTCCACCTACATGGGGCATTTGGAGTATCTAATATGAATCCCCTCATCGCCTTCCTAAATTGAAAGCCAAAACCTTGTTCATCTAATGTATAGAAACTATTGACATTAGCCTGAAGTCTTCTACAAGTGTTGCACCCATTTCTTTGGAAACAAAGCTATATATCATTTTGACCATAGATGTTAAAGGCTCAAGGCGCATACAGGCGCTAAGGCCTCTTGGAGCCTAAGGTGCAAGGCGCAAAGCGAGGCGCGGGCCTGATTGAAGCGAGGTGCAAGTTGAAAATAAAATAAAATTTGTAGCCAATAATACAAAGCTAGCAGCAACAGTTGCTCAACAATCTCAAACTACTGTTTAGCCAAAAGTATGAGAACATCAAACCACAAAATGAGAATACATAATATTCTAATTTCAAGATTTCTTATGTTTTTTGTGATAATTTTAAAAAAGTTGTCGGAGAACTTGTTCCACTGTGTATTAACTTCCAGAAATCCTTAAATTGACTGATTGTATCGAATCTATCGATCGACTCTTTTTATTTCTTTTACTGGGATTGTATTGTATGGTTAGAGTCTACCGTAACACAAAAATACATCACATGCTAACAATAGGGGGAAAAAATAAGTGTTTTATATTAGGCGCGCCTGGGGCTTCAGATGCAAAGGCGCACGCTTGATTGAAGGGGCCTGACCTGACCTTGGTCTAAACGCAACTACTGAGCCTTGAGGAGCCCAAGCGCACCTTTGAGAACTATGATTTTGACCACACTCAGTAATCCTGTCTCATGGAGATAGAGTAACAAAAGGCCATTATATCAGCTCTAACTACCCTCCAACAATATTGAGAGAAAGCCACAGTCAAAACATCTGGACTGACTCCAACTCTTACCACTTCCACATCCTGCTCTTCACAGAAAGGTCTTTCCAACCACTCATTTGTCTTATCTGGCTGCATGAATTTTAAAAGCTAGATTCTATTGGGAAATTTTACTATAATTTGGAATATTTGGCCAATTTTGAAAAACTAGGATTTTGGAATTTGACAAAAGCTGTTTAAATGTCATTTAGTGATTCATCTGTATCATTGCAATTTGCATGAAATCTATACTACTATTAATTGTATATAGAATTTCTATACGTTTATTTTTATTTTTATATGATATTATTTAATTTAGTCTAAAAAATATATAGATAAGAGTTACATATAAAAAGAAAAAATAAATAAAAACATACTAAGATAAAAAGTAATGTATCCTTTTAATCTATAAATTCTTTCATGTGAAAATATATGGGAAAAGAAAATAAATATAACAATTGGCTACTATAATCATTCTCTCTCTCTCTCTAAATATATATATACATTTTCATTTTTTTTATACATCTTTTATTTTAAATTTAAAATAGGCTAATGATTTTCTAATGCAACAATTGGCTACAATTGTTAGTTCCTATGAGTTTTCTATACAGCAAAACAAAATTTGATGACCATCACTAATAGTTTCCTAACTAAACTAATAAACAATCCCCAAGTCCATTGTCGATAAAATAAAATAAGATAATATTTCTTGGAACCATATAATATACTAAGATAGAGTTACCTATAAAAGAAAAAAAGGAAAAAAAAATCTATGATAGAATCATATGATTTAGTGTATTCTCTTTAATGTATAAACTTTTTAATGCTTATAGATTGGACCACTTGTAACTTTTTTATGCGATGTTTGGTTGATGAGAAGATATTGGAAAGGAAAATACAATTGAACATTTTGAGTTGTCTCAAGGGAGTAGTGGAAAATGAATTATTTTTAATTGAATGAATCGTTCTACCTTTTTGATCCACTATTTGATATATACTAATAATTGTTGACGAAAACATCTCAAGTCCAACGATTCCTCATGAGAACACTGAATTCATAAAAGGGAACTATGAAAAAAACAAAATTATTCTTATATATTTGTTTTTGGTCCTCTGTAATTATCTATATTATGGTCATACTAGGACTTCCATTCACCAGCTTCGCACGTGTTTTTTACTATTTTATTAAAGTTGGTCTAATAGAAAATCGTTTTTTTTTTCTTATAGAAAAACAAAAAATGGTTTTTCCAAATTTGGCTGAAATCCGGGAACTGGAAAATGAAGTTCAGTTTAGACTTCCAAATTGATTGCAATTTCATATATTGAAGACCTTGGTTGAATTGTCAAATTTTTAATGTAGAAATTTACCAAATTATGCTTGTGTTTGCTTGTGATTGCCCAATGCTGATAGATTTTCCCTCTTTCTTCTATTTTGTTTAATTTGAAATTAATATATGTTATATTTTGATAAGTAATTTGAAATTAATATTTTGAGACAATGTAGACAGGTTTTGGTTAGAAGCTAATAATGGACATTTGTCTTTTCCTTTCCTTTTTTTTTTTTTAATTTTTTTAATTGGGTAATGAGGTCAATGCTTGAAATTTTCTAACCATGATGTGAACTAACCGAAATGGCATTGTTGTGGTAGACTGAAACTCAATTTGATCAAGAAACGGCTGGTCAAACATTCGTGTTTACTTCTCTCAAAATGTCATTATTCAGTATTGCTCCCAGCAACTTGGTGTGAAGTTGGATCTAAACTAGATGGTATTTATTACTTTAAGGAAATGAAAGAGAATTCTTTTGATTATTTGAAATATTGAACCATTTGTCCAAAAAATGAAGGGTTGGTTCTAAACTATGGATTTGAAAATCCAGCGAGCTGCCTTGCCCAAGTTAGTGTTGGGAAGGTTTTTTATTTGATTTAGTTTGCGATAAAACTAATTTAGCTTGCTAATCTAGTTTTCGTTTTGGTTTCCAACTTAGTTGGGATTCTCATGCACACTCTATGGAAGATTTAGATTCCTGTTTAATACCATAGCAATTTAGATTCCTGTTTAATACCATAGCAATTAGGTTCTATCCATTCTTAAAGTTGGATGGTATGCCGACAGCTCTCTAGCTATCTTATGTTTCTTCCAAAACTATCCAGTTTTTCTCCAACTGTTTTTCTTTCTCTAAGTGAATTATGTTCTGGTTTTCAATTGAATTAAACTAGGAAGCCACTCAGTCATCTCTATCAGACGGGCTATCTTGATCTTTTGACACTGGTATTTTACAGTTTGGTATCTAGGTCTGACTTTGTCTGGGGTTTAAGTCATGCTTTCAGTTTGTCCATTTTTAAAGAAAAAAATTCTCATAAAGTCAAAGGAAAGAATTGGTCATCGGTGGTTGTGATAGGCAAAGAACTTGTTTGTCTGGGCATCTACCAGGATAAGAAGGTCTCTAATCTCAATCCTAGCTCATAAAATCAATAAGCACGGTAATTTTACTATTATGCTGAAATTGCTAATTTTGGCTTGCCTCTTTCTACTCTTTATCATGATTTGTGTTTAAATCATTCATCCGTGCACCACCTCTGCACCCCAGAAGAAATTAAAGAAAAAAAGTATTTTTATTTTGATCATGACACTGATTGGTTCAACTTAGTCTTTCTTTTTTAATTTTTCTGGCTGCAGGGAAGAAGGTGTAGTTATAAAGAACATGGATATTACTAGCGGAGAAGTTGCTGTGAACTTAAATGAGGAGCTGTTTCTTAAAAAGAAGACTTCATCTGACTCCTTTTATCATACTGATGAGGTTGTAGGGCCTCCTGTTGAGTCTGCCACTGCTGAAAAGCCACATAAAAAACAGGCAGCACTTTTGTCACTTACCAAGTATGCTTCCATGTTCCCAGAAAAGGTCAGTGGGTTTTACGCTACAGTTATGTGGCTAGTTGCATTTCCTTCTTGTTCTTCTTGACCTTTTTTCTGCCTCCCACGGGAATGCCATTTTCAGCTATAGGCATTTTCATGATTCAGTGACTGATGGAATTTAGGTATATTTTGGATTAAAGACACATTTAAGAAGCTTCATGATTCATTAGAAAAAAAATTGGGTGTCTCTCTCTCTCTCTCTTTTCTATTGCTACAATTTTGATCTTATAGTTTATTAAATGGCTGTAGAGGGGAATAGTTGGTTTTGGGGGGGGGGGGGGTGGTGGCGCGGGTACTACATGGCATTTACGATTAAAAGGAAGATGTAAAGTTAAGCTAGAACTTGTGGTTAACAAAGAAAAGTGGGTTGGAACTTTGGGGTGGTTAGAAGTTGGAATAGTGGATGAGAAGAGGTGAAGTAAAGAAAGAACATTGAATGGTATAAGTGATTGGATGGGGATCTTCGGAGGAAGTGATAATGGGATTGAGACTTAAGAAAATATGATGTGAGTTGTGCTTTTGGAAATTTCATTAACTGGAGGTGGAGAATGGAAGAAGATATAGGTATGGGAAAGATGGATCATTGCTCCTTCCAGAAGATGGAGGGTGATACCTCTTACTTTTCAGTTGTAGGCAAAATATCTCAGATGGAACTTGCACTGGATGTCTTATTTTTTCTGTTCAAGTTTAAACATAAGGCTAATGCCCTGAAGTTCAATTTTCTTTTAATAAAATAAGTTTTTTTTGTTGATTTTATGGGTTTTATAGTTTTGCAGATTTGTCTAAATGAATATAAAATGTGTTAACTCGAAAATGTTTAGTTATTTTTTGGGTTTTCAATCGGTGCCCCCAGGTTAGTGGCTATTCATTTTGGTAAATTCTGTTCTCATTTCTATTAAACCTGGATCAAAACCTGAAAGGGACTGGAATTGGTTTAATCTATCTAGTTCTACACTTCTACTACTGGTTGTAGATGGAATTGGACTTGAACTGTTGACATCCCTATCATTAAGTTGATGAGGCACTGTTGACTTCCCCATCATTAAGTTGATGAGGCACTCTTGTGATAAGCGTTCATGCGTGGTGGAAGTGGTTGAACTTTTTTGAATGTGAACTTGTTGACTAACATATGAATTAAATGTTTATTTATTTGTTTCTATTTATGCTCTCTCTCTCTCTCTCTCTCTCTCTCTCTCTCTCGCGCGCGCGCTCTCCCTCTTGTGATGGTGCTGGAAACAAGTGAAACACTGTAGTTTTTTTAGTTGCATTTTTCTAACATTTCTTCTGATTGTATGTGATTAAACAATTAAATCACTAAAGATTGCATATGTCTAACTGGGCTATTGGCTGCACAAATGCATTCTTTTTGCTGATCTAATTTATTGGGGACCGGTACCGTCTTCATATAAGTAAATCCATTATAGGCACCTATACTTGTGCACCATTAGGGATTGATACCTTGCTGAGATTTTGGGTTAGTTCTGGATTATACGTGTTAGAGGATTAATTTTATATTTGAGGGCGGTCTTGTCTTTTCCCTCAGTTTATTAGTTTAGGTTATTTTATATTCCTGTATATTGTATTCTTTTGTAGTATTGAATAACAGCAACTACATTCTTCTTCTCTCCTCTTCACTGTTTGCACAAATCTTAACATGGTATCAGAGCAATCGATCGTGGGAATCGACTAGCACTGTTGAGCACTTCATATCATCGTTACTGTTTCTCACTTCGTTGCATCATATCGCAGCAATTGCAACCTAATCGCAGACCAATTACAGACAACACAGATCAGTGACAAACGACTTTGACCATTCGCACCACGATTCTCTCTCTTTACATCATTCGCAGACGATGCAGTAAATACAGTCGTAATCTCAACTCCAGTTGCGACCTCTGCTCTGTTAGCATCAATCAGATTTTCTTTTTGAATCTTCTCACAAAGTCACGACTTCTGTTCTGTTTGCATCAGCATGTTCTTCATTTACTTTTCTCATCGGCGGCCCACAAAATTTTCTCTTTGCAACGATTGGATTCAATCAATTTTTCTGTTTGCAAACCCTAATTGACTGCTCACAACATCTCAGTGCTCAGTTCTCTGTTCTATTTTGCAACTCTCTGTTTGAATTTCTGTTCACATTAGGTTCTTGGCTTCTTTGCATTGACTTTGAGCTTACAGACTCGCAATTGAATTGCAGCTTAGTTTCAGCTTCCACATCACATCTGAAATTGCAACTGCAACAACAATTTCTGATTGGAATTTCTATTCAAAATCACATTGAAATTTCTCTTTGCGTGGAACTCGGCCTTCATCTTTGTTCATCGATTTTGTTCCCAGCTTCTGTTCAATTCTTGGCATCGACTCTTCGCAGCACTTTCTTCTACAGTAACCTAATCGTATTTGACTCGGCACTCTTTTCTTAAGTGACAATTGCAGACTATTGGGACTATTCTTCTGCAGTGACTCGGCATTTTGTACTAGTTGTGGCTTCAGAATTATATTTTGTAATTTCTTTGGTTTCAAAATTTTTGGGCAGTATTAATTGGTTCACAGATTGTTGTTGAATTATTGACACCTAAGACTTTTGCAGCGTAATCGGTTAATTTATTCAAGATGGTTATTAGTGGTAACAGTGAGGAACACTACACTACAGCAGTTGCACCATCTAGGAATGAATCATCTTTACTAGCTCCTACATTGTCGTTGATTGCAGAGCATAAGCCTCTTTCCTTCCATCAGCCAAATGCTTTTTCAGTCTCCTTTTGTTAGTTTGTCTTCTTCAGCTTTCTCAGGTATATCTCGGACGACTTGGGTTTTTGACTCAAGTGCTACGCACCATATGACTAATGACAGTTCATTATTCACTTCTATTTTTTCTCCTCCATCACCTATTTCGGTTTGAGCAGCCAATGGCACATCTATGCCATTGGCTGGTATTTGAACAATTGTCTCTTCCTGATGTTTATTGCATTCCTCAACTTTCCTTAAATTTAATTTCTGTTAGTTAGTTGTTTGACTATGGATATTCTGTACTTTTATCTTCGAGCGGTTGTATTGTACAGGATCCTCATTCCAAGAAGCTGATTAGGATAGGCCGTAGAGAGGGAGGGTTGTATGTGTTAGAGAAGCTTCATGTTCCAGCTATAGCTATAGCTGCTTCTTCTGTTAATATGTCTTCTCTCCGTTTAAGTCCTCAGTTATCAAATTTTTATTCATGGCATTCCCGTCTTGGACATGTTTCTAGCTCTCGTTTACAATATTTAATTTCTACTAGTGTTTTGGGTAATTTACATAGTCATGATATTTCTGATTGTAGTGGCTGCAAACTTGCTAAATTTTCTGCTTTTCCTTTTAACAAAAGTTCCACTACTTCTTTGGCACCATTTGATTTAGTTCATTTTAATGTGTGGGGACCTGCTCCTATTTCTACTAAAGGAAGATCTAGATATTATGTTTCATTTATTGATGATTATACTCGTTTTTGTTGGATTTATATCATGAAAAATTGCTCTGAAATCTATTCTATCTTTCGTACTTTTCATGCTATGATTCATACACAATATTCATTTGTCATTAAGTGTTTTCGATGTGATTTGGGTGGTGAATATAGATATAGCGCCTTTCTTGATTTGCTAAAAACTGATGGCACTATTCCGCAATCATCTTGTACTGATTCTCCTGAGCAAAATGGTGTTACCAAGAGTAAACATATTATGGAGACTTCTCGGTTTCTGTTGTTATCTACAAGTGTCCCAAGTGTCTTTTGGGGGGAAGCAGTCCTTACTGCTATACATATTATTAATATAATACCAATGTTGTTACTTCTGGTATTTCTCCTTTTGAATGCTTGGGTGGTAAACCTCCTGAATATTTTTTATTGAAAATTTTCAGTTGCACATGCTTTGTTCTCCTTCCTAAAGTTGATCACACCAAAGTATCTGCTCGTTCTGTTATGTGTGTTTTTCTTTGTTATGGTGGGGGTCAAAAGGGGTATCATTGTTATGATCCTGTTGTACAGAGACTGTTGTCTCATCATGTAGTGTTTCTTGAACTGTTTGTGTCATATCATGTAGTGTTTCTTGAACACATGCCTTTCTTCTCTATTCCTTCTAGTCCTAGCACTTAGATTAAAGTCTGGTCTTCTTCGCATTGATCCCTTTTCTGAAGATATTTTCATTATTCTTCTAGATGTTCCGTCTTCCTTTGCCCCTACATCCAGTCATGTCGTCCCTTCTCCTGTTATTCACACTTACCGTCACAGGAATACAACTGTTTCTTCTGCAGGTACATTTCCACCTCTCTCGACTGACCCTCCGTTGGATTTTGACAATGTGGATCCTGTACCTCCTCACTATCCTCAGCGAGTTCGTAAGTGTCCTGATTGTGTTGGTTTCTCTAATTCTTGTTATTCTACTAATTTCTATTCCTTTTTGGCATCTATTCATTCGTTTTCTGTACCAAACTCCTATAAGGAGGCTGTTCTTGATTCTCACTGGCAACAAGCTATAGATGAAGAGCTCTCTACTTTGCATAAGATTGACATGTGGGACTTGGTACCCTTACCCCTTGATACACTTGCAGTTGGTTGTCGACGAGTTTATAAAATTAAGACCAAGTCTGATGGTTCTGTAGAGCGGTATATAGCTCGTTTGGTTGCAAGGGGATTCACACAGGAGTATGGTATTGATTATGAGGAGATTTTTGCTCCTGTTGCTAAAATGACAACTATTCGTGCATTAATTGCTGACGCAACAGTTCGTCAGTGGGACCTTTCACAAATGGATGTAAAAAATGCCTTTTTAAATAGGGATTTGGCCGAGGAAGTTTATACGGTTCCTCCTAGTTTTTCACATAATCCTGGAAAGGTGTGCAAACTCAAGAAGGCTTTGTATGGTCTCAAACAAGCTCCTAGGGCTTGGTTTGAGAAGTTCTCTACAATAATGTGTGGCTTTGGTTTTCATCCTAATGATCATGATTCAGCTCTCTTTCTTCATTCTACTTTTGTTCATTGTATTATTCTCCTCTTATATGTTGATGACATATGACATGATTCTGATCGGAGATGACAAAGCTGGCATTACTCTTTTGAGTTGCAACAACAGTTTGAGATGAAGGATCTTGGTCCCCTCCGCTATTTTCTTGGTATTGAAGTAGCCTCTTCTCCCAAGGGTTATCTTCTTTCTCGGTCCAAGTATGTAGCAGGAGTTATTCACGAAGCTCGTCTCATAGATTCTCAAACATTCGAGACTCCCCTAGAGCTCAATGTTCATTACTCTTCCTCATATGGTATTCCATTGGTTGATCCTACTTTGTATCGTGTTATAATTGGTAGTTTAGTGTATTTTATAATTACACAACCTGACCTTACCTTTGCAGTTCATATTGTCAGTCAGTTTGTTTCTTTCTTCTCCTACTACTGTTCACTGGGTTGCAATTTTTTGTATTTTGCTCTATCTTCGGGGTACTTTGCATCATAGTATGTTGTGTTCCTTCACTTCCGCTTTGGGACTTCGAGCTTTTTCTGATGCTGACCGGGTCTCAACCGATCGTAAGTCCACTACTAGCTTTTGTGTCTTTCTAGGTGACTCTCCCATCTTCTGAAAAAGCAAGAAGCAGACAGTTGTTGCTCGCTCCTCTGCTGAAGCAGAGTATCGTGCCATGGTTGCTACTATAGCGGTGATCGTTTGACTTGCTTGGTGATATGGGAGGAACCTTTATGTTCCTACTCCCATGTATTGCAATAACAAGAGTGCCATTCACATTGCACACAATTTTGTCTTTCATGAGCGTACAAAGCATATTGAGATTGATTGTCATTTCGTGCGCCATCATCTTTAGCTTGGCACTATTGCTCTCCCATTTGTTTCTTCTATTATGCAATTGGCAGGCTTCTTCACGAAGTCTCATACTATTATGCATTTTCGTTTTCTTCAAGGCAAACTCTCGATGCTTCTTACTGTCATATAGTGAGTTTGAAGAGGGAGGGGGGGGGGGGGGTGAGGGGTTTAGAGGATTAATTTTATATTTGAGGCCAGTCTTGTCTTTTCCCTCAGTTGACTAGTTTAGGTTTTTTTTTTTTTTAATTTATATATATATTCCTGTATATTGTATTCTTTTGTATTATTGAATAACAACAACTACGTTCTTCTTCTCTCCTCTTCACTGTTTGCACAAATCTTAATAGTACGTAGTAAAATAGTTCTTCAAGCACCAAAGTATTTGTTATTTATAATTGATTTAGGCTTTAGGATACGGACTTGGAACATAGGTGTCACTCCCCTTTTTCCGAAAGCGTGCGTTAACCAATGACTCCAAAATTTACAAGAAAATACTTCAATGATATAATGAAAAAGGTACATGGAGCCTCTAAACCGAGGAACATTACATGGATGCCAAAAGAAAAAAAAAAAAACCAGCTCAAGGGTCGGGATCTCCAAGTTGCAGACCGGAGAAGTCCATGCCAGGCCATTGACCCTGCGCTACTTCACGAAAATACTCAAAACCATCGATGTATGACTGGTTGAGGGCCCTGTCAAAATCAGGTGACTCCTTGAAGTTCTCTACAGCCAGTTCTCTCTCCTCCCGTTCATGACAGAGCTGGGAGTTAAGGGTGTTTACTTCCTCACTATGAGAAGCACGAAGGGTCTCAAGCTGGGAGTTGAAGCCGGCGCGCTCACTGGCGAAGGAAGCACGTTCCTCAAGGAAAATTTATTCTAGTGTCATGAAAGCACTAAGGCACGAAAAACTAGTTCACTTTTAGAGTCTAGAACACTCAAGATTTAGAAACCACATGATATTTTAGAGTAATCTACTTTAGCTTCACCGAGTTGCTCCAAATAGTCAAAACAATACTTAGACATCTCCCAAAAATAAATTGAAATACACGCTCACAATTAAATTTCCGAACACTTACAACCATCCTTATTCACAAGTGGACCTTATCCTGTTTAATATAAAAAATAAAGCAAGCTAGCTAGTTGTAACTCAAAATCAAATATGTCTTTAATATCCAAAAATTCTATAGCATTTATTATATACATGAATACAAAAGTCCACATGACACCTTCCAGGAAACCATATACAAATCTCCAATTTCTTTACTCCCTCCGTCCCACTTTAATTGTCCCCTTTTGGGAATCTACACACACATGCAACTACCACCTAGGTGCCACCCTTCCATAATCAATACAACTTAAGCCTTTCTTCACGTGTCATTGCTCACCACGTTCTTAACCTGAAAATGTTCTTAATAAAATGGTGAGCTGCTAGAGCCCAGTAGGTTTCCATATTTGTTAAAAACCAAAGAGTTTCTAAAAAGGTTGAAAAAATAGTTTTCTCCTTTGAACAATAACGGAAAATAACTTCTTCTGCAATTCCAGATAATGAACTGAACAACTGGGGTTAGATGGCAAAATAATCGTAACAAAAAGGAAACAAGTACGAGTCATTTAACAATTTATCAAAAACCCATTTCCTTTCACAAGTTATACATCATTTTCATAAAGCCACAATTGTCCATAACATCCATCTTTTCATTATCAACAAGATCAATGTGTTTATTCATCAATGGTGGTCAAACCACCGGCCAGCCCGGCGTGGCCCCAACCCTCAATAATCAAATGGTGTCGAAACACTGGCCAACTCGGCATTGCCCCAACCCTCAATACTCAATGGTGTTGAAACACCGGCCAACTAGACGTGGCCCCATCCCTCAATACTCAAATGGTGTCGAAACACCGGCCAACTCGGTGTGACCCCAACCCTCAATAATCAAATGGTGTAGAAACGCCGGCCAACCTTTACACTGGCGTGGTCCCAACCCTCAATTGCAACCTGTTTTAACTTTGCTGCATAAGAATTAATCAAAATCCAGTTGTATTTCAAACGTTTTCATATAACAATTTCAATTCAAAACTTCAGCAGTAAGGTATAAAAGAGTTCTCACATTTGAGCAAGAGATTAACTGAATAAACTTGTTGAATACAGGCATGGCATTTTATATTCAATTACATGGAACATCATATGCTTTCAAAACCCAATTCCAAAGGAATGAAACAGTTTACAAATCTCATGTCCAAGTTGTTTTCTTTGAAAACTCACCAAGAATAGAATGTTTACCCAAATTACATAAAACCAGTTTCAGCTGAAGCTGATAGAAATATTTTATTTCCGAAAAATTCAGGTTTTACAAATTCAACCTCACCCCTATTGTTTAGTTCAACTTTCCCAGCACAAGGATTTTATGTCAAAATTTAACAAATTATTCAACAAAAATTTCTACACAACAATACTTTTTCCAAGACCCACAAGTTTGCAGTTCATATATGCTTTGACAAGATAAATTGACAAATTTCAACACCTGGTTCACATATGAGAAAACCTTTGTAGAAATTTCCAATTTTTAACAATTTAAAAATCTTATCTTAAAAAAAAAATGGGTACAGTGAGGAAACATACCTCTTTGGGCTTTTCTCACATTTTCCTTCTTTTTCGTTTCTTCTCTATTTAGCCTACCACGGCCTGATCTCTCTTCCTCTTTCTTCTTCTTCTTCTTCATGCCCAGATCGATTGATCTCTCTCTCTCTTTTTCTTTCTAGCTGAACACCTTCTGTTTTTCCCCTTTCTTTCTCATGTAGAAAATATATATACTTAATATATAAAACAAATGTCTTGTTTGCATGGCTAATAACAGGTGTAGATAAATGATGCTCAAGGTGTGACACATACCAGTGTCTTGTGGCATGGCTAACAACAAGTCTCCCTTTTCCTTTTATTTACATTATGCACATGCTTGTACATGAAAGATCAGCCACTAGTTTAAATTCTCCCATTTAGTGTGTGGACTCATGTGTGTGTTTACTATGTGGAGATCTCTACAAAAATAATATATATATATATATATATATATATATATATATATATGCTGACATGTGATGGACAACACTTGGCAATTGTGGTGAAATGTGTCACACAATTCTTAACTATTTTTCTCTTCCCTTTTTCCTTTCCAAAATTCTATTTTCCACCATAATCAAATATTTCTTTTGTTCTTTTAGACCATTCTACTATCTAAATTTTATAATTCCTATCACCACCTTATATATTGCCACATTGCAATCCCAATTAATATATTTTTTTCCAAGAACTTAACAAATTGTACTAAACCCACAATCAATCTCCTGAATGTTATGATGCGTAATGACATTAACAAAATTTTCTTAATAAACCCATCTCATGGGATTCAACCAACTTATCGAATTTAGTTATGCTATCCCGAGAAATTTAATTCTAGTAGACATCAATAGGCTTTAATGGTCATGTAGACACTATGATTAGAAGGAGGATTAATATTTTATGTCTACTAGAAACTAAGTGGGTAGGTGCAAAAGCTAGAGAGATTGAAGGATGTAAATTATATCACACCAGAAAGGATAGACATAGAAATGGAGTACGGATAATCATTGATAAGAATTTAAAAGAAGATGTGATAACCGTTATTAGAAAAGAAGATAAGATAATATTAGTAAAACTTATATTAGGAGGACATATAGTTAATATAGTTACCGCGTATGCACCCAAAGTAGGACTAGATGACAATATTAAAACACAATTTTGGGAACATATGGACGAATTGATGCAAGGAATACCCGAAGGAGAAAAAGTGTATATAGGAAGAGACTTTAATGGTCATGTAGGAAAAGAGCGTGGAGGATATGAGATGGTGCATGGTGGACATAGATTTGGAGATAGAAATGATGTTAGAGTGACTATTTTAGAGTTTGCGGTAGCATATAATCTTATAATTAGGAATACCTATTCTAAAAAGAGAGATGAACACTTAATAACCTTTAAAAGTGGATCAAATATGAGTCAAATTAATTTAAGAGGTAGGCTGATTAACAAGCAAAGATTGTAAGGTTATTCCTGGAGAGATTCTAACATCACAACATAGGCTTGTTTTAGACGTAGGGGTATAAAAGGACGACCTAAAAGGAGAAAGAGAATCATAAACCCAAAGTCTAAGCGGTGGAATTTAAGAGGGGAGAAAGTAGAATTATTTAAAAATAGGATGTTAAAAGAAGCAACTTGGAATGTAGAAGATGAAACAAACTTAATATGGAATAAGATGACTACACATATTAAAAGAGTAGCATAAGAAGTCCTAGGAGAATAAAAAGGAACGAGACCATTATTTAAAGAAACTTGGTGGTGGAACGAAAAAGTCCAAAAAGCTATAAAAACAAAACGATAATGCTATAAAATTTGGCAAAACACTAAAATTAGTGAAACCTTCGAAAAATATAAAAAAATAAATAAAGTTAAGAAAGTAGTGAGTGAAGCAAAACGTAGAGTATATGGCGATTTTTATTCCAAACTAGACACAAAAGATGGGGAGAAGAATATATATAAACTTGCTAAACTAAGGGAGAGGAAAACTAGAGATTTTAGCCACATTAAATGCATTAAGAGTGAAGATTCATGGGTTTTAGTAAAAGACGATGAAATTAAAGAAAGATGGGAAAAGTTATTTTGAGAAATTGCTAAAGGAAAACCATATAGGAAACCTAGGCTTAAAAGACTATGTTAGAGATAACATATTTTTTCGTAAGGTCAAAGAGTGGAAGGTTAGAAATGCCTTAAGGATGCTGAAATCGAGGAGGGCTTTAGGACCCGATGACATTCATATTGAGGCGTGGAAGTGTTTAGGAGAAGTTGTTTTGTCTTGGTTAACAAAATTGTTTAATAAGATAATAACAATTAAGAGGATGTCGGATGAGTAGCGCCAAAGTATTCTGGTGCCTATATATAAAAATTAAGGGGATGTACAAAGTTGTAATAATTACCTTGCTATTAAATTAATGAGTCACACTACAAAACCTTGGGAGAGAGAGATTGAACAACGCCTAAGATGAGAAATAGAAGTGTCGGAGAATCAATTTGGATTCATGCCGAGAAGGTCAACGATGAAAGTTATTTACCTATTGAGAAGACTAATGGAAATATATAGAGAGAAGAAGAGAGATCTCCATATGATTTTTATTGATTTGGAGAAAACCTATGATAGGATACCTAGAGATCTAATATGGAGGAATCTAGAAAAGAGAGGAGTCACAAAGGGATACATTGATATAATAAAGGATATGTATGATGGTTGTGTAACTAAAGTTAGAATGCCTGTAGGGGAAACAAGTGAATTCCCAATTACAACAGGCTTACATCAAAGGTTAGCATTAAGCCCATACCTTTTTGCCTTGGTAATGGATGAGTTGACAAGACACATCCAAGATGAGATTCTGTGGTGTATGTTATTTGACGATTATATTGTTTTAGTTGATGAGACTAGAGAAGGAGTTAGTGCCAAATTGGAGGTTTAAAGAGAAGCTTTAGAACTAAAAAGGTTTAAGATAAGTAGAAATAAAATTAGATATAAGGAGTGGAGCTTTAGTAAACTTAGAAATACAAATGATTATGTAGTGAGGATTGAGAATTAAGAGGTATAAAAAGAGAATTTCTCTATTTAGGCTTAATTATTCATAATGAGAGAGAAATTGGAGATGACATTAATCATAGAATCAAGATAGGATGAGTTAAATGGAGAGGCATATAGTATATTGTGTGATAGGCATATCCCCTTACGATTGAAAGGGAAGTTCCACCGAACAACTATTAGACCAACCATACTTTATGGTACAGAATGTTGGACAATTAGGAAACAACATTTGTATAAAGTGAGTGTGGTAGAAATGTGAATGTTGAGATGGATGTGTGGTAAGACTAGAAAGGATATAATTAGAAATGATCACATTTGGGAGATGGTTGGAGTAGCACAAATTGGAGATAAAATGAGAGAAAACCGGTTAAGATGGTTTAGACATGTGCAAAGAATACCTTTAAGTGTGCCCGTTAGGAAAAGTGACATAGTCCACATTGAGGGTAATTCTAGGAGAAGAGAAAGACCAAAGTTGACTTGGGTAGAACTAATAAAGGATATGATAGCATGTGGATTGACTGAGACTATGGCCTTAAATAGAGCGGAATGGAAACATAAGATTCATGTAGCCGACCTCAAGTAGTTGGGAAAAAGACTTGGTTGTTGTTGTATAATTGATTTAAGCAACTGAGTTTTGCCATGCATTTATTTTGGACACTACCTCTAATCGTGACCTATTTCTGCCTTCTGTTCAAACATTAGTCTTATAGTGCAAAGAATACCTTTAAGTGCGCCCGTTAGGAAAAGTGACATAGTCCACATTGAGGGTAATTCTAGGGGAAGAGGAAGACCAAAGTTGACGTGGGTAGAATTAGTAAAGAAGGATATGATAGCTTGTGGATTGACTGAGACTATGGCCTTAAATAGAATGGAATGGAAACATAGGATTCATGTAACCGACCTCAAGTAGTTGGGAAAAAGACTTGGTTGTTGTTGTTGTATAATTGATTCAAGCAACTGAGTTGTGCTATGCATTTATTTTGGACACTGCCTCTAATTGTGACCTATTTCTGCCTATTTTCAAACATTAGTCTTATAGTTGTGCCTTGTCTTTACTTATTTTGAACTAGTATTGAGCTTAACTAGTACTATGGCGGTAATTGTATTTTTCTTGGTTGTGGGATGAACTTGGTTGAACAGTATATGCAGCCATTCATTTCCTACAATTTAAGGTATATACTCAAGCATCTTTCTTTTCTTGATTCCTGATTCTACTAGTGATTTCTATGTTTGATCTGCACAACATATTCCTTTGTTGTATTACAGTTGACAAGTATGGAAAATTTATAAGCAGGTCTAAAAGTAAATTTACAAATTTGTTATTTTTGTTTAATAGCTTTCCTTCAATTTGCCCAAATTGGATGTGAAGTTTGTGCATCGGGGACATGATCTTGCTGTCGAGAATAACATCATGGGCATTGAATTGAAAAGCATCAAATCCAGGTCTGTTGAAGACGTGGGGGAGAGTACACACCTCGATGTTCAAATGGATTTTAGTGAGATTTATGTATGAATGTAACAGTTAATCCTTTTAGCGCCTTTTAATATTACATTTTACACTCAGTTTGGTCCTTTTATTCACATGATCTATCTTTCATATTGTAGCTTCTTAGAGAAGCTGGCATTTCTGTTGTGGAGATACTGAAACTTGATGTTGTTTCCTCAGTTTACATTCCATTACAGGTACGTTTTTGAAACAGCTTACAGTTAACAGCATGATTTTTTTGCAAATTTGCAATTATTTATTTGCCTCTTATCTGTACACGTCATATTTTTGTTGACTGATTTTTGATGTACACTACAAGTGGAAAGTTCTCTCATCAGCATCATTTCTAAAGTACCAAACTGGCAATTGTCTTCATCTATGTTACTTAGACATATCAATGTCCACGTGGCCCTGGTGATCGGCCAGATTCATTATTTGTCTATTTTGTAAGTCTGATATGTGTAGCTAATGAGATTGAGGATTTCTTTGTGTAGTGAGAATGAGAGCATTGTTTGTTTGTTTGACATTTGTCCGTTGTAACCTTAAGCATATGAAGTGATTTGGATGGGATGGAGGTGGGATTGTTGTTGGACTGTTGGAATAACAAGGAATTGATGATCTCACTTCTCTACTTGATATTCTTAAGGGCTCCTATCTTTTTAATTTGTGGTGTGATTATTGTTGTAATTACATTTTTGGATCTTTAATAGTTTAATTTTATTTTTATTTTCTAAATTCGTAGTTAAGACCAATTTTAAACTCCAAGATTGTGGACCTCAAAAAAGCTTCCAGAGTTTGAATGACAACCCAAATGAGTTGATGCAAAAAGAGAAAAAAAATAAAAATGAATAAAAGAAAGGAAAAACAAATCAAAAGACGAAAGCTTGGCAGAGCTCTGTTTCTGAATGTTTTTGTGGATAGAGGTGGCTTAACTCATTGATCATCTTTTGGTCGACTGGTCTATGGCAGTTGTTTTCACCTAAGTCACATAAAGCGTAAGTGGGAGAGCGTCTGAGGCTAAAATTTTTTGAGAGTGGGAATGCCGTTAGAGCGTCCATATATTTACTTATATGTACTTATTCCACTTAATACATTATCATTTTAATTTGTTAATTTTTTTTTTATGATTGTTTTAAGTATAAGACTATTTAAAAATAGTATGAAATTTATCTGTAATTGCTTTTATTAATTAATTATATGAAGTAGTTATATTTTTCAATTGTGTCAGTTATATCACAAGTAAAAGCCAGCCAAATGGTAAGTATTCTTGGCTCATCCCAACAGGTTGTGGGCTGAATTCCTCCAGCACGCATTGCCTGCTTTTTTATTACTAAATAATTATATTTGCATTGTGAGTAATTAATCCGCGCACAATACGTGGATTGGAAAACTGAATTTGCCGTCAAAAATTTGTGTGGAGCTTGGGAGTGGCCACCCCATGCACGAATTATGTGACTTAGGTTTTCACTGGGTGAAGTAGGATCATTTGGAAGTTTGACTGTGTCTAGTTTCAGTTCCCTTGATTGAAAGGATAACTAGATTTTTTCAGGATTTTATGAGCTAATTTTAGGGTTTTTGTGATAGGTTATGGTTGTGCCCTTTTTGGGGCCCTTATAAACTAAGAATTGAGGGGTGTGCCTTTGTCATTTATCCTAAGAGACTTGAGGCTAGTTGCTCTTTTGGTTTCCTCACCACCGAGGACCTCTGGCATCCTCTCCTAAGGAGCTGATCGAGATTGATGTTCATAGGTGCTCTGATTTGTTTGCAGCCCGAACTGGTGTGAGAGTTATTTTCAGAGATGATAGGCAGCATTTAGTTTCAAAATTTCTCTTCTTTTTTCCATTTGTGTTGTGATAAAGAAAAAGCAACAGAAACATAAGAAGTTAAACTAAGAGGTGGGAGGTGTCACAACATATTCAAGACTCTGCAATCTTTGAAGAATGCATCTTCCAGATATGCATCTATTATACAACTTGAACAGCCACTTGGGAATCTGATTCAGAGTGGACCTTCCTAAAATCTTCTCTCTTGGCCGGAATTTCCTTTCCTTTCAGGTGAATATTCCTGGGGAACCTTTGCAGTTTTAGTTGGTCTTTGGTTTGGATAAAGGTTTGTATTTCTAAAATATACAAGGCAAGGAGACATCAAGTGGGTTTAATTGCAGATCTTCTCGTTCATGGAGATGTTATCTTTTTTATGAGTTGTTGGAAGTTTCGTTTAATATGATAATATCATTTTTCTGATTTGCTCAGTTCTGAGTGAATACATTTGTTCGTCAGAAGCTTTCTTGGTAGGTGTGAGTCGTACCTGGCTTCTCCGTCATATTCCCCCGAAACATTCCAACAAATATTATGTTTTTTTTAATAAAAAAAATGATTGAGCTCCTTGGAACGATATGCGTCATCAATCGGTTTATGCTTTGGGTTTGGTAGCTGCCGTACAATAGCATGGGCACTTGCACTCGAGCTTCGATACCTTTTTACTTTCTTATTTAACAAAGCTCAAGTAAAGGTTAAAAAGAATAATATCCACTATGTTAAAAGTGAGTTGAAATTTCCCAAAATTAATAATTTTTAAATTTGAAACGTGTCAAATTAATTGAAGAACAAAAATGTAATTTGAATTGATGTATGTCACAGAGATTCCAGGACTTTATGCCATTGGCATTTGTGCTATTACAACTGGTTCTTTCAGTGCAGTTAGGATAACGGGCATGATTTACAAAAGTCATTTTGATTTTTTCAAGGGTTATATCTTCGTTTGTTGAGTTCTTTTTGATATATCGATATGGAAATTTTTATTTTGCAGTTATCAAATATATATATATTTTGACTCAAATGATAGCTAGTTTTGTTGGCGTACAATTTACAATTTGTGTACACACACGGATGCCTGGACCCATGATCTTTGTTAATCTTGAGTTAGCCTTGTATGTTTAATTTTGTGTATCATTTGATTTACATATTTAGGATGTTTTGCTTTTCAGCCTACCTCGCCCATCCGATCTGAAATTGATGTTAAGCTTGGCGGTACTCAGTGCAAGATAATAATGAGTAGACTAAAGCCATGGATGCACCTGCAATCCTCAAAAAAGAAGAAAATGGTGCTTCAGGAAAAAAATTCTAATCATGACAGACCGCAGTCAATTGAATCCAAAGTCATCATGTGGACGTGTACTGTTTCAGCCCCAGAGATGACTATTGTGCTTTATAGTCTGAGAGATTTACCACTATATCATGTAAGTGATCTACTTTAATATATTATTATGTTTTGTTGATTACAGAGAAGTTGTTCCCACATCTGAAACATCATTGTGCTCCATAGCTGTAGTATCCATGTTTCCTAGTGAAATCTTCTCCTAGCATCTGGTCGCACTCAGACTAAATCAAATGTCATTTGTAAACTTTCTGCCCCCCATATCTCATAGGTTGAAGAGAAGGAACTAAGCTCGTAAGTTGCACCTGTAATGTAGTTCAATTTGCCACTGCTAAAATGTAAACTTCCACAGAGTGGTATTTCCAAGTAAATTGTGTCAACTCAATAACAGAAATATGGTGATCAAAACTTTACATGGCGACATCACTAGCACTTTCCATATTCGCTGTTGGGATATTGCAACACTTGTTGCTGTTTTCTGGCATCAACTGTCAGCAGTGAACCCTTATTACTTGTAAAAATTTGTCAAAAATATAAGCTAAATTAAGAGAACTCTTGGAGAGAGAAATATACTGTTTATTTCATATTTCAAAGGGTGATTACAATCTCAATATATAATGTTCTCAAGAAATAAAATATGTAAACAATATATGAAAACTGAAATTATGCCCCTAATTAAGGAATAATTGATGATGCCCTTAATCAAGGAAGAGTAGACTCTAAGAAGCACGGATACGGATACGGGACACGGATACGACACGACATGGCAGATGCTAAAAAACTAGGATACGGACACGGCGGGGACACGCGACTAATAAATATATCTTTTTATATATATGAGATCAACCTATGAAAAATTCAGAAATCATAATAATTAATGAGCTATAAAAACAATTAGTTTATTGTTTAAAAAATTACACAATTGAATCTACTCCACAATAATGATAATATTTGTTTTCTAAATAAAAAAAATTGAAATATTATATGTTGTGACTGCCATATTTTATTAAAAAAATTCAAAGAAGTTATAATGTTTACATTTTAAACTATCTTTCTTTTTAAAACTTTCTGAAAACTCCCTAACGATATAACATGCATGCGTGTCGGACACGTGTCCATGGTGTGTCTATGCCGTGTTCGTGGTGTGTCCAAAAATAAAAAGATTAGGACACAGTTTGGCGCGTCTAACACATGTCGGGGCGTGTCCGACGTGTGTCGGTGTCCAATACATGTTTGACACATATTCTTCGACCTTTTAGGTGTGTCCGTGCTTCCTAGAGTAGACTATTAACTATCACAACAATCTCCCTCAAGTTGGAGAGTAGATGTCAATAACTCCTAGCTTGCAGCAGATAGAATCAATGGCATGCTTTGGAAGGGCCTTAGTAAAGATATCTGCTAACTAATTACCAGATGATACAAATGAAGTCACAATTTCTTTGGAAGTCACCTTGTAACTAATGAAATGACAATCAGCTTCAATATGTTTGGTTCGCTCATGAAAAATTAGGTTACTGGCAATGTGAATAGCAGCCTGGTTATCACAATAGAGAAGAGATGGGTCTTGAACTGAAAACTTAAATTCTTGTAGCAAAGTTCTCAACCAAGTTACCTCACCAGAAGTATGAGCCATTGCATGGTACTCAACTTTAGCACTGGACTGCGTCACAACCGATTGCTTCTTACTTTTCCAAGTTACTAGATTGCCTCCTATAAAAGTACAGTAACTAGTCGCTGAACGTTTGTCTGAAGGAGAACCTGCTCAATCAGCATCAGTGTAACCTTCAATGCGCAGATGTTCAGACGACTGATAGAAAATACCGTGACGAGGAGCTCTTTTGAGATACTTCAAAATCCGTATAATTGCGTCCATGTGAGGGACTCGTGGGCTAGCCATAAATTGACTCACAAAACTGACTGGATTGGCAATATTTGGACGAGTAATGGTTAGGTAAATCAGCTTGCCTTCAAGTTGTCTGTACATCTCTGTATCATCAACCAAGTCACCAACCTGAGGTAATAGCTTCATATTAGTCTCTATGGGTTTTGCTGCAGATTAAGATATCGAGAGGATATTTTCTCTCAGATAAACATATGCCTTTCTTTGATCGTGTAACCTCAATATGAAGAAAAATAACGGAGCTTGACCAAATCTTTAGTGAGAAAATTCGAACCCAAACAATGAATCAAGGTCTGAATCCCCTCCTTGTCACTCCCACTAATGACAATATTATCCACATAGACCACCAAAATCACAATGCCATTCTTTGTTTTCTTTAAAACTGAATGATTAGCTTGACTTTTAGTTATGCCATGAGCAACCACCGCATCGCTAAGTTTATCAAACCATGCACGAGGTGACTATCTAAGTCCATAAATAGACTCCTTGAGGTGACAAACACATTCCCCCTTGGACTCAAACCACCCAGGAGGTTGAGCCATGCACATTGTCTTGGTAAGATCACCGTGAAGAAATACATTTTTGACATCGAGTTGATGGAGAGGCCATTCAAGATTGGCAGCAAGAGAGATAATTATGCGAACAAAGTTTAGCTTAGCCACAGGAGAGAGTCTCAGTATAGTCAATGCCATAGGTTTGAGTGAAACCCTTAGCAACAGGGCGATCCTATAAACAAGCAACATTGCCATCAGGATTTTGTTTCACTGTGAAAACCTAATGACAGCCAACAACATGAGCACCTGCAGGCTTTGGAAAAAGATTCCAAGTATCATTCAATTGTAAGGCATGCATTTTCTCTTCCATAGCTTTCCACCAGCTAGGATGGGAAAGAGCCTCCCTGTATGACTTAGGAACAATAACAAAGGACAAGGATAAAGAGAAAGCTCGAAAAGATGATAACAAATGGTTATAAGAAATAAAATGAGATATAGGATAATCAGTACAAACCCTTCTACCTTTGTGAAATGCAATGGGAAGATCAAGATCAGACTTAGAAGGATGAACAACTAGATCTATAGGCGCCGAGGAAGATAATGGAGGATGCAAGGAAAGCTTTACTTGTTCAATCGCTGGGGCAGGTGGCACAAGAGGTTCGTCCTGGGCAGTGGGAGGAGTATTAAGAATCGGAGATGGTAGAACAGTTTCTTGAAAAATAGGTTCCTTCGCTTGACTACCCTCCTTATAATAATATGGAATATGCTCAAATAATGTCACATCAGCACAAACAAAATATTTTCTCAAAGAAGGGTTGTGGCACCTATATCCTTTTTAAGTGCGAGAACAGTCTAAAACTATGCATTTGTGAGTTTGAGGATTAAGTTTGTCTCATCTTGGATTTAAATTATTTATAAAACAAATACACCCAAATACTTTTGGAGGAAGAGAGAAGGGGTCTTTATCAGGAAACATCATCTGAAAAGGTGATTTTTCTTTAAGGACCTGAGATGACATTCTTTTCAATAGATATGTCGCAGTAAGAACCGCATCTCCCTAAAAATATTTAGGTACATTCATTTGGATCAGAGCACGAACAATAGCAAGTATGGGTCCATTCTTTCTTTCAACAATTCCGTTTTGTTGAGGAGTATCAACACAAGAACTAGGAAATCTGATGGATGATACCCTCGACTCAAGAAATTGCTAAAAGGTACTTTCTTTATATTCAAGAGTATCGTCAATCCTAAGAATATGTAACTTTGCATCAAATTGATTAGTGATTTCAGCATAAAAAGATCTAAAAGCATGAAACACTTGAGATTTATCTTTAACCACATATAACCAAGTTAAACCAGAATAGTGATCAATAAACGAAACAAAATAATGCGCACCAGACAAACCAGCACTTCGTGTTGAGCCCCTAACATCGGAGTGAATAGCTCAAAAGGGTGCAAACAAGGCCCATCGGTCCTAAGCTTAAAAGAAGTCCTATGATGCTTACTAAGCTCACAAGTTTCACAATTAAAACTAGAAAAAGAAGGTAAAGAGGGAACTAAATGCCAAAGATTGTCTAACGAGGATGCCCAAGACGACAGTGCCACTAATACGGAGAGGTTGTGGTATGGAATGTGGATGGAATAGGTGAGCGAGACGGTTGAAAGTAGCAGAGACCATCCCTCTCAAAGCCCCCACCAATAATCCTCTTCGTCTTTAGATCCTGAAAGATACAGTAATCAATAGAGTGGTTGGTGTAGCCACAGTGTGTAAAATTCTTGGTACCGCAACCACCACGACCCATGATATCCAAGACGAGGAGATTCGAGATGAGTTTGGGTCATATAACACAGAGGAATGGTGTAGGTATTGTCACCCATGATAGCTAAGATGAGATAATCCGAGCACGAGTTTCAAGTGAGAGAACTACAGAATTTTGAACATGAAATCAAGAAGAAAGATACTTTTTTTTTTCAGGTCATCTCTCTCAGAATTACTCAGAGAGACTGTTCTTTTTTTTTTTGGGAACTTAGGGTTCTAGGTCATCTCTGCCCAAATGACAGAGAGAAAAAGAAGAAAAGCCACACCATCTACTCTAAAAGCTTAAACTGTTAGAAAGGATGTAACTTAAATATATAAATCCTTCAACAAAAATAAATAAAAAATTCTCGATGCAATGATGGATAATGAAGGCATCATTTAGGATATGTTTTTTTTAGTTGAAGGTGGAACAAGTATCCCCGGAAGCATATCGGATTTGGTCTAATCAGGGGTCAATTTGAATATGATCTATTTCATCTAAGCTGATTTAATCTGGTGGAACTTTAAACATATGGTCTTGAAATGGATTCTAATTCATCTCATATTTTGATCTTATAATATGATATTCTGATGTGGCCCAGTTATATCAAGAATTACTTACACTCACTTAAAACGTATGATACACATTAAGAAATAGTAATTTATTATGTAGATCAAAATATGTGAAATCTGTACAAAGACATACATGGATTACGTGCCATAGATGTGCATCTCTTAACAAAATAGTTTGGGATTTTAATATTGGATTTAAATCCATAATGACATGGTTGCTGGCACCTGTGTATTACTTCAGTGACGCCAATTCACCCAAAGGGGTCCTCATCCCCATGTTCTACGTGCAAATCGGTGCATTAAGAGCGAAAGTGTCTGTGGTCTGCGAACTCAAATTTTATAATTCTTGAATTTTGCTTTTCCATTTGCGGATCTGCACAATTTCATTATTTTTCTTAATCCCTGTGCATTTTGTACTGCGACAATATGCACAGCTTCCAGCATGATGCATTTTCTCAATTCACATACACATCGTACTGCGATAAGTGGTACACTAAGCCACTTGCGGGAGAGTACAATATTTTTTTTAATTTTACCTATAATATTAAATTAAGTTAAACCAATAAAATATAGTATATTTATACATAGATTCAAAAAACTCAGGATTTATTTGAAATTCAGAAAAAATGATATGTAATAATTAATATGATAATCTAGTGGGATAAGTATACATTCATGCAACATACAGATACGCTAAAGACGCTTCTGCTCTTGAAAAATAGTATACTTTGACGCTCTCATGCACTTGCTCCTGCTTTTGCTCTATGTGCGACTTATTGTAAAACACTTTTGAGGCAATAAAGCTCCGGACTTAACAATAGGTTTTCATTTGCAATGTAGAATTTATTGTGACTTGAGGTGCATGCACTTTTTTCGAGGGACAAGCAAATTATGATGGCTAACCATTATCGTCTCAATAATGGGAGGGTAACTTGGGATGTGCAGTTTGAGCGATATTGTTTGGTCATTAGGACTTGGGTATCTGTAGAACAAAACTAGTCTATAACTTTTGTTTCAATTTCTAGCATAGATTAGAATTATTCAGAAGTTTGATGGTGTTAGTTATTACCTCGTACTCAAGGTTGAAGAAGGCAATTGAACCTACCTTCAATGGTAATTCGGCAATCTTCGTCTACAAGGGTAAAAATGTAAAGCCACAGTGAATTTTTTTTCCTAACTACTTGGGATAGGCTACACGAATCCTGCGTTTCCATACAAGGGAAATATAATTTAACATATTTGTTTAAATTCTCTCTGGACCTCTATGTTGCATATTCATGCACTACTCCTAGGCAGAATATACAAACATCTAGAATTTATATAGAGAGCATATTTTTGAGTTCTAGGGTGCTTTCGGATTTTTCTTTTTGCACTCATCATTCATAGAATTGGTGAGTGTGATTCTATCTGTTGACATCTTTTGCTGGTGATGGTCAACCCAACCTTCAATCCATTTTAGAGATTGAACCTGGATGAGACCAAATCATTGGTGGAGAGGTAATATTGTGAGAAGCGAATTCTGTTTATGACCGAAAGGACGACTTATAGACTTTCTAGGGAAAGTTTGGCCTCATCGGTGTCAAGGAGGTAACTAGGCATTTCTAGAGTTTTGGGAATTGTTAGCCTAAGTTGTAAGGCTAAAGTCTTGAAGGGGATGTATTACAAGTTCGAGATATATGGAGGGTAGCTCCTCTTTGTATGTGGTGGGGTTTGTGGTGTGAGAGAAACCGGATGTCCTTCGATGGTGTAGAAGCCCCAACTTAGGTGATAGAACATTACATTTTGAGTTCTCATGGTTCTTTATTAAAGGGTGGATTTGTAACTCAGTGAAGGACTTTCCAGATAACTTGCTGTTATAGAGATTATAGAGTTGATTTTTTGTGCAGTTGTTTTTTGGGTGCACTTCCCTTTAAGCACTCTTTAATGAAATTTAACTTATAAAAAAAATAAAATCACACTTCAATTATGGGAGTCATCCTTATGATCATTAAGATATTGATAGTGTTAGCAGAGATATGATATGTGCCTTGAATCATGGTATTTGACTTACCATATTAGCCAAGATATGATTAGTCTAGAATCATGGGATTTGACTATATTTACGCATATATTTAGCCATAGAATATGCAGTGATTTTATTTAGTTTCCTTTCTTGTAATATCTAACATATGTTATTTTCAACTATAAATACCAAAGCTATGAATGAGTGATTAACACGCTCATTCAAGTCTTTACATATTTCTCTTTTATCTTATATTTCTTCTTGGTATCAGAGCCAGAGTTGCAGAAGAGGGTTTTACGCAGTGGTGATTTCGTCTCTGTCGACGACTGCGGTGGCAGAGAATGGTCGGTATTGGTGACATCGGTAAGAAGAAGAAGGCTCCTACAAAGAAGGATGCCCTTAAGGAGGGTGAAAGTATTGTGGAGAAAACAACGAAGGGTAGTCATGTACTGCAGAATCTTGAAAAGGAGGTTGTCTAGTTATATTTAAGCTAGTAGCGCTCCTAAAAAAAATAATCTATATTTGGACTCGAGAATGGTCTGAGGAGACAACGATATGGCTTATGGTCTGAGGAGACATTATGATTGTCTGAGGAGACAACGTTATGGTCTGAGGAGACATCATTATGGTCTGAGTAGACAATTTAATGCAATCAGCTATAAAAGAAACGCGTAAATCTATAAGAAGGGAAAACAGAGAGCTAGATCAAGTTAGGGAATAGCTTAAACACCCACAACTCAATCCCAAAAGAAAGGGAGAGGTATAAAGCTTCTATAGCAAATTAAATATGTTAATAATATAAAAAACTCTCAAACCCTAGCAATTACATAGCTTTATATAGAGTTTCTTCCTCCCTAATCTATGCCATAAATTGGACAACTACCAAATATAAATAAAAATTAAAATAGGAAAGTTGGTGAAAATCAGAAAATTACATAAAATCAGAAAAATTCAGAATATGGAAAGTTTCTAAAAATTATGAAGTTAACTGTAGAAAATTAGGGATTCTGTGGCTGCATCAGTCCCTCCGGGTTGGAAAGAACTCGCCCTTGAGTTTGAAGTAAATTGCCACAATCAATCAAAAATCCGAGCATAGCTTTCGATCCCTTCTTTCGTCTTTTTCGAACATGAATGAAATATAATAATCTTCTTACACAAATAAAGAATTCATTTGCATAATAACCATGGATTGTGCTAGATTTTCTTTGAACTTGGGTAGATTCGCATAACTCTATGGAACACGTATCAGCAACTAAAAGTTCAATCAACTTTAATTTTTGTTCCAACAGATGCATAACAGTTGTTGTGCGCTCCAAGAATTCATCCCAAATCATACCATAAAAGTAAAGTTCATTATTTTTCATCTCTATGGCTATTGTTACTGCCACATTCTCATTGCTTTCTTCATTTTGAGAGTCTTGTTTTGTAGCTTCCTCATCAAATATTGCTAATTGATCCCAATCCCTAGACAATTTTGACTCGTATGATTCAATGTGTGGTTCTTCATCAAAGATTAGAGCCTTACTCCAGTCAATGAATGATTCTATAGTAGTTGATTCCATGAACTACCATGACTCATCATTTGTTGAATCGATCTCTAAATCATAATAGAATTTCTCCAACCATGGATCCTCAGGATTGACGATAATGTTCTCATCGAACTCCTCGTCGTCATTATCATCATCATAAATAGGCTCCTCTTCTTGTGGTTGTTCTTTGTCTCCACTAAGATCTCCTGCAAATTCAAAAAATTTCACCTTAAAGCCACAATCCCAACACCTTTCATCAAATAGAATAGGTGCTGGTTTGGGTGCTATGTTATTGCAAAAAGGATTAACAAAATCCTCTTCTAGATCGTCCACCTCCTTAGACTCAATGCCTTCTTAGATCTTCCATCATAGCAAGCACTTGTTGTTGATCCACTGCTGCATCCTGATCAAGCCGAACGGCTAGTGGTCGAGGTGGATTTTTTCTCCTTGGCGGCATGTTGCAAAACCTAAGAGAGAGATCTGATAACCTAACACAAAACTATTGGACTAGAACTTGCTCTAATACCAACTAATGCAATCAGCTATGAAAGAAAGACTGAAATCTATAAGAAGGGAAAATAGAGAGCTAGATCAAGCTAGGGAATAGCTTAAACACCCACAACTCAATCCCAAAAGAAAGGGAGAGGTAGAGAGTTGCTGCAGCAGACTAAATATATTAATAATATAAAAAAAACTCTCAAACCCTAGCAATTATATGGCTTTATATAGAGTTTCTTTCTCCCTAATTTATGCCATAAATTGGACAACTACCAAATATAAATTAAAACTAAAATAAGAAAGTTGCTGAAAATCATAAAATTACATAAACTCAGGAAAATTCAAAATATGGAAAGTTTCTAAAAATTATAAAGTTGATTGCAAAAAATTAGGGATTTGGGACTGCATCACAATTTTATGGTCTGAGGAGATATTATTATGGTCTGTGGAGACATCATTATGGTATGAGGAGACATCTTTATGATCTGAGGAGACTTTTTTAGTGTTTGAGGATCCATTGTCCAAGTTGGGCATCTCAGATATTCATGCACCAACTTGAGGGGGAGTGCTAGCCGAGATATGTGCCTAGAATCATGGGATTTGACTGACCATATTAGCCGAGATATGATTAATCTAGAGTCATACATATATTTAGGCATAGAATATGCAGTGATTTTAATTAGTTTCCTTTCTTGTAATATTTAACATGTGTTTTTTTCAACTATAAATACCAAAGCTATGAATGGGTGATCAACACACTCATTCAAGCCTTTACATATTTCTCTTGTATCTTGTATTTCTTCTGATAGTATTTCAGAGGAGGACAGGGAGCACCTCAAGAGGTCATTTGAGGAGTTGTGACAGGGACAATGAGTCGGGCCTGGACAGCTTCACTATGGGATTCTTGCAACATATCTGGGAGGTGGTTAGAAGAGAAGTCATGGCTTCTATGCATTTCTTCCATTCGCATCGTAGATTTGAGAAGTGTGTGAATGCCTCCTTTATAGCTCTCATCCTGAAGAAGAGTGGGCCAATTGGGCGACTAATGTGAAGGACTTTAGACCTATTAGTTTGGTGGGAGCATGTACAAACTAGTAGCTTAAGTCCTAGCCTTGCAATTGAGAGGTGCCATTGATGGTGTGATTTCAGAATTGCAAAATGCCTTTGTTGGAGATCGCCAAATTCTGGATTCTGTATTGGTTGCTAGTGAGTGTGTAGACTCTAGACTGACTAGTGAATTGTCGGGCTCAGGAGTGGTTTGTAAGCTAGATATGGAAAAGGCTTATGATCATGTGAGTCGGAGTTTCCTGAAGTATGTTTTGGAGAGGATGGGTTTCAGGACGATATGGAGAAGATGGATATGATTCTATATTTGTGCAGTGAGATTCTCGATCCTAGTTAATGGGTCCCCAAATGGGTTCTTCTTTGGTAGCTCGAGAGGTTTAAGGCAGGGGGACTCATTGTCCCCGTTCCTATTTATCATGGTGATGGAGGCTTTTAACAGATTGATGAGGAGAGCTGTGGAGATGAAATTTATCAGAGGATTCAGAGTGTGGAGAGATTCCCTTAATCAAATTGAGATTTCCCACCTCTTGTTTGCAGATGACATTATTGTGTTCTGTGATGTGGTTCTTTGGCCGCTCGAGAGGTTTAAGGCGGGGGGGACTCATTGTCCCTGTTCCTATTTATCATGGTGATGGAGGCTTTTAACAGATTGAAAAGGAGGGCTTTGGAGCTGAGATTTATCAGAGGATTTAGAGTGTGGAGAGATTCCCTGAATCAAATTGAGATTTCCCATCTCTTGTTTGCAGATGACATTATTGTGTTCTGTGATGCGGAGGAGACTCGGTTGAGGCTTCTACGGTGTGTTCTGATGTGCTTCCAGGTGGTATCGAGGTTGAAGTGAATCTTGGAAGAGTGAGTTAGTCCCAATGGGGGATGTGATTGAGATAGACTCTTTGGTGGACATTCTGGGGTGTGGAGTAGGGACATTTCTGATGTCTTATCTGAGTCTTCCGTTGGGAGCTCCTTTGTTCGTCTGGGATCCAATGGTGGAGTGCTTTGAGAGAAGGTTGGCAGGTGGGTAAAGGCAATAACTTTCAAAGAGGGGAGGTTAATTATTATTAAGAGTGCCCTTTCGAATCTTTCAACCTACTACCTCTCCTTATTCCAGATTCCTGCCTCGGTTGTGAAGCGTCTTGAGAAGCTGCAGCAGAACTTTCTTTGGGGTAGTATGGGTGACAAGTTCAAATAGCATTTTGTGAATTGTGAACAGGTTTGAAGGCCTATTCAACTAGAAGGCTTGGGCATTAGGAGGTTGGGGATCTTCAACAAGGCCTTACTGACGAAGTGGTTATGGAGATATGGGGTGGATAGATGGATTCTTTGGAGGAGGGTTATTGCGGAAAGTTTGTAGAGGGCAAAGGAGGGTGGTGTTCAGCAGAGGTGAAATCGCCAATAGGGTTGGGTGTTTGGAATTTCATCTGATTGCCTTGATAGCGGAAGGTGGTTGTGGGTAGAGCTGTGATCGAGCTACGTATTGGCATGTTCAGGCTCGACTTGCTACTCCACAAAATTGTTCAAGCTCAGCTCGTGTTTGATACAAGCCTAGCCCAACCATGGTCGAGCTATACTCGATGTTGTTCAACGAGCGTGAGCTCGGCTCGATAAGCTTGTTTGTTTATATGGTATCAATAGGTTCAATCTATACAATGTTGCAACTTGCAAATAATAAAATTGTGCATACATATATATATACATACCTAATTATTCCATTAATTGAAGAAATCACAAGCGAATACCAATGGATCTTCACCACCAACATAAAATCTTCATAAAATTAGAGAATCTACAGAACTCCTGATTCCACCATGAATCTGATGACTCCAATATGAGATAAATGAGAAAGGGGTTAGTCGGATGACGCTAATACGAGAGAAATGAGAAAGGGGTTAGGGATCAGATGAAGACGGAGAGAGAGAGAGTTTACCTTCTTGGTTCCTGCGTTGTGTTGTGTGTGTATATCCAATGTGGTTGTTCATTGGTAATGGCTGGAATGTATGTGCGACTAGGGTTTTGTTAGGGGTTATAAGTAGGTAATTGACTTGGGCTATAAATATTAAACGGGCTTGAGTTCTATTTTAGAAGTGATAAAAATACACTATATGGGTTGGGTTGGGCTATATTTTACATGTGTATAAATGATTTAATGGGCCTAATTTACATGGCCTAAGTTTATAGCTCATCTGCTCATGAACGTGTTCACAAACAAACGAGCCGAGCATAGGGATGTTTGAGCTTGACTCGTTTAATAAACGAGCCTAAGAATTCTGTTTGAGCTTGGTTCATTTACTAATCAAACTAACATGAACCGAGCCCTTATCGAGTTGAGCCCTAGTTGGTCGTCGAAAGCTTGGTTCATTTGCTGCCCTAGTTGTGGGATGTGCAGTTTGGGAATCCTTTCAAGATTGGGAGCTGGGAGATGTGTGTGAGCTTTTGGCTCTATTGTATTTGGGGGGGGGAATGGCAGGCCTTCTTTTCCTTAGAAGGCAGTGCGGCATACTAGAACACACCTCAAGGTTGCATTTTTGGGATGGATAGCGATGCTTGGGAGGATTCTGATGATCGATAATCTAGGAGAAGGCGGCATATTATTATCGTCAATTGGTGTTGTATGTGCAAGAGTGGGGAGGTGTTAATGAGTGACCCTTCTTTTGCTTTGCCTAGTGGTGAGGGATAGTTGGGCCATGATCTTTGCTTTATTTGGAGTTCAGTGGGTCATGTCGGAATCCGAAAGTGCATGCTTGAGGCTTGTGTGGAGGCAAGCCTGTTATGCTTGGAGGGGGATGCCCCTTTGTTTTTGGTGGGGCTTGTGGCGGGAGCGGAACAGGTGGTCTTTTGATGGGGAGGAGGTTTTGAATTGGGTGTTGAATTTCTTTATACCGAGTTATTTATTCTTTTGGGTATAGGGGTCTAATTGTAAATCTGTGGGAGATTTAGTTGATTTTGTGGCCACGTTGTGGGCGTCTTGCCCTTGTGTAGTTTCTTGGGATGCGCTCTCCTTTTGAGTGCCTTTTAATGAAACTTTACTTGTAAAAAAAAAAAAAAAAACTTAATTTAGTTTTCAATGTTTTCCAAAAAATAAAATATAACATGAAGAATCCTGCTTTACAAAAATTGAACTCCTCATTTTTTAGTATTCTTTTTCTTTTTTTTTTGGATAATAAACAAGAAATTTTATTAGGGAAGAAGAGTAATACATAGAAAAGAAGAATGGGGAATTCTTCAAGCATGAAAGGAGAAAAAGAGAGCAATTCACTAAAAAAACAAAGTCTTATTACGAAGCTTTGGAAGAGAGTTATGAAACAACGCGATGGCGTGAAATCACATTATCGTGCAATTAATTTGGATTTATACTAGAGAGGTTGACAGTTGAAATGCTTGGAGAGGCTGTACAGTGGGTGGGTTCCCAAGCCTGTGACTTTTGGAGGGTGACACCTTTGTGTGTTTGGTGGTGCTTTGTGGAGGGAGCGGAATATGAGATCTTTTGATGGCGAGGAGACTCCTATTGGGATGCCAAAATTCTCTATTTTTAGCTCCCTCTTTTTTGGGTCTTGGGGAGGAATTGTAAATTTATATAGTTGCTTTTTTTGGATACTTTGAGGGTCTAGGGGCCCCATTTGGCTCTTGTGTAGCTTTTGCGGGTTGCGATCCCCGTTTGAATGCTTTTTAATACAATCTTATAAAAAAATAAATTATTAAGGAGATTAGTGCAAAGATATATAGAGAAAAAAGAAATATTTCATGTGATTTTTATAGATTTGGAGGAAGCCTACAATATGATCCCTATAGAGATATAATATGGTGTAATTTAGAAAATAAAAGATTTAAAATAAATTTATTGACATACTAAAGGATATACATGATGAAACTATGACCATTATAAGAACAACTGATGGGGAAACAAGAGAATTTCTAATTACTGTAGGTCTACATCAAGGATCAACATTAAGTTTATATCTTTCTTACACGGTAATGGATTATCTTTTTAAGAAAAAAAAAATCTAACCCAACACATTCCGGATGAGACTCCATGGTGTATGCTATTTGCTGACAAACAAGTGCTAAATTGAAGGTTTGGAGAAAAGCTCTAGCATCAAGATCATCATCATTCTTGCCTTATTCCCATAAGAATGGGGTCGGCCACATGAATTCACTTTCTCCATTTTTTTCTATTAGTCGCCATTTCACCTAATATGTTTAACTTTTTAAATTTTTTTTCTGATAATTTCATCCCATATTATTTTAGGTTGCCCTCTCCGCCTCTTGCTTTCTATAGATACTAATTTTCCTCTTCTTATCAGTGCATTTATAGGACTCCGTTGTATGCGTTCAAACCATCTAAGTTTACTCTCTCTTATTTTCTCATTGATAGGTGTCACTCCTAATTTTTCTCTTACACTTTCATTATTGACCCTATTTCTTCTAGTCACTCCAACCATTCATCTTAGCATTCTCATTTCTGCAACATGAATGCGTTGTTCTTGTTTCTTTTTTAAAGCCCAACACTTCACTCCATATTGCATAGTTGGTCTAATAATGGTCCTATAAAAATTTTCTTATAACCTATGTAAGAGAAACAGGAAAAAAATTTGATTATATGGAATATAACTTTAGTAAAACTAGAAATAGAAGTAGGGATTGTGGGTCATGTGATATCAAAAAATTGAACATTTTTATTTCTTAGGCTGATTATGCACAAAGAGGGATAAATTAGAGAAGATGTTAATTTGTAGAATTAAAGTATGATGGGTTAAATGGAAGAGTTCGTCTGGCATATTGTGTGATTGACCTATACCTCTGATATTGAAAGGTAAATCTAATAAAACAGTTATTTGTTATTAGTTAAGTCGTACTCTACAGAACAAAGTGTTGGATGGCTGAGTAACAATGTATTCATAAGGGTGTGTTGTAGAAATGCGAATATTTTGATGTGGATGTGGGTTGACAAAGAAAAGGATAAAGTTAAAAATGACACATTCTTGAGATGGTTAAAATAGCACCTATTGGAGACAAGATGATAGAGAACCCATTGAGATGGTTTGGCTATGTCATCAACATTTGCACCGGTTAGGAAAAGGTAGTGGTCCTTATTGATGGTAATGCTGGGGAAAGGGGAAGACTAAAACTAATATGGTTTGGTAGTTAGGAAAAATATGATAGCATATGGTTCAATTGAGACCGTTGGATAATATGTTTATAATATCATTATAGGAGTGATTTAAGCCTTGATAGAATATTGATAGGAGTGGTTTATGGGATTGATTTTCGGAATCCTCCATCCATGTATTTTCCATATTTGTCACTTTGTACTATTTCACCTATAAATAGAGGTGGTAATTGTAAACAAAACTAAGAGAGAATATAGTGAAAGTGATGTAGCCCTTTAGGCTTTGTGTGCCGTGGATGTAGGCCGTAGTGGCCGAATCACATTATTTTCTTGTGTTCTTGTTTAAATTTTCTCTTCAATTTTATTGTTCTTTATCAACAGAGACTATGACTTTACATAGAGCGGAAGGGCGAAACAGGATTCGATATCCAGCCCAAATTGTTCTGAAAAAGGCTTTATTTAGTTGAGTTGAAAAACATGACAACCCCTACAATCCTAAACTTGATACCCCTAAGTGCCACAAGGAAGCTCAGGGGGGTAAAAGTGGCGCCTTACAGGTATCATAGAGGAAGCTCTCTTTGTAGTTAAGAAACCAGCCGGATCATTGGTTGATTTATGAATTCATCTGATCTTTGCCTGCAAAAAGTCGTGAAAATATCCGGGATTTCTCATGAAGTAACCATAATGCTTTGAACCCAAAGATCAAGACCTCACCCAACCAACAACTACTATTAGACAATACCTAAGACCCATTGAGGAAACTTCCCTCAGGCCTTCCTTGACGAATAAAGCTACTATCTTAATAGTAAACTGGGAACCAGCCAATCCAAAGAATAGAATAATAGTGCTTCTGACACATCTCTGAGCATGCCTTTTATACTAGTTTCGCCCATGTTCCTATGGGAACATCGATCAAATTAAACTTAAAGCACCCCATAGGTGGGTGTTTTCACGACGAATAAGCAACCATCGTGTAGTGAGATACTTTTAAAAGCAATATAAGATAAGAACCTCTCACAAACGTGTTTTGTAGACACCACTACCGGAAAATCCTTCTTGGTCCAAGCCAGCCAAATAAGGGCCGCCATAGTGCAAGCTCAAACAGTTTTGACTCTCACTTGTGCCAAATCCTCCAGGGGAAGTCTCAAGAGGGATCTTGATAAAGAAAAGAGCCTATGCTATATCCCAAAAGGGACGGATCAATGAAGGAAAATGTGTCTTCTCTCTTCTACTCGTTTTGCATGTAACAGGCAAGTTTGGTTTTAGGCTTCATGAGGTCTCTTAGCTTGGAGCAACTCATTCGTACTTATAGATTGGGAACAACTGACCAAACTGAGGCCTGTGCTTTAGGAGGTGCCTCAATTTTCTGAATTGTTTAAGCTGCCGGAAGGGGGTAGAGCTATCTTTATTCAGGAGGAATTTGAGTAAACAAGAGTTCTCTACGTACTCCTTTTAATACCCTTACCTACTGCCTACCATTTTGTGACTGCTTACGTTGTAAACTTATATATTGCTCTTTTAGTTGATTCTATATCATTATTGAAAATTTTATATTCTAATTTTGAGATATGTAGATTTAGCAGTATGTTCCCTTGTTTTGCAAAGTAGTCATCTTATGTTTTTGTTTCTGGCCCTGTTTGGTGAAGCATAATCCAAATATTATCCCTTTATTTTTCCATCTGAGTTTAAAATTAAAATAATGACTATTATAGTATATTAATTTGATTTTAAAATGCAGGGTTGCTCACAATCGTCGCACATCTTCGCCAATAATATATCTAGCACAGGTACTTCAGTACACATGGAACTCGGTGAGCTAAATTTGCATATGGCTGATGAGTATCAAGAATGTTTAAAAGAAAGCCTGTTTGATGTGGAAACAAATATGGGCTCCTTGGTGCATATTGCAAAGATTGGCCTTGATTGGGGCAAAAAAGATCTTCAAGAAGATGATCCTAAATGTAAATCGGTTCTCTCTGTTGATGTAACTGGCATGGGTGCTTATTTGACATTCAAGCGTGTCGAATCATTAATATCAACTGCTTTCTCCTTTAAAGCTTTATTTAAAAATCTATCTGCTTCTGGTAAAAGACCACCGCAAAACCGGGGAGGGCGTTCATCTAAACCATCAGGTAAAGGGACTCAACTAATAAAACTTAATCTTGAACGGTGTTCTCTAAATTTCTGTGGTGATGTGGGCTTGGAGAACACAGTTGTTGCTGACCCCAAACGCGTGAATTATGGATCGCAAGGTGGTCAAGTTATAATTAATGTCTCTGCTGATGGGACTCCACGCAGTGCAAACATAATGTCCACAATTTCCGATGACTGCAAGAAGTTGAAATATTCTGTATCAATCGACATTTTCCATTTTAGCATGTGTGTGAACAAGGAGAAACAGTCCACACAGTTGGAGCTTGAAAGAGCCAGATCTACATATCAAGAATACTTGGAAGACAATAGACATGGCACAAAAGTGGGATTGTTTGACGTGAAAAATGCAAAGTTTGTTCGCCGATCTGGTGGTCTTAAAGAGGTTGCTGTCTGCTCTCTTTTCAGTGCCACTGATATTACAGTCAGGTGGGAGCCTGATGTGCATATAGCATTATTTGAACTTGTGCTGCACTTAAAGTTACTTGTACACAGTCAGAAGCTTCGGGAACTTGATAATGAATATATGGAAGACATCTCTAGAGCGAGAGATATTGAGCAGAAGAAAGCAATGTCTCCAGAATCTCTACCTGTTGAGAAACAACACAAGAAAAGGGAATCTATTTTTGCTATTGATGTGGAAATGCTTAATATATCTGCCGAGGTTGGGGATGGGGTTGAAGCAACGGTTCAGGTTCAATCAATTTTTTCTGAAAATGCTCGAATAGGAGTACTTCTTGAAGGACTTTTGCTTAGTTTCAATGGAGCAAGAGTATTTCGAAGTAGTCGGATTCAAATTTCTCGCATTCCTGTTGCCCCTAGTAGTTCAGCTGATGCAAGATTTGAGGCAGCCACCACATGGGACTGGGTAATTCGAGGCCTTGATGTCCATATATGCATGCCATATAGGTTGGAGTTGCGGGCCCTTGATGATTCTATTGAGGATATGTTGCGAGCTTTGAAGCTTGTCACTGCTGTTAAAACTAAACTTATATTTCCAATAAGAAAAGAAAGTTCAAAACCTAAAAAGCCGACTTCAACAAAATTTGGATGTGTAAAATTTTGTATACGGAAACTAACTGTTGACATTGAGGAAGAACCGATACAGGGATGGCTTGATGAACACTATCAGCTGATGAAGAATGAGGCTTGTGAATTAGCTGTCAGGCTGAAATTTCTTGATGAGCTTGTTTCCAGAGGCAATCAATGTACAGGATCTGCTGAAACAAATGGTTCTACTCATGAAGGTAAGATTCATTATAACGGGGATGAGATTGATGTGCAAGATGCATCAGCTATTCACAAAATGCAAGATGAGATTAATAAGCTGTCATTCCAGTCATATTACCAGGCATGCCAGAAGCTTAAACCATCAGAAGGATCAGGTGCTTGTAGGGAGGGGTTTCAGGCTGGTTTCAAGCCTAGCACAGACCGAACTTCTCTTCTTTCTCTTTATGCTACTGAGTTTGATGTAAGCTTGACAAGGATTGAAGGTGGCGATGCTGGGATGATAGAGCTTCTACATAAGCTTGATCCTGTCTGTCAAGAATATAAAATACCATTTTCTCGGCTGTATGGGAGTAATATTCTTTTGCATACAGGATCTCTCGTTGCTGAGTTAAGAAATTACACGTGTCCACTTCTTTCTGCAACTTCTGGTAGATGTGAAGGTCGTATTATTCTAGCTCAGCAGGTAGGTCAAAGCTGCCTTTATTAACATTTTCACTCTTCATCCTTTTTCTATCTTCTTTTAATTCTTCTTTCCAATGTGTGCCCATTTTCCTTGTCTAGAGTTCCTCATATTGTGATTTTTGTAGAAGTACCAGAAAAACACTTGCAATTATTACGTCAATCAGAAAGTCCCATAAGCATAAAATTCAGAAGAAGAAACTTTAAGAAAAATCCAATTTACCAACTGCTGTTGCCACCGGTTCCGAAATCCTGCTTCCAGCTGTTACTACTCCTATTACATGTAAATGGCAATTTATTTGAATGACTAAAATGCTCTAAAGCAATGGCGAACCACCCATGGAAGGGTTCCCAATTTCACATCCTAACTAGTTCACTTAAAGTCTGCCTTTCATTCTTGTCCTTTAAATTGACAAACAATGACAGTGACTGGTGTTGGCAGACGGACTGCTGTAATCAAAGTCTCTGTTTGTGTGTCAGTTTCTCTGTTTCTCTCTCTTTCAAGCACCTAGCTTCTCTTACCCGAACAGTATTGCCTATGAAAATTTTCATAAGCACAACATGAACAGCATAATTAGACGGTCAGCAACTAGGTTCTCACTTTCTATTTCTTCTCTAAAATAGTTATATATATGTGTCTCCATGTCTTCAGATCCCTGTGTCTGCTGAAATCACTTTGTTTGAATGCCTGAAAATAGACTGTACAAGAAAAAGGGAAAAGAGTTCCTGCATTTTAATTCAGGATAGGCTATGGATTTAATGTGGCCCTTTTATCTTGCTGGTAATCTATTAACTGAAGCTACACACATGCTAGGATCTCCATGATCAATGTGTATGGAAAAATCTCAGACTTCGATGCCATGATCAAGCACTTGGAAATTGGGATTATCATATTGTCTTGTTCGTACATCATTTGATGTAGTAATCATACACTCTAGATGAACTAATCTAAGAGAGAAGGAAATAAACTACGATAACCTCTAGAGCTCAAACTAAGCTACTCTCGATCAAGTGAAAGCTTTAATAGTTCTATTCGAAACAAAAGGAATTCTTAATTATTTGTCTCTGGAGGCTTCATAGATTGGGTTTTTTTTTCTTTTTCTTTTTACTTAATTTTCTTTTGGTATATAAGTCATGACTATGGACTTCTTGATATAAGTGTGATTAAATGGTTCAAGCTTAATTGCAGGCAACATGTTTTCAGCCCCAAATCTCCCAAGATGTCTTCATTGGGAGATGGAGGAAGGTGCGGATGCTTCGGTCAGCCAGTGGCACAACTCCGCCAATCAAAACATACTCAGATTTGCCCTTACATTTTCAGAAAGCAGAAATTTCCTATGGAGTGGGTTTTGAACCAGTTTTTACCGATATCAGCTATGCTTTTACTGTGGCTCTTCGCAGGGCTAATCTAAGTGTTCGGAACCCTAATGCTTCAGTTCAGGTGCCAAAAAAGGAAAAGAGTTTACCATGGTGGGACGAGATGAGAAACTATATTCATGGGAATATAACCTTATTTATGTCTGAAACCAGAATTAATATTCTTGCTACTACTGATCCTTATGAAAAGTGTGATAAACTTCAAATTAATTCTGGTCACATGGAAATTCATCAGTCAGATGGTCGTATTTATGTTTCTGCGAGGGATTTCAAGATTTTTTTGAGCAGTTTGGAGAGTTTGCAAACCAATTGCAGCTTAAAGCTTCCTGGTGGTGTGTCTGGTGCTTTCCTAGAGGCTCCATCCTTTACTTCTGAAGTTACAATGGAATGGGAATGTGATTCTGGCAATCCAATGAATCATTTTTTGTTTGCACTTCCCAATGAAGGTGTACCTCGGGAAAAAGTTTTTGATCCCTTTAGATCTACTTCTCTCTCTCTGCGATTGAACTTCTTACTCAGACCACCCTCTCTTCCACCATGTGAGAATCAATCACAATCCTCCACTATGAGAGATAATGCTGTCCTGGATGGATCTGTTTATGACCCTCAATTTAAGTCTGAGAGTATTTTAATTAATTCACCAACCGTGAATGTTGGTGCTCACGATTTAGCATGGTTAATAAAATTCTGGAACATGAATTACATTCCTCCTCATAAATTGCGCACCTTTTCTCGGTGGCCACGTTTTGGAGTTCCAAGAATTCCCAGATCAGGCAATTTGTCACTAGACAGGGTGATGACAGAATTTATGTTTCGCATTGATGCAACCCCAACCTGTATAAGGCATATGCCTTTAGATGATGATGATCCTGCTAAAGGACTGACATTTAAGATGTCAAAGATGAAATATGAGCTCTGTAATAGTCGGGGCAAACAAAAATATACATTTGAATCCAAGCGCGATCCTCTTGATCTCGTTTACCAGGGCATTGACCTTCACATGCCCAAGGCATATCTAAATAAGGAAGATAGCACAAGTGTAGCAAAAGTTGTTCAAATGACAAGGAAAAGTTCACAATCTGCATCCATGGACAGAGGTAAGAATGAAAAATGCAGCTATATGAGCGGCTGTTCGGAGAAGCATCGTGATGATGGATTTCTGTTATCATCTGAATATTTTACGATCAGAAGGCAAGCACCAAAGGCTGACCCTGCAAGGTTATTAGCATGGCAAGAAGCTGGAAGAAAAAATCTTGAGATGACATATGTCAGGTCTGAGTTTGAGAATGGAAGTGAGAGTGACGATCATGCACGATCAGACCCAAGTGATGATGATGGGTATAATGTGGTAATAGCTGACAATTGTCAGCGGATTTTTGTTTATGGCCTCAAGCTTTTGTGGACTATTGAGAATAGAGATGCTGTTTGGTCTTGGGTCGGTGGATTATCTAAGGCTTTTGAATCTCCAAAGCCTTCTCCTTCTCGGCAGTATGCGCAGAGGAAGTTGCTTGAGGAGAACCAAGTAGTTGATAGAGCTAAAAGGCTTCAAGATGATATGTCAAACGCCCCTTCTTCCAGTTCCCCTTCTCAACAACATGCTGAGACTGCCCCTTCTTCCAGTTCCCCTTCTCAACAACATGTTGAGACTGCCCCTTCTTCCAGTTCCCCTTCTCAACAACATGTTGAGTCTTCCAGACCACTTTCACCTCCACCACATTCAATTCAAATAGAAAACTCAGCACCGGATGCAGTTGGTAAGTTTAAGTCATCATGAAAATTTCCTTGGAGACTTAAAATTTGGAATTTATTTAGTTTTTGAGGTGTTGTGTTGAGTAGATTTGTTTAACCAGTGACTTTCCAGCTATGTTACATGGACTCGGGTACGTGTGTCGGATACGGGTATGTATCCACGTGTCGGGCGTGTCAAATCTCCAAACAGGACACAGACACTGCTAAATATTTATTTTTATTTTTTTAGAGTAAAATAATATTTTTATGTAACATAGTGACCAATATAGGCATTTCACTCATTTGATGTAAATAATATAACAAAATGGAATTATTGGATATGTTTTTTAGTTGCATGTCCAACCAAAAGTGTTGGCCACGTATCCCATACCCATCTCCGAATAATGTGTGTTGGACACGTATTTCACCTACTTTGGAAGTGTCCAAGTAACATAGCTTTCCAGGGGTGTAATTTCATTTTATGCAATGAATTCCAGCATCAATGTAGTAGTAGTGATATCTATGGTGATCACAGTATTTAATTTTCTGCAAGCGTAATTTGTATAACCTAAGATTTCAGTTAAGGGTCCTTCTTTTGTTTTATCACCAGCAAAGAGTGAAAGCACTGATAATTCTGAGGAGGAGGGAACTCGTCATTTCATGGTGAATGTTATTGAGCCACAGTTCAATCTTCACTCAGAAGAAGCCAATGTAAGTTGTAAAGAAAAATGCAGCATTAAAACTGAAATTTCTTCTGATTTTTTGAATTGGTCATAATTTAATATAGATCCATGATCCTCCGTTGATTTTTATCTTTTTCTTTTTCGCATTTTTAACTTTAGTTACATTGTGAACTTCCCATGTTGTACTAATGTTAATTGGAATCATTATTAGGCTTCTACATTGATTTTCCCTTCATTAAACTTGCTTGCACAGCATCTTGTGAACATTTTCCCTTTACAGGTTTCTCCATTTCAATGAAACTTAATGTAAATTAAGATATACTCTACATCACAGTTAGAGGTTCAGAACAAAGAACTATTTGCATTTTGTTGTGCTGCTCCACTAGATTGGAAGGTTAAATGTTTTAAAAACACATGGGAAATGCTTAAACATCTGGAAACTTATTGTCATGCTTGGAAAAAAAAAACTCTTTGTATGTGAAGATAATCCTAGGAAAGCAGTGATTGATTATCTTCTACACAAACATCCACACTAACTCTATTGTAAAATAAGAGGAACTATACTAATGCCAATTTGTAGGTTCTTCAAGATAATGCAAAAACTTACAATATAAAAAGAGATTTAAAAAATCTAAAATTTAGTTAATATTGCAAACCTACATTGCTGGGATTATGGACAGCATTTAATCATTTTGATTTTATTCAAATTTAACATTTACTTATTACACAATTTTGGATCATTAATTATAGAAACCGATATAAAACCGTTATAATTTCAAAAAGTTATTTTTATAAGAATGAACAAACTGCAATATTCCATGGAAAGCACATTGTAAAGGAGATGGGCACCGCCAATTGCCCTGCACTTTCTTTCCTTTTGTGCTTTGCCTGAGACAGCGTTGAGTTTAGGATTGATTTCTAAAAGAGAAAATTCAGCATAACCTTCCATCCTCTTCATCTTGCTTTTGCCTTTCTCTTTCTTCTTTCTATTTTTTTATAATCTTCTTCTACTGAAATCTATTGTACTTTATGAGCTTTCTTGCTTTCAATCATTAAGAAACTTTTTACTTTTGATAAACTGTTATGTTCAAACAGTACGTGTTTCAGTTGAAACGAAGTCTAGATCAGTTGATGAAAGAAAGTATTTTGTTTCAGTGGAAACACGTTGTTTATTGTTCAAACATGCATTGGTCTTGGTAGGCTTCAAAAGGGAAATACATTGCCTGTTTCAGCAGAAAAGAATAAAGATTTTATTCCTTGGACAAGAATAATGTCATATTTGAGAAGTTGGCTGACCAACCACAAGATATCTCCTGCCACTTCCCTAAGTTGAGGTGCAGAATTTTAATTCCAGTTGGGACGTGGTTGTCTGTGCTATACTTATTAAATATAATAAACAATAAATAAATAGGATACAGGGGGAAGCTGATTTTGCATTTAACCTCTTTTGATACATTAAATTATGTTTAGGTATTGTTGGTTGCCATTTTTAATGCAGATCAACTCTTGTTTTCTTACATTCACTGAATTACTAGAATTTAGCTCCTAATCTATTGCTTCTGAAAATATCAATTTGTTTCTCCAGCAAAACCACCCCATTTTCCCCTTGAAAAGATAAAATGAAATATAACAAAAGTAAACCCTAAGAAGAAAGAAAGAAAGAGAAAAAAGCTTAAAGTAAAAAAGACAAACTTGTGCTTGTCATTGCACTAGTTGCTAAAGCATTGATGTTTTCTACATATTGTGCAAAAGATTAGTTGTAACCGTGTCCGAGAAATCCCAGGAATGCCCTAAATGGCTCATCATATTTTATGAATATACAAGCCAAAATGTGAGAACTGAGAAATTTTTATGCCTATTGGGACTGATATGATTGCCTTGTGACCAACCATATGAGTAATCCACCAATTCTTTTACTCTTCATTTTCAAAGAGTATGAATATGAAATAAAACTTGACCATGTCTTGAGGAATCTTAATTTACAAGCCAAAGTTCAGAAGTTCAAGCCATATGATATACGTGCATCTCTTTTACTGATTTGCTGTTTGCTGGTGGCACTCATGGTCTATAGTTGCTGTTTGTTTGTTGACAGGGTAGATTTTTGCTTGCTGCTGTTAGTGGCCGTGTTTTAGCACGTTCTTTCCATTCGGTCCTTCATGTTGGCTATGAGATGATTGAACAAGCACTTGGTACGGGAAATGTGCACATTCCAGAATCTCAACCTGAAATGACGTGGAACCGCATGGAAGTTTCTGTGATGTTAGAGCATGTGCAGGCCCATGTTGCACCAACTGATGTTGATCCAGGGGCTGGACTGCAATGGCTTCCAAAAATCCGTAGGAGCTCTCCAAAAGTAAAACGTACTGGTGCTTTACTTGAAAGAGTGTTTATGCCTTGCGATATGTATTTCCGCTACACGAGGCACAAAGGTGGAACTGCAGATTTGAAGGTGGATACGGGTTTCTTCAGTTTGTCTCTAGATTTTGTTGAATAATCAAAATATATTCCAGCTAATACTAATTTACTTCGGACTAAATTTTTTGTCATTATGATCCTCTGTGCTAAATTTGAATGTTAGTTAGCATGTACTTTTCACTTAACAGGATTCTCAGTTAAAGTTTATTCTGCTACAGGTGAAGCCCTTGAAAGAGCTCACTTTCAATTCTCATAATATAACGGCAACAATGACGTCGCGTCAATTTCAAGTTATGCTAGATGTGTTGACCAATCTTCTCTTTGCTCGGCTTCCCAAGTAAGTAAATCTTGTCTTGCCATTTTATATGACCTCTCTTCTTTTGCATTAATAACCACTGACACATTTTCAATTTCAATATTTTTATGTAATTAGTCATTGTATGAGTCCTTCTCAATTGTTGTATTCCCTGGGCATATCAGTATATGTAGTTTGGTAGCTTATGATATTCTTTTTTAAAAAATTAGTATTTTTTAATACAAGGCAATGTACCCCACGTTATTAGCATGACTCTCTGACAAGGTTATTGCATTTTCTATATACTCACATCATAAATTAGGAAATAATGCTTAGGCATATCTTTATGAATGTGACTGAAGCTTTATCAAATTTGATATATTCTCAGTTTCAGATTGCTGTCAGTGACACCCAAGTCGCTGACTTTTATTGTTCAAGTGTATATCTTCTTCTAAACATGCAATTTAGCCTTCTAGAGGTTGCTATCTTTTATACACTCAGAACCTGCGTTTCTGAGGTGGTATTTTTATCATGTAACATAGTTATCATTTTGATGAAGTCACTGTTTTACCTTTGAATTACTTCGATTAAATTATGAGTCAACACATTAAATTGCAGAGTATAATTGATGTAAACTTTTTCTTCTTACTCTTCAAAGTGATTTGAATAAGTTTTTGATTCAGGCCTCGAAAAAATAGTCTTTCATATCCTGATGAAGATGATGAAGATGTAGAAGAGGAGGCAGATGAGGTGGTTCCTGTCGGTGTTGAAGAAGTAGAACTTGCAAGAGTCAATCTTGAACAGAAAGAGCGGGAACAGAAGTTGCTTCTTGATGACATCAGGAAATTATCTCTTAGTGCTGATACTTCTGGAGACCTATATACAGAAAAGGAAGACGATCTATGGATTGTATCTGGTGGAAGATCCACATTGGTGAGAGATGAACCTTGTGAAGTACTTCAAAATTGGAATCCATAATATTTGTTAGTGGTTGCTAGTTTGTAGTTAGATTTTACTAGTTCTATGTGGATATAAATATTATTTTTTATCCAAAAGCTGGTGGCAGTGTTGGCTTTTCGTGGAAAAAAAATACCAATTGATGTGGAGGGTTTCTTCAAACAGCAAGGGGCTGGGTACTCATTATCTGTTTTCAGCTACTTGTCGTATAGAAAAAAAATGGCTAACTGGCTTATTATTTGCATAGAAGCATTTTCTAAGATGTAATGTGGTTCTACCGTCTTTGCTTAAATCACATAATTTGATTGAAAAAACATTTATTTCATTTGAAATGTCAGCACAGATTTTCTCTACTTCTTGTAGATTACGTGCATGTTACCTTATGTGAAATTATTTCCCTTATGTCGAGCTTTAACCTTATTATGTATTGCTGTAGGGTAAGTAGCATGTCATCTGAACTCCTAATAGTTTGGATTGATTTTGCTGATGATTTATAGTCTGTGAACAAACCCTAGTTCTGTTCTCAATTTGTCTGTAGACTCTTCATCTAATATTCTTACAATTGGCTGCCTTTACAAGTGTGTATCTAATCCTTGCTGTTTCATGCTGAACCCTGTCATCTACTCTTATCTTCTTTTAAAATTGTCCTAAATTCTGTAATTCTGCTTTAGTGATATGTGATGTAACTTCAAGGAGAGTCCATCACCCTGTGTAAATTTCATCTAAATTTACTATTTGTTACTTAACAATTTCATGTTACTCTGCTTTCTCAGTAACGGTCTCCATTAATTTGTGCTGAATTTACTTTTTTGTCACACAACTTTTATGTTCCTGTACTCTCAATATTAATTTCCAAGATTATCCCTATTGGATGTTTGAGATATTAAGGTTGAAGGGCATGTGCTTTTCCTCCCAACATAAATTTTAGCATTTTCTAGCTCTAATCTTTTTATTAATCTACATTGCTTCAATGCACTTTAGCAAAGATTATTGAAGTAACCTTGGCACTGGAGTATTCATATCGGAGCTCTTCATTATCCCTTCCTTTCTCCAGAGGGTGGATGGGGATATTATTATGAAACCATCAGTTATGGGTTATTAATCCAAATATTATTTTGATAATGCATTACGAGGAGTTGCCTTGAAGTATTGGAATTTTGATCACAGATTTTTTGCTGTCTTGTAAGGGATCAGAAATGGATTTGGAATTTTAGATGTGTGTTCACTAGTTTCTTAATCTAAAATTTCTCTCTCTTCTTTGTTGCTTCTCTTCTTAGTGAAATGTCATCAAATCTGTAGCATCCACAGGTTAATTGTGATATCACATCTACTTTATACATTTATGTATATGTTAGTTTATATTATGTATTTATCCATGCCTGTTTGTGTGTTTATTCTTCATTCTTCATATATATTTATATAGCAATGTTGCAAACTTCACCTCCTCAGGTGCAAAGACTAAACAAAGAGCTTGGAAATGCAAAAAAGTTGAGAAAGGCTGCATCTGCTTCATTAAGGATGGCTCTGCAAAAGGCTGCACAACTACGACTTATGGAAAAAGAGAAGAACAAAAGTCCATCCTATGCTATGCGTATTTCATTGAAAATAAACAAAGTGGTATGGGGCATGCTTGTGGATGGTAAATCTTTTGCTGAAGCTGAGATAAATGACATGGTGAGCGTTCAAATTAAGAGTCTTTGTCTTTATTTTCACTGCAGTGCATATGAATATTTGTCAGTTTTATTTCTTATATTATTAAATTTGGTGCTTTTCGTAATTTGATGACTTAATTTCACTTCATACTTCCATGTTTTCCTTCCTTTTCATTCACATTTTATTATTGTACCAAACTGCTGATGATCTGTAGTTATGTGTTCTCTTTTAAATTTTAAGAAATAAACATTTCTTAGAATAGTTGAATGTAGAAATTGTCTCTCTTCAGTCCCCTTATTTTGATATTAGAATTGTCCATGATTTTGTTCAAAAACTTGAACTTGTTGGATGGCTATAGTTATTTCTCTTGATTTTGAATGTGATTTTCTTTCCTTCCATTTTGGGGGTTATTGCTTTCACAGAAGTATTTCTGATACATTTTTTTTCTCCCACACAGATATATGATTTTGATCGGGATTACAAAGATGTTGGTGTTGCTAAGTTCACGACAAAGTCTTTTGTTGTCAGAAATTGCCTGCCTAATGCCAAATCTGATATGCTTCTATCAGCATGGAATCCTCCTCCTGAATGGGGAAAGTATGTACTATTTTCAGTCCACTTGCTTCTTATTGGTACCTGATGGTTGCTCTTGTAGTTGCAAGTCGTTGCATCTGTAAAGGAGATGCGTCTTCTTTCTAGTTTCTGCCTTCTGGATTTATGGTTTTTATATGTTCTTCATGGCTCTTTTAATAGTATTGTTCCTGCTGCCGATCTCCAGTCATGATTATGCAAAAACTTCTGTTTAACTTTGGTCTTATACTTTTCTGCTAAACTCTCTCTCTCTCTCTCTCTCTCTCTCTCATAGTTATTAAACTGAAACAGTCTTACTGGTCAATTCACCCTTGAATGTCTTTCTTTTTGCATTGTATAATTTCAGGGTGTTGGAGTGTCCTTGAGTTCTTTAATGCCTTTCCCTTTTTCTTGGTTCAGTTGAATTTGATTCTAGCTTCAGTATCCAGCCACCTGAATCTAATGTGATATGACTAGCATTGAATGGTATGTTACCATTTTCTAAATTTTTGGCCAATAGTTGTCCCTCACTCCAACAAATCCTGTTTCAGTATGAGAAAGGAGATCAAGGAATTCTGAGTGTTCCCCCGCTTTTTTTTGTTCATGTTAATGAGACAGAATTTTCTTTTTCTTTCCTTTTTTTTCAAACTTCAGGTTTTTGTAATTACCTGTCAAACCCTTGTTTATGCATATTTTCTGGTCATCTGACTCAATTTGACTTGATAGAATTCTAACCAAAGTACGGAAAAAATGTTAAAATGGCTTGCAATTTTTTTCTTTTTTCTGAATATCCCACTTTGCCATCATATGTTGCTTCATCTTCATTGAAAACCATGTCGAGTCAGAATTTGTCTCTGGTAGTGACTCAACTCCTATGAGTTGTATGTGAAATTGTTTCTACATTTTTTAACTTATTGTTATCATCTCATTTTCAGCAATCTTAAATAGCATAAACAAATTTTATTACATGCCTTGAATGATGATAGTGATGTGATCTCAAATTCAGTGATCCATTCCATGTTTATGTGAGTATCAATGTATGGATCGGTAATCTTTATCTAAATTTGGTTTCGAGTGTTGTTACTATTTCTGTTCGGTCAACAGGTGCAAACACTATCCCTAACAAAAATTAGCTTGTGGATCTCAGTTGACATAATTGCAATTTCTTACCATGTTGAATACTAATATAGGAAGTTACAATTTTTGAAAGTGTCATCGTCCTCGTCATCCTTGCCTTTATTTCATATGAATGAGGTCGGGTACATAAAATCTCTTTGTTTCATTCTTTTCTATCACAAGCCATCTATCCTATCATATTCAATTTTTTTATAAATTATTAGTACTTCATCCCATGTTAGATTTGACTGGCCTCCGTACCTTCTATGCAAACAAATCTTCCTCTTCCTATTAGTGCATCTATGGGTCTTTGTTATATATGTCCATATTAACTAAGTCTGCTTTCTTTTATTACATCACTAGGTAAACCTCCTAGTTTTTTCCTTCAAGTTAATTGTTGATCCTATCTCTTCTAGTCACACCAAGTTAATTATTAATTCCATCTCTTCTAGTCACGCCTATCATTGATCTCAACATTCTCATTTTAGTTACATGTATGCGGAACACCAACATTCTACTTCATATAATATAGATAGCCTAATAACTATCCTATAAAAGTATTCTTCTAATTTATTTGATATTTATAAGTTTTAAAGGCACCTGTTTTGTTTCTACACTCCATCAAATTATATCCTTGGTATTCTATCATGTCTTTTTTGAAAGTTTATGGAGGTGTAAACATATTAAAGCTTTTTGTCACATATTGTATTTCTATGGTTGTTTTTCATTCGCTGAATCTAGATCATCATGTGTGTGGGTGTGCGTGCATGTGTTTTCATGGTAGCAACTTCACATCGTAGACCCGATGATGCACCGGTTAGAAGAGGAAGAGTTGTTTGCCTAGAAGGTAAGTGACAAAGAGGCTGACCAAAACTTACTTGGGAGGAAGTAATTAAAAACGTTTTTAAAAATTAAATATAAGAGAAGATATGGTTTATAATAGAAAAAAATGGAAAAAGAGAATTCATGTGACCGACCGCATCCATATGGGATAATGGCAAGGATGATGATGATGAGCAATTTCACACGCGTGCAGCAGTGTTCCAGTCTCTACTTTTTGAGTTTGGTGTTGAACATCCTGTCCCATAGACATCTGTTTTTGTATCCACTGATTTCAGTTTCCACTTAGCTGAATTACTGGAACTTTCTGCATTGGCAAAAAGGAGAAAGAAAAAGAGTAATTTTGTCCATCTTACAAAAAAAATCTTTTGTTTCCTTCTTTTTTATGTCTGTGTATATAGCACTATGGCAGCCATACACAAGTAGTAATAGCAGAGAGTAATATGTAGATATATGTATATATATTTTCTGAATTAAACAGATTCAATAGCTTTGCATACCTTTCAAACATGATGAACCATATTTCTTTTGAGCAGGATTCCTTGATATAATGTGTTCCTTATGGTACTTGGAAGAAGCTGCAATTTCCACATCATGAATCTTACTAAATAGAACATATACATCTAACATCTTTATATGAATTGTAGTGTGCTTGTGTAGAAGTGTATAAAATGATATTTGTCAATAAAAAAACAAGAGAAAAGAAGTGTGAAAAATGATAATTTTAATTTTTCCTGCATAAAAGGAAAACAATTCATGTGTTCTTCACTTCTTGAAGTAAATAAAGATGGACTTCTACCATTGTACATACATGTGTCAGACACATGTAGACACCTATATGATGCTTTCAGTATTGGCATATCAATCATTGATTGGGACATGTGCCCTACATAGCGTATTTTTTCCAAAATTATATCCTGTATGCTAACACTTATTCATGAATATTGGTCTCCTGATGAATTTGAAATTTAGTTATATACAAAAACCTTTCGTATTTTTCTTCCTGGAAGTAACAATATCTACTTCTCTGGTTGCAGAAAACTAATGCTTCGCGTAGATGCAAAGCAGGGAGCTCCAAAGGAGGGAAACTCTCCTCTTGAACTCTTCCAGGTAATCATTTTTCTTTTATTCGAGAGACACAACTAACCTTCATACTACAAAAATGGGAGGCCAATGATTATAAAGTGCTCTCTTGTAAACAATGGTTATAAGGGTCACAATATGAGGATACATATCAGGAAAATGATTAGGTCATTATCTGTTGGGTTATGCAATCATTGCTGCTGAAGAATTCTTCTTATTGAGAAAAAATGACAACTGCAGATCAAAACCTGATGAGTGAAACCTGCTGATGTAAAAGAGGGTGGGGAATAGGTTTTTGTTTTTTGTATTTTTCCAATTTCAAAGCATGTGTGTCCTGATAATGCTCCTATTACCTTAATTCATTCTATTGTTGGAGTATGATATTCATTCCAGACCTCTATATAAGTAACAAAGAGACGGAATTGCTTTTGCTGCATAAATGACTCCAGTTCACCTATCACCCTGGCATGACACTGTAAATTGCATGTTTGATTGGAGAAGAATACACCACTGAATGAAAAGTAATTTATTTGTGTTGCAATTTATCTAATGTGGAATCAGGTTGGTTTCATTTAAATTATTGATTACTGGGAAATATGGCTGGTATCAGTTAGTTGAGGGTTGACTATGTTTTTGCAACCTCTCTAACAATTGCTTCTTCTATCAACTTTCTAATGTTCGATTGCTTCTAATAGTGCACAAAATCCCAAATTCCTAGTAGTTTTTTTAATGTTATATTCACTTGAGTGATGACACACTATTGTCTTAATGTTGATTTCCTTGTAAGTTTGCTTCCAAAGTAATCTTCTGCTTCTTAATACGTGGGAGAGTCTTCAAAATTTAGCCTTCTCAGGAACTCATTTTTCCTCTGAGAATATGAATCCCAAGAATGTTTGAAGTGAAATAATGACAAGGCATTTTAAACAGTGGAAAAACAAAACAAGATTCATAACTGACCCCAGTATTGGGAGAACTTTGTTGGATTGAGTTTAAGAACTTTTTTTTTTTTTTAGTTTCAGTACCTTTTTGCAGCTCTCTCTCTCTCTCATGACACCGAACAAGCATGCACATCCTAACTAGGGTAATGTAAGTCTGGGTTTCCCTATTTATTGCTTTGAGAAGGGATTTATGATTAACCTATGAAAATAGGGATGGAGTATGGGAGAACATTAGGGCAAAATGTGGAGAGGCAGCGAACAGATAATGGCGGCTTTTTCCTCACCAAATAACTTGTCCTTTCCACCAAATAAGGGAATTCCATTTGACGTGCTGTGTGCACCATGTGTCTCCTATTCTTGGTTAAGACCCAAGTGTTAGTGTGTCGCAACTGCATTAGGGGGTTGTGACCCCAACTGGTTTACTTACCTCAACTGGTCCCTAATCTAAAGCTTTAATGCCTCAATAGACCCAAATTCCCATTCAGGATCAAGACAGCTCCTCGTGGTCATAGCAAGATCGCAACAGTTGTGATGCCGTGCATACAACAGCATAACACTCGACCCCAGGTTGCAGTCGAGTAGGTTACCCTATGATTAAATGGCTGTGTTGGCATTCTGTGGTCAATGTCCCTACTTTTATTCTAGAGTAACATGTGTGCATATATCCGTAGGCCAAATCGTGCATATGCCACGACAGGGTTAAGGTTTTGGGGCAGCACTCGTTCACAAGAGTTCCATGCTACCGTCCAAAAGCACTCTAAACCACGATACAGGTGGCATACCACAATCTAGGGATTAGACTGTGGTCAAGTGTGGTCTTTGACCTGAATGCAACCGCAAGTTTTATCTTTAGACTCCCTTCAAGTAATCTTAAATGAGACCTAATAATTTTCATTTTACTTTCATTCTGATAGTTCGAAGGACCAGATTTCGAGGCTCTGATAGAGAGTTGCACAAGGTCCCCGTATTTTAGACCTAGAAAGGGAGGGAGGGGGGGAATAGGTTTTGTAGAACTGATTAGTTGTTTTAACTAATTTCTAAATCAAAACAGAATAAACTGAAATTTAAACTTATGAATTGAGCAGATAGTAAACATATGCAATCCACAGGAATTTCAAGCAATAAACAATAGACACCATATTTTTACGTGGAAAACCCTAGAAAGGGAAAAACCATTGTACCTAGTCCAGAAAACCAAATCCACTATAAAAAAAGAAGGTTTACAACATAGGTTACTTTACCCCAAGAATTCCCTAGTTACCTTTTCAACACAGAAGACTCCAAACTTTTCCCCAGAAAAGTCTCCAGGTAGCTCTTCTGCTCATAAACAACATTCACTCCTCACGAATCTGCATTTCTAGTGAATCTGGTCTCAACCACTAGTCGTTCAAGCATCAATTGGATTTTGGATTGAATTATTGAACTGGAGTGTTGAACAGAGATCAACATATGTCAACACATATGAACACACTCACCAACTAATGCAGATGATGAATGTGAAAGAAGAGTGATGCACTCAAAAACTCACAAAAATCTGCTCTCAATATCATGTATTAGTTGTTCTTCTAGTGTATATCAGTTGGCCATATTGTTATGTATTTTTAGACAACCAAGTAGTAGAGACAGATTAGGTTTTTGCAGACTTTAAAACCAAGTTGGAAACTACAGTTTTGAATAGCTTGATCGATTGAATTTGATGTCGATTGATCGACATCTCATCAGAAGACTCCAATGGATACCTTGATCAATCGAAAACTTCTACACGTTTTTACTTGTAAAAATTTCAATATAGAAGTTTCCAAAACTATTTCCGTGCAAGTATAAGGCAATTTAGGGAATGAAATCAAATTAAAACCCTATATATGCAATGCATGAACCCTAATTTGTGAGTGCATTAGTGTGTCCATTTACCTTTATACCCTTGTAGACGAAGATTACCGAACTGTCCTTGAATGTAACATGAATTCCATCTTCGACCTTGGGAGTTAACTATGCTAGAAATTAAGACAAAAGTACAGACTCAGTTCTAATCTACAAAATTTTTAACCTAAGTCCTATTGACCCAAGACATTTCATATTATGCCTCCATTTTGGCTTGAAACTAGACCCTCTCTCCATGCATTTGCCTACTGGCCAAGGGCATAACATAATTTCATCAATTGTCAGGAAAAAGTATACAATTATAATTAGTCTCATAGCTGATTATTGTTCGGATTACTAAAATAATTTATTATATCTAAAGGAACTTTTCCAAAGCTTAATGAATGCTTGCATGTGTGTAACAACAACCGAGCCTTTTTCCAAGTACTTGGGGTCGGCTACATGAATCTTATATTTTCATTCCACTCTATTTAAGGCCATAGCATCAGTCAATCCATATGTTATCATATCTTTCTTTACTAACTCTACCCACATTAGCTTTGGTCTTCCTCTTCCCCTAGTATTATTCTCAATGTGAACTATATTGCTTTTCCTGACCGGCGTACTTGAAGGTCTTCTTTGCACATGTCTAAACTATATTAACCGATTTTCTCTCATTTTATCTCCAATTGGTGCTACTCCAACCATATCCCGAATGTGACCATTTCTAATTCTATCCTTTTTAGTCTTATCGTACATTCATCTCAACATTCATTTCTGCCATACTCACTTTATGCAAATGTTGTTTCCTAGCTGCCCAACATTCAGTATCATAAAGTGTAGCTGGTCTAATAGGTGTTTGGTAGAACACCCCCAATCGTAAGGGGATACACCTATCACACAATATACTAGATGCACTCCTCCATTTAACCCATCCTGCGTTAATTCTATGATTAACGCCATCTCCAATTTCTCCCTCATTATAAATAATTAAGCCTAAATAATGAAAATGTTCACTTTTTTGTACCTCCTGATTCTCAATCCTCGCTACATCCTCATTTGTCTTTCTAGATTTACTAAAGTTACACTCCATGTATTCAATTTTGTTTCTACTTATTTTAACCCTTTTAATTGTAAAGCTTCTCTCCAACCTCCAATTTGGCATTAACTCCTCTAGTTTCATCGACTAAAACGTCATCATTGGCAAATAACATACACCACATAATCTCATCTTGGATGTGTCTTGTCAACTCATCCATAACTAAGGCAAAAAGGTATGGACTTAATGCTGACCTTTAGTGTAAGCCTACAGTAATTGGGAATTCACTTGTTTCCCCTACAAGCGTTCTAACTATAGCTACACAACCATCATATATGTCCTTCATTGTGTCAATGTATCCCTTTGTGACTCCTTTCTTTTAAAACCCTCCATATTAGGTTTCTAGGTACCTTGTCATAGGCTTTCTCGAAATCAATAGAAACCATATGGAGATCTCTCTTCTTCTCTCTATATCTTTCCATTAGTCTCCTCAATAAATAAATATCTTCTATCGTTGACCAACCTGACATGAATCCAAACTGATTCTCCGACACTTCCGTCTCTCATCTTAGATGTTGTTCAATCACTCTCTCCCAAAGTTTTATTGTGTGACTCATTAATTTAATACCACAATAATTATTACAACTTTGTACGTCCCTTTTATTTTTATATATAGGTACTAGAATACTTTGGCACCACTCATCCGACATCCTCTTAGTTGTTATTATCTTATTAAACAATTTTGTTAACCAAGACGAGCCAACTTCTCCTAGATATTTCCACACCTCAATTGGATTGCCAATGGAGCCTAAAGCCCTCCCCGATTTCATCTTCTTTAAGGCATTCCTAACCTCTCACTCCTTGACCCTACGGAAAATATGTTGTCTCTAACATACTCTTCTGAGCCTAGACTTCTTATATGGTTTTCATTTAGCAATTTCTCAAAATAACTTTCCATCTTTCTTTAATTTCATCGTCTTTTACTAAAACCCGTGAATCTTCACTCTTAATACATTTAATATGGCTAAAATCTCTAGTTTTCGTTTCCTTTAGCTTAGCAAGTTTATATATATATATATGCTTCTCTCCATCTTTTCTGCCTAGTTTAGAATAGAAATTGTCATATGCTCTATGTTTTGCCTCACTTCTTACTTTCTTAACTTATTTATTTTCTTTTTTATATTTGTCAAAGGTTTCACTATTTAGTTTTTTTGCCTAACTTTATAGCATTCTCGTTTTGTTTTTACAACTTTTTGGACTTGTTCATTCTACTACCAAGTTTCTTTAAATAATGGTCTTGTTCTTTTTTATTCTCCTAGGACTTCGTTTGCTACTCTTTTAATACACATAGTAATGCAATCAGCTTATGAAGAGAAAATAATTTGAAGAAGGAAAAACAGAGAGCTAGATCAAGCTAGAGAATAGCTTAAACACCCACAACTCAATCCCAAAGAAAGGGAGAGGTAGAAAGCTGTGATAGCAAGCTAAATGTATTGATAATATCAAAAAAACTGTTGAATACAACTTGGAACAACCTTTTTATAAGCCACAAGGGATGCCATAACAAATATTCAATCCTAGCCCTTCATATAAATATAATCTAAGAGCTAATATTCTGTCCAGCAAAATAAAAGACGCTAAAAATGACAAAACAGCCATTAAATGGTCACATGACTCACTTAATAGAGACATGACTTACTAAATAGAAGCAAAATGACAAAAATATCCAACTAAAGCTTAAGGCAACATTAAACAGAAAATTAAAAACAGATCTAAGACTTAAATAAATGACTTAAAACCCATAAAGCAATTAATGCACTCTCAGCCTAGACTTCTTGCGATGTTCAACTGTTTGAAGAAAGTCCCCTTCCTCTTGATCTGCATCACATAGTCATCTTATTTCGTATTAAGTTTGTTTCATCTTCTACATTCCATGTTGCTTCTTTTAACATCCTATTTTTAAATAATTCTATATTCTCCTCTTAAATTCCACCACATAGTCCTTGGGTTTATGGTTCTCTCTCTCCTTTTAGGTTGTCCTTTTATGCATAAATCTAAAGCAAGAAACCTATGTTGAGATGTTAGACTCTCTCTAGGAATAACCTTACAATTTTTGTTTGTTAATCTATCTAACTTTCTAGTTAAAAAGTAATCAATTTGCCTCATATTTGATCCACTTTTAAAGGTTATTAAGTGCTCATCTCTCTTTATAGAATATGTATTCTTAATTAAAAGATTATATGCTACCGCAAAATCTAAGACAGTCTCCCCAGCATCATTTCTATATCCAAATCCATGTCCACCATATTCCATCTCATATCCTCCACACTTTTTTCCTACATGGCCATTAAAGTCTCCTCCTATATACCCTTTTACTCTTTCGGGTATCCCTTGCATCAATTTGTCCATATGTTCCCAAAATTGTGTTTTAATATTGTCATCTAGTCCTACTTGGGGTGCATACGGGCTAATTATATTAACTATATTTTTTCCTAATACTAGTTTTACAAATATTATCCTATCTTCTTTTCTAATAACGGTTATTACATCTTTTAAATTCTTATCAATGATTATCCCTACCCCATTTTTGTGTTTATTCTTTCCGGTATAATATAATTTATATCCTTCAATCTCTCTAGCTTTTGCACCTACCAACTTAGTTTCTTGTAGACACAAAATATTAATCTTTCTTCTAATCATAGTCTCTACTAACTCCATTCTTTTACCCGTCAAGGTTCCTATGTTCCAAGTCCCTATCCTAAGCCTACTATCCTGAACTAACTTCTTTATCCGCACTCGTCCGGAAAAACGCGGGAACCCTTGCCAATTTTTTACTGCATCGGGTGCCTGATGTGGCGCCCCTTGCCCATTTTTGGAAACATCCGAAAGCTGATGCAATGCGTGTCTTAAGGGGAACGCCCTAGTATTTACTCGTGTATTCATAGGATTCATGTTCATATTGGTCATGATATAGTTTTACGCCAGCTGTCAAGCTACCTGACGCAACCCTCCTCCTTTATCCGGGCTTGTGTGAACTTCAAATTGTTTACCATACACTGCACAAGTTCATGTCGCTGCAGTTTGAATAAAAAAAACTGTGGGATATTTTGTTTATGTTCTTTAAGCTGTAAAGCTGCATTTAATTTTTAACCCCTCAGGTGCAGTACAAAAAGTAGCTTGGGATAGTGTAGTGTCAGCAATATAATAGGCTGCTCCAGATTTCCAGCAATGAAGAAAATAGGCTTTCTCCCCCAGCACAGTTGAAATCAGGAAGTGGATACTCTTACAAAGTCCTTCCAATTTAATGACTGGCGTCAACCCTAGATTTGAATTGCCACACTCTGGAAAAAGACAGTTTCTGTTTTTCTCTCGATCTTGAGTTAGATATTGAGCAATTTGTTTTCCTCTGGCTTTTAGTTTGATATCTTGGGGGACTATTGGCAAACCAATTGTAATGTATAACAACAATTCTTCTGTGTTTTAGGTAGAGATCTACCCGCTGAAGATACATTTGACTGAGACAATGTATAGAATGATGTGGGAGTATTTCTTCCCAGAAGAAGAACAAGACTCCCAGCGACGGCAGGTTAGTTGAAAGATGTGGTGCTTCGAAACTTGTGGAAACTTTTGCTGTAGAAGCTAATGCAGGTGCAATTCACATGGTGATATCTAGGAAGTTTGGAAGGTTTCAACTACTGCTGGCTTAAGACGTGTAAAGAAAGGCTCATCAATGCATGATGCTTCTGCCTCGAGCAGTCAGTCGACGAAAGAGTTTGAGGTTTCTTCCAAGTCAAACACCCCCGGTACCAGTCAGTGTTCTGTTCATGCTGATCCCAATCATGTGAGCTTCTGAAGTGCCTTCCTACATATAATAATTCTGAATGAATTACTTTGTTCATCCCAATGTAGCAATGAAGAGAAGTATGTGAAGGATTTTTTAAGTATTAAATGTCTGGTCTAGGCCTCTGTATGGGCATGAGCCTGTAAGATCTTTAGAGATTTCATTTAGCAGGGGGCAATTGTAATTAAAAATTTAACAATTTTGACAATAACCATATATTTTAACAGGTGCCTGTTTCTGTGCAGGCAACAAAGTTGCAGGACCTAAAAGCAAATATTGTTCGTGGTTCAACCCCTGAGCTAAGACGAACGTCTTCCTTTGACAGAACATGGGAAGAAAATGTGGCAGAATCTGTGGCTAATGAACTTGTATTGCAGGTTCACTCTTCAAGCATCTCTTCATCAAAAACTGAGCCCCTTGGTTCTACTGAGCTGCAAGATGAACCCACTAGAAACAAACCAAAAGACTCCAAATCTGTCAAGTCTGGTCGTTCCTCTCACGAGGATAAAAAGGTTGGAAAGGTGCAAGATGAGAAAAGATCTAGACCTCGAAGAATGAGGGAGTTTCACAATATCAAGATAAGTCAGGTTGGTTCAGTTTGAAGAAAATAATATTCCATTGTTGCCTATTGTATTCATGTTGCTTTCTGAATTGATATGTTCAACATTAAAATGGAGCAGGTTGAGCTACTAGTTACTTATGAAGGATCAAGATTTGCTGTGAGTGATCTTAGGCTGCTAATGGATACATTTCACCGTGTTGACTTCACTGGAACTTGGAGAAGACTTTTCTCACGAGTTAAGAAGCATATTATTTGGGGAGTCCTCAAGTCTGTTACAGGAATGCAGGCAAGTAATCTGCATCAAAATTTGTTTCCTTTTCAATGGATGACTAATTTATCTACCACTACTACATGCTTGAGTTTCCTATAACATGGGCTCTCTCTATTTAGCGGCACAATTTCAACCCTTTTTTTTCAACTGCTGTAGCAATAAAATCGCTAGGAAGCCTCTGACTGATTGGTTTACCATACAAAGACTATAAAACCTCTATTCTGTCCTCACCCTATTTCACACTGCTATGTATTTGATCTATTTCATTTGCAAATGATCTTGCAGGGATGAACATTCACTATCAACAGAAAAATTATGTTTAGTCCTCATTGATTAGATTAATCCTAAAATTCTAGATCATTTAGATGCAAAATATATTGATTAGAATAAATTATTATCATTGAGATGTTATTCTCGTTCTTATTATTATTCACCCTCTAATGCTTCATTTGTTAAAGTGCAGGGTAAGAAGTTCAAGGATAAAGCACATGGTCAAAGGGATGCTAGTGCAGCTGGTCTTCCCAGCAGTGATCTTAATTTCAGTGATAGTGATGGAGGTTCAGCTGGGAAATCTGATCAGTACCCATTTACCAAGCGTCCCAGTGATGGAGCAGGTGATGGATTTGTCACCTCAATAAAGGGCCTTTTCAATTCTCAACGACGCAAGGCCAAGGCATTTGTTCTTCGAACAATGAGGGGTGAAGCAGAGGATGAGTTCCATGGTGAGTGGAGTGAAAGTGATGTGGAGTTCTCTCCCTTTGCTAGGCAGCTGACCATAACAAAAGCTAAGAGGCTCATCAGACGGCACACTAAGAAGTTCCGCTCAAGAGGGCAGAAAGGTTTGTAAAGCTTATACTTCAATTTTATGCATTTGTTTTCCTTTTTTTTTTTTTTTTACCTAAAACCATAATCGTTGTTCACCACATTCGACAACGTTGCAATCATGGAATAAGTTCAAATCCTTCTAATTCCATTTCCAGTAATAAGGAGAATGCAAAAGGAGTGCGCTAGTAGATACATTGTGGGATGTCATTTATACTTTTGTACTGTTAGCCTCCCTGTTGGGTGTATAAGTTATTTTCACCCTAATGTGCCCCCATATAGAATTGGTTTCTTCCAAAATTTGTGGAGGGTTTGAACTTAATATAGACTTGCTGACTTTGAGACTCATGGTTCCTCCTCCAGGTATATCTTCTCAACAGAGAGACTCACTTCCATCATCACCAAGGGACATCACACCATTTGAAAGTGATTCCGGTGGATCCTCACCATACGAGGATTTCAACGAGTAGAAGAGTCTGGAGCATGGTATTCTCCATAGGTTTTGGGTGGCACATCACACGGTTTCTGTTTGTGTATAACAACACTCCACATTGAGCTGGGAGTCTGGGGAATCGACGCAACTACCTCGGATGACCTGAATTATCTTCAAATAAAAGCATGCTGAGGAACTCCATGCATGTAAATAGTGAAATTATTCTTAATGATATACCCTATGGAAATTGTAGATTTTCCACCTCTCCCAATTTTCCCTGCAAGAGTTGTATCATTTGCACTACGCAATGTTACTAATGTTCTGTTTCAATGTTTTGTTTATTTGTATTGACACTGCCTTTGGCTGGCCAGAATGAACATATGAGCTCCCAAGAGTTCGATAATTTTTGTACCCACTTATATATTGCGAATAAAATAATATATGAAATTCTCTCCATCTGTGTGTGTGTGTGTTTGAAATATCTTCTGGTAAACAAACTTTGTTTTTATATATGTGCCCTGTTGTCTTTCCCCAACTTTGTAATAATAGTTGCAGCAACTTTACTTATATCTGTAACAATTACTCGTACACAAAATATTGGTTACCCACGCTGTGAATTAGGTAGTGCTGTTTATATTACTATCTTAGACCAGTTGATGATGAGAATTTAAAAATCATTTGAGACCCCCACAGATTATGCTGCTTGACTAGTTAACCTTAAGTCTACCCATATAGACCGTAAGAATATAAAGGGTAGAGCAGTTGCCAGAGTCCTCCGATCACACAAAAAAAACCATCAAAACACACAATTTGCCTGTCATGTCCCAGGAGGATTTGCCCGGTTTAGGATTTAGGGTTTGAAATCCTTCGAAAATTAATAAAAACTTGTGTATAGACTAATTATTGCACATGAACCACATTTCAATTAAAACGAAGCAGATTTCAAATAATTTCAGTAAGAATAAGCCTTGGCAAATGATCACATGTATAGAGACTAGTTAAGGCACTTGACATTATCTGCAACAACTCGTACAACACACAAGATCCTAGTGCTAATATCAACATTAACCACCCCAATATGTTCTTTAGTTGTGAGTGACTCCCCCGGAGTTAGATAAATAACTGCAACCGGGATTCAATGCCATGGCCGTATAACTTCAGACAGACGATTCACAGCTCAGTGGTCACTCTTCTTTATGAGGGAAATCAATAATTTGTGACCTGTAAAGAGCATAAAACATGTGAGGAAGTTAAGGTGTTTCATGGTATCATTGGAGTTAGAAATCGTCTACTTACTAATCAAAGTTAGCAGGAATGTCCATCTCTGATTCTGAAGCCTCTGCAAGCTCAACCAAAGTTTCCTGCAGATCCCAAAACTAGCAGATTATAAAGCCTCATTCGCACTACCAATGCTCCCCTTTGAATTATTGGTAATAAAACATATTTCTCAGTTTTAACTTATACGGCTGCATTCTGGAAACCAATAATCAAATCATCTGGGAATAAGATTAAACAAAACCATGCCACTGTAATCAACTGTCCGTGAGGTTATCATACCTGCTCATCAAGGTTGCCCGAAGAACTGACCATTCCCACAGGCAAACTGTTTGTGAGATCTCCAGCAGTTCCACACAAGTCCTGCACCATAGGGAGGAGTTTGTAACCCAAAAAATTCAAGATTACCATGACAATTCAACAATTTTTGTACAACTTGACAAAGATTATCTTGAAGTCATTTTCCATCAATGATCAATGCGTAACAAATTATGTAACAATCGAAACAACATTAATGATTAGTTCTTGACATAGAAACTAATAACAAGATATGAATCCTCCTTGCTATAATAAAACACCTTCATGATATCTCCAATTTAGGCTTGGGATGTAGAGTCCTGATTAGTGAGCTGGAGTGCAATAAGATGCAAACAGGACAGACATGCTAAATGTAAGAAGTAGATTTATTTGTATTTTTTGTTTTTTTTTTCCATAATTGGGAATTTATTTGTATTTTTGTTCCCTGACTATTATGCATTATGGACTACATTGAATAGGCTAAAAACTTATTAGAGAGGTTATACAACCTATACATCTAACAAAAGGCTTTTCTTTCTGATATTAGACTTCATTTTATATTTTAGCAGTTACTTTAAGATGGTAAACTTCATTTTAATTTTGAGGTGTGGAATGTCCAATGGACCGATACAGAGGAACCAAAGGATTAGGGAGGCCACAAGGAAAGGTGATATTACATAGGAAAATTGGAACAGGCTATAATTGCTCAAGACATGTCCAGTGGGTGTGTCTTAAGGATATCCTAAAGAGGAGGAGAATTAACATAACTTGTCTACAAGAAACCAAATAGTACGGTGAAAAGGGAAGAGAGATCAAAGAAGGATATAAACTCTTTTATGCAGGTGCCAAGGATAACCATAGAAATGGTGTAGGCATAGTAGTAGACCAACATATGGGAGAGATAAAATTGTAAAAACTAGAAGACAAGGAGATAGATTAATGACTATCCAACTTGTAACAGATACAAAAAATAAAGAATATAATAAGCGCATACGCTCCAAAGGGGGCATTACAAAAGAAAATAAAAAAGACATTTTGGGAGTCACTAGATGATAAAGTACAAAATATACCAAGTCATGAAAGTCAATTCATAGGGATGTAACTTTAATGGGCATGTAGGGGTCCCATGCTCGTGGAGAATATGGATTTGGAGAGAGATATGAGACAAGTGACACTCTTAGAATTTTCGAAAGCATATAACTAGTTATAGCAAATACATTTTCCATATAAAAAAAAAGAACATTTAACTACATGTAAGAGTGGCATGAATAAAACACCAATTGATTGCTGTCCATATAGAAGAAGAGCGTGGACATCATGTAGGAAGGTAAAGGTAATCCTGAGAAAAAGTCTCACAAATCAATACCAATTGTTGATACTACACTTGGTACTTTAAGGTTTTAAATATCAAAAACCAATAAAAGGACATCAAAACATAAAGTGGAAAGAATTGAAATGTAATAAGAAAATAACGTTTAGAGAAAAAACATTACCAGAAAGAAAATGGAACTGGAATGACAATACAAATAACTTGTGGTCGAATATGGTGGAGCATATTAGGAACGTGGCGAAAGGGACTAGAAGAGATTAAAGGGAAGAAATTTATTAAAAAATAAACGTGGTGGGGAAATGATGAAATACAAAAGGCAGTACAAAATAAGAGGAGTTTAAAAAATAACTTGTAATGGAATGAAAAAATAACACGTGATTATAAAAAATTAAACATAGTAGGAGAAATAGTTTATAATAGAAAAGAATGGAAAAGAGAATCCTTTTGGCTGTCCCCGTTCATATGGGATAAAGGGAATGATGATGATGTCCAGTGGGTTTGTCATGTGTGACAAAATCAATCAGGACAGGAGAACCGCGGGATATGTCTATGTTTGTGGGTTAGTAGCTTTCATCTAGCTGATCCTTAACCTTCAGTATAAATTTCTAGTTTTTACAGATTAAACCTCCAACTTCGAATTCATATTGATGTAATTCGAGGCACCATAAAGAAGCAGTTGCTCAATGGCTAGCTTAACTAATAATCATGCCATAGCCTAAGTCTTGCAGATCCCAGTTAAGATTAAGTGGCACAATCCACAACATAATATTTCTTTGAATCATAATTTCAACAATGTTAAAAGATTTTTCAACAAACAGATCAAAATTAACAGATAACATTATATAGTGCATGTTTATGTACTGAAGGCATTGACTCATGTAATGCCAATATTGGAATTGGGAACATACTTCCTCATCTGTGTTGACAGAAGGATTATCAGTTCTTTCAGCTAGAACCTTCGGATCTTCAGGAGTCCCCTGTGTACACCATAAATTGGATTAGAAGATTCAATCAAGCTTTATCCATTTACTGACAATATCCTTATACTCAGACAAAAGAATCATACAAAAGAATCATACAGGATAATCCTGGTTGCCAGCGAAATTTTCCCCTTCCATGACTATAGGCTTAATATCAATCGGTGTTTCCTGCACACCCAATAAAAATTATATGGTAAATCAAATAATAATAATGACTAAAACATATTGTTACTTATTACATTGGGATTGATAATTAATATTTAGCCATATATTCAGCTAGTTATTAAAGGAAAAGGCATGAACAAGATTAGACAGACAGTAATACACTTCCAAAACAAAGTGTTCCAGCTTTTCTCATAAACATACCGGTTCAATTTGGTCCAAAGAAAGATTCCTTCCTCCCTTAGTGAGGTCTCTCAGCGTTCCCTGGCAATTCAATAAACATAGGAAAGTAAAACGACAAATTGCCACAACCAGAAAATAATAAGGTAGCCATGATTTGTAACAAAAGCAACTTAACAACAATAATAGAGCAGAATAAAGACGAGAAGAATAAAGCGTAATCAATTTTTTTTGGGTCTGAAAGCAGAAGAGTTCTCTGACAAGCGTAGATGAAATTAATCTCATTCTTCATGACCCACTGAAATGAGAGAGAGACAGAGACAGAGACAGAGAAACATTAATAAGAACAGAAATCAAATAGCTAGAAAAGAATATAAGTGGTGCACTCAGAATTTCAACCACAAATGGCTTGAGATATGTCCACATTAAGCTAGTTTTCAAACTCTCCTTTCCTTTCTATATTAAATTCTTCGACCTCAACCCACCACAGCAAAGTGCATCAAAAAATGAATCATGAGATCAAACAGGCCTGAGAAGAGTTCATACATTTTGACCCTTCTCCATTAACCTCGAGAAGATAGCAGACCGCAATTTTTTCAAGACGCCCCCTCCCATACCAATTGGCACATAGTCAACTCTCATAGGATAAAAATATATATATCTTCATACTAAGAATGTTCAAGAGAATTTCTTTAGAAGTATTCTATTTCCAAGAGAAAACAGATTAAAAAAAAAATTGAATAGTATAATGCAAGAAGGTGGTTCAACAGACTACAAATATAAAAAATAATAACTTTAAAACACCCTAACTCATCGCACCCACTGATATCTATTTCATTAACTTGAAACATCTCATTCAGAGATTTGAGAGTTGAGAGTAGATGGATGAATTTACTTCTGCAAAAATTGAGAAACTTGCCCTAGTACCAGAAGTTACTACTACTTAATTAATAGCATGAATTAAAAAAAGAAAGAAAGAAAAACCACAAAAGAAGGGAAAATTCTTGGTGTACTAGATTCACTCAACCACCTTAGTTTGAGTGATATGTGTCAATAGCATTTCTAAAATTAACAGAGAAAATGACTTTTAAAGGTGTATTGGTTAAAAGGTTAAAGGTGTTCTAAAGAAAGCTAGATGTCATCAGCAGTACAAACTCAAAATTCAGCCTGTTCCAACAGCTAGGATGGAAGAAGCATCTCTAGGATAGAACAGCAGTCATCATGACAATCACAGATCTTGATGAACAAGTCAGTGGTACAGAAACTCCTTGGTATTTTGTGCCACCATTGATTATTAAGGATAAATAAAAATCAAAAGCAGGTAAAAATTTCCTCGGAGTCTCCCAACTTATGAATTCACTTCTTTAGCCAAGGATAAGCACTTCTAAGCTGGCCTGACAAGCATACCTTGGAAAATCTGCAAATTGAATCGAGAGAGAGGATCTTTTTAGGGGTGGGGGGGTTAAGATACAGAGAAATATTTCTCAATTGATAGCAGAAAAAAATCATCCTTGACCAGAGTTTTAAGCTTTTAGCTACCCTAAAAATCACAGCCTCCCCAGCCCGAACAACAAGGCCAATCAACCAGCTTTAATAGTAACAAGAATTACATCCAAACATTCTGTTTAAAGTCACATAAAATTCAACTAGATTCATGAACCCATACACATGAAAGGTCCACTACACAAATGGATTCTGGTTTCTACTATATCCAAGTGTTCATAATTCCAAGGGAAAAGAAACACAGAAAATAAGCAGTATCAGATAACCAAGATTACACAGACCTTATTTATCACCAAAAAAGAAAAAGGAAAGAAAGAATGAAAGATTACACAAACCTTGTTTGCCCACATAAGTCCACAAGCATTGCAGAGTGTCCTTGGTCCAGCCGGTCCACGACGCATTGCAGGAGTAGAATTTTCACTAACACCACAATGATGACATCTTCGAACACTGGAAAATAATGCAGAATCAAAAAGCATAGATAAAAATAAATAAAATGTTCCATTGAAAGCAGCATTAAGACATACAAAATATCTTTCCAAAACCCTGAAAGCAGCAACCTCAAAATTAGGATGGAACTCACACAATTACTGAACAAGGTGTGCCATCTCCTTGAAGGCAACTCTTTGCAGAATCCCAACCAGAAGACCCCGAACCTCCTTTCAATGATGCAAACTGACCATTCTTACGGTGCATCCTAGTAGAATAATACATACATCAAGAAACACCAACACAACCTCTAGCTAACCTTTTATCTCAAAAGTTCAAATAAATTCTACAAGAATGACTGTAACAGAGGGCTCATAGTGCTTTTTTTTTTTCCTTCATTGATGATACCTCTACTTACAGTGTTCTGCTTAAATGTTACCATTCTCAATTTTCACATTGCATGTCTTTCTCATTACTCTGTATTCCTTCCCAAGAGTAAATAAAATGTCCAGATTCTGTTACTTTCAGTTTGTTTTGACCAAAATACCCATCACAATACTTAGACCATTCTTCACGACCACAAAAAAAAACAGACCTATTGATAGAACTTTATAATGACGAAAGAAATGGTTAGTTAAGTTGTTGCAGACATGGTTTGACTGGAGCAAAGCACTGAAGCTAAAAAAACAAACACCTGAAACATAATTTCAATAGTGTAGTGTATTTCTGAAGTATCACAATAAAGGAAGCGGATCTACCTCTAAACTAAATTTGCAACAATCAGAAAAAAAGAAATAAGTAAAAAAAAAGCGAATAAATGAATAATTAATCAAATAAACATATAGATATAAATGCCACATACCCAGAAAAGAAAAAAGAAAGAAACATGAATATTTTTTTAACTGATAGCTTAAAAATCAAACCTCTATCCTAGCCCCTCCCATTTGAATGCCATTCTAGCACTTTTACATGGCTTTGACATAAACATATATGTGACACATACATACATAAATAAATATATAAATATATATATATAATGTTTGGAGAATAACCAATTGCTAGAGCCCCTTTCAAGTACTGACTACTGAAGGTTTAGTTATCAAACTCTGCACCATCTTTTCTGGCTCAAAGAAAATTATAGCCCTTCCCAGAATGGGTAAGAAGACAGAGAATAGGTAAGAAGACCAGAGTTGAGGCCCATATGGAAGTGGAGCCAGTTCAAAAGTAAATTTGGCAACTGTTAAAATGGTGTTTGCACATTATTTGAAGCAATATTTTTAAGCAAAAAATTCTACCCTTAAAATATTTAAAGAATACTAAGTTAATCTGACTGTATGTTCCACTACTTCTAACTACTCACTTGGAATTGCAAAGGATAACAACATTCTGGGCTTGAGTATCTGATAAAAACAACCTTATTCATCCTACAGATCTAATGTGCATTCTTCCAGAGATTTCCAACATAAAATGCTCCAATAATATCCTAGACAAATTCATGTAGCCAGATTAAAAATGCATTAACTGCAGACTACAACAAATGATGTAGATCAATCTTACCTTTGAGCAACCTCTTTTCGCACGGTGTACCTGATTTTCTTGTCAAAGCATCTCTCCTTACGCTTTTGACGGAACCTAACCAGGGAGGCAATTCTTCGTGAAAGATTTGAACGCTTTGGAGTATCATCCACACCCTACGGGAAGTGTTTCAGATAAAGCATGAACACAAATACAGAAAATGCAAACTAATTGCTATAATATTTCAACTTCAGAATTACCCTGTTATTAGGATCAAAAGGAACATCACGGGTAGGCACACCAGTAGGAATTTCACAACTTCCCAGGAGCAAGAGCACTGCCTGTACCTGTTTAGTACAGTTCCAACAATCCATGCATCGAGTCAAAATAAACGTACTCCAAACCAGATGCAATTAATGACCAGTAGCAAAGTAGTGACCAATAATACAAGAAGTTGACAAGACACATGTTGAGAACAAGAACAACAAAAAAAAAAAACAAATAATCAAATATTGTATCCATTCAATCTCGACACCAAGGCATAGTGAGATTGAAGTCCATAGAGAATGATTCTAATACCTTGAAGCAAAATGACAACATGTTTTACTTCAATTGTTTATTTAAAGTTCTACCCCAAAGTGAAGTTAAGTATACCACTCTCATCTAGGTCTATCCTACTGACATTTAAACAGTTCTTCAGCCGACAAGCCCGAGAAAGAAGTAAGATGGAAGGACACAAACTCATTTCATTCACCTCAAGAGTCCACAATCAGCCTAATGCATAAAGTGAATTGTGACAAATTAGCAAATTCTTCATCAGACCCAATTAAAAGGCATAGAACAGTTCATCCAAAATGCAGGCTAACTCCTCATAGCATTAAAGCATTATCCACTTCATGTCTCAGGCACAATTGATGCATGCATCAAGAATCACGTACATATTAGAATCTCATCATTGCTGTTACAAATGGATTGTTCAATGTCCAAAAGTTCCCAAAGCCCATATAGTTTCCTTCATTGCTTTCCTGTGAAATAGATTTCTCAATGCCAAGAAGCATTAATGGAAACTTCTTCTTTTTTCTGTTGCACGATACCAAATATACATTTAACAAGTTACAGGTCCAACACTGCATAATATACTTGATACCAGATAAAAATTTAACAAGTTACAAGTCCAACACTGTGTAATAAAAATGTGTTGAAGAGGTTTTAATCAAACTGCAGGCATAATGGAGTCAGTGCTCTTATTTAAAAAGAAAAAGAAAAGAAAATGAATAAGTTTTAAGAAAAGAGAAGGAATAAGTTTTAATTTTACACTTTTTCCATTAAAAAAAATACCATGGTAACAAAGAACTTACAATTTTAGCAGAAGTAACTTTTTTTCTTTTTCAATCAAGAAATTATCTACTCAACTCTTTTCACTAATTCAAAAAGGTATTGAGAATCATGAGATTATATATGGTTAAAGGCATGATGATTTAAAGAGACAGAGAATCTGTGCCACATGTTTTCCCAAAATGAACCGGGTATGCCACCTCCTTGTTACAAACTTAAGAAATAGAAAATGTGACTCGTATCATAATTTATGTGCCTAGTAAATAAATTATATTATAGAAAACAAAAGAATGATACTGAGCAAAACATATTGGTCTGCTGACAACTTTAGTAATTTAAAGTAAGTATTAGTTCCATAATGATGTATCTAACAAAATAGATTGACATCCAGTTCAAATTAAAAAAGGCCTCAGAGAGTACATTGCAATATGCTACAGCTGACAAATTCCAGAAGTAACGAAAAAAAGATAGATGGTTCAGAACACTAACGAGGTTGAGGATGAATGCATATGTAGAAGGGTCAAATAAAAATAGAAAGGAGGGCTTGGAATGAACATTCTACATTAAAAGTTTCAAGCAGTAAGTGAAGAACACCCACATCCTAAGGTAATAACGTTGATAAAAATTGTTGTACAGACATGATGTTTGATAAAGATATTGTGTGTACTGTTTCTTCAGGCGATGCAAATGAACAATCTGAAGTATCCAATGAGAGTTGGAATATCCAAGTATTGTTAAAGTAATTCTGGGAGAAATCTCCTTTAAACAGCAAAATAAGTATTTCAAGATTTTCCTTCTATTTCCTTTGAAAGATGAAAGTGCAATTTTCACGAGGACAGAAATGTTCTTGTAGAAAACCCGCAACACAATGCATACTTTTAAAGGTAAATGAAATTTAGCATTCTAAAAACACAAAGCAGCTCATTAATTAGTAAAAGTTACTATCATGAAAGATAATTTGAGCAATGCTTAGAAGATCATCTGACCAGGTTGCTGCCTGCTTGGCAAGAGACAAGTTGCATAAAATTTCCACATCATTAGATTGATATGATGATTTGTCAGCGAGATTAAATGAGGAGGAATGGGGGAAATAGGTAGACCTATAAATATGAAGCAAAAAGCAGTTTAAAATTCTGTTAAAGATAATAATTCGAGACTCATCCTCACTGTCAAAGAAGACAAATAAGTCACTTCACTAATAGGAAAATAATCTGCATAAAATTTCCCAAACTAAGTCATAGTTGGCTTCAACCTGCTTTTGAAAAAACTAAAATTTTATTCTTAATGTTCTCCTAAACTATAAAACCACTGAGTTGACAGTAGAATCCAGGACCAACAGAGACAGTACAGTCATAGACTCGTTATATAAAATTATATACCGTACGAAATGATGTTCACCAATAAAGAAACATAAGAATAAGCCCAACATCATCCGCCTTCACATAAATACTAACAAAAAGACACCTAATAAGAGACGTCAAAGTAATTGATACAAAACCACCATAAACACAAGCTTACGAAATAGTAACCAGAATAAAACTACAAAAAACAGTACCAACCCGTCAAAAACACAGCAAATTATGACAAACCCAAATAAAATTCATTAACTTCACGATATATACAGCAGTTAGTTCACGCAAACTGAACTCTTTCATCAAAGAAAAGCTCCATAAAATTTTCTTCTCAAATACTAATACAATTTTACCAAACTATTGAACCGCAAAACAATCAAAACAGAATAAAAACGCACCTTCTCGGGCGTGACAGCAGGGAATACATAAACCTCTCCTTCGAAAGCAAGAGTGAGCTCACTGGTCCGAGACGCCACCACAACACTTCCGTGGTCCGAAGCGTTTACCGAGCTCATATGACCACCATCATCACCACCATCCATAGCATCATCACCACCGCCATCTTCGTACTCGCCGTCGTCGTCGCCATCGATGATCTGTATCGCCACGCGCTCCTCGTACGGACGGGCCTGAAGTGGCCGTGGATTCGCCGCCATCATCCGTCAGCCGAAGAACATCAAAACCGAAACTCCAATTATCGAAACCCTAACTCTTCTAACCCCGAGTCCGAGACCACCTGTTCCATTGAAGCCACAGAATTAAACTCCCTAATTTCAAGACCCTAACCCTAGATTGAATTTAACCAAATAGAATTGAATAGAAGTTCGCGAATTCAAAGACCGAATAGAGAGAAAGTAGAGAGAGAGTGTGATGATGAAGAGGATGAGTAAGAAGAAGAGGAGGAGAGAGAAAAAGTACTCTAAAATGGCAAAGATTTGCAGGGGTGTGTGCTATTGTTTTTCCTTGAAGAGACTCGATTAAGTAATTACCCACAATTTTCCTTTTTCTTTATCTTTCTTTTAACCAGACTGTGTCCACGTGTCATAGAAATATTTCTATTTATAGTATCAAAATATGAAAATGAGGTTTGATTCGGAGTAACGTCGGTGTGTTTAAACATGGTGCAGTGAACGTATCAGGACCGTCTGCTTCCAATGATTTGATGTGGGACCCAAAATAGGTTGATGGCTCACCTGAAAAGTGGGATGGGTGGCCGATGGATAATGAATGATAAGACTCCCTGTGGACCCCACAACCGATGGGTTAGAGTGTGATCTATTCTATTCAAGATTAGTATAATCAAGATTTTGGAAGTGGTATGAGATATTGTGAGATTAAGACTATAATGGGATTGTGGTATATAGTGGCAGTGTGTGTGACACTTGTGTTGCTTTTTAGTGCAATGGTACTAGTTTAGGAATGAGATTGGTGATCCAATCTTTGAACTTGGAAATGTTTGTACTTTGCTTAAAATTTAAATTCAAATGTTTGTATTTTACTTAAAATTTTGTTTACATGGACACATAAGTAGTGAGAAGGTTTTTTTTTCTTTTTTTTTTAAAATGTTCATGTAAACGCATGCAAAGACCGATAATATTTTTTTCAGAAGGTTCGAACATTCAACCACTTCTTGAAACACATTTATTTATTAAACGTGATGTGACCTATATTGCCACACATACAGTAATACATCTCACATATTTTGACATTTTCTCTAGTTAAAAAGTTTTTGAAAAGATACGGAGCAGTGATTTTTTAAAACATGTTGCGGTGATTTTGAGAAATTAAAGAGAGTAGTTTTATAATCGCTACTCTTAAATGAATAAATGGAAGAATTGCGTGATGAATTGAATTCTTTTAGTTTTATTCATATAGCCTTTCTTTGGAGGTCCCATGTGGACTAGTATAGCATTATTCTTTCTAAATAGTTCATTAGGTTTTTAGAATTATTCAAATATTTAAAAAATAAAAAAAAAAAGGAAAAAATCTATTATAAAGTTGGAGCTCGTCATTGTTCAAGTTCAACTTGGTTAAGAAAACTTAAATTGACCTCTAGTTTAGCACAATCAAGTCTTAATGAATTAAATCTTAACGGTCACTTTTTTTTCCCGGGCAAATAACTCACACTATACACTTTTGAAAAAAAGAAATATGAATAGGCCACATGCCTTGATATTTGAACTATTATTGAAGAGTCCAATTTAATTACAACCATTCTATGTTAACCTTTCAACATATAATATCAAATGGCAATTCCAATCTTTGACATGGCAGTGCTCTAAAACACAAAATCTCTTTTAATGGTGTCATAATCGTGTCGGTCACTTGTTTAACAGTTTCTAAAAGTGTTTCAGAGTATAATTGATTTATTTTTTTTATTTTTGAAAACGGTAAGAATATGTTTAGGACACATTTAGAATACAACAATTATTCTTTTTAAAAGGCAGGATTCTAAATGTAATTTTAAAACACGCCATAAGTCAATACAAAAATAACTGAAAAGAAATTGCAATCATATGGAAAGCTAAACTTTATAAATCGCATACATGAAAAAATGAAAATAAATTACATATACTGAATTTTTGCTGTTTTGTTCAATTTTATATTAGCGATTGCATTCATGGTTTGGGAATAAAATGAGTAAAAATAAATTTTTTTTATACATAATAATATATTATATTATTTTTTTATTTCCATATTCATGTTGTATTTGTATATACCATATTTCTTAGTCAGTATCATACATGACACTATGTCCATATTTATGCATCATATGGTATTGGTTACAAAAATATTAGAACTAATGTTTCGTTTGGTTTGGAGGAAGGAAGAGGGGTGGAGGGAAGGAACAAATTTCATGCGTTTGGTGGAGAGGATGCAAGGAGAGAAGAGAAAAGATATTTTCTCTTTCATAAATTTTTATCCTTCCAAATTTGGACGGAAGACAGAAAAGAAGAAATACAGTGCTATTATACATGTTTTAAATTATAAAACTTTCTTTATTTTTCGTTTAACAAACAAAATAAAATATTATCTCATTCTCTACTCTTCCATCCAACCAAACAAAAAGAGAGAAGAACACAATCTTTTTTCTAGAAATGTCTCATCAATCCCTCCTTATTTCCCTTCTATCCAATTTTCTTCCTTCCTACCAAACAAAACATAAATATCAAACAAAATGTAGAATCACCCATTTTATTTATCTAAGGAAATTGTAGGATTAGGACTTGTCTTCTTGTTTCCTAAATTTATTAACGGATTTATAATTCATAAATTCATTTTGAAATGTATAGATTAATCATTTTTGTTAATATTGTGTATGAAAGATAAGGCAAAATGGTCTAAAACCTTCATGTGGTTTTAAAAAGGTGCAACAAACCCTCCTATGTAATATTTTAGACCATATCACATCATCACATTTGCAAAAGTGAGCAAAGTATCCCATTTTGTGCATATTCTCATTTTCTATGATCATTTTACTCTTTCTATTATTAAAAAAAAAATAGAGAGAAGAGAGGTTTTTTTATATGAAGTTTTCTTTTTTACCTTAATAAAAAAAAAAAAAAGAGTTCTTTTTCTGGGAAAAAGAATTTTAGAAAAAAAATTAAAAATGCACAATTATATAATATAATTTTTGAATTTTTTGTTTTGTTTTTGAAAAATTTTCCATTAGAAAGAGAGGGGTTTTTTTATATTAAATTTTTTTTACCTTAATAAAAAAAAAGAGAAGTTTTTTCCGGAAAAAAAAATTCAAAATAATTTCCGGGGAAAAAAATTAAATATGCACAATTACTTAATAAAAATTTTGAATTTTTTTTGTTTTCCGGAACTTTTTCCATTAGAAAGAGAGAATTTATGAAAATAAAACAATTTTTGAAAAAACAAAAAAAAATCCAAAAATTTTTATTATTGTGCATCGTTCTTTTTTTTCCCTAAAATTATTTTTTTGGGAAAAAAACTACTCTTTTTTTTTTTTATTAAGGTAAAGAAAAACTTAATATAAAAAAACCCCTCTCTTTCTAATAGCAAATTTTTCGAAAAACAGATTTTCGAAAAGAAAAAAAAAATCAAAAATTTTATTATGTAATTTTGCATTTTTATTTTCTTTTTCCAAAAAAAATTTTCCCAAAAATAAAAACTCCTTTTTTTTTATTAAGGTAAAAAAAGCTTAATATAAAAAAACCCTCCTATTTATTTTTTTATAATAATGGAAATGATAAAATAGTAATAAAAAATAAGAATATGTACAAAATGAGTTATTTTACTCACTTTTGTAAATGTGAGAGTGTGATATAATTCATAATATAACATAGGAGGGTTTGTTGCACCATTTTTTTTCTTTTCTTTTTGCACTTTACTCAATCCTTTATTATCTTTATGGCAAAATGGTCCAAAAGTGGTGTGAAGAAGAACATTCTGTCACTTTGCCGTTAACAAAAGAATGAAATGTCTAAAATACCTTTGCGGTAAAGAAAATGAAAAACATGGATAAGAAGTCGTGGCTATCCCTCTCTCTCTCTCTAAAACTTTCTTCCCTTTCCTGTAAATTCAACAATCAAACCCCTCAACCACACTCTCTCTAATTTCATATTCATTGACCATGACCAAATTTATCTGTATTTCCTTCTCTGTCTATCTTGTGCATCTCTTTATATATTAATTCCATATATATATAAATATGTGCGTGTGTGTGTGTGTATATATATATATATATTATGAGCTCTGGAGAGAGACGTAGAGAGAGATATATATATAATTTTGAGTTGGTGTCTCAAACCCTTGTTCATTGCTCTCAGCCACACTTAGCATATACATACACACACACTTAATTGGTGTCTTAAACCCCTGTCAAATTGAGAATACATGTGTAATTGCGTTTCAATTTGCTGAAATTTGTAGTTGGAAACCTGGTCATACCCAAGATTTATAATAGATCTCCGGTAGTGGGTATATTAACAAGGCATGATTTCATGCCAGAACATATATTGGGTAGGTTATTATAGGAATTTTGTTATTCTTTTCCAATTTCCTCAAGGAATCCCAAGAAAAAGGTTTCAGGACAAGTACACTACGGTCTACGTATATGCATTCAATCAACAAGTCTGTTACATAAAAGTAAAAAAAAAACAGAGCATGCTCAGGGCATCCGGTATCATCATTGGCTCTCCATATTTGAATCGTCGAAAGTCGCATCATCATTTTCAACTGAGGTAGCTCTCTATATGTATATTTTTTAAATTAATTTTCAAATTGGCAATGAATAAAATATTATTTTTTTATTATTTGCTTCTTACAAAATAATTATATATTACATTATTAACTCATTTTATAATTTGATATATATATTCATATTTAAAACAATTTTTTTATTTATTATTTTAACAAGAACATAGATAGTATATATATATATATATATATATATATAATCGAAACCAACCCCATACATGGATATACATACCTAATGCTAACAACTTTTAATGCCTTGCTCAGAGGTCTAAAGCCAAACACTTTCTTTCCTTCTCATTTTTCTTTCTCTGTGGCCAAACAACTAATTCTTGACCATTTCACTCTCACAACAGTAGACAACTGTGGAGTGAACAAAAAAAAAAAAAATCATCTTAAGCTTTAAGTTTTGGTCATACAGAGATCCAACAGAACTTCTATTAAGTTTTCCTAACACTACCTGTTCGATTTCAGAACCACTTCACAAGTCACAACCAACCTCAATAGCTTTGTAACACCACCAAGGCTCAGGAAGTTTAACATCTATAGTTCCAAGTAAAAGAAGTTTTTGAACTTTTAAGTAACACTACCATAAAAGATGAACAAACATATGAGTTGACTCAATTTAGCAACATCGAAAACAGCTACTAACCCCAGGCAAGAAGCTGCATGTTTTGTTGACTGGTGACCTCATCAGAAGAACAGATCCGGACTTTTGCTCCGAAGACATTAGGATGAACATAAACCTGAATCAATCCAAAGACAATGCAATGTAGGGCAACTGTGTGGATAAATATCAGCCTATGAACCTATATATAGAATGCATTTTATAAAACCGTCATGGTACAATGTCAAAGGTTTATCTAATAATTGAAGTGAGAAAGTTGAGGTAATATTATGCGAAGTATCACAGAAACTAAAAGCAGGAGCCAGTGACCTCATATATTGATGAAGCTGTATCTGTACAATTAATAAGACGAACCAAAAGAAATTACTAGAGAACCTTCTATAATTTGAATGATGCCAGAGCAAAATAGTGTGGCTTGCCTCTTTGTGACAGCTTAAAACTCACTGCTGGGCAACTAAAACTGATTTTTGGAGAAAGCAACAACATTAGTGCGTGCGGGGGGGATGGGAGTTCCACTGTCAGAAACGCTCACTTCACCTTCACCCTGTTTAACAGAAGCATAAAAGGGGGGAGGGACCAGATTAATATTGCAAAAAGAGCAAAAGCAAAACGTAAACAAGACAAAGCCAATCAGGAGTTGCACTCATGACATACGCCCTATACATCATGAGATGCATACCTGCTCAGTTCCGGTCAGAGCATTTTCATGAATTTTCTTAGAAAGATCCCTCAAGGTACCCTGCAGATAGTTGGATTATTTAAAGGTGAGATATTAAAAACAAAGCAGCTGATGCATGAAAAGCATGATCAAGTGAAAAACAGTGTCACAGTAAAACTTATAGGCACTGCTAAGGAAACAATATAGTCATGACTTGAACAAATTGGTGAGTTAGCGACATCCTTTGCCACAACAATTTAGGTAAAAACAAGCTTCTTTTAAAATTAGATTGGTTAATTAGATGTGACAGCCGAATGTCTAGTAATAATATCAAAACAATAGATAACCTTTCCTTTAAAAAAGGTCAGCCCAACAGGAACTGTAAGCATGACATATAATAATAGTGGAAGGCTAAATGTTACCATAAAGAGGTTTTATATTATAAACTATTCAACTAGAATAGAGAGAGGAAGATACATCACCATACATCAAATGGAGTTGCAAATTATATGCACCAACCCATTTCCTCACCCATGAAGAACGTATCTATATCAAGTCTATATTGGATACCAAAACACCTCAGATACTTACGAGTACGTGTCCAATACTTTGTAAACCTATCTATAATTTGAAAATAAATTTTTTTCTTTCGAACATGTATCAACACTTTTCAGATACTTCAACTGATACTTATCACATACTTTTGGCCACATGGTTAACAAATCTTGAACATCACTTTTTCAGTGCTCGTTGGAAAAAGATTCAAAAAAGATATCGAGAATCATGGCTAATTTAGTCTAAAATTTATGTCCATGCAATATAACTCAGCCTCAGCTTGTCTGTCATAATTCTTTTACAAGGAAATATTAAATACACATATACATATGTATATCTAAGAAGAACAGGAACAGACCCAGGACACAAGTATGACACAATACGGACAAGTTGATACAACAAATCTTAAAAAATAGGACAAACATGACAAAGATTCGTCAAAAATAATAATATAATATATTATTCTATATAGAAAAAAAAAATTTGCTTATTTTATCTAAATTACCATGAATGTAATCACTAATTTACAACTTATAACTGGATAATATTATTTTTCTAATAAATGCACAATATGTTTTAAAATTGGTTAAATTACACTGAAATTCCCCAAGGTTTGCCCTAATTAAACGGTGGTCAAAAATGACCTTAATTACATTGACCTCATCTTATTGAGGTTAACCAGCTTATAGACGTCAAAGATGAGATGGAAATGTCATTTACATCCTTGACTTTATAAGATTAAATTAAAAAAATATCTTGTAAACTAAATTACTATATTACCCTTCTCTCTCTATCTCCACCCACCTGCAACTTCCACCACCGCCATTTCTTTCTGACTTTCTCTCTCTCTCTCTCTCCCCCTCTCCACCCACCTGTAACCTCCACCACCGCCCACCCCTTCTCTCTCTCCACTCACCTCCATCACCAACTCCTCATACAAAATCAATCTCCTCACCCCCATTCTTAACAGCAAACCCTTCCATTCACTAATTCATCCAAAAACCAGGCACTCCAACTGACACTCACACAAACCCCAATTTGCACACACTCAAATTCCAATCCGCCTCCAATAATCAAATCAAAACTCATGATCTTCACTAGTGGCATCGAAATAGCAGTAATTGCAGGGTAACAATTGTTAAATCTATGAAATGCTTCAGATACATTTTCCAATCTTCAAGAAATTGAGTAAACTGTGAAGTGTTTTGAAATTCAGTGAGAATATGAAGAGAAAAGAACATTGAGAAAAGTGCCTTGATTTTAGGTTTTAGAGATATGTATATATATAGATATAGAGAGAGAGAGAGAGAGTCGATAAAAATGAGAGAAACTTTACTGATTTTGATACTTGAATCCATGGATCAAAAGATCATATAGCATTCAAGAATCAAAACCACAAATCCATGGATTGTATACATATACATATATACATGCTTGTGTACACATACGCTATTAGATTTGCTTGAAGAATATGTCACTGATATTGCTCCAAATTATAAAAACTAAGAATTGAGAATCATATGTTAATAGAAGAATCACCCAAAAATGGAATCACAGAACTTTTGTCATGTCCACAAAACATATATTGTTGAACCTGCTTCTGGGATTGTAAATTACAAACAAGGTCAAGAAGTTCAATTCCGAGCAGGAATTTGCAAGTGATTAAAAACCCAATTCACTGCAAACAAGACACTAAAACCTTATAAAACAAAAAAAATGTCCTTGATGGCATTGGTTGGTCAAGCCTTGGCTTTTGCCGCCTCTACTTGATGTTCATCGTTTCTATCTCTATCTAAAACTCACTGCTGCCTCTGCTTGTATTATATATAATGTATCTGTATATGCAAGAACAAGGTCTAGCCAGGGAAGAATTGGGAAAGGCAAATCCGTCAAAGAGATTTGGGTATCATTGTAATTTTTTGAATCTCAAAAGGCTACTAACTTCTTTTCATCAAGGGAAAGGGCAAATCCATCATAACATCAAAAATTTCTGACAGTTGTAATGGCATATTAATGGGAGGAGAGTCAAGCGCCATACTTGAGGGGAGGTCGGTGTAATTAAGGTCACTTCGACCACAATGTGTAATTAGAGCAAGCCTAAGGGAGTATGAGTGTAATTTACCCTTCAAAATTACATCGGAACCCTTTTTTTTCAAACATAATTGCAGGTACCCCGCCGTGTCGGGAAAGTGTCTTAGATATGTCTCTGTCGTGTCCACACTGTGTCCAACTAAATAAATAAATTATAGGACAACTCTAGCCCATGTCGAACACATGTCTGACATGGCCACGGCACTCATAGAGGAGTGTTTGTGCTTTCTAGATATATATAACATGACAAACAATTATTATTTTAAATTTTTAAATAGATACATATATATTTACATTTTTATACATATCTACTACCATATTATTGTCATTTCCATATCCTATTTTTCATATCACCGTATTTCTATCGTGCCATATCCATATCCATATCCATATCCATATCCATGTCCATGCTTCATAGTTGCTCACTGAAGTCATTTCTCAACTAATTATTTATAATATCCATATAGCTAAACAATTGTCTCCCCGCAGCAAGCCTTGTATCAAAGGAGTGTCCTGCATTAAACCTCAGCCATTCGTCACGCCAACAATCTTCATGAGCAAATCACATTGTCAGATGTTTTTGACTGTAACCAGGTGATTTGCATCGCAACCCTATCCAAGCCAGTCTCAATTTTAACTCTTTAAAATTAATTAGGCAAAACCGGCTAGGGTATAAATGCCTTCTAAATTCTGCATTTTCTTTATATGCTCTGAAGCAAGCCCAGGGAGTTGAAGAGAAATGATACTTATAAAGGCTATTCTGGTAGTTTGCCTGTCACATTAAACAAACTTACTTCTTCCCAAAATGTCAGCAACCACTAGCTTCTCTTTTATTCTTATCAAAACAATTGCTTAATAATAAATAAATAAATAAAAAGCACAGCAGTTACTTAGATTTGATGCCAAACGTTTACCAACAAGGTATCACTTGTCTCCATCAAGGTTGACTAGATGATCTCCACTGATATCTCTCAAATTTCACAATAAATGTTCAGAGCTTGAGAACATTAGGAAAGATGAAAGGATGACTGCGATAGTAGTCAGCTTTACTCACAGAATAAATATATACTCCCTCCGTCCCATAATTTTAGTCCACTATTCCATTTTGGGATGTCCCAAAATACATGTCCATTTCCTAAAATGGATGTACTATCTTTTATATAATTCCTAAACTACCCTTTTCAAATTCCATTATCCTAAAAGTTGGCCCCCACTATATATTTTTTTTTTGATAAATAAGTTGGCCCCACTATATAATAATAACACTAACTTTTAAACAAGTACTAATGTGTAAATTCATTCATTACAACTATAAAAAGTGGGCCCCACCATAAAAAGTTGGACTCCCAAAAATGCCCATGAATTTTGGGACAGAGGGAGTAGTAAATACCAACTAATTATTTTTATAGATAAAAAATCACGTATAGATTTGTTTAGAGTGCTCCTTCTACAATATTCGACACGATGATCCCCTCCTTCAAAGTATCTCTCCTTTTTCCAACAATTCAATGATATTCTCCAAAAAGGGACCCCAATGACTTGTCCTGACAGGTGTCTGCCATACATGTCATAACTGATTCTGATCAGCGACCCTATTGGACCAAGCAGCAGGCTCAAAGTCAAACTGTCATCCTCGTCATCACACAGGTAGATGGGAACTTTTAAAACAGTTGGTTCATGACAGCTAGCCTATAAATTGAAAATGACCCAGAAGATCAATTTGTGCCCATAGAACTGGCTATGGATCACTAAACATTCTGGGTTCAGAAACTCCCAGAGTTTTTCCCATTTTTGCTTTCTCCTTTTTAAAAATGATGGAAACAAGAGGTTCAACAACTTTGATATATCACCAATTACTCTAGGCTAAAGCATAGGACGAATCAAAACTATGGTTGCAACTACATAGCCTCCATCTGAGACACAGAAGACAGAAAGATTTTGGAATTGAAGTGCAAATTGGGCTAGATCAGGATGGAACTGTAATCCATCAAATTAGAAGACCAAAATTTCTAGTTGCCCCCGACATGCGAGTATGCAACACACCCAAGGATGTGAATCATTCAAGAGCAAAAGAGGGAGGGAGGGAGGGTTAACAATGGACAAGTGTGTAACTGCCCTTGAATTAGCTTCAAATCATAGTTACTTCCACCGAATACTCCGCCCAAGCTAGAGAAGGTGAAAACAGTTGACACATCTTAACAGGCATGTGAACTATCAATAGCAAGTGCAATCAGGATAGAGGACCTATGTAACATGGCATAAATAAGCAGCTGTCTAGTTATGTAGTTTAGATGTATATTCTAATTGCCACCCTCTATTATATGGTAAGAGTCTCATCAGAACCAGGACACAGAATTTTGGAAAAGCAAAACATGCAAAGCCTTGTTATAGACTAAAAGCAGAGAGATTCATGTATGCATAAAAACCAACAATGAAAATGAAACCAATCAAGTTACTAATCCTAAGTGGAGGTACCAACCTTGTTTGCCCAAAAAAGCCCACATGCATTGCAAAGAGTCCTTGGACCAGCCGGCCCTCGCCGCATCATTGGAGTAGACTTTGAACTAATGCCGCAATGAGTGCACCTAAATAGAGCAGGCAAATGATCCAAATAGTAAAGAAATCAATCATAAGGTTTCTTTTTGAGAAGCCAAAATTGTGAAATTATAACAGTAAGATGCACACCGCAATTCAGGAAAGAATATAACTCTTGAAGATGATACAACACTCACAAAGTTTCTGGTGGGCTATCTTGTCCTGAATCCTCAGCAGTACTCCAGCCAAGAGATTCCTCGGACTTTTTGGAAGAAGTAAATTGACCCTTCTTGCGTTGCATCCTGATGTAATCACACATATAAATATGAAATAAGGAGGCATGAATGAATCACCCCTGAACAGGAATGGCAAGAAATGGCGAAACTAAAATAGTACTAAAAAAATGCATGATTTCTCAGTAATCTGTTTGCAAAAAGACAGTATGATATAACAGGGCTATAAAAGCCCCTGAACAGTTCCTTCATGATGGATTCAAATTCCAATCCGACACATATAACCTTCTTATTCCGAAAACCGGGTCTGCTTATAATTAAATGAAATAAATAAATAAACATCAGTAGAACATCTCTCTCGAGCCTTTTCTTTTTCCTCCTATTTGTTTTACTCTTTTGACAAGATATAAAGTGACCAACAGTCAAAACAAAATCTTGATGTATATCCAACGTGCACTGCACCAATCCATGTGATGAACCTGCTCGTCAAGTTTTAAAATACCATAAACTCACTATTTTTAAGTGTTAACGCAATTATGGATCTCAAATAGATTGCCATGTTGAGATTGGATCTATATAAGAACTGGAGCTCTTGCTTGAGGCTTAATGATGATGTCATGAAGACAAGTGGAAGGCGGGTAATGAAATCAAATCTGACAAGAAGGAAGTTCAATGGAGGCCTGTGTACCTAAGTCCAACCAAGAAGACCAAAGAGACGCCTTTAAATTGCCATAGTGGTAGGAAAGAGATGCCAAAAAAATCCTTCTCTTGGAATGAATAGCTCACTTATATAAATTCCAGGGAAAAAAAAAGGCCACTTATAGACAATTTTATTGTCAATTAATGTTCTTTATTCATTAGCGAAGGGCTAACACCATCTTTGATGAGCCATTTGTGTTGCAAAGCGATGATACAGGAACCATAGCTAACACTTGTTGGCAACCAGTAGGTGATGCGACATCTGAAAGCCATTTGGTGGTCCCACAGCATTGTCAGAGTGTGATAAGGATTTGGCGACACTGATCCACTCAATGTCACGTCGGCTACGTAATGTTGCCTCAACAACACGCTGAGATCCTTCTAGGGTAACAGCAAATGAACCAAACTCTTCATGGCTTGATTTATTTAGGGTCATTTGGGCTCATTCAAAAAGTTATGAATAGAAGGTGAACCAAATTATCAAGCTTGCTTAATAAACAAGTTGAACCTAAAGATGCCCAGGCTTGACTCGGTTGGGCTCGTGGATAGCCATTAGTATATGTGTAATTTTGCTGAACTTTCATGGTTATTTGTTAGCATTATATTTGTTTTAATTGTCAAAACATGTACTATGACATAAAAAAGTATCAAAAGATTATGACGAAAGCTGTGAGGTTTGACCAACTACTGAATATGATGTCATCTTTATTACATTTTATGCACTAGTCATATTTGTTACATGGTCTGACATCTGTTTCTAACTCCAAGCTGAACGTTTTATGACATGTGGTCAGATTGAATGTCAAACCTGTAAACTCACTTTCCATATTATCAACCCGGGCCTAAAAAGGTTGGGGGCCCACCAAACAAGAAGCCGAGCTCAAACCATCATTTCCTAGCTCATCTTAAGCATGAACCAAGTCTGAACACCTTTCAACCTGATGAACCTCTCGGCTTATCTCAGTTCATCTGGAGCCCTAGGTTCTACAAATCAAACCACAAGCCTCCTCACCCTCTATGTGGCTCATTGACTATTCTGATGTCACTATTGCAGGGGCCATTGATTCATGCAATAATAAAAGAAAAGGCCGCCCAATTCATGCAATAATAAAAGAAAAGGCCGCCTATCACAAAAATGCAACGTGAAGTCTAAATACAACCGCTGTATGAAAAAATATACTAAAGAGAGTATCTCGTCCACCTCAGTCAACACCCCACCCCACATTAATGGAACCAACACCGAATGAATAACAACCCTCATGAATGTCACCACTACGTTATCTGGATCCCATTGTTAGTAGATCCTTGTGTCCGTAATAATAAGGCTGTCAGTTTAACATCTAGTGCCGGACTTGGGCATGTTTGGATTTTGCTAAGGTACGAGTTTAAAGGATGCCCTCTACAGATTTCCAATAAATTCCATATCCTTTAGATTTCCATGAAGTGCATATTCTCATTTTAGCCACTTTTGCTTTTCACGTGAATCATCCAAAAAGATTTCTATAATTAGCAAAAAGTGGTCTACTGGAAGATCCTAGTTGACGGAAGTACATATTCTCATTTTAGCCACTTTTTTCTTTTCACGTGCATCATCCAAAAAGATTTCTATAATTAGCAAAAAGTGTTCTACTGGATGATCCTAGTTGACAGATGACAGGTTGTCACCATGATAGTTACTAATAGTTTCTGGCTTTCCTTACTGGGGCCTCAGATCAAATTGAATCCAAGTATACACTCCACTAACACTAGGAAGAACGAGTCTTTGATAGGGGCGCCTTCAGTGAGCTTGCATCCTTATCATAACATTAGCCATAAAGGAAACGACAAGTACCTCTACCAGGATACTTGGGAATAGATAATGAAGAAAACATAAATAAGAGTAAATTTATACCTCCGGGCAATGCAGAGTTTTCATAAAGGAAACAGATAACAAATGCAAGGACGAAAACCCTAATCCACAAAAGAAATAAACAAATGCAGTACAAAAACTAATATTCGCAAAAGAAGTTGTATTGTCGATCATCATAACATGGAAATTATATAAGTTTTGGAATTATCTTCCCCATCGAATGTACCGGTTACCCAATGAATGAAAACTTTCGATTTGAAAATCAGTGAAGTCCATAATTAAGTTTCCATATAAAAGCCGAATTACTTCACCTATTACTTTGGGAAGCTGTGGGGCAACCAAATTCACAAGGTTAAAGGAACTTAAAGCCTATGTGCGCAACATGTCTTCAGAACAGTAAACATCATAAAATGAGCTGAAAACTTATAAAACCTTGCAGTAATATCAGAAATTATCAGTTCTGAATTTTTAATGTCCAAGCGAGGAATTATATATAAGACTGATGTAACATCATAAATTCCATGTTAAGATGGAGCACTGAAGATAGTGATACCGCGTCTACTTCTCAATGTTAAAGGGGATATTCATCTTTCACTACTTCTCATAAATGCTTTACTTGTGCTTAGTGAAGCCCTATCTGTGTTAGTAGAAAAGAATTATAAGCTCAACATATTAAATAACCATACCTGAGCGCAACTTCTTGGCGGACATTATATCTAATTTTCTTATCAAAGCACCGCTCTTTTCTCTTCTGGCGGAACCTACTCAGAGAGGCAGCTCTCTGTGGATGACTACAGCGCATGGGATAGTCCATTGAACCCTAGAGCAAAATACAGTCAAATCCTTCAAGAAACCAAAATCAATGCCAAAATAAAAGAAACTTGCATGATTAGGAAAATACCCTCTGATTCTGATATGCTAGTTCTACACCTTGTACGGCCGAAGAAAATTCACATCCCCCCAAAAGTAATAGCACTGACTGAACCTGAAAATTTTCAAACAAATACAAATCATAAAAACCAAGATGTTTCTCATTGCATGTGTCCCGAATGTTTTTCTTTTTGCAAGTACAGTGCCGAATGTTAGCCCCTAACTACAGTCACCGATAGATGGCGAATAGAAAAGACATACAATTTTGAATCTTATAATTTTACTTTCCGTCTTGGTTTAATATTCAAAAACTGCCCACGTAGTCTAATCCAAATCATTGTATCATGTTATGCTAAAATTAGTTTTTCTTCTTCTGTTAATATGAGAAGAAAATGTTTTCACAGCTCCTATTCGATGAATAATCTAAAATTTAAACTTTTTCCTTCTCTTTTCCTATATTTAGCCACCGCAAAAAGCACAAGAAAAGCTCAGGAACCAGTTCTCACTAAGAGAAACCTCCACCTAGTTTCGTTTTCTCCATTCTAACCAAACAAACAGCAACAAAGAGAAACCCTAATTTAGAGAGAACAACATTAAAAAAAATATTGACCTTATCTGTTGTTACAGAGTCGAACACATAGACCTGACCACGAAAAGACAGCGTGAGCTGGTTTGCACTGTCGTTTCGTTGAACGGCCAGATCGGAGCCGCCGTCTGCATAGACGGCGTCGGAAGAGACAACGTCGGCGGCGTCTATTCCGCCAACGCCGCCGTCTTCGAGATCGTGAGCTTCGTATGGAACATGAGGGCTGTCGATGGAGTCGCCGCCGGCGGTGGCCTCGTCTTCGTCGGCGGCGGCGAACTGGTTGTGCACGTTCAAGGGTTGAGGGTGTCCGTACATTGGTGGTTTCGGTATTGGTTTCTTCTAGGTCGATTCAATGGCCTAGGAAGCATTACAAAGCAAATCAGAACCAAAAAAAAACCCTAACGCTACAAGTTGTATCGCGGAACAATTGACAATTGTAGTGTGTTATATATGTATACGTGCGTGTGTGTGTGTGTCTGTGTGTAATTGCTCGGTGAAACGGTTGTCCAGAACACTGGAGAGTTTGGGGTTTCCGAGTAGAGAGCGAAGGACAGTTCCAAGACAGAAGTTGCTTGTGAAGGAAGAGATTGACCCTGAAAGCTGGCGGTATTTACGAGGTTTGCCCTTTCGGTCAATGAATGGTACGGTGACCTATACAGAGAGAGATTTGCTCATAGGGTACATGAGGTGCACAAGACGTACAGAGGATCTCCTCCGCATAGTGAAAATTTGTGTCGACGCTACGGGGGTTTATTTTGTCCGTCAATCCAAATTGATTATAGATTTAAAACTTAAAAATTTGGAGACCACGGTCCCATTAATAGATTGAATCTTCAAAAAAAAAACAACCAATTTATCAAATCCAACTGTTGTAATCCTCTATATTTTATATACAAATATATGAGGTGTGTATATATATATTAACTCTAAAATCTAAACCAATAAATATTATAAAATTATCCACTTTAGTACTCTATTGATGTTTCGTCTGATACGCAAGAATGGAATGGAATGGAATGGAATGAACTGAAATACCCATTCTAATCATTTCTTTATTTTGTATGAATTTTAAGATGAGAATGGTCATTTCCTTTTAATGAAAATTCATTCCATAGTCAAATCTATGGAATAGACATTCTAATCACAGTAAGATTTAAAAGAAAAAATCATATTACCAAAAGTCATTCACTTCCACCACCTCTACCAAAATCATATTACCAAAAAATCATTCACCTCCACCACCAAAAAATCATTCACTTTCATTACCACACCGACTATATCGCCACCATCACGCCGACTTTACAACCACCACCACCACTTCCACCGCTGTCGCCACCACCTCCACAGCCACCTTCCTCCACCACTTCCACATTGCCGCCTTCCTCCACCACCATACCACCACCTCCACATCACCACTTCCTCCGCCACCACCTCCACTGCCACCGCCATATTGCCACTTTTATCCACCACCTCCATATCGCTACCTTCCTCCACGCCACACCACCACTTCCACTGCCACCACCACCTCCATATCACCACCTTCCTTCACCACCACCACCTCCACCGCCAACCCCACCACCACACATTTGTTGGTTTAAATTATTTGATACTCTGAGAGGTATTTTGGAGAATTTGATTTAAATTTTATTTCATTCCTATCTCATTTTATATTTGCAACCAAACAGTATAATGAGAATGATCATTACAGTCCATTCCATTCTTATTCTCATTTCATTCACAACTTTATTTCATTTCATTCCTAAGTACCAAACGCAGCATAAATTTACTGTTTTGTTTAAATCATGGATGTTTTGTTTAGTTTTTAGCTACTATTTTACATTGTTTTGTCTCTTACTACTGTTGTTTAATATTTGACATTTTATTATTTACAGTTTTGTAGCTTTTGTTTACCATTTTGTTTGGCTAATAATTAGATTTGAAATTGGTTATAAACTACTCTACTCTTTTAAGCTTATAAAATTTGAAATTGACTACTGCAAATTACAAATTGGACCATGGTTAAAAAATAACAATATTGGACTGTTTAGAACAAGTTCAATTCGTATAACCGAGCTAATCAAATCCGATATTTCACAAATTGGTTCAGTTCAAATTAAATTTTCTCACGATTTGGATTAGTTTTTATTTTTACCAATCCATAGATCACGATTCAGATTAGGTTTGATGCCTATTACGAACCGTGGTCACCCCTAGTTGACGTGTTGTGTTAGTGTCATATTAGGATATGAGTATCCTCCACACAAATATGACACAATTATTATTTACATTAGAAAACATTAACATGACACGATTATTAAACCGGTAATACAGCATGACTCGTGTAAATCGTTTAATAAATTGGTCAAGACCTAACCCGACATGATATTGTCAAACATGTTTGATTAAAATTTCATACTATTAGGTCATTTTAAACACAAACACAACACATTTATCCAACATGTTTAGTTAAACGGATCATTTCTAACACGAACATAACACATTTAGTTAAATGAGTCATTTATAACACGAACATGACATGTTTATCTAACACGTTTAGTTAAACAGGTCTAATAGAGTTATAAATCGGTTGGTAGATCAAACACGAACGCAACATATTTAATTAGCATGTCAACTTGGGTCGACACGATTATAACTCAAGCGCGATTAAGTCAAACCCAAACCCACTTATTATGTGTCGAGTTCGAGTCGTGTTAGTATGTCATGTCAAATATTACTGTGAGTCCCAAGGTTTCAACCCGAGGGCAATTTGATAATTGTAATGATGACAAATCATTAATGTCACACCCTAAATCTCGATACCCAAGTCGGTATAGGAAATAGAGGTGAACAATTCATTTCGTACCACATGTCATCATCCACATGCTTTGATACCATTTCTATCACACCCCAAATCCCGATATCTAAGTCGGTATAAGAAATGTAGGTGAACAATCCATTCTGTACCACATGTCATTATCCACATACTCTGATACTATTTCTGTCACACCCCAAACTCGATACCCAATTTAGTATAGGAAATAGAGGTGAACAATTCATTCCATACCACGTGCTCTGATACCACTTGTCACAGCCCGAATTTAAGACACCAGTGACTACGTCACCAGGCTCAAATCCTGAAAGTGAGTCCAAGTCAACCACTAATGACTCTCATTAACAAATTTTGCTTTGATACCATGTCTGTCACAACTTGATTCCCGATCTAATTACCGCAACGTCTAACCCAATATAGAAGCTTAAATATGTGTATACGTGTACCCACGTATGATTCAACATTAATCCCTAACTAAAGCCCTGCACATGGTAGTGCATGCACAACACTAACTGCTATCTACAATTTTTTGCACAATTGAAGTGTGCATTTCATACAATTGAAGTGGATTTTTTGATTAATCGAAATCTCATCTTCGCACGATCAAAATTTTGATCATACGAAGTGCTTGCGAAGTACAATAGAAAACTCTTTGGATTTTTAAAACTCAAAACCCTACAATTTCTCTCATGATCAAAAGAACACTTTCGCACAATCGAAATTTTTGCATGATCGAAATCATGCTTTCACACAATCGAAGTATTTCGATCGTGCAAAACAGGCATTTTGCACAATCAAAATAGCCTTCAGCAGAATTTTCTAAAATTCCTCAATTTGTCCATCTTCGTCCAAAATTCATTCTAACAACCTAGAATCATCAAATATAATCTCAATCGTTCATCACATGATAATCATCACAATTATACTCCACAACATACATTTGAAGCTCAAAATATAAAATTACATGCATTATGGCCATACACATGCTTCAAAACACACATTCTTATACAAGCCTCAAAAGTTGTAAACTTAATATGCATAAAAGGAACATTGAAGTTCCATTACAAAACCATAATCTAAATGTATCAACCTTACTTTTAAACTAGTTCACATGCCACAAACCGGCATGGACACTTATATACAAGTTTTAGCCAAAAACACCCAAAAAGGTAGAGTTTTTATATTTTATGTTCAACTCACGGTTGCGCATCCTCAACCACTTCCTTACCATGTCCTGAAAGGGTTAGTATATGGGAATGAGCAATTTCAAAGGCTCAAGTTTAGCGTATTGTGTAATCCATTCAAGTCCACATTTCATATTCAATGCATAAACACCAAATCATGCTTAAACAAATTACATGTCATACTTCCAAGCATTCGAGTCTAGACTCGCACTTTCATTTATTTCGTGGCATGCACATTAAATTTAACTTGACAACCACATATATACAATTCATGTAGTAAGGCACAACTCATCATATTTATAACATATGATATAACCATAATTGAATAAAAATTCATCTAAGTCATGTAAATCACTTAATTACACATAAGCTACATATAAGACTCAAACGCTCTCGAAATTGGTTCAAACTCGCACAAAACATAAAATATGTACTGAAGTCCAATATCTCAAGAGTTTGGTTGTTTCAGGCTACTAACCCATTCAATTACCACCCATTTTGCGCAAGGTTAAAGTCTTACAACCTCAAAGGATATGTTCCCCTTCTACTTTTCCATGAGCCACTTTCAAGACATAACTCCCACACTCACACAAAATAGTTCACATTTTGCATACACAATCACAAATCTCGATGCATTGCACCTATTACATGTCCTAGTTCAATTCTAGCATGTCAAGCAAGAATCATAATATATATACATATATTCAACCCAAAATTAGGTTTTTATCATTTTCTCCCAAATCCCATATATACAACACATACCTCATTTTGCACATGTAAGCAATTCATGTATTGTAAAGCATATACCAATCATTTCTAATCAAAAGAAACATATACATATCCATATCGAATAAGGGATTTAACCTAGAAAATTTATATATCACATTTGACAAGAAAATCATTCATGTTATGCCCAAGAAATGAAATTAAACTTGAAAGTATGCTTATGCGAGAGTAATACTAGGATGAATGACTCATTGGGAAGTCTCTGATTCGGGGGAGCCAAAAGCAGACAATATTGTGTCAAGTAGGGTGGGGCATTGCAAGTTCTACAAGGCTAGGATATCTCTTCTACACGGCTAGTAATTGATTCTAGTAAAATGAAAAAAGTTCCCAAAGGGCTTCTAGATGGCTAGAATATCTATTTTAGACGGCTAGTAGTTGATTCCAGTATAAGTTCTCAAAGGAGTTCTAGACAGCTAGAATATCTCTTCTAAACGACTAGTAATTGATTCCAATATGATGGTCAAAGATCTCAAAAGACTTCTAGACATGTAGTACTCACTTTAGATGCCTAATGATGTTTGCGAAAAAAATGGATGCTATGAAGGTTTAGAAACTTATTTCTAGATGCTTAAAAATGCTTTAAGTTTAAAATTTCTCAGATCCAACCACGTATTAAATGTACAACAGGCATATATTTGAGAGAGACTATAAATACATGTCATATTGAACATTAAAGGCATTGAACTACTATTTAAAAATATTCTTGAATCACTTTTATTATTCTTGAGCATTTATACCTTAGATCTTAAACTTTAATCATTTGCTTCATTTATTACTCTAAGGGTGTGAGCTATTGATTTGTACATCTATTCATTGAGGGATACACAATTATTGTACTCAAATGCTTATATCTATAATAATAGTAAAAACCCATTGGGCTTTAGCCTGACTCGAGCCTGTTGAGGGTTGGCCCGACCCAGTCCTATAAGAAAATGGGACAGGCTTGAGTAGAGGTCTCAGCCCGTGAGCCCTCTCATCAAGGGCCGTGATGCCTAATTTTTTAAAATATTATATATATATATATTCAAAGTTAAATGAATATATTTAAAATATATATTATATATATTGAACACCCGATAAGCCTCTATTTCCCCTTTGATACATAGATGAATATATAGTCATATATATATGCATATATCTATACCATGTATTACCTATATATTGGCTATACTATAAGAACTGTGATAATTTTTGGCCGATTTTTCTTTTATTTCATTTAAATACATATAAATGATTTAAATAATTATTAATGTGTTTTCAATATAAAATACATGTTTGGGAACCTTTATATATGTCCGGAGAAGTTTTGAGAGCATTTGGCAAAAGTTGACTTTTTCGGGTCAAGTGGGCCCAGGTTTGTGGGTCTGAAAAATTCAAAAGTGTAGGAATGATAACAAATTTGGAGAGTAGCTTGAATAGAATATTTAACATGCTACATAATCGATTTCAAGTCCATCGGAGTTACCAAAGTTGAAAACAGAGTCCGAGAAAGTTTTGTGAGAGACTGGTGACAATTTTGTAAATATGACAGTTAGGTCTATAAATAGCAAAGTAGAAAATTGCTGAATTCATTTTTCATTCTCATCAGCTGCATAAAGAGAGCAATATATATTTATATATAGTAATATCATCTTTCTTCCTTTCTCTATTGATTTTGAGAGGCTTGGGCGATATGTGACACTTCCTAATTTTCATGCATAAGTTAGCCAGTTTTATACACAAAAATTAGAAAATACTAACACATGATAATAAATAAGCATAGAGTACAAGATATAATAAAAAAAGAATTTAATAGTAGAAAGAAAATCTAATAAATAATAAATCCCGAACCATAAATCTCCATATAACTATTTTGTAATTTAAAGGGGTGATCACAACTGTGGCTCAGTAGAGATCCCCCAACCCTCCTAAATGCCAACTCGACACTGACCTACATGGAAGGCATACGAATACACTACATGCCAAGTCAACAATCTTACAAATAATCCAATAATGCAATTAAAGAGGATTGCATATTTCACAAATCATGTTTAACATGTTCATACATAAAAGCATTAAGGAAAGTAAATGCTCTCTCTCGTTCCTCATCCGATACCCTACATGATTGGTCTGCTTCAAGGATCATATGACCTTGGACACCTCCGATACCATCCTATGACATGGACCACTCCGAGGGGTCATTCTATCATGACAATGTATATGATTACCATTAAGTGAGGGGACAACTCCGAGACTCATAATTCTTGGACATTTTTTGATTCTAGGCATTAAACCTTAGTATGGCGGGTCCACTCCAAGGGCCATATGTAGTAGATAATTTTATCACATTTCACAACACGGTTGGACCACTCTGAAGTCCCGTGTAACTCTTTTGCGTCATTTTCCCGTAACCTCCCACATATGTAATACGAATGCATAAACACATGGCATTTTATTTTCATGGTCTACTCATGCTCATTGATACTAAAAGAAAGTAAAAAATATGTTTCTCATCACCACATACCACATATAGCACATATATGTATAACACATGCATATAACCTCTCATATGCATACAACTTCAAAATTAACATACTTTACTCATGCTACACTCAATGCATAATTTTAGCACATAGAACTAATATGCACTCAACTACCACATATCTCACATATAATCACATATATGACATAAGGTTACACATTTGCACATAAACCCCAAATTGAGCACATAACACCTAAATACCCAATTTCTTCCATTCACACACTTTAACCCACATGCTAAAACCAACACAAAGAACACCAAATGTGCAAAGATAGGATTCAAGAGAAAGAGAAAATTTGACTTCCCACCCCTCTCACTCTCCTAAAGTATGTGTTACATAACCTACACCTCTCCACTTCACCCGAAACCTTAGAATCGATAATTAGAAGAGAAGAAGAACCCCTACCTCGAAATTGAAGGCCTTCCAAGCACTTCACCAAAGTTCCAGCGATGTTTACCTTTTTGGGTCGTGACTTTGTTCGGTTCAAACCGAAGCTCTTGCCATCCCATACGTATCTCCCTTCTTCGGTGAAACCCGAATCGTACCCAAACGACTTCAAAATGTAGAGAGAGGTAAAGAGGAGAAGAGGGAAATGTTAGAGAAAGAAATATTCACGTGAAATAGCTGGGATTACTCTTAGCCAGATATTTAAATGGCATCTTGGCGCGAAAAAAACTAAAACGCCCCGGGCCATTTAACGTACCTTCCCGGACTCCATTTTTGATTTCAAAAACTCCTACGGTCTTGAAATCATTTTTTATACTCTCTAAATATTTCATCTCAGCCATTCCCAAAAATAAATATTTTCAAAAAAATTTTGGATCCCCAGGCCCACTTAAGTAACATCCTGGGGTTCGATTTGACTAAAAAGTCAAACTTCTTCAAATCTCTTAAAAATTTACCAAACCCTTTAAAAAACTTTTCAAACATGTTCCCCACACTCAAAACATGTTAAACACCACTCAAAATTCATTTATGGCAATTACAATGCGAAAAATTACAAAATCGGCCAAAATTGGTCACGGTCTCTACATTGTATTGTAATGATGGTAGTGAACCCTGTTACCTTGTTTAGTCTTGTTGCTTAACCAACTCTATTTAGTGGGATAATTGAGACACAAAGACAAGATGAGGAGATGGAGACTATTCACATCCGAATTTCGAGTGGTGAAGTTGTAGAAGGTTCGAACTTACATTCGAATAGGAGTTTGTGGTTCAAAGGGAAGATGAATGTGCCTATCCTGTATAAGGAGGGTATTTTTTGGGAATTTCATTATTCTCTGCTTGTGGTACATCCCGACGGGACAAAAATGTATCACAACTTGAGATGCCAATATTAGTAGAGGGGAATGAAAAAGGATGTGACTCAATTTGTGGCTAAGTGTCTTACTTGCCAACAAGTTAAGGCTGAACATCAAAGATTGACTGGTTTGTTACAACCATTGCTAGTAGTGGAGTAGAAATGAAAGCATATCACTATGAATTTCGTGATGGGGCTTCCGAGGTCCTAAAATATTTGACGCACTACGGAGTTGATTCCGAGTCAATCGAAGTTATGAAAATTAAAAATGAAATTCGAAAAAGTTTTAGGAGAGACTAGTGACATTTTTGTAAATATGAGAATTAGGTCTATAAATAGAAATAAGAGAATACAAAATATCATTCTCTCATTCTAGCATCAGCCGTGAGGAGCAATATAGATATATACATATATCTCTACATCTTCTTTTTCCCTTCTCCATTAAATTTGAGAGACATGGGTCCACAATTGGAAGACGCTAAAAAAGCAGAAGTTGGTCTATACATTAAGGGTTCGAGTTTGATCCACCCGAAATTGAATTCAGAGAAAATTAATTTTTTGTAAGGAATTGAGGAAATCATTTGGAAGCTCTTCCAAATTGAGGTAGGGATGCTTAACCCACGAAACTCATGATTTTTGTGAGTATATTGGTTGTCTATGGAAATCAATTGATTATGTGGGTATAATTAGATGTCTTTCATGGTTAAAGTATGCTATATTATACTATTTAGTGAATTATCAATGTTAAATGATGCTCAATGTTATATGAGCATGTTGATATTGAATTGTAAACATTTATACGTATTTATGTATAATTGTGAAGGTGACACTTATGTGTTTGATGAAATATCTTGAAAGCATGTTTAGTTGTAATACATGTTAATTGTCAATATGATTGATATAAAATATGGAGAATGTGTAACATGTTTAATATGAATACATGTGATTTTATTTAAAAAATTGTGCAAGCATGATTATTAAATGTTATGTTGCTTCAAATTGCTTATGTATAGTTATCATGAGCATGAATAATCTATCTTCATTTGTGGGCAAGCATGTAGTGAGGGTGGTGAGCTCAATTAGGCAGTTAGTCCTTTTGACGAGTGGTGAGGTAATCTGATAAAGAGAACCCTCGTGGGACAATCTGGTAAAGGAACCCAATGGAGTGATCCAATAAAGGAGCTCTGGTTAGAATGGAGGAGGATACTCTCTAAAACGGAGTCCTATGATGAGGTAAACCAGTCAAGGAGTCTCGCTTAGGTGGTATTGGATGATCCTGGGTAATAGAGTCCAATGGATGTGTGAAAAGTTTGAGGGAGCTGTACATTCATCACATATTTCTTATGATATGTTATGGTATATGGATATTTGCTTAACATGATTTAATATAAATGTACGTTTATTTGGTATTCACGAAACTTGTGAAATTGTATTTTAGATATTCCTACTGAGCATGTGGTTGCTCATCCTATGGGTATTAACTCTTTTCAGGAAATGAAAAGTAGGTGGTGGAGTCTCCCCAATAGTAAAGTTGGAGTGGAGCGAATTTCAGATTCATTTGAAAACCTTATCTTATTTTATTTGAATGTATGTCTAGATTGTGGACTATATGCATGTGACGAACATGTAGAAACTATTTATGTTTCGAGAACATGTAGTGTTTATGCTTTATGGTTGTATGTATTTAAATACGATTTTAAGTGTGTTGTTTATGTCTTATGATTTCATGCATTCTAAGTATGGTATTGAGCATGGTAGAATGCTAGATGATGCAAATGAGTATTTACAAGTCCTTTAAATGACCAAGTTTGCATGTGTATAAATGTTGGCATGATTGAGTTGAGAGAAAACACCAAATGAACCATGTGTGTATGTTGAATGCACAACAAGTTGCAGGATTATGATGTATCTTAATGGACATTACGATGCATTGCCATACTATGATATATCGAAATGTGTATTACGATGTATTGTAAAATTGAGGAAAATAAGAGGTCAAAAATAGCGGGTTTCAGAACTTGTTTCACAACATAGGCTATGCATCGCAGCATCTCAATGCATTATAACCCAATTTACGATGTATCGTAAATTTCGATGCATTGTAACCCATGTTACGATGTATCGAAATGGTTAAAAGCTAAGTGAGCTGAGTTGATCTGTAATGAATGAATGGGCGTACGTGGTATACATGAGGGGTCCTAAGGTGAGAATAATCATTGTATTTGATAGTACTGATGTATAAATAATGCTTCCACTGATTTATAAAATGATAACTTAACTTATTGATTATTGTGATGTATCCGTTGAGGGATAAATGTATTGATAAATGTAAAGGCTTCCACAACAAGTCTAGACCTGACACTCGGGGTGTGACAACTTGGTATTGATGATGATATTAGATGGTGATTGATGGTAATTTGTTATGATTGCTTGGGTCGTGGGACAACGATTGGGCGATCATGACACCTCATTACCGGGAATTCGGGCTTAGACCGAGAGAGTCCCGACGGTTCGAATTTTGGGGTGTGACAGTGGTGGAACGCTAGTGGAGTTTTATGTGATAAATGAATGCCAAATAAACTAAAAGGGAAAATATATAGGACAATGATTAGACTGACTATGCTACATAGGGCAGAATGTTGAGCTCTAAAAAATAAATACGAACAACACATGCATGTGGCAGAAATATGGATGTTAAGATGAATATTAGGAGTAAATAGAAAATATAAGATTAATTATCAATGAATTGGGGAGAGATTAGGTGTGGCGCCTATTAGTGAGAAAATAAGAGAGAGTTGACTTAGATGGTATTAACACATTCAACATCGACTTATAGATGCTCTCGTGAGAAGAGGAAGATTGGTTTGCATAAAGGGTAAGAGACAAAGAGGTTGACTAAAACTGACATGGAATGAAGTGATGAGAAATGATTGCAAAAAATTAAATCTAGTATAAGATATGACCTATAATAGAAAAGAGTGGAAAAAGAGAATAAAGACTTAGAGATTATCCCAAGCCTTTCGCCGTAAACAACGGCACTCAGTTCAGTATAGGCACTATAAGAGGGAACTCCTTAAAGAGAGACCTCGGGAATCAAGAGTTTATAAAGAGAAGCCATGAGAAGGAACTTGAGATCCATAATCAAACCTAGTATCATGAATATCCTTAGACCATTCTATACTCATCTTCCTATTTTATTACTGGCTACTATAGTTTTGTTTTTTTATCTTATTTGTCTAAAAATGGGTTTTCTTTACTATTTCTTTTCCATACTTTCAAAAGGGGGCTCCTTTTTGGGGGCGGGGGGGGGGGGCACCCTATCTTTATTTTTCACCCAACTGGGCTGCTCCGGGGGGCTGACCTTTACGATTCTTTTTGTTGTTAGGGCCCTCCTAACGCCCTTTCTCGAGAATATGGTGTTACCTGCGGGGGCAGATTCGGGAGCGTCTACCTCATTTCCCAAACTCGAGTGGGAAGTGGCTCTCGATCTCCCAGCCAATCAGGAGGCGCCTGAACCCCTTCGTACCTATGTAGAAGGGGGTTGAGAATCCTGTTTAATATAGGAAAGAAGCGCACCCTTCCCAACAGCACCTTTACAATTACATCAAACAGTTAGCGCTGGATAAGGCTTCGGTTGGATTTTGTAAAGCTCTGCTAGGGAGAGTGGAGTCGCTTCAGCTGCAACAGTACAATAAGGGAGAGCATATTCCTATTCCATTCAAAACAAAAGATGATCGAGATCGGTTGTACTCAATTATGTGGGAATATGCTCCTAAGTCAGAGTCGTAGATCAGAGTGGCTGGCGCTTTGATTGCTTTTTATTCGCCCTTTTTCGTTTGTGCATCTTTCTTTCTCCCATGCTTTCCGTTGGTCAACAACCAACAAAAGTTCTCTATAGTATAGTTCTTCACTATTCGTACAGGAAGGAGTCTATTTCTGTCTGGAGGGAATCATTTTTTCTTAATCAAGAATGCCTCAACTGGATAAATTCACTTATTTCACACAATTCTTCTGGTCATGCCTTTTCCTCTTTACTTTCTATATTCCCATATGCAATGATGGAGATGGAGTACTTGGGATCAGCAGAATTCTTAAACTACGGAACCAACTGGTTCCACATCGGGGGAACAACATCCGGAGCAACGACCCCAACAGTTTGGAAGATATCTTGAGAAAAGGTTTTAGCACCGGTGTATCTTATATGTACTCCAGTTTATTCGAAGTATCCCAATGGTGTAACACCGTCGACTTATTGGGGAAAAGGAGGAAAATCACTTTGATCTCTTGTTTCGGAGAAATAAGTGGCTCACGAGGAATGGAAAGAAACATATTATATTTGATCTCGAAGTCCTCATATAGCACTTCTTCCAATCCTGGATGGGGGATCACTTGTAGGAATGAAATAATGCTAATCCACGTTCCACACGGCCAAGGAAGCATCATTTTTTAATCTCATTATGACTTGGTCGTTCGGAAGAGATTCTTTCTCGATCAGAATAGTGGAATGGAAGGCACTACAAGAAAGATATACTCCTTTTCAAATCGCCCCGCGAAGACGAACGTTCAGAAAGGTTCTCGAGATTCTCCATTTCTCTTTTTAGTGGGGAGGAATAGTGCGGGAAGGGAGCGAGACCAAGCCGATGATGTGTGATCATTTTATTATAGGCTCACTGTTTATAACGATTATATATATTATAGTTATAAGCTATAGTCTTATTATCTTTTATAGATTCAGTAATCACGTCCTAAATGAAAGTGTGCCTATTTGGAAACGGTATTATAGATCATTTTATGAAAACGGTGTTATAGTACGCTCCTTTTATGAAGGAATTGTTGAAAATATTTTAATAAAAATATTATTAAGTTATATTGATAATGTTTTAAGGTAAATATTATTATACTAATTAAATTATATTTATTGTGAATATTTTATTACACTTAATTTCTCTATTTATATTGCTACAACGGTTACAAACTCATATACTATAAGAAGGCTATATCTCTATTATTTCATTACTCGAAGATAAGTTAAGATTCTAATTCTAAAGAATAGCTTTCATCCCTTTTTCTATACTATTTTTCTCTCTATTTTTTCTATACATGTGTATGTATATTATACATTATGAGTTAACGGGCAACGAGACACAAATAGACTTGGACCTAGTCTTCCTCTGGTCGTGCACATAGAGGAGATGCTGCTGTGAGCTGATTGAGTTGTATCTTAGAGCTGACTAGTACCGTTTGTACTTGAACAAAGAGGAATATCAGTTTTAACCGAATGTGTTTACACATGCCTCCCCATCAGGCCAACGATTTTTTAACTCTATTTTAATCTATTGTTATTTTTAATTATGTATTTTATCTCATATGTTTTATTTGTTGCTACTTACATTTTTATTATTAATATTATTCATGTTGTAATATTTGTCTTAGAGATGTATTTTTTCTCAATTGTAAACTTTATATGTTTTGTATTGTGTAAATCATGACTTGTATATTATGTGTTGATTATATTGTTTAGTGTATTTTGTATTAATAAAAATTTTCCTAACATGAATGACTGATCCACTAAAAGAATTTCAAACTTGAAGTTACTATTGCAAGAAAAAAGTTAAGTGTCTTGTTTGCTTAAAAGAAAAAAGCTTGTTTAAGCCCTTGACTCGGCCCATTCTAAGCCCATAACACGCCTTCCCAGATCCCAAGGGTCGGGCTTGGGATTCTCAAATTACCTTTTAGCCCATTGAAAAGTCAAAGTTTGCGGGTCGGGCCTAGGTTCCCAAAAGCCAGCCTGGCCCAACCCGTCATGCACCCTTAATGAAATTTTAGAAGCCTAGGTGAAAAAGTTCACTTAACAATAAAGAAAGAAGAGTTTGTGAAGCTCATTTGTATACAATTTGCTTTCCACTCATGATGGAAAGCTAATAGTGTATTTGGGAATCCTCGACAATTGCTTTTGAGGTGTGGATGTAGGCGAAGGGGGGGGTCAGACCATGTAACATGATCATGTTCTAAGTGTTTGCATCTCTTTTTTCTTTGCCTCTTTATATTTATGCATTGTCAAGGTCATATTTACACTTCATCCTTACATAAATACTTTAATTGGATGAAATTTAATTGTTTGCCAAAGACTCCTATTCATCCCTTTTAGGACCTGTAATATCTCGCTCCACCTGATGGTATGATATTGTCCGCTTTGGGCCTAAGCTCGCACGATTTTGCTCTTGAATTTTACTCCAAAATGCCTCATACCATTTGGAGAGAACACACTACATATAAGCACATCCCTTTCTCCACACCCAGGTGATACGGGATTGAGCACCATGTAATCTGCCAGTGTGGTAGCTCCCTCAGTGTCTTTCGCACCCACCCATATCACACCCTCCCACAAGGGTCACCACAATCCACCCCCTAGGAGGCCCTACGTCCTCGTCGGCACACTTCCAGCTGGGTTTGGCTTTGATACCATCTGTAATAGCCCACTCCACCTGATAGTATAATATTATCCGTTTTGAGTCTAAGCCTGCACGGTTTTGCTCTTGGATTTTACCTCAAAAGGCCTCATACCATTTGGAGAGAACATACTACATATAAGTACATCCCCTTCTCCACACCCAGGCGATGTGGGATTGAGCACCCAGTGTGGTAGCTCACCTAGTGTCTCTCGCATCTACCCATATCACACCTGCCCACAACACGTGTGTTGCATGGATAACACTTGAGCTAGGATCCTCTGCATTACAACACGTGTGTTGTACTATATTGAACGAATGTGATTGCTTCACACACTACTTGCATTGGACGTTTGTGATTATTTGTGTGAAACAATTAGAGCTATCCATTGTAGTACAATATGCGTGATGTATTGCTGTAGAGACATTGATTTGGGTTTGGGGTTTGGATCTTCTTATACTGTAGAGGATCGAGGCTCTTGGGTTCGTATTGGCATAAAATTGATATTGGTGTAACATAATAAAACTGATTATTGTAATTGAGAAATTATTTCAAAAATGCACCATTACACTGTTTTTTGCAAGATAATTCAATAAAAATGAGTTTTAAGTGTATTTTAAAAGTTTTTATTGGATTTGAAGACCATTTATTTTTAGTAGTGATTTATTTTTAAATTCTAAATCATTTTCCTCGTTAAAAAGACTTACTAATTATATTTTTTACTAAATTAATGAATAATAATATATTTAAGCATGAAATAAATGAAAATTCATGTCGTATATAACATGTGAGAAGAGAGAAAAAAAAAACTAGAAAATATAAATCATAACATATATATATATATATATATATAATATGATCATATTAGTTAATTATATATCATTTTTTGTTTATTTTTTATTAATATAATGTGTATGTCTTTAATCCTCGTTTAAAGTACATGCGAGATGGGTCCATGGCTTAATAAGTATAAAACTATTGATCCATCTTATCATGTCAAGAGTATTGAATCTATTTATGGAGTATAGTTGGACATAACAAGTATAAAACTATAAATATTGGAGTATACTTAGACATAACAAGTATAAATTTATAAAAATCTTTTAAATATAATTTATGTTTTCATCCTGATAGTTCCAACTTAACTCTTATCATTGCGTCAAATAATAGCATGTGATCTAAAAGTATCCCAAAAATAACTGACAGTTAAATGTGAATTGCATGATTTTGATTCTTTGATTCTCTCACGTGTTTATTATGAGAAGTAAGTTTGACAATTAGCAGTTGTGCATGTAAAACACATGAAAAAATATATACATGCTACGAACAAGCTGAACTTTCGATTAATTGAGTTTGAGTCAAGCTTATAAAAAAAAATATCAAGTTACAAGCACAACAAGCTAAGTTATGAGTTTTTCGGACATGACACTTTTATTAAAACGGTTTTAAAACAAGTTTAAGCTTTGTTCGTTTGTTTAATTTGCAAATCCAAGTTATTCATGAGCAGTTTGATTCATTTGTAGCCTTAGTAGTAATTTAATTGATTGGAAAAAGTAATTTAGGTTTTTTTTTTGAAAGTTTAGAAGAAAAAAAAAAATTCACACAAAGGAGATCCTTTAAGATTTTTTAACCTTGACAAGAATTCACACACCCACTTTTGCTCATAGAGGGATTTTAAACTTTGACCTTCTATTTTGAAAAGTGAGAAAGTTAAATCAAGGTTCAGTCTTCTTTCCATATTTATGTTTCTCATACTAATCATATCACGATGGAATCAAATTAATTATTAATAGTGATTAATACCACATATCTATCAATTTAATTATGGAAACTAATATTAGCAGTCTATATTTAATCTCAAGACACCTCACCTTTAAATTTAACAGCTAAAATGTCTATTTTGCCTTTCTTTTTGTAATGTCTTTTCAAATAATGCTTCATTTGTTTAGATAGAAATAATAACAAAAGGAAAAAGAAATGAATTTTTTTTTTAACATTTTACGAGTTTACATAGCAAGATAAGAAAATTTTGCACCTAAGTTCACATTACTTTCACCACCACCTAATTTTCTCATAAATTGGAAAATTTTTGCTTTCTTCATAAAGTAATGTGAACTTACTATTATGCTTCCATTTTTATCTCTCTAAAGTAAAAGGGTTTTTATGCATATATTTTTAAAATAATAGTATAATAGTCTATATCTCTCTCAATGTCCTTAAAAACTTATTTATTTAGATTCTTATATTGCTTTTAAGTGAACCATTATATATATATATATATATATATATATATATATATATTTATATATTTTTAACTTTCATCCTATCCAAACCATGAAATGGTAGTTCTCACAACTTTCTTGAATTTTTTTCATACTAATCAAATGCAAGCTAAAAAATTAATTTTCCTTTCTTTCACTTCAATTTTTCACTTTCCGTTTGTTAGAAAATAAAGAAAGGTAATTGTATATGATGAATTGATATATAAATTGATATTGTGAACAATACATAAAGACTTATTTATAGGCACATAATATTGGGAGAAAAAAAATCTTAGTCGTAGATGGTTTAGGAAAGGGTATAAGAAATCCTAGGCAATTTAGGATAAAACTAAAATAGTAAGTAATGAACATAAATATATTATCTAACACCAGTATTAATTTTCATCTAACCAAACAATCCTATTGGCTTCATTTATCTAGGAGATGAGGGATAAATTTGTCATTTTAATTATTAAAATTAAAAATTAGAGTGCCTGAAGTCAAATGTGGAGTGCTAATACCAGCTCCCTTTAATTATTAATAGTGATGAATTTCACATATAATAATTAGACAAAAAAAAGCACATCAGAATACTTGCCAAAAGTAAATTTACATTTTAGGAAAATGATATAATTAATCACATCCATTTAGCAGACTAATGTGAAAAACTCTAATATAGAAAGAGAGATCACTTTCTATGTAGATGTAAATATGTGATATAGAAAGAGAACTGTAAAATATGCAAAGATGAGATATAGGAAGAGAGATCCAATTTCTATATATATGTGATATAGAAAGAGAACTGTAAAATTTACAAACGTGGCAATTAATGCATAAAATCGCTATATTTCGATATTTTTTTAGTCGGACTAAATAGCAGCACTCTTATGTTGCGTTTGATATGCAACAATGGAATTGAATGAAATGCTAATATTATCTTTTTGAATTCATTTCTTTGTTTGATAAGAAAAAACTAAAGTGGAAATGACTATTCTGTGTCATTCCTTTGGAATGAAAAAGAATGAAAATTTATTACACTACTCAACATATGAAATGGTCATTCCATCTCCAATAAACATTAAAAAATAAAATCTAGTTACCAAAAATAATATAATCATTATTCTATTTTTGTATCATTTCATGTTTGAAACCAAACAATAAAATGTGAATAACCATTCCATTCCATTCACATTCCCATTCCATTCTCACTTTAATGGAATGTTCATTCCATTCTATTGTTGCTTACCAAATGCAACATTACATATTATTGCTCTTTTTTCATTCAAGCATTCCCCGTCCCATCCAACTCACAACTTCTTCCCTATGGCTACACAAGGCTTTTGAAATTTTAAATTTTAATATAACTAATTTTTTTCCCTACAAATTACTATTATTTTAAGTTGTTCTAAAAAATTGTTTCAACCAAACAATAAGAACTTGTTTCAATTGTATATCATAAGGAATTCAAATTCAAATACAATATTTGAAAGTACCGCTTTTGGAACTTCAATATTCACGAGTTTATTAGCTAAATGGCAATTTGCACATACAAGATGTCCCGTTGTTTCTCATGAATTTTCATAACCCTATTGTGCAAAAATGAAATATGCACTTGAAATGAATGCCCGGATTATAAATTATGATATATATCTTTAACACTAAAAATGTATCATGGTAAAGAATTGATAACATTTCTAAAATATCTGTACTTTACGTGAAATTAAGACAAAGATAATGTTAATGATGAACTAATTATTAAAGTCAGTTATCACTTTGATCCAACAAATGCTGGAAGATACCATAACATTATAGGTACAAGAAAAAAAAGTAAAGAATTCAGGATTCACACATCCCTACATTTTATATGCTCATAATGTTTCGTTTTTTTTGTTTTTGTTTTTGTTTTTCACGTCACAAATAAACATGACAAGAACAATGTTAATTATTGACCTCTTTATTATGACGAGGTTGAATTTTAGTTTTGTTTTGCAGCTATTCAAAATTTTTTTTTAAATGATGATGTCAAGAAAAAATGTGTCTAGTGGAACATTTTCAAAAAATATTTTTGAAAAAAATATAAAAAATTTCCTCTTTCTAGGGCAATATTAAAGAATGTTTTTTGAGTATTCCAAAACTCGAGTCTACTAAAAAATTGAAATGATCCAAAAAAATCACAGGTTTTCAAAACTTTATCATCTTTATTAAGAAAAAAAAAGTGCAAGAAATTGGAGACTCAAACGAAATAAATAAAAGAAAAAACAAAAAGGATAACATGTCAGTAACAATGTTTGGCTAAAACAAAAATGTATTGGGAAGGAGATGATAGAGGACAATTAGCTTGTCACAAAATGAAACAATATGCCACATATAAAAATAACAATAGGAGATGGCATCTTTAAAGACAGACCAATCAGAAAAGAGTAGAATTTGTATTATGCTCGAAACTGAGTAGAAATTTGTACTTCGTTTCGAGACCAATGGTTCTGATCAATTATAATTTAAAACGTAAGCAAATGTGTTAACTTTGTTTCAAATTTTCAACTTTTTACTTACGTGTCAAATTATAATTGGTCCGAAACTAATGTTCCAGAATCATGTAATAATTTTTCGAAAACCGAGTTGCTTTAAAGAAAATAAAAATACATTGTAATACCACTTCACATTTGCAAATATGATATTGTGAACAATTTGTAGTCTAAGAAAGAAAAGAATAAGAAAAACCTCGATTCATACATTGCTTCATAAATATTAGATAATGATAGAGAAAATGTTTTGAACAGTAACAACTGTTCCATCTCATTCTAGAAGATGAATTACACATGAGACCAAGAGTAAACTCATTTCATTTAACATGTGAGATTGGATAGTATCATTGTTCGGTCCACATATTTGCGACTTTAGTTTTGTTCCCACCGAAGAGTTTATCCTTAATTACGCATCACTGTTTAAAATTATTGATTTTTGTTTTTGAAAATTTAAAACTGGATGTGTATGAGGGTGAAGTGAAGATGTCAATTTGAATTTGAAAAAAAATTGAATACTCTGAACTCCCACTCAATGGACTTTTCTTTTTAAAAAGACAAAACTTGTGACTGATGACACTTCTAATGGACTTCTCTTTTTGTCAATGTTAAAAAAAATAAAATAATTATACGACGAATAACCAAACATTTAACAAGACACAAAACTTGTGAACACCAGCATGTGTCAGTAGTGGGTCCCACAAACTATGTGTCTTTTTTTTTTGAATAATTATCAATTATACCCCATGCAATATTCTGACAAGATCCCATATGGTTTTAATATTTTCGACTACACTAATGTCAGAAATGACCGTCAAGTTTACTAATATTTTGTGTGTGATGATTTTACGATTTTACCCATGATTATTAATGAGGTCAAAGATGTCATTTAATGGATGGAACAAAAATGACAATTTCTACACTTTTCTACTACCGATTTCAACAGATATTAACAAATTTTGTCTGTTGACGTTGCACTAACGAAGGAGGAAAATTCGTTAACCCAAAATTCAGTGAGTGTAATCATAAATAATAAAACTTGAGAAGGTCTAGTTAAAATATTGTCTTACCTAAAGCAGTGTAAGTTTTATAATTATTATTTTTTTTCCGAGAGTCTCCAGAGCAGTTGTGGCAAAATCATCCCCGAGATACCATGGTATCCATAAATTCCTGCAAATCTAAGTTACATAATCATTCTATATCAACCCTATCAAGATTTGTGGAGCTTGGATTTTCTTTTGCGTTGCCATATAATTTGTTTTGGCTGTTTCAAAATGTAAAAGTTCCAATTTACAAGTTTAACCTCTTTCCGCCTGTGCCTATTATTGGGGTAGATAATGACTGCCATCTACGACATATTACATATTATGATTGTGACTGAATGTTCCTTTTTGTTGGGAGGCATAGATTGAAGAGTGGGATGAAAGACAATCTTTGTAGTTCGATTGAGTGAAAGGAAAGAAAAATACTTTACATTCCATTGTTTGGTAAGAGAGAATGTGTTTGAATATCAGTCTTGTCTACTTAGTTGAGAAATTATACACTGACACAGTGATGCAATGTCACTTGACTGACGTGGTATCACCATCTAATACGTGAAAGCCAAGTATTAGAAGAATATGACCGACTTGTATCACAACTCAATAAATACAAGCCATGTTCAACCATGTGAATACGTTCATGTCCGCCATGTTTCTTTAGGCTTACATGTTGTATTGGATGGTGATACCACTTTAGTCATGTAATGTGACATCACTGTTGCAACGTATAATTTACCACGTTTGTTGAGAATGGGAATGCCAAGTTATTGGGCAAGTTCAAAATGCACAAAAGACATTATGAAGTAAACAAAAAAATGTGTGAACATCTATACAAGTATAAATATATACATGCACTTTATAACTGTCTAAATCTAAAACTTGGAAGATGCTACACTTTGGCGGAAGCTTTCATCATCTATTTCTGGATAGGCAACCTTGACAGACATGATCTACGAATGCAGTCCAAAAGATGGAGCAGCACCGCCGCCACCACCACCATGAGATCAATTATATTTTTGAAAGCGTTGACTTCTGTAACATGCTAAACTACAATATGAATTCAAGTCTACATAAAAAAAAAGTAAAAAATGAAAATAAATACGTTATAGTGAGTCAATGAAATGTGCCGTCTCAAGGGAAGCCATCTGCAGGCTGTAGCTTAACTTAACCAATATAAAACTGCCACAGGTGGTGCTACTCTGACAGAAAGATCTTACCAATAGACAGTTTTCAGAGTCACCGTCCTCCTTCAAAACTGATACATCTGTTTCTGCGAACCCTAATGATCAGAATAGCATTTCCAATCTACCACAACAAAGGAAGGGCAAGAGAGAGAGAGAGGAAATAAATCTTTCAATAATACCCCATATGAAAAGAACATGATGCAATTGAAAAGATCACAATGATCACTATGGATCTTTGGATGAAAAAATTGCCATTCACTACAAGAGGTGTTCCATCTATACAAAGTTCTTTTTTATTTTCTTCTTCTTCTTTTATTTTGGCCGGAGAGGGGTGGGTGGGTTAATCTCACTATTACGAAAGGCAAAGAGAAGCTGAAATACAGCCTAGATAATGCACAACATTTCTGATCTAACCTTACAAGAATGTAATGTACATGAATCTAGTGACGTCTGGATCCCATAACAGCAAACCTCAACATTGTTGAGAAAAGTGAATTTGAATGGTGGAATTTCTCCCATCTTTATCCCAACTTTTATGGGAGAAAAAGCACCTGCGAACATGATCTGGATGGTATACACTGCCATTTGAAGAAGTTTCAAGTATGTTTTGTCTTTCTGAAGTGCTGCTGATGGAGCTGTTTGTATCTTTTAACTGTCTTCATACACAAAGCATGTCAAAGATGATGCCATTGAGGGTCTAAATAACATCTCCACAGATGTGATGGGCATGAATTAATATTCTGCATTTTAAGCAGACTCCATGTAAGAAAAAGAAAAATAGAGAACGGTGAGAAAATTCAAGGCATTTACTGAAAGCATCATAAAGTGAACTGCATTTTGCATTATGCCATAGCATGTATGCTTCATTCAAGAATAAAGAACAAATACAGACAGAGAAATAACAGGGCTAAAACTTGGATTCTATAATATATAAGATATCATTATTGCCAATGCGAAGTAATTTACTATTTAAGAAAAACAGTAATGAGGAGGGAAAGCTTAGTTGAGTTTGACTATGCTTCTAGGATGATTGATATCCAGATTAGCTGAAGTGTCCCGAAGGACAAAGGAATAATGGTTTCTATCAGCTATAACATATCTGTTCGCAAGTTGACCAGTTCACGATACAATTGCTTGCACACACAGCAGGAAACATATGCTTCCTGGCAGGAGTGCTAAGTAGCATCACTGAGGTTGCAATGAGGTCAAAACATTTCTGGATTTGATTATTACTATTTCTTTAAATACACCCCAATTAGGCCATAAAAATCATATTAACAATCAGTTGGAGAAGGAATCATTCACCGACATTACTGGGCTTGTAATGACAAGGGTCGTGATAAGTGTAGATTGGAGGTTACTCAAGACTCAACATAGGTGATTCTCATGTAAGTCTTTTTATATTGGATCATAGGTGTCGGGACCATCTCCTTGTGGTTTTTCCCGTTGCAATTTCCGTATAAATTTGTGCGTCTCTTTACTTAATTGCTTGATGCTGATTGTGCATAATGAACGCTCATCTAAATGAAAAATAAAAATTGCTAATTTATTGAAGTTTAAAGTAAATTCGAAAGAAAGGATATTTACTCACCACCCTCTATGTTTGTAATCACACATGTTGAATAAACAATGTTTTTCCACATGAACAGCTAATTTTAAACATGTCAGATGACAACTCAGATCTCGAAGGAAGTTTGGAAAATGATCGATTAGGCAAGTTCTAAGTTGAGAGGAACCGGGAAAGAGGTGTTAAGAAAAAGGATCTAATAATGATGGTAGAACCTCCACATGAAAGAGGATTGTTTAGTCAAGGAATATTCTCACTCTTTGTTAAAGAGAGCCTCTATTGTACATTATATTAAAAGATATCAATTTTATGTTAACATCGTAAAACGAACTAATCCAAAACTGAAGGACATATTACAAGAAAAGTTCTATAGAATAGTATTAGACCAGCTATATTGTATGGAGCAAAGTGATGGGTGTTGAAAAAGACACAAGAACAACGCATCTATGTTGCGGAAATGAGGATGCTACATTGGATGATATGAATAACTAGAAAAGATAAGATTAATAATGTAGGGGGAACGTTGAGTATAGCGCTTACAAATGATAAAATTAAAGAAAATAGACTTAGGAGGTATGGCCACATTCATCGTAGACCTCATGATGCTCTTGTTAGAAGAGAAAGAGTTGTTTGCTTAGAAGGTAAGCGACAAAGAGGCCGACCAAAACTTACATGGGATAAAGAATTAAAAACGATTTAAAAAAGTTAAATCTAAGAGAAGATATGGTATACAATAGGAAGGAATGGAAAAAGAGAATTCATGTGGCTGACCCCATCTATATGAGATAAAGGCAAGGATGATGATGATGATTAGACATGTGCAAAGAAGACCTTTAAGTGTGACAGGATGAGTGATATAGTCCACATTGAAGGTAATAATACTAGGGCAAGAGGAAGACCGAAGTTGACGTGGGTAGAGTTAGTAAGGAAGGATATGATAGCATGTGGTTTGACCGATGTTATGACTTTTTGGGGAAGAGGAAGACCGAAGTTGACGTGGGTAGAGTTAGTAAGGAAGGATATGATATCATGTGGTTTGACCGATGTTATGACTTACATAGAGTGGAATGTAAACGTAGGATTCATGTAGCCGACCTAAGTAGATGGGAAAAAGCTTGGTTGTTGTTGTTGTAGGATTAGTTTGAAGTGTTTACAATTTTTGTAACAAAACCCGAAATCTTGTATTTTTATTTTTAACTTCTGATTGAAATTTCAAAAGTTAGTTTAGTTACTTGTTTGTGGTGGTACCTATGTCCAAAAGCAGAATCAGAATTTGAAGATACAACAAAGGGCAAAAAGGTAAATCACCTCTTGAATAACTTACTCACCAAGTAGGGTTTCATGATCATGCATTTCGAAGTTAGGGCACAATGCATACATGTTTTGATTCATGGAAAAAATGTTCTGAATGCATGAAATTGCTTTTGGAATAAATACATTTAAACAAGATTTTTTTCATAAAAAAAAAGGTAAGCCTTGATCGAAGATTTTCCGAAAAATTATATTCAAGTCCATAATGCTACAATCAAAGTCTTGATCGATCGATGCAGTGCTAGTAGAGGTTGATTGATCAAACTGTCCACAAACAGTTTTTGGGAACTTATCTAAAACAGAATCCTAGAAGGTTTAGGTTTCCTTTTCTTATTACAACTTAGTAACCCTAAGTCCTTTGGACTCAAAAGTACTATATAAAGACCTCTAGGCTCTCGTAAAAACCAACTCTAAACACACATTATTGAGAGATCATATATATTTAGAGAATATATTTCTGTTTTTATCATCTACATCTTGCACTAGATGGTGATTATCATCTTGTGGAGCTTACATTGTCTACACAACACATAACCTGAATGACTAATGGCCAAGACAGAAATCACTAGAGAAGTAGATTCATGATGGCGGATGCTGCTAATGAGTGGATAGACTGCCTAGAGATTTTTAGGAGAAAATTTGGAGTCTTCTGCGTCAGAAGGTAACTAGGGGATTCTTAGAGTACAATCTATTAACCTAGGTCAGGTTTTTCACGTAAAAATCGTGTGCTCTTGTGTGGTTGCATGATTTATTTGTTTTTTCTCTCTATATTTAGTCGATTTATATTGCCACGTTCAAATGAAAATCAGTTATTGTTAATTTATTCACCAATCTAAAACTATATTGGGTACTAGAGGTGGTAATTTGTGTTGGTGGATTATAATCGTGTCGTGTTGATGTATGAGTATTGTGCTAAACAAGTCAACCCGAATACTACCCATTTAATAATTGTGTCAGGACCCTTGACACGAACATGACCCGTTTATGGGTTGACCTGTTTAACTTAAATGGGCTATATAACCCGTTTATTAACTTAAGTATAAAATGCAAATATTTTGAAAAAATTGAGATAACAGATGACTAAATTTATGAAAAAAAGAATATTTGGGACAATACAATTACAAAAAAAGGCCAAAAACAATATTCATATTGAATTTATATTGAAATAATAGAAATGTCCATTGTAATTTGGTTAAAATAGTTACGGGTTCACCGGACATGATTACAACATGATTAATTAAACGAGTCTAATCGAGTTAAACGAGTTGAACTCCAAAATATGAACCCGACATAATTAAATAAACAGGTTGATATGATCATGACACAAACACGATTAAATTCAACCCAAACCCGCTAACTTCGTATCATGATGGTAGGTCATGTCGAATTTTGCCACCCCTAGGAATAACAGTAATGGACTCTTTTTATTCCATATATATATTTTTAACATAAATACACACTAGTCATATAAAATGCAAAGAGATATTTTACCAATTGAAGCTCTTTTTTGCAAAATCATTGGTGGAACTACATTGGGACTAAAAGGGTGAGTTCCACCTCCCAAAATTTTGAAAAACCCTAACAAATGGGTCCCCTATCAATAGTGAGTTTCAAAATACGAAACATATTTAACTTGTGGCTCCCCCAAAACAATAAATAAACCTAAATTTGGGTCTGTTAGGTCAATAGGACTTGTGTTAGGCAAATTTCATAAAACAAATCTGAATGTGTACTTTTTGTTTTAATTTCTAATTTAGTTTAGAAATTGTACAAAAGTTAGTTAGTGTTAGTTACCTCACAAAGTAGAAGATGGAATCCATAGTACATTCAAGGGATCCTGGTAATCTTCGAGTATAAAGGCAATTTGACACACTAATGCACTCACCATTTAGGGTTCATACATTGCATAATTAGGGTTTCTAAATTTCCAAGTTTCAATCTTATTTTGATTCCTTAAAATGTTTTAAACACGCATGAAATATGTTTTGGGAACTACTATATTGGAATTTTTTCAAGTATAAACCAGTAGAAGAATTTGATGGATCAAGGTATTGATCAAAGTATGTTCAAAAGTAGTTTCCAAATTTGTTTTATACTCTACAAAAAACCTAATATGTCTCTACTACTTGGCGGCCTATAAATACCTAACATTAGGGCAAACTTATATAAAAGACGAAGAACATTATATACACCATATTGAGAGCAGATTTCTTTCTGAAGTTTTGAGTGCATCACTCTTTTCTTTCACATTTATCATCTGCATTAGTTGGTGAGTGTGTTCATATGTGTGATCCATTGCTGCGTACTCAAAAGATTAGTTCAACATTACCGTTTAATCCACAACCAGATTGACGCTTGAATAACTATTGGTTGAGACCAGATTCACTAGAGAAGCAGGCTCGGGAGGACCGGACGCTGCTGACGAGCGGAAGAGCTGCCTGGAGACTTTTTGGAGGGAAAGTTTGGAGACTTCTGTGTAAAGGAGGTAACTAGGAGATTCTTGGGGTAAAGTCTGTTAAACTAGGTTGTAAACATTCTTTTTTGATGGTGGATTTGGTTTGCCTAGAATAGGTCCCGTGGCTTTTCCCTTCTTAGCATTTTTCACATAAAAATCTAGTGTCTACTGTTTTATTACTTTAAATTGCCATTGATTGCATGTTTTTTACTATAAGCTAGATTCTCGAGTGTACATTTCTGTTAATTCTGTTTTTAAATAAAAATGAGTTGAAACAGTTAATTAGTTCTACAAGACCTATGCACTCCCTCTTTAGGCCTAGATCAGTGGACCTTGCGTGACTCTTTATTAGAGCCTTAAGCCTTGGCTATCCCTTACCCCATGAGAATGTAACATATTTCACAGCATCCTAGACCGGGGCTATGATGATTTCCAGCTCCAAATCTGCAATTAATGGACTTTCATAATATGAACTGTATTGAGTTTATGAGCATAGAGCATAACAGCATTTTAACCAGATGAAATAGATGAGAAAGAAACTAAAAAGTATCTTAACCAAAACTCTTTCATATTTGTAAGAAAAAAAAATGAATAGAAATACTAACGCAAGATATTCCAAACAAGATTACTGTCAAATTCCAAACACGATTACTGTATTACCATTAAATTAAAAGCGGGCAATGATGAACATTCATGAACATAAAGCGGACAGTTCTTTAATTTAATATGAAAGTAAAGTAGGAACCAGCAAACTATTGATGAAAGCAGCATACCTCAGCTAACATTGCTGATCAGCACCAATCATAAACAATCCATTACTGCAGTTCTAAATTGTGAATCTATCCTGTCGCAGAAGCTTTAGATTTCAAGTTTCGAGGAAGGCTAGTTCTGCGAAGTTGAGGATTTTCTATAGAGTACACAAGAAGGCTTCCATCTTTGGTCCCGGCTAAGAAGCATTCTTCTGGGGTCACATTTAGTGACGTTATTATCTTTCCAAATCCATCATACCTCCTCACAATTTCAAGTGAGTTCATAGAGCGTACAACAATTTGTCCTTGGTCTCCTGCACAAACCAAGAACTCACCACAACTGCTCAGTTCAACACAATTAAGGCGACCATTGGAATCAGAAGTTGCAATGTGTTTTCCATTAATAGAATACAGGTGCAAGCCGAGATCATCATCAGAGTAAAGCACTATCCGTCCATGAAGAGATGCAACAAGCTTTGATAATGCACTGCCAGATGGATGCCGAAGAGATCTTACATATCTTCCTTTTCTCAGGGTATGGAAAACACAAGTTCCATCTTTTGACCCACTTATAACTATATCAAGCTCTACACTCACATATAAGCATGTAATTATATCATCGTGTCCACACAGAATATGGGATGGAGTTTCAGCAATGACATAGTCTTTACGAGGCATCTCTGTTGGTGTATTTCGAACTCTCTTTTCATGGGTTTTAACTCGAAAAACCTCCCACACCATGACTGTTGTGTCATAACTCCCAGTAGCAACAATGCTCCCATCAGATGTCACTGCAACAGTAATGGTATGAATCTTCAGTGAGAATGTGAAAATCCTAAAAGCACCTCAGCAGAAAATAAAGAAATGCTAAGATAATAACTTCTGCGGAAGGAAAATATGAACAGAAATGGCACTTATATTCATGAATTTTCATGGCAATTCTGCATTGCTCACAAGTTGTTCGTAGGATTTACTATAAAGTGCTTCATTCCATGCAACTTGTTCATGGGTTTTGAGCATTTAACTCCTCTCATATTTGTCCATCGTTTATTTATAGTATAAAACATACTGATTGAGTTGCAATGAAATAAATGGTTAAATAGATTACATGATATTAACTGTTATGTTGTGGCCTAAATTTTATCTCGGCCCGGGTCGCGTTGCTATCCGAAAAATGAAAATTTTATGACCCGATTTCGCTTATGGATTTTGGACCTTGATTAGGACTCTCTTATAGCCCGGTATATAAGGGCATCTAGGGTTTGGAGTGTGAGCAAGAGAGAAAACACTATAAATCGCAGAAAGAGAGTGAGAGAGCGAGAGCTAGGTTTTGGGGTTGAAACCTGTAATATCTTGATTTTTGCATAGTGAAAACTTTCGCCGGATATGGTTGTTTCATTTTCTGTCGTGTTTCATGATTGTGCTTGGTTCAGTTCGCGGCTGTTTGTCATAACATTAACAAATAGGAACTTAATATTAAAATTTTGAATATTCCCGATAGCTATTCAAATCTAATCACTTCTTTGTTTGTGCTAGATAGGGGTGGCACTTTGTGTTGGCGGGTCATATTCGTGTTGTATCGACCTAATAGTATTCTGTTATATAAGTTAACCTTTTAATAATCATGTTAGGAACTCTTGACAAGAACACAACCTGTTTATTAAACAGGTAACATGACACAACCCGTGTAACCCGTTTAATAAATGTGTCGTGAGACTCAAACAAGACACAACCAGTTTAATAACCTATTTAAATTAAATGGCCCGTTTATTAACTTAAGTATAAAATGCAAATATAATGAAAAAAATGACATAGTGGATGACTAAATTCATGAAAATGAGGATAATTGGGGCAATACAATTACAAAAATGACAAATACAATATCCATATTGGGTTTATATTGAAATAACAAACTATCCATAGTAATTGGGTTAAAACAGGTTAAGGGTTAATCGAGTTGAACTGACACGATTATGACATGATTAATTAAATGGGTCTCATCGGGACGGGTTAAGCTCCAAAATACAAACACAACACGATTAATTAAATGGGTTAAACGGGTTGACACAAAAACCATTAAGGTCAACCCAAACCTGCTAACTTTGTGTTGTGTTGGCAGGTTGTGTTGAATTTCGCCCATCCTAGTGCTAGAGTTTCATCCTCTACATAGTTAGTCCCAAGTCCAAAAAGAGGAGGGTTGCTGTGTTGTGTACTCATGTTAGCTAGTTTACCCAAAAACTTTGTATGACACCTAAAAGAACATGTATGCTGAAAATACTTGTGTAAATTCTAGGGCTTCCTCTATAAGTGAAGCGTTGCAAGCATCAAAAAATAGGTGCAACAAGAAATAGTAAAGGGCTAGCAATGCATTTCTGACACACTACATCGGTGTTCAGATGTAGTGAGAAATATGCAAGATACTTCATTAGCTTGAATATGTGTAGGTAAAAAAGTTAGTCGAAGATAACAAGCTTATCACGACACATAAACTGATGTAATTAATAAACACTAAAATTAGAAGGAAAGCAGATATATCATGTTTGCGAGAAACTATAGAGGAGAAAGCAAATGAAACTGAATATATAGTATATAAACAATATCACATCAAAAAAGTGATGCAAAAGAGGTAGAAGAGGCGTTCTTGTGAGCAAGAAACCATCCTAAGAAGACCATGCTAAGAAGTTAGTAAGTTACACTACTGAGGTGAGGAAATAGGCTAGCTTGTGGGACTTTTGTGTGTTTTGGATTGTTTATTTAAGTCTAAAATCTGGTTTTTATTTATTGTTTAATGTTTTACTTGTTGATCCAAGTCTTGTTAGGTAGGTTGTTTTGGCATTTTATTTTTACTTCAAAAATCACATGGTTTTCAATTGAGTAATGTGACCATTTAATGGCATGTTGGCCAATCTTGTTTATATATAAAATTTTTGGTTGGACAAATTAGTGGTCCTTATATTACATTTAAATAAAGGATATTTAAAATTTTATTGAACATCCCAAGAATTTCAGAAAGGAATTGTTCTAACTAATTAAAGGTAGTGTTTGAATTCGGCTTCCTTCGAAAGAAATTTCCATTTCCCTTTCTCTTGGGATCGAGACAAGGGTGTTTAAACAAAACTTCTTAGCTTGATTTAGGTTTTATTTTCCTTCACAAGTGGATTTTTTTTTCTTGCAATAGTTGGTATAGGATCAAGTTCTGGTCCAGCACAATTGCAAGGGGACTCAAGGATTACTTGAGGATTTTGCAAGGTGTCACCAAGGAGAAATCTGCCTCGCACGCCATCCATTCAATCTGATTAGAATACCACAATTGAGCAACAGATAGTCGCCAGTATAAATGATTTAAGAAGGTAAATTGAAACATTAAAACAATGTACAAAATTAGACTTCTCAAGATTGAGCTAAATCTAAGAGGCAATATTAGCAAGAGATGATATTTTACTCCTCACACGATCGCATCAACTGACATCGGTATAGCGGTCAAAATGGAAATTCTGAATTTTGTATAAACTGGAATTTGTCACCAGTTTTTGATGACTAAATAATAGGGGTAATTCAAGTTTTCTCTACATATTTATAAAGTTAAATGATTGAAGATAGTGCTGCTCATCTACTGTTTGATGAATGTCCAAAGAAAATGGATTCAATCATTCTCTATAATCCTATGATTCATGATGACTACTTTGGCACCATTAAATATTCCTTTGGTTTACAACACATTAAATCATGAAGTGTTTAATAGGTACAAGGGAGAAGTGAAATTTGATAATGTTTGGAAGAATTTCATGGCACATCAATCAATTAATACGAGATAGCAGTTGTGAAGGATAGGGCTAAAATTATTTTTCAGACACATGATAGTTGATTAAGAGAAATGAGATTTTTCTTTACTGTTCAGCGTTTTCAGCATTTACCAGGCAACTAAGTTCTAATTAGGAGTATTTTGCCATGGTACTTCGATTTTAAGAATCGTCATAGGGCTTTGGGATTAACAGTAAGCCCATATCTTTCTACTGGCGACAGTCATAAGGTTTCTTGAATTACCTACTCTTAATTATGTGTTTTAAATGGTGAAAGTAAGGTTACACTTGGTTCAAATTGTTCAAACTAATTTTAATTATCATATAAATGATTAATAGACGAGGGTGGGCCTTGGCTCAATTGATCCATTGTGACATGGAGGTCACGGGCTCGAAACGGAAACATCCTCTCTGCATGCGAAAGTAAGACAATGTATGTTTGACCCTCCACAAATCTTGCATGGCAGGGGCCTCATGGACTGTGTTAGTCTTATATAAATGATTAATAGACAACTAAGATGAGAAATCTAGATCGTTACCCAAGCCTCCAAAAACCTCTTTTCTTACTCTCTTGATGCATTTGTCCATTCTATTCCATATTATATTTGTCTCATCTTCTTAATAGATATTCCTTCTTTTATGTTATTCTTAAATAATTTTATTTTCTCCCATTTTCAATTCCATCTCCTAGATCTAAACTTTATAATCTCCATCTCTTTCTTGATTGTCCTTGTATAAAATTGTAAACTTATGTTGTGATGTTAAACTCTCCCTAAAACAACCTTAAAACCATTGTACATTAATCATCTACTCTTCTATTTAGAAAAGAATCAATCTGACTCATTTAATCCGTTTTTAAAGGTTATTAAATGTTCTCCTTTAAAAAATATTTGCTAGAGTCTTCCCAACATCATTCTATCTCCAAACCATGTCCACCATTCACCATTTCATCCTTTTAAACTGTTTCCTACATGACCATTAAAATTTCTACTTGTAAATAGTTTTTTCTTTCATTATTGAATTAATTCATCCACGCGTTTCCAAAATTGGGTTTTAAATTTAATATGTTCATCTAGTCCTACATTTTTTTTTATTGGTAAGATTTCATTAAAATGCGCTCAGGTTACCAAACAAATACTCAAAAAACCAACAACGGCTAACTATAATTTTAGGCTATCATCAAAGTCCACAAAATTCCTCACAGATTTACAATTTCTCCCATTTACCCAAAAGAATAAAGAACTCTATGATGTATTTGAGAGACCAAATAGGAATCTCCTCTCCATCAAAGGATCTCCTATTTCTCTCATGCCACAAGTCCCATCATAAACAAAGGGGAGTGGCCATCAAGCATCTTTGGCTCGACTATCCACTATACACCCTCTCCAAGCCTCGATCATGTTCACCGTGGAACTGGGATACACCCAATGCATGCCAAACATAGCCAGGAACATAGGCCAACCATCCCTCATCACCGGACAATGAAAAAGAAGGTAATTCACCGACTCCTCCGCCTTTTTGCACATGCAACACCAGTTCATCACAATCTGATGCCTCCTTCTCAGATTCTTTAAAGTGAGAATCCTCCCAAAGGCAGCTAACCAAGCAAAATAAGCCACCCTTGGGGGCTTTCGATCTCCAAATGACCTTCCAAGGGAAAGAAGGTTCTTGAATCCCCAAAAAGGCTCTGGTAGAACAATCGGACTCCAAAAACTCCTCTTGAAGAGCTCGTCCAAACTATCTCATCCATCCCCTCCCCCTCCACCACTTGACTATATAACAAAGCTAAGGACTCTGCAACCTCCTCAAGCACCCAATCATGGAACTCTCTCCGAAACTGCACATCCCAAGTCATCCTCCTGCTATCAAAATTGAGAACTGACATAGGCATCGAAAAAAGGGTCATAAAATACATTGGAGATTTGAAGGGGTGCTCTTCATAAGAGTTAGACGCCCCCTTTCAACAGAGATATTGTTTCTTCCATCCAACAAACCTTCTCTAAAAGCGCTTTACCACTGGATTCCAAATGGATGCCCTCCTTGACAAAGCTCCCAACGACAATCCCAAATAAGAGATCGAGAAAGAGCCAATCCCGCAACCAAGAATGTTAGCAAAGTCATGGATCTCCTAGACTACCCCAACTGAAATTATCTCGCTCTTCCCAATGTTGAGTTTGTCTAATCTTACTTTTAGTGCATATGCTAATATACTAGCTATTATCACCCCCCAATGCAATTTCACTTATATTATCATATCACCTTTTCTGAAAACAACCACAACATTCTTATACACTATTATTCCTACATCATTTCTTTGTGTATCTTTCCTGATGTAGTAAAATTTAATCTTGTATTTCAATTTTACTATTTTGCTTTTTTTGATATCTATGTACACATCCATTATGTCCCAATAGGGACTTTAACTCTAAACCTCCTATATGGGAGGAATGGATACCACTTGAGCTAAAGGCTTGATGGTTCTATGTTAACCTCCTTCTAATCAAATAGTATTTACCAACTCCATATCTCACCCATCAATGTTCCCAAGTTCCAAGTTCCTAATCCAAGCCTACCACTATATTGGACTAACTCTTTACCTACTGTGAAACCCTTTGACTACTTCTGATCGCATTCAAATACCAATACACGTATCTTGACAATTTTCTGAAACAGCGGAAAGCTGATGCAACATTTAAGGGGAATGCTCCAACATATGCTCGAATATTCTTCAAATTCATGTTCATATGATCCTGACAAAGATTCTTTTATACTTCCTATTAGGTCTGCAAACGAGCCGAGCGTTCGATAAACAGCTAAAGCTCAGCTCGGTTTGTGTTCGTTTATTTAATAAACGAACCGAGCACAAACAAGTTTTAGGTGTTTGATTAATAAATGAGTCAATCTCAAACATTTCCCAGCTAAGCTCGTTAGTTCGTGAACGGGTTTGTTTATGGGCTCAATTTTGAGCTCGTGAACATGAATATATATGTATATTTGTATGCATATATATAAGTGAAGCCTTGGATTTATTTTAATTTAAATTGCAATTAATTGTGTTTTAATTGTGATAAAGCATGAAGAATTGGTTTAAATATGTGTTTTGTGGAAATTTTTTTTTTCTGAAAATTTTGGGTTCGGGTGTGGGACCTAGGACGAGTCGGATAAGTTGGGAGACTTTCATGAGTCTCGAGAATTTATCTAGGGGCATATATGAATAATTGAGGGGTTTAAAAGATAAGTTGGGAGTAGGAAATGTTAATATGTAATTTGTAGAGAGTTAGTAGAAACAAAGAGCAAATTAAAAGGAAGAGAGGGACTTAGTTGCAAAGGTGGTAAATATAAATAGACTTGTATCATTTATTTCACCACAAAAATCAGATTTATCTCATCTCTCTTTCACTACAACTTCATCCCAACTCCTCTCTAGAGTTAGTAGAAACAAAGAGCAAATTTTGGTGATTTGGGGCTTTTTGAAATTTAAGCTTGGAATTGAGGTAGGAGTGTTCTCTCCACCTTTTCATCGATTCTTCAAGGATTGGTGATGGTTTTTGAGTTGTTTAGTATGTTTAGAAGTGCTAGGGAGTAGGGATTATGAGTCTTGTATATTTTCTTATGCTTATACTTATTAATTGAGTCTCTACATGATAATTATGATGATACTAATGGGCATTGACATCATATGTATGTCTTGATGAAATTGTTGAATGAAAGTATATTAGAACATGTATCAAGGTGAACTATGGCTATGAATTGGATATGAATGCCTTATATGCTAGTAATTGAGGATACATGTTATCTATCAGAATGATTTGTAGTTGTGGAGACTATGTTTTACATGTTACATGCCACATGTTTGATAAAATGCATGAGAATATTACAATGTGAATGATGCATGATAAACATGTTAGTTGTGAAATTATGTTGCTTAACGCACATGTATAGAATTGTTAGTCTCTTTATGTGTCGGAGTTTGTCCACATGCTCGTATGACATTCGGAGTTTGGCCAATCATACTGAGTTATCGTAATTTGTCCACATGCTCGTATGACATTCGGAGTTTGGCCAATCATACTTAAGTTATCGGAGTTTGCCCACATGTCTGTATGACATTCGGAGTTTGGCCAATCATACTTGAGTTTTCGGAGTTTGACTATTAATTATAAATGTTGGAATGCTTGTATGTTTCTTTATTGAATAAGTATGATGAAATGTTGATATGCATGATTTGCATTGCATACGGTAGATAGAAGCATTGAAGTATGTCACATAGTATACAAGAATGCCATGATTGCATTTCACGAGTATTGAAGGTATGCCATGTAGTACATAGGAATGCCATGATTGCATTTCATGTAGGTCGCGTTGAGTCAATGCAAAAGATGGTTTGGGTATCTCTACTGGGCATGTTGACGCTCACCCCCTTCCTCCAAACATTTTTAAAGATAAGACACCGGTGGTCGATGGAGCTTGAGGTGCTAGGATCAAAGGACTCGTTCTTTTATTACTATTATCTATGTTACGTTTTCATACACCATATTTAGGCATTTATCAAAATCTTGTAATTTGAATATAGGATAAGGGATCTATGTTTTGTATTTAAAAATGAGTATTTCAAGCCTTGAGCAAGTATGTTTTATGGAGGATGAATGTTTAAGGATTCTTTTATACTCTTTTAAATGCGAATGAATGATCTTACTATGAGAAATAATGGTTTTGGTCCATATATATGGGTTGGTTTGTACATGTGAGTCTTTGGGGGTTTGAAATGGCATAGTATTTAGTCTTTCAGCCAACCGGTACATCAAAAGTCTCGAGAGATGAAAATTGCAGACTTTGTAGGAAAATATTTCGGCTGGCTGAAAGTGCTCTTCAGCCAACCAAAAGGGGTCCATCAGCCGGCCGAAGAAATTCATTAGTCGACCGATGATGCGCCCACTTTTCAGCCGGATGATGGGGCGTCCATCAGTCGACCGAAACTGAACTGACCTGGAACTTAATTGATTTCGAACTTCAAACGATGAGGATAAATGCATAGGCCATATTGGGGCCCACTGGGATGAATAATGATGAGTGTACGCGTATATAAATTCGGGTTCGGAATGGGGAATCTGGTGACTCGGATTTTGGGGTGTGACAGTATATGTATATAATAGGCCCATCTCTTTAAATACACTTAAGGAAACCCCACTTCAACCCAACCCAACCCAACCTAACCCAATTCACACAAAAATAATATAAGCCCTTTTAAAACAGCCCAAGCCCATTGATATAAACCCTAACCTTCACTTTCTCAGCTCATATCCATCCCCAACCCTAGCCACAACGTCTATTGGAAATTTGGAAGCAACGATCTGGGCAGAGCACTACTAGCAACTTCTTTTCAACGCCAGTGACTACGACACACATGGTTACCTCTCCCTCTCGCTCCCTCTCTCTATCACTATGTCTGTCATATTTCCCGCAATATCGCACCTCTATATTTCTCCATTTGGATGCTTGAATCAAAAGTGAATATTGAAGCAATGATCAGATTCGGGTGGAGGTCCAGGAGGATAATGGAGATTTATTGTACCATGTATGAATTTATATTCACTCGTGTCTATATATATATATATGAATGTTCATATATTTACACAAAAAAGAAAATCTCTTGCTCTCGATATATATATATATATACATACATGTGAATGTTTACACAGAATCTCTTGCTCTTGAGAGTAGTCGAGCCAAGCTCAATTTTTTTCGAACATGGCCAAGCTGATGCTCTGGGCTAGCCTTTTAAATATGTATAGTCATGTCCTAGTGTTTTGATCATTCAAGGTTGTTGTGTGGATGTTAGATAGTGTCTACAAATCATAGTTTGTTTATAATTCAAGTCTCATTGGAAATTTCATGGAGCCACAAGGCAGAGCCAGGATTATTCATCATTTGGGGGGCCAAACTCGTAAAAATATAAACAAAATTTTAAAAGTAAAATAAAATAATTGTAATGATTTTTCTTTCAATGCATTTTTAATGTATAATTTTAACACCATGTCTATAACTGATATGAGAAGAAAAAAATAGAGTGAAAACTAGTTGACAACCAATAAATGAGATTGTCAAGTGTCGAGCATTATTTTTCTTCTCTCTTTAACTCATAACAAATAATATATAGATATACATATACACGTGTGTGTGTGTGTATAAATAGAGTTCTAATAATATGTTGCATCAAGGATTACAATAATAATTAACATGTTTATGTTGTATCAAGGATTACAATAATAATTAACTCATTTTTTACTATATTTGGATTTAAAAAAAAAGACAAATTCATTGGACTTTGAAGGGACCAGAAGTAATTTCTTTTGCAAACCACATTTCATAATTATAGATTAATAATCATAAAAATGATATTTTTTTTTTTAAATTGAGGGAGCCAACTTCAATTTTTTCTACAGAAAATCACCATTAATGACCATAAATAGATAGCATTAATAGATAGATACATAACCATAAAAAGGAATTTGTAAAAAATTTTGGGGAGGGGGGGGGGGGGGGGGGGGGGTTGGTCAACTTTAATTTTTCCACACAACACCATTAATGACCATATAAAGATAGTATTAGTAGAGTTCTGAGAAAAAACTGGGGGGACCATGGCCCCCCCTCCCTCCACCCCTACGGAGCCAAATCATGCTTTGTTTCATCTTGTTCCAATGTCGAGAAAGAATTACACCCAATATCAATTCAATTGTCCAGAAATTTTAGTACTCCTGTTATTAGTTGAATCAACATATCCCAGAGTAATGGAAGGTACCTGCAACACAGCTAACCACATCTTTATGCTGTCGGATGCTCTGCACCATTCTTCCATCACTCATGGATATGGCCTGAAAGCTATTTTCCCAGTTGCCACATGAAATCAAAAAATTTTCTGATGGTGTCTGCAATGTTGCAAAAAATTGTGCACCAAGTTCAATTTTTTCAGCCAATGGACTCCCAATTTTACGAGGAGAAAGGACATCAGAGCCAATCCCGAAAAATGGATCCTGCAACAATATGGGCCATCAACATCTTGACTGAAAGGGTGGATAATAAATATGGTGATCTTAATGTAGATCAATAATCGTACCTGTGATCCAGAGAAGGTAAAGTTTCCACCGGATTGCAGTTGTGTTGTCAACCACAACTTAACTGACATGGTGAGGCTCTGGTTCACAAGCACAATGTTCGAATCGAATATATTGACGTGTATGACAGCAGATGGTGAATTACTAGTGCTAGAGACGATGGAAGTCAACTTAATAGAACCAGGAGCAAAATGTAGAGGATGGGCAATTGGAATTGGTGGCCCTCTTCTAGGGTGTTTCTTACGGAAAATCTGAATTGGTGTCTGGCCAAAATTTGCAATCTGGTCTTCAATGGCAGACCTTTGCAATTCATCTTCCATGGTTTCCAGATCAACAGCACCTTCATAAGTTAAATAATAAAATATATTTGCTGCCTGTAATTCAATGTTTACAAAGAGATTAGTAAATTTTAAAAACAAAGCCAAGTGGTTCCCAAATTCTCTAGATTCAAAATCAACTTCTCAAACTTTCTAAGAATACCTCCACTGCTGGTTTTCCACGTTGCTTGTAACCAAACACCAAATCAATCCAGTGATGGAGATTTGAACTGACATATTCACTTTCAAGGGCCTCTCGATTTTTGCTTATGAATTCTTCAGGGGAGCCCTGACCAATTAATTCCAAAATAGATTTTTATTTAAAAAACTTATGCTTCATGTATATATTAAACAAAAGTGAAAATAAGCATGAATTATACATATTGGAAGGTATAGGTACATTTTGCAGTATATGTGCTAGGTGAGTGAATTTGCATGTATATGTTGTGTATTAGGACCAAGGTTTTAAGTTGCAGTCAGTTGCAGAAACGGTCACGATCCCCCAGTCATAGTTGAGGTGTGCTGATTGCGGTCGCAAATTTTTTTCAACATTACAAATGTTGATAAAGAAAACTGCTACACAACTTTTAAATATAGAATTAAAAACATGTTTTTAGTGATTTTTTTATTCTATTTTATTGTATATTTAAAGGTGTTTTGATATGAGTAATATCCTATTAATAAAATTTGAAGGCACTGTTACTAATAAAAGTTCTATAAAATCTGTAAAAAATATTGAATATATGTACTACATTTCTGATTTTCAATTCATCTTCTATATATTTTTCAAAAACAATTGATGGAGACTACAATATCTGCAGTATCAAGTATTTACTTATTTTGAATTTTTCCAGACTTCTGACTTTTGTCAATTTTAACGATTTTTAAATTCACTTAGTTATTTACCGATTTTTTTTTCTCATAAAGAGAGTAATCTAGACTAATACATGTATAATATAAAGTATATATGTATAATATACATGTATTTGTAATTCCAATTATATATATAAATACATTTTAAAATAATTAAGACATATAATTCAAATAATTAGGTTGGAAAATCATAAAAGTAGAAAATTACTTACTCCCTTTTAAAAAACATAAGGAAATATTCGAAAAATAAATAGATGAGAAGTTTATAGCAAGATCCACAAATAAGTATGTTAGATATAACACTAAACAATAGTTTTCATGTTAGATATAGAAAAAACAGAAAGAGAAACAAAAAGTTGTATTCCTACTGATCATTTGCGAGATCGGAGAGCTCTGATCGAGGATTTACTATTAAATATTGTGTTTTGTTTGTATTTTGAATTTGTAGATTGAAATTGTTTGACATGTTTGGAAGTTGTTTAAAGGTTAAGAGACTCGTTTGGAAGAGAGAAATGAGAAAAATTGGAAAAACGTAGGTCTATATAGTTCGGTGACAGCGCCAAGTCAGTCGTGAATTTTAGTCTCACCATGATCTCAGTCTTACTTAGTCATAGTTAAGGCTGAGTCTGATACACTCACTTAGCCGGCCAAGTTACAACAAATCTTAAATCATGATTAGCACAACTTATGGAAAAAAAATGTTAAATCCTTTTTAAGTTAGGCAAGCTATTTTTTCCCCTAAAAATAACTTATAACACAAATTACAAGCAAACAAACATCCAAAAATGTTTTTTTAAAGTTTTACATTAAAATAAATAACAGTGACTACTCAGTGTGGTCCTCACTAATCGAGGTTGTTACAGGCCTAACCTTTGAAATTATTTGCACAAAGTGTCTCAAGATTTAGACCCTCATTTCACACATGACAGCCTGAGTATTTTACTAGTGCACCTTAATGGCCCCCCCCAAGGTCAAACCAAATAAAATCTAAAAAAAATTATTATGGCTTATTTTATAAAAGATGAAATAAAGGAAGGAATCTAAACTTTGGAAATTTCCAGCCATTTCAGAGTGAAAAGGACTTAGCATGGGCTTAGTTTATCTACTTCTCCCAATACTACCACATATTTGGCTTCCAATTCCTCACAAAAATACATTTTCAAATAAAAAGAATTAAATGACATAATGATTAGACAAAAGCGTTGAAAAGTGTTGGATGATAAAAATATTCAAAACTAAACACCGTCTAAACTCAAAGTAGCCAATCTCACTTCTTTTAAGTATTTTGGAGGCATAAACCACAGTTCATTATGGATTTGGTCAGGAGGGACAAAAGAGAAAGACAGTCAAAAGCAACTATCAAGAGCAATCAAAAGGAAGGACAAAGAAGGAAAGCAAGTGCCTCAAGGATGACACAGGATGTGCTTGTACAGTTCATCGAAAAATATGAACATCATCTTGATTTCATGACTCCCAGTCCTCTATATTTGAAACATGCCTCTCCAGCATTATGAAATTCAGCTGAAATAAAACCGAACCCAGTAGGGTTTAACAAAACCAGGCAGGTTTACTTTTTCATGTTCAAAGAACTGAATCCTATTAACTGTAAGGTGTGGGAGTTTGAACATGTATCTTCACATACGAAAGGTGAGTGCCTAACCATCAAAGAGGTCCCCTTTTTGATAAATAATTGGTTTCTGTAATAATATACTTGCCAATGTCCAACAAGTATATGAATGCATTGAGAGATTACTTGAAATGAAAAGGCATATACATACATGTGTGTGCGCGTGTGTATATATATATATATAAATAAGCATTTTGACATCATTTCAAATGAATAACTATAAGTACACCTTTTGAGTAAGCAGTAATACATGTGCTTCATTTCTACAACAAACAAATAATAAAAGTATAAATATGTATATGAATATAAATTTTATAATACGCATCACAGTTTCCTTGTCAGACCAGGAGTTAATTTGATTTTTTTTATATACTAAAATAAAACCACCATGTGAAATAATACAATTATTTGATTTCTAATTAGGAGGAAGGATAGACTTACCCAGCCATTATGGAATTATAGCTTTACTCAACTAATATGTAATTAAATGAATCCTTCTCATCATTGACCATACATTTGTCAAATCATAGCAATTATAGCTTTACCCAACTAATATGTAATTAAAGGAATCCTTCTCATCATTGACCATACATTTGTCAAACCATAGCAATCATAGCTTTACCCAATTAATATGTAATTAAATGAATCCTTCTCATCATTGACCATACATTTGTCAAACCATAGCTACCCCCATCCCCATTGCAACCTGGAAAACTAGAAGGTCCAACTTCTCTCTGCAGTAATCAACAGTCACCACCCTCTTCCCAATTATAAGGAGGTTTCTCTACACAGGACAAGTCACTTTCATTTTTTGACTAGATGAAACAGGTATCTTCTAAATAAAAAAAATAGGTAAATGACTCCACTAGTAAAATCACAGGCAATTCACATACCTTGGCCCAAGGAGGGAGGCAAACATCACCCAAGGGTTCACCATCTTGTTTTATTCCAAAATGATAAGAATTTGAATTAACAAGAAACTCTGGCATGTAAAAGAATTCGGGAATTAATTCTTTCACATCACTTGTATTAGAAAGGCAATTCCGATATGTGCCCTCAATGCTTTGAAAAAGACGGTCTGCATGGTCAAATTTACCACCCTAACCAAAAACAATGTGTTAGCGAAGCTTTTGGATGAGTGCAGACAAAAAAATAAAACACAAAGAAGGAATAGAAAATGAAGGCAAATTAACACCCAAGAGAGCATACTGGACTTGATATCCAGTTGAATCACTATCATCTTGAATGAAATACTATTTTAAAGGAACTATATTGTTTCTAGGAAATCATAATGCCGGAATTACATCAAATTCTTATTTAGGTGATACACTGTTGATATTGATGCCTAGCAAACATGCCATTATTATATTACCTGCAGGGTTCGGTGGAGAGCTGTAAATGGCTCCAACCTAAGAAGGTAAAAAAGCACAATTCCCATGCTTGAGTAATGAGATCCATAATAGAAACTGCAATAGGACAAACAAAATTATTAAGGCATATAAGACATCTTAGTCAGAGTGCAACCTTGTGAACCTAAAAAAGCCACGAAGTATGTTGAAACAGGACTCAAACATTACCTGGGTATATCAGGATCACAGAAGTTTCGATATCTATCTTCAAAAACCTGTACAAGTGGAACAGAAGACTAAATTATAAGAATCTTATACTAGAAACTTATTTAACAAAATTAGTTGTTTTTGATAAAAAAAACAATATAGTCATATTATAGTTTGTTTCTCTTCCATGGTTGAACAACTCATCCACCTTTGTACCTGAAGCTTTATTTCAATAAAAGTTGTTTCCCATAAAAAATAGAAATTAAAAAATTCTTATAAAGAAAGAATAAACTCAACAAACAGGAAATGAAGTGAACTAACCTCAAACCGTTTCGAATCCAGTGCTCCAACTGGTTTTGAAAGATCCCTAAAGGTTGATGACTTATTGAAATCAAGAATCTCTGAGGAATAATCAGCCAGTACCCAAGGAAACACAGGATACTGTGTTAAATCATTATAAGATCTTCCAGCAAGTGTATTGAGAATCATTATATATTCAAAGTTTGTCATATCCCTTCTCTTCCAGCTCTCTCTGGCAGATTCTGCCATCTCCAGTGCCACACGCCTATCAACAAAGGAAATAACTCCAGTCTTGTCCCTGTATCCCTTTGGAAACATAGATTCATTTCTGGTGGCAACTATCAATGTTCCAGCATCTTTTGCATCCTTTTGTGACGCGAAATTCAAAAATATAGGATCAAGTGAATCAATGAAAAAAATCTCTATTGCAGTGTACCTAAGCAAATACCGAGTCCAATGGACGGCCTTTATCTATGACCATCAACAAATAAGAGAGAAATCAGAATGTAGGGAAGAAATACATCTTTAAAGGCAAAAACAAAAACAGGGTGAAAATTTACAGTTCCAATACCTTGCAAACATTCCACCTTCTATGGCGCTTAATATTTTTGGGTTGCTTTTGCAAAAGAATTTGATGAACTCCTGTGTCATCGACAGAATTCCCTTTCTCTGAATCCATATCTAACTTCTGCCTTTGAATTCCTCCCGATTGATCAGGCTTGCTTGAGTCATAATTGTTTGAAGCATTAAATTTTTTGAAAACAGATGACCCCCCTGTACCTTCCACTAAAAATTCACCAAAGAAATGCAGGACATTTTTCATTACTGCCAAACGTCCAGCTAATTTTCTCTTTGGTGTTACAAGTACACATGGGACAGCCATGAGAACCTAAAAATAAAAATCCAGACATTAGAGATACAATTACATACTTTCGAATGTTACATTTTCATTTTGTCGCATATACCTCGCTAGTTTCTTGCTCTGTTGATGTAGATGAAGAATCTTTTCTGTCTGGAACAATATCCTTCTGATCATTGCTGTCTTTTGCAACCTCAGGATACTCTCCATCTGGAGGATCCTCAGCGACCAAGGCCTTTTGTCCACTTGATTCAGCATCATTTTCAGTGGGCTCTGAGGGCCCCTCATCAGTGATCCTGCGAATTCCTTTCAGTAAAAACTGCTTCATTTGCTCAGGAATATGTCCCCCCAAACCAGATTTGCTTTCATTAACAGGAAGAAGAGCCTCGTTGCTAGACACTGTGGAGAGTGGATGACAAAGCCTTTCATCAAAGTGATAATTCTTTCTTAACTTTGGCCTGCGCCGCCATGCATCTTCAGTCTTGTCAAGTTTCCAATGTGTTATGGTACTATTTGGAAAAGGATTTGCTGACCATGGACCTCTCTCATCAATCAGAATGCGAAACATGTGTATCCATTTTTCCTGTTGATACAGCAATTATAAAATGTGAATGCTAACGAAAAATCACTATAAATACAGATGAAAACGAGGCCAACAAGCTGAAAATAAAACAAGAAAATACATACTATAGCATCGAAAGTTGTACACTTACAGCAACAATTTGCTGCTCTTCATCAAGAGCAAGCTGGAAGGAAGCTCTTCTACTATCATCCGAAGCAAGAATGAGTTTTAAGCTACTCTGTATCTCATCTTCGAAAGCTTTCCTTTGGTTAGAATCTGCAGATGCATTTTCATCCATCCTAATTCGAAGCTCATGCAACTGTCTGGTGCGATCATTTGTTGAAGTCTTTATATATTTTACCTCATCGGTGACCTGAAGAGTAAAGCAAGCCAATCAAACAGAAGGAATCAAAAAAACACACAGAAAATAAACATAACAGGAAAGATAAAGTTCCACAGAATGCCATTACTTGGCTTAATCAGACACCATCTTTAATCCATATAAAGAGGCATGTCCTGTAAAAACTTGGAGCAATGCCACATACAATGTGCCTTGTTGATCCCACTATTATTTTACAAGAGAGAAAAAGGAAGTGGCCATTGCTGAGATTGTTATGACTTTTAACACACAAAATTTTGATGGAAGCTGTTATGACTACCACTTGTGCCAAAAGCTTGAACCATCGAGGATTGGAATTAAAAATATATATCAAGCTCTAGCACCCCCCCTAACATGTGACTATCTGAGACCCTCCCATAAGTAGAAAGGTAAACAGACATAAAAGAGTGCAAATAACTGAGTCTCCTTGCTTCTTTGGTAACATATTATGTTCCAAACTCAATGGCTAAGGTTCAAGGCTTGTTAAAGGAAGAAGAGATAAAAAAAAAAGAGTGCAAATAGACTAAATGGGGGAGTAAATGCAGATGGAGAGGACATAAAAGTTCTACCACCGTATTAGATAACTAGTTGGTTCAAAAGTCTAATTTTATTAAGGAATGTGACCAACGATATATGTTAATCTTTCATGGAACCACTCGATTCAGTTGCTATTATAGTCAGAATTGATAAATATAATTTTCACAGCAAAAGCACACTATAATCTTTTTAAGTACAGCAACACAACATGAACTAAAAAGAAACAGTATAATGAACTTCGGAACGCACAGCAGCAATCACTCGATCCTTTTGAATTAGATTGTGAATGGTGCCTGTTTCTTTTGGATTACTGCCGGAATCCGATAAATCATCTCTTCCCACAATACTGTTAGCAAGCATTGATTTTCCACAGTTGACTGTTTCTCGAATCAAGTGTGAAATAACATGAAACCGAGCACCATCATCTAGCATTCCGTACTGTGATCTAACGACAAGCAAGGCCCTGCACACATATTGAGAATGATGCCGACTGGGTTATTTACCCATCTTAAATTACCATTAAGAACCATAAATGAAATATTGTAAAAATTGACAAACTTTTCATAAAAATCAGCCTTAAAATGAAAATTTCACAATACCAAATGAAAAGCTGCAATCTGCTCTTGCTTTGCTCATCATCAGCAGCCAGAAGACAAGGCAGAAGGGGAATGACCTGTTGGACACAACGAGACGCTCTTTCTAGAGAAGAATTACAGAGATAAAGGATCACAAGTCGAAAAACAATTCTTGGGCACTTCTCCCCTCTTAATAGCATAGCCTTATCAACGTTTTTACTTGGTTTTACACCCAGTGCACTGCTAATTCCCCCAGATACAACAACTGCGGCCATTTCTGCAGCAGGGATATTCAGTGATTCTACCAAGCCACGTGCTCTTTGGCCAAAAGATGGTCCTACTGCCGATGAAGATTTCGGTAACATTTTGCTTGGTCCTTTACCATTCATCTCACTAATTACGATCCATAGGTTGTCATATAAATTCCACCACTCATCATTGATTGTCTCTTCTTCATTTGTGATAGACTGCTTCCGAACCCAAGGATTTCTACAAAAAAATAATTAAACCATGATAATGTATAAAAAATCTCCATGCATTATAAAACAAGTGGTAAACTGCAGCAAGAAAGATTCAAGACACAAGGAAGGAATTCAAATAAAGTATCAAAATGTAAAATAACGTGCCTCTTCTACAAGAAGTTGCTAGCCCTGCATGTAATAATACTAAAACAAAGACATCTCACTCCTTTGCTGAAGTCTGTTAAAGAAACAAAAAGAGTGCACAAGGGAAGAGGGTGAAGGGTGAAAAAAAATACCCCTCTCCTGTAAGGCAGGGAAAAGAAGAAGAAATTTAATTTCCTTTATTTCTCCACATCTGAATGAGGGATTGGGACAGCACCAAATGCGTTTAGTAATTGAGTTTGGATATCAATTACAAGAATAAGTTTCACTTAAAATTGGGTAAAATTTTAAGAGAGGTAGTCTTCAGTCTGAGCAAGTAAAATTTAAAGTAAAAAAAAATGACAATTTACAATTAACACTTCGAACTTGAGTACTTAAAATTTAGCTCTTAAACTACAGTGCTTAATTTTCAATTTTATCAGATAGCACCTAAGTCATGCTGAATATCTAGTGATTGACCCCATTTCTTTCAACGCCAACAGAAAGTTCTAGAACCCCCTCTTTTTTTGTTATCGAGGGATATGATATAAAAGGTATAGAGTAGAAACGTCTGACGCATATTATTTGTAGTTTATTGATGTTAAAAAAAGTAATAAAATACTTTAAAAAAATAAAAATCCAATCAATAGATTTCATACCTCAGTAGTATAATAGTCACTTATGTAACATATCAAAGCATGAATGGGATATTATTTGAACCAATTACCCAACCCCACCCAAATGAAATAGGAAAAGAAAAATAAAAGAACAAAATAGATGGTCCCACTCACACCCATCTAAATTTGTTCAAAGCCATAAAGTTAACTAATGGTGTATAATGTTGTAAGGGGTAGCCCTCCCTCCACCCATAGGCCATAGCCAGGCCCCCTCCCTAAATCAAGAATTCCATGTCCCTCTACTAGAACTTGTACATTGCACCTTCCGTTTGGAAGGATATATACCAACTAAACCCGAAAAATTAACTTAAGGCAGAAATGTAAATCATACCTAAACTAAATCATTACCAAATTAGAATTCAATGCTAACTCAAACTTGTACATACTAATTTGACGAGAGAAAGACTTTCTAAAACCAAGGACCTAATCAACTGGCCCTTTTTTTTTGGTAAGTAAATATTTCATAGAAAGCGTTCAAACAGAGAGCGTATCCCATATATAGGGGTGACATTTTCCTCCGCCCCGGCAGGTTTCCGCCCCTAATGGAGGGGATTTGGTATGCCCCTAATAGGAGTAGAGGCGGATGGATTGAGTATTTCCTTGACGGGGCGGGGTAAGGTTTTGGCATACCCGCCCCATTGCCATCCCTACCCATATACAACTGAAAAAGACCAAAAAAATCACTATAAGCTCAAACTATAAAAAAAACTACATGAGATCCTCTCCTCCACTGATTTACTATACTAACCATGAATAAAAAAAATAAGGAACTACGAATATGGAATTTGAAAGTCGAAATAGGAGTGTCTTACCCTTCAAATAATATCCTATTCCTCTCCCACCATATACCCCACCATAGGCAAAGTGGGGCAACCCACCATGCATCTCGAGCATACTTCCCCGCTATAAACCCTCTCCAAGTTTCAAGCATGCTCCTCGTGAAAAATGGCATGACCCAACTCACACCAAAAGGGAACTAAGCATATCCCATCCTTCCCTTGCCATAGGGCAATTCAAGAGGAGATGATTCACGGATTGACAATAATTTGCCTCCTCCTCCTCAGGTTATCAGTCGTGAGAATTCTCTCCAAGTTTGTTGTCCATCCAAAAAAAAGCCACCTTTAGTGGGGCTTTTGTACGCCAGAACAACCAACCTCCTATAAAAAGAGCGAACCTTGAATCTCCCGTGAGAAGCTACTGTCCAAATTCACTCATCCTCCACCTCTCCACCTAACTACTATCTATACAATTAAACCAGGAACTGTACAAAGTCCTCCACCTCCTACTCCTGAAGATGTCGCACAAACTAAATGTCCCATACCAATCTCCTGCTATCAAGCAAATAGCCATCTATCACTGTAGAGAATCTACTTGACACAATCCGAAAAAGGCTCGCAAAAACCTTTGATAGCGGTCTCCCTCCACACCACTCATCCACCCAAAACCAAATCTGCCTCCCACTCTTCACTTTGAACCGAATATGTTTGAAAAATTCATCCCACCCCTTCTAGATGATTCTCCACACTCCCACTCCTGTTGAGAGCCTCACTGTGAGATCCTGAATTTTTTTATTTAATTAAATGTTTTATTATTATTATTATTTTATTTTATTAAAATGTTTTATTTTTATTATTTCATTTCTATGTTTAGAATATGTTTGGATGTTTGGGTTTCCAATTTCAAGTATTGGTTTGATCCCGAGCATTTTCAAAGTTAAAGAATATTTCTACGGAATGGTGGGATGTGAGGATATGTTTGTCTTTTCCAAAAAGATTTGGGACAATTTCGGTACTTTTCTTAGTGAAGGGTATTTTAGTAACTTCACATTATGGATGACATCATCGTAAATTCTTTGAAAAAGAATGACATTGTGGTAATTTTAGTGTAAAATGGAGGGTAAAAGAGACATTTCACTTGGGAGAGTCTAGAAGCTTCTAGAAGCGGTGGGAGATATAGATGTATATCTATAGGTTTTGTGTTAGAAAAGGCAAAATTGCCTTCCTCTCTCCTCATAAGTTCTGCCAGCCCTTTCCTTTTTCTCTCCATCTCTCATTTTGCTCTCTTTATTCCTCTATTGAAGATGCTTGAAGGCTAGGTTTGATCCAAGGTTATTGGTGGTGGTTAGTGTTGGTGCTAGTAGCATGTAAGTGTTTCTTTCCACCACTTTTGTCCATTTTTTTCTTCTACTTCTTCTACTTTCTCTCTTCATCTTCTTTTTCAATTATTGAAGTTTGAAGAATGAGTGTTGTGTATGATTTGTAGTGTTGGAAACTTTGGGACTTGAAGGCTTCCATTCCTTTCCATTGATTTCTCCATTAAAGCTTTTGAAGAAAGTTAGGGTTTCAAATTGAATTTCAAAATTCAATTTGGGAGTTTCTTCAATCCATCTTGGATTTGAGGTATGAATGAATTTAACTCCCTCTTCTAATGTTTTAAGACTTTAGGAAGTATTAGGCTGAGATTCTAACATGAATTGCAAAATGTGTAAATTAAAGTCTACTTTATTTCATGAAAATTGGGGCTTCTGTGTTTTGAGCATGCTAAATGTGTTTAGACCTTGGATTATGCCTATTAGTATTGTTAGGGAGGTTTACCATTGAGACATGTATGCCATTGGATCACTCGTGCTCTTAATTTGAAATTAAAGTACACTTTATTGCATGATAACTCTAGTGTTGTGTAAGAACTAGAAGTTCTAAATTACTTTTATAGTAATTGTGCTAAAGATTGTAAATTTATGGAAGTCTTGGATCATCCTTTGATGTCTTGGAACAAAAAGCTTAACTTTTGTTCAAGAAAAGCATTTTGGGAAAAAGTGGTAACATGTATGCTTTGTTTGCTAATGTGTGTTCAAGCATCCTATATTTTACTTAATTAATGTGTAGGAATGCTAATGAATGAATTGGGGTTCATTTCAATTCATTTAACAACTTATGGACCATTAGGGGTATTTTGGTCATTCATGTGTACATTAGTTGAGAATGCATGCTAGGTGGTTATTTAAAGTGCCCAAGTGTTTGTGTACGTCTATTGAATATGTTGAGCATAATAGGTAACACCTTAGAGAAATTATGGAATTTTGACCTACTTTAATGTTTGGAGCTAGGGTTCCACGGTGCAACATGGCTTTTGCATGGAATTATAATTGTTTAAATGTTTTAAATTATGCTTAGAATGTACTAGAGCATGATTTGGTGTTAAATTAACATATTTGATTTGAAAGTTCAAGTATGCTTGCTATGTAACATCTAAATTGCCTAGATGTACTAATTTGGTTATGCCTTGATACTATATATATGCAAGCATTGAAATTGAAGGTTTAAGGCCCTATTGAAAAGAGACATTTACTTATGTGGAATTTTTGCTTGAGGAACGACTCATTAAAAGCTTGGTGCACATAGATGCAGAACGAATGCTATGAGGATAATTATTATGGACATTGTTATTACATTATTCATATTGATCATTTTTTCATACTATTCATATCATGTGTGAGTTATGATTTTCGGGAAGTTTTTAATAGTCGGAATTGAAAATAGAGGTACAAAAATGCCTGGTGGTTGATAAGTCCACCTGACTGGCCAGTGGTTTCACGTCGATCTGCGGACTAGTAATCTGAAATGATGGAATGTACAGAAGGACTGTCTGAGGACTGCTATATTGATGCATGTGTCACGACTATTTGAGTTACATGTGGGGTGTGTGTGTGTGTCATCTGCACTGCCTCTAAATAAGCAAACTGTTCATTTCAAGTTTTACGCTTTTTAAACCATTATAAATAGGTTTATTATTTCGTTGTTTATGGATGAGTTATGGCTTCATTGTTTATGGACAGGTTATATTTCATGCTTATGTGTAAATGTATATTAGCGAATACTTGTGAAATATGTGGAAAGGGAAATAGGAACATGTTAGAAAGAACAATGTTGCGTACATGTTCCCTAAGGAATTCTTGCTTCAGTCTAAAATGTTTAGGGGGGGATAGTTGAGTCATTTTTACTGAGTCGTCGTTGCTCTCCCTACAGATGTATCACATTTTTCAGGAAAAAAGGACGGAAAGGATGTTGCTTGAGCTCTAGAAAGCTTGAAGTGGCATATTTCTTTTTTAGTGTTTTGTAGTTATACTTGCATGTACTAGATATAACTTGGATAACATGTATGTTACGTTATTCAGGGCTAGTCTATTGGCTTAATACTTCTGTCCTTGTATGACATGCTATATTTAGGAGTATTGTGATTTATCTTCTCTATTGAGCATGTTTAGTGTATGCTAATTATAGTTAAGTTGTTTATCGCTTTTGCAGTGACGACTTCGATGTTGGTTCGGGGTCCGGGGTTTGGATCATTTTCTATTCTTTTCTTATATTTTTTTTTAGTCGTAACTCGGGTCTTTGGGATTCGGGACGTGACACTCACCTCCAAGGACCACCACCCATCTTTGTCTTCCCCAAACATACAACAAATCACCCTTTTCCATAGCCTTTTCCTCTCAACCCCAAACCTCTATAATCACTTTCCCAACAAAGTCTTGTCGAGCATATCTAGACACCTAATGCTTAACCCCAACACCCCTAGCTGAACCGGACTACAAATCTATTCCCAACAAACTAGGTGACATTTGAACTCCTCTCCCATGCCATCCCATAGGAAGTTCCTCTGTAATTTCTCAATCCTCTTTGCAAAAGAATTCGACATCTGAAACAAAGAGAGAACGTAGGTTGGAAGATTTGAAAGGCTACTCTTCAAAAGAGTAATTCGCCCCTCTTTCGAAAGATATTGTTTCTTCAACCCTGCAAGTCTCCTCTCAATCTAATCAAATGATTGGATCCCATATAGAAACCCTTCTCCACGAGGTGCCCAACGATAAACCCAAGTATGTCAACGGGAAGGCTCCAACCCCACATCCTAAGATATCGACCATAAGATCGACCTCCACACAACAAACCAGAACATACCGCACAAATCTCATCCAACTCGCAAAAAACAATCATGTTGTTAGCAAAAAGAAGATGAGAAATCTCCATCTGATTTGGTGACCCCTACCTATACTTAAACCTCTGACATATCCCAACTCTATGGCCCACCTTATCAGTTGGCTAAACACCTCCATCGCAATGATGAATGATAAGGGTGACAAAGGATATCTCTGCCACAATCCCATTGAACTGCCAAAAAATCTAGAAGGCACCCCATTCACCAGAACTGAGAATCCCACCGTAAATATACAAAAATGGATCCACCTACTCTAATTTTTTTCCAAAGCTGATCCTCTCTAGCATGTATAACAAAAGGTCGCAGTTCACAAGATTGAAAGCCTTCTCAATGTTAAGCTTACACACCACACCCAACATCCCACTACATAGTCTGAAGCCCACACACTCGCTGGCAATTAAACCTGAATCCAAAATTTGGTGCCCTATGACAAATGCATTATGAGCTTCCGAGATCACTCCATCCATCACTTCCTACTACCTCAAAGCAAGGACATTAGTAACTAATTTGAATATACTTCCCACCAAACTATTAGGTCTAACATCCTTAACATCTATGCCCCCCTTCTAGGAATAAGGGCTAAAGAAGAGGCATTAAAACATTTCTCAATACTACCATGCATATAAAATAAGTTGATTGCATCAATCACCTCTATCCTGACCAGTCTCAATTCTGTTGAAAGAACACCAAATAGAAGCCATCCAGTCCATGTGCCTCATCCCCCTCACAGCTTTTCAAGGCAAAGCCCACTTCCTCTTCCGAAAACGGTCTCATCAAGTGATCTCTATCCTCCATTGAAATCGAGCTAAACTCTACCCCATCAAGCTGAGGTCTCCAACTAAAACTCTCCGTGTACAAGTGCTGATATAATGAAGCAATCTCCCTGCTAACGTCGTCTCTAACTTGCTCTATATGTGACCATCCACTCAGATTTCTCCGATATGATTACACCAATGATAAGCATTGACTAATAATGAAAAAGCTTCATGTTCCATACCCCTCCCTAAGCCACAAAACTCTAGATTTTTAATGCCACGAAATCTCCTCCAAAATAGCTGTAAACAGAGAAGAGTTTCTGGAAAAAATATTATCGTATATTGAATGAGTTTTTGCAAGATATTTATGCAGCTTTTTCCAAGAAAAGGAAAAGGAAACCACCCTATTCTTGGTAGAGAATACTTATAGGAAATCACTAATTACAGGAAACATATAAAGTCAACTATACAAGAAAAGTAAAGAAGAATAATATATTCTCATTCCTTATTCATAGAAAATATAACAATATATATACTGCTATACAACTAAATAAGGAAACTAATTATACAATAGGTAATCCTAGGAATTAGTGGGTCAACTACCTAGAATAAGTAAATTACAGAAAATTAGGGACCAAATTTGGGACCAAATCTCGGAGCTGCCTAATTTACAGAAAAATCTCACTTAATTGTGAGATTAGTCAACTTTCCCTCTTAAGAAGGAATCTCCTAATTTTTCTCCAATCAGCCCAAATTCTTCAACTTGACTAAATCAGATTTGATTTCGTCCACACTCCCCCTCAAGCTTGGCTGTAGATGTTGATGAGACCAAGCTTGCTCACAAGGAACTCAAATGTTTGTTCTGTTAGTCCTTTTGTGAGTATATCAGCTAGTTGTTGAGAAGTAGGCACATATTCAATGTTGATCATGCCTCCATCAAGCTTTTCCTTGATAAAATGCCAATCTACTTCCACATGTTTAGTCCTATCGTGATGGACAGGATTGTGAGCTATACTAATGGTTGACTTGTTATCGCAATAGAGGTGTATAGGTTCTTCATATTTGATCTTCAACTCTTCCATCACTCTCCTTATCCAAATAATCTCACAAACTCCATGAGCCAAGGCTCTATATTCAGCTTCTGCACTGCTTCTTACGACAACAGTTTGTTTTTTACTACGCCATGTCACCAAATTTTCCCATAATAAGGTACAGTACGCAGATGTTGACTTACTATCGTCGATAGAACCAGCCCAATCTGCATCAGTAAAAGCTCTAACTTTTCGATCATCAGTTTTAGCAAAAAACAGTCCCTTTCCAGGTGTTTGCTTCAAATACCTCAAGATTCTATACACAACATCAAGATGATCATGACACGGTGCATGCATATATTGGCTTACTAAACTCACAGCAAAAGCTATGTTAGGTCTTGTATGCGAAAGGTAAATAAGCTTTCCATCAAGGCGTTAATAACTTTCTTTGTCGACAGGATCTCCTTCTAACATTTTTGTCTTATTACCAAGTTCAATTGAAGTTTTACTTGGTTTACATCCCAACATGTCAGTATCTTCTAAGAGATCTAAAGTGTATTTCCGTTGAGAAACAAAAATACCTTTCTTACTCCTTGCAAACTCCATTCCCAGAAAAGTATCTCAAAGCCCCAAGGTCTTTGACTTCGAATTCTTCCGCCAACATCTGTTTAATTCTCTCTATCTCCTCAATATTATTCCATGTAACAATAATATCATCAACATACACAATCAGAATAGTTATCTTCTCACCTTCAGAGTGTTAGACAAACATTGTATGATCGGTTTGTCCTTGAATATACCCAAGCTTATTGATTACTTTTGAAAAACGGTCAAACCAAGCACGTGGGGATTGTTTTAGACCATAGAGAGACTTGTTGAGCTTACAAACAGTTTTACTTCCCAACTTTTCTTCAAAACCTGGTGGTTGCCTCATGTAAACCTCCTCCTCAAGTTCACCATTAAGAAGCGCATTCTTACATCAAGTTGATGTAGTGGCCAATTAGAATTTGCTGCTAGTGAAAGTAGAATTCGGATGGAATTGGGAGTGAAAGTTTCGGTGTAGTCAATGCCATAGGTTTGTGTAAAACCTTTTGCCACCAACCTTGCCTTGTACCTTTCATCAGAACCATCAGCTTTATACTTTACTTTACTGTGAACACCCACTTGCACCCAACAGTACTTTTTTCCTGTGGCAATTCCACTAAGCTCCAGGTATTGTTTTGTTTAAAAGCATGCATCTCTTCGAATACAGCAGCTCTCCATTCAAGAACTTTTAATGCCTCTTCAATAGACCTGGGAATCACAACACTAGAAAGATTTGAAGTAAAAGCACGAAATAGAGATAACAAATTGGAATAGGAGGTGAACTTGGAAATAGGATATTGAGTATAAGATTTAACAGCCTTTCTAATTGCTATAGGAGCATCTAGATCAAGATTAGGATTTGGATTACCCGACTCAATTGGCAATTGAGGTCCTACCATCGGCTTGGCTTCTTGACCGTGAGTAGGATTTATGATTTCTTTGTTTCCTTGGGAGACCTTTCTTCTAGAGTAGACACGTAACTCTTGTTGATTAGGTATAGTCGATTCTCCCCCTGTCTCTAATACTGGTATATTGTCGGATGGCAGACTTGACCCTTTTCACAAGAATTATTTCTGAAATAGTTGTTGGATCAGATCAAACAGAAGTTGGACTTGAAATATTAGGCAGACTAGAAGTGGTAGGTAGAGGAGGTAGAGGTTGTATGGTGTTTTCTACTCCGAGTAATGGTAAGTCAAGAGTGTCCCATGAACAACAAGCTTCTTGATCCCGATTCTCCCCCTGAAGTGAAGTTGTAGAGAAATAAGGAGTATCCTCAAAGAATGTAACATCACAAGAGACATAGGTTTTTTTTTGTTTGAGGACAATAGCATCGATAACCTTTTTGGGTGGGAGAGTAGCCAATAAAGATAGTTTTGAGAGCACGGGGATCAATTTTATTTCTATGATGAATGTGAACGAAGGTTGTACATCCAAAGGTTCTTAAGGGAAGAGCATTAGAGGTGAAAATATGTGGATAGTGTTTGGTGAGAACAGAGTGAGGAGTTTCGAAGTTGATGGTGCGACTTGGTAGGCGATTGATGAGATATGTGGCTGTTAGGACAGCATCACCCCATAAGTATTTTGAGACTTTCATGGTAAACATGAGGGCTCGGGCTACCTCCAACAAATGACGGTTTTTTCTTTCAGATACTCCATTTTGTTGTGGAGTGTCAACACACGAGCTTTGATGGAGAATACCATTTTTCAACAGATATTCACCAAGGATAGAATTAACATATTCTTTGCCATTGTCTGTTCGAAGAATTCGGATATGAGCTTAAAATTGATTTTGAATCATTTTGTGAAAATTTTGGACGATTTGACAAGCCTCAGATTTTTCTCGAAGTAGATAAACCCAGGTAATGCGTGTGTGGTCATCAATGAATGTGATAAATCATTTTTTGCCACGGGAAGTGATGATTTTGGAAGGTCCCTATATATCACTATGAATTAAAGAGAATGGAGTGGATGGTGTATAGGAGTGCGAGTGTGTTTGGCAAGTAGACATATTTCACATTCAAAAGAAACATAATTTTTATTATCAAATAAAGATGGGAACAAACGCTTCAAATAAGAGTAACTAGGATGGCCAAGTCTATGGTGCCAAAACATTATTTCCCTAGTACTAGAAATAGACACATAATCAACACCAGACACAAAAGCTTGTCTACACTTTGAATGATCATCTTCAAAGTAATAAAGACCATCATGAATCTTAGCACTGCCAATCGTCCTCCCCGATGATAGGTCCTGAAATTGACATGACGAAGATAAGAATTTAGCAACACAGTGATTATCATGAGTAAGTTTGCTAATGCATTTTATGGAAGGAACATGAAGGACAGACTTAAGAACAAGATTTGGAGAAAGTCTAATGGTGCCAATCCCAGCAACAGAAGTTAAAGATCCATCGGCAATCTCAACAGTGGTATGATTAGAACAAGGAACATACGAATAAAAACAATTAGATCCACCTGTTATATGATCGGAGGCACCTGAAACATTGATCCAAGAGTCCTTAGAGGAAATGAAAGAATGTAAGGCTGAATGGAGGTTACCAGATTGAGCTACAGAGCATGAACCGACAGTAGAACTTGATGAGGAATTAACATTGAAGGGTGGCTGATTTATAAGACGCAGAGATGCTCAACTTGCTCTTTGCTGAACTAAATAAAAATGCCAGTTTGTACAGCCGTGTCGTGGCCAAAATAAGCCTGATAGGAACGCCCTTCAACCTGCTTTCTGGGTTGCCAATTGGCTGGTTTCCCGTGAAGTTGCCAGCGCTTCTCTCGAGTATGACCAGGACGACTACAATGATTACACCATGGTCGTTCTGCTCGCTTGTTCATGCGAGGGTCATGATTATGCTGCCCATTTAAAGAGGAATTTTTGGATACCAAGGTAGATCTTTCTGGGGCAGAGCAAAAAAAAATGGTTGATGATCAGTCAACATCACTTTGCGACGACCCTCTTCACAGTGAACCTCAGCAAAAGCTTCCTCCGTTGAAGGAAACGGGTCTCGTGCCACCACTCAGCCGCGTACCTCATCCAGATTTCGATTAAGACCAGCAAGGAAATCATAGACGCGTTCATTTTCAAGCTTGTGCCGCTGCTTGACACTATACTCAGCGCAGGGGGAATCATCTTCAAAGAAAAGATCAAGTTCTTGCCAAAGATCTTGAAGATCAGCGAAATACCGAGTCACAGAATTAGAGCCTTGTTTCATCTCCTTTAATTTTGAATGAAGCTCAAAAATTTGGAAAGCATTTCTAAGATCTGAGTACATCCAGCGAGTAGCATCCCAGACCTCTTTTGCAGGTTTAAAATAAAGATAACGGCAGTTGATTTTAGGCTCTATGAAATTGATAAGCCAGGCAAGAACAATAGAGTTCTCGGCCAACCATGTCTTGTATGTGGAATCGGTCAAAGGAGGAGCAGGAAGTTCACCCGTGATGTAGCCGAGTTTGCCTCGACTACAAATGACAATCTTGACAGATTGAGCCCACTGTAGGTAATTTTTCCATCTAATTTGTGGGTTGTAATGTGAATAAACGAAATATCACTATCGAAAAAAGCAGGGGTTGGACGCTGGGCCTGAGTCTGGCCGGAAGTTACAGAGTCGGTATTGTCGCCAATCATGGTTGTCTCGTTATCAGCCATAGATTATCGGGAAAGAAGGAAAAAAAATGGGTATAGATTGCTCCGTTTTAGAATTGAAAAACAGAGGACAATAGAAAGGCTTGAAACGAAGAAGAAAATCCCAAAAAAAAGGCCAATCTGCTCTGATACCATAAAGAAGAATAATATCTTTCTCATTCCTTATTCATAGAAAATACAACAATATATATACTGCTATACAACTAAATAAGGAAACTAATTATACAATAGGTAACCCTAGGAATTAGTGGGTCAACTACCTAGAATAAGTAAATTACAGAAAATTAGGGACCAAATCTGAGAGCTGCCTAATTTACAGAGAATCCCTAATTTACAGAAAAATCTCATTTAATTGTGAGATTAGTCAACTTGGAATCTCCTGATTTTTCTCCAATCAGCCCAAATTCTTTAACTTGACTAAATCATATTTGATTTCGTCCACAAAAAGAAACTACAGAAAAGAAAAATATCACAGCATATATGGGTTGTGTAATCTAGCCCTTTAACGAACAGGTTCTCCAACACTCCCCCTCAAGCTAGTGAGTAAATGTTCTTCATTCCCAGCTTGCATGTGTTAGATTGGAATAGTCGAGCTGCAAGTCCCTTGGTCAATATGTCGGCTAACTGTCTTTTCTGAGATATGTAGGGAGTGCATACTAACCCATTATCCAGCTTCTCCTTGATAAAATGGCAATCAACTTCAACATGCTTAGTTCAGTCATGCTGAACTGGATTGTGAGCTATACTTATAGCCGACTTCTTGTCGCAATAGAGCTTCATAGGACCTTCCCATCTCACTCTAAGGTCACTAAGTATGATCTTTATCCAAAGGAGCTCACATAGTCCATGCGCCATGGCTCGAAACTTTGCTAATGCACTAATACTGCTTTTTACTCCTCTAAGTCACCAAATTCCCTCCCAAAAACATACAATAGCCAGATGTTGACCTTCTATCTGTAACTGACCCAGCCCAATCTGTATAAACTTCAAGTGCCATTCTTCCAGTCTTTTGGAACAAGATGCCTCTGCCAGGGGTTAACTTCAAGTATCTAAGAATTCGAATAACTGCCTCCATATGTATCTCCCTGGGATTATGCATAAACTGGCTTACCACACTCATAGCATAAGCTACATCAGGCCTAGTATGCGATAGGTAGATTAGTTTACCCACTAAACGTTGATACCTCTCCCTCTCAACTAGAGCACTATCCATTCCTTCATCAAGCTTGTGACCAACCTCAATAGGAGTATCCGCCGGTCTACACCCCAACATCCCAGTTTCTCTGAGGAGATATAATATATACTTCTGTTGTGAAATTACTATTCCCCCTCTTGACTGAGCAACTTCAATTCCTAGATAGTATTTAAGTCTACCCTGGTCTTTAATCTCAAATTATTTTGCAAGTCTCTCCGTCAGTCTCCCCATTTCTTCTAAATAATCCGCTATTACAACAATGTTATCAACATACACAATGAGAGCAGTAATTTTACCCTGATCAGAGTGTTTAACAAACAAAGTATGATACCCTTGGCTCTGGGTATATCTCAAATTCTTCATTGCTTTAGAAAACCTCCCAAACCAGTCTCTAGGTGACTGCTTAAGTCCATACAAAGCCTTCTTCAATCTACAAACTTCGTTCCCTTTGAAATTTCCTTCCAGACCAGGTGGTATCTCCATATAAATCTCCTACTACAAGTCTCAAGTGACCCATCCGCCCTATATTTCACAGTAAATATCCATTTACATCCAACGTGTTTTTTTCCCACGGGAAGATCAACAATCTCCCAAGTATTATTTTTCTTCAACACACTCGTCTCTTCTAGCATAGCCTTCCTCCAATTCTCATTCCCTAGTGCCTCTTGAATAGTTTTGGGGTATATCAATGGAGTTAAGCTTGGTAACAAATGCTCTGTGAGATGCAGAAAGATTATCAAATGAAACAAAGTTGGTCAAAGAATGTTGGGTGCATTGTCTTTTACCTTTCCTAACAGCAATGGGCAAATAGAGATCTTCAAACTCATTAGAATTAGAATCAAGTTGTTTCTCAGTACCTTCTTTGGAATCGATAATTGGAGCAGCACTTAGAGGTTCTGGAATAGACTGTATCCTCCTGGAGTACACTTTGAGTGGTGTAGCATGGTTCTCCCTCTCTCTCCGTTGAACAGACTGAGGTTCCATAGACTCGGGTAGGTGTAACTTAGAGAGATTAGGCATGGGTGGATTTGGGAAGCTCTCGGAACTTATAAGTATAGGTGCAGACATTGTTTCAGAGGGCTCAAGAGAGGGTACAAATCTGAAAAAAACTCCTCATCTTCTGCAAATCACTCCCCCTGAAGATAAGGTTGAGAGAAAAAAGGCTGGTTCTCATTAAAAGTGACATCCATAGACACAATTTTTTCTAGAAGCTGGATGATAGCACTTATATCCCTTTTTTGTTGGAGAGTAGCTAACAAACACACACCGAAGTGCTCTAGGGTCAAGTTTTGTTCTTTGGTGAGTATGTACATGAACAAATGTCACATAACCAAAAATTCTAGGAGGGATACGACTGTAACCCTCAAAGTGTGGGTAAAAATGAATAAGTTGACTCATGGGTGTATTGAAATCTAGAACTCGAGAAGGTAACCTGTTTATAAGATGAGTAGCAGCAAGTACAGCTCCCCCCCAATAAGTCTTAGGGACATTCATTATAAGATGGAAAATTAAGGCTCTTGTAACTTCTAGCAAGTGTCTATTTTTTCGCTCAGCTATCCCATTCTATTGTGGGGTATCAACACAGGAAGATTGGTGAAAAATGCCCTCTTTTTGTAGGTATGCTGACAGGTATTGGTTGAAGTATTCTCTCCCATTATCAGATCTTAGAGTTTGGATTTTTGTATTAAATTGGGTGCTTAGCATTTTATGAAAAACAAGGAATATAGTCCTAACATCTGATTTTTGCTTCATAAGGTAAACCCAAGTAACTCTTGTACACTCATCAACGAAAGACACAAACCACTTTGCCCAAGAAATACTTTGGACCCTAGTGGGTCCCAAACATCTGTGTGAATCATACTGAAAGGAACAAAATTTCTTTTATGGCTCAAAGGAAAAGACACTCGATGGTGTTTAGCAAGTTCACATGCATCACAACGAAAATTCTGAACATTTAGTTTTTCAAACACACTAGGAAACATTATTTTTAACAAAGGAAAAGGTGGGTGACCAAGACAGAAATGAAGCAACCAAACTTGAGTCTTATTTGATGTGGAACTTTCAGACAGATAGGAAAGAGGAGTTGAGCTAGCTATGCCACTTTCAGCTTCCAAGAAGTACAGTCCATCCTTCTCTCTAACACACCCAATCATCTTCCCCGTACGAATTTTCTGAAAAACACATTCAAAGGATGAAAATTTCAAAGAGCAATTCAGATTTTTGGTGATTTTAGAGAAAGACAACAGATTGACAGAGAGTTTCGGAACATGTAAGACATTTTCAAGGATGATATCTTTTGTCAAGGAAATCTTTCCTTGACCAACTATGGTGGCGAAGGTTCCATCTGCTATTTTAATTTTTTGATTTCATACCCTATAGGTTGAAAAATATCCTGAAGAATTGGTCATATGATCCGAAGCTCCTAAGTCTATGACCCAAGGGCTTAAAAACTGTTCTTTTAAGGCATTCAGGGCAAGAGAGTACTTACCTGTCTGAGCAAAACATGCTGCCCCACCTGGTTTTTCAAGTCATGATAGTAATTGCTTTAGTTTTCCTACTTCTTTGTTCAAATCTCCCTCTCGACTAACATTACCATATGTGGGTTTTTCTTCGGTGTTGGCGAGATTAGCCCAGGGTTTGTACCCTTGGTTTCCTCCTCAGCCTCCATTCCATCTCCCAAAAACATATGACGGCTTTCCATGGAGTTGCCAACAAGTCTCTTTGGTATGCCTCAGCTTCCGGCAATAGGTGCACCATTGTGAGTCCTTGTCACTTGGTCTTATACCCTCGTTCCTCCCTAGATTTGCTCTTGTGGCAGCAGCAGTTGTACTGTTTGTCTGGGAAGCAGTTGCAGTGGTATTGGTTCTGGGATGAATAGCAGCTAAGGCTGAGCCTTCCGAGGAGTTTTGGTCTAGCATAACACCCCTTCGGCCTTCTTCACCCCTAACAATTGAAAAATCTTCCCCCAAAGAAGGAAGTATCTCTTTACCAAGGATTTGGACTCTGATATGATCAAAATCATTATTCATACTAGCCAAAAAATCAAAAACTCTCTTTCAATAAATTCTTGATACATAGTAGTATCTATGCTGCACTCCATTTTTAAATTCTGATATTGGTATAATTCAAGCTATAAACCACGTATAACATTATAATATTCAATCACAGAGAGGGTACCTTGCTTGGTATTGTGAATCCTAGTCTTAAGTTCATAAATTTGAGCAACATCTCTAACCTTAGAGTAAGTCTAACCAACAGCCTCCCAAATCTCTTTAGCTGTAGGAAGGAATATACAAGTTCTACTAATTTATGGCTGCATCAAATTCCATAGCCAGGACATGATTTGAGAATCCTCCTCATCCTAGACATCAAACTTTGGGTCATTCTTGCTTATTTCCTGTCCAAGCATGTGGCTCAACTTTCCTTTTCCTTTCATGTATGTTTTCACCAATTGTGACCACTCAAGATAATTTCCTCCATTAAGTTTGAATGAGGTAGAAATATTTTGGAATTCTCCGAGAATTGGACTTGGATTTTGAGTGTTTGTGGTGTTTTGGGTGACGGTAGTGGCAGAGGCATCTGATTTTCCTGCCATGGTAGGCTACTTGATTAGAAGGACAGATAATTTAGTTATATGCGAAAGGATGAATAAATCTGGATAATGAGAGAAGAAAATAGTTTCAGCAATGGATCACAACTTTGGCAATTAAGGCCAATAAGGGGCAGAGAAATGGCTGGAAAAAACACACCTCTGGCAATTAAGGCCAGAGAGAACAAAGGTCTACAGATTGGGAACCTAACTCTGATACCATGTAAACAGAGAAGAGTTTCTGAAAAAAATATTATCGTATATTGAATGAGTCTAAAAAATCACTAATTACGGGAAACAAATAAAGTCAACTATACAAGAAAAGAAACTACAGAAAAGGAAAATATCACAGCATATATGGGCTGTGAAATCTTGCCCTTTAACGAACAGATTCTCCAACAATAGCAATCTCCCCTTCGCATTCCTCCCTCCTACATCTTTCTATATCCCCCAACACCCCCCCCCCCCAAAAAAAAAAAACACACACACACATACACACACACACACCCTTTTTCCGATCAAGCTCGACAATCTCCATCAAAAGTCTGTTTGGGCCTATTTTAGTTTTCTTGTCTTGCGGTCGCCAACCCATTTGCAACGTACTTAAGTCACCGTCCTTGTTCCCTTTATATTAGTTTTAACTTGATTAAATAGGCCCAAACCGGTTTTGCAGAGAACAGTCCAGTTGATCCTTTAGTTGTTAGCCCACCCCAACCTTGGGCTTGATTCGATTAGCTGACAAAACCTGATCCGCTTCCTTTGTTTTCTCTTTTGGATCCCATGTTCAGCCCGATTTCGCCAGCTCGTTTAAATTTCTCCCCCACTCCAGCACATGGTTGGCTCCCATTGTGAACATTTCTAGGAGTGACGTGTACCCCCTTTGCTGTATTCCACCCCATATTACTGTTGAAGTGGGGCACTGCCACGTGTCCTCCCCGTCTGATCTTCCTTTACATACTCTCCCGGCATGTGGTTCCAACTATACCCCCTACCTAGCGTTCTGGCTTCTCTCTGCAACACTATCTTTTGAGTTTTTCCACCAGCAACCTTGCTCTCTCAGCCTTTCACACCTTGCACTCTCCTCCTTTCACGCCTTTACCCTTCAATCGCCACCAGTCATCTTCCTTTATCAACCTTTTCTCATTACATAAGGCGAGCGATTCCACTGTTGGCACCAACTCCGGCGACTTTTCCTCCATGGCCGCCACTCGGTAACATAACCGATCATCCTCCACCCACACATATTCAGTATTTTACCACCATCTCTCACTATCAAGGTGACTTTTGAAGCATCTACCCTCTCATCGGACACAACTTTTTTGGATCCTCTACAGGCATCACCGATGGCCAGAGAGAGTAAGTTGAAATGAAATTTTTTGGCTTCATAATATTTAATTTTATTTTTAACTAAAAGGAAAAAATATTTACAACATAACTTTCAGTTTTCTATGGTGATGACAATTTTAACCTGATATTCAAGCAAGTTGCCCTGCCTGATTGCCTATTGGGATGGGTATGGGACTTCTAAAATCAAGGTATAGGTGGATATGAGTAAAAGATAAACCCAGCTCAGATTTGGGCAGTCAGATACAAACCCTTCCCTGATTTTATTATTCATCCATAACATGAAGTTGGGAAAAGGGATTGCACTTCGTCCCATATTGAGTGGGTGACGGAAACCTAAGCGGTAATGTATGCTAAGAAAATATAGATACTTAATTTACGACATCTCTAATAGCTTAAGCTTTTAGAACATATGGTGGTTAGCATGGCATCAGAGTAGAAAAATGCAATCAAAAAGTAACAAGTAAAAAGAAAAAAGCAACCTTAGCCTAAATTTATGTAACTGGCATATAATCTTAAGAATCTAAAATATTATGAACTTTTCTTATATTTCAGGTCAGGCTAGAGGAACCCCGCCCCAAGTCCCATCCAAAATGAATTCGGGCTCTGAAATTTGAATACGAGCAGAATCCCATACCCTGCGCAAGCATTCCAAATTTTCAAGTGAGGCTCAGATTGTTCAAGGTCCCACCCATATAATTCACAACCATTCTCATTTGTGTCAACAATATGATTACCTTGTCACATGGGTTTGCGTCCTCCTATAGGATGCCACATGGCTTTACTATGAGTTTATTCATTTATTTGTTAACCCGTGAGTGAGTATTGCTCGTGCTTGTGATGCCATGCGTTACCTCATGTGGTGGTGTTCATTAACCAATGGGCCCTGCCCTGAGTTGATTTTCTCCCTTGCCCCACCCTCGCCAACTTCGGAGATAATTATTTTCTCGTGATGGGCAGACACGTGTCCCACTGGGTAACAAAAAATTCTTTACAAGGTAACACATGACTTCACAAGTAGAAACATTACTCACAGCTTAAAAAGAAATTATTTGAACTTGAATTAAAGTCATGTTGCACCATGTTGGAGGATGCAAGCCCATAAGCCAAGGCACTCACGTGACACAAGTTACTAACACAAATAGGAATGGTTGAGAATTATCTTCAACAAAATTGGGGTGGGATCCAACCACTCTGTTGGGACTTGGGAGTATATTTTAATAATGAATATTGAATACCAAAGAGAAAGGAAAAAAAAAAGGTAACAATCAATTGATCTGCAATCAGCGGATAAATTTTGATATATTGTCCAAGTATAAAACAAACATCAAGTTATCACATCTCAGAACCTAGAAACGAATATAAAGCTAAAAGCACAATGACATGGTAGCCTCAAGTAAAGTCTTCAGATATTAAAATTGAAAATCAAGTTGGCAGTACCTGGATATGTCATCATTAGATTCTCCTTGCAACGCCTCATGTAAACCAGAGCCAAGATCCTTTAGACTTTCTATTTCTTGGAAATCAGGAAGGAAATCTGAAGTACTTGTAGGAAACTGTAGGCAACCCCCCCCAATACCGCACATAACCAAAAAAAGAAAAAGAATGCATCATTGATACCACTACCAACTAAAACCGCCAATTTAATATCACAGGAACAGAAAGTTGCATTTGTATTCTCAAAAAAATAAAATAATAAAATGTTGCATTTGAGCATTATGAGATGATATCAACAGTTAGTATTATAGAAACATATCATGAAAATGGGTACTTACAGGAAAACCTAGTTAGTTTTTTCCCAAGTCATATTTTGGTCTGGTTAGATATACAGGATTCTTCATACACTAATATGCAAGTTAAATAAAACAATCAAATAATTTTCAAAGGGGTCCTGCTAATATGGGGTGCTGGGACGTTGGTCAGATAGAGTGCTAACATTTGCCATTATTTGCACAAAGTGGCTACCATCAAACTCAAACCTGCATTACCAAGCCTTGGACAAGTTTTACCATTCAGCAATGGCCCCTTTTAAGTCTTATGTGCTAAATTATTGTACTGGTTAAATGCAAATATTTTTCACGTGAACCGATGATTAAGGCATGCTTTCCAAAGACACCAAAAAATGTTTTCGCAGATTAAATTCAATTTTAGGAGTTGGTTACTTTTAATTTTATGTAGTACATCAGACCTGCCAACTCAAAGTGTGCCTGGCTACCATCTGACCTGTATTCTCTTCCATTTTACCCAGATCAATATACCTAAAACTAAAAGGAGGAGAAAAAAACATTATCTGTTCTAGATTTTAGCCATGCAAACAATTTTCGGCCCCAAAGCCCCCACTATACCTATTTTTCTAAAAAAAATCTACAAAAGGAAATTTAAACAATGATTATGACTTATCAAATTATCGCCTAATATAGCTTCCAAAATATAAAAGAATGCCCCAAAGGACAACGAATTTTCAGGGCAAATGACCCTTAAACAACCATAAGCCAAATATCCAAACAAACATAGATCAAACCACACACAGCATTTTCATGAATAAATCTTGAAAACAATAACAGATTGTCATTTCAATAACCCATCTACTTTTCTATTTTTATGTTGAGGACCATTTTGTAAGGAGGATTTTAGTTCTTTGAATGATTAAGGTGGCATCACCTATCCATTATATTAAATTCTTAAATGTCAATAGGCCTCTGAATTTCAGGTTGTGGCTCACGTGCAATTCAATCTTTTAACAGAACACCCTTTTCAAAATTGATGCAGAAAATGAATAAATTCAACAACAGGTATGTAGTGATGACCCACAAAGGGAACTACTAAAAGATAATGCATATATGAATACTCTACCATGACGGTGTAAATTTTTTCAAGTCAAAAACAAATTCTCATTCATCTACTCATTTATGCAGGGAGGAGGCATGTGCAAACACAATTACACACACACACACACAAAAACACTTAGTTTATTTTAATCCTCTCTATTGAAGTTCATCCTTCACAAATTTTCCTAACAGATATCATATTACAGCTTCTAACCAGGTCTGTCTCTCTCATGCACAATGCTACATAACTCTGACCACTGTATATTGGAATGTTCAAAGCTTTATCTATGACCCTGTATAAATAGCTTACAATGTCAAATTCAGAGCTTATTTAGGTAATACAAGCCAAGTTCAAAATTTTCCAAAGGTGAATATACCTTTGAGATATAAAGCACATATCTTTAACCAATGATTCACCAAAGTCAACATATACTAATACAGACTTAATCCCAACTAATTGAGGTCAACCACATGGATATGTCTTCTCTACTCTAATTTATGTATGTTCATATACTCGATAAAAAAAATACGTCATGTCACTTCTACAACCCCATTGCACGTTCAATTTGGCCTTCCACCCGTCCATTCAACGCCTAAAACTTCCACCATATCGCTCCTGCTACCGGTCCATTATTTGGTATAGCACAATGTCAAACAATCTTAAACGACTTTCCCTCAATTTATCATCAATCGGTGCCACTTCTAACTTCCCACAAATTCATTTTTTTATTTTATCCTCCCTTGTAGTGCCACGTATCCATATAAAGACACTCATTTTAAAAGCATATGATTCTTAGCAACTACATTCAAGCAATTATGCCCAACAACCTCTAATTAATTACAATACACTTTATGTTCACAAGCCATGCACTCACCAATATACTCAAGACTATGTTACATTGACTCTTCAAAAGTACGTAAGGTACCCGTGTTGAACACACGACACTTGGACAAGGATATAGGATATGTATTCGACACATTTGGTTGGACATGTACCTAAAAACATATACCCTAATTCAATTTTATTAGATTAAAGCTCCAAAATGAGTTAAACGACTGTTTTTAACACTATGTTACATAAAGACGTTAATTTTCTCTACAAAATAAAAGAATTTTGTTAAATAGTATAAATATTTAGCAGTATTCCTGTATCCTTCAATTTAAAGAATTGAAACATTTGATACCCGTAAATATACCCACACCCAAAACATGTACCCGACTCAAGGTAACATGGACGCAAGCAGCCTCCAGCACAAATCGAGTAACTTGACACAAGAAGGTGTTGACCACTTTGCTTTTCAAACATTCCACGTGTGATGTGAGACTTAATTGAAGGAACCATGACTTTCAAGATTCTCATAGCATGTGTGATGTTGTGGCCCGAAAATTGTTTTGGCGAGGGGTCCCATTGCGATCCGGTTTTACCAGAAAAATGAAAAAAAAAAAAATTGACCCATTTTTCGCTTGTGGGTCTTGGACTCTGTTTAGAACTCTCTTGTAGCTCAGTATATAAGAGCATCTAGGGTTTGGAGTGTGATAAGAGAAAACACTGAAAATCGCAGAAAAAAGAGTGAGAGCGAGAGCTGGGGTTTTGCCAGATCTTCACCGTGGACGTAGGTATATCATCGAACCAAGTAAATTCTTGTGTTCTATGTGTGGTGCTTGTTTAGTTTTCTCTCGTGTTTCATGATTGTTTCTTGGTTCACAGCTATTTGTCGTAACAACATGAAATTGTTTTTACCTAAAACCTAAAATTCTTGAAGCAAGCAAACCACCATTTAAAGAAATTACAAATGGAGTTTTCAAACCTTGAAAACCTTTCATTCAACTCGATCGCTTTACAACATTGACAATTCGAAGGGGGGTCAATGTCCATGTAAATGTGAGTAAGAGTGATAAGCGAATGAAGAATGATAAAACATAAGAGGTTATATCAAACTTCCAACATTGTCCCAAAAAATTCTTGGTCTCACAACTTGTGTTGGGGCATTGGTTGAGTAACTTACAGTGAACTGGGGGTTAGAAAAGCATGGACAAAAATTAGCATTCTCATTCACGTGGACGATGTCGAACAAAAATTACAACACTTGCCGCTACTAGACAAATAAAATGTTGAATACACCTTTAAGTGCAACTACGAACTTTAGACATATAGGTGAAATATGTTTACTTATAATAAAATATGTAAGTGATACTGTGGAAAAGAAGATAACTCTACACCTCTCAGTAGGTTTGTCCAGTTAAGTGTAAACATGGGAGATCTCAACATTAGCGATTGCTTTTGCAAGCACTCCTGTCTATTTATTTTAATGGAGCATGACTTTCCCTTCTTTTTTTTTGGGTTGGGGGTAGGGGTGACAATTTGTGTTCTCATGTTGTGTTCGTGTCATGTAAATCTATGAGTATTCTACTAACCAGCTTAACCGTAACTCGACCCATTAAATAATCATGTCAGAGACCCTCAATACTAACCCAACCCGTTTATTAAACGTGTTACGCATGTCAACCAGTTTAACAAACATGTCCTATAATGGCACGACTCCTTTAATAACCTTTTTAATTCGTTAAACTTATATGATATACCTATAAAAATCTCTCAAAAGATCATATAAAAAATAAGTACATAACTATACATAAAGCCAAAAATCAAACTATATTATAAATTTTGTATCTATATATAAACTCCAAAAACATACTAAGGTGATTCAACAACTGGGAACACACCATAGTAATCTCATCTTTGCATTTTATGCCTACAACAGTCCTGTCAATAAACAAATAGATTACAAGCAATTGCAATATATGTATAACTATGTATATATAAGTTTGAATAAAATTGAATAACTCATATCGTAATCGTGCCACGGGTTAGATAGCTTAGACCCAAACTCAACCCAATTTTTGCGTGTCGTATTCGTGTCAACTCGTTTATTAAACGTGTCGGTTTACCTCAAACCCAAACCTGCTTAACTCATGTCGTGTCCAATTTTATAGACATGTCCCATGACTAATTGCCACAAATCTCACTGCATTTAAAGCAAATGAAATAATTGGGGATTTTGGGGGGGGGGGGAGAAAACTGGACAAATTATTAATTTTTTTTTCGGAAATTAAAACTGGACAAATTCTCGGGTAAGAAAATACCGGAAGTTTATGATCTGTTTCAGAGATGAGCATTTCATCCACCAGTCTCAGAAGGTATAATGTATTGTCTCGACATGGCTGCGAGACAAAAATATTGTACTCTAGAGACAAGTCTATGAGCTTCCGTATTAAATCCTCATATATATCACGAAGCAGGTATCGGAATGAGTTGCCACCCTGCAAAAACAAAAACTTGCTGAAGTACAAATCACAATACACAAATGATTATGTTATAGCAGAGGATCTGAACATACTTGTTCGCATTGCATAAGAAGAAAATTCACTGTCTCTTCTAACTGTTGCCAGCCACCTTTTACCGAATGCATATAGTAACAAAGAACAACACAGAATAAATTCCTCACAAAATTTTGCTCATTCATCTCACTGTCACCAAGAACTTGTGAATCCATCTTATAGTTTTTCAACACATCAAGTCTCGCAGCAGCCATTAACCAGGCATTCCATCCATTTTCCTGTTTGAAAATTCATGTTAATAGAGGACACTTTTTAACGAAGAAAACAATCACCAAAATTTGTACCATTAAAGCTTCAATATTTGAAGGATTTGAATCAAGAAGTTCAAGCAAGTCTCTAATTATTTTCATTCTTGCAGAGGCGTCCTCACAGCCCGACAAGAATCTGAAAATGAGAATCAAGATCTGAGGAAGAAAGAACTGGGAATTATTTCCCCCACTTCTCTGTCTGTCAAGCTGGTTATGTTTCTGTAAGACCTGCAGACAACAATTTGAAAATTGCTACTTCAATGATAAATTCAACCACTTTTAGATAAATAATGACTGAACTGTTAAAGAGTAGAGTGACAATACAGCCAGTCAGTCAAAACAACTCAAGAGTTATCAGATAAAAATCGGAAGCAAAAACTCATAAATTATAAACACACCTGTTTAGGGCTAGCACCACCAAGAAGGACGTCAAACAAGGTGGCACATAGGATATCTGTCTGCTGAAACCTGAACAGCCTATCAGAAATAGCAGAAAAAATTGGTTGCATCCTTGAACTGATTTTTCTTAGGCTTTCTGAGAGAGATTTGGATCTTCCAACTGCAATATTAAAAAATTTTGATCCCTTCTTCTCATATGGAAGACCAACCAAAAGTCTTCCAAGGAACTGCAAGCTAAGCAATCTGATGGGCTCAAAATCCCTATGACAAATTAGGAAGAGAAAAAAATTAGTATCATAGTAGATTTGGCATGGTTGAAGCTTGACACAAACAATACATTTGCACCCTCCTATCATACTATCATGGCACCATACATAACTAAAGAAAAAGGTAAGCATAAAAGGAAATGTCAAATTTAGATCAAGCACTTTTAAGTTCCAAAGCAAAGCATATAATTTATTGCCACTATAACTAAAGAATATCTCTTAAGAAACTATATATCCTTTGAGGTGTGGCGATCCAAAAAAAGATTTCACAAAATACTAGATTCATGATAATATGAGTTGTATCATACACTAAACATTTTCAAGGTTTCACAACTATATAAACCATACTTTTTCTTCTTGTTTGATTTTACAAAGAACAGTTCTTCCATTTGTGTTTCTGAGGAAAAAAGGTATTCTACTTCCTTCTATCTGTCATAAATGCTACAGGGGTGAAGATTTTGTTGAGCATTTGTTTCTGTCGCGCCCTCTTGCTGCTCTATTTATACATGGTGTATGGATCTGGTCAAGTGTAGCTGGACTGTGGAGTTAAATTCTTTTCAGCAGTTAACTAGTTTAAATTTGCAATTGAGTGGAATTTATTCTGTGTGTTTTTGCAGCTCTTTGGAATCTTCCAATGGAGTGGAATTTAAGGCTCCATGATAGGAACAAGAGAACATCTTTTGAGATTGCTTTGAACTCTGTTTGGGAAGACTTGAACAGTATTGGGCTAAGGATGAAAGACTCAAAGTCTATTTTATAGACATGCATGTTATGACAAACAACCCCGAACTAAGCACAATCACGAAACACGACAGAAAATGAAACAAGCACAACACACATAACACAAAAATATATGTGGTTCGGTGATGTGCCTGCGTGCACGGCAAAAGATTTCACTATGCAATAATTAGGATATTACAAGTTTCAATCCCAAACCCTAGCTCTCACTCTCTCACTCTCTTTCCACGTTTTCAGTGTTTTCTCTTTATCACTCCAAACCCTAGATGCCCTTATATAACAAGCTACAAGAGAGTCCTAATTAGGGTCCAAAACCCATAAGCGAAAAACAGGTGATAAAATTTTTGAGTCGCAATGCGACCCGACCGAGACAAAATTCGGGCCACAACATAACAATGCGGATTGCACAATGTATCTTCTTTGTTTTTCAAGTGCTTGTTATGTCTTTATTGGAAATGGTCTTTTTCATTCTAATTTGTACTATATTGTTTACTTGTAAGTAGATATATCCAAATACAAAATTGTGATGCCTCTACTTTGGATTATATCATCCAAGCATATATAAATATCTAAAACAAAACCTAGAATATAAAAACAACAATGAATTTAAAACAAGCAAGTAACACTATAACCAAGCCAATAGCCATGGATATCCAAAACATAGCAAGTGCCAATTCTAAATTTCTTTAATTACAGTGTAGATGGCACAAATTGGCAGTCCACCTGTGATGCATCTGGATTAATCACCTTTCGGCAGTATGACCTGATGAAACTGTGAATGGTAGAGATGCTCGGTTTACAAGATGGTTCTGGACATCCCTTTTGGAGTTCACAGGTTCTATTCTTTAATTCCTCCACAAGCAATGATCCGCAGACATACAGAAAAAAAAAACAATGGCTGGAACTACAATTCTTCATACTCCAAAATCCAAATAAGAAAAAATATTAGGAAGTTGTTCTCACTTCAAACCACGTACCAGTTCTGTGTGTATTTGTGTGCCTAATTACCAGCAGTAACCCCTTCACTGGCTAAACTCTTACTGTGACACCTTCCTTCATGGCATCACATGATCCTCCATGAAAGTGCCACATGAACAAATACTCCACGTGGAGCGCATTATATTACAAATTGGTTCTAGAAACAGGAATGCCTTCTAAACATTTTTTTTCCAACTCAAAAGACTTTTCAGCTTTAGACATTGTCCTAACATCAATGGTCTCCTTAGTTGCCTTTGTTAGCGTTCTCCCGATCATGAACTGCCAAGAGTCCCATTTACCAGATTGTGAGATCAACTACCTATTTTTCTATATTTGAGAATCCCATACATGGACTTTTATTTCACAATATAACATCATTATGATGGTTTCAACGAATGGAACCCATAATCTTGTCATTCCATTGCGGCCAGTGGTGTTACATTGTTTTTATTAATATATATTTCGTAAAGGAACACTACGCATTACCTCTTATCTTATAGCTAAGGTCCTATTACTTCTCTAATATGTTGCAACAAGTCACGCCTCCTAAACTTTTTGTGCCATCTCAAAAGCCTTTTCAACTCTAGTTCTAGTTATTTTAACTAAATCAATGTTTTTTTTTTTGATAAGTAAGACTATATTAGAAAGCGTTCAAATGGAGAAGTCCCCACAAAAACTACACAAGGACCAAATAGGACCCCTAAACTCTCAGAAATTCCAAAAAATCAATCAACTCTCTCCCCTACAGATTTACAATTTCTCCCAAGGACCCAACAAAAGAGGGAACTAATAATTGAGAATTTCAGCGCCCGAATAGGAGTCTCCAAGCCATCAAAGGATCTCCTATTCCGCTCCCTCCACAAGCTCCACCAAACACAAAAAGGCACTAGCCTCCAAAAGTTACGGGCTTGAGAACCACTGAACAACCTCTCCAAGCCTCTATCATGCCTCTCGAAGACCGAGGCATGACCCACTAGACCCCGAACAGACCCAAAAGTAAGCCCCAATTGTCCCGAGCCACTAAGCAATGCAACAAAATGTGATCAATCGACTCTTCATCTCTCTTACACATGCAGCACTAGTTGACAATAACCTATCCCCTCCTCCTCAAGTTAACGAATGTCAAAATTCTTTCCAGAACTATTGTCCAATCAAAAAAGGCCACCTTAAAAGGTTCCTTTGTGGACCAATTAAATCAATGTTCAAAAACCTAGACCATGAATTGGAAAAGAATCAGCTTCGGTGCTTGTCATTTTACCATTTGGTCAACTGCATGTAAATTATGACGTCACAACATCATCAAACATACTATCCTTAAAAAACAAAAAAGAACAAATTTATGCAATTTACCACTCCATAACAATTTAAACAATTTTTATTAAAATATAACATCAGAATAATGATTAAGGCTTGGAGAGGCTATAAAGTGGGTAGCCAATCCCGTGATGCTTGGAGGGCTATGCCTCTTTGTTTATGACGGGGGATGTGGCGAGAGAGAAATAGGAGGCCTTTTGATGGCGAGAAAATTCCTATTTGGTCTTTCAATTTCACCATATTAAACGGGAATTCTTTAAAGCTCGGCAAAAAATCTAGAAATAGAGAAACTTTCAAACAACACAAAATTGTCAATAAGAAAGTTAAAAAGGTAGTAAACGAAGCAAAATGTAGAGCATATGATGGTCTTTATTCTAAACTAAAAGATGGGGAGAAGAATATATATAAACTTGTTAAACTAAGGGAGAGAAAAATTATAGATTTTAGCCATATTAACTGCATCGAGTGAAGATTTAAGGATTTTAGTAAAAGATGATTAAATTAAAGAAAGATGGAAAAAGTTATTTTGAGAAATTGTTAAATGAAAATCATCTAAGAAGTTCAGGCTTAAAAAAATATAGTGACTTTAAGAATAACATATTTTCCGTAAGGAGTGTGAGATTAAAAATGCATTAAGGACATTTAATCGAGAAGGGCTTTAGGCCGAGATAGCATTCCTGTTAAGGTTTGGAAGTGTTTAGAGTATTGTCTAGGTTAACGAAATTGTTTAATGAGATAATAACCAAGAGAATGCTTGATTAGTGACACAAAAGTATTTTAATACCCATGTTAGATAATATCATTATAGAGTGATTTAAGCCTTGATATAATATTTGATTGGAGTAATTTATGGATTGATTTTAGGAATCATCCATCAATGTATTTTTTATATTTATCATTTGTATTCTTTCACCTATAAATAGAGGTGGTCATTGTATACAAAACTAAGAGAGAATATTAATGAAAGTTGTTAGGTTGGCTCAAATTCCTATTGTGATTAGGTTTCTATTATAAAGTTGTCTTATTAGGTAATTTCTTAGAAGGTGAGTCTTGCTCTCAAGAAAGGAAAGTACTTGTTAGACAAGTCTTGGGCTATAAGGAATTGTAACCCTTGTCCACTAAGGAATTGGATTTTGGACTCTAAAAATAATTACCTATGTTATAGGTTGAGATGAGTGAGAAGAGAAGAGGAAATACTCTCATTGTTTTTGAGAGGACACTTGGAGAGAAAATTCTTGTTTAGAATTTGTGATTTTCTTTTGAGTGAGATTGGGTGTATAAGGGTTAAGGGTTGAGCGTTGAGCGTACTCTTAATACAATCTTTCAACTTCTACTGTTACAATCTATATAGTAAAATCGGGCTCTTCGTGGACATAAGCTTGTTTAGCTGAACCATATATAATTCTTGGTGTGTTCTTGCAAATTCGTAGTATTTGGTGGTTCGTGATTGGAGGCTTGTTTCTCAACAAATTGGTATCAAAGCTTCAAGGTTCACACAAGGTGTTTGATAAAAGTCTTGTCTAGATTTTTCTTCATAATACAGGTGTTGTTCGTCTTGAAGGTGCACACAAGGTGTTTGATAAAAGTTTTGTCTCGATTTTTTTTCATAATACAGGTGTTGTTCGTCTTGGGCACTTGTGACAATCATGACCGGTAATATTGCCACACAGTACAAGGTAGAGAGATTTGATGGTAAGGGTAGTTTCACCCTAAGGCAAAAGAGGGTGAAGGACTAGAAAGCACGGACACGCCTAAGAAGGCAAAGAATCCGTGTCGGACACGGATACGCGTCGGACACGCCCCGACACGTGTCGGACACGCCAAAAAATGTGTCTGATTTTTTTTTATTTTTTTGAATTTTCAGACACGGCTCGGACACGGCATGGACATGGTGCGGACACGCGTTCGACACGGCTTGAATTTTGAGACACGGCGCGGCCATGGCACGGACACATGTTGGACACGCCAAATTTTTTTTTTCTCTTTTTCCTCTTATTTTCATGAATCTTCTCTCTTCCATGGATTCTTACTTTATTTTTCACTAATCCTTAATTATTTTTCTAACAAAACCCTAATTGTTTTTGCTTTTTTCTCCTTTTTTAGCCTCTTTCTTTTTTTTTCCTAGCAAAACACAAGTCTAGAAATGTTGTCTTCATCTTTGTTCTTTTTTACTCTTCTTTCTCTTACTATACAACTGCTATCTTTTACATGTGACTTTCTCATGATGCATTTGTATTTAGAGTAAGCTAGAATGATGATGTTTAAATGATAAGACTAGTTTTTATTCTAATGTCTCGTTTTGATTTGGTTTTATGACTTTGTGACATCGTTCTCTTATAATTATTGTTGTTGTGGAGTAGATTCAATTGTGTACTTGTGATTTATGATTTGTGAATTTTTTCTTTGTTAGGTTGATGAAAATTGAAAAATAATGTTACTCTTAATTATTTAAAGTAAGACATCAAATATTATATAAAAATAAATATTATTATTTGCCGTGTCCCGGCCATGTCCGTGTCCTAATTTTTTAGGATTTGTCGTGTCGTGTCGTATCCATGTCCCGTATCCGTTTCCGTGCTTCTTAGGTGAAGGACATCCTAGTTCAATAAGGCTTAGCATAGACGCTGAAAGGGAATGAGGAAAATCAAAAAAAATGTTAGTTGATGATTGGCAGGATATAGAGTCAAGGTGTGTCAACATTATTCAACTCTGTATTGGGGATGTTCTCACAATTTACAAATGTGACACTCTTACTCAACATGAGTGGTTTTCAAATTCACCCAAGTTGCAGTGTACTTTAATTTCCTTGAGCCGGTTGGACTCCATTGGCTGCAAGTGCTCCATTGCAGGGGAAGTCATGAAGATCACCAAGGGTTGCATGGTATTAATGCGAGGAGAATAGAGTGGAAGTTTATACCGTCTGGTGGGGAGTGCCAATGGCACTCAGATTTCGATTGTGGATAGAAAATTGGGTGCACATGGTAACAAGATCTTGAGACGGACATCCTAGTTCAACAAGGCTTAGCGCGGACCATAGTTGTTAAAGGCTCAAGGCGCACTAAGGCGCTAAGGCTTCCTGGAGCCTGAGGCGCGAGGCGAGGTGCGGGCTGACTAAAGTGAGGCGCAAGTTGAATTTTTTTTTAAAAATATTACATTTTGTAGTTAGTGAGTGAAACAATGTAGAACAATTACAATTAAGAGCAAATAAAAAGCATATTCATGGCAATTAACAACAAATGACACAGAAAAACAGATTCCGGAGTGAGTGAAACAGGCTCTGATGGTGCGCCTCGCGCCTCAAGTGCGCCTCGCGCCTCAGGCGCGCCTCTTTCAAGGCGCCTCGCTTGGGCATACCCTAGGCACAAAGGCTACGCCTCGCTGCGCCCCGCGCCTCAGGCGCGCGCCTCGCTCGCCGTTGACAACTATGGCTTGGACGTTGAAAGGGAAGGATGGAAAACCGAAAAAATGTTAGTTGATGATTGGCATGATATAGAGTCAAGGTGTATCAGCATTATTCAACTCTGTATTGAGGATGTTCTCACAAGTTACAAAGGTGACACTCTTACTCAACATGAGTGGTTTTTAGATTCACCCAAGTTGCAGTGTAATCTAATTTCCTTGAGCCGGTTGGACTCCATTGGCTGCAAGTGCTCCATTGCAGGGGGGGTCAAGAAGATCACCAAGGGCTGCATGGTATTAATGCGAGGAGAATAAAGTGGAAATTTGTACGGTCTGGTGGGGAGTGCCAATGGCACTCAGACTTCGATTGTCGATAGGAAACGGGATGCACATGGTAACAAGATCTTGAGACGTGTTTTGTTTGATTTATCGAAGACACGGGTTGCACGTTTCCAGACAGACGTGGGTGAGATGAAAGTTTTTGCTTGGAGAAGGGTTGCATCGAAGCCCCCATCCAAAGTCACTTGATAGTGTTGACTTGATATAGCTGCATGAATACATTGGTCGTGCGGATGAAGGGGGAGTACTGTTTCATACTTGATTCGGGTTATGTAGTTGGAGTTTGAAAGGCCGATAGATCGTTTGTGGACTTGCAAATGGGAGTCTGGTGTATTGAAGACTTGTCAAATTTTTTGCCAAGGGGGGAGATTTGTTAGGTTGGCTCAAATTCTGATTGTGATTAGGTTTCTATTATAGAGTTGTGTCTTATTAGGTAATTTCTTAGAAGGAAAGTCTTGGTCTCAAGGAAGGAAAGCTCTTGTTAGGCAAGTCTTGGGCTCTAAGGAATTGTAATCCTTGTCCACCAAGGAATTGGGTTTTGAGCTCTAAAAATAGTTACCTGTGTTATAGGTTGAGATGAGTGAGAAGAGAAGAGGCAATACTCTCATTGTTTTTTAGAGGACACTTGGAGAGAGAATTCTTGTTTAGAATTTGTGATTTTCTTTTGAGTGAGATTAGGTATATAAGGGTTAAGGGTTGAGTGTACTCTTAATACAATCTTTCAACTCCTACTGTTACAATCTATATAGTGAAATCGGGCTCTCCATGGACATAAGCTTGTTTAACTAAACCACATATAATTCTTGGTGTGTTCTTGCAAATTTCTTCATACTTGGTTACTTATCATCACATCGTAATATTTGGTGGTTCGTGATTAGGAGCTTATTTCTCAATAAAAGTGAGGTAGCCCTTTGGGCTTTGTGTACCGTAGATACAGGCCATAGTGACCGAACAACGTAATATCTTTGTGTTCATGTTTAATTTCTCTCTTACATCTTTTCTTTTTTTATTAACATGGTATCAAACCCTACTCTAGACTCATCTCGGGTCCTCGGGTCTTAAGATCAACTCGTCTCGGATCTCAGGATCAACTCGTCGTATCGGATCTCAGGATCAACTTATCTCAGATCTTCAGATTAACTCATCTCGTATCTTAGGCTCAATTCGTCTCGGATCTTCGAATCAACTTGTCTCGGGTTCTCAACAACTTCCTATTTGTTTCAAGTTGTACACTTGAGAAAATCTCCGTGTACTAACTTGAGGGGGATGTTGGAGAATATCATTATAGAGTGATTTAAGCCTTGATAGAATATTTTATTAGAGTGATTCATGGATTGAGTTTAGGAATCCTCCATCAATGTATTTTTCATATTTATCACTTGTATTCTTTCACCTATAAACACAGGTGGTCATTGTACACAAAACTAACAACGAATATTAATGAAAGTGATGTAAAGATTTGGGCTTTGTGTACCATGGACGCAGGTCGTAGTGGTCGAACCACATAATATTGTTGTGTCCATGTTTAATTTCTCTCTTCAATCTTTTATTTTTTTTATCAACAACCTATATGCAAACATCAAGGAGGCAAAAAGAGTTGTAAAAATTTCTTAGTATTAAAGCAATGAGTCATACTATGAAACTTTGGGAGAGTGTGATTGAACAACAACTAAGACACGAGACTGAAGTGATGGAAAATCAATTTGGATTCATGTCAGGGAGGTCAAAGACGGAGGAGTTTAGAAAAGAAAAGAGTCACAAAGGAATATATTAACACAATAAAGGACATGTATGATGGATGTGTAACTATATAGTTAAATGACTGTTGGGGAAAGTGAATTTTCAATTATTATAGGCTTACATCAAGGGTCAACATTAAGCCCATACCTTTTTGCCTTAGTTATGGGTGAGTTGACAAGATACTTTCAAGATGAGATTCCATGGTTTATGTTATTTGCTTATGATATTGTGTTAATTAATGAGACTAGAGAGGAGTCAATGCCAAATTGAAGGTTTGGATGGAAGCTCTAGAATTAAAAGGATTTAAGATAAGTGAAAATAAAATTGAATATATGAAGTGTAACTTTAGTAAATCTAGAAATACAAATGAAGATGTAGTGAAGATTGAAGATCAAGAGGTACATATGAGGATCATAGAATTAAGACAAGATGGGGTAAATGAAAGAGTGAATCTGGTATATTGTGTGATTGGTGTATCTTGATAAGATTGAAAGAAAATTCTACAAAACAGGTATTAGGCTAGCCGTACACTATGGAGCAAAATGTTGGGCAGTTGTAACCATCATATGCATAAAGTGGGTGTTGCGGAAATGCAAGTGTTGCAATGGGTGTGCAGAAAGATAAGAAAACATAGAATTGGAAATGAACACATTCATGAGATGGTTGAAGTAGCACCGAAATGAGAGAAAATAGGTTAAGATGGTTTTGACATATACATAGAAGACCTAAAGTGCACGAGTTAGGAAGAAGGCCAAAGTTAACGTGGGTAGAGTAAGTAAGGAAGGATACGATAACATGTGGTTTGACTGAGGCTATGACGCGTAGTGTGTGGAGCTACTACGCTTTGCTTTATGCAGTTATCTCGAAAGGGTGGAATTGAAGATAAGTCGAAGATGATGCATGGTGATGCAAATAATTAATGGGGCCTTGGAAAGTGTCTTGAAGAAGTTAAAGAGTCATTCTTGTTTTGGGGTACTAAGCAATAATTAAGCATTGGAATTACGAAGTGTTTACTTAGGGAATTGATAAAGGTGTTATTGATGTTGTGTCATATCTAGTGCACAAGGCTCCCGCTTAAATAGGGTCTGGGAGAGGTAGATGTCGGCTAACCTTACCCCCAATTTTGGAGAGGTGCTTCCAAGTCTCGAACCCGAGATCTATCGCTTTTGGGCGAAGGCACTTGCTATTGCTTTTGTGTGTAGGTTCTAAAGTTTGTCTAGGGAAGAATAGAGGTCATATTGGTTGTATTATAAAAGGGCAGCCCCCTTTTCTCTATTGTAAGTAGTCTTGTTCAATATAATTTTGGGATATTATCCATGTATAAACAATTCTTCAGGCTTTTTCAGATTTTTAAATAGAAATCGAGGCTCCAACAGCGGTTGGGGTGATTCTAAGCACCAAAAGAATTTTTCTTTTTAGTTATTTTTTTACAGTCCTCACCCCCCCCCCCCCCAAGGCAACTCAACACACTTTTTTGCCCGCACTAGGGGTCGAACCCCTCCCCCTCCAGCGGTTGGGAAGGTTATACAATTGGGCTACAAACCTTTTGTGTGTGTGTGCGCGCATATGTTTGGAGGCGAGGGAGAGAGAGAGAGCCTAGAGTTTTTCTTTTTAGTTATTTATACAATTCAACAAGAAGAATTGTTAATTCATCCTTCATCCCTAGTTAGCGTTAGAGCGTATTCCTCTTGTCTTTGGAGATACCATAACTGATCCATTGGTTGAAACCAAACAATAAAAAATACTAGCCTCACTACAAGCTCTATCTCTCCCCTGCCACGCGCACACACACACATATATAAATATATATAGAGAGAGAGAGAGAGAGAGTCAGATTTGATCCTGTTTGCCTCTACATGGGTTGCCAGTCAAACTAGTGGTTTGATAATTGATAAGTTTCTTATGTGATGGTTTTTGAGGTTACAAGACCCATAAAGTTGGCTGGGGAATATCCAATCATCCTGTCTGATACAATTTTTCAAACACTAAACAAAATGCAATTATTAGCGCTTTGGAATTTGGAGATAACTTGAATGATCAAGTTTTGCTTGGTGGGTAGAGTTCCCCACCCCCCAAATTCGTGCATATTTAGTGGTATAGAGCATATTCCTCTGGTCTTTGGAAATACCATAACTGATCCATTGGTTGAAACTAAACAATAAAAAATACTAGCCTCTCTATAGGTTCTTCCCCCCGCCGCTCCAAACACACGCGCGCGTACACAGAGTCAGATTTGATCATGTTTGCCTCTGTTATCGATCAACACGCCCCCTCACATGTGGCCTTCTTTTGGTCCAACACGTGTTTCAATTTTAATTATTAGGATGACGGTGAGATTTGAACACGAGACCCTCTGGCTCTCATACCATGTTAACAACCATCTACTCTAAAAGCTTAAGCTATTAGAGAGCGTGTAACTTAAATATATAAATCTTTCAACAACCTCTACATGGGTTGCCAGTCAAACTAGTGGTTTGAAAATTGATAAGTTTCTTATGCGATGGTTTTTGAGGTTAGAAGACCCATAAAGTTGGCTGGGGACTGTCCAATCATCCTGTCTGATACAGTTTTTAAAACACTAAACAAAATGCAATTATTGGCAATACACATTAAAATGGCATCATTCCTCGTATCTAAGGAATTCCTAGTCCAATTTGTTTGCCTTTGTGACACCTTAGGGGAAGTAATTGAAGTAAGAATAGTCAAAATAGTTATGAGAATGAGAAGTAATGTCCTAATAACGGAATAGTTTTATCTCTCAACATTAAAACAGGAATCCTTCATCAGACAAAAATTCACTCATACTGACAAAAATTCACTTATACTGAATAATGTTAAATACATACCTTTGAAGAAGATTAACAAAAATGTGACAGCCACCAATTGAATTGACTTGCTCTAGGAAAGAAGCAAGCAGTGGTTTTTGGGAAACAGCACGAATAACAACATGTAGAACATCTTCAATGCATGCCATATCCTGACTTGTCTCAAAAAAGGCAATAAGGGCTTTTATATCCGACACTGCAATGTGTTCCCTGCAAATCACCAACATCTTCTGAGTAAAGATTTGAACAAGTGAACATAAAGATAAAAGTGCAAAGTCAGCATAAATATCACTAAAAAGGTGGACAGCAAAACATATTAAGAAATGCAAGTAGCTGGCAGCGGAAATACCATACCTGAGACTCATTTCACCAAGACTTAATAGAAGGAGGCGGATTTTATGTACTTCTTCTGCACAAGGTCTCTCTCCAATAACTTGTTTAGTTATGGGATGCAGAAGAGGCCTGCCTCCAGTAGCAGATCGACATTTTGGATTATCCCAGTAAAATTGTTGTATTATATCAAGAACACGAGGGGGCCTGCACAGACTCTTAAGCAACCTTGGATCATTATCAAATTGCTGGATGAGAAACATGTACAGTTCACGTTGCACCTTGTAAACAGTATAGACCCAGATAAGCGGATTAAGAAATATATTAGATATAGCATCTTTCACGAGCAGCTCGAACAAGCCTGGATGCGAACCGAAGAACATTAATATATACACCACATGTTTAGCCAAATGCGCTTAAGAACCAAATTTCAAGCAAATGAATTCAAACAAACATTTGAAACTTCAAAAGACAGTTTATGAAACATACCACAATTTGCAACAATATTGTACATATGTTTCAAAGCTGAAAGTGTTTCCAGATTAAGTTGCTGAGGTGGAACTGACTGCAATAAGAATCCCAGTATTGAAAATCCAGAAAGATGAAGCATTTGTTGCTGATTAGCTAAATTCTCATCAAGTACAGAGGCTATAAGTTCAATAACTTCAGCAAATAGACGCTCTTTCGTGATTGGTGTAAGCAATGTATGTCCAAATTGTCCACTTTCTTCCTTTTCATACAAATCAGACTGTGTTAAAAGAGGAAAAAACACATATACACCCCCAACACAATAAATAATCTGTTGCAGCAAGCTTCGTGAACACAGTTGTGTCCCAACCATCACAGATGCTTCAAATGTATTCTTATCCAGTGCATGCTCCAGCATTGGCGAAACATTAAATAAAGTCCTACCATTACTAGCCTGTAAAAAGAAACCAATTTCCTTACATTTCTAAATGGCAAGACCAACGTAAGCTTAACAAAATACATATTTTCATGAAAAGAAAGAGAACCTGTGCATTAAGTCCAAAAATGATTTTGGACGCAAGGCCTTCTTTGGCATCAAGAATTCCACCAGGCAATGGGTTCTCCGAATAAACTGCCATTTCATTATCAAGGAACGAATACATATAGCTTGGTCCTAAGGAATAGATACCCTGCACTTGTTCAGAAGTAAGAGCATCGCTAAACATATAAACTGGACCAATCTGACCAAGAAAAGGAGATGAATCTTTGATGGAGTAAATAAAATTCTCTTCATCACATGGAGGCAAATTTATTCTTGTGCCGATTGTGCAACTTGTCAATGGTTCATTAACTTTTGGATATCTGAACCATTAAATGATGAAAGTCAGGGGGAATATTTTCATTTCAGAAGAAAGCAGATAATTTTACAAGTTATTTTCAAAGCAAACTAGAGCTATTATGGAAGTGGCACGGCACCTGCATTTTTCAGATGAAACAAGAAATCCATCCACATAACATCTCAATAGGCTACCCCCAGAAAATGCTCTACCAATGCTATGAGTAATACAAAGAAAATGCCATTTCTTTCTAACAAGGTTAACATGCAGTGAGACACACTGTCGCTTCTGATTAATAGACTGCAAAAGAAAGAAAAATAAATTGGCATTAATGATATGGAATAGTCGAGCCATAACTCATAAGCTAAACGCTACAGAGAGAATAAAGAGCTAACAGAATTTATAATGCAAAAATTGAAATCTCCAAGTGCAGCAGACAGAATGAAAATCAGAAAAAAAATTCCCAGACAAACACAACTTTTACCTCATAAATCAGCTTGTCCTTCGCAAGGACAGCCAAGCATCCCCTTCCATTTTCTGTGAGAAAAGTGAAAAGCCCCATTGCTCCATTTCTAGGGAAATTTTCTATCCTGAGCCAACAAGAAAAAGAAAACCCCCTATATAAAGGCCACTGTACTGGCGTCTTAATTATAACCCCCTGCAATGACAGGAAAGAAGAAAGAAAAACAAAATATGTGTAAGTTGAAGTAACAAGTTAAACTGAAATCCCCAGTTGTTGCTCTCCAACCAATAAATCTTTTAATCAGTTTCACCAAAGGTGCCTGCTAATTCCAATTCTTTGTGTATCTGCTGAGTTTAGAATTACATACTGGCTGGGAAAATTACAAAAGAAGACCATAAAAGCCTTGCTCACACGCGTAACAACAACAATATTAGAGAAAGATATGCTGAAAATAAACTTCAAATATTCTATTAACAGAAAACATAAGTCAGCAGGGGTGAGTAGAGAAGCGACTTCTTAGGAAGAATTTACAAAAATGGTGGCTATAACAACAACATGAATATTTTGAAAGGAATAGCAGAGTTTGGTCATATGGCGGACCAGAACATACTTATTTTAGCACTTTGGCCACACAAAAATGAAATCTCTCCAAAAAAAACAGGTATAAGGAGGTGATAAAATACTCTAGAAAATATTTATCTCAAAAGGTTTCTAAAAGAGATATTTATTGATTTTCTTATTCCTCATTACTGCATCAGGTGTAACATTATAGGTTAACATGCTTCAAAAATTCAAATATTTTCATTAACAGTAGTATCAAAATTTAGTGTAAACATTCTGCTGAAATTCTTCTCTAAAGTGGCTTCCAGATACACCATTGCACTTACAGAATCATTTCCATTGAGATCAAAAAAGGCTGTGGGTCCCTTCTCGTTTAGCATTGATAACATGCTTGTTAGCAATAGTGAACAGTACTGTTGCCGAGACCCAACTTTATCACTCCGGAGTAGAGCAAATATTTTGCGGATATCCTTTCCAGAAATACTATGTCCACCGGTGACCTGAATTAGTTGGGCAATTTTCAAGATTACATCATCATTATCTTCTTGAGAAAACCAATCAAGAAGAAAGTTAAGCATTCCTGCTCTGACACATGAAGCTCGATTAGATATGGAATCTCTGAGCAGCTGAAGAAAAACATTGAGCCCGTAATGCCGCAAAGAGTCACTGCTCTGCCCAGTTATTAAATGGCAAAGTATTGATTCAGAATGATATCACATCAAATTATTGAAGGAAATGAAATCAGCACAGTTTTATAAAGAAAGAAGGGGTTGGTGACCCCAGAAATGGAGGAACTGGAGAACAAAAAAAAATTACTAAAAAGAAAAAAATACTAACCTTCTGCAGAACGCTCAGATAAAGCAAGATCACATCTTCATTCTGAGAGAACGAAAACAGGAAAACCAAATACATGAGAAGCGAACATTGGCAAACAATTCTATAACCGTATTGCTACATACTCAGGCTAAAAATAGTATTTAAAAAGATAACGAGTGATTCAGCGGGCACAGAAACTAAATAGGTTTGTATTGTCAAGTCACCTTTATTACAGGACTCGCTTTGATATCAAACTTTCCATCAACAAGCATATCAAGCAGGGCATTCAAAAGCCCTGCACTCGGCTGTTTCTGACAAAAGTCCAACAGCAGACTTTGTAACGTCTGATAACCCTTGCCTACAAGAGCTCTAAATGCAGCCTGCATTAAAGTAATCAATTTCCAGATAAAAATAATTAATATAATAATTAAAAATTAATATAATTATCTTTTCGGTGAGAAAAATTAATATAATTAATCAATTAAAAAAGTGAGATTAGCACAAAATCATCACCTCTTTGTAAAGACGTGAAACCACATATATAGATACAAGTGCATGCAACACAACAATCTACACAGCTACATGCAAGCCCACATACTCACACATGCTTTTTTGAGAATCAAAGAACATATTAAGGACAAAAGATAGGGCAACAAATATAAATTATCCACAGCACCACTAAGACATTATAACAGATAATAATATGATAATATTACGATTATCATAATATAATAATAAATATATAAATAAATTTTTACAAGAGATCATTGACTGATAAAAAAACACCACTTATGCGAGGTGATCCAAGAAACTCACCTTGGATTGAAATGAGTCAATTTTTCACAAAGAGAAACAGAAAAAATACCTATATATACATAAAAATTAAAGCCATTCATACAAAAAATTTAAGGTAAAAGGCAAAAGAAAAACAGAAAACAACAGCAAAGAAAGAGGGAGGAGAAGAAGAAGAAAGAAAAGAAGAAATGAATGAACAAAAAAAGTCAACCAGATCAGATTATGAATTTATTACATTATAATTGAATCAGTTCAAACTAAAACTGAAGCCCAACCCTCCTCGCTCTTACAAAAGCTTGAATTACAATGTCAAATATAATGAAAAGTAAACCCCACGCTTTAGGTGACACAACATTAACTATGCAACACTTAACCCTCTCTAAGAAACTCAGCAGCATCCAAGGCCCCAATTAAAATGGATAGCTACATAACCCTGTTTTTCATTCAGCCCTATTGGGACCATATCAGCAATAAATTCAAAAGGTTTATCAATCTCTCCTTGCAGCCTCAATTTCCACATCTGACCATCCACCCAACTAATAACATCAGCAATTTGTGCCAAATATTATTTATAGCAGTGGGCATCAGTTTTTATAGTAAACAAGCAAATCACCATACCTGAACTCTTAGCTTTTGTCCTTGATTGGTTTTACCTCTATATAATGCATTCCATGTATTATACATTTCTTGTCTCAACACATTTCCGAGTGTCAACATCCTTAAGTCAGCTAAGCTTCTTATGGGTTCGATGTGATGGTCAGAATAATATTATTCAATACACCATCAAAGTCCCATAATGTGGGTTCGATATGATGATCAGAGTGACATAGGTATTTCTTGAAATGTGATAACAATCCCAAGTGGCCGAGGGCAAGCTCAAGGTATAGGGAGAGAGTGGTAGTCTGTATCTGACCAATGGTTCCTCAAGGTCAAGCTAATATCAGGTAGGTGAAAGCATTGGCAAATAGACACTCAAGATCTTTTTAAATGACTTGGTGGGGGCAACTGGATATTCTTACTGAGAGTTGGTTTGTTGAGTGAGAGTCTTCTGGCCTCTTAAATTCAAGGTCAAGCCTTATTAATGTCAGAATGGGGGTTGAACAATGCTCAAGCTGATATGCAAAGAGAGGGCAAATGATGGCACAGGCCCCCTCTGCAGCTCGATTGGACAATTACTTGCTTGATACATGATTAGGACTCAGTAGGGCTGATGACCATGATTGTTGAGATGGGTGGTCAGGTGGTACAGGACATAGGTCATTTCAAGAGTCGTTGGTCTCTACCTTTCTTCGAGCCAGGTTGAGATATGTGCAGACCTCAACAAGAGGATACCTTGACAAACCTAGGACATCAGCCACCAAACCAAGCACCTCCTAGGAACCCATAAGGCTACCCTTCATGTCACTAACAGTGGGCCATGCACCAGACTTCTACAAACCTCCCAAATCTTGCTCCCAACTCAGGTAGTGAAGAGGTGCATCAAGGTGCTTTTCAAGTCAGCAACGAGATTTAACCAGCATAAATAAGTCCCCATGATGGTCTTGACACTTTGCAATGATGCTTATTCATGGTGGCGTTCAAGTGAGACTTTTCTAATAAGAAAAGGAAGTCACACCAAGAGTTATATGAGTTGAAGAGGTCCTCGTCTTGGTCTTCAAGCAACGTTAATTTGAGGAAAAGGTTCTCACGACGAGTCTTGTATAAGAAGAAAAGGTCCTCGCCTTATCTTAAATGGAGGCTTATCTAAAGAGAAGATCTATCAGCAACAAGGCTTATATGAGGAGAGAAGTCGTCGTCATGCATGTGCCAACGAAGAGACCTATCTTAGGAGAATTGGACCTCACAACTATGAATACCAGTCCGACAAGCCGGGGCCCTATCAGAGCTTATTGGAATTACTTCCCATGGAGAAGGCTTTATGTGGTGCTCATGGCTTGTGAATAACCTTTTCCTTTGAGTAAGACATCTAGCTTTTTCCAATACCAAAGCCAGTCCCAAAGGAGAATAATAAATCAAAAATCAGAACCTTACAGGCAAATAGCAGTTTAAATAATGAGGTTGTAACTAGAGCGAGATCAGGAGATAGGCTACCCCTTTCACAATACATTCACCTAAACTCATGGTGGAGATACACATGATAATATGAGGAAGAATGATGCATTGTAGGCTGCTATATTAGCATTTTGTCAGGTCGTTTATTTGGTACCACGTGTAACGCAGAAATCATGTACCTTTATTTATCTAATTAACAAGTTGTTAAAGCTAAAGGCTTAAGGCCACTACTGTATGGTCCAGTTAATTGAAGCTATTAGAAGGGAAAACATTGGAACAGACCTAATTTTTGGCATTATTTCCACAAAGTGCTGCTCTCAGACTCAACTTGACAGCCCAAGCTTTCACCACTATACCAAGCAGTAATGGAGAAGCTTCGAAAGCTAAAATACCAAAAAATAGCTTTCATATTTTTTTTACAAATTTAACAAATATATTTTTTTCAGATGGTGGTGACATTAAATATAGTCTAAAGGCAGGACTCTAGACATTAAAGATATTTGTTTGCGGAATGACCACATAAACCAAGTGTAAATTGCATGCTGTTCTTGTAGAATGCCTGTAAACTATATAGCTACACAACTCTAGTAAGAACACATTGCTAGAATTAATTATACTCACAAATCACAACCATATATGTACTACTTATGAGTGCAAATACAAAAACAATAAAACACTTTATTTGCATTGATGAGGAAGGAGTTCAGAAACTCACTTGAAAGCAATCTGAATTGACTCAAAAAGAAAAAAGTAATGCAGTAAGAGACCTAAGGTGGTTTTCTAATTATATTAAATAGTTCGAATAACAACCAAGGAGGTAGAAGTGGAAGGAAATGAAGTTAACTTAGGAATGGTTGATAAAATCACCTACAAGGAGGTAGAGAACACACTTAAAAAGATGGGGAGTAATAAAGCGGTAAGCCCGGATAATATTCCCATAGAGTTGTGGCGAACATTAGGTAAGGTGGGTGTTGAGTGGTTAACAAAGTTGCTTAACATTATCTTAGAGCAAGGAATGATGCCAAATGAATGGAGAGAAAGTACCATAGTACCACTTTATAAAAATAAAGGGATATACAAAATTGTGGCAACTATAGAGGAATTAAATTAACAAGTCATACAATGAAAGTGTGGGAAAGGATCATAGAACAAAGACTAAGGAATGAGTCTATGGTATCGGATAACCAATTTGGGCTGGAAAGATCAACAATGGAAGCTATTTACCTACTTAGGCAATTAGTTGAAACTTATCGGAGTAAGCAACAAAATTTACAAACGATTTTTATAGACTTGGAAAAAGCGTATGATAGGGTCCCAAGAGATATAATTTGGTGGGCCCAACAAAGAAAACAAGTCTCCTTACAAACTATACTACTATTAAAAGTACAAAGAGTTTCCAATAATTTTTTAATTTTTTTAATTAAGAAAAAAAAAACCTAAAATAAACAAACTACTTACATAGAGTTCTAAATTAACTATATTCTATAATTATTATTTCTTTATATAGAGTCCTAAATTTTTCTATAATTATTACTCCTTTATATAGAATCCTAAATTAACTATAGAACTAAATTCCTATACAATTATTATTCCTTTATAATTATTATTCTATTAATAAATCACAAACTCTTCTATAAATTAAGTTCATTAACTCTTCTCTGCAAACGTTAATTTTTGAGGCATGTCACTCAATTCTCTAAGTAAAACCGATACTCATGGCTTCCACCAGTGTAAACCTGCCTGTTCTCCCTCTATACATACATATTGGGTTAAATTATGGATATTGACTATGTTGAACCTTTCTTCCTTGCGCTCTGTTTTTCTTTCATTAGTAGGGAATGCAAGGTTGATTGTTTTATGATTTTGTTCAATTCTTTATTTTTGAATTTTATTTATTTTTTAGACTGAAAATCTTTTCATTGTCCGTTGATTTTTCTTTTGGATAAGTTAAATTTGAAACTAATATCAAATGGTGTCTCACCAATAGTATTGTAATTTGACTCACCATATGTTATGGGGAAGATTGATCATATTAAGTAGAAACAATCTTGGTGTAGTTCCTTAGAAGTGCATGCATGAATGTGTATATTTCACTATTACAAGTAATAAAATAAAACACTTTTCAGGAAAAAAAAATAATGAAATAGAACAGTTTTTGGGTACCTGGTTTACTGATATTTGAAATCGATATTCCATGTTATTCCCTAATGTTGTCTATTTCAATTCTACATTGTCGCCTGATTTGAAAGGTGTTGGTGTTGGTATGTAAAATTTAAAAATCAATTGAATACAACCATGAGCCTAACTACTCTATAATTTGTTTGTTTTGCTATTTCATGAAATTTTTAATTTAGCCAAAATCTTCTTCTTTCCTTAATTCTTAATATCATGAGTTTCTGAGTTTAGGAGGTTCTTTTCTTCCACTTCTCTCTCTATATATATATATATTTTTTCTCTATCAAGATGTGGATTTTCATCCAAAATTTAAGTATCATCAAGTTCTCGATGTGGCATCAATTCTATGGCACATACCAAAGATTCAATAAATTTGGTAATAATATTACAGTATGGTAGTTTCCAAAAGAGTTAAAAATGTGAACATATGGTATGAATGTTCTATTATAATCAATCCATATGTTAAAAGTTATATTTTGCTACTCAACTTGAGAGAAAAAATATTACTTTTTTAAAGCAAGAATTGAAAATATTATAAATGCAAACAAATCGTGATACAATAAGTTTAGAATTAAAACTATAAATAATATTATAATTCTTATTTTAATAACTTTTTTAATTCTATTTATTCTTACTCTTATACTTCATCCCTTCAAATAATTCAATTAGAAAAAATAATTAAGAAGATTCAAATCATTAAACTTGATTAGAATTCTTTTTTTTCTTAAATGTCTAAAGAGTTTCAAATCCATTTAGAATAGTTTAATTAAAATTATTTTTTTTCCTTAAATGTTCAAAGAGTTTCAAATCAATTTAGAATTTAGAATTTCAAATCAGTTTATATTAGTTTAATTAGAATTCTTTTTTTTCAAATCAATTTTTTTCCTTCTATTAGTCAAATGGGTTACGGTTAGAATTCCAATTTCATTTAATTGGAAGTATTCTTTTCTAAACACCAAGTATTATTTTCTAATTCTATATATTCTTTGTCTCACACTTCATCCCTAACACAAACTCTTCCTATTTCAAAAAAAATAAGATTAATTTTATAATACTTATTTTTATAACTTTTCTAATTCTATTTATTCTTACTCTTACACTTCAACCCTAGCACAAAGTTTCCTATTTTTAAAATTCAAATAATTTAATTAGAAAAAATAATTTACGGAGTTTGAAATCATTTAATTTAATTAGAATTCTTTTTTCCCTTAAATGTCTAAAGAGTTTCAAATCCATTTAGAGTAGTTTAATTATAATTCTTTTTCCTTAAATGTGCAAAGAGTTTCAAATCAGTTTAATTAGAATTCTTTCTTTTTTTTCTTCTTCTCAATTTAGTTTAATAAGAAGTATTCTTTTCTAATTCTATTTATTCTTTGTCTCACACATCATCCCTAACACAAACTCTTCTTATTTCAGAAAAAATAAAAATATATTATAATTCTTATTTTTATAACTTTTCTAATTCTATTTATTCTCTCTCTCACACTTCATCCCTAACACCCAATGTTTTTATTTTTTAAAATTCAGAAAAATAAAAATAATATTATAATTCTTATATATAGATATTTTTTCTAATTCTATTTCGTCTCACTCTAACTTCATTCCGAACACAAACTCCTAAAATATAATATTATTTAAATAAGTATTATTTTCTAATTCTATTTCTTCTCTCTCTAACTTCATTCCAAACACAAACTCCTAAGATATAATATTATTTATTTCAATATATATATATATAGAAACATAACCTTTCTAATAAACTAATGAAAAAAAAAAAATTAAAAATTATAATGCATTTTTTAAATTTTATAATATTATTTATTCTAATAAATAAATAGATTCATAACTTTTCACTAACTCTTAAATAAGTATTCTTTTTTAATTCTATTTCTTCTCTCTCTGACTTCATTCCTAACATAAACTCCAAAAATGTAATATTACTTAAATAAGTATTCAATTTCTAATTTTATTTCTTCTTTTTCTAACTTTATTCCTAACATAAACTCCTAAAATATGATATTAATTAATAAAAAAACACTACTAATGAAAAAACTACCAAGCTGCAACCTCTCTCAGAACCCGCTTAAGTGGGAGTCTTGTTCACTGGGTACGACCTTTGCGAATGAAAAAACTTCTAAAGAAGGGAATTGAAAAAATAGAACTAAATAATATTTGGGTAATGCTACTCAGGCAGAAACATTTACATCCATTGGATGCATGTGTTGAGTGTATGTGGTGGAGCCTACCACATGCATCTAATGGATCTAAAAGTTTCTGCCTACGAATTCTGCCTGAGTAGCATTACCCATAATATTTATATAACTCACTAATTTTATAATTTAGCTATTACTTGTGTACTAAATAATAATTGCTAAAATAAAATAGAGGATAAAATATATATTCAAGTAATTTATTTTTCATTAAAAAATTGAATTTTGAGATTCAAAATGTTAAATTAAATTTTGTTTCAAATTAAATTTTATTTTACAAGTTATAAAAAGTATCCAAGATATGTGTATGAATATGAAATAAAGTCTACACCACATGTGGTGACACTAGTGAGTATTTCATAAACGTAGGATTGCACCAAGGATCAGTGCTAAGCCCATATCTTTTACAATAATCTTAAATGAGAAAACAAAAGACTTCCAAAACAAGATTCCATTGTGTATGATGTTCGCCGATAATATTGTACTCTTTGATACTTTTAAAGAGAACTTAATAATAAAACTAAAAATGTGGAGAAATACATTAGAATCAAAAGGATTGAAAATTAGTCGAATTAAAACCGAGTACATGGAGTGTAAATATAACAAAGATTCGGACATAGAAAATATAATGATAGCTTCAAGACCAAAAGATTACGCAAAACAACCAATTTCGGTACCTAGGATTGATAATACAAAACGATGGAAAGATAAATAGTGACATAACTAGTAGGATAGGTGCAGGTTGCACAAAATGGAGGCAAGCTAGTGAAATTTTGTGTGATAAAAGGATAACACATAAATTAAAAGAAAAACTTTATAAGACCACTATTAGACCAACTATGCTATATGGGGCAAAGTGTTGGGCCCTAACAAAGGAACAAGAGCAACGCCTTCATGTAGCAGAAATGAGAATGCTAAGGTAGATGATAGGAGTGACTAGAAGAGAGAAGGTTCCTAATGAGTGTGCGAGAGAAAAATTAGGTGTAGTACCCATTTGTGAAAAAATTAGAGAGTAGATTGAGGTGGTTTGGATACACATATTGGAGACCTAGTGACGCGTAGGTGAAGCGAAGAAGACTAGTTGTAATAGAAGGCAAGAGACGAACAGGGCAACCAAAAAATAACATGGAATGAGTTTATTAAAAATGACTTAAAAAAATTAAATTTGGTAAGGGAAATGCCATGTAATTATAAAATATTGGAGAGAGAAAATTCATGTGGCTGACCCCATTAATATGGGACTAAGACAAGGACGATTTTGATGATGAGTCCGAATAACAACCAAAGAAAACTGATTAACCATATGCCAAAAATAAATTCAACAACTTAATTGCACACAACAATTAGAATGATAATGAAACATAATAGATAGCACAGTCAATTTCACAAATGTAAAAGCTGCAATGAAAGAGCAAGGAGAGCACCTTTGAGGCATCATTACTCGCAAGAAGGCAGGTAAGAGTTTGGAGGACATTCAAGACCAACTTCTCACCATTCACCTCATCAAGGTTCCCATTCAACAGAGATACAACATGCAAAAAGCATTCACCATCACGAAACAAAGATTGATAGTACTGTAATCATGAGGGGAAAAACATAAGCTAATTTGTCATCAATGAAAATTTCGGAAAAGAAAAAGCATATATATTCAAAGTTGCCATATCTAAAGTAACAAATCATCACTCAGAAGAATTTACCACTTGATTGGTTAGAAGCATCTCTCTCATCCCAACCAATAGATTGATTGACAGTTCCGTAAAATTTTTTTCCTGCTCCTTTACGTGAGTAAATGTTTCTAAATACTTTGAACATAACTGCAGCTTTGCTTTTTGGTCTTCCTCGGATAGTGGAGTGACCTGCAAAAGTATGAAATCCCACCCCATAGAAGAGAGATATCAACTTAGTTGCCCAACTGTAACAATATCCATAACACGTCAAACAAAGAAGAAAATGATTGAATACCTTCATTAGGTCAAGAATATAAGCAAGCACATGATTTCTCAAACCTTCTTCCCAGAATAACTCAAACAAACAATCAACACAAGCAGAACTATGCAAAACCAAACTTTTAGCATCATCTGTTACCGAGAAATATTCAGCAAAGAGCTCCATTGATGTTTCCATGCTTTTACACCAACTTTGGGTTGTCTCAGATGATTTAGATCTGTCACAACTCTGAGAAGCCACTTCCACATTATTATTTTCAAGACAATGGTTCATATTTCCCAGCCTTCTATATTCTTGGGCTTGAATACATGCAACTTTTAGCACCCGAGGAAATGCATCAAGTGTCTTGAAAGAAGAAATAGTTTTCTCAGCTGAAAGCTGTAATATATGAAGCAGGCTCTTTCCAAGAACACCAGCAATCTCAGGAGTACAAGCAGATTGTTCAAGGGCATCTAATAAAACAGAACATTCAGGCTGCCATAACATGAACAAATAAAGATAAGCAGAAGTTTCAGGAAATACAAACACAAAAAACTTGGAAGCACAAATGGAGCAGTTCAATCGAATCGTCTTAATAACCAAATTCCTGAAAGGTTGTGTTTTGGGGAGCTTCCTAGCACCAAAATTCCTAAATTGGGAAGACCTTGGCAGATAGAACTTCTTAAAAAAGAATTCAAAAAATAAAAGATGTTCAGTGAGTAGATTCTGAAAAAAAAAAAAACTTTTACTAGAATAATATTCCATTAACAATGTTACCCTTCATCCTTATATGGCACACTAGAAAAGAAGGCCAAGTTCCAATACAATAGTTTCTTTTGTGTTCTTTGTAATTCATGCTACTTAAACCTGAACCTTCAATTTAAAAATGTCACAACAACTCACTGTGAAGCCACGAATTAAGTATATCATATGATTTTTAGAACAAAAATTACATTAAAATTAATAGTTATGGTCATTTAAAAGTGCAGAGCAGTGTAATATTATTGGGAAAGCTAACCTACCCACCTTAGAAGGAATGATAATCTTGTCCCCTGAAGTAGCATAGACACATATATGATACAAATATGCCGACACATCAAAAACTAGGATACAGACACAGCTGACATAACAAACTATGCGAGCCTTCCAACGAAGAAATATAAATCCCATCCAAATTAAAAAAATAATCATAATAAAAGGTTTCTTGGACATAGATAATGAAACGGGGCATCAAATGTTGCATCAAGACATACAACGCAGTTCAGGTGCCACCCTTTTCCTCTTCTGGTTGGATAGTGAACTTATGTATAAACATAAGATTTTATTTGTATACAGATATATTGAATAAGATAAAGAACATTAACTGAATTTAGTATTTATACTAAATTTTAAATGATTTATTATAGAAGGTATGAGAATATCGTAAAAATTGTTATAAATAAGCTACTGCTTTCCAGCAACGCCATTATAATTATATTTTGTCTAATATGAAAAGTGTCATTGCATGCTTCACTAGTAATGACCTTGTGAATAATGACAATTTTTCATAAAGAATACTAATTACCATATATATACATTCTAATAGGAACCAAACCTTAAATGGGTTGAATCCCAACATCAATTTGATTCATATAACCGTTTCCTATAATTTGGATCGAGATTCAAATCGACAGATCGCTATCAGTTAGATAATCAGAGTTCAATTAGATTGGCACTGATCTGAACCAGATTATGATCTGAATTGTTCACGGACCTATGTAATGTACAGATATTTGAAAAATTATACAATCTAAAAGATATATGGATGTGTGGATTAGAACACTACATATTATTATACATAAGCACACTTTCATACAATATAATTACATAATAGATACATGGAAGACATACCATCTCAAAAGTATTGGAAGAAGAAAAGGATAAAGAAAAAAAAGGATGAACATAAAATTGATGGTGTTCAATAGTAAAAGAAATTTGAACTATGCCAAACTCATCTGGGTTTATTTTTTGTTCTTCAATTAGTGGCGTCAACCACGTGCAAATTTTCACTTAATCCACAAAAGGAAAAAATGAACTTAGATAAGAAAACATTCCTTCTTATACAGAAGAAAATTGTGGAACTGTGTAGTAATAGAGAAACAGATTGGAGATTTTCTAATAAACATATAACACCTTTATCTCTACAAAGCGTTCTTTGCTATGCTTTTGACCATAATGCTATTGTGAGATTTTGTACATGAACAAACCCACATTCATTCACTTAATACTCTTGTGAATGCTGCATATGTCTGGATGCCACACAGATGAGCATGTCAAATTCCCTTTCTCCCTTCATGTCATTTTGTATCTACTTAAAAAATTAAATAAAAGAAAGATAGAAATAATGAATTAATGATTGAAGGAAAGCTGGGTGCCAAGCACCTACCAAGCTACGTAATTGAATTAAGGATCTTATTTGGATCAATTGGGAGGACCTCCTGTCGAGAATCGTAAGATTCTATAAATTGAGGAAGATAAAAAAAAAAATATATATATATATATATATATATATATATATCTAATAATAATTATGCATTTTATGAATTGTTAAATAGTACACCATGAACAAACCTTAAACTCGTGAACAAATATGAATTAAGACTTCCAAGAGCTTTCCCTAATAAGTTGGACAACATTAACCCTCACAAAAAATAAAAACTTCATTCGAATGAAAATTTTTTATGAAAAATAGGATTCATGCACCCGACCCCATGTAGTTGAGAAAAAGGCTTGGTTGTTGCTGTTGTAGTATTAGTATGAAAATGTTTTACTTTACATAGTATTAATGTTGTGAAAAACTATCGCGAACCAAACACAATTACGAAATACGACACAAAACGAAACAAGCACAACACACAGAAATTTACGTGGTTCGGCGATGTGCCTACATCTACGGCAAAGATCCGGCGAAAGATTTCACTATGCGAAAATCAAGAGATTACAAGTTCTAACTCCAAACTCTAGCTCTCGCTCTCTCTCTCTCTTTCTACGTTTTCAATGTTTTCTCTCGCTCACTCCAAACTCTTAGATGCCCTTATATATTGGGCTACAAGAGAGTCCTAATCAAGGTCCAAAACCCGCAAGCGAAAAATGTGGTTCAAAATCCCATTTTCGGGTCAAAATCCGCCGAGACAAAATTCAGGTCACTACATAACAATTAACTATAATAGCACGTTACAACATTGTCAAGAAATTTAAATTGAAGAGAGAAATAAAGTTTGAACAACACAAGAATATAACGTGGTCTGGCCACTACGGCCTACATCCACGGGATATTAAGCCTAAAGGGCTACTTCTCTTTCATTATATTCTCTCTTAATTTTGTTTACAATGATCATCTCTATTTATAGGTGAAAGAATAACATGTGATAAATATGAAAAATATATTAATGGAGGTTCCTAAAATCACTCCCATGAATCACTCCTATCAATATTCTATCAAGGACTTAAATAGTTCCTATAATGATATTCTCTAACACTCCCTCTCAAGTTGGTACACAGAGTTTTTAACTCATGTGTGCAACTTGAATTCACGCGAGATGAGTAGATACGGCCTACATCCACGGCACACAAAACTCAAAGGGCTACATCTCTTTCATTATATTCTCTCTTAATTTTGTTTACTGTGATCACCTCTATCTGTAGATGAAAGAATATAAACATGTGATAAATATGAAAAATATATTGATGGAGGATTCCATGAATCACTCCTATAATATTCTATCAAGGGCTTAAATAGCTCCTCTAATTATATTCTCTAACAAACATTAAAAACAAAACATAAGAGTTAAAAAACAGTAATGAGACATCATTTATCTATAACCTTGCATTGCTTGAAAATCTTCAACTAAATATGAAAAAATATATATTTTAAATTACTCAAGCTACTTAAAGAAGCCTATAGGGACATAAATGACTGATTAGTTTGAAACAAACTTTTTGAATTTTAAAGAGATGGAGAACAAAGTTAGTGGCTTGAAGTAATTTTTTAAAGAAATATTTCCATAGAAAAAATAACAAGCCAAAAGAGAAAATAAGGAAATAATGTTGAACTCATACTTGTCAAATAAGTACCAAATTGCCTAAATCAGTTGTAAAGTGTTGACTTGTTTGAGGTAGACTAGAAGAATTGTTGCAGAGTTAAAGTGAGAAGAATATTTTGAGATAATTAATTAATTATCTTCTTAAGGGAATTTAAGTGGGTCGTGATTTTCAGTTTATTTTATTATTTGGGTCTTGGGAGCTAATTACCAAAAAGGAACATAAAATTAACATTTTCTGACTGTATAGAAGGATCGGTAGAATCGGAGTCAAATTGGGATTCTCCAATTCAAGCAATACTATAGAGATTCTACCTTCTTGGGATTTTTTGTTAGATTTAGATCAATTCAATCAATTGGGATTTGAACACGTACTACCAAACACCTAAAACGACGATGACATAAGCCGAAGTTAGCCATGTCTTAACAAACCTAAAGAACAAGGACATCTTGTCTTGTTGACCTCGCAATACTGTAGTATCACATTGTAGTTCTATATAGACACCATGAATATATAGTGGAAAAAACAGCCTAGTCTACAATCATTTAATCAGGAAAAAACATATATAGCTCAAATGCTTAGGGAAGAGTGAAATCTCAACCAGGGGATACCAGAAAATATAGAAAGAAGAACCCACCAAGTTATGTGAACTCCCATTTAAAGTAGCTGCAAGTTCCACAAAGGATATTACTTCAATCTGAAGTCCTTCAACTCCACTAGCATTTACTTGACTGTTAGTGCAACTAGAACTGGAACCTATTTCAAAGTTCCTCGAGGGAACTTCATTATATGTACAATACTCTTCAGATAATTCTGCTAAAGCTGGCCCAAAATAGAAAAAGTTCTCAGAGAAGATAAAATCCCATATTCCCTCTGCCCGAAATACATCAAGTAATGCAGTTGAAAAACCAAGAACCTTCCTGAATGCAGAGAGAACATAATGCTGAAGCGTATAGACAAAGGTCCTGCAGAAACGGATACAATTGGAAAAAAGAGAAAGAAAACAAAGAAAGAAGATGAAAGAGCCATGAGAAACAGGTGAAACAAAATAGCAGAGTAAAATCCTCTGCCTTTTGATACTAAATTAAGGTACTATCTCTCTTCAAGAACAAAGATGGAAACTCCATAAACTAGTATCATAAGATGAAAACTCCATAAACTAGTATCATTCACCTTAAGTGTCCTGGCAGCTCATTTTGATCTGAACAAGCCTTAATGTATGGAAACACTGTGAGAAGAACCCTCATGACCCATTTTATAGAAAGTTCCACATAAACTGAAGAAGTTGGCATCATACTTCTACCAGCTGATAGTTGGACATGATGAGAATGAGTATCTTCCGCTACAAGAAGGAAAGAAGAAAGGACTCTACTCAAATTCTCAGCATAATCGTTCCAATGTTGAGAATAAGAAGAATTGGCTGAAATTGGAGCAGAAGACTCCACGTCATGAATTTTAAAAATATCCTTGTTTCTAGAGTTAGAAACAAGCATCTGGAAATCATCCTTCCCAGACAAGTCCTTGCTCTGATGCTTGTACTCTTGAAGCATAAACGCAGGTGAACAAAAGTTATTTGCAAATTTATGTACTCTTCCATTCTCACATAGAAACTGCATGTTGTTCAAATTCCCAAATCTAGATACTAGTTAAGGACACGGATAATGGTTAGTGCATCAACAACTATAAGGAACAAGGATAATAACCAACCCCCAACACACACAAAAATCCCACACAAATACAATTGATTAATGGTGAATTTTAAGCCAAAATTGCCATTTCAGATGTCCGGTAGAATAGAGTAAAGTAGGAATGTGTCATTCTTGCAACAAGAGAGATTCTTTTGAACAAGATAAAAGCCATCCAATTCAGTAGGCAAAGTTCCTATACGCATTATAGAGCATGCTCACACACTTGCAACGAAGGAGTTCCAATGGTCTTATTAGAGTTTATATGAACCCAAATATGCATAAGTAGGTGGTATGAAGGATACACAGCCTCCCTAAGAGCCTCCAACAAAAGAACATGGAGCTGAAAAATACCCAGTAAAGGATTTTCATCTCTGCAACAGATAATTGAACCAATATGTTAGAGGCAATAAGAATGAATAGTTGAAATTAAATGATAACGATAGTTAACTGAGTTAGAGGTGTGAAAATTTTCAAATTTGGAGTATGGAATACACGCACACAATTTAAATATTATTGTTATGAAGATATGGAAAAACAAACACACAGAAAACAGTCTATTCCAACTTCCACACATATTGACGCAAGTGCACTCGACACCCAGCAAATTTTTATAGCACGTACTGACAAAAAGAAAAGAAAAATAAAAAAAAGAAAAGCAAATGTAAAATCCTCAGTAAAAGCAGGAAAAATTCAACCTCACTAACAAAACCATAAACTAGTAACTAAATAATGGTCACATCACAAACTAAAGAAGGAAGAACAACAGAATTTGGAGAGTGAAATCTAATACCTTAACATCACCAACTCTCACAATGCCAGTGACGCTGCACAACCATTTAAACAACTACTAATATCATGCCCACTAAGTTTTACTGTTTCAAGACGTGCAGCAGCATTAATGCTTTTTATTTCAATTTTCAAGTCACCAATTTTAGTGTGATAATAGGTTTCCCACTGTTCCAGCAGAATGTTATAAAAACAGATGCTTGTGATGGCTTGTCCACTGATTATGAGAGAGCATCCATTCAATGAGAGCAACACATTTAATTGCAGTACCAGATGCGTAATGGTAAGGGTTGACATGGATACAGGATGCAAGATATATTACATAATGGACACAAATTCTAGAGCCCCTGAATATTTTTGTAGCACAACACCCCTGAAATGTAATGGTGCGCTTGTTTTAACACCAAGAACCCATAAATTTTAGGTTTATAATACTTTTTAATGAATTTTGTTGAAAATAGAAACATGATCCAATACGGGTGATAAATCTTATATTGAGATATCTTAGAAAAACTGCACAGTAAATTTTACTTTTCACTGCTTTTATGAGCATAAAAGCACTTAAACATGAAAACTTACTGAAATTAAAGCATGTTAAAAAAATCGTCTCAAAGTCACAAAAGTGCAAAATAAAATGCCATAAACCTATAGAGATCTAGATGAAGTACGAAATAGATTTACAAAAAAAAAAAATTAATCTAATTTTAAAAAAGAGATTTAGGTTAGACTTTAGAAATCTAACCTAAATAAATTCAGGAAAGTGAAAAAAAATCTAAATGAGTTTGAAACCTACCATATTAAAGTGGCATACCCAAGTGCCCTGATTAAAATCTAAGGTTAGATTCTGTAAAATTTCTGTTTAGAAAAATAGATCAATAATTAAACAGTGTTTCCAGAACACCCTAATCCCTAAATCTTAAAATTTTTAAAATTGAAAAATGGGTCAAATGGGATTAGACATTCAAATTTGTTGGATTGTTAAGGTCCATTCAGGGAAATTACAACACCGGAACAGTGTGTAAAGGCCATTGTGCTAGTAGGTTTTGATAGGATTTCTGTTTCACATCATAAAGGTTAAAGATTCCCCCAAATCCGTTACATAACAGCTGCTTTTTCCTTTTTTTTTTTGATAAGTTACATAACAGCAGCTTTTTAAAACTTAATTGAGAGAGAGGGAGAGAGAGAGATAAGGCACACACCAAAATTCATGACCTTTGAAAACATTAGAATACATCAGTAAGAGACAGACAAGCACAACTTCAGTAAGCCCAACCACACACTATTTTATTAAAAACCCTAACAGCGCTTCCCCTCTAAACATGTGCCAAACAATATAAAATGGAATCCATACTATCAGAAAACATGACCAATTATCCAAAAGAGTAATTCCCTTTGCTGCTACACTTTGCAGTTGGCGGTTGCAATGCTAAACATTTAGGTTGCCAAAACGAAGTTTAGTCCATTAATCAAAGTTTAGCACCATTCTGATTTAAATCTTACTAAACCTTTGAAAGGTTATGTGTCAATGAATAATTATTTACACAGTTATAAACTAAGGGAGTAATCAATTATTTCTTAAACAAGAGAAAAATGCACACCAAAACACTCGCAAAACCAGCCACCTGGCATTACACTGGAACGCCTTGTGTAATGCCCTCCCAGTTTTGAGCATCCACAAAGCTGGTCTCTTTAATTCTTATTTGATTACGTATTAACTAGAAAACAAATAATAGAATAACAAAAACTTCTGTCTGTTGTTTAAACAGGGAAAATATAATGTAAGCAGCAAATATCCCTACACAGGTTCCATTTGGATCAAATATCCATGTGACAATGTTTTCTAAACCATCTTTCAATAAGGAAGCAATAATTAAATGAAAAGTGGGATTTTGACATGGACTTTACAAGTTCACTATATGAGAAAGTTGATAGGAGTTAGAGAAACAAAGAGAAAGTATCATCTAAGGAAGCTACTGAAATCCACTAAATAACTTTGTTGCCAGCATCGAACCCAGTGTTACTAAAATCTGCTAGAACCTTGTCATTTTGTGATGCAAATAGCATCATCCAAAATATAAAAAATTTGCAAACCCAAAATTCTCTTTATTGTTCCCCTAAGTTTCCCATTATGCAAGGCAATATTAATAAATAACAATAGAAATATAATATGACAAAGTACCAAAGTTTGGGACAAAGAGGGAAAGGCCATAAGAAATCAAGAGAACAGTGCAAATAGTATTTAAGTAGCATTATGCCCTTACCTAGTTCATAGTTGAAAGTGAACACAAAACTCATGCAGTTCAAAGATAATTTTCACATATCATCTTTCATTAAACTTACTGAGAAGAAAAAACCAATAATGAAATACCTCATCCCATTCTAACTAGTACTTAGCAATTTATTTAGCTATAAAATCCCAACTGCGCCATGCTTTGGGGTACGCAATACATCACATACCCTCTCAGATGTGCTAACATTCCAAGTACCACAAGGATCCGCATTCCAGGTATCATATATCTAAAGCAGACTACTCCCAAATCTCAAGATTATGAGATCAGATAATTAGTCAACCATGAAAAATAAAATATGCCACTAAAGTACTAAAGTACTTGACCAAGTGACCAACTTAATAACCAAAAAGGGAAACACCATGAAAGAAAGTGGATACAAATTTTAGAGAGAAATTTCAGTTTGATCAGAAAATACTCCAGCATTAGTTTGATCTTTTTCTATTACCCTCTATTTCAATGGTGAAAAGAACAAGAAAATGGAAGGAGAATGCTACAAAAATGCTATAAAAAGGAAGCTGTTTTCTTTCCTTTTTCCGGTTGTTTACTAGATCCAAGCCTTAGATTTTGTGAATCATATTCCTACAAATACCATAATGTTCGTTATTCAATTCATGTTCTCAACTGGTAAAATTGCATGCTCTTGATATATTCTTGGCAAGCTTTATGATCAATTTGAATGATAAAAGAGAGTAAATATAAGAAATAAAGACAGGCAGAAAACCACTTCAATAAATTACCTTTCTTTATTGGAAAAAGAGGAATTCTTTGATCTCAAAGCATTATTTGATGGAAGTCTCAGTCCATCTAGCAGAACTTCAAGCCCTCCAATGCTTCTAAAATGATTTTGACCACGTGGATTGTCAACTAATGCTGATCTAAGAGTTCTCAAAGTCAAATACTGAAGTGATATATCTGTCCATTGTTCTTTCATACTCAACCTTCTTGTGACGCGCAATAGCTCTGAAACATAATCAAATTTATTGAACAAAAGAATGAATTGAAAGACGATACATTATATACAAGAACTATTAGGATGCAAAAGTCATCTATATACTATGAAAGATTAAATTTAACTTGAGTCAACTCTTTTCTGTGATACACCGACACTAAGGCCAGCCGTCAATCTTTCCCCCCAGAGTAATATCAACTATCAAGGTACCAGATACTTGCAGTTTATATATAAGCCAAAGTTTGAGTTGCTTAATTTTCATTAAGAATTTATGGCAGACAAAAAAATAAAGTTGCAAAGCAAGGAAGAAGTTCGGTATCATTACTTTGTTCGATCAGTCAAAGGTGCATGAAACATAACCACAGATCAGCATATTTTTTGTGCTCGTGAAAGCATCTTTGCACAGTAGGAAGAGAAACAAACTTTCCGAAAGAAAATTAAAATTGGAACATAGAAAAAAAAAATGCAAAACAGCCAACAAATGACAGTCCATTTCCAAAGCATCTGGCCCATTTTAGTCTTAGGGAATTAAAGCATTCCATTTATTACTCAAACCTCCAACATTTCCACAACCCTTGCCCTACAAACAACAGTTGTTTTAGTCAAAGGGAACTAAAGCATTACATTTAGTACTCAACCCTCTCAAATTCCTCATCACTTGGCCCACGGATGACAGTCCACTTTCTTTTTCTTTTAAACTTTTTCCTTCTTCTTCTGCAACACTTTAAAATTACTGCAATGATTTTTTTTTATGTCTAACAATTTCTTAATAGAAGCAGAAACACAGAGGACAAAATACTTTGAAAAGGAGAAAAGCATAATATTTACAAAGAAAGCATAAAAGAGAGCATCCAAAAACAAAGCTATTTATCAAGGAAAATAAAAATATATATATATCCAAATCAGACAACACCATCAATGCAGCCACAATTGATTGTAAAACAATTGGAGAAAAGACATACCAAAATATTAAAATCAGAATTACAACAACAACAAAACCTTTTTCCCAACTACTTGAGTTGGCTACATGAATCCTATGTTTCCATTCCGCTCTATCAACAGCCATAGCCTCGATTGAACCACATTCTATAATATCCTTCTTTACTCACTCTACCCACGTTAACTTCAGTCTTCCTCTTCCCCTAGTATTACCCTCAATGAGGACTATGTCACTCTTCCTAACTGGCGCATTTAAACGTCTTCTTTGCACATGTTCAAACCATCTTAACCAACTTTCTCCCACTTTATCACCAATTTGTGCTACTCCAACCATCTCCCAAATGTGATCATTTCAAATTCTATCCTTTCTAATCTTTTCGCACAACCATCTCAACATTCGCATTTCCACCTCACTCACTTTATGCATATGTTGTTTCCTAGCTGCCTAACATTTTGTGTCACAAAGTATGGCTGGTATAATAGCAGTTCGATAGAACTTCCCTTTCAAACTTAAGGGGATACGCATATCACACAATATATTAGATGCACTCCTCCATTTAACTCATCCTGCCTTGATTCTATGATTAACGTCATCTCCACTTTCTCCTTCATTATGAATAACTGAACCTAAATAACAAAAATGTTCACTTTTTTGTAACTCTTGATTCTCAATCCTCATTTGTATTTCTAGATTTACTAAAGTTAAACTCCATGTATTCAGTTTTATTTCTACTTGTCTTAAACCCTTTTAATTCTAAAGCTTCTCTCCAAACCTCCAATTTGGCATTAATTCCTTCTCTAGTCTCATCGACTAAGACAATATCATAGGCAAATAACATACATCATGGAATCTAATCTTGGATGTGTCTTGTCAGCTCATCCATAACCAAGGCAAAAAGGTATGGGCTTAACATTGACCCTTGACGTAAGCCTACAGTAATTGAGAATTCACTTATTTCCGTACAAGCATTCTAACAATAGTCACACAACCATCATGCATGTCCTTTATTATGTTAATGTATCCCTTTGTGACTCCTTTCTATCTAAAACCCTCCATATTAGATCTATAAGTACCTTATCATAGGCTTTCTCCAAATCAATAAAAACCATATGGAGATCTCTATTTTTCTCTGTATATCTTTCCATTAATCTCTAGTAAATAGCCTCCATAGTTAACCTTCCCAGCATGAAACCAAATTGATTTTCCGACACTTCATTCTCTCGTCTTAGACGTTGTTCAATTACTTTCTCCCAAAGTTTCATAGTGTGGCTCACAAATTTAATACCAAGGTAATTATTGCAACTTTGTAGGTCTACTTTATTTTTATATATAGGCATTAAAATGCTTTTGTGACACTCATCAAGCCTTCTCTTAGTTGTTATTACCTTATTAAATAATTTTGTTAACCAAGACGCCAACTTCTACTAGACACTTCCAAACCTAAATAGAACGCCATCGGGTCCTAAAGCCCTTCCTGATTTCATCTTCTTTAAGGCATTTCTAACCTCCCACTCATTGACCCTACGAAAAAATAGTTCTTCTCTAAGGTCACTATATTCTTCTAAGCCTAAACTTCCTATATGGTTTTCATTTAGCAATTTCTCAAAATAACTTTTCCATCTTTCTTTAATTTCATCATCTTTTACTAAAACCCACGATCAAAGACAGAATTACCTTTCAAAAAATACTAAAATCAGAATTTTTCTTTGATTTAGAAAGATATCAATGACTTTAAAAAAATATATAAGAAAACAGTTCCACAAATGATACACATGAATGTCAATATGTAGAATAATCAAGAGGACTTATGAACATTGTGGTGAACTGTAATTTTATTATGTGCACAACATCAAACCACTTTTCCTTACCAAGAAAAAGAATAAAAAAAATCTCTTTAATTGATTCGATATCTAGTATTCTAATGAAGCTCGTTGCCTAGTTCAACGGTTTAACGCTTGAACATCAGTCCCATTAGTGCAAGTTCGAGCTTTAGAGCAAATACTTTGTTAAATATCAAAAGTTAGGTTTGTCTCGAGACTTCCACCACAGGATGCTCCTGTAGCGGGACCAGAACTGGGTAATGTCACATATCTAGTTTTCTAGTGTTAAAACCACTGTGGCTTTTCCAATGCTTCTTATAGGGCTAATTACAATTTCAGCAGTTGTATAGGCTTGATTCAAGACGAAAATGGTGGAATTCTTGTGATTTGAAAAAGAGTGCAACAGTACATCAGGTTTAGTAGGCCTATGTCATAGTTGAATCAGACATTATTAGTGACTAAGCGGAACCAAACGAGAAAAGAACATAATAGAGCACTAACTGTCAGACATTCTACCGTGATGATGAAATATCTCATACAATACACCTCAAAACTGACGCCATGACAATCTCACCGAAAAGGCACACTAATGGTCATATCCCTGACTATCCCAGTCGCTATATATTTAAATAGTTCAGACGTGACTGGTACAAATTCTCTTCTGCATTAACAAGTCAACACCAAACTAACAAAAACTGAACATGCCTTACCTACTAACCAATTAAGACCACCAGCTTCCATCACTGACACAACCGCTTTCTGATGCCAAGATAGCCTTGCTTCAGAAAAGGAAGCCTTTGAACTGGTAGAAGGATCATTTGAAGTTGTGCCACCCGTTGGAACAGAAAATTTTAAACCATCGCTGTACAAATGAGCCTTTTCATATACATTTGAACTTAAATCAGTGAAGCTGCAAATGATTGACACAACATGTACAAGTATCTTTTGCAAAATTGTGGTCTTCTCTACAATAAAATTTGATAAACCTTCATCAGCAGAAAGAGCGCCAGAAATTGTTTTGAGTTGGATAACAGCAGCTGAAATAAACAAAATTCATGATATTATATGCTAAAAAATCAAATTAATAAAGTACATTATACTCGCAACCAAAGAAACAAAGATAACAAGATGATAAAAAGACGGTCATATTTCAAAAGACTTATGACCAAACTTTGCATTTGTGCCAGCTAATTGGGAGGGGGGAGCACACGAAAATGAAATACAGCAAGGACAAATGTGTACCAATACAATTTACAGCCATCCAATACAGAAGTATAAACCATACAAAGGTAAAAATTGAGCTAAACAAGGAAAAGATTGTAAAATAAACTTTGGTTTACCTAAAAGGGGTTTTAAAAAAATTCGAGGTGCAGTCTGCATAAAGCATTCACTCATATTACTAGGGGAAAGTAAACCAAAGCGAAAGAAAAGGAGTGATATTTTAACAACTTGATAAATAATAAGAGCAGTATCATAAATGTTAAATTACCAGCATTGCTGGGTGAAAATTAGAAACTGCAATTGTAAATGTACATGATTGAGCACTCCTCACAAGAACTAGTAACTCAAGTTAGCATGCGCTTCACAAAAAAATTCGTGATCACTTGTGGTATTTTTCAAACACCGCATTCATCTACCAGCAAGTCAGCCAATTTGATCCGACTCAAATCAGACTCAGGCAGGGTCAAGACCGTGTTGAGCTGAGTTCTTGGTGAGACAAAGTTTGACATTCGTTCTTAGCATGACTCGGCCGCAATGGCCACAACATTGCCAAAATCGGCCACAAAACAGCCACCAGAGTTTGGTTTTGCCACCCAACCATAGAAACATGCCCTTTTCCCAATTTTTTGCATCACTCTTCCATCCTCAACCACTAAACAACCTCCAATCACATCAAACTTAAATATAAAATTTAGAAGAACATAAGATTTAGTTGTAAATATTCGATAAAAGCATTCCAATCTTGCAAAATATTCTTAGGATTATAATTTCACCTAGATCTAACGTAAAATATTGTTTTATGTTACATAACATACTTCTTCATAGATCATGTTATGAACTCCCGGTCTATCTTTTTTTTCAAATATTTCCTTATTTTTTAAAGGGAGAAAGTGATTTATATTCATGAAACATGTAAATCATATTTTTTTTATTTTTGTATAGTGTGAACATGATCTAATGCTTGGCTTTCAGAAATATGTTATATTTTAAATTGTGTTTTTTTGTTTTTTACTTTTCTGCTTTTGATAACCTAATTATTAGAATGTATTGTTTCGATTGTTTAAATGAAATTGTACAAATACATTATTATACTACAAATACTTGCGTATTTTATATTATACGTATATTAGTTTACATTATCTGCTTTTCATTAGGCTATGGCCTTAAATAGAGCGAAATGAAAACATAGGATTCATGTAGCCGACCCCATGTAGTTGGGAAAAAGGCTTCGTTGTTGTTGTTGTTGTATTATCTGCTTTTCACTATAAATAAATAAATAACAAAGTGAACTAAAAAATTATTAAAAAAAAACCCTTAAAATTGACCCCAAAACAAAAATTGGAAAATCATAAAAAAAAAATATAGAAATAAGTAAATACTTGATGGATTTGGACTATCAAGTAAGGTTTGTTGTTTACTTACATCACATAACATACTTGTAAATCAAGTTTACTTACATGACATGCCTTATTTGTTGTTTTAAATTTCAGATGGTCGTGACACTTCTAACCGCAACCGAGCAAGCCCAACTTCTATAAGCAGGTCCGCTGGCTCTCAGTACAACTTTTTACTTTTCGAATTTGGCATGATAGCAACTTGAATTCAACTTCAATTCTTTCAAGAAGGCATGAGATCCTGTGTAAGCATTGTTTGCCCCCCAACAGCTAATTAAAAACTTGTGGGGCCCTATCCCCTTCGGGCTCCATTATCTTTTTTCTAACACTAGCTCCACTTTTGGAAGACCCCAGTATCCCCAGATCTCAATTTTTCATATATAAATGTAACTAGTATATCTCCTTCGTGAAGGATTTCCCCATAATTGCCATGAACAGTTGTTGCTCCTGGGTAGCCAAATAAGGCTAAGTTGATCGTATTATTAACGAGTCAATTGGAACTATTAGAAGTTGACCCGATTTTCGTTGAGTTGCATATAATTTATTCCAAAATAAATACATTTGTGACCAAAACATTAGTGCAAAGTACAAATTAGACACTTGCAGAGTTAAAATGCTCACACCACCTTAAAATTTAATTTATGTCATCACTCATATAAATCACTCTTAGATATTCAATTAATTTTTTAATAAATCATTAAAAACATGTTTTCATTGGATTCTCGAGTTAGAAGAGTGTATCAGTTCGTTTTAATCAAGACTAACAAGGTTGAAAATTTTTCATGATCAATACCATTACCTAACCTCCTTTAAACCCCACGACCACGACACTGCAAAGGTAGCCGGGTTTTAAAACCTTGCCTACAGTTTTTTTTGTATCAGAAATACGAAAAACACCCACACAAAACCAGTCATACCCCCATAACTTCCAAACACGGGAATGGAGATGTTTTAAATTAAATTGATACAATACTCTTGGAAGAGATAATTCTATCTTTAAAAAAGATAACATTCTTCGAAAAGAGAAGGATTCTATAAAGAAAGACCAAATGAGAAGTACACATGCAGAGCTCACAGAAGCATTTCCCTGCCTGCTCTTTATAGTTCGAAGTTCAATTAAATCATATAAATTTTAGCAATCGAACCTCTATAAGCACCAATATCTTTGTACACAAGGCAAGTGAGTAGATTATCTAATAGACCCAACCTAAAATTTCTACATGGTTAAGTAGTAATTTTGGAAACCTGATTCGTTACAAAACTTCAGATAGAAGTCTTTTTTCCTTTCAAAAAAATCAAAAAAAAAATATACAAGGGAGTATGGAGAATCTTTGATAATTACTGCAGAATTGTCCAACCATTCCAACATGGACACACAGAATGTCTCCAGAGAGGCCAATCTAGGGGAACATCTCATGCCTTAAGAACCCAACCAAGTTTGAGCCATTGAAGGATTGTATTGAAGTAGCATAAAATTGCAATTAGTTGGAGTATTGATTGAAAAAGTTTATCAAGAGAATCTCATATCAATATATGAAATCTGTCTTGAGAACTAAGACACCAAAAATAAGTTTTAGCAATCAAATCCCACCACTGGGTTTTTAAGCCAACTTATTGTCTTATTCAGGTAGATGAATATAATGCTAAAAGATTGTCAATTGGATCTGGTCAACTTGAATAATTACAATCTATGTGAGGGTATTATCGTGACTTTAAAGATTAGGATTATCTAGTACCTAGGTTAGTGGTCTTTCGATTGTAGCCATGTTGGGATTTTCAATTCTTGTTATCATCATATGTATTAAGGAAATTTCTATTTTGAAAAATGAGTCACTCCATTATTAAAACAGAGACACTTGTTTACAGAAGGTTTTCCTTTTGGCAGGAAAAAGAAGAAGAAGAAGATTGGAACAAATAAGATTGGTTTTCAGAAGGTTTTTTCCTCAGCTATCAAGGTTTCACATTACAGTTGTATTGTAGCAAATAAGATTGGAGCAAACGAAGGTTGAATTTAAAGAGGGTTTCTGATTAGTGCCTGTTACAACAAACAACCACGAACCAAGCACAATCCCGAAACATGACAAAAAATGAAACAAGCACCAAACACAGAATACAAGAATTTACGTGGTTCGGCGATGTGCCTACATTCATGGTGAAGATCCAACAAAAGTTTTCACTATGCAAAAATCAGGCGATTACAAGTTTCAACCCCAAACCTTAACTCTCGCTCTCTCATTCTCTTTCTGTTGTTTACAATGTTTTCTCTCTTAATCCCACTCCAAACCCCAGATGCCCTTATATATTGGGTTACAAGAGAATCCTAATCGGGTCAAAACCGGGTCACATCGCGACTCAGGTCGAGATAAAATTCAGGCCACAACATAGCTGTGCCAAACAAGACCAAAGTGAATGGATATTGAATTGATGAGCTTAATTAATGAACATAGTTTACTGTTCATCAAGTTCCTCTTCAAAAAAACCTTTTTTTTTCTCTAATTCTTCTTCTCGTTTTAGTTATTCCTATTGCTGTCCAGGAGTTACAGCAAGCTACTTTCTGGAAACAAAACAACATATAGCCCGTCAGACCTCATCTAGTCCAGTTACTTCCATCTGCAAACCCTAAGATTTCTTTGGCCTTCACAAATTTAAGCCATAAACCCCTCAAAAATAAGTGATTGTAGACAAACTCATTCCAAAAATACTTTTAATCTTTCCTTTGTCTATTTCTAGATTACTCTATGAATCAAAAGTTGGGTGACATAACTGCCTTGGAATTGCCAGCTAAGCAACTAGAAGAACCTTGTGCTTTTAGCTTAAAAATTATGGTCAATCCCTCTAGATATATAAAATATATGTCAAATATCACACATTTTAATTAAGTGCTAGAATAATAAATAACAAAACAGATGTGCTTCTAGGCATAGGCATATGAACAGCAACTATAATCCCAACTTCTGATGGACAAGCATGCAATTTTGTGTGCGCGCACATGTTGTTAGAGGGTTTAAACACCAAAGTTGCACCCTCACTCACAGCTTGAGCTTTTAGAGTGAAGTTACACCATCTCTAACAGCTCAAGTTTTTAGAGTAGATGGTTGTTATTGTTAACATGTCTGTTTTTATGCAAGGATGAATCCATTAAATATATGTGCCAGGGCAGCATGAAAGAATTCCATATGGATATTCTATCACAACTTAATCCCCATTTATTCTTTTGCAGCAGCAGCACCTACCCCCTCCCGAACAACCCAAAACACACACACACAAACAAAATCTGTAAAGAATATGTAAATAATATAAAATAAAGTATTTTCAAAAAGTGAAAAACAAATGGAGGCTGTCACTGAACTGCCTTCATCTCCAACCTTCCATTACTCCCTCCCTTCCAGACGGGATATTGTGCAAAACCAACATAATGGAAAATGAAACTGAGAAAAGATATCTCAACTACTCTTACATTTATGACATAAATAATTTGAAAACTGACAGAAAAAACAAGAGCAGGATATAAACAGCCGTGAATTGATAAATTTGATGTCACATGAAGTTCCATCTTCGACTCCCTAACCCAAACCCAATCATGAACAACAATGGAACTAAAGCACCACGAATTATATGTCTAAAGTAAGTCAGATGGAAAACAGAAAAAATTATATCAGCAGAAAATTATAACTATACCTTTCATTAGTGCTGTAAGTTTTTGAATCCCCCCATAGTATCCAAAAACTCTGCAATTATGCATTGACCGAGTCACAATAGTCAAAGCATCCAAGACAGGCAACCCCTCTGAAGTTATAGTCAAGTTCATAGAAGTCCCTAATTGATCTGTTCTTGATTGCGCTGCGCCAGTGTTTACTGTAATTAACGGAAGGACAAAGTAGAATTATATTACATATTTTAGGTTTTAATAAGTTGCAAAGGTTGAAATCGACCAATATGGAAAGCATGAATGCATTGTAAGAAAAGTGCCAAGTGTCCACATTCAAACGTGTTTTAGGAGTTTATTGAATTTTTTCCTTGAGAGATGAGGTGGTAATCGAGTTTCCACTGATTTTTTTAAACTTGAATTGATATTTGGGGGGGAGGGGGGATGCTACTGATAGAATAGAATTCAGAACTTAAGAATTAAACCCAACTCCATATGCATCAATTACTATCTTAAGTATTTTATTTTGTTAACTTTTGATAAGATTTCCAGTGATAAGAATTGAATCCTTAATCAAACTCCTCCATTAGATGGTACACCAACACTTTCCACCGTACTACAATTTTGGCATGAAATTCTGAAGGAAAAAAAAAACATACAAAAGAAAAAAGGTGTCGTGTTAATTATTCAAAGTAAAGATGCACAGAATGTAAATTTTTGCAGAAATATGATGAAAAAGAAAAAAAACAAGTAGTGCAAAACATTTAGGGCCCGTTTGGTAACCGTTTATGTTTTGTGTTTATTGTTTAAGTGTTTATATAAACAGTGTTTATGTTACGATTTTGTTTATCCATAAATATGAGTGTTGTTTGATAACGAAAAAACGTTTGACTTATTTAAATTTTTTTTTTTTTAGCAGGGGTGCCCCTAAGTAACTATTTCTTATTATCAAGTATATTAGTAATTATTCATATTGTATCCAATATTTTTTTCTTAAGGCAATTGATGCTATTTAATTCTGTCCACACTTGATAATTCTAATATTTTGATTGTTGTATCAAATAATAGTCTTTTATAATTTTTTTTCTTTTCATTTTCTCACTTTTAGTTTTAATTTTTAATTAAAATAATATAATCACCATTTTAGATAAAAAAAGAAAAAAAAAGTTTTTTTTTTCATAAACATAAACAATAAACATCATTTTGGTGTTTAGGATTTGAAGGCTTATGAACAGTGTTGTTTTAAAAACGTTTATACAATTTATAAACAAAACAAAAATTATCAAACATGTTTATTTTAAAATTTTGTTTTTATAAACAATAAACACTAAACATAAACGGTTACCAAACGGGCCCTTAATTAACTAAAATGGAATAAAGAACATCTATATAACACTTTTATCAGTGAAGACCACAATACAGCAGTTGAAGAAAGCTGCCCATGCATAGGGAAAGAAAAAAAAACCCAACCAAGACTTAAACCCCGCACCCTCCCCCTTTTGGGATGGCAGGGGATACCACTCAAGCTAAAAACTAGTTTAAAAAGACTAAAAGAAACACCAAGTGCACAAAATGGGAACCGCTAGGAGAACGATCAATCATATTACTTGCTTGAAAATATGATAAGAAATGGTGACTAGTACACAATATATTGATGGACGTGATGCACCTCTACGAATCATTATATTAGAGTTCAGGACTTGAGGCTACTTTTACAGCATGTGCAAAATTCAGTTGAAGGATTCAGGAGAGGCTTTTCGTAGAACAATTTAAATAACAGAAAACTGTGAGGTTCATAAAGGCATCAAAACTTGAAAGTCAATATAACCCTTTGGCATATTGCTTTAGTTGGTAATATAAGGTATCCGACAAGGTTCTACGTTTCTCGTTCTAGTCACAAATAAGGCTTCCGGAGCAGAGTAACAGGCATCTCAAAGAAGACAACCAAGAAGTGGAGTGAAACTACATGGAGTAGCAAAATGGTCACCCGAAGCAAATTGTGAGCCATGGAGCAGACTTTCCTGCCAACAGGGTAAAAGCTACTTAATCAATACCAGTGAAAATGACGATAGCAGAAGGAAGATGGTTTGCTATGGTCCCAATGGGTTGTAGGCTAAGTAGCATGGATATGCCCACATATCAAATCCTAAAAAAAATTAGGACAAAAACACGGCATGTATACTACTATATATAAATATAAAGCTTTATTTATTTAGATATATATATATATATATATATATATAGAATAAGACGATTATAGATCTTTTTTTTTCAATTTTCATACTAAGAGTTACATAATTTAGAAGATAAAGTAATGCAAATATTGTAAAGATTATTTAATTATACATGCTACTATTCTTACTTTGTCACTAGAATTTTATATATATGTGTGTCCTATACAAGAAAATGTCATTGCATGTTTGACCTGCAATGAGTCATGCATAGAATGCCAAATTTTCTTAAAGAAAAATAAAAATAACACTTATGAGGTGTTCTTTCAAGATTACTAGACATGGATACTCTTGGATACGTTTGTATTCTATAAGACTTGTGTTCAAGAGCGTCAAAGATGTGTAAGCCAATTGTGTGGGATGTGTAGCTCAAGTGCCAGAGACGTGTCAATTAAGTGTCCAAAATATGAAATTTATTTTGAAATAATTTACACGTCTGTGAAGTGTTGGACACGTGTCCAGGAGTGTTTTCGCGGTACCTTCCTAAGAGTGTCCATGCTTCTTGGGTTGTAGGGCTTAATTTGACACATTCTTCAGTCCTAGTCTTTCAACTTGTGTTTGTGGAAGCTATTAAATTTGTATATAAGAATCAATAATAATTATTGTCCTCATTTGGAAAATCCTAGGCCCAAAAAATTCATTTTTTAACTCCTTGCATCACTCTGCGAAAGGAATTTACCATCATAAATGCGTTTCATACCCCGTCTACTTCCAAGTTCTCTTATTTCTTGGTAGAACTTGACCTTTACATGACTTTGTTAAATAGAAATCACTTAGTCAACCAGATGGTTAAAGACCCCATTGATATTGACGTGACTTTGTTAAATAGATATCACAGTCAATCAATTAAGTTGGTGAGATGGTTAAACATATAGTCATGGCTAGCAAGTATCAACTCAAACAAAAAGTAGAGCATCATTTTATTAACGATTAATTCGAGGGGTGGACACGGTTCAGTTAGGACCAACTTTGGCATGAACCAGGACCAAACCGGTCCAAATGGTTCCATGAAAATTAGAACATTAGAACCAAACCGGACCATATTCTAGCCTTTTTGATGATTTGAATTTCTTATATATAGATTCTACTTTGTTCTCAAACAAATTCTAAATATGTACATCACTCGCCCAAGTAAAATATATACTATATATATTTTATGATATAATATATATAAAATATATTACTAGGTTAGGATTTAGGAAATTTATTACATGTATTATATATATAATATATAAATATATATGTATATTTAATTTATGGTTCGGTTCAATCCTATAGGACCCCAAACCATTAACTAACAGTTCCTTGTTTTTGAAACTGGACCGAACCATAGAAATCTTTGGTCCAGTCCAATTTACCGGTTCAACTGGTTTTTTTTGTACCCCTAGTTAATTAACATCAACACAATGGTCACAGAAACACTCAAGTGGCTCTTAAGTCCTTATACAATGATGTTTTCAATTTTTCTTATCAACCTAAATACTTGCTCACTCATTTGTTCTCACTCCTTTGGAAATATTTATTTTAATTCGAGAAACCCATTTCTTCCAACCAAAAATTTATCCTTAAAAATGTAATAAGAACAGGCTTTATCAGCTGCAGCAACAACAGTGACCCATAATCGTAAAATAATTGGGGAAGAAGAATGTGAGAGCATCTGGGAGGAGATATTAGCAAAGTTACATTAAAATTTAGTGAAAACATTTGGAAAATCTATAGAGCTCTCAGCTCTTATAAGTAAGAAGTAAAATCCAAAAGAGGATAAACAAAATACTAACAGAGGCAAAATCAGCTCCAGATAGTTCAGCAGAAGCAAAAATACTGACCACACCATTTCTAAGAAACAATCTGCTATATGGAAGATATAAGATCCACTTACATTCAGTGACCAAAGCAGTTATATGTGTGACTTCTTCAGCTAGGATTAGAATAATTTCAGCAGGATGTCCTGCAGAGCAACCAACCACTATATCATCAAAATGTTGTGAATGCTCCACAGGTGAGACAGCAGTCAAAGCAGCATCAGGAGATTGAACAGAATCAAGAGGTTCCCAATTCTTGAATATAATTAGGAATTGCTTCAGGAAAATATGAAATAACTTTCTCTTTTCAACCTGAAATTTGAAAAAAAAAATAAAAAAATATGAAACTTTTGTCAGAAATAGAAGAATTAGGAATGATGAGGACTAACCCAGGCGCACATACACCGATCAACTACCACAGCATCTCACAATTTATTATTAATAAAAGGGATGGAAAAATGGGTGAGTCGGGTTTGGCAAAAGATGAAAACCAAGCCCAAAATTCTGAAAGGAACTTCACTGCCTGAGCCTTGTTTATTGTATTATTGTGGTCAAACAACATGACCTACAATGATTCCAAGTTCAACTTCACAATTTTATTGGCATAATATCTGTATGCCGTATCAACTGATTCAGACACAAGGCTTGTACAGAAGAATAATGTCGTAAACATATTCCAGGATAAAAGAAATGAGAAAAACAAAACAAAACAAAAAGGAGACAAATAAACTAACAGCCTGCAAAATCCGTAACTATTGATGGAAATATAACAGAGATTTCCTTATTAAACAATTTTTACTATTTAACAGATGAAATCATCACCAGTAACAAGATTTAATACAATCCACTTCACGATAAAGATCCAAAGAATGAGAAAAAAAATGAAGAGCCTAATAATTTATTAACTATAGGGAACTCAGCCAAGTGTCCACGATGTAATATAAAACCTTGTACCAATGGAAACGGGAAACATGTATCCCTTTATGCATGACGATGTCTCCAACCTTCAATCCTTGCACGTCTTAAATCAAAATTTGCAATATGCTCTTCCGCAAATTACAAAATGTTCAAGATATATTGTGAATATACGGAATGTAAATTTTTTGTAATGCTATAGGAAATGATAGTATAACGATAACGATTCAATATCAAAGCATTACTAAAAATAATTATCTTCGATACTTAGGATCAATGATACGAAAAGACGGCGAGATTGATGATGATGTAAGTAGTAGAATTGGAATAGATTGGACAAAGTGGAGGAACGCTAAGGGAATTTTATGCGATAAACGAATACTAAATAAGTTAAAAGGTAAAGTATGTAGAACAGTCATTAAACCGGCTATTTTATATGGAGCAGAGTGTTGGGTGTTAAAAAAGAAACAGAAACAACACATCCATGTTGGAAAATGTGAATGTTAAGATGGATGTTAGGAATAGCTATAAGAGATAAGATTAATAATCAAAAGGTCAAGGAGAAATTACGTGTGGCACCAATTAGCAAGAAAATAAGAGTGAGTAGACTTAGGTGGCATGGATATATTCAACGCAGACCTGTAAATACACCTAGTGAGAAAAGAAAGATTGGTTTGTATAAAAGGTAAGAGACAAAGAAGTCGACCCAAACTAACATGAAATGAAGTGATAAGAAATGATTTAAAAAAAAGTAAATCTAGTAGGAGAAATGGCTTGTGATAGAAAAGAATGGAAAAAGAGATTCATTGTGGTCAACCCCGTTAGGACCTGATAAAGGCAAGGATGATGATGATAATGATCTTGTTAACATATATAAACACCTTAGCTTCGACGCTAATCTATTTTTGAGATCCAAGTGTCTCTCTACGTACCAATTCATCTTCATAGTTAACATCTTTTGTTGTTTCTAGTACACAAAAACAAGGAAACTAGAGCTTAAATTTTACAAAGAAAAAAAAAAGATAAAAAAGTTCTCTAGATTTCCCATCCCCCAAGTAGGGGAAGAATGTTCACCCATAACTAAAGGCAATAAAACCACCAAAAAAGATGTGTATAACAAATAAAGCCACTATAACTGCGGCAATAAAATATGCCTGTTGGAAACTTAGTGTCAATTTTTAAGACCATTCACTCATCAAGAGAAAAAACAAGAGATGAACCCACGTGAAAAAATTCCCAAACATACCTTATCAAAGGCATTGTCATATCTTGCCCAAAGTGCATTTAGAATGGCCTCATCACCAACATTGCTGAAAAGAAATAAAGAAGGCCAAGCAAATATAAATATAGAGTGATCAAAATTTTACTTCCAATTAAATGCTAAAACAGTGGATTTAGAAAGAAACAAAACATTAAAAAAAATGTAAAAATTAATGAAACTAAGCATTTGGCAATGGATTCAGCAAAGCTATATCTACAGCCCAGAAAAGAACCTTAAAGTACAAATGATAAAAATTTCTTTGATATAGCTTCAACTAGTCCAACACCCATTAAAGAGCAAAATTGGGGGGAAAATTAAAAATAAATAATAAATAATCATTTGAGCAACTATTCTATGTTTTAAAGTTCCAATTCATGCAACCGTCATTTATGTGATATACAAAACCTTGCATAGTTGGATTCATGACGACTGTGCAGAACAGACTACTAACCATCAAATATAAGCTAGTTATGATGTAAGAGCAAAACTGCAAAACATAATTGCACAAGAAACTGGACATATAAGTGTCTTCACGCCTGGCAACCCAAACTTTAAACGTTGCACCGACTTAGGAGCCCTTGATACAAGAATATGAATGATTGTAAATCATATCATTAATTTGTGGTTTCCAATAATAGTAGATGCTTCATATTAAGTTCAAAGTCGATCTTCAAATTTATAACGACAGTCATAAATCTAAATTTGAGCCAACTTCAGTTATTAACCTCCTTAGACGAAAGTAATACAAGCTACACAATGTCATTTATCTCCGACTCCAGTAAATAAAGCTTCATCCTAACTAGTCTTGACCAATTTCATGCATATTGCTTTGCCTTTTCACATAATCTAGAACTATTGCTTTGGAAAAAATATATGCCATTATAACTTGTGTTACCACTTCAATCCACGTCAATTTTTGTCCTTCTTCATACTAGCAGCAGGCTAGCAGCCTCAATCTAAACCATGTGGCTTTGTCCCACTACAGTTATTAGTTATTAACTTATTGTTGCACAAGGTCAAAAACCAATTTTAAATTGGTTTCGTGTCATCTTCTCACCAATAAGAACTACCCCCAACTTCTCACATATGTTCCATTCCTAATTTTGACCTTTCTTTCTCCACATATCAATCCAACATTAATGTTTCAGCTCTCTCGCTCTAAGAATATGCCATTTCTTAGCTACCCAGCTATCTATAAAACGATTCCCTTCATTCTCATGGTCATTCAAATGAAGCACATGCCAGCAAATACTTGAATTAGAACCCCAGTCAATCTTCATCACTTCCTAGTTCTTTTTCAAGTTTTGTGGTACACATTCCACATATCAACTTTTTTTTTTCTTTATAACTAGAAGTATCATTAAAAAGTGCCCAATAAGGATGTACACATGCACGTACGAAGGATACAAAAGGAGAACTGTACAAACCTATACCCTCAACTCACCTAGAAACAGAATGAAAGAATCTATCCAAATGAAAGCTCTCTCAGTAAACCAGAAAATAAGGAGCTCAATGTGCTATCACTCAAAAGTAGGCCATTCCAATCCATTTGAAAAAATAAAGAGTATATATTCCTTTACACCAGGTGCTCTATCACAAGCACAAAGGAGTCACCTACCACATAACTCAAACTCCATGACCCGCACGTCTATTCCTTTCCCCCAAAGAACTATTTTGTTTCAACTAGTCTTATTATAATGACAACTTCATCCTACAGTCTTTTAGTATGCTCCCTTCTTCTCCTTAGACCTTTTCCTAGGTCAGTTGAGTAAGAAGATAAATTCCATTGTTAAAGTCCTCCATATAAATCCAAACTAAGGTTAGTTGAGTAAGAAGACGACTTCCATTGTTAAAGTCCTCTGTACAAATCAAAATAATTCGTTGATACTACTGTTTCAAGCAATAGTCTTCGCTAATCATTCCATTTCAAAGTTTCTTAGTACAAGTGTACAAGACATTAGTTTGATCACACAGTAGCAATTGACTTTAATCATCTTCTTTACTCTTAGATGTTGCTAACACAACCATTTCATTGGTCTTTTTGACCTTATTCAACATTTCATAAATTAGGGCGTGCCATCAACGACCATATACTCCCAGTTCCAATTCAAATGTCATCAAGCCCTAAAGCCTTTTCATCTTCATCTTTCTCATAACATCTTTGACCCTCTAATACCCTAATTTTACAGTATTTTTTCTTTGATCTTCATAAGAGTGGCAAAATTATTATCACAACCCCCCCCCCCTATTTTTCATTTAAAAACTTCAAGAAGAAGCTCTTCCAATTCTTGTTATTTCTATCCTTCCCAAAACCCTCCTACCATGACTCGTCTCAATTAACATGATTAAGACCTCCATTTTTTTTTTCACAACTTAGCAACTTGTATCTTTCAGCCATCATTTGACCCAATTTTGTATAAAGATCATCAAACTTGTTAAATATAATTTCACTCACTGCTTCCTTAAGAACTTTCAACATTTTACACAGTTAGATATTTCAAGACTTCCATATAGCGAAAGATCACCGCTCTCTATTTGTTCCTTTCTCGTAATGATGCAGAACAAGAAAATCAGAATCAGGAATTTCACATGGAACTCATATTAGACACAATCATCGCTTTGCAGATACCCTTGGCAAAAACCCCACTAAACTATCAAAATGTTGCAAATCAGGACACCATGTAAATGTCCATTAGCAACAATGCAAAAATACTAAAGTACCCATCAATCAAACAACATAGTTCTGGAAGAAATTGTAAATCTATGGGAGAGATAGTTGATTTTTGGATATTTTGAGTGGTTCTGGGCCCTATTTGGTCCTTTGTAATTCTGTGGAATGCACTCCCCTTTTCAGCGCTTTCTACTACAACATTACTTATCAAAAAAAAAAAAATCTTTTACAATCTGCCCGTCCAATAAAATTATTCCACGTGTCTAAAACATCTTCTCAGGGGCAGTTCGACGTCCGCTCCTTTTATAGGAGCTTCTTGAACGCTCCGGGGCTGTTTTCCCGTCGAGGGTTGTTTGGCACACAAAGGCCCCCCTGAAGGTAGCTTTCTTCGTTTGGACGGTTGTTTTGGGTAGGATCTTGACCCTTGACAACCTGACGAGGAGGCGTCACGTTATCGTCAACTGGTGTTGTATGTGCAAGAGGGATGAGAAGACGGTTTATCATCTTCTGTTGCATTGCCCTGTGGCTCAAGATAGTTGGGGGATGTTTTTGTCTTTGTCCAGAGTCCAATGGGTTATGCCCCGGTCCTCGAGGGGATTGATAGAGACTTGGAGAGGTTGCTCCATGGTGCCACGAGCTCGTGACTTTTGGAAGGTGGCACCCTTGTGTGTGTGGTGGGGCTTGTGGTGGGAACGGAATAGGAGATCCTTCGATGACAAGGAAACTCCTATTGGAACGTTGCAATTCTCTATCATTAGTTCTTCTTTTTTGGGGGGTTCTTGGGAGAAATTGTAAATAGTTGATTTTTTTGGACATAGTGAGAGCTCAAAGGCCCTATTTGGTCCTTGTATAGTTTTTGCAGGCCGCGCTCCCCGTCTTGAGCGCTTTCTATATACAATCTTAATTGTCAAAAAAAAAAAATTGTAATTGAAAAAAAAAAAAGAAAAAAAAAATATGAACTTTACTGTTAAGAATAACCCGTTATTTTATGTTTACTACTCATTTCTTCAACCAGAAACCCATGTGTGTGTGTGTGTGTGTCTTTTTGAAGCAAAGAAAGATGAAAAGCCATGGACTTGGAGAGTGGTGGGTAGGACTGGGAAGCATAGGTGTCGAGGACGACAATCAAGAGTGAGACGGCAACAAGGATGCTGCCAGTAACAGGAATATAGAAATAAATAAAAAAATTGTGAACTATGGTGGTAGGCTATGGTGTAGGCAGAGACATTGCTGATTTTGAGGAGGGGTTGAGTGAAGGCATTCAAAGACCATTTTGGTCCCAGTGGATTCCCAATGATTGTGGCAGGCCTTGGGTGTGGAATAATTTGTATTGTGGTCAGCAACTCTCTCTCTCTCTCTCTCTTCTTGACGAATTGTGGTTAGCTTTTGGTTCTTATAGATTCACACAATGAGCATTATCATCTTCCTCCATTCAAATCCTAATTTTTCATTGCATCTTGAACACATTCATTTAAGGTACACCAACTTGAAACAGATTGTGGTCAAATAGATTAGTTGGGTTTGCAAAACTTATGGACAGACCCCCTCAATGGGTGTGCATTGTATGATCATATTTATACAACGGTTGCATTGGTAAACATGTGATGAGTATCATGGAACAAACTGCTGCAAGCTTACAATGATAACATGTTATAATCGATCAATTTCAAAAATTGCAATTTACTCAAGAATGACATTACACAAACACACCATGACTGGAGACGACTCCTTCCATTCTCAAGTGCATTCGTTGAGAAACCGCATATAAGTGATGAGATCAACTAGGTAAAGATTTTTCTTTAAAAACCTGGGTTCTGATCAGCAGCGGGAAGGGGAGGGGGTTAATGCTGATAGAGAAGATAAAGTGCATTAAATTTCAATTGGGTTTTCTTTGTTTAGGATGATTTGGGTGTCGGGTCAAGAATTACGTAGAGAATGGGTAATTTTTAGTTCAAAACTCATCCAATGGTATAATGGCCAATAGAACAATATGATGGTCATAACTGGTATTTCACATGTCACATGTTGTGCATGTGACTCATTTCCATTCTTTTCTTAACAATCAACTAACCTCGGGAGGGAAATTGCAGAATTTTCGATAAGTTCATTGGGTTATCATCCAAAAAAATAATTGAAGAGGGTTATTTGCAAAAATTTAATAGTTCAAGGGAATTTTTACAATTTGCCCTATCACTCTGAGCAATATTAATCTAAATTCACCGGTGCTTCCAACATCGGAAAGGAGTACAAAAATGAAGAATTAAATAACAAAAAGAAAAGGATCGAGGATATGCTGCATAAACTAAATTAAGTTTTACCATGTACTCCCTCGCTAATTAATGAATCAAATATCACCAAGGACTTTATGCCACAACTATAAAGGATTCATTAGTAAACACTCTGTAAAGTAAGACATGGTGCATACTCTAAAATTCATTATTCCACGAACTATTATTGCTCTTAGTTACTATTTAGGCTACAATAAATTCTTCAGTTGCTCAAAATTCTAGACAGTATCTACTTCTAGTCGAGAAACTGCAAGAGGCTTCAACTCTAATCAAAATTTCACCTTCTAACAACCAAATCGTTGGATGCAAAGCATTATCTACAGGCCACTACGAGGGTATGCAGGAGTATGACCTAAGTAGAAGGCATTTTAATGGTTACAAGATAATAATGAGAATCCAAGAAAAGCATCCTGTTGATTCATTCTTCTCTTCCCTCCCTAAGCTCAATAGGATGTGAATCATTTCCTATGCACCCATATAGTCTTCACAAATTTCTAGCCAGACCTGATTTGTAGGGCTTCATTTGAAATGATTTTGACAGAGTATCATCTTATCAATAAAACGACCACTCCACATTAGTACATCCTTTGTCTATTCAGCTTGAAGGCCTAGGTTTCAAAAGGCTGGAGGTGTTCAACAAGGCCCTATTGGGGAAGTGGTTATGGAGATTTGGGGTGGATAGGCGCAACCTTTGGAGGAGGGTCATTTGCGGGAAGTTTGGGGAGAATAGGGGAAGGTGGTGTACGTTGGAAGTGAGAGGTCTAGCTGGGGTGGGCGTTTGGAAATCATCCAGAAGGGGTAGGATAAATTTTCGAAACATACCCAATTTAGGATGAAGAGTGGGAGACGGGTTGGTTTGTGGAAGGATGTATGGTGTGGGGATCGAGTGTTCGCAACCACCTTTCCGAGTCTTTTTCGGATTGCAGAGGACAAGAAGATTTTGGTTGTCAACTACTATTGCCTTGATAGCGGAAGAATGCCATGGAGGTGCAGTTTGGGAGAGCTTTTCAGGATTGGGAGCTGAGAGATGTTTGTGATCTTTTGGCGTTGTTGTATAGGATGGTGTTGGGTGGATCCCAACCTCCCAGGCATAGGAGGTTGGTGGATTCTCGAGGGGCCTTCTTTACCTTGGAAGGCAGTTTGGCAGACTACTACTCCTATCAAGATGGCCTTCTTTGGATGGACAGCGGTGCTAGAGAGGATATCAACAATTGATAACATGCTGGGCCCTTTTGTTCCTCGGGTTGCGCCCCCCCTTTTGAACGTTTTTCAATGAAATATTACTTATAAAAAAAATAAGTAATATTAAAATTCTCAATCACCTTCATTTCATGTCTTTCACACCAGCATTTTGTGTAAGGATGGCAATTTCTCCCGACTCGACGAGTTTCCACCCTGTCTCGCTCCTCATGGGATGGGTATGGGAAGCCTTTTTTATCCTGTAGAGAGGGCGGGTATGGGATTTAAAACTTGAACCCAAGTCAAGTTCAAGGCAGGTTCAGGCTTATTGACTATCCCACCTTGAACTGCCCGATTATGTAGTGTTATTACTCTGCCCTTACCCTTATGAGAAATTACCAAATGCATCCCTCTATACATACATACATACATGTATATATATATGTGTGTGTGTGTGTTATAAAGATTAGGGTTTCTAAATCACCCACCGCCTCTCTTATCTCATCTCATTTCACAATTCATCCCTTGGCCCTCACTATGCTACAAATTGACCACCGCCCTCAACCCCACTCTGACAACCATGAGAGCAGCAATATTCAACGACAAAGAGATCGACAGATTGTGTAAACTCTCTTCTCTGACGAGTTTGACCAACGCTCTCTCTCTCTCTCTCTTCGGTAAGTACTCTCTTTCTCTCTTTCTTTGTCAGATTCTTTGTTTTTGATAAATACGATCAGCCGCTGCATCATATTGTTGTGATATAGTCCGAAATAAAATAGCATTTGGCAATGGTAGTTATCACTGCACTGAACATGGTTGACCCTCACCTGCACCATTCATGCTTTGGGTTAAAAGGGGTAAGACGGGCCGGGGACAGGATTAAGCTTCCCGTTTATAAACGAGGATGGGATTCAAGAATGAAACCGTCCAGGGTTCGGGACTGGTGTGGGACAAGTATTCTGTTAACGGGACGGAGTAGGGTTTAGGGAAACCCATCCCATGCCCACGCCGTTGTCATCCCCAATCTTGTGGCACATTGTCTTACATATGTAGAATAGGATCCCTTGACTATCTTTTGCTTTGTTCAATGATTACTACACACGCAATATGATTACTATACACGCAATATGATTACAATAGTTGAACATCAGGCACTCATTTTTTTCAATCAATAGTTAAACTTGAACATGAATGGGTTCTCAAGATTTCATAAGTTTCAAAAAGCAAGGTACAACCAAAAATGGCAATCAGCAAGCATATGTACCTGAAGCGGATTCTAGGAGAAGGAGCAGAGAACCTCTCTGACCGTGGCCCTGAACCAGAATCTACATTGCCACTGGATGTCCTCCGAATGAGATCAGCGACACCCTTTACAATGTTCATGATTCCACGCCGACTTATAAAACATTCAAGACTTCAGAAGCCAACAATCGATGCATGAAATAGAATTCCAGCCCATCACTCCAGCCGAACTCAATCTTCTATTTCCATGTGTAAAGCCACTGTCAAGTTGTCATTAGTGCCCACTACTTCAAAATAGCAGACACCATTTAAACAAATTGAAGCTAAAATTAATAGCAGTATATATTTTTTGATAAAATATATATCACCAAGTATAGATCACTGACCCCTAAAAATTGTCTAAGAGTTCCAACAATTCACGATAGACAACCCAACAACTTCTCAAATTCCATCAATGAACTGATCACTTTTGTGGACTAAAAACTCAAGGTTATAAACTGTAATAAGCTCAATAGAAAAAGAAAAAGAACACCAAAACCTATATATGTACATAAACATATATACACACACATATATGAAGAAGCAATATGAGAAACTTTTGTTGCGAATATTCGAACTCGTAAAGAAAACGTATGTGAATTTAGTACGATTATTTTTTGAAATTTATATATTACAAGTTCTCGTATGAGTTTGAAAATGATAAAACTTGTTGAAGGTTAATTATTAGAATGTCTTGTGAATGAATTAAAATGGAAGAATTCGAACGTACAAGAGTGATTCGTACCTGATCGGATCGTAAGGTTGGATCGCACCATTCAATTGCTAGGGTTTGGCGACGCAGGATCTGAAACTCGTATTCTCCTCCAACTTTTGAAGCTCTAATGGCGTAAGCGAGAAATCAGTAGAGAGAGAGAGACGGGTAGAGGAAACTCGTCGCAGGAGAATATTTATATTGCAAACCAGACCTCCGAAATTCGTATAATATCCAGAACCACCCCGCGAGGACTATATGGCGTCTCTAAGGAGTTGCAACCTTCTATGCGTGGATGCATATACGACGTCGTTTATTATTTTATCTTGTTCGTTTAGATTTCGTGAAGGGTTCGGTACTGTTAGATTGGTTTGCGACGGAGTACCAATAGTTTCGTTGGTGGTGATACTCACACTCGCACTCAGCCACTCGCTCCACCACTTGCACTTAGTTTTTTCTATAAATAAATAATAATAATAATAAATAACATTATTACCCTTCAATGATAGGGATGGCAACGGGGCGGGTACTGCACGGATTTGCCTAAACCCGTCCCCGCCCCGCTACCTTGAACACAATTAGCAAATCCGCCCCGGGTTTGAAACGGGATGAAATTTCAAAACTCATCCCCGCCCCGTTGGAAGAAACCCCACCCCGTCCCCGCCCCGCCCCACCCCGTTTAAAATTTCAAAAAGGATGGAACGAGACAGGCGAGGCGGGGCCCCTCCCCACAAAATTGTAACCACATCAAACATCAATAAAAATTAGATTTTTTCAAAAAATAAGAGCCTAGTGGGTAGTATCAAGTTTGATACTATTAAATTCAAAATAGTATAACCCCTGTTTAAGAAGTAAAATGATAAGATTCCACAATTAAATAGCTTATTACAGAAAATATATTTCACAACTAAATAACTTAGTAACAAGTTTGATCCAACAATTAATGAAGTGTTAATACAACAAAAAGATAAAATGAAAACATAAGTCTTAATACAACCAAAAGTAAAATTATAATTTGTATATATATATATATATATATATATACATACATATAAATATATGTATAATAATAAAATATATAGGCGGGGCGGGGCGGGTACGGGGCGGGTTATTATAGAGTCCCAAACCCGCCTCGTACCCGCGGCGGGTTTTAATTTTTTTTCCCAAACCCGCCCCCTACGGAAAAAAAATGGCTCCCATATATCCTCCCTAAACGGGGCAGGACGGGGCGGAAACCCGGCGGGGCGGACAAAATTGCCATCCCTATTCAATGATACATTCAAAATCTCCTTGCTCCAAAAAAAAAACCTTCCAAAATTTCCAATCATTTTTTTAACCACTTGCACTTAGTTTTTTCTATAAATAAATAATAATAATAATAATAATAAATAACATTATTACCCTTCAATGATACATTCAAAATCTCCTTGTTCCAAAAAAAAAAAAAAAAACCTTCCAAAATTTCCAATTATTTTTTTTAAAAAAATGAAAGGAAAAAGGTAAATTTGCCCTCCATTTTTGAGGGATAACTTTGTCATTTTAATATAAGTAATAATTACAAGGACGGGTTAAGGACTTGGGCAACCAAACTTTCTTGATGACCCAAGGCCCAACCCAAAACCAAAAGCTGACTTTTAAAGCAATACAATCTCAAAAGAGAATTGCAAATAGGCCCAAAATCAAGCCCAACCCCAATTACCCATTACAGTTGTAACAATAAAACAATCTGAAAATCAAAGAGGATCCCAATTTATTCAAACATAACGAACCAGCTCCCCACTAATGGTGGTCTGGAGGACGTGGGGGAGGACGGATGCAAGAGGATGGCAACTCTCATTCCATCGCAACTCTCCTTGTAATTATAAAGTTTTTGAGTTATAGATTCGTGAGGTGACCTCGGATAAGGGAGTTGATCTTACTCAAAACTCTTGATTGAGATTTTCTTCTTGTCTTTAGAAACACAAGAATTTCGCTTAGCCCATATTTGATAAACTGTGGAAGATAGAGCAATTTTGTTGATGGTGTTTGTCCCATTTTTTGCTTTCCAATGGTGTGATGTTCATACTAACAAATCAGTTCATTCAAATTGTCATACATAGAAGCCACATTTATCTTGAATTGATCGTCAAATTGATCGTGAGAACTCACATGTAAAAACGATGTGAGAATGTAATTAAGGTGAGGAAAGACACAGTGGACATGCATTAGGGATATGCTTGTAGGCAATTAATGATCCAGAGTTGTTAATTTGCAGAGTGATGCCATCCAAAAGATGAGGTTACAATGGGGCACTGAGGCATTACTCTAGACAAGGTGTGTCATGGTACGGTTGGGAATGGATAGGAAAGCATAGTTATTGTGTGTTTTATGGGGGGGAAAAAACTCCATCAAGAAAGGTGCTCCAGAAAAGAGTGTCAGGGTTGTGAAGGGGAAAGATAGAAAATGGAGATAAATTCAGGGAGAAGTGATGTCAGATGAAGAGGAAAGTTTAAGTGGCCGCTTTTTGAAATAAAGGAGCTCAGAGATTGGTCAAGGAGGACATTTGATGAGGAAATGATGTTTTGAATTGTCCTGAGTAGCAATGGCCCATTTTTAAGCTATTTGTCCTTCCAAAATGTGATGTTGGAGTCATTGCCTACTCGGTGCTTAATCAATTGTCTACCAATACCCCTTAACTGCAGAAGCTTCCTCCAATTCCAAGTGCATGATTGAGGTATGTTTACATCCCTGCTCCTGATGAGTTATGTATGCACCCATTTAGTCCATATGCTTTATTTGTTGTCAAATACAATATTCTATAGGTGCCTTAGAACTATAACTTTGTTTAGCAAATCAAGGTTGGGAAGGCTCAGCCCTCCACTAGCTTTTGGGCAAACATATGTGATCCTATGCAACCTTTGCTCCTGAGCTCTTAAGCTCTATTCCTGACCAGAAAAACTTCCTGCAAATCATATTAATCTCAACCAACACTGACTTAGGCCAAATAATGATGTTTGACTAGTAAAGATGTGTGTTTAGGAGAACATAGACAATGAGTTGAAGCCGAGCAACATATAAAAGAGCTTTGGATGACCAATGTCCAACTCTGTATGTGATTCTGTCCACCAAGACTTTGCAGTCACATGCTCTCAATCTGGAAGTGATAAATGGTATCCCAAGATGCCTAATAGGAAGAAAACCATTCTCCATCCTAAATAATTGCAAACTCGAGATCTCAGTGTTTGTGTCAACCCCTGAACAAAAGAGGTGATTTTTTGAATGATTTATAGAAAGACCTGTGACCCGAGAATTGTCCCTAGAGGGGGTGAATAGGGACTTTAAGCAAACAATGAAACTTTTTCGATTTAGCATGTTTTGACAAAGATTAGCTTGAATAGACTTTTGTCAAATACTTGATGAACTTATGTATTCAACAAGTAGGATTGAGAATGCTCTATCTATTATGCACTTAAATGGTCTAGTGGATACAACAAGTGTAAGTGCAACATATCATGCTTGTAGTGTGTGAAAATGTTGATAGCATATTTTATTAAACACATGGTATGCAAATTGATTGATAACAAGATAATCAAATAAAAACTCAATCAATCAACAATTAATTAATTCCACAACTCAACCAATATACTCTAAGCATTCATCACATCCTCCTCATATAAATTGAAGCATATAAATATAGCATTGATATATAAAGCATTTAGAATTTAAACATATGAAATGCTATAAAATAAAGGAGTTTAAGGATAGAGAAATGCAAACCAAGTGACACCATAATTTTTACATAGTTCGGCCCCTCTTGCCTATGTCCATGCCTTAAGAGAAATTTTTGAGGTTTCCACTATAGAGCTTTCCTTAATGGTGGAAAGCAAACCGTACAATTGCCAAGTAAATTACTTGGGCTTCCTTGCTCAATGACATCCTCACCAAGACTTCTTTGCCAAGCTCATGACTTGGGCTTCTTTACTTAATAAAAACCTCACCAAGACTTCTTTGCCAAGCTCATAACTTGGGCTTCTTTACCAAGTGCATCACTTGGTCTTCCTCTCAAAGGATGAATAAGAGTGTAGGTACAACGGAGAATATCCCTCTATAGATAGATACACAAATGAAAGCTCAATGAAAAATATTCCTCTATGGATAGATACACAAATTATAGCTCACATACCTAGAGTTAGCAATAAAATACTCAATTGAAAGCTCTTCACTGGGATGTTGCCACTATGAATGATATGCAAGTGTTTGGTTTAATAGTGGTGGCTACCAATGGATGAATGATATGAAGATTTAAGCTCTAAGGTAGCATCTACCAATAATATATGATCATAAAAGGTTATGGTAGTCTCTCTCACATGTATAATGCATATATAAGGTGTATTTATAGTGCAAGAAGGAATTCTGGCTGTTTGGAAGTGATTGGAAAGTATTAAGTACAGAAAATAGCCATTGGAGTTTGAATCTCCAGGTTTTGGTCGACTGATGAATTCATTAGTCGACTGAAAGTGTTGTTTCGGTCGACTGAAGCAATGTTTCGGTCGGCTGAAACCTCCCCTATTTTGTAAAGCCTACTGGAATTCATTTCCAATTTATATCAGTCGACTGATGAAGAGATTCGGTCGATCGAAAGACCTCTATCAGTCAACTGATGGGTTCATCAGGCGACAAAAAGTTTTCAGGTCAGAATCTGTTCTCAGACTCAGCTAGTTTCTCCTATATAGTGCATTAATACACTGCACATTTAATTACATTGAAAATATGTAAGTAAATTTATGAGAAATTTACTTTAAGTTATTCAATGTAATTAAGCAAAGTACCCCCCATTTGGATTCAATAAAAATAGTTTAAAAATCAAATTCTAAGTGAATCAAAATCTGATTTTTCAATTTTAGTACAAAACGAATTTTTACATTTTTACAGCTTTGACATAAAAATTCATCGTGCAACATGAATAACTAAATTAAGTCATTTGGGGCTAAGAAAATTCATATGATCGTGATAAATCATGGGGTACAATTATCGAAACTTTTCATGTCAGGATTCATTAAAAAATCTCATATTTATATTTTTGCCCCTAGAGTCCAACACTTAGCCAAATTTGTGTGCTAAGGCCCGAAATAGTAACTATGCATGACACGGCTTTATATAGTAATTCATTTGAGTTCAAAGCCTAAGTCAATGTATCTAAGAACCATAAATGATATGACTGAAAGGCATGGTCCTAGTTATGGATTACTAGTTGAGTTCTTATAAAGCTTATGATGACTTGAACTAACTCAATCATAGCAACGGCCTCATGATGTTATAAGTGAAGTTCATGGCCTAATTCTAAGTGTCCAAGGAACCATGATATGATATGAATGATACAAATTGATCCTAAGGTCCACTAGGTCAATAGATGAGCTTTCAAAAGAAGTTACTTCATAAATAACTTTACATTAAATCTAACACTCACCCAAGACTAGCCTACCCAAGTCTTTTGATCTTCAAATCTTTAAGCTTTTGGGTTCCTTCATCATGTGACTTGTATTCACTTCAACTTCGCCATTGATCTTGATTATAAATCTTTGAGTTCTATGATTATGTGACTTCATATATCTTCTTATAATTCTTTTTGAAGTCTAATACCTTTAAGATACTTGAGACAATATAATACTTTATAAACTGCACACTCAAGTAAATTTATTAAATCTACACTACAATAGGTTATTATCGTCAAAATCACCCAAGTAACCTAAGGTTGAAACCTTGAAGTCAACAAGACCAAATAAGGAGGTGAATTAGTCAAGGGCATTTTTTAGTGTAGTCACATACTTGATGTCTCTATGCAAAAAGAGTAACAAATTATTAGCAAAATTGATGTGAGAGTAACTAACTTCTTCCACCTCTAATAGAATTTGAAAGATGGAGATGAGGAGATAAAATGTTTAATTATAGATATGAAAACTTCCATGGCTATAACAAAAAGAGATGATGAAATGGGATCCTTCTGTTGAATGCCTCTAACTCCCTTAAAGGATCTTTGGAATTCCTCATTCAAAGAAATGGTGAATGATGTGGTTGTAAGACATGTCTTGCCATTGAATGAAAGGTTGGGGAAAGCCAAAGAGAAAAAGGGAGTTAAGAAGAAATCCCATCCCACGGAGTCAAAGGCTTTTTTGAGGGCACACCTTGATGATTTTGAATATTTGTGATATCCATGGAGGATTTCTTATGCAAGGAGTATATTGTCACTTATTCTTATATTTTTCACAAAGGCTGATTGGTTTAGATCAATAATATGGGGCAATGCAAGCTTGAATTTGTTGGTAATAAGTTTGGCTATACACTTGTAGATGAGGTTGTAACATGAAATTGGTCTAAATTCATCTAGAGAAGATGTGTTTGATGTTTTTGGAATAAGAGAAATGTAGGTTGAATTGACTTCGCCAAGCAATCTACCATTGAGAAAAAATTCTTTAATGGCAAAAACAATATCTTTACCAACAATTGGCCAAGTGTTTTTGAAAAAATGGACATTGTACCCATTTAGGCCTGGGACTTTGTCAGTGTTTAGGTGTAAGAAGCATGAGTGGATTTCATCATCAGTGGGCATAACAAAAAGTGTTGGAATAATGTTTAGGTGTAAGAAGCATGAGTGAATTTCATCATCAGTGGGCATAGCAAAAAGTGTTGGAATGATATGGCCTGGGATTGATTTAGTGATGAAGGGGAGAAGAGCTTACCTGTCTGGGTAGAGGGGGGGTTACATCCTAATAGGCTCTTGAAATGGTTTACCACTTCAGTTTTGACCTGGGCATAATCATCAATTATGCCTCCATTAACAAATTGTAAGGATACAATATTTTTCCTGTTTACTCTAGAGCTAAAGCTTTTGAAAAAACAGAATGAGTTTTTGTCACCCTCTTTTAGCCATCTCTGCCTTGATTTTTGCCTTATGCATTGTTCCTCTGATAATACCAACCTATAATAAGCCTCTAAAACTTCCTTTTCCTGTGCTCTCAATGTCCAGTTCATTCGGTCATTATCAAGTGAAATTTGGCATTGATCCAGAATCAAATTTGTATCTTTAACTATGGCTGACAGTTGAGAAATTTCAACTTTGTAGATTTGCTTTATTGGCGTTTTCAACAACTTTAAGGCCCGTTTAGTAACCGTTTATGTTTAGTGTTTATTGTTTATAAAAATAAATTTTTACGATAAACATGTTTGATAATTTTTGTTTTGTTTATAAATTGTCAAAAAGCTTTTAAACAACACTGTTCATAAGCCTTCAAATCCTAAACACCAAAATGATGTTTATTGTTTATGTTTATTAAAAAAAAAAAATTTCTTTTTTATATAATTAAAAATTAAAACTAAAAGTGAGAAAATGAAAAGAAAAAAAAATTATAAAAGGCTATTGTTTGATACAACGATAAAAATATTAGAATTATCAAGTGTGGACAGAATTAAAGAGATAGTTACTTAGGGACACCCATGCTAAAAAAAAAAAACCTTATGTGATGAAAAAAAACAAAGAAGTTTCAACCATCTCCTTATCAAATAAACAAGAATGGTATTTTGTACTCATATCATTCATTCATTTTCAGTGTTGAAAGAAAAATAGAAATCAAAAAAATGAAAAAGAAAGTAGTAGGATAAGAAGTTCAAGAGAAAGAGTATGCCCTCCAAATCTCTCTTCTCAGTCCATACAAATTGGACCGAACTGAACCGTTCATTACGGTTTCGGTTCTAGCTCTAAATTTTAGGAACCATTCACTACGATTCCGGTTCCAAGCCTTGGAACATGAACTGAAACCGAAACCGTTGAATATATATATATATATATATATATTTATAATAACATTTTGTTATGTAAAAAATTTTAAACAATTAAGTTATTATAACTATTATAAGGTTAAATGCAACTCTTATAATAACCGAATTGAACCGAACTTATTTATTCTGGTTTCAAAATTAAAGAACGGTTCTGGTTCCGGTTCTCCCAATAACTGAAAAGAACCGAATCGTGTGCATCCCTCTACTTGTTAGGGCCTTTTGGGTTGTGAGTCATTCTAGTTTTACAATATCATTTGCAGTGTGTAGATATATATGTAACCCAATATTATTTATTTCTTTTTTATGCATATTTTTTGCTCTATTATTGCTGTATAGATTTGTTGTAGCATAAACTTGACTTTTTATGCAGTTTATTGTATTGATTTTTTTTTTTTATAAAAAAAAATAGTTTAGGGTTAACAAACATGTTTTTCTGTTTATGATTTTTAAAATAAGTCAAACGTTTTTTCGTTATCAAACAATACTCATGTTTATGGATAAACAAAATCATAACACAAACACTGTTTATATAAACACTTAAACAATAAACACTAAATATAAATGGTTATGAACAATTTGAAACATTTTGATCCCCCTAATTTGAGTTCTCCATATGTTTTCCACTGTACCCATGAATTGTAGATGAGCAACCCAAGAGTTGAAGTACCTAAAAAGGATCAACTTTTTTGGAGTAGCCATCCCAAACTTGACTAGAATAGGTGAGTGGTCTGAAACTCCAGGAGATAAAAAGGTGCATTCTGACATATGAAACATTTGTGACTATTTTCATTTATGAGAGCCCTATCAATCTTCCGAGTAATGTTTGCCACCCCAAAACTTTTATTATCTTATGTAAATTGAATCTATTTGTACCTCAAATCATCAAGATTTGAGTTGAACAATCATTATTTGAAATTTGTCATGGTAAGGGTCCATTTGTTTGACCTTATAGCTCTTCCACTGGGTTGGTGATTGTATTAAAGTCACCACATAAAAGCCAAGGGATTTCGGAAAACAGATTGAATAGAACTCAATATTGGCCCATAGAGATCTCTTGTTTAAGCAAACATTTGTACTATATACAAACGAGATATTAAAGTGTAAATTATCACATAGAACAGATATAGAACAATTTATGATTTGCCTTGAAGACTATAGAAAGCTCAATCTGACTTTGTCAAGGTTCCATAGGACCCCATATCTTCCCAAGAGGGGAGAAATCATAGTTGTACACCAAATTTCAATTTCTATGAATAAACTTGTGAATTTGCTCCACATTTAATTGACTGACTCTAGTTTCCAAAATAATTAGTATGTCCAAGCTACAACTAGCTATGAGTTTTTTGACATTTAACTGTTTGGAGAGGCTATTCAAGCCTCTGATATTTCAAGTGACAAGATTTATCATTCAAATAGTGGTTTGGTATTACTTCTCATATGTTTTAAGCCTTTAAAGGGGTTGACATACATTTTCATGGCACTCTTTGCTGAATTCTTTTTGGATGTGGATTTCTTTCTATCTGTTGAATGTTTTGTGGAAAAAAAAAAGAACATTGTCATTTTAATTATTAAAATATTCAAGTTGAGTGCAAGTAAAGAAAAATGAAGTGTGAATACTCAAGACACGTCAATTTTGTCCATTCCATTAAAGATTGAATCAAAATTATGAGTTCTAAGATTAAAAAAAAAAATTTAACCTCAAACACTACAAAATCAATTTTACTGTCCGAAATTTTGTCCAAATGCACTGCGTTACGCAAAATCAAAAGGATTTCATCTTTGATCACATAATGACATGGGCTACTATAACTCAAACACAAAATCAAATATGGATTCTAACTAGACACTTCAACTACATTAAAGCTATGGATTTCGGTTTTACAAATTCAACAATTAAACTTTGTTTTTTTTTATCTTTGAATGTAAATTTGACCACTTTAACAGCCTCAAATGAAAAAACAAATGTTAGTTTTGGTTTTGGCCCATTGAATTTGGAGGGTAAGGTCCTTTTTGTCCAAAAAAATTTAAATAACATGCAAGTCAAAAGTTACAAACAACCTATTTTTACACTATTTGTCCAAAAAAGCTGTGAACAACTGTTGGACCGATGTTGGAGAGAGAGTTTCTTTGGGGCCGGATATAGTTTGAAAAACTACAGAGAAGATTAAGATAATAAGACAACGGTTGCTTACTGCTCAGAGACATTAGAAAAGTTATACCGATAGGAGGCGACGACCATTAGCATTCGAGGTGGGAGACCATGTTTTCCTAAATGTCTTGCCACAAAGAGGCTTGATAAGATTTGGTCGTAGTGGCAAGCTAGTGCCATGATTTATTGGCCCATTTGTGATTTTGGATTGAGTTGGAGAGGTTGTATATCGCTTAGCATTACCACCTCAAATGTCAAGTGTACATTATATTATTCACGTTTCTATGTTAAGGACGTATGAACTGGATCTTTCATATGTGTTAAATTGGATAGACCTTAAGGTGGAGGAGGACGTGTCATACGAGGAGAGGCTAATTCAGATTTTGAATACAAGAGACCAAGTATTTTGGGGTAAGACCATTCCATTAGTCAAGGTACTTTGGAGACACCACAAATTCAAAGAAGCTACATGGGAACGAGAGCAAGAGGTGCATTCCAAGTATGCCAAGTTGTTCACCACTTGAGGTACGTTTTAATTTTGAGGACGAAATGTTTTAAAGGTTGGGAGGTTGTAGAGACCAGGTCCAATTTTGATCGGTTTCCATTTTAATCATCATTTTTGCTCTAATTGCATTTTAAATAATTTCTAGCATGTTTTGAATGTGAAAAACATGTTTGGGAAATTGTTTTAAGGTTTTGGAAAGTTTTTAAACATTTGGGAGAATTTGAGATTTTTGGGTCAACGGAGCCTAAGACACTGTCCGAGTGGGCATGAGAATTCGAAATTTTTTTGAGAAAATATTATTTTTGGATGTAGAACAAAAAAAAGATTAAATGAGTTAAGGAAGCTATTTTGAAGCCATAGCCACTTTCAAAATTGAAAACGGAGGTCAAGATGGTACGTCAAGTGACCCGGGGGCGTTTCGATCATTTCGCACCCGGAGATATTATAAATATCTGAGGTAGAGATCTCAACCATTATGCATACATCTAATATATCTCTCTCACTCTCCCATTTGATCCCTCTTCATTCTTTCTTCATTTCGAACGTATTGGACTAAGATTTGGAGAATATCGAAGACTAAGGGTTTACTCTACTCGGCAAGGGCTATGCATTGAACCAATCAAAGTTCAATTTTGGTAAAGATAGAAAAGCTGAGATTTTAGAACATTAGATTCAACACTTGAGACTTAAGGTAGGGGTGTGAATCTCCTCTTTATTTTGATTATATAGGTCACATATTTATGACATGAAACTTTTCTTTAAAAATTATGTGAAATGTGATATTCCTTGTATATATATATATATAGATTGTCTAGGATGCCTAGATAGATTTTATGTATTATACATGGCTTAGTGATGTTTATGAATGCATTGTGTGTATTCATTTGAGAAGTTGTGTGAGATTTGACCCTATGTGTAGAAGGTATGCATAAAAGAAGATTTTCTTGAAAATGCATAAATATGATTTCTATGAGATGATTGAATTGTATTGACTATGTATGAGTTGAATTTGAGATGCATTAACTTGATAAATGTCATGCATTGTGTCACGCCTCGGAACCCGGACCACCGGGACTCCCCCAGACCGACCCGAATCCCGAGTGTGAACCCGTTCACTCAACCCCGTGAATGACCTTAATCACACTCATGCGATAGTATCAAGCTCTAATACCATTCTGTCACGCCCTGACTCCCGAGTCCCAGAAATCGATGTGTGAACTTTATGATCTAATGCTCACAACATAACTAGTCCCAAGAACCGAGATGTGAACTTTGGGAGATCACACTCACTACAATCACAACCTGATCATACAATCCTAATTTTTTTTATTTTCTAAGAAAATTAAACATCTCCAATTTCAATATAAATCAGTATCTAAATGTGTCATTTACCCCTTAAATTCAAAATGGACACTTTTGGGCACGTGTCCCCGCTAATGGCCATTCCAATACCTCAATTGTCATCTAATACATTCCTATAACATGCATATTACAATTGAAATATGGCTCAGTCCTTGAATGTCCGTCTCATATACATACATCAAATGAAATGTACAAGTTACACGTATAATAATGTAACTACAACCTCAAAGTAATGTTATATGCCACAAGCCGACATGGATAGCTACTATTACATGGTTTTAAGCATAACCATCCAAATTCATCCAAGTGACCATCATGCTATAATTGAATTCCAAAACCTCCATAAGTGACTATGAAGTCCCTTTCATCCCTCCTTGACGCAACAACCTAAAAAATGTTGGGGGGAGAGGGGTGAGCACCACGACGACTCAATAGAGATACCCTAACCCCACCTAAGCGCTAATTCGACACTGACCTACATAAATGCAAGTCATGGCATCCCTATCGGTTACATGACATATGCTAAAACATTTAAACATACATACCATATTCATTAAATGCACGTAAGCAATTTTCATCACATAGACAATTCCAAGCAATACATATTTAACCATACAACTTAAATTTTACACATAAGCATTTTGTCAAACACTATGTATGCAACGTATTCATAAACAATGCCTACATCCAGTAGATAATCAAAGCTAACCACAAGTTTTACCAAATCAAACATTTTGCATACATTCTTTAAAACCATACATTTTAACATCAATTCACATACTTTTAAAACCATAAATTCATGCTTACACATAACATCATCTCAAGAACATTATGTATGTTTACATATCTCATAACTACCACATAGAGAACATATACATATCAAATTTAGCATACAATAAACACAAGAGCAAATAGGAATTTAAAACCCAAATCCCGACTCTTCTATGCATACTAACCCACCAAGGAAATCACAAAACATTCATATAGAAAATGACGTTAGGTAGGAAGGAATACCCCTACCTCAAATCCTTGTAGAAGTTCCAAATTACACCAAACCTTAAGCCATGAACAAATCCTTTCACTTTCATCATCATTGAAACCGGCATCACCTAAGGCCACCTCCACTCTTAACTAAACCAAAAACCATTCAAGTAACTTCCATTCCACTGGTAGAAAGCAAAAACTCCAAGGTCTCAAGTTGCTTCCTGGTCACCGCAATATGTAAGATGGTGTTGCCTTCACAATATTTTCAATTCAACAATTCAACATTTTTCTTCATCATCTCGACTCTTCTATGGATACTAACCCACCAAGGAAATTATAAAACATTCCTATAGAAAATGACGTTAGGTAGGAAGGAATACCCCTACCTCAAATCCTTGCAGAAGTTTCAAATTACACCAAGCCTCAAGCCGTGAACAAATCCTTTCACTTTCATCATCATTGAAACCGGCATCACCTAAGGCCACCTCCACTCTTAACTAAACCAGAAACCATTCAAGTAACTTCCATTCCACGGGTAGAAAGCAAAAACTCCAAGGTCTCAAGTTACTTCCTGGTCACCGCAATATGTAAGATGGTGTTGCCTTCACAATATTTTCAATTCAACATTTTTCTTCATCAATTCAATCAACAACTTCAACCAAACCAGCCGCATCATCTATATATATATATATGTATATATACATATATACATATATATATATATGTATATATCACCACCCTCATCACAAGACCAGCAAACCCACTTCGGCAGTAACCTACCCACTGTCAAACTTGCCCTATGGCAGCCCCAAGCTCATGCCATGCCATATCCGAACCAACCCACTTCATCTTCTTCCACATCATGAACCCATCCCCAGCCACAATTGCAAAGATCAACACCACAACCTCAAGCTTTTAGCCACCACGCGAGCCATCTAACTTTCACCATAAAGAACACTCATTAAAGAAACTGAATCAACCGAAAAACCCAGCCAATCATCAAGCCTGAATAGCCGAAACATTTTCAATAAACACCATCTTCAACACCACAAACCCACCATCAGCTAGCCGTGAAACCAGCCCAAATAATTAGCAGTGAAAACCCCATTAAACCACCATTTTCACCATCAGCCGCAACTCACCATTTTCCCCACCAAACCATGAATCAAAACCTATCTCAGAACTAGCTATAGCCGCACCAACCGCGAGCACCCAACATGCCACATAACCAGCCAATACCACTGTCCAGCCACCGTGAACCTCCCCTTGCCGGAACAGCCCCTCTCTCTTACTTTCCTCTTTCTTCTTTCTATTTTCTTCTTCTTTTCTTTTCCTTCTTTTTTTTCTTTTTATTTTTCTCCCAGCCGACACCCTTTTTTCTTTTTCTTTCTTGTTCTTTTTCTTTTGCTCTCTCTCAGCCAGCCAACCCACGTGGGTCTTTTTTCTTCTTTTATTTTGAATCACTTTCTTGCACTCACATGCACCACATATTTTGTGCACCACTCTCATCCACACAATCTCATATATACATATAATATCTATATATATGTATTATCACATGTGTATCTTACTAAACACCTATACACATATACACTACCGTATACATCTGCGTATTATTCCACGCACATGTATATAATAAATACATGCTCCTTCCTATATTTATAATTAAACATAAATATATCTACTATATATATATACATATCATCAATATATATATATAATTTCATATATATATTTTCACATCCTTCCGAAATTAATTATTTCAAAAAAATAAAATTCGGTCAAAATTCATCCGAGTCAAAATAATTCGAGTCGTTACACATTGGATGAAATTTGTGAAAAACTTGATTTTGGTGCATTTATGTGAGAAATTGTGATTTTTGGGGCATATGTGAAAATTAAGAAGGACCCAGAGCTCTAAGGTGCAAGACCCAAAACTTGGCCAAATGGATGTCACTTCCGTCAAGTTAGCAACTCGTAGAGCGTAAGCGGAGTTTGTGGTCTTGAAAAGATTCTTACTATGAAATTGTGACAAGTAGAAGTCCCTAGTTTAAGTGATTTCAGATTATACATGGCATGAGTTTATTTGGTGAAAATGATTCATTTCTAAATTGTTTATGTGCATTGAGGATTTGTGGCATTATGTATGATTTCCAAAATGATATTGACTTAAACATGAAAACCATTGGAGCATGACATGTAGCATATAGAGTTTTCATTGTGCATTTATGCATGGCTACTTGAGTTAAGGTAGAGTCGGGTAGATCATTCCTACTGGGCGCAGTTGTATGCTCACCCTATTCTCCCAAACTTTTTTTCAGATAAAGCTCTCATGGAGGATGAGGCTTAGAGTACTTGAGTGGATTTTTGGAGTTTCTTTTGGATGCATGTATATAGATGTCCATGCCGATTTGTGGCATGTCGACTAGTTTTCTTTAGAAATGTTGTTTTACATTTGGACAAGTTTTATGCATTGATTTCAAATATAATCGCCATATGTGGCATATGTACATTTTTGAGGTTTGAGAAATGAATGAATGATGAATCGTTTGAAATTGTAATGTAGATGAGATTGTAGATGTGACCATTGGAGATTCAAAGTATGTGTTTTGAACATCTGATACATGTTATGGATCATTTAAGATGTTTAGTATTTTATAGAGAATGTGTGTGTATTGATGAATGAAGTTTTGGCATGAAAAATTCCTTTTTGTAGAATTGCAGGAATTCTGTCAAAGACATTTCGATTGTGCGAAATGACCTTTTCGCACGATCAAAATCCTTCGATTGTGTGAGCTTCCATCAAATTTTTTGATAATATAATACCTCAAATTCCAACACAATCTCGCAAGAATTTCACATGTACTTCGATCAATTGAAAATTTTGATTGTGTGAAATAGAACTTTCGATTGTGTAAAGTAGATTGATTGCGCAAAAGGCACATTTTGATTGTGCGAAATTGTGGCTTACAGCTAGGCTTAAACAAGTGTGGCCATGTGTGGGGCTTTAGTTAGTGATTGATGTTGAGTCATACATAGATAATCGTATGCATATATATTACGTTTCCGTATTGATTTAAAGGTTGAGGTAGTCCATTAGGGTTAATAGAAATATTCACCCTCAAAATTCAGGCTCAAAGACGGTATCTCCGGTGACTTAAAAATCAGGGCGTGACAACTTGATATCAAGACAGGGTACCACGGTGAGATTTTGATGTGAGTTGATGATGTGAAAACCTAATCACCCTTAGGTTTCGGAAGTCAGAAATCGGGCGCAACATAAGTTCTGTATAATAGAGTTTTATATAAACCCAAAACGAAATAGGAAACCCACTTAAAACATATTTGTAAAATAGAATTTTTGTTATAATTACGATTAATCGTATCATGTTACGATCTATCGTATTCTCTAAAAAAAAATAGAATTATTTATGGAGTATTACACTTCCCATAACCCTAATCCTACTAATTATGGCAACATAGATTCTTATGGAGTAACCAAACAAAGACCCTTTGAAAACGATTTCTCCAAGGACAATACTTGCCTTAGGCTATATCAGAAGGAGCTCCATAGAGAATTTGAGCTAATAATAACGTGACACTTGTGTAAAAGGTATCTAAAAATAATAGATATAGGGCCTGTACGACATGCGTTTCTGTTTTGGGTTTTTATTTTTGCCTAAAATAGGGCAATTATTTTTGTTATGAGTGTTTTAAATAGTATTCGAAAAAATGTTTTGTAACAAAAATGTGTTTTTAAGTTTTTTTTTTTAGTTTTTCCCGCTATAGTAGTAAAAACATAATACAAACACCAAAATGATGTTTCCATTTTCGACTTAAAATTTTGAAATATTTTGACACTATTCAAAACATAATAAGCGGTACTAAACATGCTTTGTTTTTATATTGTCAAAACAAAAACAAAATACATGTCAAATAAGCTCATAATCTTTTATCTTTTTGGGAACAAGAGTCTCGCCTTTCTGATTAGAATCTGACGATGAGGTAGCAGAACATTTGCCTATATTGCTATATATGTACACACAACAAATGACAGAGCAATTGTTGAGAAAAAGATTGATGAATCAATTTCTTTTAATATGCCTATCACTATATATATATATATATATAGATATAGAAAGATAGTAGTATCATATTTATATGACATTTATACTAATTTATAATGTGATATGGCATTTATACTGAGAATTTGTTCGTTTGGCACCCTCTAGTTCGAATTATGCAAATAACCCAAATAAATTTAGAAAAATTGTGGAAGTTGGCAGCTTCTGTTAACTAGCCGTTTGATTTTGGCTGTTAAGTTGGTCACATGCTAGACACGTGAGCAACTTAAATTGGAATTGCCGAAATTGCCCTCATTTCTCTCACCTGCTATCTAACTCCACTCTCTCTCTAATAACATCTCTCTCTTATGGGCGACGTGACATCTCCCTCATCTCTCTCCCTCTCACCAGCACACTCAATAAATGCATATATGGATGCAAACTATTCTCATGTTTGATCCAACATTGGAATCATCTTCAATCTAAACATATAGAGACATATACATATCTATTTGTATATATTCATCGAAGTCAACACTGCACTAGACATATCTATATGCAATTTCGCTTCACTGCAACTTGGGTGCTTGAATTTCGCAGTGTTCTTTTGTAAATTCGACCAAACCCACCATCTACAACACATTTGGACAAGTTGTTGCTCCGATCTCCTCTATCTTCACTGCCAACGATGATTATAATCGAACAACCCATACTTCTCCATTCTATTAACATAAAAAAAAATCACGATCTCTATATATAGGCGATATATGTATATGTATATATATATATATATATACAAACACATATCGAGAATCCAATTGATGGCTTTAAACGGGCATCTTTCAACCAATTCTCGGCAATGAGTACTGAATACCATCACCAACGGCTGGTGATATACAATATCATCGACATCGAAATACCATCACTGACCAGTTTACAATCGGTCTCCACTTGGCTATCTGCCACAAAACATCCCTTATTTCCCCTCTTAAACAAAACCCTAGAATTTCATAATTAAAACAGAGATTATAAGAATCAGAAATTTAAGGGGAGAGTACAAATTATAAGAGCATGTCAAGAGTAATTGAATAAACAAATAATATATCTCCGATTAAAAATTACACAGATATGTAGAGAGATAGAGAGAAGAGGAAGAGTTTTAGAGAGAGGGAGAGAGACAAAAAGAAAAAGCAAATCTGCATTTGGAAAAACATATGTGATTTTTTTTTATTTCTTTACATGGGTATTTTGGTAACTTCACCCACTGTTATCGGAAGACTGAGGACAGACCCATGTGCCATATGGGTGTTTTGTCCACCTTACCTTTTATACTAATTTATATAAGCCCCATACTTGTAATTGCAAGAATAAAGTTCCGTTTGGATAGACAATAGAGAAAATAATTGAGATGATAACTTTAATTATGAGAGAAAATAAAAAAATGAGAGGATAATAATAACCTCTATTTATGTTTGGATAAACATGAGTAAAAAAGAAAGAATAATATTCTTGTTTGTATAAAATATGAAAGAGAAAATAAAAGAAATGATAACAATCAAATTATTATCATACCCTTTTATGTTTAATGAGACATGTGTGAAATAACAATTTTCTCTTTCTAATTGTTGAAGACAGTTTCAAAATTATAAAAGTACTACTTCAGTACCTATCAATCTTCTCATTTTTGGAAGTATATGATATGAGAGATCCTAATATAACTTTCAAATTCCTCACAATCCTCTTATTTTTCTTCATTTAAAGTATCCAGACACAAAATACACTATCTTCTCTTTTCTTTTCTCTCCTTACCCTTCCAAATCCTTCCATTTAAGCGATGCCTAAAGGTTCCATGGCTTTGGAAGTACACATAAAACGAGAAGAGAGTGATGGTTATGGAAGAAAACAAAGATAGAAGAACCAAACCAAAAGCCAGAGTAGAGCTTATTTCTCTCTCTTCATCAGTTACTACATTTATACAAGCACTTGTATGTGTGTATACACACATTTCTGCTTCTGTTTTCTTTTGATTACAGAAACAGAAAATTCGAGCCATTTTTGGGTAGGAAGAAGAGAAAACAAAGCGTTTTAGGAGTTTTTATTGTGAAATGTTATTTACATTCTTGGGGGTTTAACAGATTGAGGGTTTGTGTTGAACCATCTTGTGGGTCTATGCAATTCAAGGGAGATTTGAGCAGGTGAGATTGTTGTTCCCGAAAAAGATAAAAGACAATATTGTCTTTTGATGATCCGTAAAGAGATGTTAAGACTTTGTTTTTTATATATAATTATTTTTACACTTTACACGTGTCAAGTTATTATTGGACCACGTCAAACCTCCCTTTGACATGGCATGAGGCAAGAATTATCGTTTCCCGGATCAAAATCCTCTCTCGCAATTCCTGCAGTGATGTCCAATGAAAATGTTTATAATTATTAGTGGTAATTCACGTTATTATTCACATTAATTATTAGTAAATCACATTACTAAAATGGGTGACATTGGTGTCACACATTGTAATAACGTGAATCGTCACTTATAGTTATAAAAGTTGTCATGACAAAAATTGACTCAAACGAGGTGATTTTTTTTTTTCCTTATCCCAATATATGTTTAGTATTTTTTTAAAACTCATTCTTGAAATTTGACTTTAAAGTTACCTCACACACAAACTCAATGTTAAGTTCGGACTAATAAATTTTTGCTAGGCCCTCCTTTGAGACAAATTTAATTTTTGTCACAATAAACCTAAATTTGACATATTTTATTTCATTATTAATTCTTTCTAAATTCATATGATTGAAATGAAGTAGGTCAAAATACAGGCACACAAATATCATCCCCCACAGTTCATGTTCACCATGTTTAGGGAGGAAAAAAAGTCAATTATAATTACTTATCCCAAGTAAACTAAAATATTATCCAAATTATATTTACTGGATTCTACATGTGTGTAACTGTGTATAAATATGTTACTGTAGATTTTAGTATCTCATTTTAATAAGAACTAATTAATATATATATATATATATATATATATATATATATATATATATATATTCTGAAAGTTAAAGCAAATGCACGCACTCAAATTGTGGAGTGCAAGAACTCTTTTGAATGATAATTTTGAACATGCTTGATTCACTTTTTCTAAATAGTTATCTTGAAAATAGAAAATTGTACAAAACTCGTTCCGATAACAGTTTTTTACAAGTTGTGTTCTTATATTTGAGAAAAGTCATTTTTTTGTAACTATACATGAAAATTGTTTTATATTCTTATATAATGTTCAGTTGCATGAAATTGGTGCTTGAAATTAAAATTGAATAAAAATTAGTTTAGACTTTGAACTAAAGAAGTTGTGCCTGAATTCTTTAAAAAGAAAAAAGAAAGAAAAATGTACACTGCAAGTATATAAAAATGGATTCTTAATATCGTTTCCAAAAAGAAAAAACGACATTTATACAATATTACTCTTTAAAAGAATAAAAACTTATTTCTACATCAAATCATTATTTCTTTTATTAATTATTATTTTAATGGAGGTTTGAACTAGGCCTGTTTAGTGGATCAGTTTTTTTTTATCCAAAACCCATCAAATAAGTCATATTTGGATTAGAACAGTTTGAATATGATAATCCAGTATACTAACATTCCATTGGTATTTATGGAATTAATCAAATGACATAATATATAACATGGTGATCTAAGTATCTAACCATGTTATTACCATTTTATATATATATATATTTTTTATTTTATAAAACTGACCTTTACCAACAAAAAAAAAAAACATGGTCATCTAACATTTTTGTTTTTCTCTTCTTTCATCTCTTTGTTTTTAAAATTACACCCCTCAATAGATCAAGATATTGAAATGGATATATAAATCAAATATGAATTATTAATGGATGATCAGTGACATTATAGGATTTGATCTAGTCCAATATATCCATTGACAAGTATAGTTGAACTAACCATAAAACAACTTAAAACTATTCAACCTTTATATATATATATATATATATATATATATATATATTATGGAACAATAAACACAGATATAAAACTGATGATATTTATTATGCTATTCTATTATTAGTTTTTGATAATGAACATAGCATGATTGAATTAACATGAAAGAGTTTTAAGCTTTTCTCATAATTTAAAAAGAAAAGGAAAAGAAAAAAGGGAAATTAGGAGGAGGTATACCTTGGGCATGGGTTGACAACGTCCTCACCAAGTTTCTAATTAAGTAATTAGTTTATCTTATAATTCCTTGGAGTTGGGGTTGACAACTTGCTGTGCAAGACTAGTAATCCATCTTATATATATATATATATATATATATAAGATTAAGATGTTTAAGAAAGGGTGGTATTATTCTATAGAGCATTACAGTCTACAGATTCAGCTTATTTTCAAATTTCATTTTTTAGTATTATCGATTATTCTAAAGAAAGCGAGTGAAGAACCCTAATCAGAGAACCTTCCAACCCTTTATCATAGGAGTGATGAGCAAGACTTAGCATGTTGACTCTGTAAGCTCTTAACACCTATAAATATGCTTCTTGCATCTGCACTTGTGCATTGATTTAAGTGTGAGAGAGAGAGAGAGATGGGGAAAAGCAGGAGTATGTTTGTCAATTCCTTGTTGGGAGGGTTTAAAAGACTAGAGAAACAAAAGCTGAGGACAAGCAGGTATTTGTTTGTGTATGCCCTCTTGGGGATCATTGGAAGTCTCACTTTGAATGGGTGTCTAAGTCATTTGGAGGAAGAAATGAGAAGCCACTTACAGAACAACTTTGGTGAGTTAGCTTTTCTTTCTTATATATATATATATATATATATATATAGGCTCTCTCTCTCTGCCCCCTTATAATATCAAGCATTCTCATCATTTCTCTTTTCATGAAATCTAAGTAATATATTTCATAACAAAAAACATTATGATGCTAAATTCAAACAAGTGTCTGAGTTTTTAGTTACTCATCTAGCACATTTCAGAGGAATGGTAAGCCAATATCGTTATTGTTCTCCTAACTATATTGACATTTTGTAGTCTGAATTTGCAGTTCAATCCGCTACAAGAAATATTCAAGATGGTTTCATCACTTTGGCAATCAAATTTCTCAATTTCTGCATTGCAAAATGTATACAATTCAGATACTCGTCGCCACTGCTGTCCGTAACTGCTACCACATCTATGCTTTTCTGGCTTTTCTGGGTGGCATTGATTACATCGATCTCTTCTTTGTACTATTGATTTCCCATTGTTCAATCACCCCTTGTAAATTCATTCCAAGGCAAAATGTTGGATCATTTTATCTTTAGTAATAATCAGAAAACTTCATTCTTTATATATATATATATATAAAACAAAACCTATAAAGGGGAACATTTAGCCAAATGTCTCACTAATTTAACAGGTTATATTGATGCTTATACTATTGGCTTCACATTTCAGGTTTCTGCAAAATACTAAAAACCTAGTGTAAAAAAAATGGAAAAATTATAGTTGGGTCAACAGTAATAAAACACAATCCATAATAATCGGGGAAAAGGTGCCCTGTGTGTGAAAAGATCCAACATCTTGAACAGAGAAAAAGCTCTTCGATCAAATATATAAAAACATGGTACACCAAATTGTATGAAAACTAGGATAGAGAAGAAGAAACGTAACCATTCGAAAGAACGAAGGATCAAGGTGATTCACCGTCAAGCCACTTGAGTGAAGGCAGTAACTTGAACAAAAATGACTTGAACTTTTCATCAGAGATGGCATTCCCAGCTATATCTAATTGAGTCAAACTCGAACCTTTAAAGATGAAAAAAGCTTCCCAGTAGTGTGCCACCTTGGCACCGCCGATTACAAATTCATCAAAATTCCAATCACTTCCGGCTGTATGCGACAGGGGAGAAGAGCACAAATATCTTCTCGTGTCGACAGAGCGAGCACCAATCTCGTTGTATGAAATATTCAGCACCTTTAATGACGTGAGCAGTCTCAAAGGATCCAGAGCAGTAAAACTAGCAAGTTTATTGTTACTAAGATTCAAGCAAGAAAGAAGCTGCATAGCCTCCAATCCTGTCACAAAAGCCCAATTTAAGCACTCAGTTCGTCTCATTTAACATTGGATTAATAGAAATGCCTTCAAAAATGTAATGACGCCGAAAGACAAAAATCCTACAAATTTCCAACACAAGTCCAGTTGACTGAACAATTTTAAGTTTAAATTTATAGTTGAGTCAATGAAGCAAAAATAAGGTCCACAGAGACTAGAGAAAACCCAACTGAAAAAGGAGCTCATAAACGAAGATCATAGAGAACTTTAGTATGAGTTACATGTTGATTGCAGGAGTTCTTTAGTGAGGAAAAAGGGAAGAAACTTTGTTCCCCAAGGGACCAATTAATTTTAGGAAAATATACAAATAGCTTGGCTGGAAAGAATCTGCTGAACACATCCAATAAATATATGATGTATAAAACACTAATGCAAGTAGTTTACCTTCAATTGATTGAAGTTGGTTGTGACTGAGGTCTAGCATTTGTACCCACAACAACTTCTCAATAGACCCAATTCGTGATAACGATAGATTACTCAACCTGAGACAGATATTATTATTGATGCTCGAAGAAGTTGATTCTTTATAATGATGACAGTGTCTCAGCAAAGACCCCTTACTGGATGTCACCTGCAAAATCACAAGAATGTGAGAATCTGAGTACTTTCAATAAAAAATTAGTATCTAGTTCAAGATTTAAAACAAATTTTCTGCACGAAATCATCACTAGGTCATCACATTTGAGATGTCCCAATACCAATTATGGGAAAAGCACACCACAAAAAAATGTGAAGCCATAAGCTAAATAAACTTTATTATATCTGGATGCAATGAAATAGTGGTCCTTACTGAAGATTCATATTTGAGATATTGAGAAAATTCCAGTGAACAAATACAACTGTTAGTTGCACTAATCTCATTAACAAACCCAATAGAAACACGAAGAACAAGTAAACAATGTGAATTTTACTTTCAATCCGATTGAATTAAAAAGAAAAGTGACATATAATATTAGCAGGACTGCAATAGGAGAAGAGCTACTTGAGCTTGGCACGGTTCATTAAGCTAATTCTTAAGCAAAACAAGCCAGCTCAAGCAACATTTTGAGATATTTTTTCTTTTTCCAAGCCGAGCCCAGGCAGCCATCTAAGCAGCACAATATATCTTGTGACTGGAGTTATGTGGCCCCATGAGCCATGTAGAAATTATGACACGTGGCATCCCATCCTCCTTGACATGGATGGGGGGTCCTTTGCTCGGCCCCTATCAGTCAATCTCCAAGCCGCGACAGCAACCAACATTAACTCGACATCAGTGACTTGAGGATCTCCTCGAATCTTTTAAACAATCAAATGTCCTGAGACTTGCCTGCATCAGGGGCATTACTCAAAAGAGCTCCTTTACCTTGGTGAGCAACTGAAATGTGACTACGATGTACCTCTTTGCGGTACATCCCCATGGTTATATTGTAAGCACACGACATGTTATGACACTAGTAACAGAGTTATCATGTTGCTAAATTGTGCTATATAGAAACACTCCTTTGGGATAACTTGTGTTTTATTAACTTGGTAGCTCAAGGTGTGACCTCAATCCACTTACGTTGTCCTCACGGGAACTTGTTCCCAAGGTAGGTACATATTATGCCACAGATTGCATCTTGAGTTGGGAGAGGACATGTGAAGCCCTGAACACATTCAAAAATCTGAATGGTTCGACAGCACCTGTAAACTAAATAGTGGTCATTGTTCAAGTGTATGGACTTCAAATAACTAGCTAAGCAAGTATCTGCACTCGTCTCCAGAAACTGCCTAATCTCCAACCCTCTTCCCTATTAGTTTGCCTCAATCCATCCATGCACTCAAAGGCCATTTCTCAAAATTGTGAGAGTTGCCTACTCATCTCAACCCTCGTAGAGACATGAACCCTAAGCTCATGAATCCATTATAACTTCATATCAAACAAGAATACTTCTTGTGAAATCACAAGGGCATTCAATTATTATTTAATTCCTTGAAAGCATGATGAGCGATGAGAACCTCTCTTGTCCAGCCTAATAAAGAACTGCCAACAGGTCAGTTTTATTTAAAGGCTTGTCTTTTTGTTGGCTTTGTATACTAAGAGTTTCTATGACATAATTTTACAGGTAAGAGATGTGTACTGGCTCATGAAGTCATCACAACAATATTTTTTCAGGATAAACTGGTTCATGAAATAATCATAACTATTTTAAGGACCTTACTAACATTTTAAAAATAGCCTAGAATTCCATTTAATGTTGTCCGCATAAATTACTCGAGCCAGTTAAGAACCTTGTCAACCTTGCCGAGCATAGCTCAATCACATTCACTGAGCTCAAACCACGCTGGAGCACTGCTTCTTACCTCTTGACTCATATTGCTCGAGCTCGACACAGCTCAGATCACCCACACCCATAAATGTGAGGGTCCTATACAGTAGCCATAGATAAAAACCAAGAAACATTGAAGAATAACTATTTGTATATGCAGCATTAGCAACAACAATAAAGCTAAAGGGACTACGTTTCCTTTCCTATATAGATAATACTAAAGAGAAGAGAAAATCACCTGCTGCAACAAGACTAAACTGTATTCATCCTTGTAGTATTGAGAATGTGGTCGGTCCAGCTTCATTAAATCACTATATAATTCTAAAACTTCTTCAGAATGGAACATCTTGTATTCATCTGGAGTTCTGTTGTTCAACATCATAGCATCATGTGCCGTCAATAATCTTGCAAGTGAAAGCTTTCCAATTTTACTACAATAACAAGAAAGAGATATTAAGAGTACATTTGTCCAACAACGAAACTACTATTGAGTTACTCATAAACTGATCAGACATACCAGTCTATCTCGGACAACAATTCACGGAACAGAGCAATCTCTTTAGCTATGGTCTCCAAATTCCACTTAGAAGCTGTTTGCTCCTTGTCAATTTTTAGCTGATCAAAAGATTTAATTGGGCTTGATTGCTGAAAGTGTGTTTCATCATAATGAAAATTTTCGTCTCTCCAATAAATCATCTCAACACTTTGCCTTTCAGCATGCTTTGTGTCGTGAGGCTGTACACACACTGTAAACTCAAAACAAGAAGGATAGGCAGCACGACAACCACTTGAAGAAATGATGCCCTGAGAATGTCCAAGGCTAACTTTTACAGGATAAGATCTTAAAGAATTGGACTTCTCAACAGGAACACTTAGATATGTGACCCAAGCTTGGGCACTCCCATATTTATTCATTGAAAGCGGTCGCCAAATTAGATCTTTATTTGCATCATATGCAGATTCAACAGTTACTGTGGATGAATTCACACCTTCAACCGCTTCACTAAAATGAAGAATGAGAGGAAATGTTTTGCTATTAGGATGGAAACTTGTGAAAGGAGACAAAGAACAACCATCAAGGCCACTATCTACCAGTGCATTAAGATCAGCACCATGAGATGGCCAAGAAGAAACCAACATGGGAGTGTCCACTTTAACTGTTTGATCGAGAAGCCAAAGATGATAAAACCAACCACTTTGATCATCTGGGTCGGTAAAAATGGCTTGATGTACAAGGTCATATTCATCTGTCAAAACCTTCTCCTTCGGGAAAAATCCTTCAGCCCTTTTTTCCAGCAAATGAGATAAAAGTACACTGCAGAAGCCCCTCAGTAAGGAAAATATTGCCAAAAAATAAATGACGAAAGAGATAGGGATGTTGTAAGGAAAAACATGCATTCAAAGCAATAAGCCTGTCCGCAAATGCTGTAAAAATCTGAACAATACAATACGAGTTCAACTGGATAAAATAATGCCAAGCACTGTGGGACAGGAATTTTCACTTGCAATACACTCCTAGAGCACTTATCATAGAAGAACAAAAAAGGTACAGAAAGAATTGTAAATACAATTAACACTAGATTATCCATGTAACAGTATTCATCCTGCAGAAATGAGAACATGAAGTCATACTACAAAAGCAACTCAAAAGTTCTCTGAGAGAATATAAGATGCCAATTTTTTTCATATTTAAAGTCTGTTTTCCAAAATCTCTGAGTCATCATGACTCCATTTTCCCCTCTGTCTACTTGAAGCCACATGACTTGGACATTTTTTCATAGTACTGTCACAATAACAATATACATCAATTATTTTCTAATCCATCAATGATACAGGAGGGATTTTTTTCCTTGCTAATCACATTCAACTATCCTCACCAATTTTTTTTTATCCTCACCTAAAAAAAATCACATTCAACTATCCTCACCAATTTTTTTTTATCCTCACCTAAAAATAAATCACATTCAAACTATGCTTACCAAAAAAAAAAGGAAAAAAAATCATATAAAATTAAAAATGACTTAAAAATCAAAATTGAAATGTTAAAACAGGCATACCTACGATTATGCCATGCAGAATAATTGCTGAAATTTGTATTTATCATATCAGTGGTGAATTGTAGTTCTTCTGCTTCTGATCTGTTCTTCAAAGCAGCAACAAATCTGAAAGCACAACCATATGAGACCAAGTCAAAATGCAACCTGCAATATCCTATAACTTAAACCAAAATGAGTTCTTCACCTCCGGTAATTCCAGGCATTGAAATTCCGGCCATCGAGCTTCTGAAACAATTCCAGAAGCTGCATTTCGCGATCTATAGATGAGCACCCCTTGCTTAGCACCCATTTACGATGATGCCAAGCTCCATAGGACTTAAAATTCTTTTTTAGTGCACTCTCCGCCTGCATATATATTTAATCCGTGTATGAAATTTCAAAAACAATTATAGGCTAACAAAATACCGGTCAAATTTAGTTTGGCCGCTGAGAAGGTTAAGTAAAAGATGGCAACTTAAAATTCTGAATCTCGTGTTCCGTATTGTTTTAATTTCCAAAAAGAGTTCAAATTCAACCATACTCAACTGAACCAACTAATTGCCCTATGCTCAACTTACTGGAAGTTCACGTAAGATCCAAACTTTGATTTTCTTTTAAGCTTTCTACAGTTTCTCAGCCTCCAAACAGGACCTACAGAAATTAAGCATTGCAAAAGAGAAATTAAAGTATCAGATGGTTCTTAGAAAATTACGACTCTCAGTTCTTCGTTGAGAATTGATTTGATTGAGTCTGGATCAGTCTCAGTTTCAGATTGATTAAGATTGTGTTCGACTGCGAGTTTTCGGTAATTCCAAGCGGTATAGAACTCTGGATTGATCTCAAGAAGCTTCGCACTGATCTCTAGGGCTTCTTTCGTGAAACTGAACAAATTACAAAATATATACATATATATACAATATCAGTGTTTCAATCTCAAACTTTATACGGGAGAAGACATTTCAACTTTAAACTATATAAATATATGTATATATATATATACAGAGAGAGAGGAGTCACATTTTGTTTTGATGATTTTGGAGGAACTGAGATTGCAAGGGTCGTAGTTTAGCAGCCTTGAGAGCCGAAGCTTTTTCATCTTCTGGCGTAGAGGCTTTGCGAGGTTGTCCGTGCATTTTTCTTTTGAGAGAGAGAGAGAGAGAGACGCCGTTACATATAGCTGCCTGGTTTTAGACATTTAGTTCAGTGCTATGTGCATTTTATATAAAAAAAAATTTGAAAAATAACTTTAAATTATCCAAATAATAGGGATAAATGCATTTTATATAATAATTTTTTAAAAAAATGACTGTAAAAAATTAAGAAAAAATACTAACAAGTCCTATTTTTTTATTAATAGAAAGACGAATAGGTTCTAAATTTGTTTTTCTATTTAAGTTCTAAATTACTAAATCTTTCATTTATATCTTACTAAATAAGTAGAAGGAAAAAATTTTAATTATAAATTTATTCAAGAATAGATATACATCATATATTTTTATTTTATTCCTTAAAATTTTAGTTACTTAATAATATTACATTATAAGTTTAAATTATAATTAATTTAAGTTTAATTTAATTAAAAAATACACAATTTTAGTAAAAAAATTAAATACACTATTAAAAATCAATAAAATGAATTTTTAATTTTATAACGGAAAATATAAAAGTTTGAGTCTAAATTTTATATTTAATTTAGTAAGGGTATGAATGAAGATTAAGTGATTTGGGACTTAAATGAAAAAAAATCTCAAAAGTAAGACTTTTTAGTCTTAAAAATTTTTTTTTTAACTTATTTGTAAATATATAGACAAGTGAATTTTAAAATTTAAAATGTATATAACTATATATTAATTTTCAAATAAATTAAAATATGTGTAAATAGAACCACCTTGAATACATATTAATTTTTAAATTAAACAATTCTCCTCCCTTGTTGGTGAGAATGAACCGCCTCCACACTATTAATGTGGCGCAATGATTGAACAACCATTTTTTCTTTCAAAAGAGTGAAAATTGTTATTATATAAAAAATGGACATTATACAATGCATCCGATGTAAATACACTAGGGTGAATCTCATTCCTACGTATTTAATATGTAAATTTTATCCATATGTGTTTAATATGTATTGTGAGTTGTGTAAAATATGTACGATCTAAATTCACTCGGTGTATTTACACCGAGTAAATGAAAAATCTCTTTCTCATGTTCTCTTTGTCTCCTCAAATTCATTTTATTGATGAACATAAATATAAGAATTGCAATTACTTGAGTTCAAAACAAGTTCAAATTTGAAATCACAAGTGTCAACTCAAAATCAAAAATCATAATTAGAACTCGCTCGAGATTATATCAACCAAAAATTCAACTCGAATAATTCAAAATTATAATTTCTGAAATTTTTTATTACAAAGGCTAATTATAATTAAATAATCAAATAAAGTTTTGTAATAACATTACAATATGGAAGTCACCGGCCGAAAAATAAAGACAATAAATAAGCCATAAAAAATAGTTAAAATTAATGCGTAAGGTCAAAGTGAACACTAAATAGTTAATAAAGATAAAATACATTAATTTAATAATAAATGTACAAGTTTTGATTATTGCTCGTATATACATCTTTGAAGTATTTTTCTCTTTCAATATTTTTGGATTTGAACTTCACAACACAACCTCACAGTCGAAATAGGGGTCTCATTACAGCTATACACATAAAAGTAGGATTCAAGTCATTTACAATTTAATTAAAACAAAATTATTGGACGCAAGTAGATCACATGAATGTAAGTATAGTAGTTTTACAGTAAATGATAATTTATATGTATAACTATACTATTATTAAAAGTCTATAATTTTTTTTATATAATCATATACATTTTTTTATAATTTTTTAAATCAAATAATATTTAATTTATTTTTGGTTGAATGTTATTTTAAGTTGGATAGCCCAACATGTTCCTACACTATTAGGCAAGGCTGCAACTCGGGTGGGTCCAACCCGACCCAACCTGAAAGTTTTGGCCTGGGTTGTGAATATTGAACCTCGAAACAGGATCGGGCTGAAATTTTGGAACATGAATTTAATTTGGTTCAGTTCCAGGTTGGTGTGAATGCCAACCAAAGCCTGGCTCGTCTTACAAACTCAAGCAACCCGAACTATGAAGCGTCGAACCTTGGCTCACCCTACTATGTGCAGATACTCAAACCATAATGTCAATGCCTTCTTTTTGTCAATATCAAACTAATAACTATATTTTATGGATTTCTTTTAGAAAGCTAAGCACTCTAACCAAATTACAAAAATACTAGTATAATGTTATAAGCTTTTTATTTCTACTTATAATACTTTAGCATTAATATTTATTAATTTATTTTAAAATGTAAAAAATATAAAGCTTAATGTTGTAAATTGTTTTTAGAATGTTAAAAACATATAAACATTTATGGGAAGGGTTTTTCTACCACTTTTTCACACTATTTGTTGTTCTGACGTGTATTATATATAATTTTTTTATCTTCTAGTATGTTATATATAATATAAATTTCATTTATTTCATTCTTAAATCTATTAGTATTCATTGATTTAGTAAAAAAATAACTATTCACTTTTTTAATAAAGACATGGACACACAATTTATAAATGAATCATTACTTATGCTAAATGGTCTCCAAGAAATCAATAATTTCACTAAATTAATCAAAATTCACTAAAAACTCGTCTCTACCAAATTCATGCCATAATCAATTATGTTATGTTACACTAATGTGGGCTTGATTGTGTCATACTTGACCATGACCTTGCTTGCATGTGATTGGTGAGTCAGTTATATATGAATGACTCTAGATATTGTAGTACCAAAAAATCTAGTCCATATATATATGAGGTTTATTATAAAGGGGTGAATGATGGCGTCAATTTGGAAGATAAAATGTGTAGTTGTCACAAATGAAATGTAAGACAGATACCATGCATCCATGCCATTGCATTTGTTGTTTCGAAAAGAGGAAACCTGGGCAATATTTTGACACTTATTATCATAAGGAGATATAGTTGATGACATATAGCTTATCATATTTCCTATATTCTTTAGGCATTTAGAACGTGAAGTTGGCACTGATCCCATACACCCACCCATTGTTAGGGCTACGACTAGCAGGCCTAAAAAGGTAAGGAAAAAGACAATTGATGAGGTTAGTAAACCTGGGGTACTTAGCAGAAAATGTCACATATTAGATGTAGCAAATTTGGGAAAATGAACCACAACACTTGAACTGGCAAAGCAATTGAGGCAACACCTAGACCTAGGGGTTAAGTAAAAGGTCAAGGAGGTAGACCAAGGTTGCCTGTTAGTCCTGGTCTACCTGGTGGACTACCAAACATTGATGGAACTGCATCATCAAATGGGGATGGAAGGGTTGTGACTGGAAGAGGAAATGGAAGGGCTACTAGAGGAAGAGGAAATGGAGCATTGTAGGTAGCACTGAAAGACAATTGCAGGAAGTAAAACAAGTTATTTATTTGGTCATTTTATTTTCATATTTAATGACAATTTAACCATATGGCAGGCCCACTACATTGTTGTAAGTGTAATGGTATAGAGTTTTTTATGGCAGGCCCACTACTTGGTTTGATGGGTACAAGAGAAACAAAAAAAGGTATCAAAATGGGTATATATAATGCTCACTATATTACTATAAAAAAATTGTTGTATGTTATACCAATTACAGAAATAATGGTATCAAAATGGGGGTATATATTATACTCACTTTTGTATGTTGGAGAGAGTAAACAGAGGCATGGAGATGAGAGGAGAAGAAATGCAAATGGTTTGATGGGTATATGTTAGTTTTATAGAGTGAGGGGGTACAAGGGTCATATTGGGGTGCTTTTGGGTTCACATAAAATTTGTATACTAAGCACTTCAACATTAACCGAAAAGTGATATCCGGTCAAAAATAGAGAGTAACTTGTTCACTTTTAATAGTACTATGACTGACATGCTCACTTTTCTAACCGAAGGATATTTTGCTCATTTCGTGAAATTTGGATGGTATTTTTCACTTTTGCCTAATTATTATTTACTACCAAATGTATATAAACTAATTAGAATATATAGTTCCTAAGATGGAATAAATGTGGATGGAAACATGTTAGGGTTAACGGCTCAAATTAGTTTCTGTTTATATAAATTTGAAGGGCGAGGAAAAGAAAAAGAACAAACAAATAAATAGTAGACCAATAGATATTTCCTATTGCAAATTAGTTTTTGTTGATATAAATCTTAAGAGTGATGAAAAGTAAAAGAAACTGCAAACAAATAAATAGTAGACCAATAGATATTGAAATAGGGTAAGATGTGAATTACTTTTCATAAAAATGTATCTAAAAATGGAAATGCCATTGACATTTGTATAGAATATATAAATATATATAATGTTCATGTGATTATACAACTACATTATTGTAAATAAGTGATGTTGGTTTTAAAATGAGTTGAGAACTTTGGATCTCTTGTTCTACATCATATTTTGTTGTATGCATTGCACACATGTGCAACACAATTAAATTGTAGTGTAATACGATATTCTGTTGCATCATCGATTTAATAGTTTTGATGGAGGTACAACACAATTAATCGAAGTTCAAAATAAAGTTGTTGTGCTTTGATTTGAGTGTGTTGTGCATGTATAAATACACTTGGATTTGTGAATTGGGGTTATATTGACTTGGAATACCTGCCTCCAAGCTATATACAGTTATACACCTTGTTTGAAATACTAATTAGTAGTAGTAATTAGAAATGCATTCATACATAGCGAGATTTGCATGACCAGTCATGGAACAACCTGGCCGATTCAGCTTACACAAGTAATTAATAAACGGGTATCAAATGCGGGTAAAGAGGATAATTGAGTCCATTTATTCGATTCTATATGTCTAACCTTTTTTTTTAGCTATGAGCATTGCATGCTCAATCAGTTGACATATACATTGCCATTAACGAAGACATAGATGTTGTTTGATAATTCAATTTGAATAATGCTTAATTTTGAACGAATTAAATGCTTATTCAATTAAGTACGTCTGATAACGCAATTTGAATTTAACTGAAAACAGTAAGCGTCATTTAAAATGGAACAAAATTATAAGTGACAGAAACATCACTTTTATCATTGAATGCTGAAATCCAAAAAGATTTCAAAAAATATTTAATTTTTAATTACCGCTTAAAAACTTCAGTACTTAAAATTCAATTCTTAAAATCTTCGGTACTTAATTTTTAGTTTTATTGCACAAAATCGTAATGGTGTAGCTTGACGGAGTTAGGTGGGTCGAGAATCAATTTAGACTCATCTAAAGAAATAAAATTTCAATCCAATCGGACTTTTAACGAAAACTTCTCAACTAAAGCGAATTTCAAACTTAAATTAAGCCAAGGTTATTAAATAGAAAACCGGGTTGCCTTCAAGTTAGTCTTGAATTTGGTTAATTATATGCATAAAAATTATCCAAAACACTAATCCATCTAGGTGGCAGAGTTTCAAGGTTACTACCTTGAAGTCTCTAAGGTTGAATCATCGTTTAAGTGACATCCAAAGTTTGCATGCGATTGCAATATTTGGAGTTTATGTTGTGGTCAGGAATTCAAAATGTGTTGACTAAGTGTTGAAAATATGTCAACCAAGTATTTGAAATAATAAAAATTATTTTAAAATTATAGATATGGCCATGAAGTGTCACACACATATTCAAGAGTGTCCATAAAGTGTAGGGGTGCACAAAAAATGGGTAAAATGAAAATACAAACTGTAATTGTAACTGAATAGAATCGAACCGTTCACTACGATTCCGATTTTAAGTCAAGGAACTGGAACCGTTAAAATATATATATGAATATATATATATATATATATGAATATATATATATATATATATATATAAATATATAGCTTCTAATCTATTATTATAATTAGGGTACACAAGTACAAATGCTTATTTTCTCAATGTTTTTTTTTTTAAAATAAAAAATAAAATATTAACAAAGAACCATTAAAAATTGAAATCATAAAGAATCAAAACTGAACCAAATCGTGTACACCCTAATAAAGTGTTAGTGTACCACGTACACACAACACTTTATAGAAGTGTGTTTCTTCTCTCATGTTCTATTGATTCCTCGAATTCATGTTATGCATGAAAGGGTTATATTATTTTGCAATCTTCCTAAATGTAAGAATTGGAATTACTTTATTTAGAACAAGTCCCAATCCGGTGAGAAGCATGTTCTAACATATATCACACGACCTCAAAAGAGTTGTACTATCAAGATAGCCCCTCAATCTTGAACTCTACATATTTACCTACTGAATTAAAAAATGCATTTAGCATTTCATAGTTACTACATAGGACACAGATTATTGCAAGTGATGTAACTTGAAGATGCTCCTTACAAGAATTAAGAACCTAATAGACTTATAAAGTGCAGCAAAATGAGGGTTTACCCATAACCAAATCCAAAAATATGCAAGCACAAGCTGATGCAACAAACAAAAGGGCAAACATAGTTTCCTAATTGCATAAATAAACTACAAATATAATTGCATAAATAAACTACAAATAATGGCCCAAAACGCCATAATAAAAGAGTTAACTTAAAATTCCAAAAATGTCTTTAGAAGTTCTCATTATCTCATTTCCTCATCCCAATCGTGCACGACTGTCTGAAGTAAAAATCAATCACCAACTAAGCCCCCATGTCTCTACCCTTATTCTGAGCCTTCATTTCCACTGCACGCCAGTTGCTTCAAGCCATCCATGGCACTTGGTACTTCTTCCTGGCAAGTAGTAAAATTATTTACCATTGAAGCCACCTGTCCAACTCCAGAAACCTTATTAACTTCCCTGACCAAAGCATTTAAATCATCTCCAGTGAACATGGAGGCGATTCCTATACTGGGAGTAGGCAGGTCAGTTTGGTCAGAATTCGAAGCTCTTAATTGCTCGTCTTTTGAATCACCATTGTCATAAGAAAACAAAGTCCCTTCCACAGATACTTCTTTATCCTTTCCATCAAAGTTCAATGCCTCATCTTGGGAATTCATCGTCTCCTTCGTGGCCAAAGGTCCAGAAACAGTCATTTGGCCCTCGGATGCCTCAATCTGATCCACTTTTGCTCTAGCATGTTTCTTTTTACTACGTTTCTTTTTGAAACGCCCTTTCTTTGGTTTGAGAGCTGTTGCAATTTCCTGGTGACTAATACCCACATCTGCCAATTTCTTTTTGCACGGTATAACTGTGTAGCAAGCGTTGCCAGCATTTTTCTCATTTGATCTAGACGCGCTAGACTGGATAGCTAATAGAGCAGTTCTAGCAGCTTTGATCTCTGCTTCTTTCTTCGTTTTTGCAGCAGCTCCGATGTACATAACACCCCCAATCTCCACAGTACATGCAAAAAGGGGCACTTTGCCTGGTTTTTCATCCTTCCGACATGTATATGATGGAATTGCATAATTCATCTTCTGTGCGTATTCTTGAAGTAAATTTTTGCATAACCCTGTTTCCTGCTGCAAAACAAACCCAAAAACCAATGTCATATACAGTACTTGAAAGACACTTCTAGCATACCAAAGGCTACAACTTGAAAAAGAATGCAAAGGGGGAAGAAAAAAAAAATCAGAGAACCATCTATATAGTGAAATGCAATACTAATGGCTCTCTTTCTTTCTTCCCTCCTTTTTTTGTTTTTCTTTTTTTTTTTATATATATTTTTTCAATTTTTATTTATATATATATATTTTGAAGGACTTAAATTACCACGCTAAAAATCAGCACTTCGCCACAAGTCCATAGCATTTGTTTAAATAGGAACCACAATCAAGGGGGAGGGGCAGATGTATAAAAATTGCACAACTATGGTGGCAACAACCGAACAATATCTTGGGAATGGCAAAGCATGTATGTTGAGCTAAATTTCCAGAAAAATGAACTTAGAAAAAAAAAAGAAAAAATTTCTTGATTTTGGATATTGTAAAGTTTGCTTGCAAGATGTTCAACACATTGCCTAGGTCTATGTCTCCACAGTGGTAAATACAGCTGTGCATATGAATCTCATCAAATGTGCTTCTAGCACAATTCATTCAAAAATATGAACGGAGATAAGGGAAGGGAACTAGAATTTAAGCTGCTTAAGCAGCAAAAGGTACAAGACTTTGCAGGTCAGGCATAGATGCATCATAAGATGGTTCTATCAACCACGTTCAACATTTTAGTTTGTGGATGAAGGTGTGGGTGGATATGGGCATACACGATCTAGGGGAAAAACAGGTAATGCTATGCAGCACAGGCAGATATGTAGGTGACGATGAGTTTAAAGTGGATGAATCATCACAACAACCACGCTAAGCTTTGGTCAGCAACTATAATTGATATGTAAGACCATTTAGCCGATTCATTCAATATTTTTTTCATCTCTGATAGCTGCATGGAAGCACCATTTGTCACAAGGATCAAAATACCCACATCATTTGTCTACTTCAATTTTCAACTCATTCCCCTCATTTCACCTCTTTGGTAAGTGCAACCTCAAAATAATTGCTCTATTTTCTTTGAAACAAATGTGGTTTAGTGATTATATCTCCCTAGAAGAATTGCACAATGGGCCACACAACCATGGAAATGCAGTATAAGAAATTAAGAATACACTGATTACAGAACAGTTGTCAATAGAGAAGTGATGGGATGGTGTGCTAGAATATGGAGAAACCATAGGATGTAAGCAAGCACTGCACCATATACTCGATGTTTTTAGCTGTAATAGATTGTAGGAAACTTTGCAGCTAAGGGAAGGGAAGCCTGATTTCACCCCTATAATACAATTCAAAAATCAACATATATTCCAAATACACACATAATTCAAGGCAGAAAAGAGCAACATACATTTTCTTCAAACAAGAATTACTAATTGCCCTCGGTAATTCACTCAAATTTAAACAAAATTCACTAAAAGGATTATCCCACCAAATAATTAAAGTGAACTCGAACATTTTTAAATTCTTTCCAGTTGTTCAAGCTTCAATATATTACATGTAATGCATAGGTGATGTTGAGAGTCAAGGCAATGTATCACTGCTTGAATTTGGTTTTGTTGCCTCCTGAAATCCCATAAACATCCTCATATTTATCCCCACCCAAAAGAAAACAGAGCCAAGCCTAAAGTTGATGTCTAAAACCATTGTTAGGCTGATGGCTCCTGAAATCCCATAAACATCCTCATATTTATCCCCCACCCAAAAGATAACAGAGCCAAGCCTAAAGTTGATGTCTAAAACCATTGTTAGGCTGATGGCTCCTGAAATCCCATAAACATCCTCATATTTATCCCCCACCCAAAAGACAACAGAGCCAAGCCTAGAGTTGATGTCTAAAACCATTGTAAGGCTTATGGCAAGAGGTGTTAATGCATGGTGGATGGGTCCTTATCTTTTTGTGATCGAAAACCCTCACATGTCAAGATCATCTGTGATAACTGATAACTCTCTCTTAGAGTTTGAAATCATTAGTATTATCGATACTCTATCAAGATGTATCAGCAAATAGAGTGGCCTTACTCTTTTTATACCTTCATTTAAGTTTAAAACAAGTAATATCCATTATCTGTTTCACCGTTTGTAACCATAACTCTCCACAACTATACACACAAAGGAGACCAGATGTTTCAAAACCTTTAAAATAAAGAAAAAAAAAAAACTGCTTCAGCAAACATACGGGTTGATGCGTCTCCCTTAATGGCGAACAGTGAGGCTCTGTTGGCTGTTGCAGGGGTTGGTTATGGTTGCAGCTGTTGGGTCTCGGTTGGTTGGAGAAAAAAGCTGATGGGTATGGGTTGTGGCCGTTGGGTTTCGGTTGTTTGGGTTTGGGTTCCGGTGGCTGTGGATTTCTGTTGAAGTAGAGGTAGAGGTGGGGTGGTTCTGGGTCTTCCGACAGAAGGATTTGGTGGTTTGATTAGGTATGTTGGGTTTGTGGCTCAACAGTACCAAAAGAATGCCTGGATCGATTTTTACTAGGATTTCTCGCGTAGAACAAGAAAGAAAGAAGGTGATGAGAATAAGAAGATGAGATGAGGCTAGGAGAAATGAGGGGAAGAAATAGACAAAGGGGATGAGAAAATAGATTGAAAAGATGAGGTTGGAGCCGCTGGATAGAGTGAGGGTTTGAGAAGAGCAAAAACAATGGAAGAAGATCAGAGACTCAGAGAGGAACTTTTGAAAGCTCAAAAATCAAGGTCTGAATTGTTTGGTTACATGCCTTTATATAGGCAAAATCATAAGTAAACCCTAAAATATTAAAATACAAAAATAACCCTAAACACTAAACATTACTGAAATAACAAAAAATAAAATAAATTCACCTTAATTATTTCAAATCCATAATTTTATCTTTCTTTGCCCCTTCTCCAAAAGTAGAAGCAAATTACATGCAGATGTGTTCGGGTCATATTTTGTTCTCCACTTCTCCATCAGGAAGACCTCACAAGGAGAGTGCTAAAAGTTTAATTTTTTCTCTATTTTAAGTTTTGGCTGCATGGGAGATATTTTATTAGAGGGAATTGTGGTTGCCAAGACAGCAAAACTGGGAACACTCAACAGTTAAAAACCGACAAACAATTCATAAGCACCATAAAATCCTAAACATGGACACAGGCAAGTGTAGCTACCTAAGCATCACAATAACTATAAACTTAAAATAAAAACCAATTAGCTAATGGGGCATTTAGTAACAGTTTCGCTTTCTGCTCTCGCAGTCTCAAGAAAGTAAAATCAGTGGAAGCAGAAAACAGAAATTCGTTTGTTAACATTTGCCATTGGCACAATTTTGAAAGTAGAAAACAAATAACGTATATTTGTTGCAAGATGAAAAACTATTTAATTTTTTATATTATTTATTCATCATTTGGTATCAGAAAGCCTTCAAATATGGACAGTGTATGCTATTCGAGTATGGACAATGGTTGTTTTTTTATTTCCTTTCTTTTTTTCCTTTTCCATCAACATTATAAAGTATTATTCAGCTTGCTCATCCCATGAACTTTCGTCAACTCCATTATCTCTCACCTCATTCTCATCCATCAAGTGTAGAGTATTTGGATCCATGAAACAGTTTTCTTTTGTCAAACTAAACCAAACACAAAACTAATAGAATTCTAAAAATATAGATCGAATCTGAAACATATTATAGATTAGAAATAATAGAATTCTATACAAATTCAAAACATATAGCTCTGTAAAAGATTCAACACATATGTGATTTTATAAAAGATATCTTGTATGCATCTTCATTAATCATGGGTTCACAAAGTTCAAAGTAATATAATCTAGCATTACAGTGAACCAAAGCAAATAGCAAGTTTTGTTATAACTTTTTATATAGTATATTCATATCACAGTGAAACTTATAAAGCTTGTGCATGTTCTACAAGTGAAATCTTACCATCAAGGCAAGCTTTAAGACGTTATGTGCAACAAACTTCTAAACTTCCGACAGGATATGCTTAATTTATCACTCATTCAACATAGATATAAGGAAAGAAGGTATCTTTTGATATATTCTTCTCATTTATAGCAGAAATCATCCATAATACCAAATACAAATTTAATAGCAAATAGAAAGAAAAAAAATGTGTTTGTTTGGAATGAACAATGCTCGTGTAAAAAACGTTTTTGCGCTACAATGCCGAAAACATAGGAAACATAAAAATGATGCTTTGCTTTTTCTTCACAAAAATGAAAAATGTTTTCCACCTTAGAAAAGCAAAAACATATTACAAAACATGCTTTCGTTTTTGTTTTCTCTTTTTAAGGGTTGACAACAAAAAACAGGAAACGTTTTCCGTTACTAAATGCCCCCTAACCATTCTAGTTGTCAATCAAACATCTGTTAGTTTCAGCCTATTATGATTTGTAGTTCAAAACTCCTTTGCAGCAATAAAAGGAAATTATTTTTTAAGATCTCTTCATCCCAAGTTAATCCGCTCAACAAATCCTTTGAAGTTGACATATCCAGCCATTTGGTCCTAGGCAAATTCTTGTGGAAGCTTCGGACTTTGACACTCTTTGGATAATGGAAAGGATAATTAACTCCAATGAAAACAGATTGCATAATGGTCATGATTTTGTCTCCAGGGTTAGTTTTGGCTGCTGCATGCATATACATTTATTTCTTCTTTTTGCAGCATCTTCTCAATTCGTGGGGGATCCTACCACTTTTTTTCTTTGTAACTAACTAAATTAAAAAAAAATCACAAAAACAAAAAAGACCCAAAAAAGAAGGGAAAAATGAGGTTCATGAAATCACCAAAAAAGTAGAAAATTTCAACTCATGAGATGTAATAACGTGAAGGCAAATAAAACACATAAAACCCACAAGTCTTCTCTTACATTGCCCAGTGGCAACAGATCTTTGGGCTATGTTCTTTTCAAATTTTGGATTGCGTTGGATTCAAATTTTGATCCAAATCCGAGCTAATAATTAGGATATGGATTGAAACATCAATCCGATAATCTGTTAGCGATCCGGATCCGATAATCCGTTAACTAAACAAATCAGATATGGATTATGGTTGATCTAGTCCGATAATAATCTGATCCAATATATAATATAATATATAATATACTATAAATAGATTATCTAATGCTATAATATATAATATTTACATATTACAAAAATATTTTTATCATTATTTTCTTCTTCTGCTTCCCTCCCTCTATTTTGTCTCTCATTATTTTATTTTTTCTTAAATAAAAAGTCAAATACATATCCTCTAAGTGTACTAATTAGACGTCTAAGTTCTAATATCATGTTTTGTGTTATTCACTGTGAAGATTAGTTAGAGATCTATACAATCCGATTCCGATCCGATTCCGAGAAATTAGGATATGGATTGGAACATTCAATCCGATAACCCGCTAGTGATCCGAATACAAAATTCTGTTAGCTTAACAAACCGGATATGGATTATGGTCAATCTGGTCCGAAACTGATCAGGAGATCTTGTATAGCTTTGGAGGATTTTATTAATTTTTTTGGATAGTTTCAGCTTGTAATATAGAGATGTTTTCTTTTGTGCAATTGTTCCTTGGATTTGCTCCCCTTTGAGCGCGTTTTAAAGGAAATTTTATTTATAAATAAATATATATATCAAAGGGGAAATTAAACATGCAAGGAGCAACAATAAATGAAACTTATCAATGTAATTTAAAAACAATACCACTGGTTGAGAAATGCTTTCACTCATGTCGCTAGAGTTAACTAACTCCACAAGAGCAACTTCAGCAGCTGACTGTTCTGCTGCCTTACGATTGAAAAATCCAGGAAGAGAATCGTATCTAACATTGTTTACGATCACAGCTGACTTAAAGAAAGGCTCGTGTGAAGGGCCTTCCTTAATAGTCTCATATACAGGTGTAGAAAGTCCTACTTTCTGAGCATACTCCTGTAACTGACTCTTGAATACATAGCAATTTGAGACACCTGCAAATGGCAAATGAAAAACGTGAAAATGAATCATTATGAATGGTTTTATATCAAAACAAACAAAAATATCGTGAAAGATAGACCAAGTTAATACATGTTTCTATTGACCAGTTTTAATATCACAAAATAAACATGAGTGCAATTCATTTACTAAAATTTTTCTTGACTTCAATTCGAGAAAAACTGAAAAGGGCCGAGGCGGGGCACATTTCTGTCTTTCTCCAATCTCCACCCCTCTGTGTCCTTCCCATCTCCTCCTTCCCCAAACTGTGAGCTATCAACTCTTTCTTGGAAGTTTTCCATGTTATAATGTCAAAAGCCAAAATTTAACTACTTCACTGCATCTTATTGTCCAATAGAGCAAGATAACCACATGGAAGTCTTTTTTTAAACCAGTTTTTAAAGCAGATTTCCAACGTACTTCCATCAAATTCTCCATTCACTAAAATAAATTTGACCATTAGGTCACACTCTCGTGACTAAATCGTCATCTTGATCCTTATAGAAAAATAATTTTAATCTATAATCACAGAAGTTACAGAACTCAAGCGAATATCTCTCAGTTTTAAGAATAGTTTAATGAACCAGGGCCCGAAACACAATCAAAAGGCATGCTTTTCCAAAGAGGTAAATACTATAGCATCAAAATTGAAATCCAAAACCACTTCGATTGAAAAATGGAGTGGAATTAAGAGGCTACAAGTCCTTTCAGTTTCTCACTTATATTCTTTTTTCACTTGCAACTCTCTCGAACTTTAACAACGTTTGTGGAGTTGAACATCTTACGAATAACAACTAGCAACTAAAATCCATTGAGGAAATACCAGTCCACCATGCTGATGTCTATTATTTTCAAAATTTGAGGTACATAATTTATTTTTTTGGCTACACACACATGAAATATATAAACATTCATGGCAGTCAAAGTAGTGGTTCTTCAATACAAGTAGCAACCTTAATTTCATAATCCATGTATCTATTGACCTACAATTCACCATTTTTTTTATAAATTAATAACGATGAGTGTATCTAGTTTCTTACAGAAAATCACGAATAAGATAAGAACACGATTCCTAACAAACCGGAAAGATAAAAAATCAAAGCGTACACTTATCATTAATAAAATAAAATCTTCTTTTCAAAAACCCTAATACGTATAATAGGGTTTATGTATATGCATACATATATATATACACACATATTTAGAGAGAGAGAGAGCCCTTGGGAACATATAAGAACACAATTCCTAACAAACGAGAAAGATAAAAAAAAAAAAAATCAAAGCGTCCACTTTATCATTAATAAACTGAAATCTTCTTTACAAAACCCCGCATAAGTATAATAGGGTTTATTTATATGCATACATCTATATATATATATATATAGAGAGAGAGAGAGAGAGAGAAACCTTGGGAACCATCGTTGGTTGACATGTATTCGACGGTTCTTCGATGAAGCTTAGGCACTGAAGGAGGTCTGATATGTTTCTTCGTCGTTCAGCTCTCGAATCTCACTGAATGAGTTGCTTCTTACTATGATGATGGGCTCGAAAATTAGGTTTCTCGTGTGATGCTCACCAGCATGAAGGTCAATAGACTCGAGTATCCGGAGCCGCATGACCATTGAGATGTGCTTCTTTATGTGGTAGTTTTGCAAAATTACAAGATAGGCCAGTATTATTTTTTCAGAAAATGATTCTCCCACATAATTCGTGAAAGAATCATTCATTTCAAATGAAGCTCCGTTTGGTTAGACAGAAATAGTAAGGAAAAAAAAAAATTTTAACTAATGAATTGGTTACAAAAAAATTGTAGGTTTTGAACTTCACATGTTTAGTTAAATGGATCATATTTTCAATACAAACACAACACATTTAGTTAAACGGATTAATTGAATTGTAGATGAGTTGATAAGTTAAATACAAACAAGACACGTTTAATTACTGTGTCAATTCGAATCGACACGATTACACACAAATACGATTAAGGCAAACTCAAACTCACTTTTCATGTGTCGTGTCAAATATTGTCACCCCAATTTATTATTATCTTACGCAGTTAAAGAATCTAAGTTTTTTTTTTATAGTAAAATTCAAGTATTTCCGATTAAAAAATTTTAAGCTAAAATTTAATTTTGGTTGGGATTGTGCTAAAGTAGGGAACAAGAACTTGAACTTAAACAATTACGGTGTTAATCAAATACTTTTTAGCTTTCGTTTTTAAGTTTGTTCTGTTAGTTGATGTGTTCACTAAAAGAGTGACACGTGTCTTATTTTTAAAAAAAAAATTGAATCAAACTCGTTTTAACTAGTTAACCAGGTCCTAGTTTTCATTCTTAATTATTTCTCACCATCTGTGGTCTGCCCCATCTCTCATTGAAGCAACCTCCCTCTAGATTTGGCCTGAAATGGAGCTCTAACAAAGATTTCCCATTAAATTGATCTATTATCAAGAAATAGGATTGTGAAGTGTGGAATGGAAAGACTTAGCCCTGCGAAGTGATGGATTTGAGGGGACATGGAATGGAGAGACTTATTATAAGAGAAGATATAAAGGTTGGTGTGAGCCTATGTTTTAGGCACAGATATACTAATTTGATGCTCCAATATATGTTTATATATATATACATATATAATATAAACAACAATAGGAGAGAGTGGGTGGGGGAGAGATGGAGTGATGGTAGTTGTGCCAGTAGGGGCCGCAGCAGGTGGGGAGTAACGGTGATTAAGTTTTGGGGAATGGAGGTTGAACGGTTTGAAATTGATTTCTTTTTCCGTGGGTTCTATCCGAATTAATCCGTTCAAAAATGGTTTAATATATTATTTAATCATTTTAATATTATATAATTTTTAAGACGTGTATCAGCATTTTGTTGGACCACATCAACTGGCAAAACAAACTTCTTCCTGCTCGAACAGAAACTAAGCATTGTCCTAACTTAAAAAACAAGAAAATACTTGCATGCTTAGTCCACATTTCAATGAATTGGTTTCTGTTTCTAAAGAACAAAAAAAAAATCATTTGTTGACAGTTTCAAAAAATTAAGTTAGAAAAATATAAATTTACAAACAATCATATCGTTCTTTGAAAATCCTACTCCCCCAATTTTTTTTCAAAACCCCATTTATGGTACCTATTGATTGTTATTAAAGGAAATTTTTTATAGGAAAAACTAATGTTGTTCCCTATTGATTTTTAAATTTTTTTATTTATGGTCACTTATTTATGATTATTAATAATGGTTTGCAAAGGAAATTATTTGTGACCCTTCGAAGTCCCGGTAGTCTTGCTTTTAAAAATTCAAATCTAGTATAAAAAAAAAAAGTGTTAATTATTATTGTAATTCTTGCTACAACATACTAGTACTATGTTATAGAGTAGTGATACAATAAATTTTATTCACACTAGTTATAGTGATCCTTATAGCGATCGTTAGATTAAATCTTACAGTCACATTCTAAACCCACCTTTCTCCTTCCTTAATCCAACAAAATCACCTTTATCCTATTTAAAGTTTCCCAAATGAACGTTACCAATTTATTTTACAAAGGACTACCATAAAAAGGAATTCAAATATTTATAGAAAAAAAAAACTACTATTAATGAATATTTAAATTCCAACCATCGAGACTTTTTATATTAATTTTTTCCCAATGAAAAGAAAAAAAGAAGAAGGAGGTAAATGGCATCATATCTTAGTCTCAGTCTCTACACTTTCCTAATTTGATATTTTGATGATATTATACATATGTGTATATATCTATTTATCTCTCATATGAAGAGCCTTTTAAGAAATAAATGGATTGATCATAACACAAATTACATCCAAGATGATAATTTGTTTTGTTCTTTCTTTTCTTATTTTGGGTAAATTTTGTGGTAGTTGTAGTGAAATACAGGCGTAAATTTGGTTAGGTTTTTTAGATTTTTAATTGTAATTTTTTTTTACTTTTTTTTTTTGGTGCTGAAAGTGAATTTTTTGAGAAAGAAATGGGAGAAAATGTTAATTTTATGGTGTTATTTATGGAGTTTTTGGTTGGACAATGGCTTCATTTTAATAAATTTCATATTTATCTGAATATTTGTATTTATGTATTAGATGCTTGAGTTTGGTTTTGAGTTGATACCAATATTAAAGTTGTAACTAGAATGTTCTCTTTGATTTGCTTATTGTTACACGATCTTTGGTTATGTTTGTATCTGAATTTTAATACTTGAGAGGCTAAGTTCAATTTATTGATTAACAGTATGAAAAAAAAAGATTGGTTCTTTCAATATCATAAATGCTTTATTTGGTAAGTGTAGAACAAATTGGTAATGTTAATTTAAGAAACTTTAAATAGAAAGTGAAGTGATTTTGTTCGATTAGAAAATGAGAAAGGTGGTTTTGGAATGTAACCGTTAGAATCTACCGTGAACAAGAGATCACTATTGATATATTATATATATAAATATATACATAATGATCTCTTATTCACCGATAATTAAGAAATTCATCCATACCAAACACAGTAACCGTTGAATGTGATTGCTAGGGTTTTTTTTGGTAATTGCTTTTTTTATATCAATTATATCCAACGGTTACGTGTTTGATGCGGATGAATTTCTTGCTCACCGATGAACAAGAAATCATTACTCCATATAAATATATGAAATGCTCAACACTTGACAACCTCATTTATTGGTTGTCAACAGTTCTTCCTTCTATTTTTTTTCTTCTCATATTATTTATAGAAATGCAGAGAAACAAAATTATAGACATGCTCTTAAAAACATACATGACAAGTGCACCGAAAGAAAATTTGTCCCAAATTAAAATTCCTGGCTCCACCCTGCCTACATGTTCATTATTTTTTGCATAAAAGTTTTGGGAGAAAATTAAAAAGATACTAGAATATTAGGGCCTGTTTGGTTCAATTTTCAAAGGTGGTTTCTGCTTTTTCAACAATAGCTTCCATCAGATCAGGTTGGGCAAGACATTTTTTTACTCTTGAATTTCCAGACAAGGAGAGTCAAAAAGGCAATTATGGATCATGATGCTTGTACATTTTTATTTTCCTTCTGAAAAAAAAAATTTATGACTTCATCTAACAAGAGAGTATCAAAACAGGTACAGCTTCATGAAAGAAGAAGAAACAGCCTAGAAACAAAAGAAGTAAAATATAATAGCTACATTTCTTAAGAACAATAAAAAGCTAAGCTGCCTTAACTCTGCTTCTATTTACTTTTGAGATAGTGCCAAACACCATAAACTGTGCAAAATAAGAAAAAAATTGACAAACTCTAGCAGTTAAAAAAGGCTAATGTAATTCCAATGTTTTAGAATCATTCTTGGGTTACTGATTGAACTTTATAATGCTATGTTTGGGAGCGCCGAATCGGCGTCTTGAATTAGGAATTGGAAATTTAAACTGAATTTTCTCCAATTCCAATTTCAAGGCGCCTTGAATTAGGAATTGGAAATTTAAACTGAATTTTCTCCAATTCCAATTTCAAAGCGTCGATTCGTGCTTCCAAACGCAACAATAGGTTATTGCATATTTTATTATTCTTGTCTGCATCCACACTGGCATTGGCCTAATTACTCCACAAAGAGGCAACAAAAATTGTAGAATGGCATGCTTTGGCCTAAAAATATGTTCTTGTTTGATGTTAAAATGGATAGTCTTTTCTTAGATGCTTTAATTGAGGATGGAAAACATTAAACATGGCAGAAAAGCATATCCCTGGAGGTACTAAAGAATCATACTTGACATCTAATGCTTGAGAAATGGATGCTTGCAGACTTTTGTGATCGAATTATAGAAAAAGATTTAAAGATTTCTAAAATATGTTCCGAGACATTTTAGCAGAATAATGCTCTCATAGGGTGCAATACCAACAGAATTCACTGCTCTATTCTGTTCTGCAAAAGAAAAATGCATCTCAACCTGTAATCTAACCAACTTTATGGTCCCATAATCAAGGATCTTCATACCTATTTGCTTAAAGTACTCTAACCTTGATAACTATACTGTCCTGTTTTCCACCAAAAGCTAGAAAATGGAATGTTCTGTACATTATTTAATGCCATAATCTAGTGCAGAATCCGCGTTTGGAAACCAATTTTTGCTCACTGCAAATCTCATCTGTGAAGGTGTCAATAAGCTGCCCAGCCAAGCTTGGAGGGTCATCAATGAAAGTGTCTACAAAAACACTCACCACCCTTCTCTGTTGCATTGTGGCTTTCAAGCTGAACCAAGTGAGGAATTTCACTCTGAAATCTGTATCTATGTGCCCTTCATCTTCTAGCCATCTGATTATTCTCACAGAATACTCATAATCGCTCTCCTTCAAGTGCTTCTTGCTACCCAGGCCAGATACTTCTGTTATTTTATCAGCTTTACATGGTGTGGAAGGAGAATTCAAAGTAGGACTTGCCAACGAAACCTTCATTATGGATGGATGCAGAATGAGGGATCCATTATTCTTCCTGTTGTTGATGTCATTCAATGATCGAAGCTTTGCAAAACGGTCACCCAACTTAATGTTGCTATGCAGCACAAGAGAACCATCATTTTTGTTCTTGGTGATGTCATTCAATGATTGACGCTCTGCAAAATGGTTGCCCAATGCTAACTTATTGTTGCTATAATTCATTAAATCCATTGCATCAACTATAAAGGCATCTTTTTCCTCTTCGTGGTCTTGTAAAATTGGGACAGAGCTTCCATTTGATGCTGGTGTGAACCAATTTGCTTCCCTAGTACACAAAGTTTCTCTGTTACTAAAGAAAGAGACCTTGCAGAAATACTCAGTTGAAGGATCAAGATCAGTCAACTTGAATCTCTTCTCTGGCTTTAGTACACTGTAACTGGCTTCTTTTGGGTAATCCTTCATGGTAGATTTTCGGTGCCACACCCTACAACCCAAGAATTCCTCCAGCAGACAAGCCTCATATTCTAGGACAAGAATCACTGTGGTTGCAGATAATTCTTCAAAGTGGATCCTGCATGCTGCCAACAAGCAACAACAATGAAACAACTAGGATTCTAAAATCTCTCTAGTAGTAGTAGTACTGTAGCAGACTAGTCGTATTCATGATAATTTCATTCGATGTGACACTAGTGTACAAATGTCACATACCAAAGTTAGATCATCATCCTGCATTGTATATTGAAACGCCATTGTGGTACTTTAAACCATGAATCAAACAAGGAAACTTACTTGGTGAATCTTTCTGCTTTATGTAACTAGAGCATGGGTTGGAAAACATGGAATCAAAAGCTTCCACTGCATAAGTGCACAATTTCTGGACCTCGGCACCACAAGAGAGCCTGTTGACAATGCCACGATCCATCTTCTTGCATGCCTGATCAAGAGGACCCACTTCATTCTCAAGGGTCTTTGCAGCAGTTTCTACAAATTTCAGCAGTTCCCTGTACCGCTCAGTTCCTTCTAGAAGTTTGTGGCACAGGGAGACTCGCAGACACAGTACATCAACTCTTCTTGCCACATTGGCAACCAACAATTGTTTTCTCCAGGTTCTGAAGGATATTAAACATTATAGTAATCAATTCTTGCCTTTAGCGATGTTTAGCATTTCATTACTAGTGAGCAAAAAACTATCAAAATTTTACTAGTCTTTTTTCTGGGATAATGGATGAAATGATCCTGGTCAGGTGTAAGATTGTACAGGGTTGCTCTATGGACTGTTCTATTTACATCACTGGTTCTATAATATGTGATCCATTATAATACAGCACACAAACATATGACTTACATTATTGTTTATGTCTCTGTAGTTTATTTACATGCTAGATCATGTAGCCTGATTTTTCGGTCCTTACCCGAACAATAGTCCATTTCAACCAAGCAACAAATGCACAAGGATCACTCCCTTGTCAGTTTTTACAGGGCTATAAAACATGGTGTCAAAAACTGTTAATTTATACGCTGAAGTTGCCAGATCAGACACCTCATATCACGTGGGACAGGAACACCAACACTTTTGTCATTGTCCTTATTATGAAGTCCCAAATCAACACAATGACAAAAGCGTAGAAGAAGAACATTTGTGTGTGTGTGTGTGTGTGTGTGTGTGAAACTTTTTGACGTGTAGAAGAAGAGCTTACTACCTCATTATTCCGTTAATTTTTCCACAAGAAACACAACAGAAACTTCCATCCAACTTCGTAGAACAACCATCCTTCAACCCAGCTTTTTCATGATGTAAAGCACATCTCAGATGGCATGACATTCCACAAGACTCATCCTCATCAGGAGGATCAGATTCACATGTCAACCATAGAGTAGGATCCTTGTTATCATCATACCAATGACAAATACAGCAAGAACACCTCTTGCAAAAAACATCTTCTGGACTCAAAGTAGCTCTGCATGCAAGATTCTGACATATCAAGGTTCTTAAACTTTCTATAGCGTTCCCGCAGTGAGCATGATCCAACTCAGTAGGTAATGGAGATGGGTTGTCTTTCTTCCTTTGTCTTTTAAATCTATTTTCAGTTCTGGTTGCAGAAAAATCAAGAGAATTATTTATATATTTCTTCTCGGACTTACCAGCAATTAAATTCAGAAGGTGCTCTATCATTCTAATTTTTGTAAATCCAGTGTACTTTCTCTCTTTGCCCATTTCAGCACAGATGATTTCAAGAAGCTCTCTGCGGGTAAATGAACTAAGAACCTTTGGGGCATCTTCCGACCATTGAACAATTTTGTGAACTAGTTCCCTTTTCTCTCCCAAACTCAGCTGACTACATTTTGCTGGAACAAGTAAGCCTGAGAAATGGAGAATACACATGATTGAAGCTTAATTTCAAATTTCAATTGGACATACAAATGAAGTCAAGCATGAATGCAGAACTATTGTCCACTAGATTCAAGAAAATTTTCCATTCATAATTCTTCAAAGTGATAATGATATTAATCCTAACTTCTATAAATTTACTCTATTAGCATGATGAGATTATACTCAATTAACATACATCTAAGAAGAACAAAAAAAAAGGCATACAAATAGAAATGTCATTAATGATCCAAAAAAGAAAAAAAAACTCTACTTCGTCTTCAAATCTTTTGTCATATGATACAATAAATGACTTGCATAGTTGCCAAATTAATTTCAGAAAATTCCCCTAGCCGTCTTCATGTAAAGAAAAAGGTGGGCTTTGCTGTAAGTTACAAAAAATACAATCAACTAAGACTCATCTCTCGCACTCACAGTTCCTAATTGATGCATGTAATCGTTTGTTGACTTTTCAATTAGTGCCTCAATGTTTGTTTGATTTTTGCAAATTCAAATTATAATTCATGTGTGTAGACAGAGAAGTGTCAAAAGAAGTGACATCAAAGAAGAGCATCACTGTTTGAGTTTCACATGTGTAGAGAACTAGAGAAGTGTCAAAAGAATGCGTGAATTTATTACGTCAATAAACTCAACTCAACTATGTCATGTATTATCGCCATTGTTGTTTCTGTCATGATCATTTGCATCATGAAAATCATAGCCCACAGGTTACTTCAATTGTTTTAAGGTTGACTGACATTAGCCTCTTCCATTGAAGTCATATTCTCTATTAGTTTGAGCATTTTAAGATCTTTCCTCATTATGTTGTTCGTGTCCATGTCAACCATTCCACTGTCATCTTAAATATTCTCTTACATTATAGAGATTCTCACTGTTACTGTTTTATAGATTTTTTTTCTTTACCTTCAATCAATCTTATTAGGCTACTAACTCCATCCTTCTACTGTTCTACGCATAGCAACTTGGTATGACGTCCAACACTCTGGATCCCAACAGATAATTTCAAAGGGTACCAAAAAAAGGTTAATTTGATACATGCACTAAAAAAATATTTTTTCATTCACAGGCTCACAGCCACAAATATTAATTATGAGATACAACTGGAAAATAACACAATCTTTGTTAATTTATGTACTTATATTCCATCAATGTTCTACAAAACTAGAGGTTTATCTCAACCCTCATTTATTTATTTTGCATAGATGTTCTGCAAAAACTAGAAGTTTATCTCAACCCCATAAAAGCTGTATTTGCTTTGGCTGAAAGTTAAGTTTAGGGAAAAAATATTCGCAAGAAAAAGAAAAACATATTCAAGCCTAAGAAGATTCTTTTCCTTGTGCTAATCTATGAGACATGATAATTGATAATGTTTAATAAAGTTCACCGTTGAAAATCCATCAAAGAGGGAAGGGAAAAAAAACTCAAAAGAAGAAAAAAAATTCCCAGAAAGTGTTCTTAGGAGCTATTTTCCATGTAAACAAACAGAACCACGAGAAAATAGCACTAACCCTTTACTACCTAACATGCATTGTCAATACCAAAGCAATAAAAAGTTCTAAAAATAGAAACAACATTATGAAACAGGTCATAAGAACTACAACCCAGAGTAAATATCAACATCTTAGAGTGCTTAAAGAACCATCAAACATAAGCATTGGTTATAAATCCGCCACAGAGAGAGAGAGAGTTTGAAACTTACCTGAGGTTCCAGAGTCCATCCCAGAAAATCTACCCTCTGGTTTTCTCATAACCCAAACAAGAGAGAGCTAAAAAAAGAACTTTTTTTTCCTTTTTTTTTTAGTATCGAATTATGTGAGCATAAAAGGGTATTACGGAGAAGAAAAAAAAAAAGTCATAAATTGGAAAACGCAGAAAGAAGAACAAGGAGAGAGAGAGAGAGGGGAGAGAGAGAAAAGTGAAAATAATAAATAAACAAATAAAAAGTGGTATTGAAGTAATATAAAAAATAACAATTTTAAAATAATATATATTTGTTGCCATGAATGTCAGATATGGTTGATTTGAGGATCAGAACTCAGAGGCGAATCAAAAGGCTAAACTGACGCATAGGCTTTACTTTTGCCATGTAAGATCACGCGCTCAGTGTGAGAAATGGTTACATAGCTAAGGCTATGTTTGGATTGGCTTTTGAAGAGCGATTTTTAACTTTTTAAACTCAAAAGTTATTTTGGAGAGTGTTTGAATTGGTAAGACGGAAGAACTTCAAAGTTCAAAAAGAGCGTTTAAAGGAAGCTGGGGGTACCAGCTTCCTGATTTAGCTTCTGTTTCTCTTTTTCTTCTGAGTAAAAACTTAAACAAAACCTCTGCCAAACAAGGCCTAAGTCTGGTCGGGTCATATCCGAAAATTCTCGTTCCTTTTTTTGCATCAATCGAAATTTAAGAGCATGGTTGGTTTAGTTGTCTAAAAATAGCTCTCGAGAGTTCATAAAAAAAGAAAATTATTTTTAAAAAATTATAAAAGGTAGATTTTTGAAAATATTATTTTTTCAAGGATAATGATACTCTCCCATCAAATATCTCTCTTGAACTTTGCATACTTTAATTAACTGATTCATATTTAACCACATAATCGTTTTGTTAAATTCAAATTAAAAATTGTTGTTACAACTAAATTAGTAAATTATAAAATTGAACAAGATGATGAGGTGGTTGAATCTGAATCGCATGATTGAGGTTTGCGAAATTCAGAAAAGAAATTTGAGTCATTTGACTGGAGGGAATCTTTTTTCTTTTTTCAAACTAAGTTTTTAGAAACTGTCAACAAAATAAATTTTTTTTTTTGCATTTTTTTTATTTTCAATTCTCACAAAACATAAAACTATTATCAAACCAAATAAACCCTAATGCTACATTTGGTATGCAATAATGGAATGGAATGGAATGCCAATATTACCTTTTTGGATCCATTCTTTTATTTGGTAAGAAAAACTAAAGTGGGAATGATTATTCCACGTCATTCCTTTAAAATGAAAAAGAATAAAAATTTATTCTACTACTCAACCTATGCAATGGTCATTCCATTCTCAATTAACATTAAAAAATAAAAGATAGTTACCAAAAATAATATAATCATCATTTCATTCCGCATCATTTCATGTTTGAAACCATACAATAAAATGTGAATGACCATTCTATTCCATTTTTATTCCCACTTTAATGGAATGCTCATTCCATTATATTGTTGTGTACTAAACACAACATAATTGTCTAGTACATATGAGACGAAGGGACAACATAAAGCGTAGAGCACATGCTTTATGTTAATTTTAGCAAATTAGGCTTTCTTGGTATAGCTCAGGATGTTGCAGGGCATATATCAAGACATCCCTTATCTCTTCTGACGTGCATAGGGTGTCAAATATGTTGAGCAAGGCTCGAAGTTTCTTGAAATTTGAAAAGATATTTTAGGCATCGAATGATTTTCTTTTGTTAAGGGATGGCATCCTTTTCAATCTCAATATATTTCTCTCTTCCTTTGTCCTTGGTTACTAGGAGTTGACGTTAAGGTAGTGTCTTCCTTATCCTGAGTTGCATATGTTCTACCATCTTAGGCTCTTCTTCTTATTCTAGGAAGTTAAGTTATTCATCTAAGTTGTTCCCGAAGCCAACCATGTTACAGGTGCTTAGCACTTGCTTATAAAGGATCATTGTATAAATTTTGAGCAAGGACAATCTTCTCTTGATTGATTTTGTTCTGGACCCACGATTCCAAAGTGCAGCAGATCTTAGGAGTGTGACCTAGAAGTTTGGGGTAGGGCAATCATTTACATTGTCTATCATGTCTGCCTGTTAAAGGATTAAGCCATGAGAAAAGTCTCAAAGATAATGTCAACCTTCTCTTTTTTTAAAATAAAGTCATTGCCATTATCGACTTAAAAAATTATGGTTACTGGTTTATTTACGTCTCTTTTCTCTGCTATGAACCCACCCCAACGGGTTCCTTCATCGAATATGACATCAAAAGACTCGTACACCCTTCTTGTTGAAGGCTCTATATACCTTCACCTTTTCCTCTCAGTGGAATATCTAATGAACACGCATTTACCCGTATTTTTATCCAACTTCCCTTTGGACGGTTCAGCTAGTGAACGTAACAAACACATCCAAATAGCCGCAAGTAAGTCCTAACATCTTGTACATTCTTCTATAGCATATCATATAGTGTGTACTATCCCGCTCCAACACATGATATGATACTGTTCGATTTGGGCCTAAGCCCGCACGGTTTTGCTCTTGGGTTTTACTCCAAAAGGCCTCATACCATTTGAAGAGAACATACTACATATAAGCGCATCCCCTTTTTTACACCCAGGAGATGTGGGATTGAGCACCCTATACCCTGTCAGTGTGGTAGCTCAACCTAGTGTTAGTCTTCGCACCCGCCCACTCACACCCGTCCACAAGGGTTACTACAATCCACCCCCGTACGAGGCCCGACGTCCTCGTCGGCACACTTCCGGCTGGGTTCAGGCTTTGATACCAACTGTAATACCCCGCTCCAACGCATGGTATAATATTATCCACTTTGGGCCTGAGCCCGCACGGTTTTGCTCTTGGATTTTACCCCAAAATGCCTCATACCATTTGAAGAGAACATACTACATATAAGCACATCCCCTTTTCCACACCCAGGCGATGTGGGATTGAGCACCTTGTACCATGTCAGTGTGGTAGCTCAACCCAATGTTTATCTTCGCACCCGCGCACTCACACACGTCCATAAGGGTTACTACACTGTAATACCCCACTCCAACACATGATATGATATTGTCCACTTTGGGCCTGAACCCGCACGATTTTGCTCTTCGATTTTACCCCAAAATGCCTCATACCATTTGAAGAGAACATACTACATATAAGCACATTCCCTTTTTCACACCCAGGCGATGTGGGATTGAGCACCCTGTACCCTGTCAGTGTGGTAGCTCAACCTAGTGTCTATCTTCGCACCCGCCCACTCACACCCGTCTACAAGGGTTACTACAATCCACCCCCCTACGAGGCCCGACGTCCTCGTCAGCACACTTTCGGCTGGATTCAGGCTCTGATACCAACTGTAATACCCCGCTCCAACACATGGTATGATATTGTCCACTTTAGGCTTGAGCTCGCATGGTTTTGCTCTTGGGTTTTACCCCAAAAGGCCTCATACCATTTGAAGAGAACATACTACATATAAGCACATCCCCTTTTCCACACCCAGGCGATATGGGATTGAGCACCTTGTACCATGTCAGTGTGGTAGCTCAGTCCAGTGTTTATCTTCGCACCCGCCCACTTACACCCGTCCACAAGAGTTACTATAATTCACCCCCCTACGAGGCCCGACGTCCTCGTTGGCACACTTCCGACTGGGTTCAGGCTCTGATACCAATTGTAATACCCCGCTCCAACACATGGTATGATATTGTTCGCTTTGGGCCTGAGCTCGCACGATTTTGCTCTTGGATTTTTACCCCAAAAGGCCTCATACTATTTGAAGAGAACATACTACATATAAACACATCCCCTTTTCCACACCCAGGCGATGTAGGATTAAGCACCCTGTACCCTATCAGTGTGGTAGCTCAGCCCAGTGTCTATTTTTGCACCCGCCCACTCACACCGGTCCACAAGGGTTACTATAACTGTAATACCCCACTCCAACACATGGTATGATATTGTCCGCTTTGGGCCTGAGCTCGCACGATTTTGCTCTTAGATTTTATCCCAAAAGGCCTCATACCATTTGAAGAGAACATACTACATATAAGCACATCCCCTTTTCCATACTTAGGCGATGTGGGATTGAGCACCCTGTACCCTATCAGTGTGGTAGCTCAGCCCAGTATCTATCTTCGCACCCGCCCACTCACACCTGTCCACAAGGGTTACTACAATCCACCACCCTACGAGGCTCGACGTCCTCGTCGGCACACTTATGGCTGGGTTTAGGCTCTGATACCAATTGTAATACCCCGCTCTAACACATGGTATGATTTTGTCCGCTTTGGGCTTGAGCCCGCATGATTTTGCTCTTGGGTTTTTACCCCAAAAGGCCTCATACCATTTGAAGAAAACATACTACATATAAGCACATCCCCTTTTTCACACCCAGGCGATGTAGGATTGAGCACCCTGTACCCTGTCAGTGTGGTAGCTCAGCCCAGTGTCTGTCTTCGCACCCGCCCACTCACACCCATCCACAAGGGTTACTATAATCCACCCTATTACGAGGCTCGACGTCCTCGTCGACACACTTCCGGCTGGGTTCAGGCTCTGATACCAACTGTAATACCCCGCTCCAACACATGGTATGATATTGTCCGCTTTGGGCCTAAGCCCGCACGGTTTTGCTTTTGGGTTTTACACCAAAAGGCCTCATACCATTTGAAAATAACATACTACATATAAGCACATCCCCCTCTCTACACCCAGACGATGTGGGATTGAGCACCTTGTACCCTATCAGTGTAATAACCCTTGTGGACGGGTGTGAGTGGGGGTGTGCGAAGACAGACATTGGGTTGAGCTACCACACTGATAGGGTACAAGGTGCTCAATCCCACATCGCCTGGGTGTGGAAAAGGGGATGTGATTATATGTAGTATGTTCTCTTCAAATAGTATGAGGCCTTTTGGGATAAAATCCAAGAGCAAAACAGTGCGGGCTCAGGCCCAAAGCGGACAATATTATACCATGTGTTGGAGCGGGGTATTACAGTTGGTATCAGAGCCTGAACCCAGCCGGAAGTGTGCCGACGAGGACGTCGGGCCTCGTAGGGGGGTGGATTGTACTAACCTTTGTGGACGGGTGCAAAGACAGACACTGGGCTGAGCTACCACACTGACAGGGTACAGGGTGCTCAGTCCCACATCGCCTGGGTGTAGAAAAGGGGACGTGCTTATATGTAGTGTGTTCTTTTCAAATGGTATGAGGCCTTTTGGGGTAAAACCCAAGAGCAAAACCGTGCGGGCTCAGGCCCAAAGCGGACAATATCATACCATGTGTTGGAGCGGGGTATTATATAGTGACATTAATAGCAAGTCTAATTCTGTGATAAAATATCTCTGTTTTTGAACATATTTGCCCATCAGTAATGGGGGATCACATTGGTGGGAATATAGGTTGATACGTTTCCAGCTTGTGTTTCAATGACGGGTAAGGAGGTAAGCTACCTATGTCTATCTGGTCTGATCATTTAGCTGTTCTTTCTGATACAGATGTGCTTGAATTGAAGGACTTGGTTTGTGGCTCGGTTGACTTTTATTCCTTGATTTGGTAGATGAAACACATGGCCAAGGTGGTTTTGTCTAAACTCTCGGGTTAGTAGCCCGTAAATTAGAATATTTTAAATAATTGGCTCGGTTGGCAGTTATCCAGTGGATCTATGAATACTCCCACTCTAACGTCGCCATTCACAACACCCAGCATCTCATCATCACCCACCACCACCTATAACAATTAATAGGAAACAGAAATGGGTATTGTTTGCATATAAACAGTTTTTCTATTGTTTGTCAGGGAAGCTTTTATTATGGTTTGGTTCATTAATTTTTTTAATTAAGAAAATATAAAACAGATTGAAAACTTGTTTAATTGTTTGTTTGTTTAGAGTAAATGGGTATTGTTTCATTATCTTTTGTCGCCGAATCTTTGATTGGATATCTGATTGCTGCATATATATATATATAGTGGTTAGGTAGAATTTGTGGTGGTGGGGCTAGAAAAAGATTGGGGATTTCATGGTGTGTTAGGGTTTTGAAAAAAAGAAAGAAAATTTTAATTAATTTTTTTTTATTTTATGTTAACATTAGTATTTATAGAAATAAATAATTATATATATAGGTTCTATATTTTAGATATATATATATATATAGATAGAGAAAAAGAAAGAAGATTTTAATTCATTTTTTATTTTATGTTAACATTAGTAGTTACGAAAATAAATAATTATATATAGGTTATATATTATAGTATAAATATATATAGCTAGAGAAAAAGAAAAAAAATAGTTCCTTTTTTATTTTACGTTAACATTAGTATTGATGGAAATAAATAATTATATATATAGGCTATAAATTATAGTGTTTGTGTATATATATATATATATAGATAGAGAAAAAGAAAGACAATTTTAGTTCCTTCTTTTATTTTATGTTAACATTAGTATATATGATAATAAATAATTATATATATAGGTTATATTATTGTGTATATATATATACAGAAAAAGAAACAAAATTTTAATCATTTTTTATTTTATGTTAACATTATTACTTATGAAAATAAATAATTATATATACATGATATATATATTATTGTATAATATATATAGGATTGATGAAAGGGGCATTTTGGTCCATTAGGCAGGGTTAAAAGAGTAAATTTAGCATTCAAATGAGTTAAATCAAAAGTCAAAGGATAGTATGGTCTTTTTACCATCAAAAAGTGGTCTGACATGGCGTACTTTTAGCACAATGGAGTATATGTGATGTACGACACAAACTACAGGAAGTGTTGGTGACAAAATTACACAAAGTTGTAGGAGCTTGACAATATCTCAAATCTCATGGAGTGTCAATGAAGTTTACCCTAATCTATAATATAATATAATATGTTTCATTAATTGCAATTGCTGGTATAAAGAAATAGGACACATGATAATCTTTAATAATAATACTTACCTACTCATCAGTGTGTAGGCGAGCCCTCCTGACCGCAGATGTGTTTTAATAAAAAATAAACACATCAGATTTAAAGTGTAATAAATAAGTATAATAAATGAGGTCAGTCTCATTTATTATACTTATTTATTGTATTTTAAATTTAATTTTATAATTAAAGCTGTTGTGTTCATTTTTTATTGGAACACATTAGCGATCAGAGGGCTCACTTACACACCGGTGAGTAAGTAAATATTGTCCTAAAAGTATAGCCTAAAGTAAGAATTGTACATATGTATACGTGTCATGTGTGTTGGCCAAACTATGTTAAAAAAAAACAAAGTCATTTATATTTCTACTATATAGTAACAGGACTGGGATCGACCAACCTGTGTTTTAGATCGACTATGTTTTTTCTTTTTTTGTTTTTGGGCAAATGATCCACATGTTTTTACATTCACTTTCATCCATGATTTTTTTTTCCTTCCCTTTATTTAGTATTTTTTTAATAAGACAAATAAATTTAAACCATGATTAATTTTTACTTGATAAGTAATATAAATGCTTGATCAGAATGGGACGTTGCATATATTGATATATCATATATATGCCTCACACAAGGGAGAAAATGCTCTCTTATGAGGTTCTATTACCTTATTAGTTATATGAAATATCATGTTTTGTAATATCATCCTATAAGACTTTTTTAGGATTATTACGATAGGTAATATGTTGTTTAATGAAATACGAATAATCGTTACAAAATATGATATCTCGTGTAACTAATAAGGTAATAAGAACTGCGATAATCATAACAGAATGTTGTCACTCATAATCAATAAGATAATATTTCTTTTAACAATATAATTATAATAATTAGTGCAAGTAAGATGGTGATAAGGCTATATAAAGTATAACGTACAGTGTATAAGATATATAGAAGTGGCTATTGTTTTGACCACACAATCGGAGGGGACTGAGGGAGATGCTCACGCAAGAGTAAAAAAGTACCAGACAGAAGAAAGGCATGACTTTAATATTGAAGATGGATGGACACAAGACTTCAATTGGTGGTCATGGTTCGTTTTCAAATGGAGTGTCCATTAATAATGTCATTAATTGAGGTTACCAAATGCAACGGCCAACAAAACAAGTCATTAATTAAGGGTCCGTAATCCCATTTGTTTGGAGTATTTAATTTGGAAACACGATATACTTGACACTTTAAAAGATACAAAAAAATTAATATTTAGGTGACAATAAATTAATGATATTCGATCTCCAAGTCTTTCAATACATATTAAATACAATAAATATTTGGGTTAAATTCATAAAACTCCCATTTTTTATCAAAATTTCTCATAAAACCCCCTATACTAAAAAATCAATCAATTTGCCCCCTCCCGTTAGTTTTCAGTTGAAATTAGCGGAGAAGCCGCACGTGCATCTCACGTGAGCTATTAAGTAGTGTATAAATAACTAAATTACCCTTGACATATCTATTAAAATTAAAATGACTAAAATATCTTCATAGTAAGGGGAGTTTTATGAGAATTTTTTATAGTATAGGGGGGTTTTATGAGAATTTTTTTATAGTAGAGGGGAGTTTTATGATTTTAACCCAATCAAGAAACCCCCCTCTACTTTCTAATTTTCTCAAATTGCCCCTTCGTAAAAGGTACATCCGTCAGTTACAAATAACTTTTTTTTATGAATTTATTTTATTAAATAAAGGAAGGATATTTTGATAATTTCGTTATCAAATTGACGGAGCCGTTTAATTTTGTCCTTATATGAGAGAAATTGATAGTATATGGGATTTTTGAAAATTCAAGGGGTTTTATGAGAAGTTTTGATAATAGAGGGGGGTTTTATGAATTTAACCCTAAATATTTTATACAAAATACTATTTTCACCCCCTTTTATCGTTTTCATCCTCTTTTATTTTTCTTCTCTCTTTATATATCTGTCGCTCTTCATCTTTTTACTAACATTAACCATTAAAAGACTAAGTTACAGAATTTTGTTTTTTCTTTGTTCCCTTCTACTAATTTTAGATAAGGTTAATATTGTGAAAACAAGTTGTTGGTATTATTGTGTCAAGATCTGAATTTTCTGGCAATCATTTGAATACATTCTGAAAATTTGTTGAAGAATGTGAGAGTTGTTCTAACGATGAATTTGAATAGGGAGAGAAAAGATAATCAATGGTAGAGAGAGTTGGGGTACTTATTGGATGAAGAAAGAGAGATAATACATTTTGAAAATTTAAGAATATTTTAGTCGATTTTTTTTTTTATATATTTTTAATGTCCTGCAAAACTAAGCCACGTTAACGCTACATCACTGGTCGATTAAGAGTCGTGTTAAATTAGTCGGTTAATGTAACATTACTCTTTAATTTGGTATCCTTAATTAATGACTTATCACATATTATTATTTTTTTATTAGCAAGGGACAATGAAGAGTTTCTATTAATTGAAGGTACGATATCTCTGAAATATTCAATACTTTCTTTAAAGTAAATACTGTTGGATTGAAAATTTTGATGAAAAATTTCAACTTTAAAAATATTTTTCATAGAGTTACGTTACACAAGTTCACCACCTCGGCGAATGCATTCAAGTGGCCCACAAATCAATTTTCTTTTTCATATGAAAAAGGGTTATTGCTTGTTACCATCCTAAAATTTTGAATTGCATTAGGGGCCGAGTGGGAAAATGAAATTATCTTTAGTTAAAAGGCCTTTGTGTCAATTTAATCATCCGACAAAAGTATGTAATTTCACTCATTAACGCAAAACATTTTTCTTTTAGAGTTTGTTTATGAATAAAGAATATTATGAGAATTTTACGGTACAAAATTTATTTATAGTAAATCCCACTTTTTAATCATCCTTTTATATTCTCTTTGTTTTAATTTAAACATTTTGACCAATTGAACATTCAAACTAGGATACTTTAATTTTAGGATATTTTGATATAATTTTTTTTATGACAAGACCTTTAGTATACTTTAAAGCTTGTGTTATATAACGAAAAAGGATGAAGTTACTGCTTGAAGAAGACAGGAACTCCTATAAAAAAATAAAAAAAAATAGAGTCATGGCACATCAAAAGTATGTTACAGAATTATTTTTCTATTTTATATTCAATAAGTACTAAGAAGTATAATTGACCGACAAAGACATCGAATCCAATAGTGAATTTTTGCATAATCATATAATTTCACTTAAAAACCTTTTTTTTCCTCTTATAACTTTCCTGGGGAAAGTGATCCCTAGTCACCCCTTGATAAATTGCTTGGTTGGTAGGAAGTAGAATAATAGTACTTGTAAGGTTTTACATCTTCTCTCTTAGGTGTCTATTATCGCTATATATGTTGACTCCACATTGATTTATTAATTTCAAGTACTGTCACGCCGTGATAAACATTAAACTCACACCCGTCCTGAACTGACAACTCGATCAATATCCAACTCTCCCTCCTAAATCCTAACTAATTTATTTATGTAGATGCATGTATCATTTTCTTCCATGACAGAGGCTGCTCGTCTTTCTTGCAAGCCTTGAAACACCTCTCTCTCTCTCTCTATATATATATATATATGTAAGGGGAGATATTTTGTATAAATTTCCAACCTATCTCCTCTCATTTCCCAGCCTCTCATAAAACTTGCAGTAAACAATTCCCTCTCTCTCTCTCTCTCTATCTCTCTCGACCATGATGTCAACTCATAATGAAAACACTATTTCCGGCACACTGATATCGTCGGTGGTGCCGGCTAGGGTTACAGGAGAGGACAAGGTGCATGAGCTCACAAACATGGACTTGGCAATGAAGCTTCATTACATTAAGGGACTTTACTTCTTCAAGAGTGAAGCAGTGCATGGGCTACACATCTTTGACCTGAAGGAACCGATGTTTCAATGGCTAGACTTCTACTACTCCGTCTCTGGGAGGGTCCGGCGATCGGAGAAAGGCCGGCCGTTCATCAAGTGCAACGACAGCGGTGTACGGATCGTTGAAGCAAACTGTAGCAAAACCCTTGAGGAATGGCTTGCCATGAAGGACCAGTCTCTTGATGACCAACTTGTTTACAACCATGTCCTTGGTCCTGACCTCAATTTCTCTCCACTTGTTTTCATACAGGTAATATATTCTTTCCAATTTTAGCTTTTGATTCATTAAATCTTTTCTAGCTAACCTATTTTTGCTAGGACTAGGTGGTCATCACGACCGAAGAATATTACATGGCGCTTAAATCATTGATTTGCGTGCCAATCACAAGTAGACATGCAGATAAATGTGTTAGTTTCACTTGTGATTCGATGAGACCAAATAATAATTTTTCAATCACAACATCTAAATAGTTATCGAATTAAGAGTTTTTTTTTTTCCTTCGAAAGCTGGAGCAAATACGCACACACCCAGTTACGAATCGAACACCTCAACATTATTCTCTTTGAGAAAGAAAAATCATATATACCATCTAGACTGAGAATTAGGATTCCTCATGTGTTTGCATCCTGCAACGTTTACGCAACACAATATAATACTTACTTAACACAATACAATGCTTAGTGACATAATAAATCACTTACAAATCAACAATTGCAGAAGTAATTTAACATAATTGTTGTATAAGAGATATAAAGTTATTAATGAAGCGATGTAAAGTTATTGTGTAAGTTAATATAAAACATATTGTTGCATTGGTACATGATCCGACACAAATAAAAATGGCATGGAAAAGAATCCAGTTCCCTAGGCTAATGCCCATTGGTATTGAATTGAGAGGTTGAATTGAATTGAGAGGTGGAAAGAATGTGTTTATCATAAAGGACTCTAGTCACATATGTCCCATGATAGTTATTTCATTTTACGTGATAAAAAGGACTTTAGTTTCATAGATTCCAAGTCTCAACTTGCATATTTTTATAAGTAATGATAGAGACTCTTAATGGGAATGGGTTCAAATTAGTTTTATACGAGTGAAGTGTTGTGCTTTATTAAATGATGTTATGGTGATGTCATGTGATGAGATCTACATCTTACTCATAAAAATAAGAACAATGTTACACATTCTGAAATTATTTTATAATTTTTATCATGAATAATATGGCATGTAACAATTCTATATTTATAGAAATTCCATTAGCAATAAATCTCTATTTTTTATTATTATTTTTCATTATTTTAGGGGATAAAATTAAATGGTGAGTTAGTATTGGTGGGATTCTCTTCATACACGGAGTCCCAACAGTATTATCACCGGTCACATCATTCATAATAAAAAAATCATGAAATAATTTCATAAAATTTAACATTTTTCTAAAAATAATATCGGATTAATTCCAACGGTGTCCAAATTATTATATATTTTTTATATATTTAGTTTTTCAATAAAATAATGCGGTGTTAGGCCAACTAAATAAATGGAAGTGATGAGAGGTCATTGACTCATTATGACATTTAGTCCTAGCTAGATGAATGCACTGGCACTCTTACATGCAATTTAAAGTAAAACTGGCTTTCTTTAATCTCATGAGACAAAGGTTGAAAAAGCTGAAAAATCTGCATTACATTATTTAGATATATTATATATAGTACGTACACCAACCCTGAGTAATTACGGTTGTGTAGTCTACATCTATAAATGTACTTTATATCTTGCAGGTACGTACAATCATAGCACATACATAAAAATAAAAACAAAAACAAAAACAAAAACAAAAAAGCATACATGGTCGTGGCATTGCCCATGGCTTCGACTGACAAACTAACCATGCCAAATCTCTCAGAAGCTTCATAATTTGAAATGGGGGTGCCCTATTAATTACAATATGTTAGGGTAGGTATGGAAATAATTATATAATATAATGATAAATTACAAAAGATAAAGGAGTACTAATAATATGACATTCCTTGCAAGTATAAGAAATTATCAATTTTTCTATAATTAAGAAGAAATAGAGAGCCTATGCTTTTTGAAAATATCATATCATCAGTGTCACTGATATATTGTATACTTTTTATTTTATAATATTAGATGATATATTGTGGATAAATAATAAGAAAATACTTTACAAGCCCTACACTTATGCTTTCAACCCAACACTTCGAGAAAATATACATTTTCCGGGGTAGGGATGATATGATACTTTGTTAGTTTAAGTTCTTTATATTTATTTTTATTTTTATAATAAAAAAATTAATAGTTTCTAAGAGAAATGGAGGGCTTACAGTGCCCAACACTTCGGTTTAGTATCCCATGATTAGGATGCTTTTGGCACAACACTTTTGCTGAAGTGTAGGGCAGAGATTAGAGCTCTAGGAAAAATATTAGCTATCCATTCACACGAACGTGCACATTTATTATTTGATTGATGAGATATCATGAGAGTTCGTTCATCCTTACTTAAATATAAAATACTTAATCTGTGATAATTTAAATTACTTTCCATATAAATAGAAATATAAGGAGGAATATGTCTAAACAAGATACAATCTTTTTTTAAAACTCAATAATGTAAATGTCTCGAATTACAAGAACAAACTATTTTAGTAAGTCTAATACTAATAAAAGTCATGTGAAAGTTTTGTGATGACGATCCGTCATTAGGAAGAAATATTCAATATCCGGGGTACTATATTCCACGTTTGATTTTTTTTCTTTATAACAGACGGTATTCCGAATACCCAATACTTATCATTAAATGAGATAAGTCATGTTATTAAATCAGAATCATGTGCTTTGCTATCCTTTTCCTCAAAATTTTCTTCTTACCTTCACATATGATTTCCTTGATATTTCTTGCAAATTAACATTTTTGGGTATTTGGAAATGACCCAAGCCACATTTATTTGTCTTTGGCCTCATCAACTGCACATTTACTAAAAGATGTAAACACAAAACAACCTTACCTTCCAAAATATTAAAGTATTATATATGAACAAAAATTTTCCTTCCCATTTCCTTCCTTTGATTTTCCCTTGCAAGTTTTCATTTCCATTGGCCTGACCAAACATGAATTTTGTATCCAACTGGCATCCAGCTCACATGGTTCAAGTGTGGAGGACTCTCAGTGGGACTCAGCTGGTCCCACATTCTTGGGGATATATTCTCAGCCTCAAACTTCATCAACATGTGGGGCCAGGTCATGGCAGGTTATGTCCCATCTAAATCCCTCAACTTGCCAAACGGTGGAAAACATGAATTCCCTCCTCCCATTGCCAAGAAACCATTTTCCGTGGAAAAGGTTGACCCTGTTGGGGACTGTTGGATAAATGCCAATAACTGCAATATGGAAACACATTCCTTTCATGTGACCCCAAAGCAACTCAACCACATAGTCTTTAAGGCTTGTGGATTAAACCAAGTTGCTAAAGTCCCACATTTCCAACTGCTTTCAGCTTTAATGTGGAAATCTTTAGCCAAAGTTAGGGGGAATTTGGAGCCGAGGATTGTGACAATTTGCAATAACAATTCTCACAGCAGGGAAAATGAATTCCCTAGCAATGGCCAGGTGATTAGCACGGTTGGATTGGATTTCTCTGTTACGAATGCCAATTTATCCGAACTGGTGACGTTGATTGATGAAAAAAGGGTAGACGAGGGACAAATGATCGAGGAATTCATGGAAAGGGAAACTGAAAAATCGGACTTTATAGTATATGGGGCAAACCTAACGTTTGTAAATTTGGAAGAGATGAAGATTTACGGACTAAAATTTAAGGGCCACACTCCGGTTTTCGTAAATTATACGATTTCCGGGATTGGCAACGAAGGGGTTGTTTTGGTGCTTCCAGGGCCGGAAAATAGCGAAGAGAAATGTTACGACGGGAGAATAGTGACTGTCATCTTACCGAAAAATCAAATGTTGGGGTTGAAGAATGAGCTCACAAAAGAATGGGGTATTTTTTAAAATCAACAGAGGCACTCTTGGCGCCAGTGTGTTTGCTTAAATTGTTATTTTGCTTTGCTTTGCTACCTAGTAAAATAAGGGTTTAGCTAAATGGATCATATGACCAAGATGTTATATGACATATATGGGTCATATATATAACTTGGTCATGACCATTGAGTGTACTGTATCGCTATAATATAGTTTCCTTATCATGAATTGACAAAATCTGATTAGCACTGTAATGGTTCCAACAGTATATAACTTGGATATGATAATCAACACATTGGTGAATGCCTGAAAAAATATGAGACACCTTTCAATAGCATCATGTTTTTTATCACCGGAACAATCATTGCACTGAGGCTTAAAAAGGGATTTTATTAACACAAAGATGTATTATGTACTAGGCTTAAAAAATTAAAAAAGAAATATGGATAAAGTGCAAAAAAAAAAAAAACACCTCCGCTATATACAAAATGTGTAAAAATCTCTCCTGCAATTTATTATATGCATACAACCTCCTGTATTTTTACAATCTGTGCAAACACTCCCCTTCGTCAAAATTATCTTTTAAAATGACCAAAATACCCCTAACAACGTTTAAAACCCTTGTGCCATGTTTGGATGCAATATTTTTTATTTTATATTAATTAAAATATATTTTAATTATTTTATTATTTTAGATAGCCTCGATGAGTGAAAAATAAGGATGTATTTACGCATTATTTAAATAAATAAGAAATTAATATTCGAATGAGTCTTTTTTGGACATCCAAACATGACACTAGAGTGTAAGCGTATTTTAAACATTTTAATTGTTAAATTGACAAAATGTTCTTATTTGCGCATTTTGTAAACAATGAGAGAGCTTTTTTTACACATTTGGTATATTTTGCACTTTATCCCAAAAATAATTATGAAAAATTAGAAATTACAAGGATAAAATGAATATATAAAATAAATTAAATAAAGCGTCCACAAAATTAACATTGTCTAAAACTTTAACAATTTAGCAAACACCTATTGCTTCGAAGTAATGAGTATTACAAGTTTCAAGTATAGATGTAGCATATCCACAACAATATACAAATACAAAATTTTGTACTGAAAATGATTCCAGTCCTTTTTGATGTTGACACAAACCGACTTTATAAATGAAATTAAATGAAATGATTTTTGATGTCTTGTACTTTAGATATTTAAGTACGAATGAGGGCGTCTTTATTATATAGCCAAAAGGATTTCAATATATAATAGAAAAAATTACAATTAAGTCTTACTTTTTTATCCAAAGGACAAGTAAGTCCTATAAATTTTTCTATATGACAAATAAGTCTTACTTTTGAAATCTTTTTTTCATTTAAGCTCTAAACCACTTAACTTTTTACTTATACCCTTACTAAATTAGATTTAAAATTAATAAAATTAAAATTCAATTCCAATTTTTTTTGTAGATTTTACTACAATAAATTTTCATATATATACAAATATTAAAAATTTTATTTAAAAATTAATAAAATATTATAATTTCTTTTTATTGAAATAATTTGAATAATGTTTTTTTCTTTTGATAAAAAAGATCAATTATTTTGATAATTTAATTAAATTTAATTCCAAAAATATTTTGTAGATTTTATGACAATAATTTTTCATATACAAAAATAAATATTTTATTTAAAAATTAATAAAATATTATAATTTCTTTTTATTGAAACAATTTGAATAAAATTTTATCCTTTCGAAAAAAAAGCTAATTTTTTTGAAAGTAAAAATATATTAATGAAAAAAAATTTAACTGCTAATAAAAAAAATTAGACATATTTAAATATTCAAATATAAAATTTTGGTTTACGAAATTATAATTGCAAAATTTTAATTTAATTTTGTAAGGGTATAAATAAAATGTTGAGTAGTTTAGAACTTAAATGTAAAAGAGTTTTAAAAGTAAGACATGTTGGTTCTTTAAACAAAATTATAAGACTTGTCTTTTTTAAGAAAAAACTAGGACTTACACGTAATCTTTCTTATTTATTATTGTATGGTGATGTGATGATTGATTTTCAATCATGGACTTGTTAATAAGTTTCATTTGGCTTCGCTTGAGTGATAATGATTAATGAATTCAAGCTCATTAAATGTTGCTTAACAAACCACTGCCCAATTTGTTGGCCGATGAAATATTTAAAATAATTAATATAACTCTTGGTATGGTTTTGACAAATCTGGTGGTGGCCATTTAGTGCTTCATTCAACCACTTGAAAAAATTGACTTTAAACAACCTTACACGTGAAGAGTATATTGAGTATACCAATAACTTTTTATTCTTTTTTTTCACATGCAAACCCCTCTCTCTCTTCCCTTTTGCTCTATGTTATTTCGTTTTTTTTTTCTTTTCTAATCATACATCAATATTCCTTATTAACTAAAGATCTCAAATAAATTTCATCGTTAAAAGTAAACTCAAATCAAATAGTGTTTTGATCGAAAATTTCATTCAAATTGCTAATTGTTGGTGAAAATTAAACTTTTTTCAAAAATAAGAATGAAGGTGCAGAAAATATATAAGAAATAAAACCCTAATTATAAAGTGGGTCTGCATTTGAAAACATAAAATAAGAAAATTGCTTTATAGACATCTAATCCAAAGAAAACAAATTATTACTTTCAAAAATTAAAAAAAATGAGGGATGAAACCAAAATCAAAAGTGTGGACAAAAAAGAAAAGGGAAAGGAAGGGAGAGAGATGAGAGGGATTTGTTGAGGAGTGAGAGGGCGATGCGCATAGATTATACACAAAGAGACAAAGAATAAAAAGAGAAATTGGCGAGAGAGTATAGAAAAAGACTAGAGAAAGGAAAAAAAGGGCAGAGGGTTGTGCGATTCAGGACAAGACACTTGTTGAGTTGATTTTTTGGGTACAAAACTAGTCATTCATTATATCATTTTCTTTTAGAATAATTAAGCTTGTGAAAAGGAGTGTCGAGCCGACGCAACAGTAAGGTTGTTTCATTGTAACTTAGAGATGACGGATTCGAAACACGAAAATAGTCTATTCGTTTACCGAAGTAAAATTGCGTAAATCTAACTCTTTCTCTCTAAATCTTGTAATGACATAGCCTCATGCACACTTTGTGAAAGGGAGAAAAAAACATTAGTCTTTTCCCTTATAGATAAACAGAAAGGAAGGGAAGGATGAAGGAAAGGGAAAATGAAGAGGAAAAAGAAAGATAACATTTGAGCCTTTGATGAGTCAGAACTTTTTTTATCCTTTAATACCTATCCCCACTTCTTGTATTAGCGAGCTTGTAAACATTAAAAAAAAGAACAAACAAACATACATGTGATCCCCAAAATTGTGAACTTGAAGAAATTAAAGAAAAAAATAATATGTCCTCCTAAGTTTCTGTAAACAACCTTAGTTGAATTATTTTATACTCTAGGAAATCCACATCAGAAGTTCCTTCCTATTTTATGAAAAGTACAATACTTTCAATTATTTTAGACTAAAATGTACACTAAGACGCCTATGAGAGAGATGATATATATATACATAATATAGGGTAAATTGCATAAAACTTTCTGCAATATTAAAAATATGCTAGAAACATTCTTATTATTTTGTATGTGCATATAAATTCCTATAATTTTAAATTTTGGAGCAAATTATCCCTTATTGCAAACTGATGATGTCATACTTTTTTGAAAACTCCAAAGTACCATTTTTGTCATTTCACATTTTGGCTTTTTTTTTAATTATTTATTTATAAAGTAAGAGTATTTTAGTCATTTCTTTGTCCAAATTGAAGATTTGTCCTTATTTGTCCAAATTGATGATTGAATGGGATTTTGCGAATAAAAGAGGTCTTTGCACATTTTTTATATAATAAGAGAGTTTTATGCACTTTACTCATATATATATATATATATATATATAAAGGGTAATTTAATGGAATGTATGACAGAACATTAGCTTATAAATAAGGATAATGATTTGTAGAGTGAAAAATTCTCATCAAATGTGTAGTGAAAAGGGTATCCATCTATTAAATTGTGAAAATGTGAATCTCACTTGTACTATTTAAATATGAGAGTGATTCACTTTTTCAATTCAGTAATAACATTTAGTATCTCTATCATTACTCTATAAATAATAGACGCATTTTTACTTTGTACATGCATGCTTTATTTTTAATTTTTCAAGGCAAGAATAGCTTTGTTGAAAACATAAAGTCAATATCAAAATTCCCAATCCATCAGCCATTACACTAGACTATATACACAACATAAAAACTTTTGAAGCTGATGAGCAACAGTGTTACTTAATAGTTCCTCTGGGGATTCATTCCATTTCACCTTAAAAGAAGAATTAATCTCCTAAACACTTCACAATATCTTCCACCATTGTAGAAACAAAAATTGGACCATGCACCCTAGGGATGACGAACAACATTAGCAATCACCTCTAAATCACTCTCAAACTCTACTGCACATAACGCACATTCCATTACTGATGAAAGTCACTTCTCATGCCCATGAAGGATTGGGGCCAATCTGTGCTTAAATGAGTGAATGGTTGGGATAATTTGCTTTGCCAAATTGCATTAAACCCTTCTATACTATCAAAAAAGTTGCAAAATATCCTTTTCTACTATTTTTTATTTTGACAACAAATATCCTTAATTTACAAAAAGTTGCAAATTAAGCACGGAAGTTGGAATTATGGTGTTAAAGTGGGCACGTTCGTTTGGGATGATTGTTTTGACAAAAATACGTTTGTGCATGCCCATTTTACCCTTAATTTTAAAAATTAAAAATTGAGAATGTTTGTCACATGAGTAAGGATATTTTCATATAAAACAACCATCTCATGTGTCATGTGTATTGCGTGTGATCACTTTAACACAAAATTTTAACTTTCTTGTTCAAGAGCACGGTAACTTGCAACTTTTGGTAAATTGATGGTGTTTGTTATTAACAAAAAAATAGTAGAAATGAGTATTTCGCAATTTTTTGATAGTACAATGAAGCTAAATGCAATTTGACATACTTTGCTTTAAAAAACTTATAGCAGAGGCATGTTTTAATAGATTGAAAATGCCAACCATCTTTGGACAATAATGCAACATTGAAATCTTCTAATTGCCTGAAGCCACCATCAAATTTACTTGAACAGATGTTATCCCAACTAACCCAATGCACTTTAGACGAATCCTCCAGCTGACCCACTAGAATCTTTTGAAATATATAGCAAGAGACCTGCATAAGGCACTTGTGAACTTAAAGCAAGACATTGTATAAGTGGACAGAGCTTGATCAAGACTTCTTTGCCTGCTGAGGATAAAGGTAATGCTTTCCATCCTTGTAAGTTCGACTCTACATTCTGAAGGATGAAGTTAAAGACATCCAGGATGCACTTATTTGTTATGAGCAGTGGAATTGATTTAATGAAACAAGAACAAATACAAAACAAAACAAATATAAATATGACAAAACAAAAAATAAACAATCACACAAAAGACACAAGATTTATGGAATTTGGCAAGATGCCTACATCCTCGAGCAGCATAAATTCAATATTCCAAAACAAATGAAAAGATAACAAATAATGTTTTTCGTAAACCCACAAGAATTTTTCAAAGCCTCTCGGTCTCTCACAATGGTATTTATATCAATCAAAGTCATCAAAAAAAAATCCCAACTCTCGGTGATCGATGGAACCCTTTGATCGAAATTCTCTCATAACCAAAAAATATTCTAAACCCTTGGCTTCCTAAGAATTCATGACATGGACATTTCACTGAGGGGTGCTGACATTCGGACACTCCTCAAATACGTGTCAGATACTCAAAAACTCCTCGAATACTTCTACGAAGTGTTTTGAAAATTTTCTTTTTTGGACACTCCTCAAACACTTTGTATCAGTGATGCAAATTCGAGTGTTTCAAAAGGAGTTTATATGCGACTGAGTAAAATGAACAATCTGAGTTAAATATATGTAGAGGACTAAATATGAACAAAAATTGTAGCATCATAGCCGAACAAGTCGAGTTCTTGAATTTATTTGTCTATTTTTGTTTATAAGTTTGTTTGGTTCTTAATTAATTTGTGATGAATAAACATATTTATGAAATGTAGTCTTTTTTTGTTGAATAATGAATATATATTAATATATTATATTATTATTTTATAATCATATCCTCTGTGTCTGTTTTTTTAGAATTTCTAATATCATTGTATTCGTAACGTGTCATACTCGTATCACGTATTCGTGCATCCTAAGTTGGAAGTCAAATAAGCCCTTAGGGGTGGTGGTTCGGTTTTCATCAGCAAAGCCTCCTCTTGGTGTATTCTTGCAACATTCATTTTATATATGTTTATGTATATGTGCTTTTTTATGATTTAAATTTAAATTTAGGGGTGGTGGTTGGGTTTTCATCAGCAAAGCTTCCTCTTGGTGTATTCTTGCAACATTCATTTTATATATGTTTATGTATATGTGCTTTTTTATGATTTAAATTTAAATTTAGGGGTGGTGGTTGGGTTTTCATCAGCAAAGCCTCCTCTTGGTGTATTATTGCAACATTCATTTTATATATGTTTATGTATATGTGCTTTTTTATGATTTAAATTTAAATTTGAATTGTTACACATTTTTTTATGATTCAAATTTAAATTTGAATTGTCACGCATTTTTTTTAAATGATTGAACCTTTAGGAATTTGACACGTGTTCGTCGGTGAGACCCGCATTCATGAAACTTAATTGACCAAGAATATTTAATTTTTTAATCGATCGAAATGTGATTAAATCATCATAAAATTAATATGTCTACGTGGACGTCCTAAATTCGATTATCACATAATGCAAAAATATATGAGTTTAAATGATATGTGTGATTTACAGTGATTCGGATATTCAATCAAAAATCCATAGGCCAAAATAACTAATCAAAAGTCTTAAAATCGAAACTGAACAAAGAATGCATTTGAGGTTTTATATATAAGTGACATTTATGAGGGGTATATGGGAATTTTGGTTGCATTAATATGCTCATTTTGTAGATATGACATTGTCGCATCTATTAGTGCAACCCTGTTGAACTCTAGAAATTTTGATCCATACAGAATTAAAGATAGTGTAATGAAATTTGGTTCAACAAGATGAACCTTTTCATACAGTGGACAATATTCTTATCAGTGGAGCATGTAAAAAACTGTTTTTGGAGAAAACATTAAAATGGATTTAGAAATAGGAAAAAATTTCTTATTAGTCCTATTTTTCAATAATAATGACCAAGAAGTCCTAAAAAGTTTTGTTAGATCAACTAAATCTTACTTTTAACAAATATTCCTAACTAAGTTCACAATTTTTTTTCAACATTGCCCTTTCTCATAAATGTCTTAAATATTTTTTTAATTAACATACTAAATATAACTTTTACCTCTAATTTTTATAATTAGTATCAATTTACAATAATAATTAAAAAGCACATAGTTTTAATTGCTACCAAAATTAGCAAAATTTTAAAATATTTAACAAGTTATTTAAATTCAACCAATTGTAATAAAAATATATATTAAATCAAGCCAAAAGTTTCACAATCTTTTTTTTAGGAACTATTATTAAAGAAATAAAATAATTTGAAAGTCTTCTATTGATTGGGGTACTTAAGTCTTCTAAAAGTTCAGCGAGTCTTGAATCTAATAGGTCAATATGTAAGGTTAAGATTTATCTGATATATTTACATCGAGTGTACTATAAATGTACTTTCTATTAAAGGACCGTGATAATTTTGGTCCTATGTTTCTTTGACAATAGCACGACTCTATTAATTCGATGTATTTAGACGGGGTAAACATTATGAAAGGAAGATAATCAATTGAGTTGCAAGTAATGTGATTTGATTAATGTCTATTAATGATTTTGTTTGGTATTTGATTACTCCTTTAATATTTTTGATTATACTAAAAACAATATCAGTTAATGCTGGGCAATTGGCTGCCAATGTGACAAGTCACAACTAATACCATATCCAGCCAAAACTTAATATTGGATTTAGTAATAATGAAGCCATTTAATTCAATTATTCTCCTAATCAGACACAGACACTATCCAATGATACTATAGTACGACCACCATCACAGACATTTGTAGCGTCAATCATCACCGTACGTGTCTCGTATCCCACTGAGATCCCCATCCCACTGCCACAGTCAAAACAAAAACAATTTTCTATATCACTTTCGCCCCAAACACCGGCCTCTCTCCGTCCTCTCCTCTCTCTCTCTCTCTCTCTCTCTCTCTCTCTCCACTTTCTCTCTCTAGACTGGTACACCCGCTTCTTTCGCCACCAGCTCCAAGGGGGCGCGTGTCGTCCACGTTCTTCAGCGGTCGGTGGATTCACTCCGGCGACTTGATAATACGTCGTCTTCTCTCCTCCTCTTACCACCAAAACCTCAGTCTCACAACCTGATTTCTCTCTCTAAAATACTCTCTTTCTCTCTCTAGGGTTTTACAGTGATTCTATTTACAGTAGGTCTTAAGTTTATGTAGAACATGCGATTTCAGTAGAAAAATACAATGGTTGAGAAGACGAAGAGGCATAAGAAGGGCTCGATTAGTGAAGAAAACATCTCCCATCTCTTACAAAGGTTTGTTTATTTTTTATTTATTCAATTTTGTTTGCTTAATGTCTATCCCAACCCCCACACACTTGTATATGCATATGTATTGTCATCATTGTTTTGGGATTTTTTTAATTTGAGCGCTATTTTGAAGCCTATAATTGGCTGATTTTGAATGTTTAAATGAACATTTGAGTGTTATTATTAAGATATATACACACACAAACAGACATTGTTGCTATATATTAAAATATGTACTTGTTGTACTTTCTACAGGTATCCTGCGACAACAGTGCTTGCATTGCTTCAAGAAGTGGCCCAGGTGTCGGATGTGAAGATTGATTGGAATGCGTTGGTGAAGAGGACTGCAACTGGGATTTCCAATGCAAGGGAGTATCAGATGTTGTGGCGACATTTGGCTTATTGCGATTCATTGTTTGAGAGATTAGACGATGGGGCTGAACCTCTGGTCAGTCTTGCACTGTACAGTTCAGTGATCACTATGCTTGATTGTAGTGTTTAGTGTTCATGACAAATGTTTATATTATTGCCTCTGCATGTGTCATGCCTAATATCTTATTCGTACATAGCTATTCTTAAGCCTAGGAAAAGACGGAGTGTGGCATTAGTTTGTTGATAACCACAGTTTAAATCCTTGTCTGGTCCATAGCAGCGGAAATGGACATTTGTTAGCCCTTTAACATTGAAAATTTGTGTTTGAATTTGAACCCTGTGACAACATGTATGATGGATGAGTTATAGAAAATATGAGATTGAGTTGATGGTACTCAATCAAATTCAGTTTTAAGATTTGTTTCAAGACTGGCCTTTATTTCACCCAGGAAGATGACCAGACATTTTGATATTAAGAGACTGATCATTATATGTCTATAAAATGTAATTGGATGGAACTTATTTTATACAACCACTTGGGGGATATTCTCAGATAATCTCATATAACTGAAATTTCTACAATGGTATATGCATGATATATCTGGACTGTTATGATACTTTAGTTTTTGTGTGTTTTGAAATATGAATTTATCTTGATTCATTGATGTTTTTCTTATTTCGAGTGAATTTAATTATGAGTGGCAGGATGATGATAGTGATTTAGAGTACGAACTGGAAGCTTTACCCGCTGTTAGTAGTGAAGCTTCAACAGAAGCTGCAGCATGTGTGAAGGTAATTCAAGCTAGCTATGTATTTAACTAATTTTTTACGTCAGTAGAATCCATCATGAAAATTTAAGGGAATCAATTTTCATAGTGTGTGTGTTGGGTGCTGAGGTGGCTTCTCTACTCAAGTCTTCTTCAAGTATGGCTTTTCATATTTGCTTAGTCAGGTGGTTTCATAGAACTGCAAAGGAACCTAGCTTTTCATGAGAAGTTCGGGGTTGGCTTGATTAAAGCTCGTTCAACATGTTTAGGTTCCTTTGGTAAAGAATCCGAGTCTTAATAGATCTCGGCTTGGCTCAAGTAGGCTCGAGTATGACGCGTGTCATATGTACCTGAGTAGGTTTGGATCATGTGGTCACTTGTATGGAGCTCGTTCAACATGTTTAGGTTCCTTTGGTAAAGAATCCGAGTCTTAATAGATCTCGGCTTGGCTCAAGTAGGCTCGAGTATGGGGTGTGTCATATGTATAGGTTTGGATCATGTGGTTTCTTACTTGTATGGAGCTGATGTTTGATAAATGAAGCTCATTTCTGTGCTTGAACTCAATCTTGAACATAGCTAATTTGGTTACTTGAGCCGAGCCAAATCAAGCTTGAGCCTGCTTAGCTGAGGTTGACTTGAGCTTGAGCAGACTCTGAAAACTAATAAATTTTACCAAGCTGAGGTTGAAACTGTATTATTTGGCTCATCTCGGTTTGTTGCAGCCCTAGGTAGCTATGTATTTTTTTTTCATATCCATGAATTATTTCACTGAATTTATTTTATGTGAGTATTTCAATATTGTAACTTATAGCAGATCTTGTTTGTATCTTGGTTGTCAAGACCTAACATAACAAAGTTTTGAAAATAATTGGGGACAGAGATAGCAATAACAATAGTAATGTTTAGAAATACAGAGGTTCAGCGAAATGGGCTTGAGTTTGGCAGAGATGTGAAGATAAATAACAAAATATGTGCCAGAATACTGCAGCCAGATATGCCAGGGGACAAGCGGCAGGACCTGAATCTTCCCTCCCCCTACCCCAAATGGATTTATTCAGCTTTTGGCTGTCTCTCTCGCATGCCACTTATAAATTGTTGGTTCTATATTTCAATGGAATTCTGCTAGATTTGGGTGCATGTGACTTATCTGTGTGGTTTTTTCACCACACAGATATGGTTAGGTGATTGTTACCATCTGATTGTGACCTTCAGATTATTTTGTTTTGCTGGCATGTCATGGTCTGTATTACGCAATTTCATTGTACCATAAATTTTTGGACAACGTTCGAACTCCTTAATTTTGGGAATGTTTGGCTTTGTCAGGTACTGGTTGCTTCTGTTGCACCAAATGACTCCAGTCTATCAAATGGTACAACAGTTGAGGCTCCGTTGACCATAAATATACCTAATGGCCAGTCATCCAGAGTTCGTTCAGAAAATTTACAACTAGCTATACAAGGTACAAACATTACTGTTCCAGTTTCTGTTCAGAAACAGCCACTGCCCACAGTGACAGCAGAAGGATTGGATGCAAACGGATCAGCTAGTGGCAGTCTTCCTGCTCGAAGGAAAAGAAAACCATGGTCTGCAGCGGAGGATTTGGAACTGATTGCTGCTGTGCAGAAATGTGGTGAAGGGAATTGGGCAAATATTTTGAAAGGAGATTTCAAGGGTGATAGAACTGCTTCACAGCTTTCTCAGGTTGTTTTTCTCAGCCCCACTAACTTCTATTTCATGATTAACCTAGTTCTGTGTTGTGTAGCCAATCCAATGCTGGATCTTATCCTTGTGCTGTCATCAGACTAATTTATTACATGCACTGTAGTCTAAGTGTCACCCAGGTGGTTGCCTTGTCAGTCAGCCACCTACTGCTTGCATTAGGCCTGTGCTGGCCTGCTATTAGATGATGACACAGTTCTTCAAGGATTTACCTAATAATTATGTGGTTAAGTGGGTCAATGAGCACTCTAGTTGCATATGTGGCACAACTATTGCAATATGAACCTAGATGGAATTCTATATCAAGGAACTGCTTGGGCAGAATGATTTTTGAACCATTTGATTTGTAAAGTTGCCAAGAAATAACAATCTGAAATTTTGATCGAAGTTATATCTATATAATTTAAGGTCCGGTCCATGCTTGTGCAATTTGAGGGAAAACAAAATGACTAAATTATCTATTTTTATTTTGACAACTCCTATGAATATTAGACAAGTAATTTTACAATTAATTTATCTATCTATATAGTATTTTTTTTAGTGAATGAATAAAAAGTTAGGTAGGAGACGCAATATGAGGAAGATTTAAGATATATAATTTTGCCTGCGTTGATCATTTTCACATGAACTAGCAATTTGTTTGAATGTGTAAACTTTATCATGGATGATATAAGATAGTTTCTTTTGTTGCTTATGGACTAGGACCCGGACATCCTTTAGGGGTGTTGTGGAAGTGTTGGACATGTGCATGTGACACGACCGGACATGTGTCTGATACTCATATCTTTGAATTTGAATAATTTTTTTAATGGTTGGGCATGGTTGTGACACGATATACACTTTCAGGAAACAATGGGGTAGTTTTGTAATTATTTTTCCAAAAAAAAAAATTGCGTTCCAATGCAATTTTAAAAAATATTATGGGTTAATTAGAAAATTATATAAAGTTTTAGAAAACAAAAGCAACTTACTTTTGTTCTTAGGTTCCAAATTAGTGATAACATTTATGATAATGCAGATAAGATGAGCGAAAATCAATTTTTTTATTTTATTATCTATAGTAAGTAATATATTACTATATTATTTATTTGACGTATCCTTGCCGTCTTCGTGTCTTATTTTTTTTTAGATTTGACATATCATAATATCCATGTCATGTTGTATCCGTGTCTCGTATCCTATCACTACACCAGGTTCATACCTTAACTGGGAAGCGTAGTTCTGTGTATTACTTTACTCCTTGATTATTTTGACATCTAAGGAAATCTAGAACTCCTATCCTCAAGTGTTTAGTATGATGTCTTATTCTAATTTATTACCAATAATCTGTATTTGTGAGATCTATTTTGCGCTAGAGAGTAAACGCAACTTGCAACATTTACATTTTGCCAGATTGCTTAATAGTCTGGACAATTATGTGATAATGCATACAACTCAACTATACTATTATTAGATCTATGGTAATTAAAGCCTCAAAGCGCACTAAGGCACCAAGGTCTCTTGGAGCCTAAGTTCAAGGCGCAATGTTAGGCACAAACCTGAGCAAATTAAGTCTTATGTAATGGATATGCACATTAAATAACTACTCCCTTTGTCCATAATTTTAGTCCACTATTCCTTTTTGGGATGTCCCAAAATACATGTCCATTTCCTAAAATGGATTATATGATTCCTAAACTACCCTTTCCAAACTCTACTATCCTAAAAGTTGGGCCCACCATATAATAATAATACTAACTTTTAAACAAGGACTAATATGTAAATTCATGCATTATTACACTAAAAAGTGGATCCCACCATAAAAAGTTGGAATCCCCAAACATCCCAAGAATTATGGGACGGAGGGAGTATAATACAGAAAGATTTATATATGCAACACAAACTAGTCAAGTTCAACATAAGGGATTTTTTCAACATATTAAGTCAGTGGTTTAAGAGTATGTGGACATAAGAGAGAGTAAACTTAGATGGTATGGACACATACAAGGAAGACCTATAGATGTGCTGCTAGGAAGAAGAGGATAATTAGTTTTCATAAAAGGTAAGAGACAGCGAGGAACCAAAATTAACGTGACATGAATTTATTAGAAATATTTTAAAAAGTTAAATATAATATGTGGGATGGCATGTAATAGAAAAGAATGAAAAAGGAAAATTCATGTTGCCGACCCCGTTCATATGGGATTAAGGCAATAATGATGATGATGGTTAAGAGGGTGCGTGTCTACTTTCATTAATGTAAAAATTGAAATAATTAAAATAAACAATAAAGATTTAGCAAAAAAATTAAATTATGTTTTTTATTTTTATTTTATTTTATCAACCAAGAGACTTAGCTAAATCAAATGCTTGCATCTTTTCAAGATGGATTTGCATTAATTAAATCAAATATGATTGCATAAAAGGATACGGTTAGATTTTAAATACATTATGTTGTAAATGTTTTGACTCGAGTATTAAACACATCTAATGCAAGTACTTCACCACAAGCGTATGAATTGCCAAACCAAACTTCCGATAAGATTGAATAATACGATCGAGTGAATTCTCTGTATTATGATAGGACCTTCAGGGTTCCGAATAGCACCCCTTCACTTGTATTTTTGCTACTCTAGGACATCAACACCAATTCAGGCTCCAGTCCTAACTTCCACTTTAAATTTCACTTAGAATTAGGCTGAAGCTCTAGCTGAGGCTTCAAGCATAGAATGAGGCACCATCCTCAGCCTAGGCTAGGCATGCATCGGCTTCCTTCTTCGTAGTCTTCTTTTCTTCTTCATCCCTCGGATTCGGCATAGCCTTGTCTTCGTCTCTGTCTACCAGATCGGATCCAATCAAACTTCCAAGTTCCGAAGGGTGGCTCTTCACTTGGTGTGGATACATTGGATGATTAAAAAATATAGGCAACTTTTTTTTTTTGCCTGGAGCCTACTGAAGAGCACATGCCTGAGGGCTTTCGTTGTTCGTGACTAGGGGCGGCAATTCGTGACACGGATCGTATTCATGTCATGTCGGAAACAAGGGTGTTTTGTTATATGGCTCAATCTGAACATGATTCGTTTATTAAACGGGTCAAACACCCTGACACGAACATGACTTGTTTATTAAATAGGCAACACAAAACGATCTGGAAACCTGTTTAGCAAATGGGTCGTATAACTTGAAATATGACATAATTTATTTAACAATCTATTTTACTATTTTTTCTTAATTATAAAATGCAAATATAAACAAAAAATAAAATATTGAATGAAAAATTATGGAGCATATAAAATTTTCACTTGATCTCAATAAGTCGCACAATTAACCAAGTGTTTCCATATACTACCATACTAATTTAAATTTAGGGATAATTACAATGACATCAGTGTAGATAACGCTTGACCGTAACAGAGACTGAAGACAGGGGCCCTTTTGTTACAAAGGTGTTAACTAGAAGGGAGGCGAGTGAGATTTTCCAAAACTTAGGGCGGTTTCTGAATTTTAGCATAACTAGAGGGGAGGTCAGTGTAATTATCCCTTAAATATATTACCTATTGTACAAGATGAAATGGGGTGATTCGGGTTGACCTGAGATGATTATAACACTATTAATTAAACAGGTCAATTCGGGTTAAACGGGTTGAGCCTCCAAACCCGAACACGGCACGTTAAATTAAATGGGCGAATCAGGTTTACACAATTATGGCACGAACACGATTGAGGTCAATCCACCAATTGATTCCATGTTCGGTTCAAGTCGTGCTGACCGATCGTGTCAAATTTTGCCATCCCTGCGCCTAATGAATGGGTCTTGCCTGTACTACCTCAGCTGAATCTTGAAAAGTCTAGGGCTTAGGTGCGCCTTTAGCAACTATGCTTAGATTACACTAATGATTTCTGGCTAAGTAGTATTGCTCGAACTTCTTCTCTGTTTTTTTCACTCATTTTCTGTCTTACACCATGTTCATGGCAGCAGATTAGTTGGTTGCAGTCAACCCTTTTTGCCAATCTTTGTCATGGAACAGACATGAATAAATCATATTTACAGTTTTTAGAACATTTTCTTTTCCTACTATTGTGGTCCAGAAATTCTGGTCTCAGCTGTTCCCTGATGATGTTATTTTCTTAATCATCTATAATATCCCAATTTGGAACGGTTATATACTTATATATGCAGCTATGCACACATTCATTTTGAATGATTCTGGCTTAGTTTTGAAGTAGTAAAAGAAAAGAAGTTGGTTTCTTTATTTGAACTTCATTTATATTTACTCAGTTTATCTGTATTAATTCTTCATGAAATCTATATTTTTTTTAATCCCAATTTGTTGATACTTGGGAGATTTGCAGAACCTGATTTCGGTTTCCGAGATTTGTTCAGTTGCATGGACATTATTGCTCGGTAACCCCTATACTTTCAAGTTCAGAAAACATGCTTAGACTGCTGATCACCTGGCAATAATTACAGCTGACTAATTGCTAACAATTGTTCTTTGTATGACTATTAAACTGGAACTTCAATTTGGTTATGGTTTGCATATTCCAGTTGATGACTGCTCTTTTACTTCGTTTCATGGATAAGCTAGTTTGATATTTTTGTGCTCTGATCAAATGGAGCCATTATTAGCAGATCTATCTATATCACTGAACAATCAGCAGTGCTAAGTTTAAATATTTGTTCTTTTGCCATTTTCAAAGTTTAGGTTCCCATCACGAAGTTGTACTTGTCAGAAACACCGTGTAATGGCAATCTGTTGTTGTTATGTTCTCTCTCTTTCTTTCTCTCTGAACTTTTTATTTTATTTTTTATTTTTTCTGGTAAGCAGCAATCCGTTGTTATCTAGTATGGTTAGGATGTCTGGGTTTTGCCCAGGTTTCCCGGGTTCAAATCCCGGCAACGGAATTCTTCTACCATATGTTTTCTATTATGATCTAAATTGTTTGAGTTGAATTATAGGCTAGGTCATCAATGAAGTTTGAACCTTTTTCCATATATTGTAAATAGTGTTTAAATCATGGTTTCTAATTGCTTTTCTACTAATCTTCATGGGAACATGGGTATGTGCAGAGGTGGGCCATTATCAGGAAGCGACAAGGCAACTTGAATGTGGGAGGCGGCTCACAACTTTCTGAGGCACAGCTGGCAGCTCGGCGGGCAATGTCCATTGCTCTCAATATGCCGATGGTGGATAATTTAACTGCAGCTTGCTCAATGAGTACTGGTGATCCTCTATGCATCTTGTACTAGCTTTAGTGTATGGAAGTGCTTGACCTGGCAAACAGATAATATGCTAGTTGCCACAAGATTCTTTGTCGTTTTAATTCTTGACTTCTACCATGCCTACAAAATCTCAATTGTTCTGTGAATTTCACCTTTTTTATGAGGGATATTGAATGGGCCATCTTGACCACTTGATTTGGAAACCCTTAGCTGTCATATTAGGTTTTGTGGAAGGTCATTAGTATCTGTATACATTTTGGCTGTGTCATCGACTTCACAGTGGGTGGTGGCCAATTAATTGAACAGTGGGTGACTTACATTTGATTTGAAGTGGAGACTTATATTGCATGGAAACAGACAGGGGCGACAGGTTTCATACATTACTGACAAATTGATGTGGTAGATTCGTTACTTATATGATATTGTCATGGCAACGACTCGTAACTGAATGATAATCATGTCTATGTAATCATATCCTCCTTTTCTTTAAAATCTCTTGTTTTATCATGACTGAATTCTTTGCACAATTTTCATGGAATGCTTCTTTAATTTATTTTCCTTCATTATTTTATCTTTCTTCTGTAATTAAATAATAATAAAAAAGTCTTGAAACCTGACACGTCCACTGCATGCCTGATTGTGTCAGCATTGTCTGTGCTTATTTTGGGGGAGAAATGATCTTTTTTGTCAAAGGTACATGAGTGGGCCATTTTATATTGTTTGAGGGATTATTTCTGGAAACCAATTAATACGAATTAGCCAATTATGAACTTGAGCTTAAACCAATATGTATATAATAAAAGACCGGGGGAAGTAGAAATTACTTGATTTGTTTCTTTCTGCATGGACTGTTTGAAATGGTGTTTAGAGAGTATATGGTGCATTGAGTTTTGAAAGCCCAAAGGCCAAAACTCAAAAGCTAAATTTTCAATTGTGATTATTTTGCTGAGATTTTCCCCATAAATATATATTTTCATTTCTTTTAGTTAATGTTATGCAAAATTTTGTTAATATTTAGTTGGTATGGGAACAGGTGGAACAAATTCAAACACTATGGCCAACAACTCTTCACATCCCACTGTTACTGAAGCTCCATCAGTTGGTGGTAGTGTTTCACAAGCCCAAAATCAGTCCCAACAAGGTTCTGTCCCAACAACAGCAGCTCAAGCAGGAACGTCTGGATCTTTAAAATCTCGAGTGACCTCAAAAAAACCAGCAACAAAATCTGCCCTCGGCCCGGATGCTTTGGTAAAGGCTGCTGCAGTTGCTGCTGGGGCCCGCATAGCTACACCATCAGATGCAGCATCACTGCTCAAGGCCGCACAGGCAAAGAACGCTGTTCATATCATGCCTGGAGGGGGTTCCTTGATCAAACAACCTGGGGCAGGCAATGCAAATTCATTGCCCAGTACTCACTTGGGTACTCATCCAAATGTACATTACATTCGGACAGGCCTGTCAGCTACACCGCTTTCCTCTTATCCTGCTGCCCCATCAAATGCCTCGTGGAATAGTGGAACTCAAGTGCAGGGCCATTCTGTGAAACATGTGCTGCCGACTGTTCAACTTAACCCAAGCATTACTGCCACAACATCAAATATGTCATCTGAAGCAACCAATGCTGCTACATCTAATTCGGCAATGGAAATTGATGTTAAAATTGCAGAAGGCAGTATAGGTTCTGGCTCTGGCGATGTGCTGAAGGAGCAAATTCAAGAAGATCAAGTCATTGTTTCAGGCAATGAAGTGCAAGAGCAAATCCAGGAAGATCGAGCTGTTGTTCCAGGCAATGCATCGAAAGAACAAGTCCAAGAGGATCAGGCTTCTGTTTTAGATGACGCACTAAAAGAGCATGTCGCAGAAGATCAATCTTCCATTTCAAGCAAGGCACCGAATGAGCAAGCTCAAGAAGATCTACCAAACTCAAAAGCAAGTTTGAGTAGTGAAATGGATATTGTTGAGAATTTTAAACATTCATCAAGTGTTGAGACTGTTAACACTAGCAATCAAGTTGCCGAGGGTAAAATTGAACATCATGAAGAAAAGATGGGTTTTCCAATCAAGGTAGGAGGAGGTAAGAAGCTAAGTGCTGTTGAGTCAATTTGTGAGAATCAAATTGTGAATGGGAAACAAGATGCACCAAGCATGATCACTGATGGAAGTGATGAAAAAATGGAGCTCGTAAGCGAAGCAGCAGCTGGAACCTAGTCAGGAGTAGCCAGGTCAAAGCGACTTTGTGCAAAATGACAATTTTTATTCATCATTTGCTTTCAATTTTTGTTTTTGTTTCTCTTGTTGATATTTTTATTTGTTCTGTTAAGGTACTGTTTAGTGTAAATTCAGATGTTTGGAGGATGTGGAAATTAAAATTTCGTGGTAGTGGTGTGAATCTTTCTAAATGCTCTACATTTCTTATGTTTCTCATTTGACCTGGGCTTCACGATTTCTCTATGAATATAGTGATTTTGTTTGGAAAAGGTATCTTGGCCTACATCATTTTGGTGGGAGGCTAGAGTGGAATAAAAGATTCTGGGACGTGATTCCTACAAGCGACCATTCTGAAATTTTGAACTTCCAGTGTTATTTGTTGTCTTGCAGAACTTCCTGTGTTATTTTAGTTGTCTTGCATGGGATTAATAAATTTATTTAGATGATAACCTTTTTTGGTATTGCGGTTAAATCACCTTTTGTTTTTGCAATGCTCTACCACTTTTAATCAAAAAATGATACTTAGCCAAAATTGTTAAGCAAAACGGTTAGGTAGAAATTTTTACATTCATTTGGTTGCATGTGAAGGGCCTATTACATGCATTTAATGGATATCAAAGTTTTTGTCTAACAATTCTGTCTAAATAACATTACCCTTTTTAATACCCGCGGTCATCCTAACTCCACGCTCTCCCAAGCCAAAAAATTCACTGCGAACTTACTCTGCCACTCACTAAGGCCCACTTTAGTGCCCCAAGCCAACTCAACTTACTCTGCCACCCACTAAGGCCCAAGCCAAGCCAACTTACTCTGCCACTCACTAAGGTGTTGTTCCTCTCTAGAAACCTCTCCGTAAATGCGTACGTAATTACACTCTACAAACCTATTCGTAAATGTGTACATAATTACACTCTACAAATCTCACTGCAATTCTAAAACTTTCTACTATTCTAAACTCCTCTCTAAACCTCTACAAATTTAAATTTCTACAAATATTTACAATACTTTACAATATTCTACATTTCTCTAGATAACTCAGAAAGACTCTAGATCTCTTCATTTACTCATCATGTCATGTAGACGCCTCATCAGTGCATGCCTGTCGCTTGCGTGCCGTAACTTCACTGCGCAAATTGGTGAGGAGTTACATTGTGCTTTTTTATTTCAGGGTTAATTATACTGTCAACCTCTAAGGTAAGTTTGCTCTTTTATTTCAAGGTTAATTATACTCTCACCTTCTAAGGTAAGTTTTAATTACAGGTAGATTAAAATTTTGATGCGTGTGGCTATGCCGTCCCCGACATTTGCTCCGTGTTACACTTACACCCCCTGCGGTTAGCTAAGCCATCTGTTTGTAACACTTGCACCCCGTGCGCGTGTAGCCATGCCCTTTAACATTATAAAATGTTTCTTTAACCTTAACATACAAAGTTAAGGTTAAAAAAAAGGGGACATACAAGTTGTAATATTATTATTGTATTAAATTATGAGTCACATTATGAAACTTTGTGAGAGAGTAATTGAACAACGCCTAAGATGAGAAATTGAAGTGTCGAAAAATCAATTTGAATTTATGCTTGAAAGGTCAACAATGGAGGCTATTTACTTATTGAGGAGACTAATATAAAGATATAAAGAGAAGGAGATATTTCAATATAGTTTTTATTGGTTTAGAGAAAGCCTATGATAGGATACCTAGGGATCTAATATAGAGAGTTTTAGAAAAGAAAGGAGTTACAAAGGGATACATTGACAGACTAAATGTCATGTATGATGGTTCTGTGACTATAGTCAGAACACTTGTAAGGAAAACAAGTGAATTTTCAGTTACTGTAGACTTACATCAAGGGTCAGCATTAAGTCCATACTTTTTTGCCTTAGTATGAATAAATTGATAAGACACGTCCAAGATAAGATTCCATGGTGCATGTTATTTACGAATGTTGTTTTAGTAGATGAAACTAGAGAAGTTAATGCCAAATTGGAGGTTTAGAGAGAAGCTTTAGAATCAAAAGGGCTTTAAGATAAATAGAAATAAAATTGAATACATGGAATGTAACTTTAGTAAGTCTAAAAATATAAATGAGTATGTAGTGACGATTGAGAATCAAGAGGTACAAAAAGTGAACATATTCATTATTTAGGTTCAATTATTCATAATGAAGGAGAGTTTTTGAGATGACGTTAATAATAGAATCAAATCAAGATGGGTTAAATGGAAGAGTGCATCTAGTATATTGTGTGACAAGCGTATTCCCTTAAGATTGAAAGAAAAATTATATTGAACCGTTATTAGACCAGTCATATTTTATGACACAATGTTGGGAGGTTTATGCATAAACTGAGTGTAGCGTAAATGAGAATGTTGAGGAGGATGTGCAGTAAGACTAAAAGGATAGAATTAGGAATGATCACATTTAAGAGATGGCTGGAGTAACATAAATTGGAGCTAAAATGACAAAAATCGGTTAAAACGGTTTGGACATGTGTAAAGAAGACATTTAAATGTGTCAGTTAAAAAGAGTAAGACTATGGTTTAGATAGAGCGGAACAGAAACATAGAATTCATATAGCCGACCCTAAGTAGTTGGAAAAAAGGCTTAATTGTTATTGTTGTTGCAACCTTAACATATAATGAACCCGTTTGAACCACTTAAAAACACTTTTATCTTAAAATTTTGCTTTTAAATGTGTTTGGCAACCATTAAAATAATTTTTAATAGTTACCAATCTTTACCTCACTAGAGCTTTTGAAAGAAACTAAAATTTCTAACTTCTAAAACTATGTTTTGAGTAGAGGTTCTATATTTTAGGCAACAATTTTACCTTTTTTATTTTTATTTTTTATAAAGACAATTTCACCCCTTCGTTTATAAAGTAATTATTATTAAAATAAATAAATAAATATATATATATAGTAACATTCTATTAAAGGATGTTATTGTAAAAAAGGCATTTTTTTTTTAAAAAGTAAAAATAGCAATTGAAGTGCTTTAAAAAATATTGTTACCAAACAAATTAAAAAGTACTTTAATTGTGAAAAGTACTTTTTTTATTATTCATTACCAAACACCTAATTGTTTTTTGATAATAATAATTTTTTGGCAGCTCTCTCACAGAGGCACTTTTTTTATTTTAGGGTAATATCACTGACACCCCTTGAGGTTTGATGTATTGACATACAACTACAATTTTGTGAATTTTCGTCACCAACATCTACTGTGATTTGTGCCGTATATCACATACATCCCCTCTTGTCAAAAGTATATCGTGTCAGAGTACATTTTGACGATGAAATGACCATGCTGCCCTTTGACTTTTGACCTAACCCATTTGAATACTAAATTTACCCATTTAACCCTGTCTAATGGACCCAAATACCCCTTTGAATATACCTATATATATACACTATAATATATGTAATCTATATATAATTATTTATTTTCATAAATAAAAATGTTAACATCAAATAAAAAATAATTAAAATTTTCTTCTTTTTTTTCCCTCTATCTATCTATATATATACAGTATACTATAATATATATATATATATATAATTATTTATTTCCATAAATAATAAATTTCTCTTTCTTTTTCTCTATTCATCTATATATATACACTATAATATATATAACCTAATATATATAATTATTTTGTTTTCATAAATAATAGTCTTAACACAAAATAAAAAATTAGTTGCCAATGCATATTATCATGAAGGGTATTGTGGTCATTTTCCTATTTTGATATTTTTATATTAAAATACATTTAAATAATCAGGGGCAATCAAGACATTTCACATATTAAAAACATGAAAAACCTGACAAAGGGTGTTAGTGACAAAAATTCACAAAGTTATAACTGAATGTCAATACATCAAATCTCAAGAGGTGTCAGTGAAATTTACCTTTCATTCTAATAGCAATGACATGATCGATGTTTCTTATCTAAAATTTTTGTTAAAACAAAATTACCCATCCACTCAAGTGCAACACATATATATGTATAAATAATATAACTATTATTTTATATAGTTTTCATTAAATATTTAATTATTATATACATATTTAGTATGCATATTAAATATAAATATAATTTGTAAATTACCCTTCCATTCTAATACAACAAATTATATATTTACATAAATAAAAAAAATATTTAATATTAAAAAATAAATACACAATTTATTAAATAAAACTAAAAATTGAATATGTATTTAATAGTAGTATGTTACATGTATATAGACACACGCAAAGAACACAGAGTTTTAGGGGATGTGAAAGTGGGTTTAGAAGATTACCAAACATGAAAAACATGATTAGATCCCAAATTAGATGAACTGTGATATCTCAAGAACCATTATAAAAATTAGTAGAAATACAAAAAATGTAACTCCCATATTGCCTAGGTATGGTGAAGGGGATATGCTTATATATGGTGTGTTCTCTCCAAATGGTATGAGACATTTTGAGGTAAAAATACAAGAACAAAACTGTGTGGGTTGGGCCCAAAGCGGACAATATCATACCATATGGTGGAGCGGATCATTACAAATGGTATCAAAGCCGGAGCCCAGCCTGGGATGTGACGGATGGCATGCACAAATCCATGAGGGAGGCGTTAGCGAGGACGCTGACTCCCAAGAGGGGGTATGGCAGCGAAGACACTAACTCCCAAGATAGAGTGGCTCACCCTGAGACGTGGCAGATGGCGTGCACAAGCCCATAAAGGAGGCGTCAGTGAGGATGTTGACTCCCAAGAGGGGGTGATTATGACATCCCACATTGCCTGGGTATGGTGAAAGGGATGTGCTTATATATGGTGTGTTCTCTCCAAATAATATGAGACCTTTTGGGATAAAAATTGACATGCCCCGATTTCCAAAATCCCAGAAAAGGATAACGAAAATGAGAGTGATTAGGTGTTATTTCAACAACTCGCCATCATACTCAAAAATCCATTCATACTCACTATGACCGCAGAAGCTTCACCAAACTCATATAAACATATATTTGTATGCACTATCAATGACTCACCTTAACGAGCCCCACTTTACACGCTCAATCCAAAAGGACTCAAATAAATGTACCATACTGCACTCACCCATTATGATTAATCATAATAGGGATTACAATTCTGCGTAATTATGATTTAGCGCACAATTCACGCACATCTATCATAAACACACTGGTTTTGACCCTCAATTTTATGATATTACAATTCATCGTAATTCAGGTTATGATTCCACGTAATTAAAATTGCACGGAATCGTAATATAGATTACGATTACTCGTATGTTAAAAATTGTAATTCATGTACCATCCAAAGTTTCCATTCCTACCATGCATTCCAATACAACAATGAACTAAAAATCATCATCTTCCCACATTATTAAATCATTCATATCCGTGCAAAAAATCATAAAATGGTTCCTCATACATTCATCCATAATTCAATACAGAAAAATCACGTACAAAGAGCCAATTAATCGTATAGCGATATCAAGCAAGTCAATTCGTTTTATACTTTTGTATATAACTGTGACTTGTTTAAAAATATTTCAACATTAGATTTAAATAATTCTTTAGATTGCATAGACGATCTTGTTGATTAGTTCACATAAAGAGTTTATATTAATGAACTTAAATGATCAGTGTGCTTATGAATTTTAGATATTGTTGAGACAGTAATCGTGGTTGAAAAAAAATAGCACTAAGTGGTATACATGAGTATGTCTAGTATATTGCGTACTCACTGTTGAAATAAATTACAGATTGATATATTGATACACACACAATGATTTAGACACTATGTGGGTGGCATACAGTACATTTCTACTTATGAGAGGGGTATTTTTTTTTTAATCCATTCAGTTAGGTGAGCATGTATATAAGCATACAATTTCAATTTTAGACTATGTTTATATTGTAAATCTATATACATATATATTATGTGCATAACGTAAATATGCTTTGCTAATATGTGTATAGCACACATCATTAAATATTAATTACTCTATTGATCAGTCAGATTATTTAGGCACAAACTCAGGATAAGAGGGTGCAAGCTAGAGTAGTTGAGGTTGTTAAAGATGAGGGTAATGCAGACTGAATTTATGGGACTAACGGAGGTGTGAGATTTTGAGGTAAGCTATGTGTTCCAGACTTAGCAGACCTCAAAAAAGAAATTTTAGATGAGGCACACCACTCTAGATACACGGTGCATCCAAGTGGCACTTAGATGTACCATGACCTTAAGAGGCAGTTTTGGTGGGAAGGAATGAAACGTGATGTGGCAGAGTTTATATCTAGATGTATCACTTGCCAGCGAGTGAAGATTGAGCATCAGAGACTAGCTGGACCACTTGTAAAGATCCGAATATTTTTTCTTTTATTTATTTATTTTTTGAAATATGATTATAAATGAAATTGCATATGTTTTAAATGTAATTTGCATATGTGAGAGACTTGTTTAGAGATTTAGGGAGTTTTATGAGCCATTCGACTCATTTTAAAATTTTAGATCGTCGGGATAGGGGATGGGGGTCGGCTAGGCCCGAGAATCTAGATATTTTTCTGGAAAAAATTATTTTTGGTTATAAACCAATTAGAATATTAGAGACGTAGATTTGATTTCAAGGTCATAGCCGCTTTCGGATTCAAAACGGAGGTTGGGAAGGTACGTTAAATGAACTAGGGGTGTTTTGGTCATTTTACGCCCCAAGCCTTATAAATATCTAGAGCACAGATATTTACAGCCACTTTCTCTCTCTAAAAGTTAGTATTTCTCTCTTCTCTCTTCCCTTTTAATCTGTCGAGCTTCTCTCTAAGTTTTGGAGGCCTTGAGGCTTGATTCTGAAGGTGCCAGAGAAGGAAAGTTTGTTCTACATGGCGAATGTGTCTTTTTGAACGAACAAAGCTAGGTTTGGACAACTGTTGAGTTCGAGGATTTGGAGTATAACTTGAGATTTTATCTCTTAAGGTAGGGGTGTGTGTTGTGTCTTTCAATACAAGTTAAATTTTATGTTATAAGCATAAAATTAATTTTTTCATGTTATATATGATTATATGAGACTTTAGGATGAAAATTTTTATTTGAATTGATGTATATATGTTTTCTTGGATGGAAAATGCTTGAGGTATGATTTAAAATGCATGAATTGCTAGTATATGCTTTATGTGACATGTTTTGCATATATGGGATTTTGGTGATATGTGTTGAAACTCAAGTTTTAATGAAAATTTTGTTAAAAATGTTGAATGTGTGTATGTGTCAATATAATTTCTTATATGACATGTTATAAATGAATATAGGACATGAAATGGGTGTAATGCATCGAGGCTTGTGTTTGTCTATCCTGAACGTGACATGTTTGGCGTGTGTGGGGTGATATCTCAGAAATGGCTTATGTACAAAGTAGATGGAGAACATATCCTCTGGGATTAAAAGTCCTCAAACTTGCGCAAGAGGGTTGGTTACCGGTGGGTTAATAGCCCGAGAATAACTATGAACTTGGAGTATGGGGCTTCGGTATGTATCCCGATTGGGTGTGTGAGTGAGTCCAATTCTAAGAGCGATATGAGTTTTAAGTGTAACAATGTGACTTATGTGATTCGTGTTGGATTTTATATTCGAATTCACTTTTCTCATATGTTATAAAATGATGATGTTGTGCATTGAAGCATGTTTATTGAGTCTTGTGGTTGTCAAGTCTATTGATGTACATGCCATGTGAAAATGCGAATTTTGGCATTTGACTAGAATGCTAGAAAGTATGACACATAGTTTTGCTATACATGTTAAATTAAGTTATACATTGATATGAAATGTGAACTTGGGTGGATTGCACAACATATTACCTTAAGCCCATTGAACTTTGCTCATCCATCTACATTAACAATTTTAGAACATGGCAAGAAAGTTGTCGATGGTGATCAACCATGAATAGGATATTGAGATAGATGTACTATCTTTTTAGTTATTTTGGTGTATGCACGTCCCGGGTGTGGACTTAGTGCATTTGTAAATGTACAAGGAGACTTACATTTTGAATTGTCATGCATAGGCATATGTGACGTGGATGTTGGTTTTGGATATGACAATTATGTATATATGGAGTATGTTTTCAATTAACGAGTGTTTCATGATTTATTTGATGTTTATACATGTTGTGGTTGTGTATAAACTTGTATAGATGTATGTTAGGTTATGGGAAGGTTGATGAAAATGAATTGGTGTTTAAGGATTCAAAGACAAACAAATGAGGATACCTGCGGATGGACATGCGATCAATCGAAACCAGGACTTCGATTAATCGAACATTCAATTAATCGAACCTTGAATTTCAATTAATCGAATATCTAGCCACATTTAAGGGTCCAAAACCTGTGTGTTCTGATTAAAGTTATGCAAAAAGTGCGATTAATCGAAGCTCCACCTTTGATTAATCGAAGCACTTGAAGTGTTGTTGGGCTGAGTTGATTGGTTAGTTTGATTGGGTATTCTGTAAGGGGCCCAGTGGTAGATATGTGAACATGACAATATGGTATCGCGGTATAAATAAGGTTAAAGTGTGATAACGTTTGATGTTCTGCGATGACGTACTTGTTAATGTTCCAGGATGACGTACTTGTTGATGTTCCACTTTCTCACCCCTTGAGTTCCTGTATTAATTTGGGTATTAGAAATAGGGGCGTGACAACATGGTATCAGAGCACGTTTGGTGATGACGTGTGATAAAGATTAAATTGATTCACCTCCATTTCCTATATCGATTTGGATATCAAAAATTAAGGCTTGATACCACTACAGTCGTTGTGTGTGCTTGAGCAGAATTGGGAGTATGTGACAACAGATTTCATTGTGGGGTTACCGAGGTTGAGACAGAACCACGATACGGTGTGGGTGATAGTGGACCAATTGACTAAATCAACTCATTTTTTGTCGATTCAAGCTATTGACATAGTAAAAAAGTTGTGCGATCTCTATATTAAGGAGATAGTCAAGCTTCATGGAGTGTCAGTGTCTATTGTTTCAAATCGTGATCCTCATTTGATATATCAGTTCTGGAGTACTTTTCAGAATGCTTTTGGTACTTCCTTGAGTTTGAGTACCGCATTTCATCCTCAGACCAATGGTCAGTCAAAGAAGGCCATTCAGGTATTGGAGGATATGATGCATGCTTGTGTGTTGGATTTTTGGGATAGTTAGGAGGATCATTTACCACTGATCTAGTTTGCCTATAATAATATCTATCAGGCTAACATTGACATAAACCTAATGAGACACTATATGGGAGACATTGTCATTCACCGATATGTTGGGCCGAGGTTGGTGATAACACTCTCTTAGGGCCCGACTTGGTGCGAGAGACCACAAAGAAAGTAGTCATCATAGGAGATCGACTTCGTACAGCTCAAAGTCGCTAGAAAAGTTATGCAGATCGATGACGATGAGCTTTGGAGTTTATTATAGGAGACTTAGTGTTCCTGAAAGTCTTGCCTATGAAGGGAGTTATGAGGTTCGGTGGAAGGAAAGGGAAGTTATATCCTCGATATATTGGACCTTTTGAGATCACACAGAGGATTGGTGAAGTGGCTTATAGATTGGCTATACCTCCCAGTTTATCATCTGTTCACGATGTTTTTCATGTCTTTATGTTGAGGAGATATTTGAGAGATGAGATTCAGACTATTGATTGTAGAGAAATAGAGTTGCGCCCTGATGCTACATATGTTCATATTGTGGACAGTATGGTGAAACGGTTGAGGCGGACAGAGATTCCTCTAGTGAAGGTGCAGTGGAATCATCAGAACGAGAGAGAAGCTACATGGGAGTTACAATCAGAGATGATAAAAAAATACCCACAACTCTTCAAGTAAGGTACATAAATTTTGAGGACGAAATTATGTTTTAGGAGGGTAGAATGTAATACTATATATATATATATATATATATATATATATATCTGATTTTAAATTTAAAAAATCAAATAATAAAGATAAGTCTTATAATTCAAATTTTAAAGAGTTCCTAAGTAACTCAAATTTCTCATTATACTCCTTAATAGTCTGACACTTGATTCGTTACATGAAATTACAATACTTTATGAAAATAGAGGGAGAGAGAGAAAAATACTGACATACGTGAATATAATCTGCAGTAGCTAGAAGAAGAGACGATGATTGGGAAAGTCACGTAGAAAGAGCTAGGGATTGGAATAACGATATCAGACAAGTAGATTCATTTTATACTTTTGTATATAATTGTGACTTGTTTAACAATATTTCAACATTAGATTTAGATAATTCTTGAGATTGAATAGACGATCTTATATCTTAGTTCACATAAAGAGTTTATATTTATGAACTTAAATGATCAGTGTGCTTATGAATTTTAGATATTGTTGAGACAATAATCGTGGTTGAAAAAAATAACACAAAGTGGTATACATGAGCATGTCTAGTATATTGCGTACTCACTGTTGAAATAAATTGCAGATTGATATATTGATACACACAATGATTTAGACACTATGTGGTTTGGCATAAAGTACGTTTCTGCTTATGAGAGGGGTATATTTTTTTAATCCGTTAAGTTAGGTGAGCATGTATATAAGCATACAATTTTTAATTTGAACTATGTTTATATTGTAAATCTATATACATATATATTATGTGCATAACGTAAATATGCTTTGGTAATATGTGTATAGTACACATTATTATATATTAATTATAAGGAATATGTTTGTGAACATTGTGATATATATATATATATATATATATATAGATATATATAGAACTTAATTCTATGAAATCTGTTGACTTGGGTTTGGGTTGTATAATTTTTTTTTTTTTAGAGATATGTTTCATGATCTTTGATTTTGGTTGTGTGAGTGAGGTTGAATGGGGTCTGCTTGTTGGCCACTTGATAACTGGTGAGGGCATGAAGTAAAGATACTAATGTTTTTTAATAGAAAATTTAGGGGTAGAAGATGACCCCGTGTCACATATACTTAGTAATTTTTTTTAATTGATTAAAGTAGTGGAAATTATAAAAATATTTTAAAAATTACAAAAAAATTCTGAATAATATATTTCAATTTAATTAACTCAAATTTTCTGAAATATGTGAAATTAGATTAAGTTAAGTGATGGAATTAATTTTAAACCCGAAAAAGTAGATTTTAAAAATAATGAGGAATTCAATTTTGAAAATTTTACCGAGATCTATAGTTACATTGAGGAACCTTTATGAATTTAGTACTCTAGCTGTTTGGGTTTAGAGAGTTGTGAACCTAATTTAAAAATTTTTTATTGTATTTTATTTATGAACATGTTTGTTATGAGGAAAATATTTTAAATGTAAAATACATTCAATACTTAGTAAGAAATGGATAATTGTTAGTAGTTGAAGGGATATTTCAAGACTATTCTTATGATGACTTTGTTGGTATAGTCAGGGACCTGTCTATTGGGAGTGCATTACCCTTTTGTTATAGTCATTGGGCTTAGTATGCCCTTATTATGCGGACATGGTCCGGAACCATCTGGGGAGTAGATGTACAACCCAGTCACATGTGTGTTTTCAGTAGTCTGAGACTATACGATGCACACCATCGATTAGAGGGCAGCCCCCGAGACTCATGTGAGATAAGTGGAATTTAATACAAGTTAATCAATATGATTAACAAGTTTATGATTTGTAATAATGGAAATTGTGACTTGTTTTATGTTTTGGTGATTATAATATATGAAAATTTATGACTTGAGATGAATATACGTAGTTAATGTATTTTTCACTAGTTACTTTTATATATGAGAATATAAGGTGAGTTGATTTGCTGAACAATGAATGTGTTTAGCAATCCCTTGTTGAGCTTGTGAGCTCACTCCTTAACAATTTTTCAAATACATGTTGATAGAAACGTGATGAAATCATGTGATTGAGATGGAGATGATCTAGCTGCTTTCTTACTTCTATTTAGTTCAATAAAGTTGATTTGAATTTATGTAGTAAGGTTGAGGATTTTTATAGATTGTATTAGATGGTGCTACATTTGTTCTGTAGTTATTTATGTTTTTTAATAAAAAAAAATTTATGGGAGAGTTATACTATTGTGTTTGAGGTGGATGTTGTTGCAAGTTACGCACTATATTTAAGTATAGAACCAACATTTCTACTATTTAAATTTTGGGTGTGACAATCTCGCCTGGGTATGGCAGCGAGGACGCTGACTCCCAAGAGGGAGTGATTGTGATATCCTACATCGCCTGGGTACGGTGAAAGAGATGTGCTAATATGTGATGTGTTTTTTTCAAATGGTATGAGGTCTTTGGGGGTAAAAATTCAAGAACAAAACCATGCGGGCTGGCCCCAAAGCGAATAATATCATATCATGTGGTAGAACGGATCGTTACAAAAAAAAATAGTATATATACACACACAGGCAAGGATAAACCCCTAGTGGCCTTAGGATCTAATCCAATGGATAATAGCTATAGCAACCTTTCTTTCCATCGCATTTGAAAACTTATTTTTCTCATGCTAAACATTACCATTAAAAATACCATTGAAGTGAAATGACAAGAAGAATAAAGTAAAGGATGTACAATTGTTATATTTTATTTGCAAAAAATGAACATCTTAGTAGCAAATGGTTGCATTTAGAACCTATTTCGGATTGCTTCCCAACTCCACAAATGCACTTTTAATTCAAAAAATTGCGTTGAGAAGTGTTTGGTAATAAAAACAAGTGCGTTTAAGGAGTAGAGTTTTAATTTAAAATGCACTTTTTGGTGAAGCTCAAAATTGGAGCTTTTAAAATTGCGTTCGAGCTACATCTACGATATTTTAGGTCATTTTATTTTTTTGGACAATATAATCTCTGTTTAATTTTTATAAATACAATATTAAACAAACGTGTTGACTCTGAAAGTCTTAACGATAACTTCGTATCACCAATTTGAATCACTGTCATTGTTGTCTTGAGACTTTATCGTCAATCACTGCCATTGTTGTGCTTATGCACCATGGACTCCTCTAAATTTTGTGTGAACTTATTTTACTGAAATAATGATAAAAAAGAACCAGAACTTGTTAAATTCACGTTGATAGAGCAGCAATTCAATTTTGATCACTTGAAAAGAATATGTAATGATTATGTAATATATATATATATATATATATATATATCACAAAAAAATACTAATACTAATATTATTATTTTAATCAGTTGTCATTTTTAGATTTCGTGTTTATTTGATTACTTATTTGCTAGCGATATTAATCTTATAATGCATGCATTATTCACTATTCACTATTTGGATACTCAAAATCAAGATAAGATCAATTATTCTACTATAAATGGGGTGATAGAATAAAGTGAAGTTTTTTCATTTTTGGTCATATCTTAAGATATGACTTTGTTATACTCAAATTGAACTAAATAATCAGTTTTTTCTAATTATTACATCTAAGAGTCTTAAAAACATATGAAGTAAAGATATGATAGATTCGAGTTCAGAGCTCGGGTTGTTGACACCTCAATCAAAGCTCAACCTTAATTATGTTTGGGTTGAGAAATTTTAACCTAGACCCAACCCTAATTGTAAAAATGGTTGCCCAAACTCATAAAAATTTGGATTGGGTTCAAGTTGGTTCACTCAAGTTGTACCCCTAAACTAATGCACATGTTTATTACTGTATGGATAATATAGTAAAATTAGTAATAAAAGTGCTTTAGGCACAATTGTTACTAAACAAATTTAAAATTGCTTTATGTTTAAAAAATGCTTTATAAAATAAATCACCAAACACCTAACATGTTTTTTACTCACCACAATTTTATGACAGCTCTACTGATAAAAACGCTTTCATCATTATAACCGCAATGCCAAACGGGCTATTAATATCTATACAATTGAGAAGCAATTACAAAAATATAGCAAATACAACAATAGACTTTAAAAGGACAAAGAGTGAAACTATAGACAAATTAGAGAGCCCAAATCAAAACAAAGACTCTCGGGAATATCCAACCAAAAAGGCTGTTACTCAAACCAAAAGGAAGTCATGTTCCTTCTGTGCTTATTCTTCATCCACCAGAACCATGACAGGGCTCGACATGGTTGCGGCACATGCCGCCACAATCAACGATGTACCCATGCCCACACTTAAGCTGCTCTCCTACACACATGGCTTTCCTTCCCTAGAATATCTCACTCTTCCCTCTTTGTCATTGCTGACAACCCTGTAAACAAATTGCAAGTAATATAACCTAAAAAGCCCATAATTTTTGGTCTTTTTCTAGTTAAACATCCAAGAAATACAAGGAGTAAAATGTTAATATTAGGGTTTGATGCATGAAAGGGTTTGATGGATTTTAGATATAAAAAAAATATAGGTTTTGATGCAGACAGTGAAAGGGTGGGAGAAAGAGAGATTTATGCAAGAGATGAGAGAGAAAGAGAGATTTATGTGAGAGATAAGAGAGGGGTGGTTGTAAGTTCAGAACATGCATCCTAGGGTACAACCTAAGCAGGCCAATTTGAGCCCAGTCTAAGTTAAAAAATCTCAATCCGAACTTAATTAGGGTCGGACTTTGATTGAAGTGTCAGTAACTCGAGTTTAACTCAAACCCGAATTTTAATTTTATTTTCTATATATTTTTTTTTTAAAAATACTATATATATATATATATATATATATATATATATATATATATATATATTTCAAATTATGGTTGGGTTGATCTGGTCACACGGTAAGGTTGTTCCATATGATACAGGATAAGCTCGAATTCAACCTGAGCTAAAAAAAATTAGAAATAGATTGGGTTTTGGTTGAAGGTCAGGATAAGATTAGATTATAATGAGATTAGATTATGATTGAAAGTTTCATATGTTGGGTAGAACCAATTTGTACTTGGAGCCGGCCGAAGTTGCACCGTATCAAAGCTAATCATTAGTTGAATTGTGTCTTTTGGTATATGAAATATTTTTATTATATAGTATTAAAATATTGAGGGTATTTTTGACATTTAGGTAGGAGATACATAAACAAAACGAAGATTGTAATTGTTATCTGAAAAAAGGACGTAGCTTTACAAATTGACATTTGGAATGGGCGGAATCAATCAGGGGTGGGATGTTGGATGTGATAGCGTAGGATGACGATTGTTTGATGTTAAATTTTAATTCTTCATCGAGTATCTATCGTAACCATTTCAATTATAACAAGTCTTAACTTACCTACTTGACTCTTACAGTTCAATATCAATCTAAACCTCACACTCGCAAACACTCTCTCGTGCAACTTGCAAACACTAGGGACTTGGTTGGTCAGAGTGCACATGAGGACACTTTTATTATTGCTCAAAGAATCGTGTACAATGCTCGCACTCAAACTCTTATCTATAACTCTACACTCATTCTTAAGAGTTGCTTAGGAGTATTATAAATGAGATTCTTACCTTTTATACATGCAACCTCTTATCTAATGGATAGCTAGATATCCTATTATCTAATGGATAGTTAGACTGGTAGGAGTATTATAAATGAGATTCTTACCTTTTATACCTGCATCATGACTATCTAATGGATAGTTAGATATCATATAAGATTCTTACCTTTTATACAAGCATCCTGACAGTTAGATGGCTGGTAGGAGTATTATAAATGAGATTATTACCTTTTATACTGGCATCCTGACATTATCTAATGGACAGTTAGATATCCTATTATCTAATGGACAGTTGGATGTTGGTAGGAGTATTATAAATGAGATTTTTACCTTTTATACAGGCTTCTCTTATCTAATGGAGAGTTAAATGCATTACAAGCAATGGTAAGATCTACTCTTTAGAACACTCCTATAAAATATCTTAAATATTTACAAACGTTACACAACTCTCTACTTTTCTATAATCATTGTGACGTATATTTTTGTAATTGGCAATCTTCGATGTCAAAATCAAACATGATTGAGTTATCTTATTTGAATTATATTTTTATCATTGATCATGTAATTGAAGTCTCAGAGTGAGCATGAATTTTTACACCAAACATGCAAAAGTTCGTCAAAGCATAAAGCTTGAATCTTTGCAAAAAGTCTAAACAATAATTCGATTGATTGAAGATTTGAGATGGTTCCTAATGCATGAGGATATCGTTGATCACATATGAGAGTCATATAGTTCAGGTAAAGTGGTGAGAACACATATATTTCAAACCAGGAGGTTCCGGCCTTGAAAAAGGGGGCTTTTAAGCAAATTTATTAAAAATTCAAGGTTAGACCGGTCCAAGTGAAGGTTGGACTGGTCCATGAGGTCTCAATAACTCTTGCTGAATATGCTACAGGAGTTGGACTGGTTCAAGTGAAGGTTGGACTGGTCCAACTTTTTTGGCCTGCGAATTTTGACCTGTTTTATCCTGTTTTGACTCGGAATGAACCCAGAACTTTCTAAAATCATGAGGACTTGTTTCCTATTGGATTTAAAAAAAAATTCTAAGAAGAATTATAATTTTTAATCTCTATAAAAACCTCATATGGTTTCTCACTCAATACATGCTTTCAATATACAATAGATACATATTCTAGAGAGACAAAACATTGAGATATTTTTCTAAGCAGAGAATTTTTCTCTCAAATTATTTGTTTATATTTTTTTAGAGCACACACATATTCATAGAGGGGTGTTCTTTATTTGCTTGATCAATTGCTCGAATACTGCATTGAAGATTTCTTCGTGATCAAGTTACTAGATTATTGTCATCTACAATTGTTACGTTGGTGAGGAAGGAGAAGAAGATTGTGCTATGAAGGGGACAGAATACTTGCTGAGTGTTTGTGTTCTTCCAGTTACTCTTCTAAAAGGATTTTGACGTTAGCCAGGAATCTACAGTAGTTGGACGAGGTAGTCGCAATTGTAAGTCTAAGGTGTTTCACATCAGAATTCTTGTCAGAGTGGAGTGGGTGTGAATCTGAGACAGAGTTTGTTATACTTTACTTTGTTTCGACGACAGTGGATTTGCTTCTCCGAGGCTACAAAGCTTCACCGGTGGTTTTTTTTCCGATCTGGGTTTTTCACATATATCTGGTGTATTCATATTACTTTACTTTAATGCACGTTATTTATTTAATTGCTTTGTGGGATTGATTTAATTATTAATTGAAATTAAAATTAGATAATTTGAATAATTAAACAAAATATGAGTAAACCTAATTACCCCCTCTAGGTTTTAGTAGTGTTTTCTAATTTGTGAATAGTTCATTGCGAAATATTTTTTAAAATCAAATTTTATTTTTGTTTTAAAAAATTATCATGGAATCTAGTATGAAAGAAGGTGGATCGATTCAACGAACTCTTTTGTTTGATGGTTGAAATTATAATTTTTGGAAGTCTCGCATGAAAGCCTTTCTCAAATCTCAGGGTGAGAGTTTGGATGGCTGTTAAGAATGACTATATAATTCCTACCACTATCACTGGTACTGGTGATGCAGCTGTGACTATAGACAAGGATAAAACAACATAGTCTAATGCTGAGCATGAAGATGCTAATAATAATAACAAGGGTTTATATGTTATATTCAATTCTGTTCTTCCTTCTGAATTTGCTAGAATCTCTGCTTGTTCCACTTTGAAAGAAGGATGGGATATTTTATAGGTAACTCATGAGAGTACCACCAAGGTAAAAAAATCAAAGTTACAAATGCTAGCTACTAAATTTGAAACAATTAGAATGGATGAAGATGAGTTATTTTTTAATTTTTATTCTAGGCTTAATGATATTGTTCAAAGTAGTGCTAACCTTGGTGAGAAAATTTCTTCTTTTCAAATTATCAGAAAAATCATGAAGTCCTTACCTGATAGGTTCCGAGCTAAGTTGGAAGCCTTAGATGAGAGCAGAGATGTTGATACAATGGAGGTGGCAGAATTAGTTGGATCAATTCAAACTTTTGAGATGAAATATCCAAAACTTCATAAATCAAAAAATTTGGCTTTAAAAACCTCAAAAACTTCTAAGTCTTCAAGTCTATCAAATATTTCAAATTCTTCAAAATTTGAAGTTGAAAAAGTTGAAAGTTTTGAATATGATTCAAATAATGATGTTGCACTCCTTGCTAGAAAATTTAAAAAAATCCATAAATATAAAAATGATAGAAATCTTAGGAAAGGAAATCCTTCTAAATTTTGTAGTCAAGGCTCATCATCTAAAGGTAACGATAGGAAGGAAAAAGAAGTGGATGACTCTAAGGAGTCTGAACTCACTTGTTAGACATGTGGTGGTAAAGGCCACATATCTAATCAATGTCCAAATTCTAAGAAAAATAACTTTAGTACAAAGAAAATTTCAAAAGATAAAAAGAAAGTCATGAAAGCTATTATTTTTTAGTCTGAGTCTTCTAGTTCTTAAAGTGATTCTTCTGTTGCTCATATTAATCATGATACTGATAATAATTCTTCTTCTAATGCAGGTGAAACAGAGGTGTACATTACTCTCAATCAAGTAGGATCTGATGATTCAGAAGTTAAGCAATTTGATGTAGAACTATGTGAGAGCAAGCTGTTAGAACTCTTTGAGAACTTGCTAGTAGCTTATAAAAAGAAATTTGAGAAGCTGAAACAAGTGGAATCTAAGAAAGAAACTTTGAAAAAAAAGAATGAAGATCAATTTAAGTTGATTGAAGAAAATAAAGTTGACATTCAAAATCTTCAAAGTAAAGTCAAGTTTCTCGAAAGCGAGGTAAGTCAATCTATTTCTGCTAAAGATTATGTTGTTGCTAGAATTAATTTTCTTGAGCTTGAATTGAAAAAATCACAAGAGAAATTGATTGCATTTACTTCTGGACAGATTAAGCTTGATAACATGATTAGTGCTGGTAAGCTTGTAAGAGATAAGACTGGACTAGGTTTTGTTGGGTCATCATCTAAGAGTAAAACTGTGTTTGTTAAACCCGAGAACTTGAATTTGTCTGCACCCAAACCTAAGCTTCAAGTTGAGTCTATGCATGCTAATGTTGTGTCCAATGTGCTTTATTATACTTTTTATAGTAAGAATGGACATAATCAACACTATTGCTACAAAAAGAGAAAATATTCTAATTCTGATTTTCATTTGCATAATTATTTTGTTAAGAATAGGGGTCCATGCTAAAAAGCCACATTATTGGAACAAGCCCAAAAATTCTCAAGCTAAAAAGAATTCAAACAAGAAAAATGAAGTTTTTTTTTCTCCACATTATTTTCCTAATAAGTTGCATGTCAAAACAATTTGGATGAGAAAGGAAGATTTGGAGAAGTTTGTGCCTGTTGATATTATGGGATTTATTCCTAATAGGTCTTTGGGTACAAAATCCCCTAACTAGGTCATTAGGACTTTTTATGGTCATGGACTAAGCTTATGTTCATTATTTGTTTTTCATTGGACCATATCTTTTAGATTAGGTTGGATTTTGTTTATTTTTTTTTCGTGATAATCATATAAGTGTTGAAATCATATTTTTCTATGAAATAATGTGAATTCTCTGTATTTCTGTTTAAGTTCACTTTGATTTGTGAATGCATGATTGTGACACTTAGTTTATTAATGAATGAAGTACTTGAGTTTATGATCTAGGCATTGATAACTAATGTGCTGTTTTTTTTTTATTTTAGAGGTGAATCTTTTGAGTCCATTCAATTTTTGCACTAGTTCAACTCTGAGAGAATTGATTGAAAACTAATGTGAAGTTGATTAGAGTATATTGTATGAGTAGCATTGAAGGCTTAAATGATCAATGAAAAAAAAATAAAAAAGAAAAGAAAAAAATGCTGAAAGTTTAAGACAAAAGGAAAAGGCTACCTTCGGGATGTGTTCAAAGCTACCACTACGACATAAATCTCTAATGAGGTATCTTTTAAAAAAAAATTATTTTGAGGAAATAGCTGGCTGCCCGTAAGTGCAAAAGCCACCGTCTTAGAAAATAAAATAAAAATAAAATTCAATGAAAAATAATTTGATCATGTGTGGTTTGATTTGCTTATCATCCAATGTATTTTAGAAGGTAAATCAAAAGGATTTGATTAATTTGTGATGAAGTTGGATTGCACACACACACATGGATTTATTAGATGAATTTCTAAATTTTTATAAATATTTGTATATTGAAAATCATGCCATGATCATGAATTTAATGATGAATTTCATTGGCAAATTTATGGGTTTTAAAATTGTGCATTCATGAATTTTCTTGAAATTTTTTGAAAATTTTAGAACTTGTTATTTTATGTGAAACTTTGGTTTTAAATGATTATATAATTGTTATATTTTTTATTTCCACATAAATAAAATTCCAAAAATATTTTTCTATTTTTTCAGATTTTTTGAAATTTTTGTGAATTTTTTAGATATGTTTAAGCTTTTTTTTGAAAAAATGCATTTTTGGTCAAACTTGGTCAACTAGACAAGCAAGCCAGTTGGACCGGTCCAAGGTGAAGGCTAGACCAGTCCATCTAGGCTCGGCCAGCACATTTAAATTGTGCATGTGTGCTATGTGTTAATTATGTGCTAGCTTACTCCTTGGGTGACTTTTCTCTCTATTTTTCACACTTTGCATCAACTTTCACTACACTTTGTGCTTGATATATTGAATCATTATGGTTGGTATTTGTGATTGTTTGTAAGTTGAATTGGTGGAAGGAATTGATCATTAGAGGTTTTGGGAGATTACAATAACCAAGTGACATTGAAGCTTGTGTTCTCAAAGCTTGCACTCCAAGTGTTTGAGAGAGTTCTTTAATAAAGCTTATGATCTTGTTTATGCTTCCATTTATTGTAACTTTCATTATTAGGTCTGAAAGAGTTAGGAGAGTGCTTTTAAAGGTGAAAGGAATGTTGATTTGAAAGACTTTGGTTGGGAGTCCTTATGTGATTTGGATGTCATATTTTTATTTCGATGTGTTATCTTTTTCAACTAAAGTGTTTGTCATTATTATTGAGGTGAATTCAACTGTTATGGCTCAGATAATTGGTGTTCTTGATCTTAATAGGTGGTACTATTTTACAATATTTGAGGACAAATCTTGATAGACCACCTATAGAGGATAATGATTCGAGCCTTATGAGAATCCAATGTATCTTTGCTAATGGATATCATTCATTCTCTTACATAACTGATGATAATTAGTTTTTAAGTTTGATGCTTTGATCATTCAGACTAGTTCATCTATTTACCAGATTTATGACTTAGACTTATTTATTTTTGGATACTCATAGTGTCGTTGATTAGGTTACATATTTATTCTATGGATACCATATTTGTGCTAGGATCATACTTTTGTGGACTTTGATACAAATTTCAATATATGGAGTTATATGTCCAAGGATATCTTTTTGTTAGATGTTGATCCTAGTTTCTAGAGCTCATGATGATGATGATGATGATGATGATGATGGTGAGGACTAGGTCTTGATGATGGAAACTTAGTTTGTGTTTTGCTAGACTTTGAGTAGTTAGTTCTATTTCTGTCTAGACTTGGTATTTGAACTGGATATGTTCTATGTTTTAATTTGCTTAGACTTGTTATGTTTAATATTGTCTATGCTTTGCTCATGTGAAACCTTCAACAATTTTGAGCCTTATGTGTTATATTTGATTGAAGGTTATGATTTTATCTTACTTAATCGTGTGTTGATTTATTCTCTCTTGTTCTCATTATTTTACTTTGTCAATTTGTTCCAAAAAAAAGGGAGACATATATATGTGAAAGAGGGAGACATATACAAAGGGGAAGACATATTTATTTTATGATATGATATATGATTAAGGGGGAGTTTGAAAATGATTTTATATCATTATATTTTTCATGATTAAGCTTTCACATGTAGTTTTATTTGCATGATGTGCAAATTTTATAGGTTTGGCAGACATTACACATGAAGGTTGAAAGTTTGCTCATGATACTCTCAGTTCTTCAAGATATATTTCTTTGTATTGGGGACATATTATAATTTGATTTTTTCAGTGGTTAGGTTATAATTGTCTAGGTGAATTTTGTCATGAAATTGCCAAAGGGGGAGATTGTGACGTATATTTTGTAATTAGCAATCTTCGATGTCAAAATCAAACATGATCGAGTTGCTTATTTGAGTTATATTTCTATCATTGATCATATAATTGAAGTCTCAGAGTGAGCATGAAGTTCTACACCAAACATGCAAAGATTCGTTAAAGTATGAAGCTTGAATCTTCGGGAAAAGCCGTCAATAATCTGAACAAGAATTCGATCGATTGAAGTTTTGAGATGGTTCCAAATACATGAGGACATCGTTGATCACATATGAGAGTCACGTAGTCCAGGTAAAGTGGTGAGAACACATATATTTCAAACAAGGAGATTCCGACCTTGAAAAAATGGGCTTTTAAGCAAGTTTGTGAAAATTTCAAGATTGGACAAGTCCAAATGAAAGCTAGACCGGTCCATGAGGTCTTAGCAACTCCTGCAAGGTATGCTACAGTAGTTGGACCGGTCTAAGTGAAGGTTGGACTGGTTCAACTTTTCTGGTCTGCAAATTTTGACCAGTTTTGTCTTGTTTTGACCCGAAATTAACCCAGAACTTTCTAAAATCATGAGGACTTGTTTCCTATTGGATTTCAACTTATTTTCTAAGAAAAATTAGAGTTTTTTATCTCTAGAAAAACCTCATATGGTTTCTCTCTCAATACATGCTTTCAATATACGATAGATACATATTCTAGAGAGAGAAAATATTAAGATATTTTTCTAAGCAAAGAATTTTTTTCTCAAATTCTTTGTTTATATTTTTTAGAGCACTCACATACTCACAGAGTGATTTAGGGTGTTCTCTATTTGCTTAATCAACTGTTTTCCTACTGGATTGGTGTCTTCTACAACTATTACGTTGGTGAGGAAGGAGAAGAAGGTTGTGCTATAAAGGAGATAGAATACTTGCTGAGTGTTCATGTTCTTCCAGTTACTCTTCTGAAAGGATTTTGACGTTAGCCGGGAATCTGCAGCAGTTAGACGAGGTAGTTGCAATTGTAAGCCTGAGGTGTTCTGCATCAGAGTTCTTGTTAGAGTGGAGTGGGTGTGAATCTGGGACAGAATCTATTATACTTTGCTTTGACGATAATGGATTTGCTTCTCCAGAACTACAAAGCCTCACCGGTGATTTTTTTTCCGATCTGAGTTTTCTACGTATATCTGGTGATTCGTATTACTTTACTTTATTTATTTACTTACTTTGTGAGATTGCTTTAATTATTAATTGGATAATCTTAATAATTAAACGAAAATCGAGTAAACCTAATCACTTCCTCTAGGTTTTAAATCTAACTTTCGCAACCGCTTCCACACCGCGCAACTCACAATCTCTCTTTAATTTATCAATTTCTCAAGTTCTTCAATGTTCTATAATCATCATCTCTTCAACACCCTACAATTCTCTACATAAATGTGGAAGTCTCTAGAACCCAACTCCAAGCTGACGCCATAAATGTGGAAGTCTCTAGAACCCAACTCCAAGCTGACGCCATGCTGAGCTCTCTGCGATCACATGTCGTCTGCATGGCACAACCTCCCTCTAAATTGGTGAGGCGTGACAATGATCGTGCTTCGAATGTGGTTCAACACTCGACATCCTTTTCCTGGATATTCCGGCCGGTACAAAAATATGGTTCACATATTATCTTTCAGTTCTGTATGCATTCCAGTGCCACCATAATACTAATTCAGTTGTATTAATTCCTTCGTGCTTGTGTAATAGACCAACATCTGAATTTGTGGAGTGATATTTATTGCTTCCATGTTGCTTCTCATTTATTTTCAGTTTCCTGATCTCTGCTTGTAAATTATGGACTCCAGTTTGGTGTTTTTTATCTGATGAAATGAGGTGCTAAACCTCAGCCAGAACTTTATGATATTCTGTCTCAGAATGTACATGCAAATTTTTTTCTTCAGTAGTTGAACACAACTGACTCTTTAACTGAACTTACCTTGAACCTTCTTCATCTTTTGTAAAGCAGTTTTTCAGGTTTTCTGGTGCAATGGATTATCTGAAGCTAGTATTTTATTATTATTATTATTATGCAAAATTGGGCATCCATAACCTTCAAGATATTAGGATTCTTGATTTTGGTCTCTACTTCACTGAGCTGCTTCTTCACTTGGTAGTTTCTTAGGATTGAAGTGTGCTACTTCGCTGGAATATCTTTTCTCAGTTCGTGTTGATTAATTTAGTTTCTTTTTCTTGAATAGCTTATTTCAGTTTTGAGTGATCTGGAAAATAACATATATATATATATATATATATATATATATATATATATACAATAGTGTTCAAATGCTCCCTGGTGAGTAGGGAGTAGTCTACACACTTTTAACTCTAGCCTTCGAATTTGATCCTAAGGCTGTTAATTAAAATAAGGTTCTCGACTCTTATATTAGAAAACTTACCAAAATTTAATTTCTATTAAACACTAATAATGTAAAATGACAATAATAGACATTATTTAAAAAAAAACTGTTATGAAAACCCAAGAAACTATGAAAATTATATTCAATATAATTGTGGTTATCTCTATTATATATGGTACATAGAGTTTAATATAAATAAAATTTAGATACAAGGTCTGGGATGATTCTATGAATGCCGTGGCATGCATTGCCTGTGACCTGCTCACTATTTTGTTATCGAAATGAATTATGTGTTATGATTTTAAGCTTTCTTACAGGAATCAACTCCACTTCTTTAATGATTGATGTATAATCTGAAGTGTGAGTCTAAAAGCCTCTCTCTATTCCTGTAGTTGTTATACGTTTCTAAATTCACACAAATTATTTTACTCAAGTAACTAAATATTAACCTTAAGATGAAGTTCAGCCACTTAATAGTAAAAGCTTACAATGTTTTTTGGATATGAAATAATATATATAGTTTCTACAATTACTTTAAAAAATGTAAAATCTATCTTCTATCAACTTTAATTTCAAAGTTTTTCTATCTACATGTTGTGAGCCAAACACGGAAATTTATATTCTTCAACTGGGAGTTGCATGAAATTAATTGGGCAAAAAGAAATTACAAGCCCCATTTGGTGCGTCTGCCCATACAATTTATTCTTCAGAAAGACGGAAAAGAAAATGATCTTATTGATTACTTTTGTTGAAATAATTTGTTGATTCTAGCTGTCACGTTCCAGAAATGCTTGTGCTTTGCCCCTTCTTTTCAATCATAAATACTGGATAAGACTTGGTATAATACTTTTGATGTGATTATTAAAAAGAACTTTTTTACTTCTGTTGCGGATTTACTGCAATATGTATAAAGCTAGAAAAAAGAAACCTAAAGATGAAGACAGTTTTGAAGTTCACAGACCACTTTGGGTTTATTTGTTTGCCCTTGTACGAAAGTGGTTTACATTGGTGGCTGTTCCTCATGGTGATGTAGTTCCTTTGTTTGACTGTACCTTTTTTTTTTTTTGACAGAACCTTTTTCACAAATTGTCTTGCAGAATATTTCATCTTCTTGGCGCTTTAAATTTATTAGCTGAAAATTTAAATAATATATATTAGAAGTAAAGTTTTTCATAGAATCATCCAGACTTTGTATCTAAATTTTATTTATATTAAACTCTATGTACCATATATAATAGAGATAACCACAATTATATTGAATATAATTTTCAAAGTTTCTTGAGTTTTCATAACAGCTTTTTTTTTAAATAATGTCTATTATTGTCATTTTACATTATTAGTGTTTAATAGAAATTAAATTTTGGTAAGTTTTCTAATATAAGAGTAGAGAACTTTATTTTAATTAACAACCTTAGGATTAAATCCGAAGGCTAGAGTTAAAAGTGTTTAGACTACTCCCTACTCACCAGGGAGTATTTGAACACTACTGTATATATATATATATATATATATATCAACTTTGCCTCATTCAGTGCCACTTCCATGTTCAATTTCAAGTACCAAAACAGGAAGCAACAGCTGATTTCATCCATGCTTTCTTAACAGTTCCTCTCTTCTTCAAATACCTTTACTTCATACATCTTACCTTCCTCATCTGCATTGTTTTCCATCACCCTGCAAGAGAGAATAAGATAATGAAGATGACAGGCATTGAAATCTATCATGCCTGTGTGAGTGTGAATGCATGTGTATTTTTGTGTGTGTGTGTTAAGAGAGAGAGAAAGAGAGAGTTATTAACAACAGAGATTTTATTTACAGTAGTAACAACATAAACCATAGTCATACTATTTACAGTCATTTTTTTTCCTTTTTTTTTTCAGGGATTCATAATATTTACATTAACAATAAAGGACAGCATAGACCTACTTCTTATATACACAAACCAACCATATTTACATCAAAGAATATGCAATCACCCACACACAAACACAAGCCTAATATTTCTTTTTCTTTTTCTTTTTTCTTTTTGCTTGGAAGTTCATATCACACCATATACATAACCTGGAGATAACCCAGAGTCATTACTTCGCAGTTAACTCTGGATGCAAACGATTTTCGGGCACCACGATTCCTCAATCTTCTGCTGATTCTTCTCCTGAAAACATTAGCTCGAACACCAACACAAGCAAATTCTCTTCTACTAGTAATCTTACAATAAACCAGTCTCTCTTTTCTTTTCTTTTTCTTTTTTTTTTTAAATAGCTTTCTTTTTCTTCTCTTTTCAATTTTTTTCAGTTTCAATGATGGAATAAGTTCTTCTGGAAGATAACCAAGCAGGACAAGCAGTATAACAAAGATTTGATATTAGACCAAGAGCACTCCTCTTGAAGTCAGCTGTTCTGGAGAGAAGAGAGCCACTGTTCCACATACTTCTTGCCCTCTACACAATAAAGCACGTATTTCCTTTTAGATGCATGCAAATGCCCATAAATCAGTAAGAAGACTGGTTTAAAATACAACAATAATGAAATATTCAATGTTGAGATACAGAACTAGGAGCTGGAAATCTAGAGCCTATTCGTCAGTTTAGTCTAACGAAGCAAACTCATTTCAAATATTTTACCACCACTAACTAAGATGGTCAACAGATGAGAAAAGGAGGAAATGGGAAAGAATTTTGGAATGACTTACAAACGGATGGCTTAGGAAATTCCTAAATTGTTAAGAAACAGACCAAATGGTTGGCTTCCTACTTGTTATTTTAATATGGTAGCTTAAAATTATGTTTTTGTTGATCTTTGAAAGGGTAACTAAATTCAAGATGGTTTAAGCTGACTTGATCTACCAAACCATTATGATTACTAATAGAGTTGATCAAAAATAGGAAAGATGACTAAAGACCTTGTCATTAGTTAGTATGAAATAAATGCTGGGGAAGTAAGAGAGACTTCAAGCTCCTATAGAATAAGAAATTCCCCATCACTAATTGGCATTTGACCAGGTGTTCCCCATAATTTCATTCCATACATGACCTAGCTGCCTCTCACCTATCAGAACCAGAAGGACTAGAAACCTTACACAATATCCTCTTGTATCTACCTTTGCATAACATAAAAAAATACGTCACATCTACCCACTGTGAATTAAAAAGAATTTATACCGCAAAAAAAAATTTTTTTTTTTTTTTTTGAAAAGATTTATGCGGCACAACTTACTAAAACCAATACCATTGAAGGAATAAGGTGGAATAACACAAGAGATAAATATAACAAGAATGCAATGGATTTAATAGATAAATACTGGAGACTACTATGCAAGGTCTCCAATATAACCCAACTCTATCTAAAAGACACATTTTAAGGAATTTTACTACAGTGGAATTGCATTTTATAATGCTTAATTTAGTTACTACTACATCATAGCATATTAACTTTGGCTACTCACTTTCTCTATCTCAAATGGAACTTGAAAAAATGTTGTGAGACTTCTTTCTTCAATTTTTTTTTTATTGTTTTTGCAATACAATGGAAATAAAATTGTATGGTGTCTCTTCACCATTTAGATAAAATATAATTAAGAGAGAAATCAAATATGTACTTCCTGAGTAAGAGGATGCATCAACTAAAGAAGACATCAAGGTATATTTGGGATTGATATAATTTCTTCTATGAAGCATAATGCTTAATTTAGTTACTACTACACCATAGCATATTAACTTTGGCTACTCACTTTCTCTATCTCAAATTATACAGGAACTTGAAAAAATGTCATGAGACTTCTTTGTTCAAATTTTTTTTTATTGTTTTTGCAATACACTGGAAATAAAATTGTATGGTGTCTCTTCACCATTTAGATACAATATAATTAAGAGAGAAATCAGATATGTACTTCTAAGCCTCTTTGTCGAGTGACAGGATGCATCAACTAAAAAAGACATCAAGGTAGATTTGGGATTGATATAATTTCTTCAGAGTTTTCCATTAGGTCTCTTGACTTTGCACCTCAAAGCACTTGCTTCAGAAAAGATATGAAATTCCACTAGAATAAAATGCCATAACCACATTAAATTACATCTCTTTTAGTAGTTTCACGTGCTTTGCAGCAAAATATTTTGAAACCTAAAAATGACCACAAAGTCCAAGGTTACAATCCAAAATGGAGAGTAGTCAGGCCCTGATTTCCAGGCACAACTTGAGTATTTTGTGAGCTCATTCGACAATTCAAGCTACTCAAAAGTCCATTACACGAGTAGAAAAACGTAACTTTTCTTGCATATGTTTTTTTGGTATGACAGAAATCCAGTGATGACTTAAAACTAGTAAATGGCCAAACCAGTCAAGTGCCCTGCAGTTCAGGTATTTAAAATATTGGTTTGGGTGAGAAAATCCCAAAATGAAGCTTTGAGGGTTCTTGAACTCAAAAATGCAGCATACAGAAACTTCCCTCCTATTCTATCGGTCAGCTGACACAGATAGAATGAAAAGACTATACTTAAAATGTGGAAGTTTGGTATCACTGAAATGGTAGATGGAAAAAAAAAAGCAAAGCTTAGTCGAACAGAGTCATTGATCCTCAGGAAGGTTATAGGATTCCTCAAGTAAACATATTTTCTACTTAACTAGAATGTTATCATTCAAGGCTGCACTAAAAATTCAACTCTTATGTAGTAAGACTATAGATTGTACTAGTGGCTTCCAATTAACTACCGACTGATTTTGTAGCTGTGATTTTACCCATCCTAATATAAAGTCTAGCTGCCAAAAAATCACCAACAACTTCAAAGAGGACAAAAGGCTAAGATGTGAATCCTAATATTCTGTTTAACAATATAACCTTAAAGTTGACAAAAGGCTAAGATGTGATCCTAATATTCCAATTGACAATATAGCTATCAATTCAACTATTATGAGAAATGAATCCAGAGTTTGCCATCTGAAAATATATGATTCTGATGCTAATAAGTATGAAGCGGATGTCATTTGTATGTAGACCTGTAAACGGATCAGACCGAATCAAGCTTGATCCAATCCGAACCCGTCCAATATAGGTGATCCGATCCAATCCGATAACCCGACGGATTATATATAATTAAATCCATATCTGATTTGTTATTAATCGGATATCCGATCAGATAACCCGATCCCAAAAAAATATAATTTTTTTTTTTAAATAGTAATTTCAAAAGAGATTAACAAATAATGAGTAGGAAAAAAATAAGGAAGAAAAATAAAATATAAAGAAAAAAGTAGTAGAAATGTAAGTATTTGACTTTTTATTAAAGAAAAAAACTATAATGAAAGACAAAATAGAGAGAAGGAAGAATAAGAAGGAAATAATGATAAAAAATATTTAAATAGTATGTAAATATATATGTTATAACATTAGATAATATATTTAAAATAAATTATATATTAAATTATTTCGGATCGGATCGACCATAATCCATATCCGATTTGTTTAGCTAACGGATTATTGGATTGAATGTCCAATCCATAACCTAATTATTGGCTCGGATTCGGATCAAAATCCGATCCATTGACAGGTCTATTTGTATGTGGTATCTAAAAGAGAAAAAAATTATCGACCAATTTCATTGAAGACATGGTATCACAATTATGCAGCAGAAGTTGTTTGTATGTGGTATCTAAAAGATAAAAATTTATTGACCAATTTCATTGAAGACATGGTATCACAACATCACAGTCAAGCAAGCAATAGAGTATCATATCACATACAAAAATGGATTATCATGTTAACACCAGCAAAGAAACGAAAAGAAGGAAATGATTCAAATGAAGATTGTACAACAAATACACACAAGAAGAAAAAAATATTGCAAAAAGTGACCCTTACCATTATCATATATATCAGGGATGTTCCCAAAGCCAATGGTATCTAAAAATCTGGCCTTTGAATTCTCCTCCATATCCTCGTGACCGCGTCCATAGCAGGGAACCAGCACAGCATAACTATCCTCTGAATCATCATCGCTATGGAAACCAGGGCCGTGAGGCTCCAACCATCCAATGGACCAATCTGAGTCATCAGAATCGGACCCAGAAACACATCCTCCATCCGATGGCACCAGAACAACATCATATTCCCTGTCAATTTTTCTTTGTTCCCGACTATGCCATCTTCGCTTAACTCTTCTAGATGGGGGAGCCATATTTCCCCCACTAACCAAGGGGAATTTAACAGTATCCAGTTCCAACATACCCGAATCCGGTGAAGAATTCAAAGAAGGCCCATTGGATATTTTAGGCTCTTGATGCTTTCCACTCCACAACCACCAAGACAAATGTGTAAATGCTACAGCCATATAAACACCCAGAAGCCGTTGCACCCGCAACAGAATTGGAAAAGAAAAATGCAGGCAGATTCAATGTACTTGGGCCTGATAATTGATGGCTGAGACAGGAGATTGATACACAATTTAATCCTGTTGTATGAAAAATAAAATAAGTATTGACCAATTAAACATAAATATAAAAACAGCAAATCAGATAAGAAAAAACTCTTTTTGCAGGGTAAACACTAGTGCTTCTTTCTCCTCAATTTTCTTAGCAACCAAACAAGTCACACACTCCTAACATTTATTTTGAACACAAATGACTTGAAATCCGAGGACCCAAATTTAACCCAACAAAATCAGCTTGTTTTAACTACTAAATGTACCTAAAAAGGACAACTCTTTTTTTACCATAAAGAGATCAAGATTTCAAATGCAATTAGCGTAAAAAAAAATTAAAACTAAACTATTACCGTATTACTTTGTCAAAAAGTAAGCAAAAAGGTTATGGTGATCGCCGATTTAACAAAAGTAAGCAGAAACTATTACAGTATATGTGAAATGTATGAGATGGTAAACCGACCTTGTTTGGCGAGGTTGAGGCTCATTTCTCCGGTTGGCAAAAGTGGTCGGTTCAATATCATTTCTCCGGTTGGCAAAAATGGCCGGTTCGATATCATTTCTTCAATTGGCAAAAGAGACTGGTTCAAAATCATTTCTCCGGTCAGTGCTCAATTCCGTCAATCACTAATCCTCAATAACTTTGATTTATATGTATAATTATTGAAGAGGGCTCCATTAAAACATCTATATTTGGGGCATTCTTCTTTTATAGAAATCATCTGAAGAAGATATACATAATGGAATCCATTATATATGTACAATTATTAAAGAGGCCTCAATTAAAACATCTGTATTTGGGGATTCTTCTTTTCAAGAAATTCTCTAAAGAAAAAATACATAGCGGGCTCCATTATACATATAATTATTAAAGAGGGCATCATATTATAACAAGTTTTGTGGATTCAACCTGTAACCACCAATGTTTTCATGTTAAGAGAATTTCTTTTTTACAAAAAAAACTCCCCGAAAAATAATACAGAGAGCTCCATTGTCTTTCTTCTGTCTTCATGTTCAGAGAATATCTTTTTTAAAAAAACCTCCCCAAATATAGACGTTTTCTTACATTGATGGTTGCAGGTTGAATCCACAAAACTTGTTATAATATGAAACTCTCTTTATCCATATAATGGAGCCCATTATGTATTTCTTCTTAAGAGAATTTCTTGAAAAGAAGAATGTCCCAAATATAGTTGTTTTAATTGAGCCCTCTTTAATAATTGTACATATAATGGAGTCCATTATGTATTTCTTCTTCAGATGATTTCTATAAAAGAAGAATGCCCCAAATATAGATGTTTTAATGGAGTCTTCTCCAATAATTATACATATAAATCAAAGTTATTGAGGATTAGTGATTGACGAAACTGAGCACTAGCAGGAGAAATGATTTCGAACCGGCCTCTTTTGCCAACTGGAGAAATGATATCAAACCGGCCACTTTTGCCGACCGGAGAGATGAGCCGTCGACCTCGCCGATCAAGTCAGTTCACTATCTCATACATTTGCATATACTGTAATAGTTTTTGCCTACTTTTATTAAATCGGCAATCAACTTAACCTTTTAGTAATACTGTAAGGGCTAGTTTGATACGCATGAATGAAATGGAATGAAGCTGGGAATGGAATGAGAATGAGAATAGAATAGAATGATCATTCTCATCCCAATGTTTGGCTGTGGATAGACAATGATGTAGGAATGAAATGGTAATATCTTCTAATATGTTATATTTTTTCATAAAACATAATCAATTTTAAAAATGGGACATTTGGCCAACTTTAATTTAATTATCATGTAAAAAAAATTTAATTACTCATTCAATTAAAACTTTCTAAATCAAGATATAATCCGTCTTTTTATTCTAGTCAAGAGATTAATATAATCTTTTATACGGAAAAAAAATTAACACTTTATTAAAAACTGAAAATGATAAAACAAGAACCTTCTTTTTCTTTCACAACTTAAAATATAGCAAGTTATATATATGGGCATGTGAAATGTATATATATATAGGCATGTGGCAAATATATAACATACATATTATATATATAGAGAGAGAGAAATTAACGCTAATTACCTATTATATATATATGTATAATAAATACATATAATTACCTATTATATGTATGTGTATGTGTGTGTGTGTGTGTGTATATATATAGGCGTGTGGCAAGTATCTAACATACATATTATATATATATAGATAGAGAAATTAACGCTAATTACCTATTATATATATGTGTGTATAATATATACATATAATTACCTATATATATATATATATATATATACACACACACACACAAGAGAGAGAGAAATGAATTTTATATATCTATTAAATATATATATATATATATATATTATATTCTGAAGTGAGTTGTAAAAGAGGGAGAGAAATTAATGAAGAGAGAAAGGATGATTTTAATAAGAAGTAGAAATAGAATGGTCATTCCATAACTCAAGAAGATATATGGTTTGGTTGGAATCAGCATTCCAAGGGAATGACTAGAATGGTCATTCCATTTCTAATGTAGCACAACAAACAAGAGAAAGGGAATCAAAGGTGGAATGACCGTTCCATTCCCCCTCCATTCCTGCGTACCAAACTAGCCCTAATAGTTTGGTATACTATGAAATAATCACACAATCCACCTACTTGGGCCTGATAATTGAAGGCCGAGACAGAAGATTGATACACAATTTAATCCTGTTATAGGAAAACTAAAATAAGTATTGACCAAATTAAACAGAAATATACAAACAACAAAACAGATAAGTACGAACTCTTTTTGCAGGGTAAAAGCTAGCAACGCTTCTTTCTCCTCAATTTTCTTAGCAACCAACGAGTCACATACTCCTAACATTTATTTTGAACACAAATGACTTGATATCAAGGACCCAAATTTAACCCAACAAGATCAGCTTGTTTTAAGCATGTGTTTCCGAAGAGGACAACTCCTGCAATTAGCGTATATATATACATGTATATATTTAAATATATATAGAGATAATCATGCAATCCACCTAACAAACAATGATTCCACCGATTCACAGACCGAAACATAGAAATTAAAAAGATCGAATCTTCCGAAACTATTAACTTCTATCTTTAATTGATCCTAACATTGAAGTGTAAAAAAATTGTTCAAAGCTCAAGTTTTTAAAACGCATATAAAAAATATATATAACCGAATGACCCTCCAAAGACCCATCTTCCTCTGTTCCAACTCAGGCTTCCAAAACAACCCTAATTCTTGCCCTCTCTCAAGCTTCTAATATCAAATAAAGATTCAAAGCGAAAAACAACAGATACACATAAATATATATAGAGAGAGAGAGAGAGAGATGCGTAGATACCTTCGAAGCCTATGTTCAGATAATCAGAGCTTTGACAAAACCAAATGGGTCCTCAAATTCGAAGCCTAGTTTCTCTGTCCTCAACCAGACAGGCCAGTTTAGAGAGAGAGAGAGAGAGAGAGAGAGGCAGTTTCTTGTACGTTGGAAGCCGTGTGTTTTTTGTTATATGCTATCATCAATAATGTTACAGCAACAAAATAAATGGGCTTACAGGGCAGAATGAGTTGTTATCCTCTGTGATCGAATACAGAATATTCAGAGGGATTTTACGCTCCTACTGTTGTACAAGATCGGAAGTCAACTTTGACAACTTGACTTTGAGGACATTTTTTTGTCAAAAAAGTACATGTGTGTAAATTTATGTGGATTTGACTGCAAATGAATGGGACTAGTCCAAAAGTGTGTGCCACGTAAGATTTTGTTGTGACTTGGATTGTGGGGCCCAGTTATAGTGTCGACGTGGATATTCATACGACCAGCCGTTTACGTGTGTGTGTGGTGGAAGTAACTTACACCACTAGTCCGGAAATTCCAACCCAGGAATTCTTAGATGAAATGTCTAATTTACCCCTAAAACTTGTATCTGTCAAGAGTAATGCTGACACAAAGTGCTACTATTTTATTGACAGGTGACCAGAGGATCTCAACCACGGTCCATGGAATCATGCTATTCACAGTCGAAACTGGTTAGTTGTATATTCATCGTTCTATTCCCTTAACAAATGTTGACACAATGTCTCAAGGGAAAATATAAATATAATATATATACACACACCGAGGTTACATCCGTGACTATGATATTATCGTACATTTACAATCTTAAATATAATTTTTTTAAATCTTAAATAGGTAAAGATATTTTAATCCACATGATTAATTTTTTAATAACTATTGACCGTTAAATTACTTTTTTTTGTCCTATTATACCAAACTTAAATGTAATATAAATATAAATACAGATATATATATATATGTGTGTGTGTGTGTGAGATATTTTATTGGCATGTGAGAGTAAGATCTCAACCGTTGAATTATGCTATATGCTAGTGGAAATGTCATTTTTAACATATTTGTTAGTGTATTGGTCATGCAAGAAGCAAAATTATGTTGCTCTGATTATGGCGAAGTCGAATATGTGATAATCCAAAGTTGTTATGTTCAAATATTATACATTAAACGATAATTTGAGGAGACGGGTTTTGACATGTGAAAATCTGAACTTTTTCAAAAAAAATTCTTTATCAAGCGATAAATAGATTTGTGTTCTTGAAGAGTACCACGATTAACCTAATTTATGGTTAGTTTATGTATTTGATTAATACGAGTGAGAAAATATGCAATAGTTTCGCAATAATTATTTTGTGTAAATTATTCCAAAAATTAGGGTTTTATTCAATTTACCTTCGTATTAGATCACATCAACAAAACTAACATATCTTGATTCTAAGCTTGATATCACATATGCGTAGAGGTGTCCTGTTCCTCACCAGATGTGTACTGATTAACCGATTGGCCCTTTTGATGTGGAACGACCCATTATAAAATTGAGCTAGAACTCAAAAAAAATTGTTTAAAATTCACTTATTTGATTGATTAACTCTCGTCTCTCTCCAACAAGAGTGCATAAAAAATTGGTAGAATCAATAATTAAATCGAATTGACAATTCAGTGTAGTTTCAGTTCCAAAATTATGAAGCCAGTAAATATTGGTGCACTAGTGCAATTATGATTTGAAGTTTTTCGGAATCTAATAAAACCGTTTACTATATATATATATATATATATATATATATATATATCACATTATATTATATATATTATTATTATTTTGCTATGTTTCAAGGCTAAACCCATGAATCGAAACGTACCAAACTGTTTTTTCACGATTCGATTTGATTTTTTTTTAAAAAACAAACTAAACTGTGTGCACTCACTCAATTCATTTAGAGTCTTAATTTTGATTAACAATAAACTTATTTAGCATGCGTTTTTGTTTTTCTCTGAAACAAAACACATGTTTGTATTGTAGAATGTTTTGAATAGTAATCTAAAACACGATAACGAAAATGTGTTTTTAAAAAATATATATATATTTGCTGCTTTAATGTTTCCAATTGCTCTCGTATTCATAGAAGCACGCAATCGGTGTCTATCACCCATCAAGTACTTCGTTGCCGTCTTGCTCCATTTCATAGATTTTAGATGAGGACTAACCTACGATAAGAACGAATATTCATGTTTGCTAGTGGATTCAATTTTATAAGTTTCTTCTTCGTTTGTTCAATCACTCAAGAGGAAGTGATGATTATTTTATTACAATAACGACCGACGGTGCACATGGCAGGTTATGGATCCATTCCCGATAATTCAATTCACTCATGCTAATAATTTATTAGGATAAACCAACTTCAAGAATTTTGACATCTGTCCCAATAACTAACGTGTGACAATGTTTCTTGCCACATGTGCACCTGCATGAAATAATATGAGAATAGCATATGGTACAGTATATATATATATATATACACAGATTTATATTTATACTTTAGACAATATCTCGATCATATTTTTTATAATTTCAATATTTTTGACTATATCTCATGAATTTTGAATAATATATCGATTTTTTTCTTTCGTTAAAAGAGAGAAGAGATAAAATAAATATAAAAAAAAATTGAAGGAGCTCGAATGGGCTCTCTACATGAGTCATATGTATAGAAAGCTTGCAAACAAAAAACATATGAGGCCCGCATTTGAACTAACCCCATATCATCTTAAAATAATCTCTACATCCATTGGATAGAGCCTTACAACATATGCCTTAGAGTAGTACTACATTTGCCGATCAATTTTATCATTTTTTCTTATTTTAAGGTGCAAAAGATATAATTGAGACGATCTTCGCACTTCACTTTTTAGTATACCCACTCAACTTTTTGACATTTTTAAATAAAATGACAAAAATATCCCTAATCTCATAAATTTCTTCTTATTTTATTGTTTACAAAGTTACGACAATAATTTCATTTACTTTTAAAATAGAATTATTTTATTGAAAAGTGAGGTGCAAATATCACCTTCCAATACCAAATTACTCTAATTTGTGGTAAACGATAGTATAAATTTAGGAGGATTTGACGTTTTGTACACATCCTTGTCAAGAAATGGAATTTCAAAGATGTTTATTTTTAGCAAGGGAGAGATGTGAGAGGGGTGTCGGTGAAAGTGATAGTCATACTAGCTTTTGTTTTGTGTTATAATTTTTGAACTAAGAGGTGGTAACGAGCTCCACACCAAGTGATATATATATATATATATATATATATATATATATATTAGGGGTGCACAAAAATTTGTGAATTCGTGAATCCGATCCAATCGAATTGGATGACTAACGGATTAATTGCAAATTTAAAAAATAAGAATTCATAGGCCACAGATTGAATTACAGATTGAGAGGTCAAAAGTTTAATCTGATCCTTAAATTCAATCTGTGGCAATCCTTTAGAATTTATAATATTTATTATATATATAGAATAATATCTTATAATTTTTAATAATAATAATATTATAATATCTTATATATTTTAGGCTAAAAAATTGTTATTAGACTTTAGTTAAAAAATAATTATATTGGATTGTTTAGACGAAGTCCAATTCGATCCAATCTGATATTTCACAAATCAAATCAGATTGAGTCTTTCTCGCAAATTGAATTAGAATGCATATTTACCAATTTGTAGACTGCAAATCGAATTAGAAGTATGCATAATCTGATCCTAATCAGTTATATATATATATATATATATATATATATAACTGTATAAGTAACTTTTTTTTCATGTCCATAGGCGCCATTGTAATAAAGGTCAATCTTAACTACTATGTAATAGTCCCAAACCTAGGGGGTGTGACTGTAATTTACTCCAAAATAAACTGGTGTTTGGAGCAGTTTTGTAGCCCACGAGAAGAGGTAAAGCTGAATGGGATTTCTGTCGTCAGTCAATGGGCTGCACTTCTTATGAGATCTCATAGCCCAATAGTAGAAGCCAGTAGACTAGAATTAGAAGTTGTTGGGCTAGTTTAGCTAATTAAGTGGGGACCACAAGTACAACCGCAAGTCAATTCATTTACGTCAATTCAATTCATTTAAACCCGATCATTCTCAATTATGTTTTGGTATGCTCCATCACAGTCGGACTAGAATCTTCTTTTTCTCAAACTCGTGCGCTAAGAATATTTATAATAATTAGTACTCACTCGCATTGTTATAATGAGTTACATCAATTATTAGTAAAATACATTATAAAATAAGTGATAATTAAATAAGTCATCACCAATTATTATAAACGTGGTTACAGAATGAAATTACAAAAAACCCTCACAGAAAAAAAATTTAGTCCATCACATTAAGTCAATTCATTTAAAAGGTCAAGCTAAGTGATTTAAATCCGATAATTCAATTCTAGATATTACAAGAAGTTAATTCATTTAAAAGGCAAATTCAGTGCACTTAATCTTATTTTCAAATGTAAAGAGATTGTTTTTTTTTATTTTGAACTCAAGACTTTATATTATAATAGAGTAATTTTACCGTTGCACTAAAGTCAGGGAATCCATTTATTTAACTAGAAACAATCAATTTCAATCCTAAATTTAAGTCAAAGTTTCAAACTAAGCCTTGAGTCAACTCAATCCCAGACCCAATCAAAGGCACAAATTAGGTTATGTGCCCAAGTGTTTTTATACACTTTTATTGGGTTGGATTTTAAATTCAAATTCTAATGTTAAAATGGTGGGATGAAGAAGATTCCCTTTTCACTAAACCCAGATGGAGATTTTATTTTTTATTTTTTTCGATAAGAAAAGTTTTGAAAGTTCAAGCAAAACGTACATCTACAATGTTACTCCTAACATATTTTATTTTATTTTTTTATCCAAACCGAAACACAATAGAAATAATACAAACCAGAGGACTCAACTGAGCCACCAACACACTCCTTCTCAATGACCAGAGACAACACAGGAAGCACATATACGGTTTAGAGTTGGCGTAGGCACACAGATACGCGCCTGCTACATGGTCAATACGACTAGAATACGATATAATATTTTTAGAATATGGTAAGATACGTCTAAAATACAGTTGGACAAAATTATAAACATATCTATATCTATTAATAATTCTTTTATTAAAAGACTCATATCTCTACTCTAACTCATAACTCCTCCTTGGACCCTCGACTTCTTTAACTCCCAATTTTTTTTTATAATTTTTTTTGCATGTTGTTCTACTAGCATCTTGCATTTTTTTGGACTGTCATTAGGAAGGAATTAGGTAATTGACCTAATTTGAGAATGAACTTAAATTTCACGTCAAAAATATTTTTTTTCCTTATCAGGTAATCCACCTAATTTGAGTATGAACTTCTCTTTTACGCCAAAATCAATTTTTTCCTTTCATATAATCAAAATTTTTTTCCTTATCAGATAATCGACCTAATTTGATAATAAACTTAAATTTCACTCTAAAATCAATTTTTTTCCTTTCATATTTCTCTCTTGGATTTTTTTTTTTCAAATTAATTTTTTTCTTTGTTTTTTCCACCCAGACTTATAGCCATTACAACTCTATTCTTTCTGGTGAGACTTACATTTCAAGCAACAATCAAGTTCGGCACTGTATCATATCATATGTAATTAATTTTGATTTTAAAGTTTTTGATCATATTCATTTGTTTTTGTTAATTTGTTACTCATTTGATAATTCACTAAATTAATTTATGATGGACTTCATGACAAGCCTAATATATAGTTGTAAACACGCAACAAAAATTAAATTAACAAGAACAAAGAGCTTAAGAAAATTGAATGAAACAAATATCATAAAATTAACACCGAATGTTTGTTTTATGCGCTGACCGTTTATTTTAATAGTCAGTATTAGTGTTCCTATGTTTTCACTGTTTGTTTGCTTTTGTTAAATTCACAAAATGTTTCCATCGCAAGGTTTCATAAAATAAATAATTTTTTTCTTGAAAATTCTCACTGTGACTATTATTGTTTAGAATAATTATTCATTTTTCTTAATTTTTAATAAGAGTGATAAGATATAATTCTAGTAGTTAAATGATATTTTCTTTTTATTGTTTGAAACTTGAAATTCATGTTTCTTAATGCCAATAATTGTTAGTCTAATTTTGATTTGATTTCATCTTAGCGACGAACTCAAAACTTTCCTGTAGTATTTTAAAAAATCACAATCTAATTCTAGTAATAAAACAATTCATTATTTAAAAAAAAAAACAAAAAGGACTTATAATCTTAAATTTGCAGTTAAAAAGAAAAAGAGAATAAAAAGAAAGAAGGAAGAGAATTTGAATTTGAATTTGTGTCTTCTCTTTATTTATGAACACAACTGTGATTATATTTACATTCATAATTTTATAAAAAAATTAATAAAAAATAAATTATATTTATACATATATATAAACAATATATTATTATTATTTTTTTGACGCATCCTTCCAAGAAGTTCAAACGTTCGACTTATCCTTTTACAATGAGAGAAGTACTTATTCCAAGATGTTCATTTTACGGCACTAAACCTTGTTTGTATTTATTCATTACTTATTCCAACAATGTCATTTTACAGCCCTAAGCCTTGTTTGTATTGTACATATAGATAAAATATGAATCAAGTACCCACGAAAAAAAATACATGAATCATGTTTAGATGAGTTGGACAGTTCAAAAAAACATAATAAATAGTACCTTATAGTACAGCAGAGGATCTAATGAATAGTACCTTATAGTACAGCAGAGGATTCAGATCCTCTGTTGTGTACCTTTTCGCGACAGTTTGCTATAAATACGAGAACGCATTGTATCAAGATGCAACACAAATTACACAATTATCATTTGGACAAACAAACCCTTATCTATCTGCAATTGGAAAAAAAAAAAAAAAAACCTCATTTGTTTATGTTCATTTTAATTTTTCTCTAATATTGTAATATTATTATTTTTATTTAAAAATCAAAGATATAGGTGAATCAATCCAGTAATGATAAAAAAATAGCAATAAATCTTTTTTTTCTTCTTTGAACGACTATGTTATCAATTTTTATTAATAATACCATTAATTCATACATTGTGATAAATACGAGGAATTTTTTGCAAAATTTTATCCTTTATAATTGTATATTTTTGTAATTTGAAATTGTATATAATATGAGGATTAAGTAATTTGTGAGTAATTAGGTAAAATTTTAAAACACGAACACATGTGACATAATTAATTAAAATGATTAAATGGATAACACAAGTTAATTCAAATTTACTACGTGTTGGTGAATCATGTCGGATCGTGTTCAATTTTATAATTTTTAATAAAATAATTATTTAACAATCAATAACATTAATCTTTATCTTTTTTTTATATATATAAGGTGATGGTGAATTCCACCGTCATGTGAGCCCTATCACTCTAATCACCTAAGACTATTATGCTGACAGCGTCTATGCTATATATTAATTATTCAAACATAAAATATTTTGTCCTCCCTTTTCTTTTATTTTATTTTCTTCTCAAATCATTCCATCCAAACAAAGCCAAAGTCTCCTCTCAACTAAACCCACTCGAATCAGCGACAAACTGTTATGTGCTAAACTTTCCTTCGCCGTCGCGCGCACACACACAATGGAGACACTGTTAGGCTCTTCTTCTTCTTCAATTGCCCCACTCTTCTCTCTCTCCAAACACACATATTCGAACCCTAAACCACTCTCTCTCTCCTTGCCCAAGAGAACACCACCGGCGGTCTCGTGCCTCTCAGAGCACATGAATTCGACTCTCCACGGCGGCGGCGTTCATCGGCCGCCACCGGAGACTAAGGAGACCAAGCTATGGGGAGGGCGGTTCGAGGAGAGCGTCACCGAGGCGGTGGAGAAGTTCACGGAGTCGATCTCCTTCGACAAGGCACTCTACAAGCACGACATCATGGGAAGTCGCGCTCACGCCCAAATGCTCGCTTACCAGGTCGGTATCTCCAACCTTTTCTTTTCTTCTATCCAAATTAGGGTTTTGATTTCACTCTGTTTGGTTTCCGAGAGAGGAAAGAAAGTTTGGATTCTGTAAGATTTTAATGTTTCTATAAAACTCCGTTTGGTTGCTGAGTGGAATGGTTTTCTTGTCCTACATTTTGTCAGGCTTTGTTTAATCACGGAAGGTTATGGAAATGGCAGGAAATTAATTTTTTTTTTGAAAGAGTTTGGATAGCAAGAAAGGGAAACTTTTTGGGTAAATAAGATTCTCATGACAGCATTTTTTTTCCCCAAAACTTTCCTTCGAAATAGTATGAAAGTGATATTTTATTGTACACTTTCAAGTTGTTAAAATTATAAAATGGTATCTTCCTACAAGTTTCTTGTAAAATTTTCATCCTAACTAAATACATGCAAGAAAATTTATTTTCTTTTCATTCATTTCACTTTCTATTACTTTCGCTTGCCAACATTATATTTTTCCTTATCAACCAGAGCCTCAGGAAGCAGACAGTAGTTTTATGTCTTTTTTAAATCATAGTTTATTGGATATTTTTGTTTTCTTAAAAGTTCTATGTAATTAAATTCATTTCCTTTTTCCTAATTTTTTTTCTCAGGAACCAAATGGAGCGCAATGTTTAACAATCTTGATTTTTCTTTTAGTTTCTTACATAATTTTAGAAACCAAACATGGGTTATTGAAATGCGTGCGTGGTTGCTGATTTGCTGCCATGTTGTAGGGACTGATTAGCGACAGTGATAGGGATAGTATCTTGCGAGGACTTGATGTAATAAAGAGAGAAATTGAAACGGGTAAGTTTGTGTGGAGGACCGACAGAGAGGACGTGCACATGAACATTGAAGCAGCACTTACTGATCTGATTGGTGAACCTGCAAAGAAGCTTCATACGGCTCGAAGTCGAAATGATCAAGTTTTGACTGATTTTCGCCTGTGGTGTCGCGATGCTATTGATACAATCCTTGCATGTATTAAACATCTTCAGGTTGTTTACTTCCTATTGATTGTGGTTTTGGTTTCGAAGAGGTTTTATGAAATCTAATTTTGTAGGGAAACCACTTGATTTGTAAGTTTTTTCCATTTATGTTGCTAGACATGCTTTTGAATTTTAAGATGAGTGATATTGTAGTTTTAAAGTCCTTGTTAGTTGTTTCACTCCCTTACATGTGGATGACAAATATATATATTATGGAAGCATCATTTTCTCCAATGCAAAAAAGAAGAGGAAATGAATTGCATACTTGCATAATTTAGAGATTAAGGTTATACATTTCTTCCATGGTGACAGGAGGTGGTATTTTGGCAGATAGTAATGCTTTATGTATGAGTTGTTCAGTTGTATGCCTTTTCACTCATTCAGAAATTATGTGATGTAATCTGCAGGTGGCACTGGTCATCTTGGCTAAGAAGAATGAGGGTCTGATTGTTCCTGGTTATACACATTTACAAAGAGCGCAACCTGTTCTATTGCAACATCTTCTCTTAGCATATGTTGAGCAGGTATAAATTGATTAATTTATGAACCATCTTAAATCATTGTGAAAGATTAAGTATTTGTAGCTGCTGGTTGCTTCAAACATTAATTATACCCCTCCACTCTGACATTTCTAATGAAAAGTGGAATCTGTGGCAACAATACCAACATTTCGTATTTTCTGACAACATAAATACAGCAAATACTCTTATTCACACATGACATAGCACAAACTTAACAGATTTAATTGCTGAAAACATCTTATACCACTAATGTAAGGAGAAAGAGAGGCCCTTGTAAGAACAAACATGGCAAGGGAATTTCTCACCTTGTTATTGGATATATTCAGAGCTTTTGATAAACATCACGTGTTATAGGATGTTTTCCTTCAAATCTTGCCTTAGCCTTTTACCAGCCAGGCAGATCAATGGCTTTCCTTCTTCAAAGTTGTGCATATTAGCACACTGATTTATTAGTTTATTAGCTGTCTAGGCACCAGTATTTCTTGGCTTTCGAATGGGTCTCTCATGTTATGGGTTATAAGATCTATAACCGCGTCTTTCTTGAAAGTTGGAACCTATGCACTTGATTTGCTTGTGTGGCAGTAAGTGCAAGGATTTTTCTTTATGAGTTTCATATTTTCAAACATTTGGCCAATGCTGGAGAAGTTCTGCTAGTTCCCAGGAAGCCTACTATTGTAGTCAAAACTCAATAAGAAACCCAAGGTAGCCAGCAGTCTTTCACTTTACCTGCTTCATGCAAAAGGAATTTATGTAACTTCTTTGACTGTTTGGGAAATTGGTTATGGAAATGTTCTGTTCAATTGCTTCCTCATACACAGCAGAGTTCATAGAAAAATATGTTGCCTATGAATCAAATACCTTCTGTGGTTAACTGTGAAGAATACTTTGAAACAAATTTTTAACAAAAGCATTGTATAATGTGTCTGAAACTGTTGGACTCCGCTTGTTCTGGGCCACCCTGATAGCTTAATATGTATGCGCTTTTGATATATCAAGATTTTTTTCCCTTTTTTTTCTTTTTGAGGATTCGTTCTGTATTTCTCTTAACTACTCTCTTGAACATAAACACCAGAAGGTTTTGTTGCTTTCATTCCTAAATGAGTTTGGAATACAACAGAAGGTCTTTAATTTTCACTTCTACATCTCTCAGGTTTAAACACTTGGAACAGTTCCGAACTTAAATTGTAAGACAGATCACTCACTACTCTGAGAAACTGAAAGTTATCGGACTGAATTGGTCTTGTCATTCTGACATCCACTTACGATTCATCTTTTGAACATATTTTGGTGCTTGCAATGAGCAAATGCTGTATAGATCTTTAAAAACTATTCACAATTTCACAGTAGTCACCAACTTTTAAGCCTTTAATATTCATCTTTGTTGAATATTTGGAAGTCAAAGTTAGGAACTTATTTTTAGGAAAGTAGGTTAGGAATAAAAGGAGAGATCAGTTGTAATCTTCTCCTACGATTCTGGTTCCTGATTTTTAGGAGAGATTTTAGCTAGTTAGTTATTTCCTTTATTATATGTTTTTGTATATATAAAGATAGATGTAGTACTGATTAAAATTAAGGAAGAATAGAAATTCAGAAATTCTTCATGGTATCAGAGCTAGTTCTCTGAACCCTAATCCCTTCAGGCCGCCTCTCTCTGGCCATCATTCTTTCCGGCCATCACTTCTCTGTTTCTCAAGCAGATTCTTTCTGGTCAGTGTTCGTCCCGGCCTTCTTTTTCTCTATTTCCAGCAACCTTATTCGTTCTTCTCCCTCATTTTCTTCTTCACAATATTACGAAATACGGGATGGCATCATCACCAACATCCAGCATCACGGCACCAGAATCAGGAGGCAGTTCAGAAATTCCAAACCTTGGTGGCAGTTATTCTTCTCCTATTCTCATCACTGGACACAAATTAAATGGCCATAATTATTTGCAGTGGTCACAATCTGTGTTGCTGTTCATTTGTGGTAAGGGAAAGGATGAGTATCTCACGGGAGCAGCAGCCGTACCAAAGACTACAGATCCGGGTTTTAGAAAGTGGAAGATTGAAAATAGTATGATCATGTCATGGCTTATCAATTCCATGAACAATGACATAGGTGAAAATTTCTTACTGTTTGGGACTGCAAAAGAAATATGGGATGCAGCCAAAGAGACTTACTCCAACTCTGAAAATACTTCAGAGCTGTTTCAGGTTGAATCAGTACTTCATGATTTCCGCCAAGGAGAGCAGTCTGTTACTCAGTATTACAACACACTCACACGGTATTGGCAGCAACTAGACTTATTCGAGACTCACTCATGGAAATGTCAGGAAGATGCAGCAACGTACAAGCAGATTGTGGAACAAAAAAGGTTGTTCAAGTTTTTCTTAGGACTTAACAGAGAGTTGGATGATGTTCGTGGTCGAATCATGGGCACTAAACCACTGCCCAGTCTCAGGGAGGCTTTCTCAGAGGTTAGGCGTGAAGAAAGTAGAAAGAAAGTGATGCTGGGATCTAAGGAACAACCTGCCTCAACATTGGATGAATCTGCCCTTACTGTCCGATCATATAACAATAATGGTGGAGATCGTCAGAAACGGGAAAGGCCTTGGTGTGATTACTGTAAGAAACCAGGCCATTACAAGGAGACTTGCTGGAAGCTCCATGGCAAACCAGCTGATTGGAAACCAAAGCCACGGTTTGATAGAGACAGCAAAGCACATGTGGCTTCCAACTCTGATAGTACTCCTGTTAACGAGCCTAGCCCATTCAGTAAAGAGCAGATGAATTTGTTGCAGAAACTATTTAGTCAAGTTGGCAGTGGTAGCATTACTGGGACTGGTTTGGTTGCTCAAACGGATTCACTTACAGCCTTCACTGCTAACAGAGGAGGAATGAGGCCGTGGATAGTCAACACTGGTGCTTTTGATCACATGACAGGAGATGCTGCCCTTCTTCAAAATTACAAGCCAAGTAATGGTCACTTGTCCGTCCGTATTGCTGATGGTTCAAATTCAAAAATTGCTGGGACAGGTTCCATCCAAATTAATAAAGAATTGTATCTTGACTCTGTCCTCCATGTTCCAAACTTGGATTGTAATCTTTTGTCCATTAGCAAATTGACTCTTGACCTTCAATGTGTTACTAAATTTTATCCAAATTTGTGTATTTTTCAGGACTTGAAATCGGGGAAGATGATTGGCAGTGCTGAACTGTGCTCCGGGCTCTATCTCCTCTCATGTAGCCGATCCTCAAACCAAGGTTCTCAAGCAAGTTGTGCCCAGTCTCAGAGTCTGTTAGAGTCTTTCAATTCTGTGTCAAATTCCAATGTCAATAAAGATAGTGAAATTATATTGTTGCACTATCGTCTTGGTCATCCTAGCTTTGTGTATCTTGCAAAATTGTTTCCTAAATTATTTATCAATAAAAGTCCAGCATCTTTTCATTGTGAAATTTGTCAGATTGCAAAGCATACTCGAGCAGTATATCCTCAAATTCCATACAAACCTTCAACTGTTTTTTCTTTGATCCATAGTGATGTGTGGGGTCCCTCACGGATAAAAAATGTTTCGGGCACTAGATGGTTTGTGACATTCGTTGATGATCATACACGGGTAACTTGGGTTTTCCTCATGAAAGAAAAGTCAGAGGTCGGGCAAATTTTTCAAACCTTCAATCTTATGGTTCAAAATCAATTTAACTCTAGAATTCAGGTACTCAAGTCAGACAATGCTAAGGAATACTTCACTAGTAGTCTCAATACCTACCTTCAGAACCACGGGATTATCCACATAAGTTCTTGTGTTGACACCCCTCAACAAAATGGGGTGGCTGAACGCAAGAATAGACATCTCTTGGAGGTTGCCCGGTGTCTTATGTTTTCCTCTAATGTTCCAAATTATTTCTGGGGGGAAGCCATTCTCACAGCTACCTATTTGATCAATCGTATGCCATCCAGAGTTCTTGATTTTCAATCTCCACGTCAGCTTCTTCTGGAAAAATTTCCTCACACCCGTGCAGCTTCATCTGATTTACCACTCAAGGTATTTGGTTGCACGGCATTTGTTCATGTGTATCCTCAACACCGTAGCAAATTTGATCCTAGAGCCAATAAGTGCATTTTCCTAGGGTACTCTCCAACTCAAAAAGGGTACAAATGTTATTCTCCAACCAACAAAAGATTTTACACCACCATGGATGTCTCTTTCTTTGAACATGTGTCTTTCTATCCCAAATCTCATGTTCAGGGGGAGAGCATGAATGAACATCAAGTTTGGGAGTCTCTTCTTGAGTCTGTACCCTGTGTCTACTCAGAGCCCACAACTCAACCCGTGCTTGTGCCCACTGATCGTACACAAGACTTATCCACACCCGTACCTGTTCAGTCATCAGTCCAGCCCACAAATGTATCTTCTCCCGTGCCTGCTCAATCTGTGGCTCCACAACTTGCTAATGAGAATTTTCAAGTCTACATCAGGAGGAGGAAAAGACAGGAGCTAGAGCACGGATCACAGCCAGCATGTGGCCGAGATATTGACTCAATTTCAAGTCCACCTGAAGAAGACATAAGTACGGTTAGGGCTGGAGATGTGCCAATTCCCAGCATTGATGACTCTACCATGCCGGTTGCATTGAGGAAGGGTGTTAGGAGATGTACAGGTCATCCAATTGAGAATTATGTTACTTATGAAGGGCTATCACCATCTTACAGAGCATTTGCTACTTCTCTTGATGATATTCAGGTTCCTAGCACAATACAAGAGGCAGTACAAAATTCAGAGTGGAAGAAGGCAGTACAAGATGAGATTGATGCACTTGAGAAGAATGGAACATGGACTATTACTGATTTGCCAGTTGGGAAAAGGCCCGTGGGGTGCAAGTGGATTTTCACCATAAAGTACAAAGCAGATGGATCAGTTGAGAGACTCAAGGCTCGGTTGGTAGCTAAAGGATTTACACAATCTTATGGGATAGACTATCAAGAGACTTTTGCTCCTGTCGCAAAGCTTAACACTATCAGAATTCTTCTCTCATTGGCTGTCAACCAAGATTGGTGCTTGCAACAACTGGACATAAAAAATGCCTTTCTAAATGGTGACCTTGAAGAGGAAGTCTACATGGAAATCCCACCTGGTTTCGAAAGAAGTATGGCAGAGAATCAGGTTTGCAAACTCAAGAAGTCCTTGTACGGCCTTAAACAATCTCCCCGAGCCTGGTTTGACAGATTCACAAAGGCTGTTTTGAAGCTTGGCTACATACAGGGTCAGGCTGATCATACACTGTTTGTCAAGAAATCTCACGCTGGGAAAATTGCTATATTAATAGTCTATGTCGATGATATTATTCTATCTGGGAATGATGTGGAGGAATTACAGAATTTGAAGAAGTATTTGTCAGAAGAGTTTGAAGTTAAAGATCTTGGAAATCTTAAATATTTCCTTGGAATGGAAGTGGCTAGATCAAGGAAGGGCATTGTTGTTTCTCAAAGGAAATATATTCTAGATCTTCTTAAGGAGACTGGTATGCTTGGATGCAAACCAGTTGATACTCCTATGGACAGTCAGAAGAAACTTGGCACTGAGAAAGAAAGTACACCTGTAGACAGGGGGAGATATCAGCGACTTGTTGGACGCCTGATTTATCTTTCACACACTCGGCCAGATATTGGTTTTGCAGTGAGTGTTGTAAGTCAATTCATGCACAGTCCCACAGAGGAACACATGGAAGCAGTCTACAGGATTCTTAGATACTTGAAGATAACACCAGGGAAAGGCCTATTCTTCAGAAAGACAGAGAATCGTGACACTGAAGTGTATTCAGATGCAGATTGGGCAGGAAACATCATTGACAGACGGTCAACTTCTGGGTACTGTTCTTTTGTCTGGGGTAATCTTGTTACCTGGAGGAGTAAGAAGCAATCGGTGGTAGCCAGAAGCAGTGCAGAAGCTGAGTACAGAGCACTGGCACAGGGAATTTGTGAAGGGATTTGGATAAAAAGGGTCCTTAGTGAACTGGGACAAATGAGTTCATCTCCTATTCTAATGATGTGTGATAATCAGGCAGCTATCAGCATAGCAAAGAATCCCGTGCATCATGACAGGACTAAGCACGTTGAAATTGATAGACACTTCATCACAGAGAAGGTGACTAGTGAGACTGTTAAATTGAACTACATTCCTACCAAGCAACAAACTGCAGACATCCTCACCAAAGCTCTACCTAGACCTAACTTTGAAGACTTAATTTGCAAGCTGGGGTTATATGATATATATTCTCCAGCTTGAGGGGGAGTGTTGAATATTTGGAAGTCAAAGTTAGGAACTTATTTTTAGGAAAGTAGGTTAGGAATAAAAGGAGAGATCAGTTGTAATCTTCTCCTACGATTCTGGTTCCTGATTTTTAGGAGAGATTTTAGCTAGTTAGTTATTTCCTTTATTATATGTTTTTGTATATATAAAGATAGATGTAGTACTGATTAAAATTAAGGAAGAATAGAAATTCAGAAATTCTTCAATCTTCACGAAAAGAATTTTTGTTAGCAAGCTGACTTGCACAGTTTGTCGAGTCTCCTAATCATGATATCACAAACTGAGATTGAAACTTTGTTTTACCTCAGTCATTATATAATGTAAAACCTGCTTGCAATAGTTACTACTATGAGGGAAAAAAATATGCTTTTGCTGAGATGCTAGAACTATCATGACTTCCTAATGAATACTCAATACTCATTGTTGAGGTAAATGTGAAGGAGAAATTTCAAGTTAACATGCCATTGAGCTCTATTCACATGAATTATTTAGTGTGTTTGGTACATGACCCTACTATCTTTTATCAGAATAATCAGTTAGTTGAATGTTAAACCAACAGAATATAGTTTAGCAATCCATTCATCATTAATAAGGATAACCATACTGAAGGCAGGTCCAAACATAACTGGCTGGTATCTGTCGAGTGTCAAGTAAGAGAGGTTTTCCAGAGATGGAGGGTAACGGTATATAATTTGTACATTAAGTTCTTTCGCAGATGGTTAAAAACAAGTTTTAACTCTTCTAACCAGGCCAATGAAGGCAGTCTGCTTGAAGAGACCATGAGGGCATACTACTGTCATGGACTAACATAGCTTCAAAGGTAGCTGGGGGATGCTTTCACAAACCTAGTAACTTGTCACATGAACGCAATAGCATGCATGGATTGCTAAGTTTCATTATGTTTGACATCGTTTTGGTTATTTATTTCAATCTTTAACCAAATAGGCAACATATCGTGTATCAATTGCTTATCATAGACATTCTGTTCTTGATGCTCGTCTGTCTAATATGAAAGTCAAGATGATGATTCCTTGTAACTTGTAAGAGATTTGGCTGATTCATTGTTCCTGCGCCCATTGAATGATGCCACCCCCACCCCCTATTTATTTGTTCAATTGTTTACTTTTTTGGTTTGTGGAGGAAATGAACTACATCGTTTACATCCTCATATTAAGTTACTAAAGCTGATATGATTCTTGTATAACCTCCATAATGTAACTGTGGCCACAATGTTGCCTTGTAGCTTGAACGCGATGCTGGTCGTTTATTGGATTGCAAAGTTCGGATGAATTTCTGCCCTTTAGGTGCATGTGCGTTGGCTGGCACTGGTCTTCCAATTGATAGGTTTATGACTTCTAAAGCTCTGGGATTCACTGATCCCATGAGGAACAGGTACTGCTGAATCAGTTTTCACGTATTTAACTTTCTGAAATGTTAACCGTGAGATTAATTCTTCAGCAACATACAAAAATCATCATCGTGCTTGCCTTTGTTCTATATGGATGGGGTCGGCCACATGAATTCTCCTTTTCCATTCTTTCCTATTATAAACCATGTCTCTTACAATATTTAGCTTTTTAAAATCATTTTTAATTACTTCATCCTATGTAAGTTTTGGTCGACCTCTTTTTCGCTTACCTTTTAGACAAATAGCCCTTCCTATCCTAGCCGGTGTATCTTCGGATCTACGTTGTATATGTCCATACCACCTAAGCCTACTTTCTCTAATTTTATCACTAATAGGAGCTACTCCTATCTTACCCCTCACTCGTTCATTACTAATTCTATCTCTTCTAGTTGCATCATAGCATCCTCTTTTCCGTTACACGAATGTGTTGTTCTTATTTCTTTTTCAATGCCTAACACTCTGTTCTATACAACATAGTTGGCCTTATAACCGTCTTGTAAAATTTTTCTTTTAATTTATTTGAGATTCGTTTGTCACATAGGATGCAACTAACTTGCCTCCATTTTGTTCACCTTGCTCCAATCTTACTTACTACATCACCATCTATCTCCCCCATAGTTTTGTAATATTGAACCTAGATAGTGAAAATAGTTATTTTGAGTAATTATTTGGTCTTGAACCGTAATATTTATATAGTCTTCTTCTATTGCTTTATCAAAATTACATCTCATGTATTCTGTTTTAGTTTTACTAATTTTTAGACCTTTTGCTTCTAAAGATTTCTCCATGTTTCTAACTTTGTTGATTAAGCTTCTTTCAATGTATCTATTAAAACTATGTCATCCACAAACAACAAACACCATGGAATGTCTTCTTAGATATCTTTCATTATTTTATCTAACGTATGGACTTAACACTTGTCCTTGATGTAGTCCTACTTTATGGAGAAATTCCTAGTTTCTCCATATGTAGTACGAACTCTAGTTAACGTCTCACTACACATATCCTGAATAAGATTTATAAGTTTCCTAGGGACTTGTTTTCTTGGCACTCTATTGAATGCCCTCTATGGGTCAATGAAAACTATGCGTAGATCTTTTTGTTTACTCCTACACTCTTATATTAAATGTCTTATTAAGTATATAGCTTATATAGTTGATACCTAGCATAAATCCAAATTGATTATCGGGTATTAAGGTTTTTTTCCTTATTCTTTGTTCAATTATCCTTTCCCATAGTTTCATCGTATGACTCACTAGTTTTATTCCTCTATAATTTTCACAATTTTGTATATCACCTTTGTTTTTATAAATTGGTACTATAGTGCTTTTCCCTCCATTCACTTGGTGTTCTTTCTTCTTTTAGAGTTTTGTTAAATATCTTTGTTAACCATTCAAGTCCATTTTTCCTAAAATTCTCCGTGCCTCGATAGATATGTTATCCGGTCCAACTGCTTTATTTTTACCCATTTCTTTAGTGTGTCATCTACTTCCTTATTATTAATCTCATTTACCAATTCCATACAAGGCTCGTCACTTACGATTTTTTCTCTGGTATATTCTTCATTTAGCAAGTGTTGAAAGTAATTTTTCCATCTTTCTAATATATCTTTTTCTTTAACTAATATTGTTTGATCTATATTCTTAATACACCTAACTTGATTCATGTCGTTAGTCAACCTCTTTTTATTTTTTGCTAATTTGTAAATAGTATTTTCACCCTCTTTTGTTCTTAATTTTTCATACGCATCATTTAATGCATTTTGTTTAGTGTTAGCTATCAACTTTGTAGCTTCAGATTTCAATTTTTTGTATTACTCTAAATCCTCTTGTTTCTTACTGATTTGCCATTCTTTGAAACTCATTCTTTTATTTTTTATTGCGTGTTATATTTCATTGCTCCACCACCATGTTTCTTTTTAGATAAATTTCTTCCCCTTCGTCTCTCCCAAAGTTTCCTTTGCTCCATTCCTAATACATTTCGTCATTTTTGTCCAGAAGTTATTTATATTATCATTCCAATCCCATTGTTCTTGTAATATTTTTGCTCTAAATGTTATCCCTATATTGCCTTTTAATTCTTTCCATTTTATGTGTTTATGTCTTTTTGCTATTTTTGATCCCTTGATTCTTTAATCAATAGGTCTAATTCTAGTAATCAATGTGGGTTTGTTAGACTTTCTCTGGAAATTATCTTACAATCTTTACATGTTCCCCGTTCTCCTCTTCTATATAAGCAATAATCAATTTGTGTTTTATTTGTGCCACTTTTAAAAGTGATTAAATGCTATAGCTAAGTCATAAATTCTAAAAGCGTTTCCCCATCATTTTTCTCCCCGAAACCATGCCCCCCATGAATTCGAATGTATCCTGTTTGCTTTTCCCCTGCATGACCATTAAAATCTCCTCCTAAAAATACTCTCATGACTTTGTATATTTTGCATAATCTCATCTAAGGATTCCCAAAAGCCTTCTTTGTATTTTTATCTAGTGCTCCTTGTGGTGCATTTCATAAAGATTTGACATAAATTTTTAAAGTCAGTTGCCAACCTGATATCAATCCACCTCTTTCACATACAAAAATTTTGGTTGGAATTTTATTGACTACTACACAGTTCACTCCATTGGGAGCGGCCCACCACAGAATCTCATTAAAATGGGCCACACGAGCTATCCATGCCAGCGTATCATTTTCCGGTAAAAGGTTCCTTGCAGAATTCCTAAGCTCATTAGCTTCAATCAACTGTGGGCTTTGAGACCTTCTTAGTGCCCAAGATGGTTAATGTTCCAGAGGAAGCATGCACATATTGTAGGGCAATAGAAAGCATCATTCCTCTTGTACTCTGTTGTTACATTAGACCATATGCATATGTGTGCGCAGTTGGGTCCATTTTCTTATATTGCATTTTTTAATTTGTACTTCTGTGTCGTTGCCTGTAAACAACATTGTTGGAAAGGAATTCCTTTTCGTTTGTCTTATATATCATGTCATTGCAGATATCATGGAGCTAATTCTTGTACATAGCTCCTCATTACTATCTTCTTTTTTGTGCGTGTCTGGACAATCCACCATGCTCGTTATCGTAGTAGAAAAAAATCAATCATGCATTTTTCATGATTCTGCCCTATCACTAAGTGAGCCCCACAAACCGAATCTGTGGTTCATTTGCATTTGCATGATGTACCTACTTGCTTTCTCTTCCCCCTAGTTGTTAATAGCTTCCTTCATCAAATAATTGGTTACATCATTATTTGAAATAGCATCGATGCAGTTTCAGACCGAGATTTTGTCTTGGAGTTTCTTTCTGCTAATTCCATCACAGCCATTCATCTTTCTCGACTTGGTGAAGAATGGGTATTGTGGGCATCGGAGGAGTTCGGATTTCTTACCCCTAGCGACTCTGTTTCAACTGGGAGTAGTATAATGCCTCAGAAAAAAAACCCGGATCCGATGGAACTTGTTCGTGGAAAATCTGCTAGAATTGTTGGAGACCTGGTTTCCCTTCTTGTATTATGCAAGGGACTTCCTCTTGCTTACAATCGTGATTTACAGGTAAAGTATTTTCAAATTGCATCACTGTTCCTTTGCCCCCACCTGCTCATGCACTGCTTTAATTTCATGAACTTTGTTTCTTTCTCAGGTTTTTGTTTTTTTGTTTTTAACAGGAAGATAAGGAACCTGTCTTTGACAGTGTGAAAACAATCATAGGAATGCTGGAAATGTCAGCAGAATTTGCGCAGAACATTACCTTTAATAGGGAGAGAATACAGAAGGCTTTAACAGCTGGTCATCTTGATGCCACAACACTTGCAGATTATCTCGTGAAGAAGGCAAGTTATCTCCCTCAATCACCCATTATTTTACTATTGAAGAACTTTACCGACTTCTTTCCTCAAATTCACCTATCAACTTCAGATGGTTCTAATATTCCAATCAAGCACCAATTACCAACTCAGATTTTTGTCCAAATGATTAATACTCTCTAAATGGTGCTTTTTCTGCTATAGTGTGCCTCTTCTGTTCAGAGAAATTGTAAGTGCTGCCAGTTGTAAGGTAACACTGGTAACATGGGACCATAAACAACAGAAAATCCCGATGAGACACAGACATGGACAGCCATGTCCATGAAATTGAAATCACAGTAAACGCTTTCTGGTTGCAGTACTGGAACTCTTACTGTTTCAAATTGTTGTTTATTCCGATGCCCTATCTTATGAGAAATTCTGTTATATGCCGGAATTCTTGTTTCAAATTTACCTTTGTCTTACCGTACTTGATAACATTGTCGCTTAAGTTCTCGGTCTTGTCTGCAGGGAATTCCTTTCAGAACTTCTCATGATATAGTTGGAAGGTCTGTTGCCTTGTGCGTTTCCAGAAACTGCCAGCTTCAGGACCTGAGTCTTGATGAGTTGAGAACTATAAGCAGAGAGTTTGACAAGGATGTGTACGAGTTCCTTGGAGCAGACAATGCAGTTAAAAAATTCTGCTCGTATGGCTCCACGGGTTCAGATTGTGTTGCCACTCAACTCGATTATTGGGTACTAAAACTTGGTATCAACAGAGACAGAGACCACCAATAATGAATGGTGCAATGGAAGTTCTTTGAGACTCAGTGCTTGCTATATTTTGAGATTCTACTTGGTGAAGAACTGGAATTGAGATGTGCTCATTATAGCCATTCAGAACATTACCAGAAAAAAAGGGAAATTTTGTCCGTCGAGAAATTACCATTATGTTGAGCTCTTTAATAAACAATAATTTACTCTATCCGAGACTCAAGGGTTCATCAATACTGTGTATGAGAGTTACCAGCATTTAGAGCTCCAAGTATTGTTTCTTTTTTATGGGAAATCTTAGTTTTTTCCTGTTGTTCATAGTTGTTGAATGAATAAACTTCTTCACTACTTCTGACATTTTAATACCATTATGCAAGTCATGCTACTTTGAAAACAAAAATCATCCTTGCACCAGATCAATAATGTTCACTGTAAAATAACATGAATATCCATGGTTCAGAATTTTATCTTATATCAAGACTTTACCTTGGACATGTTAAAGAACTTCATATGAGATTAAATTTAGGAAAGTAGAGCATTTTGATCTATCTTGCTTGGATGCAGATAGGATTCTGCTGGTGGAATTCATATATATATATATATATACTCTTTCCAAGTGTAAGTCTTTGAACATGCACAATTTGACTCGAAAAAAAAATGATCAATATTCTCATCCCCTGTAATATCTTTGGCAACAAAATCAGTTGGAACATGATAAATATAAACAGAGATGGAAATAGTTCAGAAGTTTTGGAAGAAGTGAATATTCCATCTTATAATTTCATGAGATTATAAAATTTCCACTTAGTTTTTCTGGAAACAGAAGTTAATACAATGGCAAATGGACATTAGAACAGCCTGCTGTCAACATAGTAAAATGCAGACCACGTCGCGTGGACTTGAATTTTTGAAGTGGACAATGGAGACTCCTACATGAAAAGAAACTTCAATTCCATTCAAAACAACAAATACAAGAGAGGGAGAGCAGTAGAAAAAACTGCCATCAACTCAATCAAATGTGGTTCTAAATTACAGTACAAACACCCTAACTGCTGCCTCTGCTGCATCAATCAGAGAAACCTGAGGGTTTGATGAATCTTCACCAGCCATGATATTCTTCTCCCTACAACATTTTCTATCTCAACATTCAGTGGAACTTTTCTTGAATGAATAACAGCTTAGAGACCATGGTTTTCTTTCTCTTCTAACATTCTTGCCTGCCGAGGTGGACTTCTTGGAGCTGGACCACCAGCCTCTTTATTAACAACAGAAGCATCTTGCTGCTCATCATTCCTCTCTCTCAAGGGGTTACTATTCGAGGCTGCAGACCGCATAGCTCTAGGCAACTTTAATGGCATGTCTGCCTCAACCATGCTACTCTCCGGTTTCTTCAGGGTCTCGGTGTTTTCTGGCTGAGAGGGAGGTGGGGCTACAGGAACGAGCTGAATTACTGATTTTCGCCATTTCTTTCTCTGATTTGGTTTTGGCGCATTTGAGTTCACCTGTAGGAGGAGTTGAAACCTTAAGTAGGCACAATAGAATGTATATGAAGCTAATCAAATAATAATGACACAATTGCTTTGCATTACTAATGGCACTACAGATAAGCATGAAGGTAATTTGTCCAACTCACAACCCCCAATCCAAAAAAAGGGTAGCACAATGAAACGTACCGCTGTATTCCCAATGTCAGATAACGGCTTCCTTCTCGGCCCACAGTCATCATTTGTCTCAGGAGGCTTCTCAGATAGCGCATTTTGTAGTAGCATTGCACCATGAGAAACAAGAACGCGGCTTCTTTCTGTCTCCTCAGTGACTTCAGCTGGTTTTGATTGTGGCAAGTGATCTGATTCCTTGATCAAATCCACTTCTCTATTGCTGCATTTCATGGCCTGGCAACCGCATGACATCCCACAATTGCCACCAACAGCTCGACATTCACATCTCATCGTCTTGCATGAAGACTGTTTACCACAAGAACAGCATGTTTCGTTCCTTTTCTTGAGCCGCCGCTGTTGATTTGTGGTTAACTCCGATTGTTCCCACCCATAGTCATCATCACTTGAATGCTCGGAGTCCGAAGTATCCATATCGTCCAATAACTCAACATAATTTCCATCTTTAAACACAATGGAGCTACGGGTTCCCTGCCGGAGAATGAAGACCAGTCATTCATTTACTAAACCCAGCCACAAGTACTTAAATGGAAAATTGCACCAACTCATATACTTGTAATTTTGTGTGCGCATAGAAGGAGGAGCACATACCTTGTCCCTCAAAGCATACCCATGCCCTTCTCCACTGTTTACCATGGAAGCCCCAGAATTTACTGTATTTTCAGTGGATGGTTCTTTTGGAGTTAATTTCTGTAACAAAATATAAGAGACCATAACCAAATAAAAATGATTAGCAAATAGAAAGTATAGTAAAGCTGAATGGTAATAGTTATTATGAAAATAGGCAAATCTATAAATTGCAGACCAATATGGATCTTTTTGCAATCATAAGACATTGGATCAAAAGACCCCTTTCCTTTCGTCCAAAGGTGAGGATGGGCTACACAATGTGGAGATATAGCATTGTTAATTGATCAACAATAAATACACGCCCCCCCCCCCCCAAAAAAAATAAAAAATTGCAGACCTTATTGCAGTCATAAGACATTGGATCCAAAGGAGAGGATGGTTACACAATGTGGAGATATAGCATTCTTCATTGATCAACAATAAATACATGCCACCCCCCCCCCCCCCCCCAACACACACACAATAGTTATATGTCAGCAATGCCACTTGTCCGAAAAGAAGGATGTCTGTTAGGGCAGTGGTGTGACACTATTGCAACACGAACACAAGGCTGTTTCTGCATCACTAAGAGTTGGAACTTAAAATTACAAAAATGTTTGTTAGTATGTTACGCTAATATGATAGAAGAGGAGCAAGTCAAATATGAGTATCCGGGTGGACTAATGATGCCTCGAGCTAAACTCCGGGTAATGCGCTTCAGAGTTTTAATGATGGGTCTGTGTCAGGTGGGCTCTAGTCTTAAATGCATACAAAAATCTTTTATAGTCAATTATGAGGCCAAGAGGACGGCCACTTGTCTGCCACATAGGATGAAAGTCATGAAACGCAATCATGACAATCAGGCCCCTCACAGCTCAATGAGAGCCCCACATGAGCATGACGCTGTCCATTCAAACTGTAGCCAGAGCCAGGTACACTGTAACTATAATTGTATAATTTGTATCAAGACTAGGGTGGTTAACAAATGTAGTAAAACAGCCATTAAGTGAAGGCCAAAAAGTGAAGTAATAGCCAGTGCAACAAGATCAACCAAGGTAAACTTGGTCAAATATCACCTTATGGGAAAACAGTCTCTCTATACCCTATAGTCAGGTCGACGTGTCTGGGTAGACTCCATTACAAGACCTCCCTCAACCAAGGTTATTGATTTGGGATCCTATGTGGGATCAATTTGAGGGTCTTCAAGATCAGATCGAGAACTGTAATAATCTACAAAATAATAAAAATACACCTATAATGTTTATGCATCTTGAGAATTTTAGAAGATATACCATAAAAACACCTAAAACTCGTGAAAAAGATATGGAAAAATTAAAACAAAATTTTGATATTCATGAAATTTCGAAAAGGCCTCACTATTTTTGGAGTACATTAACCCTTACACAAGTAAAAAAATTATTATTAATAAAAACATTTAATTTATACACCAGATCAGTACCATAACCCAATCAAGGAGGGCCAGGTGGGTTCTACACCAGGTTGTGTTCAAAGCCTACAGATGCATGGCCCCAACCCAGGTGGGGTACTGGAGATTCTTTTTTCTCATTCGAGGTTTATTTGACGATAAGAGGTACCTGTTAAGATCTTCAAGTAAGGATTATATAAGAAGAGATCTTGAGGCTTGTACAAGAAGAAGAGTTCCTTGAGGCAAGGCTTATATGAGTAAAAGTGGTCCTCAAGACAAGGCTTATACAAGGACAAGAGATCCTTGAGGCAAGGCTCATTTGAGGAGAAGATGTCCTGTAAAATAAGTGCCTTCAGAATGCTTGGCCTCCTTTACTTAGAGATCTTTTGTCTAATGTCTCCCGATGTTGGACGAAAGAAGCTGCTTCTAGATCAGAAAACTGAAAAGGAAGTATTTGCGCTAGTTAATGGTGAAAGTTAGGAACACTTAGGATGCGTCCGTTCATACCACCTCCACCTTGACTTGTTAGAAGTGTGTGTTGATGCCATGCCGGCTGCCACATCAGCCATCCATGCCAAATTGTCGTATTACGTAAGAGTGCCACGTGGGACATAAACCATGCACCTATAATGTTCTTTTAAAGGTCAGGAGATCCAACCTCTCCCTCCAGTCTCTCAGGCTTGTTATCTCCTGTCCCTCTCTAGTTTTCCTAGCAAACTGCCCCTTTTCTCTCACTACCAAAATCCCATGCGACAGTTGCCACTACTGTGTCATTTCAACTGCTTTGTCACTTACTACTGTTGTCCAATAAGAGAGAGCACCAGGGTGCCAGAAATATTTTCAAAGGTTATGCATTTTTCCTGTCCCTTTTCTTTTTTTCATGAGAATTCGTGAGGATAGTATTTGTTAAGAATTTCTAAAAACATCAGATGCAATTCAAAATGATTTAAAAGTGGGGAATGTTAAGTGTTAGGGAAAAAAGAACAAAAAACTTATCCTTTCAAAATTCCTCAGGTAACTCGGGGTCATTTGCGACATTTGATATATGCATGAAGAGTTTTTATATAATGGAGAGAGTGAGAGAGAGAAGTTAGGAAATTGTCAGAGTTCATAATCTAATATTCACTCCAGAAGCTCCAAAGAACCAATTATAGGAGAATCAAAACTTTGAATTTATGATATGCTGAAATCTGGACGAGGATCCATATATACAATCTGCTACTAGAAATGTCATATAGATGGATGATGAAGACCAATATTCTGAATATGCTTGAGTCTAAGAGAAGTTATGCACACAATATACTAACACAGTTTAGCATTTTTTGATGGGTCAACAATGGAATGGATGGAGGCAAAAGAACAAACTGGATTAGAAGTGGTCATAGATGGGGTGGCAACAGAGTGATAAAATGGCACATTTGATAAAAGAAGAGATAGCAACAAAGTTTTCATTTATCAAGAATCTCCAAGTTCAAAGATTTAATAGTGGAGTTTTTAAGAAACTACAGGCAAAGATAGTAAGATCAGTGCACAAAGGAGAAATTCAGAAGTGAAGGGCTTTCAGTTCTGTTAATTCAAGCTGACCATTTGATACCCAGGGAGTTCAAAGACAACAAGTTGTGATAGAAAACAAACTGAGACAGAACCATGGACTCAAGTTGCACATGTATACTGGATAAGAGGCTAACAAGTTAGTTGAAACTGAAACGCAATTAAGGAATATATAATGAAGAAAAAAATTGCAGTTTGAAGAGGTGGGGGGGGGGGGGGGGGGGGGGGGGGGGTTTGGTAGGACAATATCATCCTTTCTCCATTAGCAAAACTAACTATTAATTCGTTGCAGAAACAAACTTTGTTGCTGTGATGATAGCACTATCCCAAATTTACAATGAGAAGGCAGATCCTTAAAAAATGGCTATATTGAGCATATTTGATCAAAATAGAGAACTGACCAAGAGACTAAGAGCCATCTGGTCATAACAGTAAATTTAATCTAAATTAAATACTATTTTTTATCAACCAGCAGTACTTTCTATTTGTTATTTATGTTTTCTGTTCAAATATTGAGATCAAATTATAGTGTGAAATCAAAGGCACTAACCTGCAACTTCTCCCTACGAACAAGTTCAGCCTTTTGCATTTCCAGTTGTCTAACCAAATTGACTACTTTTTCTTTCAGGTCTCTATTTTCTGAGTCCTTCTCTCTCCAGTCAACTTCTTTATCCCTTAACAAGCACCTACAGAAAGCAGCAAACAAAAAAACAATTCAAAAAACTACAGTGACCATTTCTTTGTAATGATGCCTTTGGCTTCTTGCAATAATTACCTAGAAGAGGATGCTACATTAAATAGATAATTCATAATATTTTTTGCTTCAGCAAGAGATCGAACTTGGTTCCAACGTCCCCTGCCACTAAAAGCACGTTCACGCTCTTCTGCTTCTGACAACTGTGATGCCATAGAAACGAGGGTGCTGGATGAAGTGCCAAGCATGTTTTCAAGCGCAAAAATCCTTGAATTCCTTGCACCAGGAGACATTGTCTGGGAACAATTGCTACAATAGACCCATTGATATGTGAGAGAGAAGCGTTGAAGCAATGATACATGAAGTAATACTGACAAAAAGAAGAAAAAAAGAAAAAGAAAACTAGGCAGAGAGTGGAATTGGCAAAAATATATCTGACCTTAATTTTGTTTGCTTTAGAAGTTGTGCTTCTTCCTTTAGCTCTGCAACCTCCTTAGCCATTCTAGCCCTCCTATAATTCAAAAATGAATTACTTCAATTAATACAAGCCGTAGAAACACTAAATAGAATCTACCGCGAACAGTTTCATAATTATACCACCACAAATAAATATCAAGAAAACATGAAATGGGAATAGTAGATGCATTACTACTCTAAACCTATACAATCACATTGCAGCTTCAAGGTTTATATATAGACCTGAAATTTAAGAGATGGTCAATATTTTCATTACTTAAGAGAAGGATGAAATAAAAAATGCAGCATTTTTGGCAACATAACATCAATACCTGTAAAACCTATGTTAGTGTACATCTGTGCAGCAAAAGAAAAAACTGATGCAAATTATTACTTTGAGAATAATGCTATCAAGACATGAAAACTTTTAAGATTACAAATGTGAACTTTTGCCCATTTAACGACTTCTCTAGTCCTGCTTATGATCACAAAATCACATGCATCTGACAACTGTTATTCTATTTTTGACAGTTCATGCAAAAAGAAAACAACAAATTATTTATGCTAGTTGGAAACACCAAAACAGCAAATAGCATTTAGGGCAAAAACTGAATTTAGTCAATTGAATCACCGTATTCATCCTTTTTGTATTGTATTGTAATATATGGTTAAAAGCTCGTCATATTTAGACAAAAAGAGATGTGTGGAAGTCAAAATAAGAAACTTAGAAAATAAAAAGCTAGAAAGGTTTGCAATCCAATGTGTGAAAAAGAATGGTTAAGTGCATAAAACCCCCTCGTTATATACAAAATGTGCAAATACCCCCCTATTGTTCGAAAAAACCCCTACATTTTTCAATTTGTGCAATTAAGGACAAATCTTCAATTTGAACAATGAAATAACTAAAGTATCCTTACTTTATAAATAAATAATAAAAGCGTAAAGTGCAAATACCCCCTTGCATTTTTGAAAATGTGCAAATAAGGACATTTTGTCAATTTAACAATTAAAATGTCTAAAATACCCTCACACTCTTGTGCTATGTTTGGATGTCCAAAAACGGCCCATCTAAATATCAATTTCCTATTTATTTAAAAACTGTGCAAATACATTCTCAGTTTTCACTCGCCGAGCCCAACCAATGTATCCATTTCCATGTCTATCCGAAATAATAAAATAATTAAAATATATTTTTAATTAATTAAAAAAATAAGAAAAATTATCAATTTCTCATTTATTTAAAAAATGTGTGAATACCCCCTTTGTTTTCATTCGCTAAGCCCAACTAGTGGGTCCATTTTCGAGCCCATTCGAAATAATCAAATATATTTTTAGTTAATATAAAAATAAAAAATGGAAAATTTGAAATCCAAACATGGCACAAGGGTGTCAAAGGTTGTGAGGGGCATTTTCGTCATTTAAAAAAGGTATGTTGAAAATTTTAATGATTTTCTTAATCATAATTGACAAAGGTGGGTATTTGCACAAAATTTTCAAATGTTTGGGGGTTATATGCACATACTACACTGTAGGGGTGTTTTGTGCACAATTTGTGTATAGGAAAGGTTTTTTTGCACTTTGCCTGAAAAAAAGAGCAAAATATGAAATGACAAAAAGAAAAATGTGTGAATACATTTATTAAAATGAGAAAAAATATTAAAATATATTTTTAATTAATTAAAAAAATAAGAAAAATTATCAATTTCTCATTTATTTAAAAAATGTGTGAATACCCCCTTCATTTTCATTCGCCAAGCCCAACTAGTGGGTCCATTTTCGGGCCCATTCGAAATAATAAAATATATTTTTAGTTAATATAAAAATAAAAAATGGAAAATATGACATCCAAATATAGCACAAGGATGTCAAAGGTTGTGAGGGGCATTTTGGTCATTTAAAAAAGGTATGTTGGAAATTTCAATGATTTTTTTATCATAATTGACAGAGGGGGGCATTTGCACAAATTTTTCAAATGTTTGGGGGTTATATGCACATACTACACTGTAGGGGTGTTTTGCGCACAATTTGTATATATAGCACGGTTTTTTTTGCACTTTGCCTTAAAAAAAAAAAAGAAGCAAAATATGAAATGACGAAAAGGGTACTTTTGGGTTTTCAAAAAAATCTAACATCATCAATTTGCAATAGGGTGCAATTTGCTCCGAATTTTGAAATTATAGGGATTTATATGCACATACCAAATAGCAAGGGTGTTTCTTGCACATTTTCTGTATGGTGGGGGGGTTTTATGCACTTAATCCAAAAAGAATATATATCTTATAACCCAAAATTCTTAAGAACAAAAAAGAAAGAATTACAGAAATTAAGTTTCTCTAATTAAATACAAGCTTCATAAGAAAAACAAATAAAAGAAACTTAGATCAGAGATAACCCGGATTTGTCTGCATGAGTCAATCAAATCAATCAGAAAGCAAATGCAACTAAATAAAACTAAATCTCTTATACTAGAAAAGACTAAGCTAATTCGTACCAAGTACTAAAATATCACAAGATTCAAATGCTTGCCATCTAAAATATTCTTCATAAAAATAATAATAAGTAAACAATGGCACTCACTCTTCCATTTGACGTTCATATTCTGAACGTACTTCGTGTACTCGTACTGTGACTTCAAGTTCATGCTCAATTGTCTGCATCAGTGCCTTTTCAAGAGAAAGAGGTCATTACTTAGAACGGATAAGCAAGGCTTCATCCACAAGCATTAAGTATGATGGTTATCCCAATCCCCATCAAGGGCATAAGAAAAGCATATACAATGTCATATATGACAAATCAATTACAATTAATGCAAATGCATGAATAAAAACAATTGAATCTTTCCAAATTTAATTATGGATACCTGAATTCCAGGACCGTTGCTGTTTCCAGCACCTGCAAGAGGGGAATTTTTTTCAATTAACAATAGATATACAAAATAAACATGAACTGTATGACGCAGTAAATTTCCTAACCAGATGAAGCCTTTCGAGACTCTAATAGCTCTTTTAGCCGTTTTGTAGCCATAGCAGCTTCTTCTGTCTTTCGTTGCAAAACCTGACAGAAAAAACTGAAAGTTAAAACTCATTCTATAGAACTACAAAGAATTTAAAATCCTAATTGAACATCAATTACCATCTTTTGCCTCTGGTTCAAAGCTAATAGCTTATGCATCTCATACTCGTTCCTTCTACCCTCTTTCTTAAGCTGTTGATTATCAAAATTTAGTCCATAAATGTAATAACACACCATAGTAAAAAATTAAGATAAAACAAGAACTGCATAAACCAAATAATAGCAAATTACTATTTGTAAAAGAAAAAGTTCCAGTAGATCCTAGAAAAAGTATATCTCAAATACACTATCATAGAACATTCAACCTACAGATTTGACGAATAATTTATTCAATTTCAGAACTCCTAGGATGATTTGAAATACTGATTATACTGAGGCATTGCCAATACGTATTGGCATCAACAAGATCCAAATATTTTTGTAATCCGAAACACAAAGTAAAATGCAATTTCTCAAACAAATAAACCCAATTATGGAACACAATACCATGGCATGTCACCATAAATGCAGCCAATAACAAAAAGCAATCCAGTACTTGGCATGATGCAGCAGTAATTATAAAATCCATTACGTGTATACAAGATTTGTGATATTCAATTACCCCAAATAGGAAAAAGATAAAAGTTAATAGTAGCAATGAATAAACTAGAAACCCCTATAAAAGAAAAACTCCTGTCTATTTGCAGGGGCAGACTGAGGAGAATGGCCCCCAATATTTTTCAAAACAATTATACATAGGCCTCCTTTAATATATAAGGAAAAAGCTTTGAATGTGCGCACCCCCGAACCCCCCCCCCCCCCCCCCCCCCCGGGGCTATAGGTAATTTCATTTTGGGACTTGTTAGTCTTACGTGTAAGCCAATATGGGGGGAAAAAGAAAAAACATCACAACATATCATTACACCCCACTAATATAAAGAGAGTATATCTATATCTGTGTGTGTAACATGTATCTGCAGTAGATTAAAAAACAAAGACACTCAAAACACTTTAGAACCTCATTCGTGGGAAGTAAGAGCATCTTTTTAGTTATGAAAATTGGTAAAACAAAACTTCACAACAAAAGGAAGATGAGTTTCTTGCAGATTATTTGTTTGATTGTTTCTCAAAATAGAAAGAGAAATTGATGATAATTTCATAAAAGATTTGATAAAAAATGAATTTTATTCTCCGATAAATCATCGATGCACAGCTTTTATCTCTTGTTGTTTCTTTTTTGTTCACGTTTATATCGTACTTGACTACATAAGTACATATATGACAAAAAAAAATTCTATATATTTGTCCATGTATATGCCAAAATCTGGCTCGATGTATTTTTGCATACTTCGAATGGATTATGAAATATGTTCAGTTATATTCTCTTACATTAAAAATATACAGTATGACTAATATTGTAAAAGAAAGTGTATTGCTATTATTTTATTTTATTTTTATTTTAATTACAATATACTAGTTGGCCCCACAATTGAAATTTTCTGGGTCCACCCCTTCCTATTTCAAATGAATTCACCAACAGAAAGAACTTCAAGCTGCCATGAAGATTACTAAATAGGTTCATAAATCGATTATTGAAATTTAATTCATGAAATACTGTAAATAACCACCTGATAGCTAATTCATCAGACAGTTTACCATATTATGTTTGGCATATCATGCATGTTGTCCATTCGATTCTCAATGTGTACTTTTTACCATTGAATGTGTAAGATTATTTTAGTTTTTTTATAGCTTTTATGCATTACTTTGAGTATTAAAGCATGATTATTTTAGTTTTTTTATAGCTTTTATGCATTACTTTGAGTATTAAAGCATGTTATTGTTATGCAAAATTGTATTAAGGCCAAAGGGCCACCAGCACTGAAATTAAGGTGAGCTTTTAAGACTAAGCATAAGACAAAAATTAATTACATAATTTGAAGTTAGGAATTCTTTTCATCCATAATAACTCAAGTCAACTCAATAAAGTCTTTTCTCAGCTATTTGGGGTCGACTAATAAATCCTTCATTGCCATTCCACTCAATCAAATCACATGTTTATCAACTCCAGTTTCTCCTTCTTTAGTAATAATCTAGGCTATGTAATGAAAATGCTTTTTTTTTTTTTTTGGTATCTCTTGACACTCAAATTTCACTACATTCCCACTTGTACTTTAATTATTTAAGGTTATATTCAGAACATTCAATTTTAGTCTTACTTATATGAACCTCTCTTAATTCAAGCAAATAACATAGACCATGAAAACTCATCCTAAATGTATTTTGCTCATAGATCCATGACTAAGACAAAAGAATATAGGCTTAATATTAGTCCCTTATGTAAAACTATAGTCAGAAATTTTATCTATTTGTGACTCCTTTCTTTTCTAAAAACCACCTTTTATATCTCTAGGCTTCCAACACCCCACCCCCCCCCGCACCCCAAAAAAAAAAAAAAAACCAATCCCTAAAATGGATAGTATCATAAACTCCTGTCCAGCAGTACCCACTACATTAGGTCCAAGTCAACCAAATACTAGTGACAATTTTGGCACCATAATAGTATCACATAAGTCCGGGTTCTCAAATGGGGCCATGTGGCAGAACTTTCTCTCTAATTTTTCATGTAGATGTCAGATAATCCCAGTCTTCTACTAAGCCCGTATTGTGTATTGCAAATACTTCCAAAAAGTTAGTATGCTTCGTAACACTCGAGTTTATGCATTAAATTTATCCCTAACACCAAGCATCCTAAATTTAAAATTTCCACGACATTGTGAACCTTCAAAATTGCTGTGAACAAACCAAACATTCTCAAAATAAATAGATTATTAAAGCAAAAGGGCGAAAAGTTGTAGTATACAGGCTTTGTATGCGACATATTATATTCCTAGGAATGCCTCAGTACTTTTTTCCAAGAAAAGGAGAAAGAAATCAAAGGAAAAAATATAGCACATTGAGATTCAAAAAAAAAATCCTTTTTCATGCAAATGCATTTGTGCACAAACAATTACACTTATTAAAGAGAATAACAAGAAAAAATTCAAATCAATGGGCAAAATAATGTTATATGATGACTCATTGGAGCACTTATAAGATATGCCCATTTCAGGAAGAAAAAAAAAAAAAAAGATAAGGCCATGAGGGTACTATCTTTTGATAAATTAATTTCATTTCACCAAAGCCAGATGATAATAAAATCCCTTTCTTATCGGATTAAATAAAAACAAAAACGAATTCAAATGAGGGCATGATTCATAATCTTCCAAAAAAAGGCAAACAATAACAATGTCTAAATTCTCCAAAAATAGTGAATGAAAACAAAAACAAGGAAGATACTAATTAATTAAGATTTCTGAAGTAGCAACATCATGAAATACTTAAAACTTTCACTAAAATTATTCTTATTTTACTGAGCTTCAGGAACATTATACAAATCACAAAAAAATAACATTGAAAGGATGGAATAAATCTATAATAATATATACCTGAAGAACTTCTTTTTCCCGTGATGCCTTCCATGACCTGAACTGCTCAGACTCCTGCTTTATTTTTTGTTGTAGTTGAACCTATATAATGCACAATTGCATCAACAGTGAGACTATAAAGAAAAGCCGATTCATGTACACAGGTTTCATATACAATAAAATGGCACCTTCTGCGTCTTTATTCTCTGAATCTCATCCTGTAGTCGTTTTGCTGCCTCATCACTTTTTTGTTTTTGTCTAAGGAGTTGAGCTTGAGCATCTTGCTTCTTCTTCAGTACTGCAACCTGAAAAAAAAAAACAGTTATCAAGGAAGTAATTGTGGCGGGAGGTGCAAAGTGAATAGGATTCACCTGTGCTTCAAGAACATTCAACTTTTGAAGATAATCTTCCTTCAGTTTTTGAGCACTGTCATCAGAATTGGATGAAATATTTGCAAGATTATGCCTCAGATCCTCGATCTCTCTCTGCCAATTGACAAGAGATTAGATGAAAAGTATATGAATAATGAACTTAAACACATAGCATAAGTTTCATGAACTAAAAACTGACCTGCAGAGACCTCTTTTCTTGTTCCAGTTCATGAACTTTCTTCTCGTAATGTTGTTTAAGAACTGAGGTGTCAGCACTTGTAAACCGCTTCATTTCAGCCTTTAATAACAAAAACTATGAAATGAGTAAATGAGGCCACACCGCCGCAGCAATGGGGGAAACAAATCAAAAAACTAACGCCCAGATAGAAAATATATAATAACTCCAACTCAATGATATCCAACATTCTTGCCATCTTCTTCAAACTTCATTTCCAATAGTATGATGAGACAATTGACAACATCATCACATAGTTATGGAATTTTTCAGCAGCATATTATGGACTGACTAAATTATTCACAATTACAGCTGTAGAAATCTAAATCACTAGCTGTAAGGTGTAATTTGCACCATTGTGGAGAAAAGCTAGTTTGTAGTTCAAAGCAACCAAATTAACAAGAAAACAATCATGGTCCACAACTCCAAAACTTAGTATTTTAAATTCCACCACTAGATTTAACAGGCTAGGATGATAACTTAAGCCTTCAAACCAAAGGTGAATCTTAAAAAATATCATCAAAACCAGAGATGCAAAAATAATGAAATAAATAAGTATAGAAGTGAAGCCATCTAACTAAATGGTAAGGATGTGCATGTTCTTAAGTCTACATCAAGTACATCAAAGCTTGCAGCTTGGTTATTGAAATTGTGTGCCCTCTCTCCGATGTGCATCATTTTTGTCAATTTTCTAGATTGATGCAAGTCATATTATCTAATTCAACACATTCTCCTGCGTAAACACTGAAACAGCAACAAATGGTTCAATCTCTACCAACCAAAATTTAGAAACAATTCATTGTAAATTGCAGGCAGCTAAAGTAAATGTTCAGATTCCGGTAAAGATAAGCAAGTTTATACCTCCTTTTGTTGCAGTTTTTTGTCCAATTCATCGAGTTCTCTATCCAACTTTTCTTGAAGAGAAGAATGTTCTAGCTCCTTCTCCTCATCTTCAATCTCATCTACATATGATTCAAACGGTATGATTTGCATTTCTTTTACAATTAGGTAAAAATAATAGAAACAAATAAATAAAACAAAGATCAATATAGTATAACACCAAAGGGAAAAAAACTATTGTAAGAGTAAAATCTCTAACTATTAATGCAACCAACATAGATTCAATGCTTTAAAGCATTGCATGAAGCAAACTAGAAAATGTTAATTCTGATCCTGATTCTTGACAGGTGAATCTAAAAGCAAAAGCATCAAGGCTAGACAATGGACCAAACGACCCACAGAGACAGGGTGTAGCGCAGTCTGGTCATATAAAGAGCAGCCTACAAAGATCAATATATGGAAGCTCAAAACCACATGAACATGTTAGTTGTAAAACAGGTGATAGTAACATACCAGGAATGTCCAAAGCTTTTCTATCAGACCCATTTGAAAATTCATGAAGACTTGTGAAATATGAATTCTTTGAGGGAAGCGCACCATCATCCAAGTCAAGATGATGAATAAATTCTTTATGCCTTGTATTATTCAAGGTTCGCAAGCGCAACAGTTCTCCTTCTAGTTCTTGAATTTTTGCCACATATGTTTTCAACAAATCACAATCCTGAGAAAGAAGGTTTTGAAACATAGGTTAGCAACAATCATCTGAAAGTCATTTTTTTTTTTGGCAAGTAACACTCATCAGAACTTGCATTAACCATAAGATAATTTCAAGTACCAATTCACACAAACCTGATTTGAATTCAAGTCAGTTTCATCCCAAGATTTACCATTGCGAGCTGACTCAATGTTCAAAATCAGTCTATCTTTTTCAACCTAAGCATTAGATCCATGTATGAGACATCCCATGACAGTAACTTCAAAGGTAACAGTCAACAAAATTATAAGAATATGATTATTCATTTACAAACCTTAGCATCAATAGCGCATTGTGCCAGATGCTCACAAGTAATTTGACGTTCTTCAAGTTCTCGTTGTAAATCTGCATTGCTTGCTTCAAGCAAAGAGACCTTGTGCTTGAGAATCTGGAAAACAAAGATGAATTCAACATCCAAAAAGAATATACAAAGAGCACATGCTGAAAATTCTTCAAAATATATACCTGAAGTTCCTCAAACGGTGCACTGGCATCTCCACGAAAGTAAAGAAGCTCAGCTTGCAATTGTTCAATTTGGCTCCGCATCCTTTGCATCTGAGCTGTCATTGGATCACGGTTGATCTACAAATAGAAAGAAAATGAGAGATCAAAAGCTGGAGCATGATGGGACAAAAACAAAAAAGAAACAAATCAATTGTTTTTGAGAAGGAAGCTTACAATTGCTTTGTTCTGAATGTTGCGGGCACGATTTGCGTACTTTAAAGTGTTCAGAGTCTCTTCTGCATTTGTGTCTGCTGGACTTACGCAAGCTACATTCACAGAAAGAAGAGTAGAAAATAATAAAATGTTACTAGAAAGCAAAATATGAGATGCCTAAGGTAACTTCACCTAAGGTAACTTTTTTTTCTTTTAACTTCAGCTAAGGTAACTTTTAAAGGCTCTCTATTGACTGAACATAATCAGAATATACATGAACAGCATACCTATCATAACTGTTTTGCAGTTTCCTCCGAGGGAATCCTAGAGAATCACATTACAATAATTAGCAATAGAAATTTTCTTTCTTAAATAAAGCAGCAACAAGTGAACATACAATATTACTTCACCACTAGACACATTAAAAATAGGCTACTAACTAAAACAACTAGGTGTGAAAACTTAAGGAGAACATGCAAGACAGCCATCTGATCAATGTGAATCTTAACATCACCATCTCCATTACTAACACATGCAAAAGAAGAAGATGATCATGATCAGTATTATGAAGATCATGAATAAGAAGAAAAAACGTAATGTTAAATCAAGTATTATAAGACTAAATTTGCTTGTCCTCTAGTATCCCCTTTTTCTTCTGTCCTAGTGCCTTTTACAAATGCTAACACTAATTATAAAATTATTCCCCTTCCTTCTTTCAAGGCTTGATAATTTGATACTACAGAATCCCAAATATTTCCTAGCGTAAAGCAATCAACAGAATCTTGTCACTTCATGAAAGAAATGCATATGAGAAATGAATGGCTGATTATAGAATCAATCATCAATCATTCAGTAAAAGGACAAAAGTTTTCAAAAATGTGCACTATATTTTTGGTAAGACTTCAAATGAGTTTATTTAATTTCCTCAACACTTCAATGACCCCTCCAAAAGATAATTGGAAAGACAACAAATACTCTCTGTCCCCATGTTAATGTCCCTTTTGGGACTCCAAGATATATGTAATTAATGCATGTCTCCCTTTTAAATTTTGAAACTAGCCTTGTAAAAATTTAAAAACATACATTGTTTATTTAGGAAAATTTTCACAACTTGAGGACAATATAGTAAAGATTCAATTTTCTACAATTGAAGAGACACTTATTTTGGGACAACCCAAAATGAAAAGAGGGACATTTATTTTGGGACAAATGGAATAATCTTCAATTAATACATTCTGAAATAATCAGCTTCAAATATTAAAAGATAATATTTACATACCTGTAAAAGCCGTGTTAATTTGCTGTCCCGATATGGAACATGGCCTCCTTCTTTCCGCTTTTTCTCATCACCTAAAGCACTTATCACGTTGCCAAGAGCAAGCAATCCCTTGTTGATATGAATTCCTAAGCCAAATAAATCAAGAAAACAGTACTTCTACCTGAGTAGATTGAATTGAATAAATAGCTTTTCAGTTTTCCAACAAATAGACAGTTTGGACATAACAAATTTATATAGATTTGGCAAACAAGGGAACAAGATTCAGGAAGGCGATCTTGCTGCCGCCCCATACCAACACAAGTCTATTCCATGATATTCATTCAAATTTAAGTCTCAAAAATCATAAACAGTAAATTACCTTCCCGGAAACGCATCCCATCAGCTCCTGTCCGTTTTGCTCGTTCAGAACCAGCAAGATCCACCAAATGAAGTTTTGCACACAAGATATCATCACCAACATCATGCATTTCTCCACTTGGGCAAGAAGCATTTTTCTTCTGCTCCAGGGATATTGTAAAGATGGCATGTGAACGACTGAAACATAATGGAAAGAAGATGAATGCCCCATGGTGTAACATGTGATGATGGGTAGAAAAATGGTATATAAGGGTAGAGAAGCATAACTACAAGGTGTATGCCAAAATATTAAAAAAGGAAAACTTCGACTGATTTTTTCGGATAAATGAAATACAACACATGAAATATATTGGAAAAACATACTATGCCGTCAGAGAAAATTCTAGTGCATACAATACTTATATGAAAAGCCCCTAAACCAGGTGTTATGAAAATACCATGAAATTTCACCCTAAGCTATTGTGGCGATGTCTCAACCTATCTCTTAAGGCGCATCATGAATATCAGCCACTTTAACAAAGCACTTGCTTATCTTAAATTAAAATTTGTCGCCACTTTTTAGGTGAATGAAGAATCTACTTAATGATTAACGCTACTAAACTTGGCATATTAAGAAAATACGAGGAATTTTATTTTTAATTTTTAATTTGTTGGTCAATCCATACTAAATACACGGAGTATCAATTCATCTTTTGCGATATTTCAAGTAAAAATATATATATATTCTATATATTATAAGTTTATTATTCACTGAAAAGCATGATAACAAATGAGGGTCATACACCATGCACTGTCCAAGTGAAATGTCACACCTTATGTTGTGGCATTATTAAGTGCCAGTACATAGCACACCTCATGTTGTCAAAATTATCAGCTTACCGCAAAAGATTAAGGTTAATTCTGTATGGGTTTTGATATGTACTACAAAAGATATCATGTTATCTTCATGGCAGTACAATAGCCATATACTGAAACCAAAAAAATATGTCCAAAACTTGAAGTAGAAATAAAAAAGTGAAAAAAATAAAAAATAAAAGACCAAAGTGAACTGAATCCTAACAAGAGAATGATGTACTATAACATGACAAATGCTTTTCATGGCATAATTAATATGAGTGCCATAAACCAAAGCATTAGTGAAAGAACGCTGTGAGGACTTTTTTTTAACTTTTTGAGGAGAAATGCATATGCAGCACATGGTGATTTTCTTCTAAACCAATGGAAATTAAAACAAGACAACCAGAAACACAGCACATGACATAGAAAAACACCATGATACACAGGTTTACCACACACACATATATATTGCACCTTGATTGGGCATTCATGTTTGTGCTTCCAGTAGCACGAGATAATGAACCACGCAGCAGAAATGAAGCCATCTCTTCTTTTGTTCTAACCTCTGCCTCCGTTACACCAACAAGTGTTATACCCCCATTGACGGTTTCTCTGATTTGAATTGGAGATCTTGCAGGTCCAGCAGGCTTTGCTAGAGAACCCCCATCACCTTTACAAAAAACTGGTGGATTTGGATCCAGAAGATCATATACCTCTTCCTTAAAAATCTGAGAAATCACAGATTCATATGTAATCACATTGACAGCTCTATATATAATTCATTTGTAATCTGAAACAAAAAAAGCAGACGAGATATAGTTTGCATTTCTTACCTCAATAAATGATACTCTAATTAAAAATTCAGTGGAGTCTTTCCTCAACTCTACTCTTGAGAATATAGTTTCCATCACTTTGGGAATGATTCCACCATTATGTTCTTCTCCATTATAGTTCGTACCCATAGTGTAAGTTTTTCCCGACCCGGTCTTTAACAATAAATAAGCACAGAAAACTTAAGAGGATTGTATCTTAAATTAAATATATATTTAGTATTAAAGAAAAATCTAATAGAGATGACATTAGAGGTTTTAAAGATGCAATAAAATTAAGAAAGCAAAACATTTCAATCAGCAACCTGGCCATATGCAAGAACTGTGCCATTGTAGCCATGGAAGAGTGCATCAACAAGGGGAGCAACACACTCTTCGAAAATTCGAGCAGATGGATATCCTGTGCTGCCGAAAACATAATCAAACGTAAATGCATGCGATCCAATTTGAACCTGTTTGTGCACCCAATTAAAAACAATAGATTAATCAATCTAAATTTCTACTTTTTGAGTCAAAATTTAAAGAACTTCATAAAAGCTATAATTTAAAACATTTAATACCCATACATTATACAACTGTAGTTGGTAAATTTGTGTACTGTAGCATATTATAGATGTACATACATGCTATTAAATAATTCTTACATTTTCTTTTCATTTCAACATATTTGATAAAGAATAATATTTTTATGGTAATCCATATATGACACCGTAACTTTATAAGATTAAAGAAAGAGCACAGTGGAGAGTAGGTTAAATCTAATGTGGTTTTTTTAATCATTCTTATGCATATTGTAACATTTATTAGTGAACAAGTGTTGTGTTTCACTTTCCTTTCTCTCTCTGTTTGTAAGTCAAGCTAATGTGTATTCAAAAAAAAAGGAAAGAAACTTCGATAATATAATTAGACTAGTTCAAGTTATTCCCTATAACAAGTCTTATTACATATTTCATATTATGGAACTAATTACTAAGATTCTGTCTAATTGCGAATATAATAAATAACCTTTAGTTGTGTTGACAGGCATATGTGCACAAAGTAAAATTTTATTTCACCATTTTCTTGTTAATCGATTTGAAGATGTGCCATAAGAAAAAACAAGACAAATAAAGCCAATTTTTTTGTCCCAACATTTAACCAAGAAAATTGTATTACACCTGAACATATATGTATTCATAATTTTCTGTTTCTGTTTTTATGCCAAAATAAAATTTTCAATATCTTTCCAACAAAAATTGAATTATACCCTTGTGAATCCAAACCCATGTATTTCCCTTACTGTATTTTATTAACTATAGTATAAAGAGCCCATTGATAAGACAATTCCGAGCTTAAACAGATTGAGATGCAATACCTGTGGTTCACCAGCAACTACAGTAATGCAGTCTGTGCAGCCAACTAGAAGCTCCGGAGTTACAAGAGGTCTGATATTAACTGCAACTCTGACACATTGAGATGAGTCCTTGATTTCAGAATGCTCCATCTCCACTCACTCTTAAGCCAAATTGCAATGCAAAACCTCTAACTAAATCAAATCACAAGTAAATATAATATCAAAATTAGGGTTTAATACACTGCATTCTTAACCAATCACATTTTATATATACACACATATTTGCACATATTTCATTTCCAGATGTCGAAACAGATAAAAATGGACACTTTTAATGAGTTTGAGCTAAAACAATCGCAATTCTGTTTCAACTCAATACTGTGCATTCTTAAAAAATCACACGTTGCGAATTAGGGTTCCATGCACTGCATTTTGAAACTTTGCATCTAAAGAAAATAGTAAGAGCATGTCAACATTACCAATGTCAATACCATTACATATATGTTGTGTGTATCTATTTTCGGAGATCGAATCAGACATAAACTAAAATTTTAAAGAGTTTGAGCTGAAACAATATATCAAACACATTGATTGATGATTCAATGAGTGTGATCTGAGCGTACCTGTCGTGATGTGAGAGAACGAAAATCGATGTAGAGAGAGAGAGAGTAGAGAGAGAAAGAGATTGGGGCTGATTGCTTCGAATCGAAACGACAAAGAAAAGCTGCGAAGTTAACCAACGATCCAGATGAATTAAATTGAATCGATGAAATGGCGGTCAGGTCCGAATTCAAATAGCAAAGTTGTCACGTGCGAGACACCACTGTTTGGCTGGGTATTCCTTGAGCCTCACGTGCGCTAAGACCCGATATTTACCAATGTGTCCAGTCAATTTTCAATAGATATTATCACCATTAATCTTGTATTCTTGTCAATGGACATGGACAGAAGTACCTAAATTTTCTTTTTTTATTATTTAAGTCATGTTTCCAATAATATATATTTTTTAAAATAGTTATAATTATTTCATTCTATTTTAATTTCTATCTTTGTCATTGTCGGCTACATTTTATATAAGACGTGTTATTTGATAAAATTGAAATTAAGTAAGGAACAATTTAGGAGGTGAATTTTAAGGGTTGAAATTTGTATTTCGTAATTAAAATTGAAATTTTTTTATATCTTTTTTAACATTCACATCATTGTTATTTAAAATTTATGTCGCTTTTTTAAGTGATATTTAATTTGCATTATCATAATACGCACTTAATTCTTTCATAATTCAGCTCTCTTCTTTTGTTGGAACATTTAAAGATTTCTTTGAATGCATTCGTCTAACCTAATTCTATTGGTGATCATATATCTTCTAATCACTTTTATTATCCACTTTAAAATTTCTATTTTTTCCTATATGAACTTGTTTTTTTTTGTTCTTTTTTATCGTCCAACATTCTAAACCGTAAAAAATAGTTGTCTTGATAATTGTTTGATAAAATATTTCTTTTAATTTATTTGTTATTACTTTATCACATTAAATTTCACAAATTTGTCTCTATTTTATCCAACTTGTCCCACTTCTACTAATTATATAACCGTATATTTCATCATCATTTTGTATTATTGACCATATGGATCGGAAATGGTTACTATGCTAATCTTTTAGATTTAAAACGTGATTATTATATTATTAATATCCAACTCTTTACTGAAATTACATTTCATGTATTCTATTTTAATCTTACTAATTTTTAAATCTTTTGATTTTACATGTTCCTACACATTTTTTTATTTTATTGTTAAAATTTCTTTAAAAATGTTCAACAAGACTATGTCATCAACAAACAACATGCATTGTGAAATGCCTCCTTATAAGTCTTTTTTATAATTTCATCTAATATTATTATAAATAAATCATAATTTCAATGAGATTAATAAATCCTACTTTTTGTATAAAATAAATGTTGTTATGCCGATGTAGCATATATAACATTATTATTTTTATAAATGTTTCCATTTTATTTCTAAATTTCTCAAACTTTCCACTTTATCCTTTGTAACTTGTAATTGTATATTTTCAACATAATGGATATATATAGAGCAAATTTTAATTTTCTTAAAAAACTTCTATTTTATTCTCTTAACATACTAATATTATTTTATATTTGAACAAATTTTTTTAATATAAATAGACTATTATTAACCATTAAAATTGATCAATTGACAACAACAACAACAACAAAAAATTTGGTTGAAGAATTGAAAAATTAGTTTTGGATTTGCAAATCAACTTGTTGACAAAACTTGTAATTGCAACATCTTAGTTCTAATTTAAGAAAGTTATAGATGAAAAACTGAGAGGTTTAAAACTTAATGAAAAAAAATTGTTTCAAAAGTAGTAAGATTTAATGGTCTTATTGAAAGTATGGCTAATTGGTTATTTTCTCTTATTTTTATTAGGGTGTGATTGACATCCCTACTGACCCGATCCAATTTTTGCATGCATTTAAGAAAAAATAAAAATAAATAAACTTGGAAGATAAAATTAATATCATCTAAAAATGATGTTTAAAATATTTTTATTATTTTTATTTCAAGTGTTAGGCATCACAAAATATTTATCATGATAGGTTCTCATAATCAATTGAGAAGTTGGTTATTTGTGATTTTTTTTTAAATATTCGAGTCAAACTATTTTCCGGTTATATAAATTTATGTAACATGTACGTATGATATTTGAATTCTGCTTGGTTTAATTTTCTCAAAATAGTTCTTAAGTTTAGTTTTTTGAAAATTATTTTTTGAATGACAAACTAAGAGACCTATTTATGATCCCTTTCAAATTTCTTTTCCAAGTGTACAAAACATCCATCTAGTATGAATTTTGTGCATGTGTTTTTAAATTTGTGTAGTGTCGTCGAACCTTACTTTTGCAAAAAGGTTGCAAACACCTGACTACTCCCCCTGGATACACACGTTAACACTTCACAAATCACGTGGGCCGAATAAGTTTGAGTATAATACTCGTGTAAGTTTAATTAAAACTCTTTCTATGAGGAGACTCGAATACTCGAACCCTCTCCCTTTCAATTTGAAAGGAGAGGACATACCGCTGGACTATTAGGAAACATAATGAATACCTGAAATTTGTTATATTCGACCCTAGCTCAGTGCTACCAAATCTAGTTGTACTACCAAATCTTTCATATGGAGAACTTTTGGTTCATCCTGTAAAACACTAAAACAACAACATTGAGGTTTAAAATCATTTGGGTTAAATATGATACCTAATTACATATGAAAAAAATATATATTTATAATACACTGTAGAAGATGATGATGGAATAACTTGAAAATTACCGTGATATATTAATAATACTTTAAATAATTAGTGGGTTTGATATTAATTTCTGTAACTTGAAAATTTCTAGAATGGTGTTTTATACACTAAACCATTTTTCTCCCTTGTATTTTGCCAATCTTCAAACAAGGCTTCTTTAAGGGGTTAATTCACTAAAACCCCTATACTATATATTTTCATCATACCACTCTCTTATACTAATTAAACTCCATATCGTTTTCAAAATGTCATCAATGTATCTCCGATTTCTTAATTTGTCATCAATCACTAACGGAAAAGACTCACGTGAGTGGCTTATAATTTCGTATATGCCACTCACGTACGTCTTTTCCATTATTGTTTGACGACCAATTAAGAAAGTGGGGGTTACATTGATGACATTTTGAAAACGTCATGGAGCTTAATGATGTTTAATTAATATATGTAAGGGTGCACAAAGAACCGGTGGAACCAGAACCATAACTGAACCGAACCAAACCGTTCACTGCGGTTTCGATTCCAAATTTTAGGAACCGTTCACTACAGTTCCGGTTCTAAGTCAAGGAACCGAAATCATTAGAAAAAAGATTTATATATAATATATAAATGAATAATAATAGCTTATAAATTATAGTGTTCTATATAAATATATATATATATATGAAGTATAAAATATATAATATATAAATAAATACTAATATCTTCTAGATTCTAGTTTTCTATTTATATATAAAGTATAAAATATATAATATATAGATCAATACATTTAGCTTATAAGTTCTAATGTTCTATATATTTATATAATATAATATAAGATATATAAATAATTACTAAAAGCTTCTAATCTATTGTTATAACCAGGGGTGCACAAATATAAGTGTATATCTTGCCAATATTTTTTATTTTATTTTAAATGTTAACAAAGAACCGTTGGAGAATCGGAACTGAAATTGCAAAGGACTGGAACTGAACCAAACCGGACAGAATTCAATGGTTTCGATTCTGATTCCAAAATTAAGGAACCATTCCCAACGATTTCATCAAGAACAGTAAGGAACCGTACCATGTGCACCTCTAAGCATATATAAGTGATATGATGAAAATATATAGTATAGGGGTTTAGTGAATTAACTAAATGTCAAGGGCAAGTTAATTCACAAAATTTATAACAGTTTTGTAACATAAAAGACTTATGTGATCAATTTTATTAGTGTTGTTAATTCAAGAGGTAAGCGATGAATATGAGCCCCTCTTTAATTAAGACATAAAATAAAAGTCATGTTTGGTAAGTGAAAATAATCAAATTTTTATCATTCTAAACAACCTATGTGAGTAGATTTTTTGTTATCATCAAGGAGAGGATCGAGTTCATGAGATAAGACTTCAAAAGGGTGACTTTTGCTCTCATTCTGAGAAATATACCTTTCAGTGCTATAAATTGGCCAAAGCCGCCAAACACTCTTGCCTTGTTCAAAAAAACAGCGTGGACCCGTAGGTAGGTATGACTGGTTCAAAAAAAACGGGCGGATTAGTTTTTGAATTTTGAGTTACAACGGTCAACACTTTTTGTCTTTAGTAGTGTTTCCCTTTTAATAAAACATCATAACAACTGTCTTTTTTTTTTCTTTTTAAATTATAAATGAAGAGTCATAAATAATCATCATAACAATTGTCCCTTTGAGAACTTACCGAAAAATTAAGGAAATAAAATTACATTATCTTTTCTCCTCGCATTAAAATTTTAAAAGAGAAATGATTACTAATGTTGTGAAAATTAACCCAAAAAAAAAAAAAATTTACAAAATTCATCCAAATGACCACATAAAAAGTACAAAATTTTCCGACAAAGTTGGATCAAGGTATACCGTATAATCAGACTCCATATTTCCATCAACTAACACAAACATTGCCGTCAATTTATTTACCAGAATTTTATTTTATTTTATTTTTTTTCACCGCCAATTCCACCACCAGCCACAGGACAACAATAATGCCCATGACATTGGTGTTTTGCCTAATCTTCTAGCTCCGCCCTTATCAGAATTTATAATTGTAACCCTCTTGAGAATTTTGATTCAAATATAAAGTTGTTAATAGAAAACGACCTAAGTTTGAGAAATTATGACATGCTTATTTATTGGAGAAAAAAAAAACTATGACATAATTGTAATTGGTTTAGTTTTATGAGAATATTTTTTATTTATAAAGAACTAAAAAACATCTTGAAAATTTTGTTCGTTTGTTACTTTTATGAAAACAATTTTGTGTTCTTAGAATTTTTGAAAATTTGCTTTCAGAGAATTGAGCCAAATAAGCTCTACAACTTTGCCACCTCAATTTTAATCTAATACCATAAATATATTTTTGACAATTATTATTATTATTATTATTATTATTTTACATATGCTGGTTAGTTTTGCCAATTATTATGGAACTTAAAAAAAAAAAAAAAAAAGAAAAACTGTGATTTACCACACTTTTTATTACAGCTGATAAAAGAGCGAGCTGTGAAGTGATTCAATTTTTTATTTATTAACTATAATAGAAGTTACTGCAAAATCCATTTGTTGTGGAGGATTTCTTCTAGATAAGGATTATATTTTCTTTTCTTTGGTACGCACAACATCAATTTGTGACATGACACTGTACAAAGTTGCAAATTGTTGGAATTTAAAATAAGTTTTAAATCTTCTTATTTATTTTTGTAATTTCAAATTTGAAAAAGCCTATAACCGATGAGTGTTACTAGACTTTATGAGTCATAAATATTGGATTTTTAAAACTCAACCGTTATGACCCTTGTATGCGTTAATGTCTAATTATGAGCCCATTTATTTTTTCACTGAGTGAGCTTTGCTCTTCCTAAAAGTCTTCCTGGCTGTCAGTTATACTATTGCATTTCTAGTATTATTGTTTTCTATCTACCTATTTTGCTTACATTGCCCCCCAACTCCTTAGGAAGTGATGCTAAGAGGTGATTTGAATTGTATCTTGGAATTGACTAGCACCATTACGTATGTAGAAGAGGATCATCAATTTTAGAATAACGTGTTCATCACGTGTTTCTCTAACAAGTTTTTCTATTACTTTATTTTAATAAATTGTCTTGTTCTATTTATTATTTTCTCTCGTTATCAGTTTATCATCACATGTAACAAATATATTATACAAGAGTCTATATATTTGCATGCCGATATTTCCCATGATCTAATTTTTGTGGAACTTACTTTACTGTTAATTTTACTATTATTAATTTTTGTGTAATTTTCATTCAAGTAAATTATTATATAAAACATGAATTTCCATAACACAAACTAGGCAGCATAACCAAAACCCAACCCAAATATTGGCAATATTTTTCATAATTAGAGATAATCTTGAGTTTAGGTGCCCAAAAAGCTAAACCCTACCCGAATTGGACAAACCAAACTTGGCTCGAACATGAATCCGACCATATATATTATATATGTTTTAAATAGTTATCGACTATTTTTTTATTCTTTTTTACTGTAAAACATGATTTCTTACAAAATTATCATCTGAAATTTTAATTTTTTTCATAGTTTGGTTATATTTTTGAATTCATTATATATATATGTGGAGGAAAAATCGCACCAGTAGAAACAAGCCATATGAAGGACACAAATATCATGACATAAACTGATAAACCCAGTATACGTGACATCTAATAAAGCAGCCCAATTGTTAAACAGTTATAAGAAGACTTGGTCAGCACCAATGTAGTCAAATCCCACAATTTGGGAAAAAATATCAGTAACCTACTACTAAAAATGAATATAAATTCACACATAGAGCCCATTGAAAAGGGTAGAGTGTGAACTTCCCAATAATTATTTCGAGTGTTTTATTATCACTTAATCAGTAGATTTTTACATCTACACTTTGGCGTCGTCTGTGGGAAGTGACAGATTTTTCTTAGTGGAATTCATGCCTTTACAGTTACGTTCAGGGACTATCGTGGGCAGACAATCACCTATACACAGTGAGACAATGGAATAGAATCAGACGCAAGAGCAAATGTTACAGCAGCTGCGATTACAATTGGAAGAATCTCATCGTCTAAACGAGCAGCTGCAGGAAAAACTTAACCGCCTCACCGGAAAGCAAGTCAACGTTCAACAGCAAGAACATGAAAGGTATGGAGAGCATAACCCACCTCAAGTTGGTCGCCTTCCATAATTACTTGCTAGGCCAGGACATAGTTGTTCGAGATCAGGCATTCCCCTACAAGAGATTGCAGACAAATTCCAGAGGGAGCTGGACGCCCGAATCAAAGACCTTAAGACTTAATATTCAGCAGATTTAGCTGCTTAGGTAACAGATCGAATGATCCAGTCCCCCTTCACCAAATAAATATAGAGAGCCCCGAAGCCAAAAAAGTTTGTCATCCCAAGTTTCACAGCCTTCGATGGTACGACTGACCCTGTCAAACATGTACATCACGTTTAGCTAAAAATGACCATGGACACTGAAGACAAAACTCTTATGTGCAAGGTATTCCCGACCAATTTAATTGGGGCAGCACTAGTATGGTTCAAGCAGCAATCCTCCAACTCAATATATAGCTTTCAGAAATTGTGTGAGTTGTTCATTGTCCAATATATTGGCAATCGAAGACAGAAGAAGATAATCTCATCCCTCTTTACTATGAGGTAACCAAAGGGAGAGACTTTGAAAGCATTCCTAACCATATTCAACTTAGAAATGTCTCTGATAGATGGATGTGATCAGACTACCGTAGTTGAAGCCTTCACGGTAGCAATAATACCAGGGACCAAGTTCTATGCCTCATTGGTCAAAAAGACCTTTAGGAATATGGGGGACCTAAACGCCAAGGTACAGGGGTACCCGAGTCTTGAAGAAGATGAATTAGTGAGGAAGCAAATGACCTCTCTGGTCAGTATCAGCGCCCAGTCAAAAGAGAGAATATCAAAGCATAAAAACCAAAGGGGAGCCCCGCCAACTTCACATCAATCTGAAAAAAATAGAGGTATGAAGAGACAATAATGCCTCTGAAATACTTTCTGGCAAGGCTCTATAAAGAGAATAAAGACAGCAATATTTCAAACACCCCCACCGATCAAAATCCCAGTGAAACAAAGGGACCATAGTAAGCACTGTGCTTTTCACAGAGACTTCGGTCATATCACTAATGAATGCAGTAACCTTAGAGGTCAAACTGAATTCGTTATAGAAAATGGGGGACTATCAGAGTACATACTGAATGAATAGGTACAATGAAATGATTGGTCAATATATGAGCCTAAGGGAGAAAGATAGAACAATAACCTTGTTCGAACAATCAACACAATCTACGGATACACTAGACAGAATGATCAAGTAACAACAAGATCCTATTTTTGCCAAGCCGACAAGCTGCGAAAGCTAGGAGAGGTAAATTTGGTTCACGATAAAGAGGCAGAGATCCAGATCATATTCAACGATCGGGATCTGATGAGGGTACAAATACCACACGGCGACCCTCTCGTAATTAGCCTTTTGGTATACAGTTGTCTTGTTAAAAGAGTTCCGATCGACACAGGATCTAGCACCAACATCATGACCCACAGAGTTTTCGAACAACTAGGGGTAAGTTCAGAGCAGGTTAAAGCAGCCGAAAGCCCTCTGGTTGGCTTCGATGGAAAAAAAATCACCCCAATTGGATTAATCCTACTATTTATAACTGTAGCACAAAGAACTCTGAAGGAGCAATTCGAAATTGCAGATGTCTGCTTTTCTTACAACTTGATCGTGGGATGAGGTTGGATCCACATGATGCAAGAGGTTCCCTTGACCCTTCATCAAGTTATGAGGTGCATAACGCCTAACAGAAAGGGAACAATTGACATTCTCGGGGATTAAATGGTAGCCAAGAAGTGCTACACTGTTGCCCTTAAGAAAACATCGGCCACAGACAAGGATGCTCAATAGCAACTACAGTCATTCTCTCAACTAAACACGGGGAAAGGATGAAGGACAGGAGCAAACAGTAGAACCTCTGGAAAACATACGACTCAACGAAGTAGAAGAGGGGCATACAACATAGATTGGATCACTTCAGTTTCAGTGAAACAAAAGCAAAGAAGGTTCGCACTAGAGAGAAACAAGATAATAGTAAAAGAAGTAAGTCAGCTCCTCAATAGTAACTACAGTAGTTCTCCCAGCTAAACATGGGAGAGGACAAATGACAAGAGCAAACAGTAGAACCTCTGGAAAACATATGACTCAACAAAGTAGAAGAGGGGCATACAACACAGATTGGATCGCTTCAATCTTAGATGCAGGTTTTATCAGATAAGTGAGATACCCAGATTGTTTATTGATAGGCGTTGAATGTTACGCATTCTAGCCTCTTAACTTATGTATTTTATTCTCTTAGTGGTAGACTATTTTGTGATTTTACTTCGTTTTAGTATTTTTTGTATTTTCAGGGCCTTAATGATTATTTTAGTTAAATCCATGATTTTGGGCTTTTAAAGAAGACATCCAAGATGGTTAGATGAAGCCTACATCAAAGGGAACCATTCAACCGTTTATTTTAACTCAAATCAGCCCAAGAAAGAGGTCCAAGAGAATTACAACTGCTTAAGAAGGTTTCGGGCCTGAAGCCCAAATCTGCGCATAATACAGTCTTAATCCCGTTTTGAAAAATGGACCAGAAGTCTTATTTTTGAGCCTCAAATCGACATAATTTTTGCATAAGGTTGAACAAAATTTGATTCTGCACGCTTTTGTATTTCACAAAAATTTTGTAAATCGGACTTCTAGTGGGTCAAAAGTTGGGCCGAAGTCAGCAGAAAAAATCCACCTGATTTGTGCTGCGGGAAACCCTAGTTTATTCCTAATTGGATTAGGACTTTTGTGTATTCTCTTGGGGAATAAAGTGAAGAATAAGAGGCTGAGTTTGAGAGAGTTACAAAGATACGAACAGAGATTGGAGAGTCTGAGAGGGCTGAGAGGAGAACAGAAACATATTTGCAGAGCCATTGGAGAACGAAGTCATACGCATAATTCATGAAGATGATGCCTTCTTCCTCAACAGTTGAAGCTTCTTCTTCTACCATGAACGACTAGTTCATCCACTAGGGTTTTGATATAGCCCAAACAAAGCATCAATAGTTTGATTATTTTAATTATTAGGGACCTTTATATACATGCATAGATTGTGTAATTCTGAGGATTCTTATTATAGAATTGAGCAATAAAAGTCTTGTAAATTCAATCTCAATGATTTCTTATCTTGTCTTAGATATTTAGTTGTTGTTATTGAACTCAATCTCTCTTATTTTCTGTGATTATGAGAGCGATTATTACACAATGGTAATCACTGAATATATTGTTAAGAGCTTTGATGGATTATGCCTAGAGAAGATGAACTATACTGCACCCTAGATTAGAGTAGTTAGGCAGATGGCCCATGCCAATCGAAGATAGTCTATGGCTTAGCCTTAATCATATGTTATCTTCTTGACGGATGAAGGTGAGCTTGTAGCCACCGACACCACTTATGCATGATGTAATTCCCCTATAGTTGATTCAATTGACTATTGATTGTGGAGTTAGTGGTGAAGTCAAACACCCTAGATTTCTCTCATATTATCTTCACTATCTGTTTACTTTGTTTTATTTTATTTTATCTTTTTAATTAGTTTAGTTTAAAAATCAGAATTCTTTTCTTAAATTTAATTAGAATTAATTCCGTATTCCAACTCATCAGACCATAATCCTTGAGGTACGATACCCCTTTCGATAGCCCTATTCTGCAAGGAATTCGTTCTATTGCGAAGTGTGAAAATTTTTAATTGATATACTTTTTGAGTCATACTCACACACGAATCAGTTATCCAATGTGGTGGTAGTTAGGAAAAAGAATATAAAATGGTAGGTCTACATTGATTTCACCAACCTGAACAAGGTATGTCCGAAGAATTGTTACCCACTTCCAAAGATAGATCAGATAGTAGACGTCACAATAGGATACGAACGACTGATATTTCTGGATACATATTCAGGGTACAATCATATTCCTATAAATTTCAAAGATGAAGAGAAGACATTCTTCATCACTAAAGGATGAACTAACTATTATAGAGTAATGTTGTTCAGGTTAAAAAATGCCAGAGCCACCTACCAACGCTTAATTAACAAGGTTTTCAACAAGCAAATGAGCCGAACGGTCGAAGCCTACATAGATGACATGGTAGTCAAAAGCTCAAAGAAGGTGGATCATTTGAAGCATCTGCAATAAATTTTTGACACCCTGAGAAGTCACAATATGAGGTTAAATCCACTAAAATGTTCTTTCAGGGTTTTATCCGGTCAGTTCCTCGGTCATACGATCAACCGAACAAGGATCGAAACAAGTCCGACTTAAGCTTTGGCTCTCATTCATAATACAAAGCCTAGAACACACAGAGACGTTGAGGTTTTGACCGGACGTATAGCGGCCCTCAGTAGATTCATCTCATGTCTCTCATATAGATGCAAACCATTTTTTGACGTAATCTTAAAAAAGAGAGAACACCTATGGGGGCCAGAACAGTCGAGGCTCTCGAGAAACTAAAACATTAAATGCGGAATCCGCTAATCCTCTTTGTCCCAATTGATGGCAAGTCGCTCTACCTATATATGGTCGTATCACGATCAGCAACCAGTACAGCCTTGGTAAGAGAAGAAGGAAAAAGGCAGTGTACGGTGTTCTGCTCTAACAAAACCATGATTGACGCTGAGCTCAAGTACAAGAACGTAAAAAAATTAATCCTGGTCCTAGTACATGCAAAGAAAAAGTTAAGGCACTACTTTGAGTCACACCCTATAGTGGTGCCTACCACGTTGCCATTGAAAACAATCCTCAACAAACTAGACATATCCGAACGAACCATGAAATGGGCTATAGAACTCGGATCTCTCGACATCAGCTTTGAATCCCGAACATCAAAAAAAGGTTAGGTCGTCGCAAATTTCCTGTTCGAGTATAAGCCCGAAGATTAAGAAGAGCAGCAAACCATTTTATGATGGGAACTATATGTAGATGGATCCTTGGGAAAAATAGGAGTTGCAATAGGGATTAAAATTAAAACTCCAGATAGAACAAAATTTCACCACGCTATTAGACTTGAATTTGAAATATCAAATAACGAAGCTGAGTATGAAGCTCTTATAGCAGGTCTGCGATTGGCGAAAACCCTATAGGTAAAAGATTTAATAGCTTTTAGTGACTCATTACTAATCGTGAAGCAGGTAAATAGAGAATACCATTCAAAAAAATAATGAATGAATTCATATAGGGAAGTAGTGAGCATGGAAGCTAGAAGTTTCAACTGGGTCCAATTTCGCTACATTCTGAAGGAACAGAACAAGGAAGCCAACCGATTGGCTTGCTCAGCATCGCATGCAGATGATTCATTGACCAGACTTGTAGTAGTGGAGGCACTAGATAGTCCAAGCATAACAAATACCCATCAGACATTGGCAATCTTAGGGGAGCCGAATTAAATGGACCATATAATGCCCTACCTCAAAAATGGAACCCTTCCGGAACAGAAAGAAGAAGCATGAAAGTTTAGGATGAAAGTGGCCAAGTATGCCATCGTCGACATCCATTTGTACCAGAGATCATTCTCAGGTCCCTACATGAGATATTTATCCACGTCAAAAAGAAACGAAGTCTTGAAGATGATTCATGATGGGGTGTGTGGCAATCACTCAAGAGGGAGATATTTGGCCCATAAAGCTCTCATACAGGGGTACTTTTGGCCATACATGGCCTAGGATGCGACTGAGTACACCAAAAAATATGACGGATGCCAACGCCATGTGAATATACTTAGGGATGGCAACGGGGCAGGGCGGGGTTTTTAACTTTCCTGTCCCCACAACCGTTTAACTTTTCCTGCCAAGTCTCCGCCCCGCAATCGTTTACAAAATCATCCCCAAACCCCATCCCTAAAACCTGATGGTCCGAGAAGTCCATGAACATGTTTGTCTAAGTTTTAATGTCAAAAAGGATCCGCAGGGGCATTTGTATCATTTATCTTTAATTATCTTGTGTTATTACTTTTCTTTCATAAATTTGCACTTTTAAATGTAGGGGTAATTTGGGAATTTTACTCATTAGAGTTGCTTGTGTTTATCAAAATAAAAATAAAAAATGGGTGGCACATATACTTTGGCATAATTGATTCATTTATGTGGGTGGTAGTTTTTGTAATATATATATGAGAAAGAACATGTGCTAATTAGTGTGATATATATATATATATATATATATATATATATATGGGAAAAGGTGATATAAAAAGAAAGAGATTAGGTCAATTTGGTAGGTGCATCAGATAAGGCAGTCGAAAGTTATTCAAATAGAAAAAGAAAGAGTAAAGTTTTGAGAGAGGAAAAGAAGGTGAGATGCTGAATGATACATTTCAGTAAGAGAAAAAAAGTGAGCATAACAGGGTGACAGTGAGAATAAAGAAGGAGCTCAAGAGGAAAAAGGAAAGTGATTGTAAGAGTGAGAATGAAAAAGTGAGCTGCGATAAGCTCATCGATGGTTTAGAGAAAGAAATTGTGAAGATCGATTATGAGAGATGATCTAAAGCCATCGTTGTAACTCTGTGAGTAACGACCTGATTTCATTTTATGAGCTCACCGCAGGTACAGTCTACTCATCTCTATACACTATCACAGATACACAATTCTTAGTCTCATAATTTCGGTTGTTGGGTTCTTGATTATCATGTGTTTGCTTGGTTGTTGGAGCTTCGGATTCTCATATATTCTTGAGCTCTGATTTTCATATATTTATTATCTTTGAGCTATGGTTCTTAGTTGGTTCGGTAACTTTCATGAATATTAAGTTAATTTGAAAAATCAGTGGTATTGAACCATTGTTTGAACTGTGCTCCTGCTGTCAAGGTATAAAGATTTCTGTTTCTTTAATATCTGTGACTAAAATCCTTCTTCAGTAACTTGACACATTAACTATCATATAGTGAGTAATATTTCTATACATCATGTCCAACTTTATGTTTGCTTTGCATTCTTGGTCTTCAAACTGAAACCTGCAGCTTTGTGCATTAATTGAGCGAATCTGCTATAGATTTTAAGTTTTTTTTAGTTGCTTGTTTAAAGCGTCCAAGAAATAGTCATCTTGGTCTTAATGAATTCTGAGATGAGACTTAGTATTTCAGCAGGTGTATTTTACTTAGTTACATATTATTGATGCCTGATTGTGACTGATTCAGTAGTTGAAATAGGTTTATTCACCTGAACTCTGATTTTATGATTTATGAGCTTTGTGTGAATCTGTTTTTGATGTCCCAAGTTATATTAAAAGTGTTGTTTTGGAAATTTCATGTTGATGAGTTAAGTAATCACAACTACTAATTTGGAATTGATTCTGTGAACTTGGAATTTCTGTTTTTGTAATCCGAAATTGATTATGTTATTTTGAAATTGTTGTTAGTTGTTCTATAAATGCTATTTTTTAGATTTAAATAGTGCATATGCTATCTATCTATTGAACTGCTCGCACTACTAACTTCTACTCCAATTGCAATTGTGTTTGTGTTTAAGAACATGTATCAAGATAAGCAATACTAAGACTGTTGTTTAAACTTAATGCACCAAGTCTAATGAAAATTCAAGAAGCTGAGGACGAGATTATTTGAAAGAGTGCTACTACTTCAAGTCCGTTGCAGCTACACTCAATGGTGTACATATCGAAGCCAATCATCGAAGAAATTCAAGTGTCATGTTCTGCCAAGGAGTCTAGTGACCGTATCATTGTCGTGCCAGACCTTGAAGACTAATTATCAGGGTTTGAAGATTTGAAGATTGACCTTTGAAGACCAACATACAAGGCTGGAAGACTTTGCCACTGCTCAAGACACCGAACTGACTCCACTATCACTATGTATAGTCCAAGTATTGGGATACTTTGGATAGGGGGAGTGTGAGTGATTGTGGTGAGATTGAGGTGAGATAGCTTGGGCTTTGGGAAACCTAAATTGGGATTGAGAGCGAAAAAACTATTGTGAGATTTGGTGAGAGTGGTTCAGGCCTAGGGAGGTTGTGAACTGGGTGAGTGTTGGAGCAAACTATGTTGTGAGTTAGGTGAGTGATTGAGAGAATTACTGTACTACCCTTTCAGACATAGTGGAGCTCAATTTGAAGAGGTTTTTTCCCCACCTTGGGGTTTTCCTCTATAAATCTGTGTGTCCAAAATTGTGCGATTGCATGTGCTAACCAAACCTACAATATTAGGAAGAAAAATCAAAGAACCTATTCACCCCCTCCTCCTCTGGGTTTATCAATTGGTATCAGAGCACAAGTCTGCATTTCTTAGTTTAACCACTTGTAGCAAAGATCCTAAGTATGGATGAAGACAGTTCGACTCACAAGGCCCCTATTTTTGACGGCACCAGCTTTGACACTTGGGAGGATTAAGATGGAGGCTTTCTTACTTTCCATCTCCTATGATGTTTGACATGCTATATTAGAAGGGGTGTCATCCTTGATCCTGCAAACCCCTCAGCAACTAACAAGATTACCAAATCAGTCGATGGGAAGGCTAGAAATGCTTTATACAAAGCATTGCAAAAATAAGAATTTACAAGAGTCAAGAATTGCAAAACTGCAAAGGAAATTTGGGATTCTTTAGTAACTGCACATGAAGGAAGCAACACCATCAAGGAAAATAAGATTCAATTTCATCAAGTCAAATTCGATGGTCTTAAGATGTACGAAAGAGAAAATGTGGTATATTACTTCTTCAGAGTCAAAGAGATTGTAAATGATATGAGGGAATTGGGTGAACAGATTGAAGACAAAGTGGTGTGCAAAAAGATATTGCGCACTATGACTGATAGGTTCAATCCCAAAGTCACCATTCTAGAAGACAAAGACATCTCTAGACTTAGCATTAATGAGCTGGAGTCATCTCTCACAGCTTATGAGATGAGAATTGGACCTTTTACTCAAATGCGGAGGGAGTCAGCTCTAAAAGCAAAAAAAGTAAAGGTTCCAACTGAAAAGGAATCAAATTCTGATGACTCTAAAGATGAAATGGCTTACATAACAAGAAAGTTCAAAAAATTCAATATGAGGAGAAAAGTAAAGCAATAGGAAGGACAATATTGTTTTGGCTATGGAAAGCAAGGCCACTACATAGCTAATTGTCCAACTGCTCCCAAGAAACAAAAATACAAGAAGTTCGGTGCTCCGTAATACAAAAGGAAGGGCAAGAAAAAGGCGTTATACACGGGTTGGGATTCAAGCACAGAAGAATAACAACAAGAATCATCTGATGAGAATGACGAAGAGACATGCTTGTTTATGGCCTTACAAGAATCAGATGTGGCAAGTTCAAGTTCTAAAAATGAAAAGGAACCCAATGTTGATGAAGTCCTTGCTAAATGTGAAAGGTTGGCACAGAAGTGTAGTGAACAAAAAAAGTAACTGAAAAAGGCCAACTCAGAGCTACAAAAATCAAAGGAATTGCTTGTCAAGCACTTAAAGGTAAAATTGTCTACCTTATGTGCTATTTCACTTACTTTGTACTATCTAACAAAATGCAGGACTCAAGAATCAAATTGGAGCACACAATGGTTTTACTAATTTGCACACTTTATGCTCATATCCAGAAACTACATAACCTTCAAGTTTATCCATGTAAATTTCTTCTTCTAATTCATCATTTAAAAACATAACTTTTAAAATTCATTTGGTGAATAACAAGATTGTTAATGGTAGTTAAAGCAATCAAAACTCTAATAGAAGAAATTCTAGTTATAGGAGCAAAAGTGTCAAAGAATTCAATGTATTTCCTCTGTTTATAACCTTTAGCAACCAACCAAGCTTTAAATTTATCTATTAACCAATCAAATTTTAACTTATTTTTAAAGATCCATTTACATCCAATGGTTTTAGCACCAGGTGGTAAATCAATCAACTCTCATGTATGGTTGGAAATAATTGATTCCAATTTGCTTTGAATTACTTCTTTCCAAAAAGGTGCATTAAGTGAAATTATTGTCTCATTGTAAGTTTGAGGGTCATTCTCAACTAAGAATGTATAGAAATCATCTCTAAAATTAGTTTCTTTCCTTCTTCTTTTTATTTCTTCTAAGTTCTATATCGAAGTGCTCAACATTTTCCTCTTCAAATATGTTGCTAGACACATTCTCAAGTTTTTCCATATTATGTTTCATTGGAAAAACATTTTAAAAGAAATCTGCATTCTTGGTTTCAACTATTGTGTTAACATCCATTAAATTGTTATCACATTTAGTTATAAAAAATCTATAGGCTGCACTATTTTGGGTTTATCCTATAAACATACTGTCAAATGTTTTAGAACTCAAATTTCTCTTTTTAGGTTCAGGTAAAAAAACCTTAGCTAGGCACCCCCATATTTTCATATATAACAAATTAAGTGCATAGTCTTTCCACAACTAATATGATATTTTACCATTTTTCTTATATGGGATTTTATTTTGTATATGACAAGCTGACAAAAATTCCCCCATAAGTTAAGGAAGTTATTAAAAATTATATTATAATTTATATACAATATTTCTCTATTCTTACTTTGGAAGTTTCAAGTCATATCTCCTGGAGAACTTCATTAATATTTGAAATTCCTTATCTTTCCCGACAATAGATCACAACTAAGTGGATCTCGTGGCCTTGAGTTTAAAATATGTTCAGTGTTACATATTTAAAAATGTATACTAAACACCTATCTAAAACTCTCTTCAATCACCCCCCCCCACACACATATATATATATATTATAGTTTACATGTCACACCCAGATTTTCGAGTCACCAGAGATTCCATCTCCGAGTCCAATTCCCGAGGGTGAGTCTATCTATTAAGCCCTGATGAACTATCTTAACATTTAAATCACTGCGGAAGCTTAATTATATTTTTGCACATGCATATGTACAATCTAACATCAACTAATCCCAATGAGCCCCACACGTAATCACACATGCACATCCAACATAGTTGTGGACTACAAGTTTCGATTAAGCGAAATATACTTTTCGATCACTCGAAATGGGTATTTCTCACAATTGAAATTGATCTTTCGATCAAGCAAAGTTTTTGATTAATCGGTGGTGTATCGAAGTGCAATCGAAATTCTGCTGGAATTTGGCCTACTTCCATCGAAATTATCTCGATTGAAGCTCGCTTAATCGAAGGCTTTCGATTAATCGAAAAGAAATTTTCAATCAATCGAAATGCTTTTCGACTAAAATCTTGAATGCATCACACTTAAACACGTTTATGTCTAAATCCATCCCAACGCATTATCATCCCTTAGATACATCCACACAACATTGTAATCATCAATAAAATGTTATACATCATAATTCCCATACAATTGATCCAAATCATACATTTCATTGATATGGCGTTCCAAGTTCATAGTCATCATATGAATTACATGTATACGGTCAAAAAGTATTATGAATTCAACTACGATTACAACTACAACTACAACAAAATCAATATGCCACAAGTCGACATAGATAGCCATGTAAATAATATCCAAAAATAAAGCCAAAATGCTACAAAGAACTCCACTTGGATGTTCAGGTTCCATCTATCATTGACGCATTATTTATAAAAAGGTTGGGGGTGTTCGATGTGCAAAACACGATAAAATATTATGTATTAGTGTCGTTATTGTTTTATACTTCGACAAAAGAGAATTTATAAAAACTTACAAATACTCTACTAAAATTAGTAAAGTGGTGAGTAGGGGTCGAATCCACAGAGATTGCGTTAGTTTTGTTGTTAAGCTATCAAGACCTTGTCTAATTTAATTCAAAGGGAATTTGTTTTATTTTTAAATTAAGGTGTTGAAATTAAATGACATAAATAAATGATAGATATTGGAGATAGAGGGTCCTGGGAATTCACTTCACCACTAACCTTCTAACAATTACAATTGTACTAATTTGGGACGTTTAATTTATGTATTCAGAAAATAATGGCTCCCAATTCAATTCTATCAAGAGGATTCATTCAATATACAATTAAGGATAACTTGTGTTCGCTTAGTATGGCCTATATATCTGACTAACTAATGATATGATAACCCATCTTCGCTTAGTACGAATTATAAAAACTCTAAATTGAATGATCTATGAAAGCTATTGTTTAACCTGTCTTAACAAAATCACAGAAGTTGAAAAGAACCAAACCCTAATCACTGCAAACTTGCATTCATTCTACAAGAACAAAAGTAAATATGTAATGAAATAATTCATTAAAATTCAAACTAACAGTACAACTATTGTTTATGTCTTGGTTATACAATCAATGCACAAATTAATTCGTTCCCAAATTAATATACAACTTAAAATATTGAAAGACAGATTAGGGTTACATCACTTCTCCGGAATGGTGTTTAGCCGCTCATGATCAGAGGTCTAGGCTTGAACGATGATGAAATCGTCATCTTCTTGCCCGTATCGTCACAAATCGCCTCTGTATATCTCTCTGTGCTTCTCTCCTCCAGCATACCTAGTTTCTCTCTTTTCTCTCCTTTCATTTTGCAAAACAAACACCCACAGGACACCTGGCCTCCCCAAAGTGGCAAGTGCGTATAAGAAAATGGCACTTGCACCTCACAAAGTGGCATTTGCGTCCAAAAAGTGGCAGCTGCGCAAATAGGGTAGAAAGTTGTTGTAAACGTCCGTTTTTGGAAATTTTCGTAAAATATGAAATTGTACATAATTGAATTTTCTTCAACCTAAGTAGAGTTTGGGTCATTTTGACAATCATGTACAGAGTTATGGTCTGAATACCAAAATGGATCCAAAATTTTTTAAGCTTGAGTTGGCCCAATCTTTACTATGAATAGGCCCGTGCTCCTTTTCTTCATTTAAATTCATTTCCAATCCATTTCTTCAGTCCATTTAATTTGGATCTTCAATATAAACATATCTCTCAAGGGTCAAGCTTCAACTTCTTACTAAATGAGCATCATATGCAGCCCGATTTTACCATTATTAATCAGAATTACCCTTAATCACCTGAAATCATAAAAAGATTAAAATTATTAATAAAAACATGAAAGAAATATTACCAAGACACTAATTCATATAATTTTAGGGGTATTGAATAAGGAATATTCATTGCTTATCAAGGGGGAGGGGTGTCACACCCCAAATTCTCGTACCCATAACGATACAACAACTCAATGGTGAGAATGCGGAACATCAACACCTCTCATCTATCACAACAATCATTTCAAAATCATTCATCCATAGAAGCTAATCATATATACACAATTACATAATTGTATGTCCATCTTCATTCATCCCAATGGACCTCATACTAGTCTATATATCCATACATGTTCATTTCTATTTTAAAGTTTACAAAATTCTATCCCAACCTAGTTTCGGTCGGCTGATACTACCTTTCGGTCAGCTGAAACCTGGGTTCAGCTGACCTAGTCTACGTAATATGTCGGTCGGCTGGATGATAGTTTCGGTTGGTCAAAAAAGAACTTTTCGTTGGATAAAACCCTTCTCCAGTCGTTCAAAATAGGTACCCAAAATACAAATGTTCGGAATCTCACACTTTCGGTCGGCTGTTGTAGAGACTAGGCAACCAATAGTTCTAAAAATGTCCAAAACCTATATTTCTCATGTCCAAGTGCATTCTCAAGTCCCATACATACATCCACAACTCTAAATATGATTAAAATTCCATAAATCCATACATTTACATCTCACAAAGGTTAAATCCATGCATTTCATAAACGCAATCCAAAAATATTCATTTTATACATTGCTCAAGAGTTGCAAACTCACCATACATAGAGAATACATAGAAGTTCTAATACACATCGATCATCCAAACATAAAGACAATATTTCTAAACTTGTCCACATGCCACAAACCAGCATGGACCTCTATATACATATATAAACAGAAAGAGTTCTTCTAACTCTAAGTACAACTCACGGTTGTTCATTATCAACCACCTCTTTTTTGTGTCCTGAAAGTGTTAATATAGGGGGATGAACAATTTCAACAGCTCAATAATAATATGTTGTGCAATCTGTTCAAATTCACATTTCATACCATTGCATAAACATAAAATAACATATATAGCCTAACTACGTGTCATGCTTCCTAGCACTATAGTCAAAAGTTAAAACTTTCATCCACAAGGTATATACATCAAAACGCTTAACAACCACAATATTCACATTTCATGTTTTGACGCACAACTCATTATATCTATAACATATGACATAATCGACGTTGGACATAGAATCTACTCAAGTCACATAAGCCACATAACTACACTTAAGACTCAAAACACTCTCGGAATTGGAATCACACTCACACATACAATTTGGATATGTGTCGAAGCTCCATACTCCATTTTCTAGTTATTTTTGGGCTACTAACCTACTGGTAACAAACCCTCTTGTGCAAGTTCAAGGTCTTTCAACCCCTGGGGATATGTTTCTCGTTTATTTTGTCATGACCCACTTCCGATATAATACCCCCCCACAAAATATGTCACGTTTTGCACATACATTCGCACGTCTCGATGCGTTGCACCCAATTTATATCCTATGTTCATTCTAGCATGTCATGCAATAATTCATAATGACACGTGCTTGCATTCAACTCCCAAAACTAGGTTTTTGACAATTCCCCAAAATCCCACATATGCAATATTTTTCATATAAGGCATACGTTAGTAATTCTAGCATTCTACATCACATACCAATCCTTTCTAATCCAAAGAAACATATATACTTCATATAATCATATATAACTTGAAAATCATCTATTTTATGCTTGTAACATGAAATTTAATTTGAAACAAAAGACACAACACACGCACCCTACCTCAAAAGATACAATTTCTAGCTATCCCTCAAAATCACCAATGTTAAAGTTATCTAAACTCAACCTTGTTTGGTTCCGAGCAACGCCTTTGCCGCTTAGAACACATTTCTCTTCTTCGGCACCTTCTGAATCAAGCTTTAAGACCTTCAAAATCTAAAGAGAAGAAGAAAAACACAAAGAGGAGAGAATGAGGAGCTTGGGTAACTATTTTAGAGAGAGAAATAGTGGCTGAAATATCTGTAGTTGATATTTATAAGCCCTAGAACATAAAATGACCCTAGTTACTTAACGTACCTTTCTAACCTCTATTTTTGAATCCGAAAATGGCTATGACCTCAAAATCAACTCTATGTCTCTTCTAATTGGTCTATAACCAAAAAATATTATTTCTTAAAAAAATATCCGAATTCTTGGGCCTACCTAACCTTTGTCCCGGGTCCTAGAGATCTAAAATTTTAAAATGAGTTGAATGGCTCACAAAACTCTCCAGACCTCTAAACAAGTCCCCACGTATGTAAATTACATTTAAAACATATGTAAATCAATTAAAATCTTATTTCAAAAAATAATTAAATGGAAGAAAAATTCAAATCTCTATAAGAGGTGAGCAAATCAATGAGTTCAATAAGAATGCCCCAACCCACCTGGGCATCGACCCAACACCGACCTACATTACATGCAACTATGATGTCGCTACACTACATGACATATACTAAGTTCTCATATCAACTAACACAAATGTAATTCAATAAGTATGCATTTATTCCATACAACATGCTTAACAGTTAAAATACATAAACATCAAGATATTTACATCTTCTTCAGTCATAATCCAATACATAGACATGATTGGTCAACTCCGAAGATTATATGATATTGGGTAACTCCAACGACACTCGTATGATGAGGTAACTCCGACAGTTATACATTCATGGCATTATATAAGTTTTGTACTCGTGATTGGGCAACTCCGACGATCACGAAACTTGGAGTATGATTGGGCATCTCCGACGAACATCCTATTGTGGATATTCTCACTACTTCAAATACATGGTTGGTCATCTCCAAATTCTATGTATGTCACACTTGGGTAATACTCTGATATATACGTATACATGCTCATAAGTCACATATAACTCACATAACATATATTTCTCACGCTCTTCAATGCATATTCTTGTTATAATTAACCCTAACATGCATTTCATTTACATAATTATCATATAGCCACATATATGTTTCAATTCATGCATATTACTCACATATACATATAAAACACCATACAACAAGATATGCTTTCATTTCATATACATTACATGTATAATTGCACAATTCATCACATATCACATGATGAATACTTCTAGCATGTATAATTACACAATATAAGGAAGAAGGACAATTCACTCAACTCCCACCACTCACCCATGTATGCTAGAATAATTAAAACAATCCTAAATTCACCCAAAATCCTATAATCGATGAATAAGAAGGAAGGAACACCACTACCTCAAGTTTGAAGCTTTTCCTAGCAAACCCTAGAAATCACCAAACTTCAAGTTTTGCCAAATTGAACTTTCTTTCTGTAGGATCGTAGATTATAACAAGGAAAACAACCTTTCCTTCTTAGACAAAACCCGAATCCAAACTTCAACTCCACCTAACTCGAAGAGGGAAGAGAGGAGAACAATTTTCTCTCTTGAAACAAGTCTCAAATTTCACTCTAAGACACTTAAAATGAAGAAAGAAGATGAAGAGCTTGAGAGAAACAACAATAGCTGATCTTTCTCCCTCTCAATTTTGTCTAGTAATATACATATATGTGTATTGACAATACACCAAGTGCAAAATGACTATTTTGCCCTTAAATCACATAACGTACCCTCCCGACCTCTATTTTCAATTTTGAAAGCGACTACGGCTCCGAAATCACTTCATTAATTCTTTAAAAATTTCATTTGGTCTAAAATCAAAAATAAATATTTTTCTTAAAAAATTTCTAAATTTTCAGGCCCACCCGACCCGTGTCCCGGGCCCCGAAGACCCAAAATTCTCAAATTTTGCCCAAATCCTTCCAAAACTTTCTAGAACCTCTAAACAAGTTCTCAAACATGTTTTTCAAGTTTAAAACATGCTAAACATAATTTAAAATTCATTTATGAAAAAATTATGAATAAAATAAAAATCGATAAAAATTGGACCCAATCTCTACATTACACCACCATAAAATGTTGACATATCCATATATCTGTCACAATCACATTTATATAATTAGCATTTGAAGAAAATAAAGGACACTAATAACATCATTTGGTCTGGTGAGCAATGCAATGGGAAGAAAAAAAAAGTTTATATATATATATATATATATATATATAAACAATATGTTCATGTGCATCAATCACTAATGCCCATCATCAACAGAAAACAAAGATTAAAGATTATCTTTCTTTTCTCTCACTATGCCGACACCACTTTTTCTCTCTCTAATATGTTTATTTCACAACATTTATATATAATATACATACAAATACATGGAAAGTTCCACTAACAATATAAAAATATTATAAATACAATACACAATCCATTTCACTTATTAGCTAATGGACAAAAGGGAAACAATGATTACCCTTATTTATGTAATACATACATTTGTATTATAAAAACATCACCTTCTGTTTTCTTCCTTTTACCATCTATCTTTGCATTAATTTCTATATATGCCATAGTCTTGGTCACGGTGAGACCAATATAATATATATAAAATTGTAAAGTCTTCAGAAGATTCCTTGGCACTTAATAACAAACGACGATAAAAATTACTTTACTTATTATATTTAACTACCCTTGTAAACATATATCATAGAGTCATTCTCTAAAGGACTACCACCGAATTTTATATTTAACACACGTATGGTTATTTATAAGATCACATATTCCAATATGTCAAAATAAAAAACCATAGACAAATAAATCACCTAAAAAAATTTTCTCAATCACATCATTTAAATCAGTTCAATCAGTTTTTCTTTGTCCAAATGGGATAAGTCTATTTGAGACTAACACAGTACTAATCTTGAAATCTACTCTAAAGATTATTGAAAAAATTAACGTATAGGGCAACAAATATAGTACTAATTTGGACAATAAAATAAATAGGAATATATAATAAATAAAATTATATATAAACTTAGCTGAGGCGTGTGAAAACACTGCCCTTAAGAGTAGATCCGCCCTTTGAGACGATGTTTCGGTTTAACGTCCCACCCTCCAGGATACAATAACAAAATCCTCCACAAATGTACACTCGTAATGTGGAAGAAGTTGAACAATTTCAATAGGTCCGCTGGTGATAATAGAACTGGAGAACACTAATAATAGAAGTCAAAACTTGAATTACAGTACCAATTAGGCATATAGTATTTGTTAGAATTTGAATAAGTGAAAATACTTTAGCACAACGGGAAAAATGAAGTAATCTGAAGAGTGAAAGGCTAAAGGTCATTTTTTGTTGTGTCAACTTCGTAGAGCCCGTCTTTATTTATAGCCAGAGAGTAAAACGCTAGATGTATATAGTTAGGAACTGAATACATAATCAATGTTGCACGATATTTGGACTTAACTAGGATATCACGTCTATACATGCATGATATCTGCACTAGGGGTGCACAAAGAACCGTTGAAATCGGAACCGGAACCGAGGGGAACCGTACCGGAATCGTACCAAACCGTGGCTACGGTTTCGGTTTTGGTTCCTAAAATTAGGAACCGTTACCAATGGTTCCAGTTCCGGTTCCAGGACCAGTAAAGCCGTACCGAACCAGAACCATTGGGGGTAACGGTTCCTTGGAACCAAACCAGAACCGGAACCGTTTTATATTAAATATGTGTATTTATATATATAATATAATAACTATATATAATATATATGTATAATTATTAATAACTATATATTATATATAATTATTATATGTAATGTATATATATATATAATATAATAATTATATATATATAGGGTGCCATTTTTAGATTGTAGATCTCACATTTATTTAATGAATATATATATATATTTTGTATTTTCAAGCCTCATTGAAAAAAAAAGAAAAAAAAACCAAGGAACTGCGATTTGGAACCGGAACCGAACCGAGAACCGCGGTTCGGTTCCTCACGGTTCCAACCCTTAACGGTTTCGATTCTGGTTCTGAAAATTAGGAACTGTTGGTAACAGTTCCGATTCCACCAAGAACTGTGAGGAACCGTACCGTGTGCAGCCTTAATCTGTACTCAACCTACACGATATGCCTGATATTTTGGAACGTGGGTAATTCACTTGGTATTTTTGAGTAAAAACAAAATATTCCTAATATAATTATATATTTTGAAATATCCCAAATATACAACAATAACTGCAACACAATGGTTCACCATGTCAATAAATGGGCATTAAATAATAGAAGGAGAATTTGGTTTGAAATATTTGGCCTTGGTGGCTTATACATTTTGTTAATCTTGATTGCATTACTGTTTGTTTTGTGAATTAATCTATTCATTGTTGGGTTAAAAGAAATCAAGGTGTGACGTAATTAAGACTACAAATGAACTAGGTTAAGCTGAGCTTGAGTCTATTCGGACTCGACTCATTCATTTTTTTAGCTCGACTTAGAATTGTTATGAGCTTAAAAAATTGAGTTTGGGCGGCTCGACTCGTTATTATTTTGAAAAGCTCGGACTTGACTCATTTAATAATAAAATTCATTCGGGCTCATCACTTTGACTTGTTCATGAACTCATACGAGCCAACACAAGACTACGATCATGACCGTTTACGAGCTTACATACATGAACTTATACAAAATTGTGTTGATGAACGTATTCATGAGCTTACACGGGCCTTATACCATATTCACAAACATATACAAAGTTTACACGAGCTCATGTTCATTCACATATCTCGATGCTATTCGGGATTGACTCATTTACTAAATGAGCCTAGAAATCAGGCTCAGTTCGTTTACTTAATGAATGAGCTCGAGTCAAACCCGAACTGTTCATGAACAACATAATTCATTTGCAGTCATTGAAGTAATTTACTTCGTATCTCTCTCTTATGCCCCACAAATAACAGAAATGCCACTTACAATTGGAGCTCTAGATAAAGCAATCATCCAACCAAATATGGCTTGATGCAACAAATAATCTAGTTTAGTCATTTCTATTCAAGCTAACGGAAATACTTCATATTGTAACACATTTACAGTGGCTTGGTCTTGACCAATACTTGATTAGTTATTTTTATTCTTTGGATTAGATTTGGGTCAAAATTTTCTACCATAATCTTAATTTATGTTGAATTTGATTGAGATTTGAGGTTTCAATAAACCCAACTCAAATCTAAACTTTAACTTGCTAATAATATTATTAGTAAGATATAAGTGATTATTGAATAATTAAATTAATAAATCATACAACAAAATTGTAAAAAGAGTTATAAAATTATTATTCACTTTATGACCTTAAATAAAGCGAATGAAACATAAGATTAATGTAAATCGTCAAGTAGTTGAAAAAAGTTTTGATTGTTGTTGTTGTATTTTATTTATTTATTTATTTATTTACTTTGTCAACTTGATTTTCTAAAGAAGCAAGAGAGTGTTTTAAGCAACTTAAGCATAATTTGAGTTTATTCCTAACTTTTTGGGCTCATATTAATTATTGAATTATTGGACTTTAGTAGAGATCGGGTCAACCCGTCTAACTGCCTGACTTTTCTTTTGTTTTTTTTCAAGAACCGCCTAACCCTTATCCTCTCGAATAGCACGTGTAAATAATGTTGAAAATGTCGGCGTTGCGTCTCCGCGAAAGACACGACCAATATACACACGGCGCATATTAGAAGTCGGCCCTGGCAGGTCGCCACGTAAAGCATAGACTATCCAAAACAGTGATATTTCGATTTGTCCGCGGAGCAGTGCGAACCCAACACCTTCCGGCGCAAGTTATCACCATCCCTTCCATTTTTCAAGTCATCTTCCACAGAACAAGTTTTCATCGAGGAAAAGTACAGAAAGATTGTGGAATTTTATTTGTATAGCATATAGATATAGAAATGTAAGTATCATTATTTTCAATTGTGTTCTTTGAATTTTAATGCTTTAGTTCTTGAGCATTTGTGAATTTTTTGTTCAAATACGCTTAATAATTAGGCACATCGAAACTAGGGTTTCATTTTGGTCGGAATACTTTTTTTTTTTCTTTTTTTCTGTAATTACTATATCTAGGGTTTAATTTTCTTTCTGAGAAAAGGTAAGGAAAAAGAACAGAGAGGAAAGCAAATAATTCTGAATATATATAGGCAATACATTATTTAGAAACAACTCAACACAGAGACCTTCTAAAAAAGAACACAACTCAAGCCTGAAACCTTTAAATTTGCTTATTTGAGTTTATCTTTTTCACTGGCAATTGTAAGACTCAAGATTTGGTTTCTTTTCTTTTATTTTCCTCCAATTTTTCTGCAGCCAAACGCAGGGACTGTAAATATTTCAGGCATTCACCGGCGCATTTGTCATTGATTGGTATAGACGAGCTATTCTATTTGCATTTTCTTGCCTGAGTTTTTAAATTAGGTTGATGTTCTGCTATTTAGTTGTAGCATCACATGGCCAACAAAAGTATATGCACATATTTACACTCGCACACACACATATGCACCCACTTTCCTTGTTTTTGTTTTTCCTTGGGAACAAACAAAATTTTGGTCTATGCTCTGGGTTGTTGATACTAGCTTTGGAGTTCCTTCAATTTGACATTGTGCTGCTTGATTTTCCTATTATGTTATTTGTATGATATTATCGTACTTTGGAGAGTTGAGGATATGGACTTTTAGTTGTAAGTCTATTTTCTCTTTACTATTTGTGTGCAATAAACATTTTATTTTTTACTTGACATGTATTGTATTGCATGGTAGTTTGAAATCTTTATGATCTCTGCTCCTCCTCTCGCAGTATACATTTGGGTCCAAGGTTAAACTGCTTTTATGCGCTAATATTATGATATTGTGCCCCTAGTGTATCTCAACCTTTTTCGACGATGTCTATTGCTGGTTCATTGCGCTTGTCTCGCGAATTGGGAATTTACAATAAATACAGTCACAGGAATGAACCTAAGGTGTGTGGTTGCCTGCTTGCTTCTTTAATATATCATGTTATTGTTTATCAACCCTTCAAGTTTTAAAATTCTGATACCTCTGGTTCTTTTGATTTTTTTTTTCCAGGGAATGATAGGAAAGGGCTGCTTACATATGCTTGACATCAACCTTTCATCACATGCTACGGTATGCTCATATTCAGATTAGAAATCCACCTCCCTCCCTCCCTTCCTCTCCTTTACTATGCGCTGAAAAATTTCTGGAATTATAATCAATTTACAATGGGAGATCATTTTGACGTGGTGGTGTCTCCTTGGGGGTGTTTAGATATACTGTTCTTAACTCTCTATACTTTTGGGTTCAGGGTTCTAATTGTAAAAATGTGGAGTTTCTTTTGTCTTTTGTGAATAGCTTGAGGCTATAGTTTTTGTGCAGTTGTTTCATGTTGCGCCCCCCTCTTGGGCGCCCTTCAATGAATACTTACCAACACAATAAAATAAAATTACAATAGTTTGTCATGGTCTTTGTTCCAGTTTATGTCTTGATGCATTCTATCCTATGCAGCATGTTGAAGGTTGTTAGATTCATGCTTTTATGGTAGTGTTATTGTCAGAAGTATTGTTAAATTGATGACATATAACTTACCAAAAAAGTACAGAAATTGATGCCACATCACTGTCGAGTGAGACATGCATTAATGATGTGCAAAATATATTCAGGTTCAGATGCTTGTCACTGTAGTTTGGTGATTCAATATTTTTTTTAATGGAAATTCAGTCTATTTGAAGTTTAGATTTTGCTGAAAAGACATGCAATATTCTGCCCATTCCCCTTTTAACTTTGTTTTCCATTTTCATTTATGATACTTGAATGTGTGATTCTGAAGGAAAAATCTCCTCACATTACATAAAAGTAACAAGGTCTATTTAAACAATTTACAGTTCAAGTATCTGTCATTTATTTTTTCTCAAGTAATCCAGTGCTCTTGTGCTATGTGTGCATGTGAAATTATTGAAGCTTAACAATTTTCCTACCTGTTAAATTTATAACATCCAAATTTTTACTTATCACATCTTCAGCAGCAGGATGATTGGAGTCTCCATCTCTTAAGCAGCATGCATGGGCCATTAAGTCCTTTATATTCTAGATGTAATGTTTTCCGGTGCCAATCCTTTCTAAAACCAAGTGGAGGAAATGATTTTCCTGTTCTAGAAACTGCTGCCATGGTGATGAAGAGGTATACATGTGTTTTTAATATATGTATGTACTATATATATATATATTTATATTATATTTTTTTGAATCCAGTTAATCTAAATAGAGGTGCCTATTTGTATACATACTCTAGATAATGCTTAGTTACTTGTTTACTAATAATTTACTATTTATTTAGTGCTATCTGTTTAGCTTCAATAATCTAACGTCATTTGCATCTATTTGTTCGTGTGCATCTATCATTATCTATTACTCCTTTTATAAGTCTAGTTGTAGCAGTATAGCCAGCATTAACTATGGTCAAGATGTATTTTTCAATCTACTAGTCATGTCAACATGTGCAAATGTGTCGAGTCATCTGCAGATGCCTTGGGCCAAAATTCCAAATCTATCTTGTCAGTAGATGCATGCTGCCACGATTCTTGGCCTTGGGAGGTAGTTGAATTTTTTTTGGGTCCTGGTTGCATTATTCAGTTCAGATTTTTTGGTTTGCCGAGGCTCTGGCTTGATAAGGAACTCAACTAGTTATAAAATTTTGTTACTTAATATTTGGGGGTCGCAAGCTGGGGTGTTGAAATGAATTCAAACCAAATGTTTAAGTGCACTTGACCAAGAAGCATGGACACTGACACGGGACACAATACGACAAGGATATGCTGATACGTCAAATTTTTAAAAAGTAGGACACAGACACAGTGTGGACACCACTAATATAAATATAAATATTCATTTATATATCTATTGTGTAAGACAATTAAAAAACTTTAATTAATTTATAATTTCTATACTAAAGTTACATAAGTTAGAAGATGAAACTATTTATGTAAAAAAGAATATATGATATTATATTTGATATTACTCTCCTATCATGTCATTAGTTATGTTTTGTTCATTACATACTGTGACGTGTTGAATGTCCATTTTTTAAAGAAAACGAGGTTGGACACTTTGATATATGTTCATAATGTTGTTTTCAGGACTGTCATGTGTTTGTTTTATATAAGACGAAGAGTGTAGGATGTGTTAGTCGAGTATCCAGAATGTGTTGACCAAGTGTTTGAGATGCGTCGACCAAGTATTCAAAATGTGTGGGCCAAGTGTCCGAAATAATAAAAATTATTTTTAAATTATGGATGGCTCTCACTTTTTTCAGAATTTTAAAGGAGTTCACATTCAAAGTCCAGGTTGTGAACTCCTTTAATATTATGAGAAAAGTGAGAGCCAGATCTCCACATGGCATTTACATGGATGATAATTAACATTTCCATTATTCTGAGTCTAGCAATGTTGGACACTTGTCCAAGAATGTCCATGAAGGGTTGGTGTCTGACACGGTGTTGGACACAGACACGACACCTTCGTAGAAGTGTCTTTGTTTCTTGGCAGCGCTTCCCTAACTTCTTGTCTAATGGCATAGACTTCGAAGAACAACTGAATTTATTGCTATCATTAATTTTCTGTAACCTACATTGCTAGATTCATACTAATGGAAATGTTAATAATCATCCATGTAAATGCCATGTGGAGATCTGGCTCTCACTTTTCTCAGAATATTAAAGGAGTTCACAACCTGGACTTTGAATGTGGTTGACATTTTTTTTTTGATAAATGGATGTGTTATTGTCACGGATTCTAATTTTGGCACTGCTTTCCAAGTTTACATTGTTGACCAACTGGCAATAGGGATCATGTTGGTCTGTTTCTTTTGCTATTCATAATCCTTCTTTCTTAAGTGATACTGGTTTTGATATGTGGGATTTAGTAATAGTCCATGTGTAAGATTACATTATCTCATGAAAGGAAGGTTTCAGTGTTTTAGTTTCACAATTTTGGTTGCAATTTGGATGTTTCAAATGTGGGCCTGAAAGTTCGTAGGTCAAGAACCCGAGGCTCTGATAGAGAGTCACTCAAGGCCCATGATCTAGATCTAGAGTGGGGTGATGAGGTCTTGTTGGTTGGATTAGTTAATTTAACTACTTTTTGAATTTGATTAAAAAGTAACAGAAATTCAAATTATAACAAAAAATTAAAATCTGCTCAATCCACATCCAAAGCATGCAATATACAATTACAACTATAAATAATGGACACAAAGATTTTTACTTGGGAAACCCAATTGGAAAAAAATCATGAAAGCTAGTCTAGGCAAAACTCAGGTTAACAGTTATCAAAACCCTAGAACCCCTAGTTATCTCCTTGACAGAATTTGATCCACCAAACTCTCCTCGAGTCTCCGGGCACACGATTTTCTCTTCAACAGACTTCACTCTTCACAAATTTGCTTCTCCACTGGTGATTTAGTCTTAGGCACTAGTTGTCTGATTAAGGGATTGAGGTTGGTTTTAAACTCGTCAGATAAACTCCACAACAGTGGATGTCAACACACAATGAAAAACACTCTTCAATAAAGAATGATGAATGCAAAGAAAAAAAAAATGATGCACTCTAGAACTCACAATTGTGCTCTCTATACGCTCTAGATAGCTATTCTCTGTTATATTATATTGATATATTCTACATTGTGCTCTCTCTATACGCTCTAGATTGCTATTCTCTGATATATTATATTGATATATTCTACCTAGGAGTATTGTATATATAGGCAAAGTAGAGGTATATATAGAGAGTAGGGTCTGTATTGTTTTAAATAAAAAGGAAACTGAATTTTTGCATGGCTCGATCGATTGAGGAGTTGGTTGATCGATCGACACAACTCTAGTGGCCCTCAATTAATAGCTTGGTTGATCGAAGTCTACTGCAGTTTATACTCGGAAAATTTCAGAACTAGAAGTTTCCATAAACACTTTTATGCATATCAAATAGGATTTTGAGAATCAAATCATGAAATCTTAGAAACCCTACTGCATGTGTGCATGAAACCTAAATTGTTGAGTGCATCAAAGTGTTAAATTACCTTTATATCCTTGGTGTAGAAGATTACGCATTTTCCCTTTTATATAGCTTTAATTCAATCTTTAACCATGAGCTGGAGGTAACAACTAACACTAACCTTTGAAATTTCTAATCTAAGCTAGAAATTTGAAACAAAAGTTACAGATTCCAGATTTGTTCTACAAAATTTTGCCAACGACCTAACCGGGCCTTTAATCTTCTGTTTCTTCTAAGTTTAGTGAGTTTCTTTTTTCTCCAGCAACTTCGTATTGTGTTCTTAACATGTCTGTAAGTGATGCTACTTTGTGATATTGACTTCTATGAAATTTGAAACTTCCTTAGATTAATTTCTAATGTATAATTCTGGGGCAACATCTGTATAGCTCAGCTATAATTTGAAATTGGAAAGATCTTTGCTAAATGTGCCAAAAAGGCAAAAAAGGGGTGGTGTAGGTGTGTGATGTCCTATAAGAAAAACTTCCTAGTTTCTTTTATTTTAATTAAAAAAACAGTATGCTATAGATAGAGGCACAGAGCTGGCTAATGGTCATTGCTACTTTGCATTTAATTGTCACAATCCTGGAGCAGATGTGTATAAATATCCATTGTAATCAGATTAGTGTCCTCTTTTGTACAGTGTGACTTCTGTTTTATACTTGTTGCTCTGTTTACTTATTAATTATTTTATTCTTTTTTTGGGGTTGGGTATGGTAGGAATTTTCCTATCAAATGGTTCTGTAAGAATTTTACTATCAAATGGTGTCACAGTCCTATTTCTGTCTCATGTATTCATGCTTCTTTTTCTTTTTCTTTTTTTTTTCTGTAAAATACGATCTTTTCACATTTTCATTTTCATGGTATCTTGCAGGTCATACAATGCTTTACAACGAAGCCCTGTTATAATTCAATTGGTTCCAGCAGTTGGTATCGTTGCTTTTGCCATTTGGGGTCTTGGGCCAGTCATGAGACTGAGCAGGATTCTTTTCTTCCATGTACACACACTTTCTTTTACTGCCATGGTTTACTTTAGTTCCCCCCCAGCAGCCTGTATCCCTTAATTGGCTGATGCCTTCATTTGACAATTTCCTGCAGGAGTGTGACAGTAGTTGGGAAAAGAGTAACACAAACTATGTTACGATCTCTTATCTTCTGCCTTTGTTGCTATGGATTGGAGCAATACATCTCTGCAGGTTTCTATCACTTGATGTTACTGCTATGCAAGGAATTAGAGCTCTGCTATTACTGAACACTTATTGCCAGCCCCTCCACTATTACTAATATAATAGTGTTTCTTTCAGGACATTGGATCCGATAATTTTACCTTCAGTAGCAAGCCATGTTGTCAAGCAACGTTTTCTGAATTTTGTAAAATCATTATCTACAGTACTTGCCGTTGCCTACTGTTTATCAAGGTTGGTGGTTTCTATGAAAGTCATTTCTCTTCAGGAATTAGCATATCTAGTTTTCACTCGGAAAGTGTTGGTCAAGGAATTGAGTGGCTTGTTTGATTTTTGGAATCTTCCACAAATATAATATGTTGAACCCAGTTGTATTGCAGGCATGTAGTTAACCACCTGCTTTGATCATTGTTCGTACTTAAAACTCTGACAACAATCAGTTCTAGTGTGCCCAATGCATAGTGTGAATTGTTTGGTTATACATGTTCAATTTCTTTTGTTGTTTTTGTTAACTTTATTTTTTATTCTTGTTTAATCTTTTGTTTTGTATTTTACTTTGCAATTGGTGAAGCAGGGTGCCCATGAATTTAGCATTATTCTTTTTTCTTTTGTTGTTCTTCCAGCTGTTTTTAGTGATTTACTACTTCAACTTCTTCCTTAATGTGGTTGATATTTAGATTGTATTTTCCAATCACTATAATGTCAGATTAAGTACCAGATTTTATGTTATGACATTTGAACACGATCATATTCTGTTTTGGCAGATTGATTCAACAATTACAAAAATTCTTTGTGGGGACAAATGATTCTAGTGATGCAAGAAATGTATGTTTCTGTTACTTAAACATTTTACTACATTTTAATTGCTTACCATCTTTTGTTACTATAAGATGCATAACTGTGTGAAGGCTGTGATTGTGGTGGAAAAATGAATATTGTTCGAGAAACAATTGCAATGATTTATTTAAGAAAATAAAGAAACACTTGCAATCAACCTTTAGAAGGATCCATAGAAATAGATAAAGAGGACCACCAGTTGAGCCCGATGAAGCCTAAACCTGAACATCGAAATTTTCGTACAAGTGCTAAAAGCTGTAAGAGAACAATGAGAAACATATTGTTGGCACTTTCATATATTTATCTTAATCATGAAGACATTTAAATGCACAGAGTGTGGTGCATTCCTTTTTCATGATTTCATTTTCCAAACTGTAAATGGGATGGAGGAAAGTAATTAATGTTGTTGATCTTGAGTAATTATCACTGTAGGTCCCTTTTAGTGGTGCCAAAATCCCATTTTGCTTTTTTGGAAGAAAGTAATCAATGGGTTTAAAACTTCTATAAGATATATGCTTTGGCATGGAGGGTATGGTTTTGGGGCGAGAAATGAGGACGGGGAAACACTCTTAGAATTTGCCATATGACTTGGTTATAGCAAATACATTTTTTAAGAAAAGAAAAGAGCGTTGAATCACTTTTAAGATTGACACAATCAAAACACAAATTCGTTATTGCTTATATAGAAGAGGAGAATGGGGAACATGTAAAGATTGTAAAGTAATCCCCGGAGAAAGTCTAACAAACCAAATCAATTACTAGTCTTAGATTTATTGATTAATGAATCAAAGGGTCAAAAACTAATAAAAGGACATAAACACATAAAGTGGTAATTACTTGTCAAAAAAACACATAAAGTGGTAAGAATTGAAAGGTAATAAAGGAACAACATTTAGAGAAAAAAAGTATTACAGGAAAAATAATGGGATTGGAATGACAATATAAGTAACTTATGGTAAAAAAGGCCGGGTTTTATTAAGAACAAAACAAAGGAAACTCTGCGAGAGATTAAGGGAAAGAAATTTATTAAAAAAGAAACATGGTGGTGGACTGATGAAATAAAACAAGCAACATTTAGATTACGAACTCCCAATATCAGGAATATTCTATCAAAAGAATGAGTTTCAAAGAATGGCAGAAAATTTAAAAATAGGAGGATTTAGAGAAATATATATATATATATTTAAATATGCAACTAAAACAATAGCAGCTAAAGCTAAACAAAATGCATTAAATGACTTGTATAAAAAATTAGGAACAAAAGAGGGTGAATGGCTATTTATAAATTAACAAAAACTAGAGAGAGATTGACTAAAGATAGGAATCAAGTTAAGGGTGTTTAGAATATAGATTAAACAATATTAGTTAAGAAAAATATATATTAGTAAGATGAAAAAATTACTTACAACACTTGCTAAATGAGGAATATACTAAGGAAGAAATCGTAAGCGATGAACCTTACATAAGAATGATAAATGAATTAATCACGACCTGCCCACACCGTGTAGATATTGTTCGTTTTGCACACACTCCTCTTAGTGCTCACGATTTTCAAAACATGGCTACACAGTTAGGGGGTGTCAACACATATAAGTGCCAACAACCTCTCTCTCCCAAGTGATGTGGGATGTCACAATCACCCCCTCTTGGGACCCAGCATATTCGCTGGCCTCATGTCCCTCATAGGCTTGTGCATGCCTCCTATATGCTGGGGATCGGCTCTGATACCATTTGTCACGACTCGCTCACCTTGTGTAGATATTGTCCGCCTTGCACTCTCTCCTCTCGATGCTCATAGTTTTTCTCAAAACACGTCAGCACGGTTAGGGGGTGTCCACACATATAAGTGCCAAAATCGGCTCTGATACCATTTGTCACGACTCGCCCACCTTGTGTAGATATTGTCCGCCTTGCACTCTCTCCTCTCGATGCTCATAGTTTTTCTCAAAACACGTCAGCACGGTTAGGGGGTGTCCACACATATAAGTGCCAAAAACCTTTCTCTCCGGGCGATGTGGGATGTCACAATAAACTAGTCAATTCTGTGACACCCCTTAATTTTCATGCATAAGTTGGCCAGGCTTATACACAAAAATTAAGAAATACCAACACATGATAATAAACAAGCATAGAGTACAAGATGCATGAAATAAATATATATTTATTGCAGAAGGAAAACTAATAAATTAAATAAATCTCCAACTCCATAAAACCTCAATGTTTACAACTTGGAAGTCTCGTAAACCAAGGACCTCTAAACCAAGTCCATAAATCAATGTTGATAAAAACCTAAAGAAATCTAATAATTAAAGATAGAGTCCCTAGTGGAAAGAGTAATAAGGAAGTCCTTAACGCTGTGGCTGGAACTGCCTATGACTTGAAATATCAACAAAGAGTGGGTTAAACCCACAAGCAAGTCCTCTCTACTACATCCCAATCAGAGAATAGAGAAACCAATCATCTCCCATCCAAAAAACCTAAATTATATGATAAATACACAAATTCCATGCTTATATCACAATTAATGAACAATGTTTTTTACATAATTACAAATAATAACAAAATATAATTGTAAAAAGGTAATCCTGACATGCCGTATATATATATTGGTGAGACTGCTTATTAGCTAGCTCCCAATTCTGTATGACAATCCTGACATGCCGAATATGTATATTGGTGAGATTGCTTATGAACTAGCTCCCAATTCCGTATGACAATCCTGACATGTCGTATATATATATATATATATATATTAGTGAGACTGCTTATTAGCTAGCTCCCAATTCTATATGGCAATCCTGATATACCGAATATATATATTGGTGAGACTGCTTATTAGCTATCTCTTAATTCCGTATGGTTATATATGTATGTCATTACGAAGAGTAGGTTAAAGGCACATAATTATGCATTTAAACTAATTTATCATTTTCCACCATAGTAAAAATAATAATAATAATAATACATTTTAAAAAAGTAAAAAAATATTGTTCACACGCAGATTGTTCATGCAGGGATTACTGTTCATACCCGACTGTACAGTCGGGATTACTATTCATGACGAGATTACTCTTCACGCCGAAACTGTTAATTCCAAACATTACTGTTCACACAATTTTTTTTTCCTTCATAGATACTATTCTTTGAGATTCAATACAAAAATGCATACACAACACAAATTAACTCAAAATATAAATTTCACAACAAAGTCCTAGATTTTGATCAACATAAATATTTCAAAACAAAACCCTAGTTTAACACAATACATCCATGCATTATAAAAGAAAACACACACACACACATACACACACACACTCCCAATTACCTTTAAAGTCAAGCAGGCGTGCCCGCAACATATCCTCCAAAATTTGATTAACCCGCTTAGTTTGACCATCGGTCTGAGGGTGATGAGCTATACTGAAATGCAGCTCCGTACCCATAGCCTGCTGCAAGCTCTCCCAAAATCTCGAAACAAAGTTCGGATCTCTATCCGATACAATGGACAGAGGTATGCCATGAAGCTTTACTATCTTTGCAATATAAAGCCTCGCGTAATGTTTTGAAGTGACATCAGAACGAACTGGCAAGAAATGTGTTGATTTTGTCAACTTGTCCGCTATAACCTAAATAACATCATGATTTCGCTGCGAGGTGGGAAGTCTCACAATAAAGTCCACAGAGATGCTCTCCTATTTTCACTCCGGTATAGGTAGTGGTTGCAAGGATCCCGACGGTCTCTGGTGATCAATCTTGATCATTTGACAAATGCTACACTTAGAGACAAATATAGCAATGTCCTTCTTCATGTCTGTCCACCAAAACTGGCGCTTCATGTCTTGGTACATTTTATCCCCTCTTGGATGTACCGAAAACTGAGAACTATGGGTCTCACTCATCGCTGCCTTTCTTAAATCATCCTTGGGAGGAACCACTAACCGCCCCTTGTATCTAAATCCTCTATCTGTACCTACTGTATAAAATGGTACCTCTCCAGATTCCAACTCAACCACTTTCTCTATGCACTGCTGGTCAGTAAGTTGATCTGCAATTACCTTCCGAATGATAGCAGGTGTAACCACTACACATGCTACAAAAGTATCAGCTAATTCATCAACGTTCCTCAAATCATTTCATTCTGTCTTAAATAAAGTTGAAAGACTAGTATAGGGTTGGCGACTAAATGCATCAACTACTGCATTCGCTTTTCCTGGATGGAAAATTAATAATCTTTCACGAATTCCAACCACTTGCACTGCCTCATATTCACCTCCCTTTGTGTGAACAGATACTGCAAACTTTTGTGGTCGCTGAACAATTTGAAGGTCTCACCCAAGAGATAATGCCTCCAAATCCGCAAAGCAAAAACCATAGCTGTCAACTCCAGATCATCAGTCGGGTAATTAAACTCATGAGGCTTAAGCTTACATGAATTATATGATATCGACCTCTCTTGCTGCATCAACACACATCCCAAACCCTGCAATGATGCATCGGTAAATACCAAATACTTAATTCCACTCTGAGGGGTAGCTAGAATGGGTGCATATGTCAACCTACTTGCCTCCTGACAAGAATCATCCCAAATGAAAGGCACACCCTTTTTAGTCAGGTGATTGAATTAGCAATCTTGAGGAAGCCCTGAATGAACCTACGGTAATAACCAGTTAACCCAAGAAAACTACGAATCTCCGAGGATGAGGTAGGTTGTCTTCACTCCAAAACTGCTGACACCTTACTTGGATCTACCGCTATCCTTTCTCAAATACTACGTGACTCAAGAACTTCACCTCCCTCTGCTAAAAACCACACTTCTCAAACTTTGCATACAACTGGTGGTCTCTCAGTGTCTGCAACACAATACCAAGATGTCTGGTATGATCCTCCTCTGATCTAGAATAAACCAAAATGTCATTGATGAAAACAATAATAAACTAGTCTAGGTAGGCCCTGAACACTCTGTTCATTAGATCCATGAAGACAGCGGGGCATTTGTCAACCCAAAAGGCATAACCCGAAACTCATAGGATCCATATCTGGTAATACATTATACTCCCTAACTCAAAGCTGATAATACCCAAATCTCAAGTCTATTTTCGAGAAGTAGGTGGCTCTCTTCAGCTGATCGAATAGATCATCAATCCTTGGCAATGGATACTTGTTGCGAATTGTGACCTTATTCAATTCTCTGCAGTCTATACAAAGGCGAAGAGACCCATCTTTCTTCTTCACAAACACCGGTGCTCCCCACTGTGAAGTACTCCTGCGAATAAGTCTCTGACTGAGAAGCTGCTGAATCTGGTCTTTCAGCTCCCTCATTTCCATAGGCGCCATTCTGTCTGGGGCCTTAGCAATAGGTTTGGTGCCTGGGGCTAAATCAATCACAAAATCTATCTCGCAATTCAGTGGTAGCCCTGGAATCTCCTAAAACACATCCTGGAAGTCTCGCACCACTGGAATAGAATCTATAAAAACTGAAGTTCCCTCCCGAGACTCCTCATTAATGAAGAATAGGTGAGTGCCAGACCCTCCATTTGATTGCGGCATAACAGCCAAATACATCTCTTGAGCCGGTACAACAAAAATAATTGCCTTATCATGGCAATTAACTTGAGCATGATAATGTGATAACAAATCTATCCCAAACATGATATTATATGAATTCATGTCTAAGACTAACAAATATGCTTAAAATCGAAGTCCACCAATATCTATAATGACTTGCCCACAACTTTTCTGTAAAATCGTACTAACTTCAAATGGTGTATAAATGCTAAGAGAAGGACTACAAAGCTGAGTCACTAATCTAGATAAAGCAACAAAAGATCTAGACACAAAAGAGCGTGATGTACCGGTATAAAAAAATAACTTAACCAAGTCTACCATGTATAGGAAACATACCCTCAATACCCCAATAATGGACTAAAAGATAGAGTACAACGAGTCCTATACATAGGCTCTATTTAAGATTTAAGTATTCTAGATATATTGGTGAGACTGCTTATTAGCTATCTCCCAATTCCGTATGACAAGATTACTGCTTATTAGCTAGCTCTTAATTCCGTATGACATATATACACGACATGTCAGGATTGTCATACGGAATTGAGAGCTAGCTAATATATATTGGTGAGACTGCTTATTAGCTATCTCCCAATTCCGTATGGCAATCCTGACATGCCGTATATATAAATATATATATATTGGTGAGACTGCTTATTAGTTATCTCCCAATTCTGTATGACAATCCTGACATGTCGTATATGTATATCATTACGAAGAGTAGATTAAAGGCACATAACTATGTATTTAACTAATTTATCATTTTCCACAAAGTAAAAAAAAAAAAAAAAAAATAATTTTTTTAAAAAAATACTGTTCACGACGGAATTATTGTTATGCCTGGATTACTGTTCAAGTGGACTGTTCTTGCCTGGATTACTGTTCACGACGAACTGTTCAGTCGGGATTACTGTTCATGCATTTTTTTTTTCCTCGTAGATACTATTCTTAGAGATTCAATACAAAAATGCATACACAATACAAATTAACTCAAAATATAAATTTCACAACAAAGTCTTAGATTTTGATCAACATAAATATTTCAAAGCAAAATGTTAGTTTAACACAATACATCCATGCATTATAAAAGAAAACACACACACACACACATATATATCATTTAAGAGGTGAAAAGTTTATAAATCCAAAGGGGAAGAGAAGAAAATGTACTTGCCTCTTTGAAAGTAAAGGTAGAAATCATATAAACGCAAAGTCCTTTGCTCAAAATCACAATTCTCTTCAATTCCTCTTCTCAAATCCTCCCTAGGGTTTGTATCTCCTTTTATATATATCTCTCTCTAAAAATATACGTGTAATGAAATTTGTAAAAAACCCTAATATATTAACATATATATTTTTTTTGATAAATAAAAATTCATAGAAAAGCGCCCAAACGGGGGACGCGTCCCAAAAACAACAACAATCAAATTCTTAGACTATCTACAAACGTCGAAAGGGACTCCGAAGAAGAACAAAAGAAGCCCTCCGACCAAAAGAAGAGGAAATTGAGAACAGAGCATCTAAAAACACTCCAAGGCTATTCAATATCTTCAAAAGCTCTCTTATTCCGCTCCTTCCAAAGGGCCCACCATAAACAATGAGGAACAACCCTCCAAGAACGCCTAATGTCACGACGCACCCGAAAGCCATTCCAAGCAGTAATGTAGCTCGCCACTGTCCTAGGCATGACCTACTGAACACCAAAAATAGCGTAAATTAAATCCCATCCCTCCCTCACTCTAGGGCAATGAAGGAGAAGATGATTAACCGTTTTCTCTACTCGCTTACACATATAGCACCTATTTGTGAAGATGTGCCCTCTCTTTCTTAGATTATCCATGGTCAGAATCTTCCTCATGGATGCTGTCCACACAAAGAAAGCCACCTTCAAAGGAGCTCTAGACTGCTAGATTCCTTTCCAAGGAAAGGATGGACCATGACACTTTACGAGCTTCCGATAAAAAGACCGAACCTCAAATCTCCCATGGGTCGATCCGGTCCAAATCAATTCATCACTCCGTGTCCCAGGACAGGCCTGTCCGTAAAGAAATGCCAAAAACTCTGTCATCTCCTTGACCTCCCAATCATGTAGAGATCTTAGAAACTGAATATCCCAGATCGGACGCCTGCCATCAAGGTGATAGCACTGTGCGACCATAATCTGTCTATCCAACGCAATTCTGGCAAGTCTCGGATAAAGCATCCCAAGTGATCTATCGCTACACCAATGATCATTCCAAAAGCTTACAAACTGACCATCCATCACCCTAAATCGGATGTGTTTGGAAAATTTGTTCCAACCCTTCGCAATATACCTTCATAATCCAACCCCAACCGGTGTTCTCAACATAAAGGAGCACCATCCCCCTCTATCCTCTCCATATTTAAGACAAATAACCCTTCTCCAATACCTATCCCTTTCCATCCCAAATCGCCACAACCACTTCCCCTGAAGAGCTTTGTTGAACAAATTTAATTTCCGCACCCCAAGCCCTCCCTTCTGAATAGGGCGACAAATCTGCTCCCAATTAACCAAATGATATTAAGACTCCTCCCCCATGCCACCCCACAAAAACTTTCCCTGAAGTCTATCCAATCTTTTCAACACAGAAACCGACAAAGGGAAAAGAGACATGAAGTAAGTAGGAAGACTCGAAAGCGTGCTCTTAATCAATGTCACTCTACCCCCTTTCGAGAGATACTGTTTCTTCTACTCGGCAAGCCGTCTCTCAAACCGAAGCACCACAGGATCCAAAACAGAGGCTCTCCGCGCCTTTACTCCTAGCGGTAGACCCAAGTAAGACATTGGAAATGAGCCTACTTTACATCCCAAAAAATTTGCTAACACATCGATCTTTTCCACCTCCCCCACAGGAAAAATCTCACTTTTTCCAAAATTCACCTTAAGACCTGAGACTGCTTGGAAACAGAGCAACGTCCCTCTCAGGTATCTCAACTGTGTCCTCTCAGCGTCGCAAAAAACAATGGTATCGTCCGCAAAGAGCAAATGAGACACTTCCAGTTGGCAATCAAGATTCCTCCCCACTTTGAACCCTCTGTAGTAGCCCAAATCACAAGCCTTTTTCATCAATCTGCTAAAGGCCTCCATTACAATAATGAAAAGTGAAGGGGATAGTGGATCCCCCTGCCTCAATCCTCTTGAGCTCCCAAAGAAGCCAGAAGGAACGCCGTTGACCAGAACTGAGAATCTCACTGTGGAGATACAAAATTTAATCCAACCTCTCCATTTCTCCCCAAACCCCATCCTCTCGAGAAGATAAATCAGAAAATCCCAGCACACGTGGTCATATGCTTTTTCCACATCAAGCTTACAAACGACCCCTGGTTCTCCAGTGCTAAAACGGGCATCCACACATTCACTAGCCACCAAAATGGAGTCCTGAATCTGACGGCCCCCCACAAAAGCATTTTGGGATTCCGAAATGATTCCATTCATCACTTTCTTCAACCTGAGCACTAGAGTTTTGGCAATGATTTTGTAAATACTCCCTAGCAAACTGATAGGTCTAAAATCCTTAACATCATCAGCCCCTCCCTTTTTTGGAATTAAAGCAATAAAAGTAGCATTCATAGACTTTTCAAACTTCCCATGTGCATGAAATTCATGGATAGTTGCCAATACATCCCTTTTCACCACCTCCCAATTCTGATGAAAAAAGGCCAGAGAAAACCCGTCTGGACCCGGGGCTTTATCCCCCTGGCAACACTGAAGAGCTAATGCCACCTCCTCCTCCTCTAAAGGTCTCTCCAATCGGTTCCTATCCTCTGTAGAAATCATATCAAACTCCAAACCCCCTAAAAGGGGTCTCCAATCCGCAGTCTCCCTATACAGTTGCTGATAAAAAGACATCACACCTCTCGCGACCTCTTCTTCTTTCTGTAACACCGTTCCATTAATTTTGATCCTCCCAATGTGATTATTTCTCCTATGAGTATTAGCCATCCTATGAAAGAATCCCGTATTCCTATCCCCCCTCCTTCAACCACAAAGCCCGAGATTTCTGCCTCCACGAGATCTCTTCCATTGCAGCAATCTCCTCAATTTCCGCCTTATACTCCTCCCTTTTCAATCTTTCCTCCTCCCCCAATCCCTCCACACTCTCCCTCCTATCCAGCTCTAATAGCTCTCCCATAATCCTGTTTTTCCTCCATTCAAGATTCCCGAAAGTCTCCTTATTCCACTTCTTCAAGTCCTCCTTCAATCTACGCATCTTCCCCACAAGCATAAAACTGGGATTACCCCGTATCTCGTAATCGACCCACCAACGTTGCACCATCTCCTTAAATCTTTCCACCTGAAGCTACATGTTCTCGAACTTAAAGGGTGTTTTGCCCCTTCTCAAGCCGCCACAGTCTAAAAGCATCGGAACATGATCAGACGTAAGCCTTGCCATTGCCGCCTGAACCACATCTGGAAATCTCCCGAAATCAGAAACCGATCCAGTCTAGAGAAAGTCGGGTCTTCCCTGCCGCTAGACCACGTAAATTGGGTACCCTCTAGAGGTAAGTTGATCAAACCCTCACAATCAATAAATTCCGAAAATAAAGTCATGGCCGCCGTCCATCTCCCACCCCGAAGACCTCTCCTCCGGGGATCGAACAACATTAAAGTCTCCCCCCACACACCATGGGACCCTCCAACGTTTGCGAATGTCAGCTAGCTCCTCCCACAAAGCACCCCTTTCCGCATCCTCCACCGGGCCATAAACTCCCGAAAACATCCACTCAGCTCCATCCTCTTCAAATCTAAACAAATAAGAGATGGAAAATCTCCCTTTCCACACTTCCTTTTTCGACATCCATCTCTTATCTCAAATCACCAAGATACCTCCTGTCGTCCCTACAGCGTCAAGCGACTCCCAATTCATAAATCTCCCTCCACAAACACTTTTCACAAGCTCATTTGACACATTCTTCAACTTAGTTTCTTGAAGACAAATCATTTGAGCCCCCCATTTGCGCAGGCCCAACTTCACCACCTCTTGCTCGGGTCATTGAGTCCCCGAACATTCCATGTCACTAGTCGCATCTTCATAGACAAATGATAGCTTTCTCCTCCTCCCTCCTTCCCCTCTCCGACCCACTCCTCCCTTCATAGTTCACATTTGAAGCTCTCTCTCTCCCTTCCAAGAGGAGCTTTTCTTCCTACCAGCAATTTTCTGCCTCCCTTCCAAGACCCCAAAAATTCCCATGTTCCTCTCTTCTTCTCCTGCATAAGTCAACCCAAGATTCTGACCCATCCCCTCCACATTGCTCCTCAGCCAATTTTCCACTTCCTCATTAACAGTTCGGTGCCTATCAAGACATATGGGCTTGGGTCTAAATAAAATAAACCCATTCCTTCCCCCCATGAGCCCAAATGTACACTAAAACAAAACCCAACCCAAAATAAAAGAAAAATAAAATGTCCAACCCTCACCAATAAAAATAAAAACCCAAAAAATTATATATATAAAAAAAACAAAACATTTAATAAAACTACTACACACTTATTTAAAACAACCAGAGCATTTAATACCCAAAAAAAAAAAATCTAAATTAAGCATAAATAAACACATTGACAAAATTAACCTAAAGCATTTAAAACACTCACAAATCAGCAATCTAAACAAATAAATGATCCATTTAAATAACCTCAAAATAACGGGGTATTACAAATTCTCTATACAAAGATTATTACACCAAGGATCAATGTTAACTCCATACCTATTTTACAATACTGTTCGATGAAATATTGTAGGATATCTAAGAAAATAATCCTGTTGTATGTTGTTTGCTGTGACATAGTTTTTTATTAGATACTATTAAGGAAGCCTTGTCACCAAAGCTAGAAACATGGAGAAAGACTTAAAAAAAAAAGGCCTAAAGATTAATAAAATTGAAACATATATAGTAAGTTTGATAGAATAGTAGAAGATGACAACATAAATATTACAATTCAAGACCAAAAAGTTATTCAAAATAACTACTTATGTTATTTAGGGTCAGGTCAATATACAAAAAGATTGGGAGATAGACGGTGATTTAGTAAGTAGGATTGGAGCAGGATGGACAAATTGGAGACAAACTAGTTTGTATCCTGACAAATGAATACCAAATAAATTGAAGGAAAAATTCTATAGGAAAGTTATTAGGCTAGCTATATTGTATGGATCAAAGTGTTGGAAGTTGAAAAAGAAACAAGAATAATACATTTATGTAATGGAAATGAGGATGCTACGTGGATGATAGGAGTGACTAGAACAGATAAGAAATGAATAAGTGAGAGGAAAACTAGGAATAGCGAAGATTAATGATAAAATTAGAGAAACTAGACTTAGGTATGACATATACAATGTAGATCCGAAGATGCACCGGTTAGAAGAAGAGTTGTTTGCATAGAAGGTAAATGACAAAGACACCGATCAAAACCTACATGGGATGAAGTAATTAAAAATGATTTTGTTAAAAATTAAATACTAGAGGAGACATGACGTATATTAGGAATGAAAAAAGGGAATTCATGGTGCTGATGCCATCCATATGGGATAAAGGTAAGGATGATAATGATGATGATGAAGATACATGCTTTGGCCATTAGTTTCTCCTTTTCAAGAACTCCATTTTTCATGGAAGAAGCAGGCCTATTTAATAATCTGTTGGTGAACTTCTGTAAGCCAAGCCCATCTAAAAGGTTACTAGAAGAGCTCAATTGTTCGGCTTGATGAGTTTAGTATGACATTATGGTTTTTTAATTAGCTTTATCCTATCACACCCTGGGTGTGCAAGGATTACCTTGTTTCCTGTTGAAACATTCCTTGACACTTTAATAAATTAGGTGTAGGATCTTGTCTAAACTTCTAATTTCAAACTCTGAGGTACTGAAGAAATCATACATCTTAGATCACTATTCTTTTTTGATCAGCTTATTCCTTACTTTTTTCTCTTGATTTTATTTGAGAATTTATCTCATTGTTGCCCCATGCATAGGCATTTTACAAATTATATTTGCTGGTTGACTTTTTAATGAATCATTGGAGCATACTTCACAAATTAATCTCATTGATAGACTGTGGGTCTTGCTTTTGCAGATGAGCTTCCAATTTGCTGGGAAAGCCATTTATACTGCAGTGTGGGTTGCTGCTGTTTCATTGTTCATGGAGTTGCTGGGTTATTCTAACATGAGGTATCTGACTGCTGGGGGTTTTGGCACAGTGTTGCTCACCCTTGCTGGTCGTGAGGTATAGCTCGGTTCTCATTTCCACCCTTACATGAAAACACTGCAGTTTTTCTGATTATATAGAGCACTCTAGATTATCCTTGCACGTGCCATGTTAAAGGCTGGTAATGAACCATCAAATCGTTTTTGCTTTTTTAATGCTTTCAGTTAATTAAGTGTATTTTCATGAACTAGAAATCTTGATTTATATTTTTGGTTTATTCAGATATTCACAAATTTCCTTTCGAGTATAATGATCCATGCAACTCGACCGTTTGTTTTGAATGAATGGATTCAGATGAAAATTGAAGGCTATGAAGTTTCTGGTACAGTAGAGGTTCGTTGTTACCGTGCTTTAGTGTACAACAGAAAAGTAATATAGATAATAAAAACTAGAAAGAAAATAAAATGCTTATGCATGCAGCCACTACTTCAGTTGCGACTGCTCGTGCATAAATAAAATGGTGCTACTCAGGCTTATCAAGAACGAAGGCCTTAACACTTCTGAATTGGAAATGCTAACCAAAGTTCTTTTTTTTATAAAATATACTAGGTTAGAACTTGAGGGATCTTAATATTTGTTTCGATATGTTTTTATAATCTAATAGTACTTTATGTTTCAGTGTGTGGGTTGGTGGGCGCCAACAATTATAAGAGGTGATGATCGTGAAGCAGTTCACATTCCTAACCACAAGTTCACAGTGAATGTGGTGAGGAATCTTAGCCAGAAGACTCATTGGCGCATCAAAACCCACCTTGCCATCAGTCACCTAGATGTCAATAAGATCAATGTGAGGAATTGTATTGATTATCTTGTTTGTCAATGGAAGTTTTGTGCAGCCAAAGGCATGCCATTTGTTTTCCCTTTCATGTCACTATATTTTGGATTGTCCTTTTCCTTTGTGCAGAATATCGTAGCGGATATGCGCAAGGTTTTGGCCAAAAATCCTCTAGTGGAGCAGCAAAAGTTGCATAGAAGAGTATTTCTTGATAACATCGATCCGGAGAGTCAGGCTCTTTTAGTAAGCGTTTTACGTTGTCCTGGTTCACAATCATTTTTATTTTTCATGATTCTTTTTTATTTTTTTACTGAACATACAACTTGATCAGCAAAGTGGGTGTCTGGAAAAGTTGTCTTATTACTATTTTTGATGGAAGTTTTTAGAACTCAATATGTGGTGCTCCTTTAGGTTGGTGAGTTGCCTCTTCATAACTCAAAATTTCCAATCCTCACTGAACAACATTAGCTGGCTATTCATTAGCTAAAATATTTCACTTAACCCCAAAAAGAGCTGTTGTAGGCTAGTAGCACGGTGATTAATTTCTAGCATGACATTTAAAAGGAAGGGATGGTTCGATTGTTCTCATTGATCCAAGAAATATCACACGTGACATCAAAAATACATATTTTTAGTCATTAGAAGTATATATTTGTTTCTTACATTTATAGAGTGGTTAAATATTCACCTGCTATGATTTCAGTTAATCATTTTCTTGCTTCCATTTCGATTGAGGATTTTGAAATTGCCGAATTTGGTATATTTTATTAGTTATAATAAAAGATTATTATTTTAATGGTGTTAATAATTTCTCTTTGGCCTGTATTATATTGCAGATTTTGGTGTCTTGTTTTGTGAAAACCTCACGTATTGAGGAGTACCTTTGTGTCAAGGTAAGAGTTGTTTATTTCAATTGGATATTAATGGATGGGTGGTCCCTGCAGCTGATAGCTAATATGCTTCGCAATATTAAAACCTTAGAAAGTAAATAATTTTTATTTAATTTTTTTAACTAATTACTATTGGATCCAATTGTTTGGAATTGGTTGATGGCCATGTTGTAAGCCCTGACAACATTCTGGCACTCAAAGAGACACACTGCATATTCATTATAATATATTTTTGAAAGTATGAATGCGAGGAAGAAGTCTTTTGATTTAACTCAAGTTGAAAACTTTCTTAGAGATGGTGCCATGTGTAGTACAAATCGAGTCCCCTTTAAGTACTTTTGATGGGAACTGTGCTGTGGTTTCAGCTGGTTGGTGCAGTCCATTATTCATTGCCATAATCTCATTTATATGGATTTTGGTGGTTTTGTTATTAAAGACAACTTTTCACATGTTTGAGCTAGTATTCCAAATTACTTTTGACTGTTGACGCTGTCGAATTGTTGTTTCTGTCCTTGGTTTCAAGTCTGGCTATATTCTGTATTAACCGGTAATTTAGCAACACTGAAGACCAATGTATGTTTGATGAAACAGGAAGCAGTATTGTTGGATCTTCTCAGAGTTATTGGCCACCACCGGGCTCGGCTTGCCACACCCATCCGCACAGTACAGAAGATGTATAGTGACGCTGATATGGAAAGTGTACCGTTTGCGGACACCGTATTCACTCGTTCCAAAGCAGCTGTTAACCGCCCACTCCTACTGATTGAGCCCACCTATAAAATCAATGGTGAGGATAAGACTAGGATTTCAACTCGCTCAGTACGTTTAAATGAAGAAAAAGATGCCAAGGTTGAAGCAGCCTCGACATCTGACTCCCAGGCAGATGCCAGGGCTGGCTCAACCTCAGTTCTTGGTAATACGAAAGCAGAATCAAGCTCTATTGCCAGCTCAAACTCGAAGGTTTCAGCAATGTCAACATCAGACAACTCTGAAAAGCAGCAGATGAAGGCGGCAATTGAGGAAGACACATCAGGGGGAACAGCAGGAGTAGTGAAATCAGATGACAAGAAATCGATTGGAGTTTCTTTTGAGAAGTTGCCTCTTAATTCCACAGAATCTTGCAGTGATAATACAGAGATTCCTTCAGGCACTTGGCAGGCAAAGCAAGACAGTGAAAGGCCTGCTGTGTCACCGTCCATGGCTAGGCCTGCCTTGGAAGATAATATTGTTCTTGGCGTTGCTTTAGAAGGGTCAAAACTAACACTTCCAATTGAGGAAGAACTAGCTCCATCTCCTAACCATGCAGAGCCAAAGGAATTGGCTGCTGCCTCCAGGACTGGAAATGGTTCTGCTCCTGTTGGCAAAGACAAGAAAGACGATCAGATTCCTGCAGGTCACAGTAACAAACCTAGTGATTAGCGAGGCAGAGAAAGGTAACGAATGTTTGTGATGTACAGTAATGCCTCTACTAGTTTAACCCTGTGCAGAAATGCAAGAAGCTGTGTTTTTTAAAGGCTGGCATTGGTGCAGTATGTATTTTCTTCATGAAGAACCCATGATTGCTAGTGATTGTTGAATTTTTCAATATTTGTCGGCCAATGAAGAATTGGCAATTTAATTGAAAAGATGATTCATGTTTCAACCATTCCAATTCTTTTAACTAAGAGGTTTGCTAGCAACAGTCGCACTTCTGACTGAATGGATACACGTGAGTTTTATTTTTTAGTTTTTTAGTCTTCACTATTATCCAGATCTCTCTCACTTGTCACTCTCTTCTTTCTCTCTCTCTCATCTCTCATGCTCTCTGTCACTTCTTTCACTCTGTTCTGTTCTTTTTTTTTTTTTTTTCTTAATCTAAAAGTACTTTTCAAATTTTATTTTGTTAATATATTATGTGTTCACAGTGGTCTTCGATTTTGTAATTTTGTTTGTGACTAGCAGTTGCCATAATTATTTTCCTTCAACCTTTTTCTTTTCCCCCCTTATCCTACATGTTAATTTATATATATTATAACTCTCCCATAATCTTTTTTCTTCAGTTTTTTATGTAGAAAACACATGCAAAGAAAAGAAAGACGTGTATGTATTGTTAGATTTTTGAGTTGTACTACTAGTGTACTATTCACCTACTCTCACATAATGTATATACTCTTATTTTACACGTGTATTAACTTACTTAAACGTAGGGCTAAATACATTTCACCTACCTACTTACCTAAACGTTAGGACTAAATACATTTCACCTACCTCTTACTTTGTATAGCCTCTTCTACTAATTTCCTTGTTTAACTTTAGCAACTAGCCTAGCCTTTATATAGGGTCTTATGTACTTTCAAGTTTGTATCAATTCAATATACCATTACATTTAACATGCATCATGTATGTATATATAATATATATATTTATTCTCTCCAAAACTGATGGAAAGGATGAGAAGCGACCTATTTTATAAACAAGGCCAGCCCGGTCCTCCAGTAAGCCGAAGCATAAGAGGGTCCACCTTTGGGCTGCCACAATGGTGCTGGTTGTCTACGCTGTCAATAGAGTGCCGTAATAGTTTAGATGTTTGCCGAAAAATTTTCTGAAGGTTTTTATGTTGTTCCATGCTGCCGGGATTGGATTCTAGGTTAGATTTTAGAGAGGGAGGGGAGAGAGAAAAAAAGAAGAGAGAGGTTAGAGAGAGAAAGCATTAGAGATTAGAAAGAGAGATCTGGATAACGTGAAGTCTAAAAATGAAAAAAATAAAACAGACAGGCTAATTGACGCCCACCACGGTTGCTAGCAAACCTCTTTTAACTAATTATCACAATATATATATATATATATATAGTAAGTTCCAAGTATATATTAGTTATAATTGCAAACTTTGAATGTGATGCGTGAGTCCTTGATAGCTTCAGCCCTCTGGGAAGCTGCTTGATGATAGAATAAGTTCTCTACTGAACAATGTATACATCCATGTTTTTAAAATTTTGATTCATAGTAAGAATTTAATAATAATAATAATAATAATACCCAAAACATCTACAGTGACGTAGTTGTCAAAATTAGGTGGTGTTTGGAATTATGAACAAGGAAAGGAAGGAAAGTTATGTTTGACAACTCAAATTTAAGAGAAGAAAGAAAGGAGAAAAGAAAAAAGTGCAAAGGAAAGAAGGAATAGAGATTTTAATTTTGTTTTTCCCTTTCTTATTTTAAGGGCGCATGTGGCCCCACTCCAACATATGCCAGGAGGCTCCCAACCAACTGACCTATAACTAACAAGAACCAAATATGCAATTCCAAAATCTGAAGATCCATCAGATAATTCAAAAAAGCTTTCCAAAAAAGGAAGGGAAAAAAAAACAGATAATTCAAAAATGCAGACCTAATGTATATGAGCTGAATGTGTGTTCAATGAGATTATATGGACATTGTCGCAGTGAAATAACACTTCAGAATGGGCATTTCAGTTGTAAATTGTAGTTTCTGACAGATTATGCTTCATTTAAAGCCTTTGAATAGATACAGTAAAAATAATATGAAATTAAAGCGGACCATGAGGTGCACATCATTACTGTCCAACCCAAACAGAGACTTCACATTCAAATTCCGTTCAGACTAGCAGAGCATACATTGCTAATATGGAGCCATAACACTATTCACAGCATGGCAGTACCCTAGTGAGAATCAATTAGAGAGAAATGAGAAATGAGAAACTAGACCCAATTTACAAATTTAGATCCTTTGACATATTGCTTGTTAGCTCTCCATCCCCTTCAAGGGGAGTGAGCCGCAGCCTTTTTGCAGCCTGCTCCACATCTGATTCTGAATCCTCACCAATCAACCTCACACCATCATCACACATGGCAACCCCATTTTCTTGTATATTACAGTCTTCAAGAGACAATCCAGGTAGGCTATTGGGGGGGCTAGAGGTTAGAGGATCAGCATTACCCTTCCTATCAACCATGTCATCATCATGATATTGAGGATCTGCAACATCCAGCATCTCACTAGGAGCAGAGTCAAAGCCTTCTGTCAAGCAGTCTATGTTTCCCGTCGAGGGAGATCTTGGATGATATGTTTTCTCTTTTAAACTGAGATCTTCCCTATCCGGGCAATTTTCCTTGACCTCTACTTCTAATGAATCATCGGAGGCACAAATTGATGTTTCTGGGGATGAGTCAATGTCTTCATGCCCCGCTTGGGGGACAGAGATCCCTGGGTTCCAGGAAGTCTCTGCATCAAAACCTCTAGATGAATAAGGAAAGGCACAACTTCCAGGTGTGATCCCAGATAGTCGCTGAAAACCAATTTCAGCTGCTGGTGTTACTGGTGTATAGACAAAATGCTCACCAGCTTCTACATTTTCCTGTTTCAAGACGGATACAATAGGGTTAAAACTTCAGACGGTTTTAGAGGACTTTATAGATCACACATTCACAATAAGATGCACTACAGTTTTTTGAAAGAGAGAAGATAAAATATTATTTTACAGAATCCTTTTCCATTCACAGAATTTGGTTTCAAGGGGTTGAGTCAACTTTGTTCAAATCCAATTAAAAAGCCAAAGAAAGGATATAAAAGCTGACCAACTTAAAAAAAGAAAAGAAAGAAAGAAAGACTAAAGAATAGTAAAGAAAGAAAAGAAATTTTGGAAGGTGAAATTAGCCAAGTAAACTGTCACAGCAGCCAATATAGATGTTTGATGATACATTCCAGTTTAAACTTAGTTTCTTGTATATTACAAGAAACTTAAGGTGATTCCAACTGTCAACAGATCAGTCAGCTGTAAGTCAACATCACTGAACATTACTGTTAGTATGCGATCATCACCCTTTATCAGTAAATTCTAATTTCCTCATGATTATTTTCCCTCTGCAAAAATGAAAATTTGACTTTTCTCCCAAGAATAATGTATACCAAATTTTATAATGGAAGAAGTGGGTTGAGTTGTATGCATAGAAAGTTGTAACAAGCGTCTAATATTCTGTAAAATTTTGCTAATAAAGAGAGAGATTTACCAGCATATTTCAAAGCTTGCTAATTCCAAGGCTTTCCTGGGAAGGAACTTATGTTTCTTCAAGCATTTAGTATAAGTTCCTTCAAGCATTTAATATTTGATTAAAGGATAAAACAGCAGGCTTTCTCATTGATTTTGGGTGGAAGTTTATCCCTCAATCTCAACATTTTTTTTTGTAAGTATCACTCAATCTCAACAATGGATTAACATGTTTGAATAATCCATTTTATTTACAAAAAAAAAAGGAATTTTATAGCAACATCTAAAACAGGAGTTGAATTGGCAAAAATTTACTCAAAGAGATTGGTTGCCATGTGCAGGGAAAAAACAAAAACGAACAGGTTGCCATTACCAACTTATTCATAAAGCCTTATTGGATTCTATTTATGCCACAGTTACATAGAATTGATTCTGACAACATTTACACTCATCCCAATATTGTTGAGCAGTTTTCAGATAAGAAGATAAAAGGAATGGAAATACCTCAATTGGTGACAAAGCACTCTTAAAGTTGTTGAAAGATGCTGCCTGGTCAAAAGCTTGATATTGTCCATCCAGAAATGATCCTGCAGTAGCCTCTGGCTCAAAAAACTCCCTTACAACCAAGCCTGAATCATTAGCACATTGATTATTCCTCAGAAAGGATGTTGATAACAGGGTGATTTCAATCCCCTGACTACCACAAGAAGCTAATAACTTGTCCTGACAACTCTTTGAAGGACTGCATCTCTCTGAAAGAAAGTCCACACCAGTTTCATTCTCGTTATTACTTTTGGGATTGTTAGAACTATAATGCTTCTCACTGCTATTAGCCAGAGAAATATCCTGAGAACGATCTTCCAGGAGTTCAGATATCAATCTCTGGATAAGAACTCGCTTCAGAGAAGCCTCAGCAGGTGGAAACCAATCAACATTAAGCTGAAATGAAAAAATGTCAATTATGTATGCATAATAAAAGTGACCAATTATCAAAAAATAAATATGGGTTTATAGGAGATTCTTGGGGGAAAAAAAAAAATGTCACTAAGGCTCAGCTAATAACAACAAACTGAAATCATTCCATTTATCATTTACTTTTCAACAATTAATTTCAAGATACAGTTTATATTATTCCATTTATAGAAAGGGATTCTTACAATAGCATATACATAAAACTAATCATTCATGGATAATCCAGTAGCATATAAATTTTATGTCACACAAGCTTGGGAAAGAGCTGACACAACTACTAGACAAACATACAATAAGAAAAAGTCATTTCTGGCTGCTCTGACAAGACACATAATAAACAATTTATTAGTGAAATCTATCGGTGAACTTCTGATGGAATAAGCTTTATAGCTTTTAAACAAGATATGCTGATACGGTCCATGACTCAGGGTCGTCCACGCTCCACAAACAAAACTAAGAAGTTGATTGAGGCAACAAAAGAAGGCAACGATCAATTTGTGATGGTAGAGAATAAGTATAAGAGACATAGAAGAGGAGAAAAATTAAAAATTCAGGTTAAATCTTGGTGGTGCGTATCTAAAATTACTAAAACATAAAGTAAAAAACCCAAATATAGAAAAATCTGTAATATGTAATGAATTCTGAAAAATGACCTAGGTTGGATTAGAATCAGATCAAGCAAAAAGAAAATAGTTGTCCAACAAAATAAGGCCCAACTTGAACTGAATCAATTAAGAAATTAGGCTGGAAAATCGAAAAAACCACAGCCACCATATCTAACACTTCCTTTACCACCAAAGGGCTTATAGCCCAATGGTATAACCTCCCCATCCTCAAAGAGGAAGGGAGGGGTTTGAGCCCTGGCGTGGGCAAAAAAGTGTGTGAGAGTTCCCCAACTAGGGGAAAAAAAAAAAAAAAAACTTCCTTTACCTTATTATAAAATACAATACCACCAACGCAGATAATATAAAGAACTTTATATATATATATTAAAAAAAAAAGAGATCAAGAAGCAAAATATAAGTTTTGTCAAAGCAAATTCCATACTATATAGAAGCACAAACTCCAACTTTGATATGACATCCCAAGTTTCAAACTATGAATAAGTTCACAAATTGAACACATCAAACGTTGTTCCTAACCAAAAAAAATTCAAATCAAGTACCTCAATAAGATAAAACCATCAAAAAAGGATGCCCCACAAAACATGAAGAAAGACGAGCAATGTAACTAATGGAAAGACAAATAACTCCTTAGATACTTTTAATATGTATTTAATATTTTTTAATCACCCAAAAATGATTCATGGAGAAAAGGGTAAGACAATTGAAAAAATAAGAAGAAAAAGAGCAAGACAAGGGTATCTTTCTACCATTCTGTGAAAATTTTATCCTCTTTCTTTCCCAAGCATGAAAGAAACAAGTTACAAAGACTGCAACCTAACCCACCAACCAAATAACTTGGGTTCTGGCTGGTTTGATGTGTCAAATATGCACTTCTTAGACTTGGGAATTTAAACAATAGGTCCTTTTATCTTCAACTTTCATGCACTAACAAGAGAAGAATCAGAATTCTATTATGCACATATAATTATATCACACATCCCAAGAAAAAAACTTCCATGACAAAGACAAAAGGAGATTACAACATATGGGAAGAATAGAAAAGCAATGAATATTTAAATGTTCAAATTGATAAAAAATGTTTCACAGAATATCACCACTGAAGCACGATCCTAACCATTTGGTGTAAACTACAAAAAACAAGCATTAGATTCACAAGACTTAAAGGTTCATCAGGTTGGCAGCGGCAGTGAAATTACGCAAAAGCCTGTCATTAGTATCTGTGAGTAAAATTCAAATTTAGCGAGCAACAACTTTAAATTAAGCATGGGCAGGGATGTTGCAAGAAGAGGGTGAGCCTTGGTGCAATTGTAAGGTTACTCCATTGTGACCTCGAGGTCATAGGTTTGAAACAAGAAAACAACCTCTCTGCAAGCGGAGGTAAAGCTACATTAAGTACATCTAACCCTCCTAGACCCCGCAATGGCAGGATTCTCATGCACTGGGTTTGCCCCTTCTTTTAGGGATGTTGCAAGAACAATTTAAATTGATTATGTTAGTGTTTGGTGCAATAACATGTTAAGACTTTACATGCAATAGTCATTCTATTTTATTTTTATTATGAATAACGATTTTAAAAGAATAGAAGGTAAAACCTCTTACTTAAGGCACTATGCATCTTCTTAACAAAGACAAAGTCCAAAAACTCAATAAAAAGGATGGTTCGACACCCCAACTGAAAGAGGACTACCACAAAGGCAGACTTCAAATAGAATGTTTTCAACCTCAGGGTATCATACTCCAAAATCCAAGGAGTAACTGATTCCAGTCCTTAACAAAATCCAAATAACCAGAGAACCAGTGAAGAGCTACTACTCAGTATGACTTTTTCTTTTTCTATTTCCTTTCTCTTTCATTTTGCAAAAACATAAAAAAAAGAAAGAAAAGAGAACAGTGATTTCCAATTCAGACCCACCATCAGGCTAGAGAACCAAACAAGGATTTTGTCATAACGATCTCACCAAACAAAAACAAGAAAATAAAATCCAAAAGCTAACGAACAAACTCACAATGAAGAAACAGATCAACAAATTAGGCCCCCTCTTACACATACAACATCCACCTCAAATCTTCCATTTCCTACTTCATAACTGATCAACAGCAAAGATTGATTCCAATGCACTAAAGACGAAAATGAGAAGCTCATGAAAACAAATGCGAACCAAGAAATCCACTTACAAAGTTCGAGAACTTTGTTATTTTGAATGGACTGAAGTTAGCAGGAGCTTCCTCTAAAAAGAGTTCCACATAATGGAGCAAAAAGAGACCGCAATCAAATGAATTTGGCTGCTGCGGTAGCTGCAGAAAACATGACCCACACGTCAGAATAATCCCGTATTCAACCCCTCTGCCCCCCATAAAAAAAACAGAAGAATAAGAGAGAGAGAGAGAGAGAGAGAGAGAGAGAGAGCGAGCAAGTCATTCCAAAAGAAATGTAAAACCAGATCGAAATCTCATGCAGGAATATACACACACACACACACACAAAACAGTATGAATATAATAAAATAGGTTTTGAGGAATGCAGATAGTAACCCAAGGCTCTATAGGTCGAGTATGCACGGTTTGATTAGAGCTAGAAGGGGAGGGTGAATAACTCTTATATATATTTAATTGTGAATAACTAACTTTTCAAATTTCCATAAATCCTTGTTCAATTTGAAGCAAAATAGCTAATGATGTGTCTCAACTGCAATCACACTAACTAATAAAGCAATAAATAAAATAAAATAAAATAAAAGCAAACGATTTTTTACATGAAAAACCCTAGAAAGGAAAAAAAACAGGAGACCTAATTCAGCAATGAACAATCCTCTATGAGAAAGGTATTAAACACTAGGTTGAACAAACTCTACCCCAAGAATGCCCTGGTTACCTTTGACGCAAACTCACACCAGATGATCCACACCAATATTTGGTGCTACCAATCAACAAACTTGATCACCCACAAGCTTGCTCTCCATGGTTTTCTCAATTCAATGTTCTACAATTTGTCCGGTTGATACTTTGTGATGTAGGACAGTTTTAGTAGGTTTCATATTATATATATCTATATATATATTTAATTTTTTTTTTAGAGAAAGTTTAATTTTGGGTATTGATTTTCCTTTATTTTAGTTTCCTTTTGGAAATAAATTTCCTTTTCCTGTTAGAATTAGGGTTTCTACAAGTTTCCTTTTGTTTCTAGAATTCCTAGTGCTGTTAGAATTAGGATTTCTCTATTATAAATATATGTACTGCAATAGGGCAGAAATCAATTTATCCATAATATATCAATTGTTTTGCAATTTTCTTTTAACTTTGTGGATTCAAAGTTGTTCTTGTTCATGCGCGAACAATTTCATAGCTTCCGCTCCGTCAGTTGATATCAGAACCTTGATTTACCCTGATTTGATGACAATTGATTGTTTTGGTACCACCCACTTTGTTGATGATCATCACAGAGTAAAGGCCCCTTGGGCAGCCATGCAAGCTCAAGAATAACAGTTTGGACGGATGGAACGCATGTTACAAGATCCCAACAAGCTGTCGTTAGACTTGGGATTGGTGCCAACCAGGCTCATGAACTAGTTCGGGTTCATGCCGAGGATGTTCCTCGTGGTCAACCGAACATGGGTTATGTTTCTGTATATTCGCGTAAGCCTCTAGCCTATGAGGATTATTTTGATGATGAGGAGTTTGGATTCAGAGGGGTTACGATGAATCGACATGATCGAGGTAGACGTGACAGAGTCTGTAGATATCCAGACAATCGTGAGTTTCAAAGAAAACTTAATCTACTCACTTTTCGTCGAAGTTTTATTATTGAGGAAGTCTTGGATTGGCTTGAAGAAGTTGAAGAATTTTTTGAGAATTTTGATGTACCCAAAAACAAGCAAGTTCCGCTTGTAGCCTTCAAGTTTAAAGGATGTGCTTTAGCTTGGTGGGATCAAACACAAACAAACCGGATGTGGCAAAGAAAATAATGTGTGAGATCATGGTACAAGATGAAAAGGTTGATAAAAGCTAAATTCCTACCCCCAGATTATAAGCAGATGATGTACAACAAATATCAGAAGTGCAAGAAAGAAAGTTGATCTGTCAATGAGTGCACGAAAGAGTTTGATAGTAATTTTGTAGAAGCAACCAGTGATTGTCAAGAGATTGGTTATGAGCAACATTTTGTTGCTTCGCCTCTAACAGTTGAAGATGATGAAGATGTTGATTCCTTAATCATAGCAGATGAGGCTTCTAATAATATATCTTCAAATACCTACTTTGAATACTTAGTTGATGGTGTGAGAAAAATAGACATGGAATATTGCGATGAAGAGGAGCATAGGCCAGAAGATGAACATAGGCGGGAACATGACGAGCTCTCAAAAAAGATGCAAGCCGTAGCTTTAGTTACAATGTCGGACGTTGTGGTGGCCACTCCAGGACATAATGTGGACCAATTGCGCTATTCGATAGTTATAGATTTGGATGATCTTCCATTACCGACATGTGATAAGGTGCACCATCAAGCGCTTCATCTAGATATGCGGCCTAATTCCACCAAGGATGACGTGAATATTCTTTCTGAAACGACAGTAACTATCCCAGTGAAACTCATCAAGTGCTTGAGATCTATTTAGGAACATGGTTTTGCTGCATCAAAATTTAAAAGCAAAAGCAAAGACATGGTGATTAGTTGTTTCAAGCTTACGGGTCCCACCATAGTTCAATCTTTCATCAAAGTTGCTTGCCTAGCCAACATCCACTTCATTACTTGTCAAAAGAACAGGCACGACATAGTAGTATTTTCAATTGCTGATGGTAAAATTTGGCCAATTCGCATGAAGAAAAATAGTGATGTTTATGAAGCTTTGAAATCAGGTCTTACGTGGTATAAAATTCTATTCATTCTCATATACGATATACCTTCTTCATCACAACTAAACTTGAGGACGAGTTTTTTTGAAGTGGGGGAGACTGATGTAGGACAGTTTTGGTAGGTTTCATATTATATATATCTATATATATATTTAATATTTTTTTTAGAGAAAGTTTAATTTTGTGTATTAATTTCCTTTTATTTTAGTTTCCATTTGGAAATAAATTTCCTTTTCCTGTTAGGATTAGGATTTCTACAAGTTTTCTTTTGTTTTTAGGTTTCCTAGTGCTGTTAGGATTAGGGTTTCTCTATTATAAATATATGTACTGCCATAGGGCAAAAATGAATCAATCAATTTATCAATAATATATCAATTGCTTTGCAATTTTCTTTTAACTTTGTGGATTCAAAGTTATCCTTGTTCGTGCTCGAACAATTTCATAACTTCCACTCCGCCACTTTGTTTGATTGTCAATTTGTCTCTGATGTGCTCCTTACTTTTCATCTCTGAATTACATATAGAATGGTCTACGGTAAACCCTAGATTGAATATCAAAGCTTTCTCTATCTGTAAGATATAAATTCTCTCACTAGATTGTAGAGATATAAAAAGTCTTACCAAACCCCATATTTATAACCAATATAGGAGTCCTATGTGAAATCCGAAGATAAAATCGTTTTAAAATTCTGTTTTAGAGAAATTTCTGAAAATATATTGCGTCAATTGATCGAGAGTCGCTGTCCAAGTTTCGATCAACCGAGCTTTTGATTGAACACCATTGGCACTGCTTCAATCACTTGACACTTCAACAAAAGTTTACTGGACTATTTTTTTATTGATCGAGACATCTATGGAACTTTTCTATTCTGTGAAAAATACCTGTAAATTTTTTTTGCTTGATTTAAACAAGTTTAAAATAATATTTTGGACCTTTTCAAAGACTGTACATAGGTCATTAACAGTCTCTAAGGTCAAATCTTACCTTAGTTTAGATATGTTATTGAACTTGAGAGATATTAGGCATGTTCTCTGCTGTTCTTCATCTCCATCATCTTCTTTCATTTGAAGACGAACAACTCGTGACATTTAACACAAAAATTTACAATCCCAGTTTTGAGTATCAATTTGCCAACCTATGACTTAATAATCTATCATGTTTAATAATTGGCTCCAAAGTTCTCCAAGCTATGGAGCAATATGAAAGATAAAACTAACAAAGTTCCTCAGTCTCTTGTACATTCAGCACCCATTAGGTAAAATTTTAGACCTTTATGAGCCAATTAGGCAAAATATATCCCTTCTCACTAAATTAATCATTAAAATCTTTTCCAATGCAGCACTTGAAGCAAATGAAGCCACTTAAGATGTGTTCCACAGAGGCCGCCGCCTTTCCACATAATATGGAATTTCCCTCTCCAATCAAAACCGTATAAAAAGATTGCACCCTTAGTAGCGAGTACACTTGTAAAGAGTTGTATTCCTGTGCCATAACTTCTTGGAGACACAACACATGTCCATGATTTTTAAAAAATATTTAATAAATTTCATATAATTGGCATCCACTTACAAGAGACCTATCAAACACTCGAAAATAGGACAATCGAGCTACGAAATTCACAACCTTCTCTTTTTCTTTGAAAAAGAAACAAATGATATTTTACATTCGTCCTACTTTTTCTAAATAATTTTCCTTGTTGACATTTTTGTGCCATGTAGTGTGATGTCTTTCCATGTTCTAGATTGTTCTCTCCCTATCGCTAGAAAACAGGACTCTGAAAGAAATTGAATAAGGCATCACCTGAAAGTATACCATCTACAGCCCTCTGACACCAGCTCTAAATATCAAATGCACATTTCAATTACCACTTACAAGAAGTCTCGATTCTCTCAGCTTTCTCACCACCAGCACCTTTCCATTTCAGTACACATTGCATCCCAACCCACCAGGTGATATTTCAACTCCTTCACTGGGCCACCCCACTGGAAGTATCTATAATACTTCTAAAGCCTTTCTATTACTAAGGTAGGAATAGTGAAGATGAAAAAATAAATTAGAAAACATGGAAAAGTACTCATGATGGTGATCAACCTGCCCCCTTTAGAATAATCTCTCTACAAGCACAATTACTAAATACAAACATCTCTAAACTCCCACAAGCTGGAACCAGTAATTGGAGCCACATCAAACACTTCAACATATCTTCATCATCACACTAACCATTTTTCCTAACCTATCAGTTTCCATGCAGAACTATCATGATCATTTAACAGCAAATTTCTTGCAAGCTCAAATCAAAGCTATGGATGGCAATTAACCAAAATACTAAGGTGCTGTTTGATAACTCAATTCAGCACTAAATTATGAATAAATTAAATGCTTTTTTTAACGCAATTTAGATACCACTCAAAAAATAAGGTTCACTTAAAATTTTAAGTGGATGAGACTTCATTCATTGAAACTTAAAATTCAAAAAATAAAAAGTAAAAAAATCTCGATTTATAATTAACACTTCAAACTTTAAACACTTAAAATTCAACGCTTAAAAATTTCAGTACTTAATTTTCAGTTTTATCAACAACACCTAAGTAACTCGCCACGCTACTGTTTCAAGGGTTTAAAGGAAGCCAAAATCTGGGCAGGTTCGGGCAGAAGTTTTAAAACCTGAATTGTGTTCCATCACACCATTCTACAGGGCTCAGAATCAGAACATTAGGATACCATGTCCAGCCACTTTAATTAAACTTGTCATCGCGACTCGCGAGAAACTAGTGGAGAAGAAAACCTAACTAAAAAGGATATCTTACCTTGGTTCCTGTTTTCTCTGTCCATCTATTGGGGATCAGAACCACAACCTTAGGATACGGGTTCATCTGAAGCAATTTGAATGTATCTACCACTCCAGTTTGAATTACACCAAAACCTGTACTCGTGGCACATGGATGTAATAGCTTCCACTTCACGGAATAATACTTAATAAAATCTGCATCTTCTGTCCGAATCCCATCTAAAGATGTAATGTATTTCATTTGCTTATCCTGAGGAACCAAAGGCTAAATGGAACCTAAACACCCACAATATGGAAGTAGTAATTGCAGCCACATCAAACACTTTAAATTGTCTTCACTATGACAGTAACAAATCTTCACAATGCAAAACTGTCATGATCAATCAACAGCAAATTAAGCTCAAACCAAAACTACGGACGACAATTAACCTAATTATAGGGTAACCCGCCATGCCGCTATTTTGAGGGGTTAATGAGGCAATAATCTGGCCAGGTTAAGGCAGAAGTTTTTTAAAAATGCCCGCGCTATATAGTAATCTTAGAGACTATCCCTCATTTTACTTGTATGATAAATTAACCATCCTTGTATATAATAACTTAAGTTATTGTCTCTTAGCATACCCTCACTCAGGCTCTAGTTCTTATTTCGAGCTCTCTACATTTCATTTGTTCCTTCATGGATTGCCATCGTTCTAAACTTCTTGTTGCCGCTGGAGGATAGAGGATGCCGAAGCAAAGCTAAGTCTATCTCCTCTCTCTTCTATATATAGCCAATCATCCTCTCTATCACTCTCTCACCATTGATTTCACATTTTATATAGGCAATTCTCCGCCATCTTCTTCAGACTAAAGGCCTTGGTACTTGAATTATTCAGGACAAACAGTGAAGTGGGTGGATGAGGGCTTTTCAAAATGGGGAGTAGCTTAGGAGAAATCACAAAATGATTTTGGTATAGGATGGATTTTGCGTCTCATCTCAAACACACCTCATTGCCATCCCTAAACAGAGAAGATCAAATACTATACATGCATACTGAACATCAACAAGAGATCAGAAGAATTATACAGATAGAATGTAAATAACAAATGAAATCAACCCCTGTAACGTCATATCTTTATTCTCCAAAATCACTTTAAAATAGATATCAACATGTTAGCTGGGACTAGAAACAATACCTCCAGTGGGACAAATCTCAAATTGGAAAATTTAGGGGAGATGTCTTCACATGTTTCCTTCTGCCTCTCTTTCCATTCCTCCCATAGATAACTATCATAAATTAAAAATAAGATGTCAACAACTATCAAGATCCACCTCTCTATGTAAGTTATCAAGATAGACACTAAAAAAATGTAATCGTTGTACAAGCTTTAAAGGAACAAGAAAAACAAGGAAGCAATAAGGATAATTAAATAGATTTACACCAAGAAACATGTGCAGCAACACCCCCCAACAAAAAAAAAATCCAAAATAAAGGAAAAAAGCACTACAGCAAGGCACAATTTAAGGCATATCAGCATATGGTTCTAGTCTGCGCTTATTTTATCTAACAACTGCAATCTGATCCCCATTAAACAAGCACATTGCCAATATGAGCAAAATCTTAAACCTGTTTTCTTATATTCACAAGACTGAGAATGGAAAAAAACTCAAGCATATATCTTAACAATTAAATAATATGATAAAAGACCACCCAGAATAAAAAACATCATACTTCATCTGCCTTGAAGATAATTTTCTGCAGTAACCAATCTTGAACATCAATAAAATAATATCAATTACTTACAACGATCCTTTTGGTGAGATATAATACTTCTTTATTATCCAAAGTGACGTGCCTGTGAGGATGCTATGGTGGATGATAGGAATGACTAGAAGAGATAAGATTAATAATGAACGAATAAGGGGAAAGTTAGGAATAGCACCTATAAAGGATACAATTAGAAAAAGTAGACTTAAGTGGCATGGTCATATATAACGTAGATCGGAAGATGCACTGGTTAAAAGAGGAAGAGTTGTTTGCCGAAAGGTAAGCGACAAAGAGACCAACCAAAACTTGCATGGGATGAAGTAATTAAAAATGGTCTTAAAAAATTAAATATTCGAGGAGACATTGTGTGTAATAGGAAGGAATGGAAAAAAAAAATTATGTGGCCGACCTCATCCATATGTGTATGATTAGTTTCTCACATCCTGTCATACTCTGTTTTACCTTTCGGTTGGAATTCATACAAAAAATAACTATAACAATACCATGATAACTAAGCATGAATATATTCCTAAATATTACAAAAATGAGGATCATGCAGCTGATCTCAAGTAGTTGGGGGACAAGGCTTCTTGCAAGTTTAAACCTACTTTTAAGAATAAGAGCTTGGGAGGCGACATTTGTATTACATGAGACGTTAGAAGGAGGAGACTGGAAATAGACCTTACCATTGGCACTAGCTAAAAAAAGTGGCTGCACTCAGACTCAAACACGAAGTTCTTTCCGGAGTTGGAATATGGCCTCCCTCAGTACTTTTGTAAAATGCAGCACTAAATAATAGCTTATTCATCAAATGCTTTCAAAATGAAGATGATAAAATGGGAAACCACAAATAACATTTCAAATGAGTCCAAGGTTGGTTTGGATGCCTAAAATATCATTCTATGTGAAAGTCCTCTTACCATGCAAGTACAGGTATCCTAATTTAAGATTGGCATATAAAGCTACTATTTTTAGCTAAAACAAATTTGGATTTAATAAGTTATGGATTCGGAATAGTAGACAACACTGGGGCAGGAAGAGAAGACAATTATTTGCTTTTGCAACAGAAATGAATTTCTAATAGGTTACTGCTTCTAATAGGTTATAACAGTAAGAGGACAAGATTCAAGACAGTAAACCAAAGAGAGTTTTAGTCTTCTTAGCATTTTGTTGACTTATACTATTCCAGTTTGTTGATTAATACCGTGCTAGAGACGCACATTCTCTGTTCCTAATATTCTTAACAGGGTTGTGATGATTTAGCCCTGCAGCCAAACATTACCAAAGACTTTCTCTGCAAAGTCTCAGAATTTCTTAGGATGTTTACTAGCCAGATACGAAAGGAGCGGTTTAAATATACGCCTTTTTTAAGACATTCTCGGTGGACTTAACCAGCATACACACAACAAGAAACACATCTAAATTATTTTTTGATATGTAACAAAAGAACGTGTTAAAACACAAACGTTGTATAATTTCTGAATTCTATGTGAGAGACATAGCAGAGTACAAGAAAGGGAAGGTGGGGGAGGGGGGAATGAAGGCTTTTCCAGGTCAAAAGTTCATGATGAGTAAAAAATTCCAAAACGCACAATTTGGATTTTAGAAAGAATTTCTAACCATTATTGAGTCAAAAGATACCACTACAATCAGAGGAGGTCTAAAAGAAAGCTTTAGATAAATAATGATGCAATAAAATAAACAATATACCATACCGAAATTTCAACTTGAAATTTCTCAGCCATGAGTGCAGTCAATAGTTTAATAAAACTAATAATCTTTAATAAGAAAAAATACTTTGAATAGCAGCAACTTGGTTCCACATAGAGCTCTAACTAAGCAAAGTCAGCCTCAGTAGCAGGTTGCTCAAGCTCAGGTTGAAAAACTCAGGGTTCTAAACTGAAAAACCAGCCTGACTTGTTTATCACACAACCAAGCTCTAGAACACTTCTACTCAAGCCAATCTGAGTTCTAGCTTCAGTTGCACAGTAGTTTATGTAGTCTTCCGGTTGTGCTTGATCCTTGATCTCATCATCAAGCTGCTTTCAAGCAGAACTCAAGAAATTAAGGAGCTTCAAAAATAATTGAATTGTGCTTGTTTATCTGATTGAATCAAAAAAGAACAACCAACTGAGCCTTCACTCGTCTTAGAGCCACATGTTGCTTTTGCCTTTTAAGAATAAGGATTTTAGGGCCAAACAGTTCAATAAAAATGTGCAAGAAGAGGATGATCAGGACAAATCTGATGGGTAGGCGAGAATAAGGAGGTGGCTGAGGGAAATGGAGATGAAGATCTGGACGAGGGTGCTAAGAATTGGATCCGTGGTAACACCCATATTGGCATTTTAGATAACGTTGAATTGTACAATATGGTGTCTTCCAGCAAGCTTTGCATTAATATTATTTTTTATTTGTTACATGATTGTTGATCATTTTTTGAGTTCAACATGTAGCACATCATTGGACCTCACCCAAGAGTATAGACAAAATGTCACAACGTGTCTCTAGATGCTCGACAAACCGTGTCTGAGAATGAAACTTCAAATTATGTCTCAGTTTTCATTTTCGTCCATTCATTAATGCGTCAATTATAAAAGTCACACATCAAGTTATATTAATTTCCTCATTTTAATGTTATTTTGTGACTCGAATTTTGTCTCGGCCTGGGTCGTGTTGTGGATCTTGGACCTTGATTAGGACTCTCTTGCAGGGTATACAAGGGCATCTAAGATTTGGAGTGGGATTAAGAGAAAACACTAAAAATCGCAGAAAGATAGCGAGAGCTAGGGTTTGGGGGTTGAAACTTGTAATCTCTTGATATTCACATAGTGAAATATTTCACCGGATCTTCTCCGGACGTAGACTTGCATTAAGCCAAACCACGTAAATTCTTATGTTTTGTGTGTTGTGCTTGTTTTATTTTCTGTCGTGTTTCGTGATTATGCTTGGTTTGCGACCGTTACAATGATATGCATTGTACAAAATGTACAGAATTCATTGTGTATTGGGAGGAAAAATTATAATTTTACTTTTTCCATGTTACCTATATCAAAATATGAATTAAATGTATAAAAGTGTGAGATATCATGCATTATTAAGAGAGTAATTCTAGAAGATTAAAATCAAATGTTTGAGCTGTCAATGCATAGACTAAGGGAAATTCTAGCACGTAAGATGGATGTACTACCTAGTTCTTATCTTGGCCAGCCTTTAGGTTTGATCGTCAAAGCTAAGTTGATTTGTAATTCAATGGTGGAGAGATTAGGGAAGAGATTGCCAGTTTGGAAGAAGCAATGTTAGTCAAAGAATAGATTTACAAATATACTTTAGGGGCATTTCACCATCACAACATCAATAGCTAAGAGGTCATTTGACAAAAGGATATGTTTAGGAATTAGAAATCAGGGATGCGTTTCAGTCGTGCATGTGAGGTAGGTGGTAGCAAAGCTTCATTGATAATACAGCTGCTTTATGGAGGAGGGTGGCCAGAGGTCAGCATAGACTAAGGGAGTGGATGTTACAGAGGTGAGAGATCTCATAGGGTGTGACTATGGATAAGTATCTGAAAAGAATGGAAAGAGTTCCCAAGACAAATTAATTTTACAGAAGGGAATGATCATAGAGAAAGTAACTACCAGGATACTTGATGCTGGATGGCTGCTTCGAAGAAGTTCCCTCAACCTAACAAGCACCTAAAAGGGTCAAGTGTCCAATAAGTATTTGATGGGGACACATCCCTTAATATGTCAGACATGCTAAAAAGGTGTGAATTAATTCTCAATAAGAAGTAACTAGACATGGCATACAAACACCAAGGACACGAGGAGACACAAAGAACACATGTCCACCACGCATGACAGGTAACAGTGGGTTTCTTAGAAAGTTGTTGACCACCATCTACTCTAAAAGCTTAAGTTGTTAGAGAGGGTGTAACTTAAACATATAAATCCTTCAACATGCCCCCCTCACGTGTGGCCTTCTTTTTGGTCCAACACGTGTTTCAATTTTAATTATCAAGGTGACAGTGACGTTTGAACACAAGACCTTTGGCTCTAATACCATGTTGACCACCATCGACTCTAAAAGCTTAAGCTGTTAGAGAGGGAGTAACTTAAATATATAAATCCTTCAACAAAAGTTAAAAGAAAATGGCCGGTCAAATTATAAAATATGAGAACTTATTTACATAGTTCCAACATGAAGGCTAAAATATAAAAATTAAAATGGTTTGGATTTTTTAAATTTTTTAACTTAACAACATTTTTCCCCAACCATTTTTCCCCAATTTTTTTAACTTAACAACATTTAGACTACATAAATCTGTTTTCGCCATTCTACTTGATCTATGGTCACAAGTAAAATCACATGCTATCACATTTTTCTATACTGCCTTTTTTTTTATATATATACAAGTAAAATATATTCAAAAGGCACTCAAATGGGGAGCGCGCCCATATACAACCAGAGAAACCCAAAAAAAAAATCTATACTGTCTTAACCCATGCAAGTTTGAATTTACAATCTAACTAATCAATTATTTATTTAACTTTGATTTAAGTTGGTAGAAAATGATATCGTGCTCCACTCAACACTGGCTTATATCCTTCTTATTCTTATATCCTGCTAACTTGCAAAACAATCACATTCTTATCTTGCAAAACTCAGATTTCTCACTCTTTCTTGCAACACGACCAAAGAGGACTCAATGCCTTGGCTACGGCCTGTTCAAAATCCCAATCTCTCTCCAAATCAACTTTTATCTCCCTCCTGCTTCTCTTCTTCCTCTTCTTCTCCACCAAGAAATCTAGTTCTCTTTCATTTCCCCTTTTGATTTAAATTGGGAAACTCGTGCAGTTTTATGAAACCATGTGTTCTGGCTCAAATCCATAGTCAATCCTATTTCCGATGGGGCAGTTGACAATTGAATTCGATTTTTTCCATGATTTTCATATCCGTAATAGTGCAAAAAGAATGCCTGGCTCCAAGTTGTTCGAGAATGGTGGCGTTGAGTTTCTCGACCCTTTGCCTTGGACCTCTGACCAATGAGGTGATGAAACATGCATGGGTGCATATGAACTTCTGAAGACTGGGTTCCCCTATTTCAACAAATCCTCCCTTTTTTACTTTATTTTCTTTCCTCTTCTTCCCATCACAAACCCCCTTTCTCTCCCTAACATATTCTCTTTTCTTTTTCTTAACAAACTCCAAACTATCTTCACTGTAAAACCATGATTCTCCATAGTTCTCTATTTCTTTGTAAAACCATATTTAAAAAATATATATATTGAAATGTAAAAGAAAAGATAATTAGATATAAAATAATTGTTCGGACCTATAGCATGTTTTTATTTTGGAAAAATAACTCCATTTTGAAAAGTATTACTAAAATTATGGACTCAGTGTGTCTTTAATATTATCAAATAAGATGGAGATTGGAGAACAACCCATCTCACCAAGGTATAAGATGTGTTGTTCAATCACATTATATAAGCACTGTTATCCAATGAAGAAGGATAACATACAGGTCTTTTCTTTCTTTTTTTAAGTTTTATTTTATTTTATTTTTTGGGTGGTGGGCTTGGGGGTGGGAGGGGGGGAGGGTAACTCTTTTGTTCTTTAGAAGCAAAAATATATTTGAAGGGTCCACAAAGAGCACAACCCATGTACACTAGCCGTTAACAGGAACAAACAATTTTTCTTTTTTAAGATAAGTAAGATCAAACAAAAATTACACACTCAAATATCCATACCACTCAACAAAGCACTCAACAAAGCAATAAAATAATTTATCAGTGTTGGAGGTCGCCCCATCATCCAAAATTAAATAAAGAACTCAATAATTTGGTGCTTTAGCCTTCAAATCAGCACGCGAAAACACAGTTATACATGCCTTCGGAACAACGTCTATTTGTTTCCCACCAAAAAAGCAACTTCTGAGGAAGTTGAATAAGGAGACAATCTCAAACCTATTGACCAATGAAGCTACCCACCTTAAAGAATCCTCTCTCTCTCTCTCTCTCTCTCTATGCTTAAATAATAACAACCACAGAATCCTAATGAAACTGATTCTCAAACTACCGCACCCTCTGAAACACCGAAGCAAGACCTCATGAGAACTTCCTTATTCACTGTTAACATAGAAGATTCGATAAAGGTATGTTACAGGAGATCCTCTGAACACCAATGGTCATGCCATAAACTGATCCATAAACCATTCCTTCCAAAAACATAAATGCTGTGTAGACTGTACTCCTTTCCTATACATTTTCATACTCCAACCCCATATGATAAGCTCACCCTGCCCTCTGGTACTCGAATCCCCCTTGCTACTACCATACTTCCACATACCACTACTCTCCTCGGCAAACCTCCACAACAACTTTCCAAACCAAATCCCAATTGATCAGGTGAGATTAAATTCCTCTCTGACAACTCCTGATGAAAAATCCTCCACAGCTTTTCCAATCTCCTTCAAATCGAGTCAGGAATATGAAACAGACATTAAATAATTGGCACACTAAAGCAGGTGCTTCTTAAAAGTGTAAGGCACACTTCACTAGACAAATATTGCCTTTATAAACTGTTAACCACCTCTTCTAGAACTCTACCACCAAATCTTCACCGCCTTAGCTTTGAGGGAACAGCCAAAGGAAACCCAAATAAGAAGCAAAAGAGCATCCCAAACCTAACCCCCAGAAAAAGCTAGCTCTTTAAAGACCAACTGTCAATCTTGAAATTGCATCAAAACTAAGAAGCAAGCATAATCAGCAAACAGTCAGTGAGAAACTAAACAAGACACTCCTCTGGACATCCCAATTGCCTATGTTAGATGGACTCTTCAAAAGTAGGTGAAGTACCCCTATCGGACACACAATTCTCGATGTGGGTATGGGTTTTGTGTCCGACACTTTTGGTTGGGCATGCACCTAAAAAACATATCAAATAATTCAATTTCATTATATTATTACTTCAAAATGAGTGAAATTCCTATATTGAATACTATGCCACATAAAGGCATTATTTTACTCTAGAAATTAAAATAGAAATACTAAATAAAACGAAGATTTTGCAGTGTCCATGTGTTCTTTATGGGAATTTGACACGTCCAACGGGTCGATACGTACCCGTATCCGACACATGTACCCGAACCCATGTAGCATAAGCAATTGCTATCATCAAGCTAATAGCTTCCATCCCCACGATAAATAAGAGAGGAGATAGAAGATCCGTTATTTGATACCCCTCCAACTGTCAAAAAGCCAGTTGCCATACCATTCATTAGAATGGAAAACAGCACGATAAATATACGGAACACAAGCCATCTACTTCATTTTGGCCTGAACTATGTTCTCAAAGCCTCATTTGCGAAAACACCATGAATTCAACAGTTAAGAGAGCATTTTTAAACCTCCAGCGGCTAGGGATTTAGTGGGACATTTCACAGTTTTGTCAGCTATTTTTCATGCTCTGAGTTCTTCTTGTTTTTGTAATGCCTCATTTCTATTTTACTCTTCTCCTTGGTACTAAGTTTTTTCCTTACCTCCCTCACCTCTAAAAAAAAATGAGAAAAGAAAAGGAGTTAGGCAATTGTAACTAATTTTTTTACTAAGTGAAATTATACTTGATTAAGAGAAGTTAATAAACCACCATTCATCCCATTCTAACCCAAGAACGTTTACTTCTGCTTTGAGTGCCAAAGCAGGAATTGTCAGGAATGAATTGTTTAACCAACGGATAGCTTTAATGCACAGGATGCACTAGGAGCGAGCTGACTCAAGTGAAGAAATTACAAGGAAAAACGGAAAGCAAAGACATGATTGCCTAAAACAAACACACATAAAAATGTGTTCAGATTTTAGTCTTTTCAAGAAACAATGATGTAAGAGGAACTTCGTTTAGCGCTGTCAATGGGAACAAATGAAGAATCAAAACTGATATGGAACCAACTTTTATCCATAATTTTGAATCCAAATCTGAACAAAGAAATCCGGAAAAAATCAACAAACTCAAATAAATTGGATCACATTACATCCAACCATATATCTTATACATAATAATTCTGTATTTTGTTACATATTTGTGTGGATAATATTGTAATAAATTAATTTTCAAGTATATTAGAATAAAATCGCAATTAGATATTATCTTTTTTCGGGAAATTTAAGGCAATAATATAAGATCCATCAAATTTGAATTTCAATTTTAGTAAATCGGAAAAGATTTCAGGTTGTTTGGAGGATCTTTCTTGGGCCTTCAAACGGGGTTCGAAGCCCAAGATTCACTTCCTGAAAATAAATGAAAGTTAGGTGACATTTAACAAACGGGTTTTCTCAAAAAGTCCATATCTGAACAGTCTGTTGGGTTAAAGCAAGTAAAAGAGGCTTCCAGGATTAACTTCTTGGGAAGCCAAGAGGGAATTTAAGTAATAAGTACCAAATCCAAATTTTGTCCTCACATATTTATGTTTTTTTTCCCTTTATAAGTTCTAATTTTGTATTCAATTACAAACCCTATTTCTCCTTCTACAAAGTTCTATGTTAGATTTTCGGAGTGTGCATCAGTGAGATGGAACTCCACTAGCAAGAGAGAATGTCTATTGTTGTGGTGTTTCACGTTGTTGGGAAGTAAATGGTTGTTTGATAACCCAATTCAGCGCTTAAAATTAAAAAGGTTCGGTGATTCTTCAAATAAGTGTGTTTGAAAACATATTTAGAGTGCCACTTAAACAAATAAGCGACACTTAAAAGGGGTCAAAATTTTAAGCAGTGATGGTCTTAAAACTATTTTGTTATTGACAAATTTGCCCTAATATAAACGTCGTATATGCGTCTAACATCTCCAACCTCTTCAACTTCCTCCACGACTTCTCTCTGCGATTTCTCAACAAAAAAACTCCAACAATAGCCATTTTCGCATAAGCTATGGTAACTTTTGCATATAAAATACTTGCATTTTCTTTTTTTATTTTTAGACCATAATTGATCCATTTATATTTAGTTTATTTCACTTTTTGTTCTCCAATAGCAGCCGTTTGTTCTATCACTGTTCTTGTGTTTGAATGGACTATTGTTACTGTTAACAAGAAAATTAGATACAAGTGTCTTCGAGAGTGACCATTTTTATCAATGCTCACTTTGAACTAACATCGCTTCTGTGTAATGTTATGCTTTCTTGCTTAGCTTGTTAGCTTAGTTGTGGGCAACCTATTTATAGCTCACTACTACCCTCGTTTTTTTTTTAAAAATTCTAGAAAAATTTAGAATTGTTTATTATTTTTTCATTTCTAGATATCTCATAATAATATCTAGAAAAATTTAGAATTGTTTATTATTTTTTCATTTCTAGATATCTCATAATAATATCTAGAAAAATTTAGAATAGATTCTTGCAAGCCTTTTAGATATTTTCTCAAGATTTCTCATTCTAGAAAAGTGTATTAAATTTTATTATTCCTCCTTGATACACTCAAAGATCTCTAAGTTAAACTCTCAACTTTACCCTTTATTTTTTATAAGTATATATATTCAATTTTATTAAATTAAAACATTTTAATTTATTCTTATGCAAATGATTTGTTTAGCTCTCAAGTTTAAAATTTTATGTTTAGCTTAATTTAACCTTTTTGAGACATTCGCTTTTAAAATTATGTTAATGAGTTGATGGAGGACAGTTTTAGTAGGTTTCATAATATATATATATATATATTTAATATTTTTTTTAGAGAAAGTTTAATTTTGGGTATTAATTTTCTTTTATTTTAGTTCCCTTCTGGAAATAGATTTCCTTTTCCTGTTAGGATTAGGATTTCTACAAGTTTCCTTTTGTTTTTAGGTTTCCTAGTGATGTTAGGATTAGGATTTCTCTATTATAAATATATGTACTGCCATAGGGCAGAAATCAATCAATCAATTAATCAATAATATATCAATTGTTTTGAATTTTCTCTTAACTTTGTGGATTCAAAGTTGTTCTCTTGTTCGTGCGCGAACGTTCATAGCTTCCGCGCCGTCATGAGTATTGCTTGAATAATGTTCATCATTTAAGTTTGAATTAATATTTTCTATGATCAGTTTTCACATTAATATTCATTGTTAAATTGATATATTTCTTTGAGCAAAATTGGTTGTTTTATAAATGTTCTTTTATTATAAATATAAAAATGTTATGAGTACAAGATATTGAGGGCAAAAATGTAATTTGCACAACTTTCAGATTTCAGATTTCAGCTTTTGTATTTAACAAACAATCTTAATGAATTCAGCATTTAAAATTAGGACATTATCAAACAGGTTTTCAGATTAATATACTCAGCACTTAAAATTACAGCGCTTAAAATTCAGTAATTAAAATTTTCAGTGCTTAATTTTCAGTTTTATCAAACACCTAAGATAAGCAGAAGTTGGTGGTGAAGGAAGAAGTTAATGGTGTAGGTTAAAGGATGATGTGCCGAAGGAGGAAGGTTCGCTGAGGTCGACAAAGAGGCTCTGCTCCAAAGCATACTGTGTAAATTATTGTTTCCATCAAGAGCTTTTTTGCTATTTTTGAGGAGTTAGATAGAAGGGGGTTAGGAATTTGTATGGTTTGTTGAGTGCTCTTCCAAATTTATTAAAGGTACAAGGCTACATGAGACTCCCCTTTAATAAAAAACCTTTGCATTCTGATCTTTTCTAATTCTTGCCATGATAAAAAGCTCTCTCTCAGTTTCGCGCAAGGCCTATGGTATATATTAAACTAGAATCTGTTAGAAACTATAATTGATACAATATCTACAGATAACAACTACGATGGTAACAACTACAATTTTAAAGTACTTCTACTTCTTAAAGCATCACAGCCAGTATAAATTCTCACCTCTGGCAAGGCAAGTTGCTTTCTACATTTGCAATTATTCAAACAATTTTTCGTTCTTTCAGGGTTTTTTTTTACCAGAGTAAAGGCTTGTCTTCTGCGCTGCAAGCATTTATTAACTTCTATTTCATCTTCTTCTTCTACCAATCCTCTAACTCCTGACCTAAGGGCCAGCCACACAAGCCACTCCTAAGCCAAAGAGGACAGAAGATGCTTTGGTGAATAAAAATATAAAGATGAGTTAATGGTGTTGGATACCCTGTTCAGTAAATTCAATGTTTGAAACTGGACCTCTTTTTCTATTTCTATGTAATAAAGAATTTCTAGCCAATTACTGATCCATCTCCACAATGAAACATGAAGATTACATGGTGCCTATTCCTATTTATTTTATTAGTTTTATTGATGTTAAGAAAGACATTTGACCTAAGAGATGCATGTTCACAGTATATCATTGAGAATTTGTTTTTGTCTTCAAATAATATTTATATATTTTTTATAATTATGGTTCAATATTTCTATCAAATGTAATGTAGGTAAACATGTGAACTTGATGTATGTGTGCCGTAGTAAAAGGACTTCAACGTCTTTATTTCCGAAAATTTAAACGTCTTTTTGTTTCTAAATTCCTTCTAACGAAGTCATTCCTGCCACACCTTTACAATGAGAGCACTTTCCACATTAGGAAGCTCCTCCAAACGCTACCTTTGTTGTCTGGCCAGATAAGAACCAAATCAGACCCATTTAGAAACCTAGCTTGTTTGCTCCTTCACACCACATACACAAACACAAGCCACAAACTTTGTCTGCATGGTAACGGCACCAACCTGGAGCTAAAATCACAACAAATGATTGTACTGGATGGGTTTCATCTATTGAAAAACTGAGCATTGGTTAAAGCATATAATGACTGCCCTTGATATATGTTCAGTTCATTTCACAGTTAGGTATCTCAAAACTAGATAACTGGTAACACAAAAGCACCAAAACAAAGTGATGTAAAAAACCTGACAGAGTCATGTGCAAATGCTTTGCAAGTTCCTCTTCACAGTTCAACTCCACATACACACAAACATACAAGGAAAAAAGTGACAAAAAAAGAAAGAAAAAAAAGAAGAAAAGGAACAATGATTACAACATAAAGGCCATATCCATAAAAGAAAAAATAAATAGTTGTATCATCAAATAAAAACATGTCATACCTTTGAACCAGATCTTTAAGGCCAGTATGACTTCCTTTGATGGAATCCATATGCAATATGCAAGGTACTTTGGGTGATTTCTCCACATCTTCATCTGAATTATGATAGAAGAACAACAATTAAAGAAAGATTACCACACTTGATTCATGAGGAAACATCTCGAAATCCAACAAATACGTGCCTTTCAACTCAGCCACTTCACCAGGATGACATACTACTATTAAACTCCAGTGGTAACTGGCATAAAATGCATGCACATTTCAAGTCAGTGCTCAAATATTATGTAGGCAATTTTTTAGTAAAGTCAAAGTTTCTTCAGTTTTTTTCTTACTTGAAGTTTACGGGAATAAATATATAATCCTTTTCAAATAAATTCACTTTTCTTGTCCATTTACGAACACGCAGAAAAGCAGCCCTGCCTTCAAAAGCACTAGATGGATCTTTGTCAAGGTCTTGCAGCTTCCGAAAGAAGAAGCTGTTAAAAAAGTGGAACCTGTGCCTCTCCTCAGGTTTGATTTTATTCTTCAAATATCTGCCATAAATTAAATGATGAGTAAAGCATGTCTGAATGCAAGGATATACCAAACCATCAGAGTCAAAAGTAATCAAAGTGAATCAACCAAACCTATTTTATTAATGTAACATTCCCTCCACAGGGCAGAAAATAAGACAAAATGAACCCTTTTGAAAATCCAACACTAGATGCAGAATTATCATCTCTATCAATTAGCAAGTGTCCAATTCCAAAAATCAAATTCAATAAGTCATATCTGTGTTACTGCCAACTTGTTTCCAATTTTATTGTACAATGTTTTTTTTATTCTATTTTTAGTATGAGGAAATTACTACCAAACTAAGCTCCACATACTCACTCTACATCTAAACTTGTCTTCACCTGAAACCTGTCAATGGATCGAATTTTGATCTGAAACCAGTCCAAATCTGATCCAATAACTTGGATATGGACTTAATATTTAATTTGATAATCTGTTAAGAAAAATTAATAAATAAGATATGTATTACGGTAATCCAATCCGACAAAATATAAAATATAGTATGATATACATTTATTATCTATCATTCAATTGGTGTGCGTTTGATGAAATTATTTATTGTCTGTTATTTGAAGTTACCTTTGATAATCTATTCATCAAACACCAAAGACATTTATGAAAAAAATCGTTTATCCATCGACCCTTTGGTGCTTTGTTGAACATGCAGATCTTCTCTTCCATATCCTTCCATTAGCATTTCGTTTATGTACTTGAGAACCAAATCACTAAAGTTGAAGTCCTCATGAGAATCTTGCTCAAGGGTCACACTCAATGTGGGAACAAATTTTATAAGGTGATAAGGTGGAACCCTTTGGTGCTCAGTTCATTCTGATCCACAAGGTTCGAAAAAAATTCCTCATTTAATTTGATTTTATTCATAGAATCATAATACCCTTTCAATTTACAGTAAAAATTCTTAGACCCAAAAACTCTTTACAGTAACAATTCTGAGACCCAAAAACTTAATTCAATAGCAGACGTCTCCTCTCTCTCTCTCTCTATATATATATATATATATATATATCAATTTCACAGCTTATCCATGAAGTAGTAGTTCTAATGTATTGAATTCCAAAAACTCAAACCCTAAAACTCAAATACATAGAGATTGTGTTCTTAGGGCATTAAGAAATAAGAACCTTGTCCTTGGTTGTGGCTGCGTTTGATTTGAGAATTGATGGTAGCCGATGGAATTCAGTGGATGGGTTTGATCGCAACAGTCAAGAGAGGGGGCGGTGGAGGAAGAGAGAAAGAGTACCAGTTGCGGTGGAGGGAGAGCCCGGTGGTGGAGAGAGTGTGTATGGAGCGGCAATGGTGATGTTGGAGAGAGAGGTGTAGGTAGTGGAGATAGGGAGGCGGTAGGGTGAGAAAAGAGAGAAAAAGAGGTGGTAGCAATGATGTGGCGACGTCGTTGGTCATAGCGGCAGTGGTGTATGTATATGTATATATATATAACATTATATATTTGTTGGTTGCTTACATCAACCGAGAGAATTAGTTAATGGTATCTTTGTAACTGTATAGTGGGTGTTAGTTTAATTAACAATCCGTTAGTCTGATAGGGGGGTTAGAGTTAATTTGCAAAAACTTTAATGCAAGGGTAATAAAGATAGACCTCAGGGGAGGTGAGGGTAATTTGCCCTTAATTATTTTATTTTATTTTATTTTTTAGGTAAAATAATGTCATTATGTAACATAGTGTTTATGAGAAGTCACCAGCATTTCCCCTGGAAAGGGGTTTTGTGTACTAAAGCGCCAACAATGATTGCTCTCTATGGCTGGACAAGATTTAGATGTGTCACACCACTGGCAACTAGTGTTGAATGTGTAAGGGGGGAACAGTTATTTAGTAAGTCATTTATTGAAGCTTGATGAACAGTCCATTGGCCAAAGACCTTTGACCCCTTTTCTCTTTTTGGAGTTTGTTGGATTATTCCTAGTTCTCCTGCTGAGGCACTGAATCAATGGAGATGGTGAGTGTGCAAGAGAGAGTGGTTCGGCCAGCAGCCCGCTTTGTCTTTGAAAAAGAGTTTGGTGGAACACAAGTAGGAGCTCTTCAACAAATGATGAATACTTAGAGAGTGAAGCATCAGATATTAAGCTCCTTACTTTCCTGGACCACGGAATAATCTTCAATTCTGTCATATTTTTTAGTTTTTTGAGTGAAAAGAGTAAAGCTTTGTTTTCGTTCAGCTTTGTACACTTCTAGCATACATGGGCAGAATCCAATCTAGCATTTCTTTTCATGAATTGCTTACTAAGAGAAGAAGAAAGAGATAAAGTTGTTTTTTCTTTTTCTTTTTTTGTTCTTTTTTCATCGCAAATAATTCACTCATTTTGCCCCTATGAGAAGGAGAACCCTTTACCTCCACTTTGGGAGGGGATAGAGGAGATACCACTGGGCTACAACCTTGGTGGTAAAAATTGTTTTTTCTTTTGGTCAACAAGAACATTGACTTTCCTATAACATTTTGAAAGAAGAATGACACGAGGTATTATACAAATGGACATACTTGATGTAGAAATCAATGATTGTATCATTGACAAATGTGTCTGGTTGTAGAAGGTCAACATCTCTCTTACTGATGGAAACAGCATCAGCATCACCCTTAGGATAGATAACCTCTTCAAAAGGCCCATCAAAACTGCAACATTTCA